>OU612060.1:2518166-3777250 GCA_914767635.1 Melanostoma mellinum | reverse complement strand
TGTCCAAATCTGGTCAGTATTTTTTCACATGGTCACATGGTCACTTTTTATTCCATTTGGTAATTTTTTCAACGAAATGAAATAAGAGAAACCCTTCAGTTTATAGGTCCTTAAAATTGAAATATATACGTAGGGCAGTTTTCTTATCGAATTATGTAAAAAGTGCATCAATAAGTTCGTTCGTTCAAGCCCAACAATTGCTCTGAGGTAGCCGCAATGAGTTCTCTTGAAAAACCTGAGTTTACCCTTAATACCAAGCTACGTATTTTTTGAGTTCTGCACTCGCCCTGAAGTAGAGAAGTAGAGATTTTGCCGGGGAGAATTCAGGAAGCAAACACTGATAATGACAAATGACACACGCTTTTCTTCAAATGACCGCCATGTGTGGTGACTTCGTGTTTCAATCTTTCTTACGAACTGAAAACCAAGGTTTTTTGGCAACTAGACATGATGTTTGTTTCTGTCAATACTGTCGTAAGCATGTTTTTTCCAAGATCTCTCGTGTGCTGTACGAATTCGTTGACGTGGGGGGTTTTCAGACAGTCACAAAGACAAGACATCGCATCTGACGTTAAGGAGGAGTATTCCTCTATAATTGGTGCAATTGTAAGATTTTCCATTCATTGAACATGCTTTCTCCCGACTAAACCATGCAGCTGGTGCACTCTCCTTTCAAGCTATAATCACTAGTTAATAATCATTGCTGCAAAATCTAATTAAATTATTTACCACTTCAAATGACATTTTGCTCTTTATGAGATTTTTTTATGGATTTATAAATAATGCAGCTGAGCTTCTTTGATTATTTTCACACTTTGACTCTGTGGGTGAGAACAAAAAATGAAAGAGAAGTGTCAAAAAACACGCAGCCGAGAACGTCTGAGTGTAATAATAACAAATTGACGGGATGAGGGTTCAAAAGAAAATATAGCAGACTATTATACGGAGAAATTTGTTTCATGAAACTGTTCGAACACCATAAGTGCAAAAGAGAACGAAAATTCGAAAAAGAGAGATGGACAATGAGCTACACTGTGTCGCACGGGTAATATTTGACGAAGTTCACACTGGTTGATGTGTTGAAACTTCGTGAGAATGAGAATAAATGCGACTGTTTTCTTGTTCTCCTTCTCTGTTATACCAATTTGTCGGCATTGACTTGCAGTCGATTCGTTGAACAATGTTCATGTTTTTGTTTATTCTGCTTTATTCTGACTTCATCGTCGACAAGAGTATGGTCTCAAATGGATAGTTCAAATGCGACTAGTGATGATGATGATTGCTTTTTGTTTTGCCAATGGAGGACTATAATACACTCTCACATGCTTGACAACCATTTGGGCAGTACGCATTACTGCGTGAACACAATGCATACGCATACGCAACGGAGCCGGAGCCGCAAGAACTGTCAAAATATTAAAAAGTAGCAAATCCATTGATGTGAACACAATGCATACGCAACGCACTACGCGCCGCAAGCCGCAGACGGAAGAGTTGGCTAACTTTTAACTTTTACGTGCGTACTCAATAAAGTTGTTTTGGTTTTAAAGGCGGTAGAAGATGGACGAGTCGGAAAAAATTATTGAAGCAGTGCGAAGCCGAGAGATGTTATGGAATTTGTGTAACAGAAATTATAAAAATGTTAAAATGAAAGCCAAGGAGTGGAAAAACATATCTGAGGAATTGAATTTTTAGTTTCATAATATCCTTCGGTTTTTCTGTTTTGGTACAATGGTCGTACCCACCATCTTCGTTCTTTTTCTTTGAAATATTGTAAAGCCAGATAACAAATCTGGATTACACCCATCAAAAAAACCATCTCTTCATTTTCTCTTTCCATTCTAGCTTTTATTTTATTTTCACAAACTCAAATTTGATATACTCGTAAATTAGATTTCATGCAGTCAGCTGACATCAATACAGACTTTATGTCAAAAAACACGTACGACGTCCAGCTGCATTGTGTGCAGTTTTTAAAAAACACGTACGACACAGTTTGACAGCTCTTTCAGCACCGGCTGCGTATTGCGTCTGCGGCTCCCATTGTGTTCACGCAGTTAACCTGTTGTCATAGAGGAATAAAGAGCAAGAGGAAAAGCTGTTAGTCTGCTATTATACGGAGAAATTTGTTTCATGAAACAACTTCGAATTCTTCTTTGTTCTGTCATTCCGTGTCGCAAGTGCTATTATACGATGGAATCCAGTTTCATGAAACTAGTTTCACATTTCTCTTTATCTTTCATTCGCTGTTTTTATTTTTGGGGGAAAATAGTTATCTAGTAGTGCCTGGTTGCTTCAAAAACTCTTCTATTGGCAATTGAAAAACAAAGAAGTCATTATTATTAGTATTTTTACTTATTTTTGAACCAAATGAAACAGAATAAACAAAAACACGAACAAAGACAAAGAGAATAGTGATGTGTCGGTATCATAAACCGAGTCAAACCGAGTTCAACCCAAACCGAGTTGATTCGGTTTACATTTTTTCAAACCGAGTTGGCAAACCGAAGAAAAAACCGTACCGTCAACCAAATAATTAAAATGAAATGAATGCAAGCAGACCGAGCTAACTTGAACATAATCAAAACTACCCTCCTTTAGTTGCGGTCTGTGCCAAACACAATTCACTTATACATATACAGCCTTATTTATTAGATTTCGCTAATACTCGGTTCAACCTGGTATTAGTTGATACTAGTATTAGCACTTAATACTCCCTTACGCCAGGTCGAGCGAATCCTTATTTATAAAACGTTTCCCAACCCGTATTAGTTAATACTTGCTTATGTCAAATTTTTCATAAGAAAAATGACCCATCTATAGCTTTGGTTACTATAAACGTCAACAAATGCCATTGTGCACGTTCAATGCATTAAGTTTTTTCAGAAAATCTAACTTGTTTCGGGCTCTGATTGGCCAGAGTCTTAGATTTTCTTTTGATGCGTGACTTGTGACCAATCAGAGGCCAAAAAAAGTTATAGATTATCTGAAAAACTTAATTGCGTTGAACCCGAGCATTATGATTGTTTTTTTTTTGTGGTTGGCTGAAATTTTTCCAAAATGGATATTAAACAAAACAAAACAAGAAATATTAGTTTTCATTTATTAGGCGGTTAAGGCGGAAAAAGAATTAAAATTATTCACAAAACCAAAATAATTTTCCACTTTTCCTCCAAAAATTTGAACAAAATGACATTTAGACCTTAATACGACCCTAATACTCCCTTAAAACTCCTATGAACCAGTATTAGCTTAATCCGCCGCTAATACTGGTGTATTTTTTTTATAAATAAGGTTTGGAGTATTAGTGGAGTATTAAGTTCGTAGTAACCTTAATCCGCCGATAATACGGGTTTATAAATAAGGCTGATAAAGTCCATAGTCGACCGGTAGTAGTATATAAAGCATCAAAGCAAGTGAGTTACTTGCGCAGGCATACAGAAACACACACATCTGTTAAACTAGATGTTTTTTTGTTTTTTTGATTGTCGTCTTGAGTTAATTTCTTTCTTGTGTGACTTTTTTTTTAATTCATTTTGATTAAATCCGTTTATTTTGATTGAAAATTTTGCTTTGTTTCTATTTTTCAAAACATAGTATTGAAGGAAAAAGCGCAAATTTATTTTTGTAAACCAAGTAAGCTAACTCGGTTACAACTCGGGTTAATCAAAATCCAACTCGGGTTAACTCGGTTTGTAAATTTTACGGTTTGGCACATCACTAAAAGAGAAACGTCAAAGCTGTTTCACCAAACCATAGCCCATGCGACACAGGGTAGCTCATTGTCCATCTCTCTTTTTCGAACTTTCGTTCTCTTTTGCACTTATGGTGTTCGAACAGTTTCATGAAACAAATTTCTCCGTATAATAGCAGACTTACATCCCTTGTCCCGCAACGTCAAACCGGTTATAATATCCGAAAATTAAGTGGTGTTTGTATAGTCAGCTTGAGAACATATGCCGTTGTGTGTCTGAGGCTTACACTATTGTTATATCTCTGTGCCTGTGGTTACACGAACGACTACGTGTTGTTAACTTTTTATTCACATGGATGTTTTGCATTAGTAAGTCTGCTATTATACGGAGAAATTTGTTTCATGAAACTGTTCGAACACCATAAGTGCAAAAGAGAACGAAAATTCGAAAAAGAGAGATGGACAATGAGCTACCCTGTGTCGCATGGGTTATGGTTTGGTGAAACAGCTTTGACGTTTCTCTTTTAGTGATGTGCCAAACCGTAAAATTTACAAACCGAGTTAACCCGAGTTGGATTTTGATTAACCCGAGTCTTAACTCGAGTTAGCTAACTCGGTTTACAGAAATAAATTTGCGCTTTTTCCTTCAATACTATGTTTTGAAAAATAGAAAAGAAGCAAAATTTTCAATCAAAATAAACGGATTTAATCAAAATGAATAAAAAAAAAAGTCACACAAGAAAGAAATTAACGCAATGCGCAGTCCAACTCGGTTTGACTTGACTCTGGATATTTTACAGACAATTAATTCCTAACTTGAGTAGCAATATGTACCCAAAACATTCAAACCGTATACCTATTAACAGACGACAATCAAAAAAACAAAAAAACATCTAGTTTAACAGATGTGTGTGTTTCTGTATGCCTGCGCAAGTAACTCACTTGCTTTGATGCTTTATATTCTACTACCGGTCGACTATGGACTTTATATGTATAAGTGCATTGTGTTTGGCACAGACCGCAACTAAAGGAGGGTAGTTTTGATTATGTTCAAGTGAACTCGGTCTGCTTGCATTCATTTCATTTCAACGGTTCGGTTTTTTCTTCGGTTTGCTAACTCGGTTTGAAAAAATGTAAACCGAGTCAACTCGGTTTGGATCCAACTCGGTTTGACTCGGTTTATGATACCGACACATCACTATTCTCTTTTGGCTTTGTTCATGTTTTTGTTTATTCTGTTTCATTTGGTTCAAAAATAAGTAATAATACTAATAATAATGACTTCTTTGTTTTTCAATTGCCAATAGAAGAGGTTTTGAAGCAACCAGGCACTACTAGATAACTATTTTTCCCCAAAAATAAAAACAGCGAATGAAAGATAAAGAGAAATGTGAAACTAGTTTCATGAAACTGGATTTCATCGTATAATAACACTTGCGACACGGGATGACAGAACAAAGAAGAATTCGAAGTTGTTTCATAAAACAAATTTCTCCGTATAATAGCAGACTAATGAAGGACGTTCAAGGTTCAACACCACCGCCCAAAAAGTAATTCGTTAGTCCCCTATTATACGATGTCTCACGAGACATGTCTCATTTTTGACGTTCCTTTTAAATTTCCATCCCGTGAGACAATCACTATTACATGTTCAATTTGGAAGGCTCACGTCTCAAATTTGGCAATTCTTCATTTCTCTTTCAATCCTTTTCTTGTTGTCACTATAAATTTCAAAGTTTTATTTTTCTCTAAATAAAGTAAGTTGCTTGATAAAATTACAAAGATAACAAATTGGTTTTACATCTTTTGATTTGAAAAATAAAAAACAAGACCACAACGAAAATGAAAAAACATTCAGTTGACGCTCATTTGACCAACACAAAAAATACATTAAAGCAACATAGCAAAAACGAATATGGGAAAAGAGAAACGTCAATATGAGACTGCTAAAAATCGGCACGGTACTCATCGGGAATTTTTTTGTGCATCTCATTTCCTCACATCTCCTTTCTTTTTCGCACTCATGTGAGACTGGGCTCGTGAGACATCATGTAATAGGGGACTTAGCGTGTAGATTGTATGCGCAACGAGAATAAATTTTTACACGTCGTTGCGATGTTTAGCATTTCTGCCTGCTACGATGTTCATGGTTCGAACCTCAACAGAATATTTTTCCACGTGTAACACTTTTTGTCAGAAATTGGCAAGTCTTCAGATGGTAAATTTATGCCATGAAAAGCGCTTTCTCGATTAGCCGTTCGGGAGCGGCGGAAAATTGTTGGTCCCCTTAATTCCCTCACATTGCAATGGTTGTGTGAAATGCGTTGGGCCCCGAGTTTTGTGCGTTTTTTTAGTTTTAACAATGTTCGAATAGATGATTTTTGCAATTTTTAAATTTAAATTAATCGGGTTTTTATGTACAAAACCGTTGCCTATTTTAGATGGGCCACCACTTACAAAAATTACAAATACCTACTTGATATTTAGGTTAATTTCTTACCTTTCAAGATATATTCATCATTCTTTCGAAAACATGCTAAAGACTAGTCAAAATCAAACTTCAATTGAACAAAAGAATTTATTTATATTCACAATCTTTGAATGACTCGATATATTCAATGTTTGTCGTAAGGTGAGGGTGATTGAAAAGTTGTCCAAGCAAAACGAAATTTAAAATGTGTTTCAGAAGTCTATTACTTAAACCACTCTTCCCATATAAATGCAAAAACAGTTCGACGGTTTCTCAACGCGGTGTTCCCATAAACGGATACTAGCCTCAAGCAGAGCAGCGAAAATGCTGTGATTCCTTTGAAAATGCATAGTTGATGTTTTTAATAATAAGCTATGAAGCTTATTCAATTTTTCTTTAAAATTTTAAAAGCTTAAGAATTTAAAGGCTTAATTAACTGTGCACTAGATATTTTTACGTCAGCAGCCACCCTTACACAATGTTCAATAAATTGTTGTTGTACGAATAAAAAATATTTTTAATTGCTTTGAAGCAATATTATTTCGTTCTCCTTATCACTTGATAAGAAGACTATAAGAGTACTGTTGAAGACTGAAGATATGAATTTGACTTGGTATGTTTTGAGTTTCTACAAAATTCTAATTCAAATGAAAAATACACACCTCTTAGTATATTGAAGAGTTACCTATATGTGCAATACAATGGTGTCTTTTGAATGTTTAACCTCCTGACAGAGATCTTTCCGTGTTTGCATGAGATGGTAGTTTATAACACGGTAAAGCTTCACTAACTTACAAAAAAAAAAAGAATAAGGCTAAAACGAAACAATAGCCTGCCCCAGGATTAAACATACTCGTAATCTTCAGTGTACACAACAAACGTGTAAAAGCCTTACAATCTAAGCACATACATTTCTTCTTATGCTTTTCATTTCAAAAGGCATGTCCTTTTATTGATAAAAACAATATAGAACGATGGCAAAGGCGTTGTGCTCACTCAATGTCGCTCAGAGGGTAGGTAGCTGGCGCGAATAAACCATAGCTGCTACCCTTCAACACAGAATTGTTCAAACGGTGCTTGTGATTAATTTTATGATGGTAAAAGAGAAAGAGTATATCCATAAAAGAGGAAATTTGAAAACTCTTCAATGGTAAAATTTTCAATACAGAGTTATTGGTAAAAATTTCTGATAGCTTCCTTTAAACTTTCACATGATGGACCTCAATGAAAAATCACTGAACATTCTCAGGATTGCAGCTTGTTAAGTTGTTTTAAAAGCTTCCACAGAAAGAGAATAGCTTTGTTGCTAGGATGAAAGTCTGACACAAAATATTTCACTATGAAGATAATTCGGTGAACTTCGTTACATCTTATCGTGTTGAAATCGTCAAGCACAAGAGCACAATACAATAATCATGTCACATTTTATTTATTTGAAATAATATGACCTATAAATATGCAATTCGATAGTTATAACAGGGATGTCTAATATTGTTCGTTAATTGCAGCACTCAATGACGTCACAAATTTCATAAATTTAAAATTAAGATTATCCTTTCTTATAAGATTGGCTACAAAATTCAAAAGAAAAGATCGGTTAATGCTTTGAAATCTCAAGACAACACTTCCTACCTACCTTCCTAGGCACAATTTAATTTTTTATGCAAAAACCCCACTCAGTAAAAATATTTTCAAAATTACCGCCAAACTTCTACTACTACAGGGTTGCATGTTGTACCCATGACACCCAAGCACTTTTAGTATGAAAATACTCATGAAACCCTCTTGAATGGCCATTCTGCAATTCAATTTTATACAAATATTTAAGAAAAAAATATCAAAATAATCTTCAAAAAATTCTGATTTAAATGATGTTAAAACTTCGTAAGTTCGTTTTATTTTAATGCCTGCAAAAATTATTTAAAACTTTTATTCGTTTACTGGCATGGAATCTCAAATGGCGCGCTCCCTTCAAATTGTATTTCACACTCTAGAAGACGCCTTCAGTCGATTTCGAGCATTCAACGGGTGAACATCGGTAAAGGCTAGCAAATAGTATAAAGTAATAATAAATATCAGTGTTATTAAAAAAAAAAAACAATCTTCTAGCCAATTTAATAACGTGTGTGTAAAAGTATTATAATATATTTAATTACCTAATTTATTAAGATAAAAACAAAAGATTTTAAAATGAGTTCAGCAACAGAAAATAATGGAGAGATCGCGGTCGAAAAAGTTGCCGCCGACGCCACCGCTGCCGTCAAAGAGGACAAACAAATAAAAGCCGTCTCGGAAGAAACATCAGCGGCATCAGATAATGGCACTACCAAACCAGCCGTCACAAAAGACCAGGTTAAAGGAACAAAACGGCCTGCAGATGTAAGTACATATATTTTTAAATTCCTAATAAACATCTAATGACACTAAACCTATATGCCAGTGAGTAATCATGAACGAACACCACACCGGAATCAATTTATGTCTATTTTTATATTTAAAAAAAGTAATTTTACAACGACTGAGAAAGGGCAGCAGCCTCACCTCTTCTCTTTCTGGGAAATATTTATATCAGTTTTAATAAGTCTGTGTGGGGCGCGATAATCTTGAAAGCATCATAAAAGAGAATACTGAAAAAAGGACACCCCTGGCCTGATATAAAATCAACTTATGTGTTATCAGTTAAAACTCCTAGCTAATGAGAAATTCGTCCTCTGAAAAAGAGGAAATATCACCAAGCGCGCGCATTTGTTGACGACAGACAAACATAACTCATTTATCACTATATCCCCAAAGCCTGCAAACCACCCGAACCAACACATAATCATTATCAAAAGCTGTGTAGTCATCGGATTTGGAGCGGCTTTGACACACTCTGTTAAGAGAGGGTTATATGTATACATACACCACATTACGAAACGATAACAACAATCAGTATATCAATAAAAAGATTTACCTGTCCGACATCTGACTTAAGTCCATAGCGCGTTCGTATTTTGAATTTAGAATGAGAATGATTAAATACCTGAAAATGGAAAAATCAATTTCTCAAGTTCTCATGCATCTTAATACAACTAAGTATAATTTCGCTTTGTTTGCAGACTAAGCCTGCAGTTTATAAAAAGAACGCTATCCCTGCATAAACCTACTTCAAACATGTTTTTCTATGACTGATTTGTTTTGATTTCAACTGTACGGCATTATTCTCTCACTCTGCTCTACTATGTATTTCAAACCATATTCTATTTCTGGACGTATTTCGAGTTTATGCCTACAGTTCGCAATGAATGTATCTAATCCATTAGAAAATGACGCTCAGGTTTTTTTTCTCAGCGAACACTTTTACCATTTGCCCTCTTTGCTATTCTTTTTTACACTTGACTTCATATTACAACTTGTCATGATAATGACAGCAAAAGAGCGAAAGAGAGATGTACCTGTTTGTTACGTTTTGAGAAGTATTACAAATGTATAAACGAGTTAATGCTTAAAGTCCCATTCAAAAAAATTAAAACAGCGTTTCCACACGCCGCCACTGCAATCAAACACTACTAACACACACACGCTAACCTCAAAATGAAAAAAAAAGAGTGGCTAGCGTCTTCTTTTCTCTTCGGAGATTAATGATAAGTGAGCAATCTGCATACATTTCATCGGATGTGTATGTGTACAAATTGCCGGCCGGGCTGACTTTACATTTATATTTTTCAAACTTTACTTATCATTCAAACGCATTTAACATGAAAACGAAAAAAAAAACAAATAATCAGCAAAAGAAAACAAAATTAAGTTCAATAATAGAGCTGCTTGTTTAAATAATAATTATTGGTTCGCTTTGCGTCAGTCTCTTATCTTCTTGCTCAACAATGACTGTCTCTTTTTGTGACACGTAGGTATGTACTCTTTTCTCAAAAAAGCTTTTATATACACCTTGCTCATCCACATTTACACACCAACAAAAAAAAAAAATAAATAAATAAATAAAATAAATGCTGATTCTTTGAAAAGATATTGGAAATGTGGTTACATGATGAATACCAGCGAAGCCAGGTACAGTCCAACCATATCATAAGAATCAATAAAAACAAGTGAGATAGCTCTTGAAAATTCACGCAAAGGTGAACATTAATGTCCTTGATCAAGGTGTCAGTAGTTTAATTTTGAATACTGTCACATTGCTGTTTACGCGTACATATTTGACAAACGAAAAAAAAACGTTGCATGGAAGCGAAACTGTACTTCGATTGTTATCTGTTTATTATTATTTTTGAACAACCGAGTGAGTGCTACAGTCTACCTATACAGCAAACAGAAAAATAACAAAACCACACACAAGCGTGCTTGGACGCCGTGTAATTAAAAATGGTCTCAACTAATCCTAGGCCAATGTCTGTTAGGTTTGTAGTTTCCTTCACTTTTATAACAACAATAATTTCAATGTTTTGAAGAGGGCCAAAAGAAGCGACGCGTTGATATGAGCGATTAAAAATTTGACTTCCCTGAGCACACACACACTTTCCTGTATTTGCCGAACATGCATTCCTCTATACCTAAAAACCTTCATCCTTTTTGGTATTTTTTTTACTAAGAGAGAGTGAGAGAACTGCTTTTAGTCGTGCATTGAATATAGACTTAAGAGAAAAAAAAAAATAAAAACGCGGGCAGATGTTAGATGCAGCACAGCAAACTATGTCTAACGGCAACGATTGTTGGGAACCAACAAAAAATGTTTGAGCGGGACACGTCTACATATTTTGGAGATTGCTTGCTTGCATTTGTTGTTTGATGGTGACTAATTAATATTTCAATAATATTGCAACGATATTTTAAAACACCTAGTACAATAAACATTTTCAGCAAATTTTTAAGTTGTACCTAGCAAAATAAAATACAGTTATTATTACAATTGATTTTCTACCTTATTTACAGGACAAATCAGCGGCATCAAAGAAAGCCAAAAAAGAAGCTGCTGCCAACGCCAGTGATTGCTCTGAAGATGATGAAATCATTGAAGAAGAGGAGATCATTGAGGAAATTGACAGTGACATTGAAAGCGACGAATATGATCTCCGATATGAGGGCGAAGAAGGTAAAAGAAGTAATAAAATTTGATATTTACTCTTAAAATACTTGCTAAATCAAACTAGTTCTTTTCATCGACTACAATCAGACATTCTTTAACTAATTTGAAAAGACCCTCTAAGCATTACACAAGACTTTTAATAATTATTTACCTACTTAATGTTAGAAACAATAATTGAACATCTCTTCAGATGGATACCTTTCAATAACTGAGCTACAGAAATATTTCTGCTATTTTACTTAATCACTAAATCTTCGTTTTAATAGTTTAATTTTTTAATTTATGCCAACTTTTGTATACATTTAACATATTTTTGATTTAAATGGCTACAAGGATTTTTGTTGGGCGCCAACAATTCAGAACATTTACTATGACATCATTGTAATATTTGATAAACAATAACAAGTTTCTAGTTTCTTACTAATTTGCGTCATTAATAAAAAGTGGGTTTTTTCTAATACAGATGTATAGAGTCGGAGTGTGTGTCTCCTTTACATAAAAGAACAAATTTGAACTAAGCATAGTAAAAGCTATTGTTGATACAATTTTTTCAAAATGTTATCACTTCGCTTTTGGCTATGTAAAGCAATCCCTAAATTTAATGTTTCCCATTAAAAAATCAATATTTCGCTTTCAGATGAAGAAGAAAATGATGTCTCAGGCTCCGACGATCAAGCGTAATAATAATGTAGTCAAAAACATAAAAAATAAATAAAAAAAAAAACAAAAAAAAACTATATATATTTTATGATAAGAAATAATTTTTAATTTCTTATTTTATTTTTTTTATGATGTAATTTTTTTTATTTAAATCAGAAATAAGAAAAAAACTTACGATGCAAGATTTTTTCCTTTATTATATAAGTTTTAATATATTGAAAATAATTACAAAAAAATTGAAAAACCGAAAAAATAGAAGAAAAGAAATAGAAGTTTCAAACAAATGAAAATAAGTATTTTAGAAGAAATAAAAATACATACAAAAACCAAAATCCACTCTAATAGATTTTACAAACAACTATTAAAATCCAAGGAAAGGTAACACAAAACTTTTTTTTGTGGGGTCAATACTTTTGTGTTCGCTTTTATCTTTGTGTGATGAAGATAACTTTTTTACGTACAAGTCTTACTTACGCTGCCACAAAATTCGTTCTTTTACGTTGCAAATAAACTTTTATATTTTCGATTAATATAAATATATTTCATCAACTGTGAAAAAGCTTAATGGCTAAGAAAGCAAGTTCAACGGACCTAGGTAAGTTACAAGTTGATCTAATTATAAACTTCGCTTTCAAAAGCCCTTCATTGTATAAAAAAGAGTCGCCGAGAAAGCCAAATATGAATAATTTGTTGATTTTATGTTCTCAAATTGCGTATATAGTAGTATAAAATTCGTGGCTTTCGATGTGATACTACTTTTCGGATGACGACTGTTACTTTCGCGAAGTGTATGAGAGTAAACTTAAAATTTAAAATATTTTTCTGAAAACCAGAAAAATAATATTTTGTTGTTTGTTCCCATTGTTGCGTTTCCCCTCAATCCCAAAATTATTCCATTTTCTTTTTTTTTAAGTTCATGTCAAAAGTTCATTTGGATTGCCGTACAAATAAAAAACTTAAAACAATAAATTGTTCGAATTGTTTCCTTCAGTATTAATTTGAATAAATGTTCTGTTCATAAGCTTCTTCGATTGTTGAAAAGCTATGAGTAGTAAATATAATTTACTTACTATATAATTCTATACTTGTAGATACTAGATGTAGATAAAAATAGTTTTAAGTGTTTAATAAAATTCGTCAAACCCTGTTCAGCTTTTTAGTTGCGGTAATAACATAATTAACCAAAATGTACAAATTATACAAAAAAAAATTAAAGTAAAATAAAACCGTAATAAATGTAAATTGTTGAAAAAATATTAAAATAAATAAACTGTTATTGAGAAAAATACGAAGTTATTTTTTCCGACTGATCTGTAACCAAATACTTACTAGTTTTAGTTTGAATATTCTAGTTCGAAAAAAAGAAAAACATCTGTTTTCAAAGACAAAAAATTAAATCCATACTGAAAATCAAAGTCATAAACGTTTTTCATTGTTAACTTTGAAAAACATACCAATCAAGAGCAATAAACTTTGTACCATGAATCTATTTAAACGTATATATTTATAAATTTAAATTTGCATAAATATATGTATGAATGACAAAAAAAGCTCTAAATTTAATGTTTACCTTAACTATTTATATTTTTTGTAATTAGTTATTATTTTGTAAATAAAATTAGTATGCCAAGAAGTCATTTAAAAGTATACTGATATTTGTTTCGACTGTCTAATTGTCTAAATAAACTTGAATTTTAAGTTATGTTGTGTACTTCTGTTTTTTTATTTAAACAATGCGAATCTTTCTGTACTAAAAGAGAACAGTGAAATTCAGGCTTGTTGGTTTCGTCAAATAACTTGAGGATTTAACAACTCTCTTTGTTTTAAAACTGACTTAATACTTGTTTAATTACAACAATTCTTAGAACTAAGAATGCACAAAGCACAACCAGGTGTAAGAATTTTACGAAGATAGTAACTATGTATAACGTCTCAAAACTTCTACCTGCTAAGTGAATACCCAAGTTACACAATCAAAATATACTTAGCAATTACTTATCTTCTTGCTGCTAAACTTTTGAGCTTTGTGAAAGGTAAGACAAGATGTCACAAAACCAGTAAAACAACAGCTTTTAATTCCTTAGAACAGCTTTCTGCTTCTACAATTCAAAGAAAAAATATTGCTGGAAACTTGATGAAAACATTTTATATTTGCTGGTGTTCTTTTGAAATAAAGGTACGCAAACGTATTTCATTAATCTATTTTTTCAAATATAGATTACATCAGTTTTGATTCCAATAGTGAACCACATAGTAAAAACAAATTTAAACTAGTCCTACATTCAGATTTAAAAGGTTTCGGATAGTCACTTGCTTTTGCTTTAACTTAGGCACGAAATAGCAACGTTATGGATTAAGGAATACCGAAAAATTTAGTCAAAATGATTTCCAATCTTGTTTAATCCTTTAAAATAAATAAATTCCTTAGAAAGCTTAGCTCAGTTCAAATCGCATCGGCAATCAATTCACCAGCAGTACGTTGAGTCCTTTTCATTGTTGACTTCTATAGTCAACAATGAACAAACCATAAAAATGTATAAACCATTTGTGTGGACCTAAAATTTCTGAGCTTGTATCTAATTGTATAGAAAATAATGAAAACGCCTTGCAAAGATGCGTCTCACACTTAACCTAAAAAAAAAAAAAAAAAAACACGTCCATATCAGATATTTTCAATCGATAGACAGTGTTTTACTTTTAATGCTCCAGATTTGGTATTTTTATGTTCTATGTATATATACATTCTACAACATAACTTGGCTCTCTTCTATTTATTCTATAATCGATAAAAAGAGTAAGGGTGCTTGAAAGAGAAAACTCTCACACAAATAATGAATTTTTAAAAGAAAAATTTACATTTTTCTTCCATCACCATTTACATGTATGTATGCTCGTTTCGACTAGAGGCATAGAATAGAGATTAAATAAATTGCATAAATCATTCTATACTCCGAATACTGGAAACTGAAAACATGACAAATAGCAACTCACATCACAACAGATACCCCGACCATGTCAAGTTATTTTTACTATGTAGGTAAGGTACCACATCAAACTGGCTTTCTGGTTTGCATTGGTCGGCGTCGCTTTGTGGGTATCACCACGACTAATATTAACATTTTTGAGCAGTGTGTACCTAACTAACATACGAGACTGTACATTTTGTGATAGTGCAGAAAAGGGATGATTTTCATGCGCATGAAAGCAAGTACCAAGTACCAGACGAAATAGAATAATATATGGTGAGAACAGAACCCCCGCCAATTGAACCGTCGGTCGTGCAAGCTGATACTCTGATAATACTTCAAGGTCTTCAACCCTCTGGCCTTTTGTACCATTTGTTTTTTTTTTTTTAATGTTTTGTTCCCTTCCTTTTATTTTCTCTCCTGAAACTACTAGGTAGGCAGAATTAGTCTTTAAAAAGAATCTACCCCGAATGAGAATAAACGCACACTCATCGTTTTGTGTTCACATTTGGTTGTCCTTTAAAAGTCCTTGAAAGAAATTTTCCTACCCGGAAACGATACACCATACACCTATACACATTTAGTACAACTTCTTGATACCAACATAGATATGTATATGTTATGAACCTATGATCAAGCTATTCGCTGCTCAATAGCAAACGTAGGTACCATAATCATTTTATAATGAAAAATTACAGACTCGCATGAAAGTAACAAAACTCTCGATTGGAACTTACTCGAATTTAAACAAAAGGCGTTTTTAAACACACTTACCCTACGTCACTTGAGTCTAAATTTTACTATGGTTGGTGGCTTTTCCTTATTATTGTGTGTACAGAACACATCAAGCGTAGTAGGGCCTCGTGATGGTAGCATCTGAAGTATTTATAATGATATGTGCATAATTTTTCTAAAGAATCTTGGTGGCGAATAAGGTTGTGTTCTTTCTATTAAATTATGTCTTTCCTTATTATAGGGAAGTTGGAAAAAAAAATGTGTAACGCAATTTTTATTTGTCGCTCAGTTGTGCTCAGTTCGATACGATCACTAGTGTGAAGCAGCAAAGTGGGAGAGTTGTGATCGCTTCAAGATCACTACTCGTAACGCCGAAAATGAAGAAGAAGAAGAAGAAGAAGTTGTGCTCAGTTAATGCGTCAAACTAATGTTTCTGGAGCCGGACTTTCTAAGTTTAAACATAACGGTAACTGCCATATAATCGCTATGATAAAGCTGTTTTCTCCCAAAGCGCACTTTTAAATTTTGATAAAATCAGCATTTTGACAGATTTGGACAAAAAAATAATTTACTATCTTTTTGAATGAAGGATGGTTCACACTGTAAAACTAATATTAAATTATAACCATTGTAAAGTAGAAATTACATTCGGTTTTAAAGGGACTGTTTTGCTGCTGGTTTGCGCAAGGCTTTAAGCCTTGCCCAAACCAATTCGGTGAGTGCGTGCGATGCGATTGCGTTAAATCAAATCCCTATGCATTAAGTCAAACGTCCATAAGATTACATAGGGATTTGGGATTTGACTTAACGCAATCGCATCGCACGAACTCACCGCGTTGGTTTGCGCAAGGCTTTATCCTTTTTATCTATCCATTTTATGCGGATTGAAAGGATTGACCTTTTATTTTTCTTATTTTCTAACATAGTAAAAAATGCATACTTACAACTCCACTTGAAATATTAACTTAACTAACTTACTGACCATAACCGGATAATCGCAAGCTGCAAAAAAAAATGGTTAATTATTAATGATAAATTATTATCACTTGAGCCTAAAATATTTAAATCATTGTAACAACCAATGAGAAACTATAATAAGTTCAAAAACAAGTAATTTATAAATAAGTCATGAGCTGTAGAACAAGTTTGCTGAATTAAAGTACCCGATTCTCCTTTTTTCTGCAAAACATTTCTACATATCATTAGATTTATTCTGATACCAATTAAAGAAAACAGCTTTCTGAGTTCAAAGTTGACAACTCTTAATGATAGCTTTATCCGGCATACCTCTGGGCTAAGCAAGATATGGCGAGCCCCATTTAAAAAAGTTTGTTCGTTGAACTTTCCCCAGGGTTGACCCAGGTTTTCTTGACAACCCTATGAGTTGTCAAAAAAAACCTCAAAAAACGCTAAAAAAGAAAAATTATTTATTTATTTATAAATACATATCATCATTTGACAGCCCTCAACTCGCCACAGCAAAAGCCTGGGGCGAATTGAGGGAACACCTAGGTCAACCCTAGGCCTCAGAAAAGCTAAGTTGGATATTCAGGGCGACATTAGGTTTCTTCACTTTTGTGGCGATCCCAGGGTTTCAACGAACAAACCTAATAAGACCAACATTTTTGCCTAGGTTGACACAAGAGAGTTAGGAGCACCAGAGCTTAACGAGGAAATGGAGGGAACCTACGCATTAACTCGGTCAAAACTACCAAGCCCACATGATATCCAAGTGGTCCGCCATAGAAAATGAAACCTTTTTAGTAACTTGGTTTCATTTCAAAATGCTTGAAACCAACTGCGCTTTCCAATATTCCAGTGAATTTCACTTTTAAGCGAGTGGAAATTAGTGGAGAGAATGGAATCTCTCATACGTCGTTGACGTACTGCTCACACTTTATTTTTGTCTCTTTTTAACTTAAGACAAAAACAACAACTCAAAACTTTTTTTTTTAATATGTTAACAAGTTAACTCAAACTATCCTGGAATAACGTCAAACGGAATGCACTTTTGTTTAAATGACAGGGATATGTTTTGTGTTCCGTCTTATCTCGTTTCGCTGTTTTGCTCACATACATGAACGGAGCTCCAACTTAAAAGTTGCTGAACACATCTTATCACCAAATGTCAAATATGACAAAGTTGAAATAAAATAAAAAGTGATGTAGTTTCGTTTTATATTTAGGTGCATATATATTTACAATTTCTTAACTAAAGGTGCATAAAATAATCGTTCTTCTCTGAGATGGACAAAGACTCAGACAGTACAGTAACTTCTCTAGATGAAAACACTGAAAACTTTTGCAACAATCCCACACGAGATATCTTAGCGGAAGGTATAATTAATTTGTTCAAACCATCGGTAGATCGTTTAGACGAAAGAATAACCGCAACAAGAGCAGCACAAGCTGAACTTAAAGTGCAACTAGACGCTTTGGCCGAACAGTTACGAGAAATTGAAAAAGCCCAAGCAACAATTCCTGAATTTTCTGACAAAGTAAAAGAACTTATCAACGTCAAACACAAGGTCACTGTTATTGCAAACATTCTTACAACAAGTCAGGAAAGGCTTAATTCCATACATAAACTTATTGATAAGGAACAAGAAAGGAGAAGAGCGCTTTTAGAGTCAGCTTTAGCATCCAATACATAAGACCGGGATCCAACATGGAAACACCACAATACGACCATTTAACTTTGCAGGATTATGAAAAAGTCTACGAGCCAGCTGAGGATACATTTTTACTTATGGATGCACTTGAAGACGATTTACAGTATATCAAACAAATACAACCTAAACTATGCTTAGAAATTGGTTCTGGAAGTGGCCTTATCATTACAGCACTTTCGAAGCAGCTTTCAAATGCAATATGCATGTCAACAGACATTAATGCTTGGGCCTGCAAAGCGACTAAAAGAACAGCATTGCGAAACAACGCAAATGTAGACCCGATTCAAACCAGTCTGCTGGATAATATAAAATGTAATCTTGTTGATATATTGCTTTTTAATCCACCCTACGTTGTAACAACTGATAACGAACTACAACACAAAGAGATGAACTTTAAATCTGACGCCACTGACAAAAATTTGATTTACTCATGGGCAGGTGGTTTAGATGGGAGACGAGTCATCGATGCTCTAATTGATAAATTAGACAGTATACTCTCTTCAAATGGAGTCCTTTACTTGTTGGTGTTGAAGGAGAACAACCCAAAAGATATCATTAACAAACTATCCAGAAATAAGTTTAGTGTGATATATTTTAAAGAGCGGAGAATTCCGGGTGAACATCTTTTTGTTTTAAAAATCACTCGCTTTATACCATTATAATTTGATACCTGTAATTAGAAGCAAATATATTTAATACTTACATGCATATTTTGTTATCACTTTTTTCGAAGGAAAATAAATTGTTAATGGTTCAATGCAATTGCGATTTGATTCGATTGTTCAGAGTTCAGAGCACACTTTTTCAGGTGAAGACGCAGAAGAAAACAAGCTTTTATGGGCAAAGTAGAATGAAGTCAGGTACTAGGGAGCTCAAAAATGTCTGCACATAAACAATCTCTTTGAGGAAACCAAAGCCAAACACTTTTATTTATTTTCTTAAGTATGAAATGCTTTTCACACTTTAACCAAATCACAGATCTTTTCAGCCTTGCAAAAATCGTATTTATATTAAAGATTTACCAGATATACGAAGAAGTGTTTTGTTTCCGTGTAAAATATTTCGATTTTACAGTTATGATGCTTTGAAAAAAAAAATACAAAAAGTTACAGGAGCTAGAGATGTGCTCGGTGAAGAGAAACCAAAGCATTTTCGCAGTTGCGGCAGCGGCAGCGGCAGAAACGCTGCTGTCATAATTTCGCGACAATACAATGAAAACGCTCAGGTTTGGGAGGTCCTTACAGCCCTCCGAATGATATCAGGGTATAAAAACAAATTTGTTTGAAAGGTAAAATTTATGTAAATGTTTCGTAAAACGGATGATTATTTTGTGACATTCCCAAAATTCATCTACACCAATATTGGAAACACTTGCAGTTTATATACGTTTAAGAAATAAGCGGAGATGTTCACGCTATCCGCTTATTTGTTATTGTTTTTAGCAAACAAGAATTTGACCAAGCGTATCAAAAACGCTTCCATTGAATCTTCCCACAACATATTAATATACGAGATTAGATACTAACACCAGAGACAATAGGTTTGCCACCAAAAGTCTACACAATGCCACAATAGTTTCTATTGGTCTGCACTGTATTTGTCAATGCTGAGAACTTGTTTATTTTTCGTTCGTAACGCGATGGCTTGAAAAACTACGTGCAGTTTGCAACGATAGAAACTATAAAGTTTGCACATATCTAGAATAGTAAAACCCCATCTGTACGCAAGATTGTAAACTATACAGCGGCTTTTTGGAGTTTTGACATTCTTTTTTTTAAATGGTAAATATACATAAATCTCATATCTCAAACACATCACTGAAGTAGAGGGTGAAATAAAATTTGCTGTTTTATTTTTAAGTATTTTTAAATATGCGAACCTTCTTAAACAATTGCATAGAATATTGGTAAACATTTGATAAAATCCTAATTTAATTCAGAGTAGAAAAATCCATTTGGAATTCCACAATACCAGTTATTTGAGAAAGTATTGTCCTGCCTGAATGTTGAGTTGTCAAATTTTTTTTTCCAACCAAACATAAAAAATTTCTTTTGTGAAAATTTAAAGAAAATTCTTAAACATTATAAAAATGGAATCGCCACCATCGATAGATGTCGTTTACCAAGCTATATACACTTTATTCAACAACCCAAATGCCAGAGACAAGGAGAAAGTCTCAAAATGGCTAGAAGAATTCCAGAAATCGGTTTGTTAAATACTTAAGTATTGCTGGTTTTGTTATTAAGTCTGTTTTTTATTTCAATATTAAAGATATACTCATGGACGATAGCTGATGAACTACTTCAGCAAAAACGGGATCTCCATTCTTGCTACTTTGCGGCTCAGACCATGCGAAACAAAATTCAAAATTCTTTCAATGAGTTACCTCCAAATTCACACGAGAGCCTACGAGACTCTTTAATAACTCATGTATGTCAAATAACAAGCGAGACAGACCCAATTATAGTAACACAACTGTGCTTAGCCGTTTCCGATTTGGTTCTGCTGATGGCTTCTTGGAAAGATCCGATTTTGTCAATGGTTGAGTCTCTGTCCAAGAGGCCCGAAACTGTTTGGCCTTTGATAGAAATATTAACACTCATACCAGAAGAAATTGATTCAAGGTATTTACGATTGGGAGCAAATCGTCGTAAAGAAATTCACAAACAACTCGACGAAAGTGCATGTACTGTCAATGAGTTTCTGGTGATTTGTCTTTCTACATACATGCAAAACGAATTTCTACTCAACAAAGTCACACGATGTTTCACTTCGTGGATTGGCATTCATGCCATTCCGTTAAAAAGTTTTCCCGATAGTCCTCTGGCTCAGCATGTGTTCAATATGCTCAGTACACCTGATACAGCTCGGAAACTTCATGATTCGGCCACGGAATGCCTTTGCACTTTGCTAGGTTGCATGGAAACTAATAACAATCATTACAACGTCGATCAAATGCTCGAGTTGCAAATATTCAATGGGGTCTTGGCTCTGGAAAATGCTTACCACAGTAGCATAGCACACGAAGATGCTGAGAAAACAATGAACTATTGTCGCATCTTTACTGTTATGTCGGAGTCATTTTTATTGCTTATGGTTTCAAACGAGGAAACACCACATTACTCAGTCAAAGGTCTAGATTTAGTTCTGCTGTGTGTGGGCCATTACGACTACGAGGTGGCCGAAATTACCTTTAACTTGTGGTATCGGTTGAGTGAAGAGTTATATCAAAGGAACAATGATGCATTGACATTGCATTTTAAACCACACATTGAAAGACTGCTGGGCGCCTTGTATCGACACGCGCAAATGGATGCGGATCATGATGGACTAATTGATGAATCAGATAATTTCAACGTGAGTATGATACTTTAAATTTATTTCTTTTATTTTTAAATATAGATTGGCTTTGTTTTTTTTTTTTTTTACTTTTCCTTCGACACACTGTTAAACTTTGCCCTTATAATGTTCAGCCAAAACTGTTATTGCTTTGTATCTCATCTTTGAGATTTGGACGGAAGGACATCGACTAAAGCGTATGTTCTGCTGTGGTTTCTTTCTGGATTCCTAAACTCGAATATCCCGAATTGCAAAAGTTTTATATTTTTTGAGACCTACTTTTTAGTATTTCGAGATTTTGCAGTTTCTCATTTTGTAGTTCGGTATTTTGCCACTTGGGACTATGCACCGTTCCCCTAAAATATAGGTGAAGGATGCAAGAGAGATAATCAATCAGTAGCAAGTTAAGTAAGAAGAAGTTCGTAAACGTGAGGCACATACAAATATCTATTCTTTGATATGAGTTGAACCATATCATTGAGATCAGTTTTATCCGGTTGAGCTCTGGCATTCCAGGTCTTTAGAGTGCGTGTTGTATCTTTCCTTTCTTTTGCAGTCTTATAATCTATCTTCTCTTAATTTATTTTATTTATACTTTTCTTTAGCTGCTTCTCAAATGCACTGATAGTCAGCTTCACATGTATGCTTCCTTCTCCTGTCCATCCAGATCCGGAGTTGAGCTCTTTTGAAAAATTCTCAAATAATTTCTGTTCGACTGCGAATGCGAAAGATAAATCTTCACTATGTCACCAACACTTTTACATAGAACGTTCCAAATTCTTGCTGATTTATTTAAACATTATAAAACCAGAACACTTAACAGTTTTTCTTTTATCGCTCCATTTGAATTTAATACGCCAACAAAACACAAGTGTACGCTCCCTAAGTTAAATGAAATTTTCTTTTGTGGTAAGAATTTTATAAAAAAAAATTATTTAAAATATAAACATTTCTAGGATTTTCGGCGAAAAGTTTCGGATCTTATAAAGGACGTTGTATTTATTGTTGGATCGGGTGCCTGCTTCAAACAGATGTTTATTACATTACAAAATCCGAGTGCTACTTGGGAAAGTACCGAATCAGCACTGTTTATAATGCAAAATGTTGCTAAAAACATTATGCCGTAAGTATTGGATATTTTAGATCAACAAATTGACAAAAACGAATGAACCCATTTCATTTTTAGTGACGAAAATGAAGTAATTCCAAAAGTTGTTGAGGCGATATTAAATCTTCCGGAAAATACTCACATTGCTGTTCGTTATACATCTATTATGTTGCTGGGAGAACTGTGCGACTGGATCAATAACCACCCAGAGTCTCTACAAGCGGTTTTGAATTTTCTTTTGTATTCCCTCCAGCAAAAAAATGGACTGGCAGCAGCAGCTGCAATATCCTTGACATTAATATGTGCTGCCTGTTGTCAGCAGATGACTTTTCACCTGAGTGGATTGATAGAGATCGCGCGTAGTTTGGAAAGTTTCGAAATATCGAATGAACTTGCGATTGGGCTTTTGAAAGGAATTTCTTTGATTTTGACACGAATTCCGCGTGAACAACTAGAGCCGGCGATGCGAGAAGTATGTTCCTTCCAATTGAATTCGTTGGCTCAAATAGTTGAAACTGGGAGTCTTACAGTAACGAAAGGTGAACGTACAGATCCAGCTTACTGGATCGATCGTGCTTGTGCAATAATCAGGCATACCAATCCGGATATTCAACCTGAGGAAGCGCATCCCACGCTGCAAATAATAACCGACGCTTGGCCATTAATTTCAAGGGTGATGGATAAGTACCAAAGTGATTTGCGAATAATGGAACGTACCTGCCGTCTTATCCGCTATGGCATCAGAATGGTGGGCAAACAAGCCTCACCTCTAGTGGAACCACTCGTAAAGCAAATGGTTGTCCTTTACGTGGTACATCATCATAGCTGTTTCCTATACTTAGGAAGTGTGCTTGTAGATGTGTTTGCTGTTTTAGAAGAGTGCATTTCGGGTTTGTTAGAAATGCTTAAAGCCTTCATTGAGCCCACCTTCAATATGTTGCAGGTAGAAAATGGTTTAAAGAATAATCCTGATACAGTGGATGATTTCTTTAGACTCTGCTCAAGATTTATTGAATGTTGTCCGGTTCCGTTCCTTCAGAGTCCATTAGTGACTCCAATTTTCCAATGCGCTCTTCTGGCATGCACTCTTGACCACCAAGAAGCAAATTCTTCGGTCATGAAGTTCTTCTGCAATATTTTAAAATGGGGTCGCACTTCATACAAATACCCAGAATGTCGTCCACTAGTCAAGAGCATTGCTCAACAAAACGGTGAAGCGCTGGTTATGAATTTGATTCATGCCTCTGTGTTTTGCTTACATTCGTATATGCTGCCAGACGTCGCTGAAGTATTGACTCAGATAAAATTGGTCGAAAGTGAAAACATGGAGGCATATTTGAAGCGTGCACTTGATTCTTTGCCAAAAAAGAACAGTGGTGGTTATGTAACAGCGACGCAAGAGCAGTTAGATGCATTTAGTAATACTGTCTTAAAGTAAGTTTTTAGTCATTTATTGTGTGTGAATTAATAATAAAATGTTTTATTTGCAGAGAGGAGGAAACAAAGTCCGTGACAATAGCTCTAAAAGAATTCACCAGATTGTTCCGATGAAATTTAACTTATTTTGATTTTAAAATTAAATTCCTTTGATTTCATTTCATGTGGACTATTAGATTAACTAATAAAGAAAATTGACATGTTAAACCATTGACTTTTTTGCAACTCAAATGAATCATAAGTCAAGATATGCTGGGTTAGATCATTTTCTTTCATTCATGTAATAATTAAAAAGTCTTTTAAAATAAAATAGTTAATATTTAAATTAACATGTATTTGAGGGTCCTTTTTTAAACTACCTGAATTCTGATTCATTTGAGATATATCAAGAAACAAGACAAGATTTACTGTCACCTTTTTTTATTGGCAAAGATGATGTGACGACTGCTCCCGTTAGCACGAACAAGATACATGGCACCCATTTGGAAAGCTTATCTTTACACCCATAATATATTCCATTGAAAACGGAGTAGATGGCTTGGATCAACTTTGCCAATTGCTAGAAGTAAGCTGACAATTGCCCACTCCAAAAAGACAGAAACTCTGCAGTCCGATAGCAACACACAACACCAACTTATCAAGCTGGACCATATTAAGAACACCAAACGCACTAGTGTAAAGCAGATAAGATCACGATTCGAGATCACGATACTCGTGGCTAAGTTAAATAAACCAGCCACTCACGCTAGGGCTAGGCATGATCGTATCAACTGAAAATAGGACTATAATCAAATATAGCGGTCAATTTGGAATTCTTTGTCCAGTATGGAACTCAAGCATTATACGCTACCCTACAAACCAAAGAAACGTAAATCTATGTTGCTTTAAGTTTGTAAAACCTGATTCATTGGCCGCTAATCATTTCAAATATTAAACAGTGAACTAAATTTGGTCAGAAAATAATGGCCCTTGATGTCAGACAACTAAAATTGCCCTTAATCGGTGTTACAATAAAGAAGCCAAACAAGTTAAACTCTCTCTATCACTCTTCGAATCCAACATAAAATCCGTGTTACTTAAAATCTTCAAGCGCTTGTGCTTGTGCACCGTCCCGCGAACCAACGTAGGTGAAAGGAATGTGTTCCGGTTTTGAGCTTTTGCTTTGACAACTACAGCGACCAAACAACACACCCCAAAACTGCTTCTAAACTATAAAGCCAAAGTTAAATTATGTACTTCAAATGTTAGTGCAGTTTATAATATAGTATATTTTATTGTTAGATTTTTCTTCAGTTAAGCAAAATGTTTAGTAATAAACAAGGCATACAAGTGTTGTTTATGCTCCAAACGAGATTCTTCAACAAATTTCTTCAACTAATGTGCAGTGCTTTTTACCACACCACTCACTGGTGGTTTGATACCCATTAAGCCACACAGTTCGTTACGAACTGGTCGAATCTCGAGCAATGGTAATCCCCAATCAGTCTCGGACAGCAAATTTAATATTTCATCCATATTCTCTTCAGGAATGTCACACGAATCACCATGGAGCGCCAGAGCTTCGTATAGTTTTGTTGCTGTGGTCTTTCGCACATGTACATGGGTAAGTCCCAGAAATACTGCCATTTTGGCTAAAATTTTCTTACAGAGACGAGGAACTTGAATCAATTGGCAAAACACATTGATACTTGAGACAAGTTTGTACAATTTTTTGTGGCCCTTGATTTCTTCGTTAACTAGGCGAAATATGTCATCTGCAAACTGAGATTCCTCATCCATTAACACTGCGTTTATAGTACCTGAAAGAACAAAAGATTTTGTTTTCAATTAAATTTGAATTATGTATTTTTTAACTACCTGATCCAATGAGAATATCTAAGAAGTTTAGCATTGGATGAGTCACTCGCTCAACTTGAAAATTCTCCTCAAAATTCTTTACAATTTCATTGCAAAGTCTAGGGATTTCATTTGAATGTGAACGTAAAAACTTAAACAAAGCAGATGAAGAGTATTTTATCTGAAAATAGAAAATTTATTAAGAGTCACTAAAAGTATGGTATTCAAACATGTACCAGTGACTCTGTAAGCTGTCCAATACTTGCGCTCAACCCAAGAAGAATTTTTTGTGAATACTCTGGTAATTCTAGTAGAGAGCAAAACATAGGGAATGTGTGATCGGCAAACAACCAAAGAACAGCCGTAGTATCTTCTGGAAAAACTTCTTTAAGCCGATTGTGATGTTTGATATGTGGAATAGGCGGGTCAGCATTAATGAGACTACAAAACAAACGTCCAGCCAGGCCTCTTGTGCGATCGATTTTTTCCACGGCTTGCTGAACTAAGCCCAGAGTTACTTGATGGACATGGTCAGGTTTAAGAATGTTCTTTGGACATGTTGTGAGCAATTGATGCAAAGCTAAATAAATAGTTATAATTTGATTCAGAATATAAAAGCGGCTGACATTTACCATTCATTGCTGCTTCTCGAACCCAAGCTCCAATGTCACCACGATTGTCTACAGAATATTCCTCAAGTGCCTTCATATAGCACTGGAATATTTTTTCAAAATACTTTCGATTCGCTATCGAATCATTTGTATCATCATCGAAGCCAACTGTCTGAACTATACAAGCAAGGGCTCGAACACTCTCTCTGCGTGCTTCGCTCCATTTAAACGTGATAACATTTTCTGTTTGCATTGTTTCAGAAGTCATTGCTTGGGCATTTGCTCGGGGAACTAGGCAGTACTTTACCAAACAATCAATAGTTCTCTCTAATTTGGGTAGCACCATAAATTTGGGAAGTGCTCCAAGCGCACACAAATATCCCATCCGAATTTTTTCTTCCAAATCATTCTCAGTTCCTTTGAGATAGAAATCTACTATGTCATTGTTTTTCTCACTATGTTCCGGTACGTTATAATATGCTTTGCACAATTCAGCAAATGCTTGTGTTGCTGCACACCGTGTTTGACCAATCAAACATTTATCAATTATTTCTTGCCAAGATTCTGGAAAAAAAAGTTCAATCAAAGGCGAATATTAAAATGTTTCTATCGCTAAATTTAGAATAGATAAAAAAAAAACAGCTGTGCATTTAAAAACTGCTTACAAGAGGATTCTTGGCAAGTACAGCTATTAAGTAAAAAAGTGTACTTAAATTAAGCAAAAAGCGTTTTTAGTGCATCATGACCCTCTTCTTGTAAACCAATCTTTTAAAAAAATACTTACAACTGAAAAAATCTTTCTTTTCAGATCTATAACCTAAAACTTACCCAAACATTTTGAGTTTACTGTTACTTTAGCAACGCTGCAGTTTCTTATAAATTCCACACAGCAATCTTTCATTATTTCTCCGCTCATTCCTTCAAATATAAAATATTTTTAAGTCTAGTTTTTGTTATAAGTTTTACCGCCAACTCACCCCTAAATTGATCGCGTGTTAAGAACTTATCAATCAACTCATTCAATTCAGTGACGATTTGATTTGTAAGAAGAGTTTTACTCGTTTGGCCTTCAACCAATTTAAGGGCAAAAACGATTTCACCAATTGCCAGAACTGCTCCATGCCTCATATTGATATCAATTGAATTTGTTTTAAGGAATAATCTTGGAAGAACATCACAAGACATATACTGTGGTGCTCTTAGAGTAAGCTTGTGGAGAGCTTTGGCTGTCAGTTCCCTTATTGAACTGTCCCAATGGTTTACTTTCTTCTCAACCAAATGTTCAATTAACGGCACTTGGTATTCCTCATATTGTGCAATGTAATCACTGACCTGTAGAAATGAATTTTGTTTTAATCCAACAGTATAGAAGTCCGTAGTAGTCGAGATTTCTATGCCATAAGGGAAATTTCCCAAACGCCCAACACTTTCTTGAAAAGCGGCTGATGCCGCGCGTCGGCAGTTTATCTCACGGTCAAAACAGGCCACTGTCAAAAGACCTGCAGATATCTGATGAACAAAGGGTTGCAAATCGTTGGGATTGTATGCCCGAGCAAAAGCCCAACACATATAGCAGGCAGCATCTCGTATATGCTGACCCACCGACATGTAGCCCTTCATTTCGTCATAGAAAAGAGCTTGCATTAGGAGTGGAACAAGTTCTTTTAAGCGATATGGTAGTAATAAGCCACGCTTTGCAAGTTCTGCCAGAGCTAGGCATGCTCCATGCCAGGCTTCATGTGCTTCAAGTGGATTCAAAATGTCCACAACAGATCCGATAACTTCATCGGCCAATTCTCGAGAAAGTCGATTTGTTACACGACCGATCCCTTTGGCAGCACTCCAGCGAATATCACTTCCTGCACTACGTAAGCCTTGAAGTAATTCCTCAATTACATCTTCCACGAAATCAGGAACAACAATTTCATCCCCATCTTCCATGTTACTATCAGTCTCTTGAAGGTTTGCTGCTTTAGTCGCATCTGAAACTTCAGAAAGATTAACTGCCAGAGATCGAACTCCTGAAAAAAATATTTTAAAAAAAGTTATGTAAATAGGGTTTTCTTTGTATATTATACTTTTATTACCTCTTTTGTATCTCCAAACGGCTATCCTGGGTTTTAAATAAACTAAACCAATTCTCTGTATTATTTTAACGTAATATTTGTATTTTAAGAAGTCCGAGCTTTCTTTGTAGTTGCACGAGAGGATCCAAACTTGAAGTCTTTGGGCATGTGGAAGAAGATCTTCACGTTTCCCATGTTTGAGTATAGCAGCCACAGCCGCCAATTGACCAAATTTAACGTCTTGAGTTTCCGCATTGTTATTCTCAATGACCCAATCAAAAAACTTCTGCAAATATATGTCTTTAATATCCGACCGAATAAAGTACTTTGCTGACAGAAAGGCTGTTATCCCGGCACATGTATCGTTGTTTTCTGAATAAGTTTTGCAGATATCAAAAATTCTTTCCATTTTAGTTTTAGTGGCTATATGGTTAGTGCAATTGACTGCGCCTTCTGTCACATATGCATCCAAGCGCGACATATGAAATGGGTTAAGAACTAATATAGACATCCATAAAAGAAGCATGTAACGTGTTTCCCAGTTTTCAAATACTTTTGGGTCCTGTTTTTCCAACAGCTCTAACGCGAATTCCAAATCGCTCAGCTCATGAGGGAGGAACTTTATTAAGGCCTTGTAAGTCCTTACTTTACAAATTATATACAAATACTTAAAACATGCATGCACGAGATCGCTATCGCTCTTTGGATCACGAATTTTCTCCAAAAGCTTATGCAGCAATACTTCAAGATGGGGGTCAAGCAAATGGGGTTGCTCTTGATATCTTTTATAATAAATTTCATGATTAAGATTTTAATAACATTGAGCTTAACCTTCTGCAACATACCTTGAAAGAATTTCAGTAAATTGCTGGTAGTCTTTTTCGAAGGATGGGGATTGACACACCTTTATGGAATCGATCATCTGAATAACTTCTTCGAGTTCAAGGAATAATTCTAGAGTATTTGATGGACGGTCGTCATCTTTCAATTCTTCACACTGTGCCATAGTTTTAAATATTGATGGTATATCGATTTCTTAAGTAATTTTTGTTATATTTTGCAATTCTTTAACAGCCGGTTTATAATAAATTACTGAAATTGCTCCTTGTTGACAATTTTTATAGAGTGTGTCGTTTTCTTTCCGACACATACAAAATTCGTCATCTATCTCGGTTCCAGATGATACCCCGGGAGAACACTTTGTTCCAACCTTAGTTCACAATTAGCACTGAACACAATGTAAATAAGTTCACAATAACGCTTGAAAAAATGTGTGTTTGACAGTTGTTGCTGTGTTGAAATTTTTAACGCGTAATCTTGCTGTTCTATACACAACCATGGAAATTATGCTCTGTTGGAATAATATTTGATTGATTTGGGATCAATTTCAGCATATGTAGTAATAATTCACAGTAAGCTAACAAAGTTATAAATTTCTTATGTGTTCTTGAATTCAACCACATTGAAAAAAAGTTCTGCTTAAAACTATTTCACAGGGACCGGATTCTGTAAAGTTTTAACAAAAACCTATCGTCTAAGCACTAAAAAAATGTGTTTAAGACCCTGAAAAAGTAGCAAAATTTGTAAGACTATAGTTAAATAGTTTTCCACCAACCATTGAAAGCAAGATTATATGAATCAATCTTTCGACGACGGAATCCACGACAGACGATTGAACGATAAACGTCTGACAATTTACAGAATCTGCCAATCTGGACCTAGGTTTTTCCTTGTCATAAAATTACTTTCAAATAATAAAACAAAAGAATATTGTGAATTACACAGTTTGTTCCATTACTATTGTCATAAATGTTTCATATCTCAATTTGATCCTAATAAATACAAAAAACAAAAAGACTTCTGTTGGTAGACATAAAAGAGAAGAAGCGAAAATAAAGTTAAAGTTGCAATTTTTAGTTGAAAATATCGACAAAAAATGGTCGCAACTAATGAAACTCCAGTACCGGAGGACGAACAGGCTCCAGGCCAAGTATTAGGAGATTTGATAATGCAACTTGAAGACTACATACCAACTGTCCCAGACGCAGTGTCTGCCAGGTATCTTAACGCAGCTGGATTTGAAGCCACTGACCCAAGGATTATTAGACTCATGTCTGTGGCTGCTCAGAAGTTTATATCGGATATAGCAAATGATTCTTTGCAGCACTGTAAAACAAGAACCAGTAATACGCAGCACTCTTCAGGCCATGGCTCTTCAAAGGTAAGAAAGTACTTTTTTTTGTATTACTTTTCTCTTCACAAATTTCATTTAGGGTCAGAAACCATCAAAGGACAGGAAATACACTCTTGCAATGGAAGATTTAACTCCAGCATTGGCTGATTATGGTATCACGGTTAGAAAGCCCCAGTATTTTGTATAAAAACTTTGTAAACTATTAGACAGTTTCGTTCCAAAAATGGAAATGAAACAAGCAAACAAAAAATAAACGTCAAAAAATACAGAATTCGCGCATTCGAAGTTTAATTTCTCCTTTGTTGGTTGTGCCTTGGTGATCTGTTCTTTCTATTTTTCAATTACAAAACTAAAAGCTATGATAAGTGGCGATAACTTTGGTATTCATCGTGGCTCTTCACGACAGGGAGCGGGAGCTCAAGAAGAACGTGGTCAGGGCCAAGTGGTTTTAAGTGATTTTCTAATGCAACTTGAGGACTATGTTCCTACTATCCCGGACGCAGTCACAGCTTATTATCTTAATTCTGCTGGTTTCGAATCTATGGATCCCCGCATAGTTCGACTTATATCAATTGCAGCCCAAAAATTTATTTCAGATGTTGCAAATGATTCACTCCAGCATTGTAAAATAAGAACCAACAAACAACAACCTACTGACCATGGATTACCAAAGGTATTTATGAATATCTGTTTACCTAAAGGAGTAACTTCAAATAAATAACTTTTAGGGCCAAAAACCCGTCAAGGATATCAAGTACACATTGACTATGGAGGATCTGGTACCAGCCTTGTCTGATTATGGAATAACTGTACGCAAACCTCACTATTTTGTTTGAGTTTATGTTGAACATTAAAAGTTTTGAAATAAATTAATACTTGTATCGCATACCTACTACCTGTATTTTGTATTACTTTACTTGCGTTAGCAATCATCAGCTTACTTTAGTGGAATAACTGTAGTAAAAAGAGTTCGAGTTTCTAATCTCAGATGAACATGAAGAACGGTGAGTCCGGGGGCTTAGCACGTTTCTCACAACCATGCCTTGTGAGGGACATGGTGGTGAGAAATTGTGAACTACAATTTTTTGCCGATTCCGAAGGGCCAATCGAGAAAGCGCTTTTCATGGCAATGAATTTACTACAGGGGAGTTGCCAATTCCTCGCGAAATGCGAAACCCGTGCCGAGTGATTACACGGCACTGAAAAGCGCTTTCTTAAAAATGTAAGTCCTGAACACAACGAGGCTCCTCGCCACCCTACTTTTTCATGGATGTATTTGTTATTGTTATACGTCTAAGTAGTTGGAATTTTTTTTTTTTTGTAAAACTGAGAAAATTTTCATTTAAAACAATCCTCAAAAAATTTGAACGCTATAATGACTCATCTCTTTATCAAAAACTTGAACAGCCACAGGTTTGCTTTGCGGGATTCAAACCTACGTTATATGTATTTTATAAGTATTGTTTTAGTACCAACCTTAAGGCTGTTTTTTTTTATGTTACTCAATTAAAACAATTTTTTTCTATGGGAAAGTAAATTTAATTTCTAATTATTTTTAAATAAAAAAACTACACTTTCGAAAGCTGTAGTTCAAAAATACATATTTATATCGACTAGGTTCTTTTGTTTATCTGCATGTGATGAATCTCTTGAATGAAAGCATCGACCCACCGGCCACGTTGAATGCTAACAATCCAGTTACAAGTGTTATACAGAAGTTTGTAGTGAGTGTTGTCGCATACAGCTCATATGCATTCAATAGAGTCATACCAGATACGAGTAAATGAGTACCGAACACGTAGGCTACATGCAGGTACTTTGATGTATCCATTGCATTGAAGAAAATTACACTCCAGAATGTGTGAAGTAAAATAATAGATAGCGCTTGGGCAGCGGATACTAAGAAAAATATTTGTGTTCCGCTCTTGAGACCCATTGTTGCAGGGCCAGTCTGAAAAGATTAAAATAAAATTATGGTAAAAGACAAACGCTTTCATTCATTCGTTCGTTTTGTTACCATGTCAGCAAGAACATTTACGAGGGCGAATGCTGCGCTTATTATTCCAAATCCCAGACCGGAAACATATGCTAGTATGTGTTTATTATCTGTTACTCTCGAATCATCAGCAACTTCTCTCAGACCACTCTCTGTACTGCGAAGAATTTTGTATATGACATAGCGAAAGCATTCCTTTTGGAAAGAGTTTCTTTAAACATAAAATTATCTTTAGACTTCAGTTAAAAATTTACCTGAAATATAATAGAAAAGGTTACTCCAAATGCAAGTTGTTCTCTTAATGGAACTATTGAAAACCACAGCAGTGACGAAATAAGCAAGGAAAGCAGCCAAAAGAACGATGCTGCTATGAGAATTATAATCCGAACTGGATCGTGGGCGATTGTGAATATGAACATATGAAGCGCTGGTCCAAACGCTATCAAAGAGCAACCAAAGAACTCAGCAACAGTCATGCTCAAAGTTTAAAACTTTTACGGTTTAGAAGTAGAAAAAGATTGCTTTATTGTCCTTAATAATACTTTTTGTTATATTGCAGAATGCAGTGGAAAATTGCAGTACCTATTGACGGGCTGAAAAAGAAAATTTGAAGGCTTCAAAATATGAGGCTGTCAATTATGACAGTTAAGTGAACTGGTTCAGCAAAAAACTTTAAAGCGGTCACGGGGACAAGCGATATGGTATGCAGCTGAATTCTGCTGTACTCTAAACTAGATCGGCCTGCGATTGCGATTGATGGAGTATGCTCCACAGATCATGAAAATGTGTGACACTCCAGAAGGTTATAGTGCCCCTGTTATGTAACTATCGCCTCGATAAAAGCAGGCGATAAATCTCGTTCCATTTTCCACCGTTCATCGCCTGCTTTTATCGAGGCGATAGTTACAGAACAGGGGCACAGGGGCTAGATTCCGCAAGAGTGAGTATAAAAAACTCACACTCACGGCCCTCTGAAAACTCACGCTCTGAAAGACCGTGAATAAATTTGAAGGATAGTGTACACGTCTTCTGTCAAAAAAACTCACCTTCACCCTTGCGGAATTTAGATTAGAGAGTGTGCACAATTTTTCGTGTACACAATAAAAATTCACTTTTGCGGAATCTAGCCCCAGGTGTTTCATTTTTACAGCAATGCATGACTGCGTGAACACAATGGCTGCAGAGACGCAGCTGCAAGAAATGCCAAAACATTAAATGCAAATGAATACAAAAACAACGCAAGACGGAGCCGTACAAGTTTACTTGATTTTAACTCTTGCGGCTCCGGCTCCGTCTGCCTATACAGTTCGTTGTGTTCACTTCTTGTTTATGAAAAGATTTATGGAAGTTCACACTGACGTACTAGTTTGGAGAAATCACGGACAAAAATGTTTTGAACATCACTAGCGCTTCTGTCGCTATCGCAAATACAAAATCTTGTGTCCGTTTATGTCCGCGAAGCAACTCGAGTATAGACACTGTTACAAAACTAAACTGAGTATTTAAACAGAAAACTTGAAATTTATGCGATTCTAATATCAACAAATGTTTTTATATTTGCGATGGAGAGACATAGCTTTGAGCGCAACTGTGTGACAATCAAAATTGTGTTCTAGTACATAAGCAGAAATGAATCACAAATACGTCATCTTTTGACACAACAAAAAGTTTTCCATTTCCATATCCCAAATCGAACCAAAATAATCTCCTGGGGCGTTTTGTTTATGCCACGATCTTCAACAAATCAGTTAAGGTTTTTCTGTTAAAACTTTCGCAAAGAGCAATTCAAACCGAAGAATATATCAACCTCTAACTGAAAATAATAAAATGGTAATATTAGAAACATTATTTTTGATATGAACAACCGACCTCTAAATAAGAGGTAGGGGCAATACGGATGTTACTAATCGTTGGCAATACTGATAAAAGAATGATTGATCATTTTCTAGGGTGACGGTAATATATGCGATATATCCGACGAGGTACGTGATGAAATCAAAAAGTTTCGCTTCAGAAAGAGTACATCAAACTCAGCGTTGATATGTAAGTATAAATACCTGGAACAAAAGCCTATTCTTTCAACTCACTCCTTACAAATTTTGTATTCACTTAAAACAGCGATTAAGCTAAAAAAAATTTACTTTTTTTATTTTCGTAGTAAAAGTCGATCGTGAAAAACAGATCGTTGTTTTGGACGAATTAATCGAAGATATTTCCGTTGATGAGCTACAGGACGTGTTGCCAGGCCACCAACCAAGGTATGTAATATATACATACAAAATGGTGCACGATGACCAAAGAATATCATATCCAATGTGCTTCATTTTCTATACCCCAAGAGACAGTCAGGTAAATAGTGTCCAAATATTTGTTTCGCTAAGATTGTCTTTAACATAACCAATCAACAGATCGAGTTGCAAATGATGTATGCTTGCACCAAGAGCGCTCTCCAACGGGAAGTTGACTTGACCAGAGTCTACGAAATTCGTGAGTTGGATGAGCTTACCGAAGACTGGCTTAAGGAGAAACTTAAGTAAGACACCTGGCACCAAGCCCCTTAGACGATCTGTGTTCAAAAGCAATTCCAATACCAACGACAACATACCAAAATGTTTTTTTGTATCAAAAGTATTTACCTAACAACGTATACATATTCTTTTAAGGTATTGATTGTGTATTAAGAGAAATAACAGACGTTTTTTTATGCAATTTAACTCATATAGTGAAGACAAAATTACATTCGCAATAGCAATTTAAGATTTATGTACTTTTTTACATGACTTTTTTTTTAAATTAACATAAAAAATACTAATACATTAAAAAAAAAAACAAGCACTAGGCTAAAGACACCAATCAAAGGAAGCTATGCTTGCCAAAAAGTTCACAATTATTACTTTAACAATTAAGTGTGAGCGAATAAAATATTTAAATAAATCGTTTCCTTTTGAAGCTCCAAATATTTTCTTTTATTTTCTTTGGAAACATTTCCAAATTCATGAGTTATGATAGAATGTTTACATTACACGAACTTAATTCATAAAGACATTCGCATAGTTCTCGACTTGTGTTTTTAAGAAGAAAAGATTGAAAATTTATATAAAAATATATATATTTTATGGATGAGTCTGGGCGTAGCTGTGTACAACCACGTGATTGGAAACATACATATGTTTGAGATGATATAAATACATCATTGCGTTCATAGGTCACAAGACGATACCCGTTGTTGGGTGTTCGAAGTAAATGAGAGTGTTGCCTTTAAATGAAATCTCTAGTTATACTTTACAATTAGAGTCTACAGAAACACAATTTATTCTTTTGAGTTATTTACAGAAGAAGGCTTAATTTTAATAACTTACTCCTAAGGTTCTGTCACGGCTAGTTTTATATCATCTAAATGGGTATCAATTTGTTTCTCAAGTGAAAGAATGTGGCCGGTGTTACAATTTTCAGCCCCGACAAATGTCAATATTAGTGGCAACTTGTTCATCTGAACAACCTGAAAACAAGTATTTTGTGTACATACAGTATAAATACATACCGAGTTTTTAAAAAGGTTTTACCTGAAAATTAGAATACATAGATATGATGGTTTTATTTCTTCCTAATCCAAGTTTTCCAGCCTGGTCACTAGCAGTGGTAAATGTTGGTATAAAGGATGGCATCAAGGCAAAATCAACATTCCTCTCTTGACTAACTTTAAGCAATGGAACTCCATCTCGATCTGTTATTAAAATCAAATACAATCCATTGACCCTATAAAGAGTGCATTTTTTAAACGCTGGGTTCAGGTTTCAATTAAATTACGTACTTTTGCAAAATGCTATTGAAATATTTTTTAATGTCGTCAGTCATTATTTACTCCGATGTCCAATCTTCAACTTTCAACAAAAGAAACAAACGAAATGGACTGATAAAGAAAATAGAAATATTTAGCTGTCAAAAGTAGAAAGCATTCAGCAATCTAGTACTTTACTTGGTTGTAAGACTTTGAACACAAAATTGTAAACAAAAATAATTAGAAAGCTTTTAAGATTGGTTTTATGAAGAAAAAAAGAGAACTCGAACCTGCCAGGAGTCGAACCTGGAATCTTCTGATCCGTAGTCAGACGCGTTATCCATTGCGCCACAGGTCCACATGCAAAGTTGTCATTCTTTATTTTTTTAATCGGAAGGTAAATTTTAATAAAGCAAATCCTTAGACGTTTTTATAACTTAAATATTCATCTTTATTAAGAAGGTAGGCGTTTAAGTGAAGCACCACAATTGGCATTTAAATAAAATAACTTTCAAAATGATGCCAAGAACAATTATGAATAGAGAAAAGGAAGGGGAAGACCTGAGACCTTGTCTTAAGTGGCGCAATCAAGTGGAAGAGGACTTCGATCTTCAAGCGTTGGTGAAAGATGTTGGTGGAGGCGTAGTTCAACCCTGAATTGTAACGTTAACTCATAATTAAGTAAGGTACATAAAAAAAAAATATTACAACAATGTTGGTATCAACCGTTTATTTACGAAACCTAAAATAAAGTGACGTTGTAATGCCCACCTTAGTAAGTAAAATAAAATGACCTATTAATTTTGTTTCGCATTTCAATCAGGATGTTCATTTCTCATTTATTTTGAAATTTGAATTACTACATGAATAGAAACTCGAAATAACTCGATAATGACATTATTGACTGAAACGCTTGCTACAACCTTGATTGATAGAAAACGTGTTCTGATCTATGTATACATATATGTACATATAAAAAGTTTATAATTACAATGGTTCTGGTGATGATATCAGAGTAGCTTCTCAACTTTTGTTTCCATTTCGCGTCAAACTGTTTTTAACTGCTGAATGGAGCAATGCATTATTTGATATAAACAACGTAAGAAATTAGGATTTGCTAGTGAACTTATTTGATAAGAAATGGAAGGTTTTTTTTTTAAATTTAAAATTTCAATTGCAAAATAATGTTAAGTTGGATCTTGGAATGAAAATTCAAAAATTTCAATAAAATATTTAATCATTTTACTAATCAATTGCTCAACAATTCAAATTTTGGTATCTCTTCTTGATCTCTCAGCCATAAAGGACTTGTAAGCATTTGCGTTTTAATATACTCAGATGCTTTGAAGCACCTCGTACTGCAAAACATTTTTCTATAAGTGATATCGTATACTTTATTTGTTGCTGTCGATATTTGATATTTTTTCGCTGGAATACTAAAATATTACTTTTGATTAGGTATTCAAAATGTAAAAAGTTTAATTGTCTACTCACTCAACCAAAACATTTCGACACACGGGATAGCCGCACAGCTTTAAAATGAAGCGTTCTTCGACGACATCTTCGTAGTGAGACTGATTCAAATTTTCAATCTAAGAAAATAGAATCTACGAAAAGTTATTTTAAATCTTTAAATTATTCATACCATTTTAAGAAAGTCAGCAGGTTCTACATAATTTTGAATGAGGCATTCTATGATAAGTTTGGCTTTAGCTTTGCATTCTTGTTTTTTTCTAACTGCTTGCATGAGTTGTTCCTTGCTATTATAAAAGCTATAAGAGTTCTTTATCATAATGGGAATAAAATCATTATTTACCTAAGTTGTGAAGACTTGGATTTATATGTTTTATCGCCCTGAGTGGACATAGTTATTTTGTTTATCGAATTTGTTGTTTCTGTTTTCTGTTTGTATAAAAAATAAATCAACAAAGGATTAGTTTGACAGATTAGAATTTTGACACTGACACTAGAACTGGAAGCATTCAACATTCATATATTTGAGGTATTCAATCTTTGAGCTCGTAAAAACTATTTACACCAAACTTCATTTATTTTGACTACAAACTTTCATGAGCTCATTAATTGCCTACACACGTTGTAATATGTTTTCATTACTACGACTTGTAATGAGAAATGATTTTATTTGATATCAGCACACGAGTGTGCTAACCAATACAATTTGTCACATGCGTACTATACATTTTCCCATTAGGTAGAAGAAATAGAATATTTTGAGACATGCAGCAATGAAAAACGAAGAAGTTTAAAATTTTGAAAGATGATAGCAGAGTTCTACTAGCTTATAAGCTAAATAAAGGAGAAAACAATTGCCCGATTGTTGTTTTGAAACTGGGCTCAGATTCTTTCCCAGACAATTATCGTTGAATCGTCTATAATAAATTACGTCGTCAAACGATTGTTTCATATAATCTTGCTTTCAGTGGTTGGTGTTAACTATCGTCTTACAAAATTAGCTACTTTTTCAGGGCTTTAAAGACGTTTTTTAAGTGCCTTACGATAGTCGTCTAAAACGTTACAGAATCCGACTCCTGTTCAAATATCTTTTTTCCAATATTTTTTCATCCCAAACCTTTTCTGATAATACAAAAAGTATCTTTTCAGCAGGCACAGTCTAAACACTATGGATCAAATGAGTGCTTTCCACAGATGAGAACCTAATAATTTTGACAACCCGTTGAAATAAAAATAAAAAATGAAAGAATTTTGTTCGATGTCAAACAAATGTCATTCGTGAACAAGTTTTTCTTTAAATTTTTTTCTTAAAAGACCTAAAAAGAAAAATATAAAAACTAAAATGGTTTTTAACTTTTCGGCTTTTACATACATTGTGGCATTAATCGGAGACGCATTTTTGATATTTTTCGCAATTTTCCATGTAATAGCATTTGATGAGCTCAAAACAGACTACAAGAACCCTATTGACCAGTGCAATAGTCTAAACCCGGTAAGGCAAATTCTTTTTTTTTTCATTCAATCTTTTGCATAGCCCAAAATAACTAATTTGCCTTTGTCAATTTAGCTTGTGCTCCCAGAATATTTGCTGCACATCTTCTTAAACTTGTTGTTTTTGTTCTCAGGCGAATGGTTTTCGCTGTGCATTAATATTCCTCTAATTGCGTACCATATATGGCGGTAATTATATTAATGGATTTTTGGGATGAATAAGTAAGTAGTATGACTAATCGTTTGATTACAGGTACAAAAATCGACCTGTTATGACAGAACCGGGCTTATACGACCCAACGACTGTTCTCAGTACTGATAACCTCTCCAAAAATATGCGAGAAGGTTGGATTAAACTCGCTATCTATTTGATCTCCTTCTTTTATTATATTTATGGGTTAGTATTTACATTAAGCAAGCTAAAGATTAAATTAACAAATATTTTTCTTTCAGAATGGTTTACTCTTTAATTTCGACGTAATAGGTACCCTGAATTTGCAAAAGATGTGAATTCACCCAAAGAGATTTTTTGAACAAAATATTTGTTTAGGGAGAAGTGAAGTTCTTAAAAAAAGAAGAAAAGTTTAACAGTAAGGAAAATAATACACAAGCAAACATTAAAACATACACAAAATTTTTTTAATTCAAATGTTTAATAACCTAGTACATTTTATTAATAAGCGGTACATTTCATCTGCATGCGTACATTCATTAATGTTTTGATTACTCGAAAATAAAAAAGAGAATTTAAAAATGTACATAAAAAGTATTTACATGACACATTTACTTAAGTTTTGGAAACGTAGCAAGTAGCGTTGTAGTACGGAGTCAATAAGGATTTTTTTATCAGGGCCCAGATTCCGTAACTTTTCAGACGATTCTAGTTTAATCGTCTATCGTAGATTGCGTCGTCAAAAGATTGTTTCATATAATCTTGCTTTCAGTGATTGGTGGAAAGCTATTTTTCTGTCGTCTTACAAATTTTGCAACTTTTTCAGGGTCTCAAACATGATTGATATACCTTCACGGCTTTTAGAGTTCTTTACAATTGTTTGTAGTTTGATATTCACCTTCTATCAGTTTCGCTAGGAATGCCAAAAAGAAAGAAAAGAACTTCTTAATAATTTCATCAATAGTTACAAATTTCGTGGCAAAAAATTCATTATTAGGGCGATTCATTTCTTTTGACACTCGTAGTTCCAAATTGTTACGATGGGATCAGTAATAGGGCCCATTCAGGAACATGAATATATCTATTTTCAAGCTTACATTCGCCAATATCATCGTACTCAGTTACCCTTTTGCTGTATAATCCTAATAGTAGCTATTCGGTTTTATTGGTATGCTCAAATATGATGGCAAGAAATGTACTTTTCATTTTTAATGAGAGAATCTTTGAACTTCAATTACAGTAAACCTTTGTTTTTTTTTTATTATTGTTAAATCAAATTTATCCAATAAAGTTTTTATGTTATTGACTTCCATAACCTTACCTACTTTCAAGAGTTTTCTGCATCTACCAAGTGAATTTGCTTTGAAGTATGTATTAAAATATGGAAATTAAATTAAAAAACTTTGTTATTGCAAAATTTGATGTTATGAACTTTCAATAAGGATGCAGTCTCTGAGAATGCATCATTGAAAGAGTTCCTTGAGAATGACTGAGCATGCTCAAACTGCCAGGCGGTGGAGGAGGTGGTGGTAATCCCATACCAATGCCATTCAAACTTGGAGGTGGTGGCACAGAGGGTGGACACATACTACCACCAATTGCAGTGGGAATTATCGGAGGCTGATGAACTATTGGCAACGAGCTGGTATTTTCCCCATGACTACGGAAATGCACATTCAAACTGCTAGATGTAGCAAAAACTTTATGACATTCGGGACATTTAAAATTTTCAGTGCTTATATCATGTAAATGAATTTTCTTTTTATGTGCCACCATGTCCCTATTGCGACTGAATGTTTTGCCGCAGATATCACAGTGATGATTTCTAATACTCGCGTGTGTTACTACGTGTTTGGATAGATCGCCAGAGCTGAGGAATGCTTTGTGGCATACTGGACATACTTGATCACGCACTCCAGTGTGTATTTTTTGATGAGCCTGAAAGTTTCCTAATGCCGAGAATTGTTTGCTGCATATTTCGCATTGAAAAGGACGCTCGCCGGTATGAGTTCTTACATGAATTTGGAGATTATATTTTTGAGCGAATCGGCGAGGGCAATAGTTGCATACGTAGGGCTTCTCTCCAGTGTGCGTTCGAATATGCATTTGAAGCTGTGCAGCGCATTTAAATGTTTTGTTGCAGTCATAGCAGGTCTGTGGCATTTTTTCTAATGGTTTGGGCCCACGTTTTTTATGGTCTTCTGGAGCTTTGCGTTGATACCGAGATTTGCGTTTACTAAAATTTAACAATTGAACATGCCGAGACTTTCTTTTAAAACGATTTGCATTACCCACCTCTTGCGGTTTTTAGCTTCATCCCTTTCGTCCTCATCTTCATCGTCATCTTTTTCATCATCAAATAATTGTTTCTTTGGTTTCCGCTGTGGAAGAGGATCCGTCATAGTTTCAGCATCGCATAAGCTGAAGGATGGTAAAATAGTAGTAATAAGGAACTATACTTGAAAGTAGCAAAGTAGTTCTTTACCCGTAACTTCTTTCGAGAATTCCCAAGTATTGTCTCAAGCGTATATCGGAATTTTCACATTCTTGCTTAAAATGGTACGCTACACCCAGACGGTAAATACAATTGTTACAAATAACAGCGGGAAGACCATCAGTTTTATATACCTGAAAAAGTTCAGTTCTTAGTTCTTATGTACATCCAATTGATTAAAATAAAAAATAACAAGTTTCGTACCCTGATTTTAGCGCACATCATCATCATTGTCATTGGCATCATAGCAAATTCGGTGCTGTAGATCGATGTAAGAGCACCTTCTTCCAGACACACACGACATATTTTATGAATGTTGTAATCCATTTTAAATCAATTTGTTATTATTTATGCGGAAAATATACAGAGAAATTATTATTTTGTTTATAGTGTTTGACGGCTGACTTCACATTCCTTAAAAAAGTAACAGAGCGAGAGTGAAGAGTGGTCACAGAGGAGATAGTTCTTTACTCCTCTAAAAGACCGTTCACACTGAACAATTATGTCACTTTCCATTGGACAAAAAGAACCGTCCGAGAGCGTCAAGGAGCATTCTCAAAACGTACCATTGGTGCAAAAAGATCGCTTCTCACGATTCTGAGGAGTGACATCCGCTTCTCGATTTGAAGTGAGAATCGACTCAAGAAGCACTAATCCACGTTACTCAAAATGTCAAAATGGAATTTTTCTTCAATGAATCTTTTTTTATGAGCCATAGGTGTTTCACTCACACAAATGCAATTACGTCAAACTTTATATTCAGCTGAATAGGTGTATCACAGATAGATTTCGTGTCACAAAAGTAACAATTTAAGCATATGGAAGCTACGGAGCAAGAAAAGTAACGGTTTTCCCCCTTGTTCTTTATTCCTCCAAGGTCTGAACGCAAACTACATCCGACCATCCAACATTTGTCAAGCGAAGTCTGTCCGACTATTTGTATAGTGTGAACTCAGCTTATGAGAGTGGTCAAGCTGAGAGTGCGTCCAGCGATATTGAATGCTGTATGTAATTATTTGTGATGAAAAGTGACTTAAACGAATACTTTATTAAAAATGTAAAAAGTGAGTTTGTTTAGTTGATAGTGTGTAATTACCCTGGTCCAAGATTCCGTAACTTTTCAGACGATTATAGTTTAATCGTCTATTGCAGATTGCGTCGTCAAGAGATTGTCTCATATAATCATGATTTCAGTTGTTGGGGGAAACCTTTTATTCTATAAGTTTTGACAACTTTTTTAGGGTCTTAAAGACGTTTTTCTACTTCTTAAAATTCAGACGATAGTCGTCCAAAACGTTACAGAATCCGCAAAAGCAAAAGATATTTAAAAAAAAAATTTGTGTGAATAAATAAACCTTTTAAAATGTACATACTTTTAACAGAAGACCATTTCCCTGAACGCTGTTGGATGCATGTGCCAGAAAGTGAAAGCATGATTTTTAGGTGACGTGACAGTTGTTTGATTAGAAAAATAAAAAGGCACCTCCAGCAAAAAAGTTTTTTTTGGAACTGATTTTCCACCTTTCTCGACTTGCGGGATGCCAAAATAAATTTTATCATATAGAATAATAATAGTTCTAAATTTATAACTTGTGTAAAGTGCTTTGAACAATACCTGAGTTGACGTGCAATGTTACGAACCGAACAATTGTTATCCTCACCTTTAAAATTGGCATAATATTCATGAGGATTGTGAGTGTTTATTTCCATAACAAAAGCTAGTGGAAGCGACAGCTGCCGCAATATTTTAAAGCGTTTGGAATAAATAAACTCGGATGATACATTTTTGTATCGTCTAAAATTCCATTCCAAAGTGTACATATCTTCGAGACTTTCGAAAGGTATTCCATCACATCCTAAAGATGTTTTCATTCATAGTTCTTAGCTCTTAGTTAACATAATAACTTTTTTTTTTAGTCAAAGTGAAAAAATAAAGAAGAAAAATGTCCAGTGAATCGCTTAGAGTACCAATACTCGCTACCAATACCGAAGGTAAGAGTCAGTGCAATGCTGCGACTAATGGTCAAACGGAACAGGATAAAGTTCTTTCCAATGGAAAGCAAACACAAGGAGAGCACAACACCCACCACAATTCGGGGACATTTATGAAGCTTAAGACATATTTGCATGCTTTGCGTCCGTGGTCATTGTCTGCAAGTCTAGTTCCTACTCTAATGGGTTCCGCCTTAGCATACAGATCCCAATGGGCATCGGGTTTCAATTTCATTACATTTTTTCTGACCATATTTACTGTAGTAACCGTGCACTGTGCAGGCAATGTGGTTAATACATATTTTGATTTCATAAAAGGCATTGACAATCGCAAAGCAGATGACCGAACTCTCGTTGATCACATATTATCCAAAGATGAGGTGAGTTTTCAATAAAATATTTTTTTGTTTGTTTAGTAGGTATCAATGATTTTAATTAAATTTGTGTAACTGTGTGTGGTCTCTGGTCTGCAATGGAGATTGCTAGATCTCCCTTCTATCACCATACGCTTGAACAAAACAGCTTGTTTATTCCTACTCAAAATAAATTTAAACAATTTTTGTTTAGAACTTGAGTAAACATTCATATAATTTTCTTGTTGTTCGTGTTCAGTAAACAAACATTTATTTATTTATTTGTTTTCTAAATTGAAAAACAATTTAAATAGCATTGCATGGCAAAGAAATATCTCGATTAATGACTGCTTTGAAAGTACATTATGTATCTGAATAGTTTAGTTGATTTATAAAATTTTCTCAGCTGAATATTGAATCTCTGGTAAAGTTAAAAGCTTTAAAATTGAAATAAGGTCATTGATAATTTTCCAAATAGCTTGAAGTGGCAAATAGGTCAGGAAGCTTTTTGATGATTTGGCCTTCTGCCGCATCCTTTGGTTTCGTATTTAGGTTGTTCGGATTTTTTTTTGTTTTGAAGTACCTAGTCACCGGTGTATTTGACGTTTTGTTATGCAGTGATTTTTTTTTATTTTAAAATGTGAGAAATAGGAAAGTATACCCAAATATGTAGGTACATATACTGAATGCTTTTATACGAACAAAATCATTGGTATCAGCGGGAAAACCAAACACCGAAACCACCAAAATAAGGGCTTCATTGCAATTTTAAAGCGAATTAATAGCTAATTACTTTGTAATGTATCAAATTCTATTTTTTCTTATTAGGGTGGTTTTGTCTAAACTTAAGTACTAAACAAATGTTCAAAGTCGTTTCTAGTTTGAGGATGTTATTTTGCATTTTGTGTTGACTTATGTAAAAACCGGTCGTGATGGTTATTCTTCACTTATGGCTGAAAAAGTAAAATGATAAAAAACTTCCTTTCAACTAAATTTTTTTTATATTTTTCTATTTTTAAGGAAAAAGTGTGAATCGTATGTTTTCTGAATTTTATTAAATAAAAAATCCCTTTTTTTATAGGTGGTTTCCCTTGGAGCTATACTCTACATGGCTGGTTGTATTGGTTTTATATTTTTGGCAATACTTAGTCCAGCTAAAATGGAACATTTAGCTCTGATCTATTTCGGAGGACTATCATCGAGCTTTTTGTACACCGGTGGAATAGGATTCAAATACATAGCCCTTGGTGATGTGGTTATTCTGATTTTGTTTGGACCACTTTCAGTGCTTTTTGCTTTCATGACACAAACTGGACATGTAGATTGGCGAACAATTTACTATGCCATCCCGTTAGCGCTTAATACGGAAGCTATTTTGCATAGCAATAACACCAGAGACGTCGAAAACGATCGTAAAGCTGGCATCGTCACTTTGGCAATCCTAATCGGACGAACTTCTTCTCACGTTTTATACGCCCTGCTTCTATTCACCCCATACAGCATTTTCGTAGTTTATGGATTAAAGTACTCGCTGTGGTTTCTACTGCCCCTAATCACAGTTCCACAGGCGTTCAAAATTGAAAAGCTCTTCCGTAACGAGCAAACTATGAACGCAGTGCCCAGACAAACAGCAAAACTAAACTTTTTCTTTGGAATATTATACGTGGTAGCATGTTGCTGTGCAAAGACATTGCCCGCTTTCAGCTTTAGAAGGTATTAAAGAAATCTTCAAAAAATTAAAGAAAACAGAAATAAAAATTGAAAAAAAAAAAACTAAAATACATATTGTATGAACTTGCTTTGGAATAAGAGAATTATATGCTCAAAAACTAGGAAAAAAATGAAAAAGTTTGTAGCGAAGTACGTTTTCTAGGTATTCGTTGTTAAATAAGAGTGTAAAGAATAAATACTTAATTCATATTTATCGATTGCAGGGAAACATTAAAAGTTTTCCACATCTCAAAATTTTATTAACGGCAGCTGTGATTGGGGGCTTGATGAAAACCAATCGATCTGTGAGCTTTATTCTTAAATATTTTTCGTAAAATTCTGCTTCGAAATAATACTAAGCGCATTAGTCATCAACTCGTTTAAACTTTTCTATGTTAAAGTGGTAATATTAGTTAAGTCATTAGCTGTTAAAAGATACATAACTAAAGAGAAACTCGACAATAAGTAACTTTAACGACGCTGAGCGAAACTGAGCATAAAACATATACAAAATACAACATTTTTTTTTTAGTTCAAAGGACACTAATTTGTTTGCTTGCACACATTGTTGATTGTACTACATTTAGTAGTTGTATTTATTGTTGTCCCCTAGTTTTTTTTTGTATATCAATATAATTTTCATGAATCGCAATAACTCATAAAATAAAAACAAAATGTAACTCTATATCATCAAAAAACTGAAAAAAACAATATTTGGAATATTTTAAAACTTTTCAATGATACTTCCCAATATTAGTTATACTTTTATTAAAATCTTATTTATTAAAATTGAAATCGCCTTTCTTTTAGAAAAAGGATCAAAATATATATATACATATATATAAACAAAACAGAATAGAATATTCATAGAAATTTTACATTTTTTTAAGAACAGAATGAAATTAAAGTTATGAAATAATAATTAAACAAAATAATAAACAAATTATCGTAACATAAAAGAATTGTACTGCAAAAAAAGAAAATTTAAATTGAAAAAGAAAAAGAAGAATACCTATATATATCAATTAAATTCTTACAAACGATTTTAGCTTTAAGTATATTTACTCACAAAATAAAATATTTATATTAAAGTATAAGTCTAGCAAAAGTAGATGGTAGATCAAAGTAAACAAAACTTATTGTGAAAACTTTTGTTTGTCTTTTTCTTAGATTCACTGTATTTCATAGGTGATGCACTTTAGTGTCATTTTATATAACATGATCGCTTGACTTACTCAACTTAACTTAGCTTTTCAGGTACCACATACGCCTGGTAATGTTGTTAAATGAACAAAAAGTATGATGGTAAGGTGAGACTTCGTATGACTAAAACGTAACAAAAATTGATGGAATTAGAAGTACAAGGATCCTTGGAACCCTTTACGTAAAAATATAAGCTTGCAGAAAACAGAGAAAGACCAGATCACCTGGTATTGTCCGAAATGTTCCGATATGATCGCAATCGAAATGATCGCGACCAGGAAGGGAGAAAAGCAGGCTAAGAAAATTCTATTTGCAAGATCTCGAATAGATCTTTTTTCATTTGATTGAATTTTATTTTTTACTCAAAAATTTCGGTTGTTTTGGCTTGGCTTGATTCAACTACAGAATCTGAAAGAGAAGAATCCTCACAAACTATTAAGAAGCATATCTTCGCGTCTAGACTTAATCCTTGCTCTAATTTATGTGCATCTGTTTTCGAGTCCAATATTTTTGATGAAAATTTACTGAAGCACGGGTTACATACGGCTGCTTACCAGCGGCGAATAGAGTAGCCGCTACTGCCAGCCGCTGATCAGCCTTGTGTGACCATGAAATTCACCAGTGCCGAGTAGCAGCCGATAGTGTGACCGGGTTACCAGCCGCTTCCTGCTTCTGCTACTGCCAGCCGCTGGTTAGAAGCGGCTGCCAAGCACCCCTGTTTGACTCGTGCTTAACTACTAGCGGTAAGCGGCGCCGGCGTGCTGTGATACGAACACTGATTTAATATTAATAGAACATAGATAAAAAAAACTTATAAAAAATAAAACAAAAATTAAATTTCTCTAGCGATAGTGATTTACCTCGAAATGCATATTCGGGCGCCAAATAAAACGGTTATCGTGTTCAAGAAGAAGATCGGAGGAAGCGGTGAACTTTTTAATTTTAATTTGACACAAATTTTCACATCTAGAGCACTGTCGTTTAACTGACTTATTGTGATTGTGGTGATTATTATTTACTCGGTGACAAGAGTAAAAAAAGTGATATAGAACTTCAAAATTTATGGAAAACACAAAACTAGCCAAGCTAAGTGTTTGACCTAAAAAGTAATGATATGAAGCACAATACTATAAAAATTCTATATTTATCCTTAATAAAGTTACTCAAATATTTTCTCAAAAACTACTAATTTTACCAGTAAATAATTTATAATACTTTCTTTGATTGATTGGATGATTTGTTTCTGTTATATAATTTCGTTTTATTTTATTATAATAATATTATTTTATTATATAATATTTTATATTGTGCTGAAGAAGTTAGCCAAGCGGAGTTCGTAATATGCTTGCATTTACATTTTTTGATTGCTTGGCTCTTTGAAAAGCATCAAATCAAACAAAAAAACTAGGTTCTTGATTAACTCTCAGAGGCTTCACCTTATATCGGGTTTTTGTAAGAAAAATGTTCGTAAAATTCCATTAAAAAAAAAAGAATAAAAAGACAAAACCAATTCGGATTTCGAAAAGTTCCGATCTTGACTTTAAAAGCGGAACGAAATTTACTTTTTAATAGGAAATGCCTTCAAAATGAGATAAGGACCACAACTTACAGCAGAGCATTCCGTGTAGAACTTTTTTTTTATCATTTCATTAATTTTATTTTCAGCAAATTAAATAAGCTATCTATCGTTCACACACCTTCTTCAAAAAAATAACCATGGCTTTTCATATTTCATTTGATACGGCCAGCTTAGATCTCCAAAAATTTAAAACGGTGTATCAAAAACGACCAACCTCCAATGGGATTATTAAATTGAATGCGGGTAAGTACAAGAAGACACACTAACTAGATATACCCGCATTCCGGAAGCCTAAACATTTCTCGAGCGTCTGAAATATAACTTCCTGTGAAAAAAGAAAGCTTCCTTCCAACGAATTTGCATAATACAAACGACCTAGGTTCAATGAAAAGATCAGTATTATTTAAAATGTACATAAACATCTTTATACCCACCGAACTTAGAGATAAATACACTGTATGTGCATGGCAATTGCAAATTCCATCTGTGACAAACAGTTTTATTTGTAGCATTACGACGGAACATTATTTTCCTGTCACAAAACCTGATTATAAAGTAATACCACTCTTTGTCGTGCCTTTGCATGCGTTTTCCTCCCACTTCCATCTTATGTCACTTGTTTGAGGTGAAAAACCACACACATTTTTTCAAATGCCTGATTGAAATTATGTGCCCTGGTCCAATGCCACCAATGACCAATGTTACAATTATGGTATGGCAAGCAGTTCAACTACATAAACAGGTTTGGATGCTCAAAATTGCAAACCGATGTACGCAGGTTCGCATCTGTTGTGTCATAGACTGCGCCAAGATATACCTTTGGCGTTGGTGATTTCCGGATTGGCATTTCTTCTTTTCTTTTTTTGAGACCGAAATTGAAAGTAAGTATACAAAAAATGTTTGTGTACTGCAACTCAGTTTGAGTTTAGTGTTTGTCCAGTGAACAGTGTGCAGTGCATGGATATTGTAATGGGATTTAGGTGACTTTTTTGCATATCACTTTGAATTTCTTAAACTTATATTCATATGTTGTCTTTCAAAGGCTTCTTATTGTGGCAGTCGCTGGACTCGGGGCAATGTATATGATGCATCTCTTAGCCCAAGACTATGATCGAATTCGTCGACCGGTTACAAAAGCCATAGAGAGAGCCCTACGCGGAAAACGTGAGGTGAATAGTGCTGAAAGTAATGAAGTTCTCGATATCTCTGTTGACTGGGAGGCCATTTTGGATCGTGATCCCTTGGGATGTTTACAATCTCTTATTTGCCAAATAGTATCTGAGGTAAAGTTCAATAATGACCCGGAAGCTATTTTACTTAGACACTTCATTGAGAAGACTTACCACAATGCTCCATTGCCCATGACTGCAGCTTATGCAAAAGGATTAGCATATAAGGGAGTTGCGGAAGGTTGCTATTCAGAGTATCCGTACTGTTGGTATTCTGCAAAATTGATGTTAAGGATTCTACGATGGCTTACGTGATCTGCATTTCATTTAAGAGTCGAAATTGTTACGTTTTAAATTAATTAGTTTTTGCTACCGTTTCTGGTCATTCTATATTAGAATTATTTTTTATAAAAATTATGACTTTAATAGTATAGTGTTTGATAAAGAAATATTCCATCATCTATGAAATCTTTCATTTATTTTGTCAAATTCGGTAAAATCAAAACCCATATATACGAGTATATGCAATATCTGTTACTTACTTAATAAATTCTTTTTAATGAAATGAATAACAATAGACTTTTCTTTAACCTGTCTTACTTACCTCGTTTCCACTTAGAATCGGGTAATCGGATCGGATTATGATTCAGATTTCGATGCAGGTATCTACTTACCCACTGAATCGAGTAATATAGGTATACAACACACTATTTTGAATCGATCCAGCTACAAGAGCTGTATCGGATCGGGTAATCCTATTTCAATTCGATCTAGGTATACACTGGCACTAATTCGAATTGAAGTGTGATTCAATTCTAAGTGGAAACGAGGTAACTGTTACGCATTCTAAGCCGCAGCCGAAATATATTAAGTACACGCATAGACAACAACGTGATAAGCCGGAGCTGCACAATTTAGCGGCTAACTGTGTTTACCCAGTTATAAGGCACACTCTTCTCAACAGAACAGTTTGACTACGAGCCCTACAGTTATTGCAGACATAAAAAAAAAACGAAAACAAAGTATGTAAAGGGTAAAAAGTAAAAGCCTGGTTCAATGAAAATTTGAACTCTCAAAAATAAAACGTCGTGCGTGTCAGAGGAAACAAGATTCATTTCCGATTTTAAACGTCTAATTTATGGTTATACCAGTCAAGAAAGCTGCTGTCAAAAATATAAGGTTCGTTTGTTGAACTTTAAAAAGGTTGGACCCAGGTTCCCTTGACACCCCATGAGTTGTCAAAAAATCTGTGTTTCCCAGTCCTCAAAAAACGCTAAATCATAAAAGCACCGCCCAGCCCTGTCATTTGAAAAAATATACATACCATTTGACAGTCCAGTTTATTTCCTAAACTCGCCCCAGCAAAAACATAGGGCAAACCCAGTTTTCAAAAGACACTAGGTTTGACATTCAGAGGAGTTTAGGTTTTCTAAAAAACGCTTTGTGGCGACCGCAGGGCGACCCCAAGGCTTCAGCGAACGAACCTATATTTAGTGTCACATTTTTCAATGTTTACCACTACAGTAGTGCACTAAAATTCCTTGTTTTGTTAATTATTGTAAGTTATTCTTTTCCGAAACAATCGAAAATGGGTTCTCCTGAGCTTCCCGGTGATTCTAATGAAGAAGATCTCCGTCCAAGCCCAATGCACATAGTGCACCAAGGAGGAAATAACAGTGATGATAGTGATGGCGAAGATGGCAACGAATACGATGGATACCAACCGCTTCCCATCACAGATCAAGGTGATGACTCAGTAGAGATAGATAACACGCTGTCTGAACCAGTAACTCATGGGGATCCAAATTTTCCTAACGTTGAGAGTGTGGACACCGAAGTCGAGCGAGAGGTTTGGAGTCAACCCAGACCACGGGAGCTGGAAATGGAGTTGGACAGCTCTAGAACAGAACAGGTGATTATTATTGAGGATATTTGAAGCCAATCCTAATGATTCCTATTTAAGATTATGTCTGCGATGGCGGGTATAACACTACCCAATGTTGCTATCCCTGACTGGGCTCAGGGCGTACCAGAAGAACGATGGAAAGAAGATCTTCTCGAAAGAATACGACAACGCAAAGATGTATCTCAAAATTCAAACACAACATCGCGTAGAACATCATAAGTATTTTATTCACTTTATGTGTTCACCTCACACAAGCCAACTGTTCCAAAATAACAAAGTGTTTTAATAAGTCATATAAGTGTTACAACTAAATTAAATAATAAAACAAGCAAATTGAAAAATTTCTTTAAAAGGCTTCCAAGAGTGCTTTAGCAGCTATCGTTAGCTTCTCAAATCCTTTTGCTTGTGGAGTGTTAGCAAATTGACGAATTCTGTCCATTATCTGATCGACTGATACAATTTGGGCACTTGATAGTTGACCATGCGGTGTCGTTGTAAGATTTCCAATCGCTTGGATTGACCTATAACATGCTTCTAAATCGGTTGACCATTTAAGAAGCTCTATTATTCCCTCGGTGATGTGGCGGCACATATCGCTGTTGGCTGTCGCTCCGGCTTGAATTTGCGAGATCGTTGCGTTTAAATAGAAAGTGGCAATAGCTAGTTGAAGATTTGCGCTGCCTGATTTGATTTCTTTTACAACGCCAATTGTTGCCTGTAGACATGACTCCACTTCCCGTCGACCACTAGGGTGATTCATCATATTGGCCAAGCAACGAATGATCATTAGTTGATTCGGGGCAGACGTGTTAAGATTGGGCAATATGATATCAAGGAATTTATACGAGTTAAGAAAATTAAAGTTTTGTTCATTCCGTATGGCTAATCGGGTGATATCCAACACGGGAAACAGAATATCACAGGGCCATCGTAGAAGATGGCGCAGTGCTTCGATTGCAGTCTTGTCGATTTCGGGTACATCAGCGGCTAGTCGGACGACGGTTTCCAGAAGGTTATCGCTAACACCTGTACCTTCGAGCTGCTTTTGATTGAATTCTCTATTAAAAAAACAAAAACAAAGAAAAAAATTAAACACGACAAGTAAGTAAAGATCTATTTTGACTTTAAAGTTGTATCTTATCAACTCATGCTACCACTGTGCAACCATCTTACCTCAGTTTTTCCAATATTTTCTGCTGGTCACACTTATCAAATGACAAAAACATGCTCAGGGGAAAATGTTTTCCTTGACTAAAACTAACTTCAACTTTTGGAGGAGCTGTAGTGGAGTAACTAGAAGCGCCTGTAAATGGGTCAACGTTTCCGCCAGAAGCTAAGCTACTTCCAGCTGTACCAGGCACATATCGTGAGCCTCCGGTAAACGGATCCTGGTAGCCACTGTATAAAAACATATATCTTGAAAAAAACCCTTAGTAATTTCACTTAACTGTTACCTGACTGAAGGCTGTGGTTCAGCAGGAAGATCACTACTCTTTGCGTTTTTTACAATGAAATTCGCCACTTCATCTAAATATGCTTGAGGTAGATTGTTTTTGTGAATGAATGTCTGCGCAACCAGCCATGGATCCTCTCCTCGGTTATATGGTAAATTCAGAGGAGGAGCATCATCAGCAATATCAACGGAGAACACGTAGTCATAGCTCTAAAATCAAGGAATACCATGAGAAATCATACTTGAAACAAATGCATTTACAAACCTTTCCTTCGAATTGTTTTTTCGCCGCTGATAAGCCTCCCGTTGCTCCGGTTACATCTCCAACAAGATTCCATTTGCTATTTTCCCATATGTAACATTTCACTGTCCCATCCGGGTGCTGTACAATCTTCTTCTGGCCAACAGATGTACCGTCAACAAGTAGTGAGTTGACACCGGGTAAGCTATTAAAGACAAATCAATGTGATGTCAAAATGAACGCCAACCCTCAATCTTACTCTTTTTTCTTCATGTCTCCTAGCTCTTCGTTCATTTTTTCAGCCCGAATTCTAACGGCTTCTGTGAAGGCCGCAAGAACTTCCCCACTTGCAAATCTGGAAGCATCTCTTGTGAAAACTCTTACGACACCATCACTACTTCCCGTAGCAATGTCTCCATTTTTCAAACAGGTAACAGACCACACAGACTGAGTTGGATGAATTATGGGGTGACCTAGTTCACCAGAGTTGGTGCTCCACATACGAAGGGTACTATCTTCTCCACCGGATACAACAACATCTCTGCCTAGAGCTAAGTTTTGAGCAATTGAATATATGTAGTTGGAATGGCCACACAACTCTCGAACACACTCTCCGTCTTCATTCCAATATCGAATAACTGCGTCATTGGCACAACTTAGTAAAGAACCATCACCGAGACTTATAACACAACGAACACAATCCGTGTGCCCTGTATAAAATAAGTTTAAAGTTTACTCTGATTAGAACGAGTTCTGCTTTTACCTTTTAGAACTCTCAAACGTTCTCCTGAGGCATTCCAATAGACGATTGTCTTATCAGCAGATCCAGTTACAAATTGTTTGTTAGGTAAGGAAACCACTGACCAAACTGCGCCCTCATGTCCTTTTAGGACAACAGCACAAGACAACCCAGATTCGTCTATAGTCCAGATACGCGCAGTTTTATCCCAACTTCCTGATACAATGCTCATGGATTCGGTTCCTTTACTTATGCTGCAAACCGTTGAATCGTGTCCTTTAAGAACACACGCGGGTACATATCCGTCCTCTTTGTAAATACAAATGGTAGCATCGTTGCTTCCAGTGCAAATAAGACCTTCCGACTCCAGGTAATATACACAGGACACAAAGTTTGAATGATCTTTCAGTGTGACACCTTCAACGTAATCTCCATCTCTGAAAAATAATCAGTACAAGTTTTTTTCATTTATTTTCTCTCAAGTCTTTTCCATCTTACCCAGATTTCTTCCATATTTTTGCGGTTTTGTCGCGTGAGCCAGATATAATATTCTCTCCAGTAGCCGGTGAGACAGCTCGTACATCATTGCTATGACCATGTAATTCGCAACATAATTTGTAATCGTCTAGAGTAGTTGGGGTATCCATTGTGTGTAGATAAAAGTTTTTTGCTCTTGTTTAAAGTATGCGACCCAGTAAGAAAGAAATGTACTGAAAATTGGATGAAAACGATGTTCTTAAAAAAATATTTGCCGATGAATTCGCGTCTTCTAATCGGATGAAAAGTGAAAATGCAATTCGCATATTTTTTGACATTCCTTTGTATCGTTGTAGAACTGCCAGACCAAAAAATTGAAGATGACACGACACAGTTTATTGGTATAAAATTTAAAGTGACATCTGCTGGCGATAGTTACAGAACATGGGTAAGTACTACGTAGTTTTCCTGACTAGTTTTGCCCCCCTTTTTCAGTAGCTCCCTGAAATTACAAAGAAGCTTTATGTATATTTTTTGTTTTGCGAAGAAATCATAGTTCCTCCCCTGGGATACTGAAAATTGCTTCTGGATTTGAAATCAAAATCAAAGTCCAAACCGATTGCTGCACCGAATCAGTTAATTATTCTGGATTCAATCAATCTTATTTCCTTAGCGCGGAAGTATAATAAGTGCACTACCTATGCTATAATATAAAATCTTATCGAATTGGCGAAAGCTGTCATAGAATGAAAAATAAATAGGGTGGCGCATCAGAGCAATGAGCTTCAGGGCCAAGCGCATTTCTCACAACCATGACTTGTGCAGCAATGGAGGGGGCCTACAATTTTCTGCGCGGTTCCGAACGGCTAGCCGAGGAAGCGCTTTTCATGGCAATGAATTTATTTTCGGAGGACTTGCCAATACCTCGCGAAAGGCGATACCCGTGAGACAAAATATTTTTGCCTCTGTTGGGATTCGAACCACGAACCTCTTCGTTAACAGCAAACATGCTGAACATCACGCGACGGGTGTCTGAATTTAGTTCAATGTATATACTCCCTTTTATGACTGAGTGTAAATGTCACCACCTAAAGCAATGAGAGTTGCCGTTTAAAAGTTTTCAGCCATCTTGCTTTTTGGCATAAGAGCAAAAAAGTGCTCTCATTAACTTACCAAATCAAAATTCTAGTAAAGACTCCACGCCGCGCCGCCGTGCCTTCGATTAATTTCAGTGATCTTAGTTCATGCAGCCAATCTTGCGTACTACAATTGTTGGAAAAATGTTTTTCATAAAAATTAAAGAAGGCAAAACATTCTACTTTCTAGGTGTAGTTTTATTAAATCGCATTTTTTTGGTTTCATTAAATTTTTTAAACCCATCGGAAATAGCTTTCTTTACATTTACCTAGTATGTATAGTATAATTTTTTTCTCAAATTTTACTCTACACTTTTCTATTAATTATTGATAGTTACATTTTTCTATTCCTTTGGAAAACATGGTTGCGCAAAATGCATATTCTTTGACGTGTTATAAAAGTGTAACCCTCTAGAAGGCTGAATATTGAACAATAACAATTTTTTTTATAAGATATTAAAAAATCAAACTGATCTTTATATTTACAATAGCGTTATCTAATTTCATTAGGCATTTTTCTAAACTTTCTATAATTTAAAGAGTTTTGATTGAAGAGTAGAAGATGATATATTGACTTAAGAAGTACTACATTTAACCAATAGATAAATTTAACACTTTATTTTCTAATCTAAATTGGCATCATTGTTTTGTTTCAGTTTATTTTAAATAATGATAAGTCATTCATTTTACATCAAGACTTCAAATAAAAAAGGTTAAAGGAAAAAAGTTTAACGAATTAACAAAACAAACAAGCAAAAAATGCGTAAGAAAAAAAAAATCAACAAGCATTTTAAATAACTATTGAATTCTGACACCTCGGCTTTGAGCCCACTCAGTCACCAATCTTGGAAATAAAGTCGCTTTAAATCAGTTGTTTAGTGTTAAAACGATATAGTGTTTTAAGGTAATAATTAAATATCTGAAATTTTTGGGAAAGAAGTCTGCTAATGCAAACAACACCTGATAAGGCAAGTAATCGAATTAAAAGCTTGTTATTAGTATTACTCTCAATATAGTCCAACATAATTTTTAGTTAGAAAAACACGTGGTTTTCAGATGATAAATAGCACCAACGCTTTTCAGAATTAGTGAAACCAAAGAAACAACGAAAATCTAAAGATTTTGATGCTATCATAAATAATGGTAAACTTCAAAATTAAAATTTCAACTCAGTTATATAGGACATCCAAATGTAAATGTTTTTTATTTGCATTTCGAAAGAAAGAATTCGTTAAATAAAATTTAAAACATTTTTAAAAAAGTATAAACGAGGAATAATTTATAATTAGACTGCATAGCCTTGCGTACTTTTATAAAAATACAAAATTTTACACCTAATTACTTCATATACATAATACTTATCTAATTAATAACTCGCTTCTTCATCATATACACACATATCTCATTGTGATAAAACTTTAACTTCGTCTTCAAAATTTTGATGTTTTCTGTACAGAAAAAATTTTTGTTTAACATAAGCAGTCAGAGTATATAATTTAGCAACTCCTAGAAATTTATTTTTCTTTCCTGTTGATAAAGAAGATTGAAATATGTCTCCATAGGAGACACAATATTTCAAACTACCTATCCATTTCATCAGCGTATTTAGTGTAACATGCAAAACGCTTCTGTAATGTTATGTTTGCAATGCCTCACATTTTAAAATTTTCAAACTGATAAAATTATATCTTTTGATAGCAGCTTAGAAAAACAATTGATAATAATCTAAAGTCTTGTATGACAGTAGCTTTTAACGCTTGATACTTAGGTTCCGTCTTTCGATATATCTTCATATATTATGTTCCTATAACATTCTTAAAATCTAAAATTTTCTAATAAAAGTGTAAACAGCATTGTGATTTGACTTCAATATGGATTATAGACTAAATAGAACAAGTATAAAATCAAAGAGCTGCTCTTTGTCACTTTTAGTGGAGATCAATGTTTTACATGCTTAGCCACTCGTATATGTATGTACATCTGTACTCGTAGGTATATATTTTTATATAAAGTATATTTTGAAGTTAATTACTAGTTTGAGCTTAAAGAATGGTGCACGTTCGATTTTGTTTGAGAGCTTTGGGCTGCTCCTGCAATGCTATTTCTACGTGGCGTTTTGCCAGCCATGATTGCTTCTGGAGTCGGTTAATGACAATCCTATAAGCTCCGATGATATCGCTGCGTGGACCATTTTCACTGGCATTTCGTAACATTTCAGAAGTCACTCCAAGCTCATCAAGAATTTGTCTAGCTTCAGCCTCAAGCGGAGATATTTTGACCATATCGTCAATGGGAGTTGGTAGCATTATGAAAGTACCCTTCTCTTCATCGTAATTTTTAAAAAGAGGTGATTCGAGTGCAGCTTCTGCATTCCATCGACGATTTTCGCAGCATTTCGAATTGCTACCGTTCATTATTGTCTTCTCCCTGGTTGTGTCCAAGGGACTAATTTTTTTCTTTAAAGTACTGCCGAAGAATGACTTTCTTGGAAGGCTAGTTTGTGAACACTCAGCCATGCTGACATCATAACTAACCTCTATTGGATGTAAAAAATTATCCACGAAAACTCCTTCGGTTTTCTTGGTGTTCAAATTTAGCGGAGGCTTATTTGAGATTTCCATATAGCGCTCGCGCAGTGAATAGCTCTTTCGTATTCTTCGAGACTTGGTTCGGATCCAGAATCCAGATCGTTTAGTTGGCTTTGTTCGGAGATTTATTTCGTGCTGCATTAAATCAGCGCTGAGATTAGGGCTCATTACCCATTGACTTCCTAAAATATCGTCTAGAGTTGGTCTGCCTAGCGGTAGATGGACTAAAATTCGTTCTGAAAGGATATATACAAATTTAATTCATAATTTATGTATGAAATTGAAGTAAAAAAAACTTACGAATTAGACGAATGCATGGCAGACTTATGTGCCCTGGAAGAACATATTCTCCTTTTAATACAGCAGTTCGTAGTGCTGGAACGGTAGGGGCGCGGAATGGCATATTGCCGACGACCATAAAGTATAACAAAACACCCAGTGCCCAAACATCCACAGGGGCTCCAATGTAATGATCATCCGAAAACAGTTCCGGAGCTGCATAGGGTGGAGAACCACAGAATGTATCGAGTTTCTGGTTGGCACCTAAAAAGAAAAAAATAAGCGTTATTTTCCAAAACAATTTTTGAAATGTATGACTGTTAGAAATATTGATTTTTGAATTGGAATTCCAAAAAAAGCGCGTTCTCCCTCTTTGGCAGAGGACGGGTTTTTCTGGGATAACTGTATCCTTATTTCAATAAATCAAGGCCCAAAAGTGACACAACCTTTAAGATATTAGGTAAAAAAGGTATCGGTTGACTGAAATCGATTGTTTAATTTTGAAAAACTTCTCAACTTCATCCGTCTTTCGTCTTAATTGCTTTTAACTGTAATTATTTTGTTAAAAAAAAAGCATTTGACTATTGGAGACGTCAGAGAACGTAAGAGAACATTGTGTATTTCCCAATAGCGAATGATTGGCTTCACATTTGACAATCGAGCGAACACGACAGAGGATAGACAAAAGGAAGACTCTTTGGCTTACTCTAAGCAAGGAGTAGGTACATTATAGTAATGGTATTCCTTTGTTTGACTTTGAAAGAAATTATGAACACAATAAAACTGAAAGTATTAAAGGAAGTCACTAAATTTGGAAAATGGAGCAGCAAGTTCAAGACCATTTTTGTTCCATATTTCATTCAAATTGGCTCGTAGTCAGTAATTTGGAACATTTTCAATACAAACACTAGATTCTCGTTTACGTTCTTGTTCCGTTTCCCGTTCCTGTGGAATATGGGGATGAAATAGACACATAAATCTTTCTCTTGGATCACTCTATCTATTAAAGAAAAAAAAAAAAACCGCATCAAAATGCGTTGCGTAGTTTCAAAGATCTAAGCCAACAGACGGCGAAAGCGACTGTGTTTTATACTATGTAAGGATAAGGATAATTAGAGATTGTATATGTAATTTGAAAGCTTGAATGCACTTTTCATTAGGGTATGAGTGCTTTAGTTCATGAATAATTAAGGAGACAAATATGAATCATTTCCGATGGAGACGCGAGACTCTCTCGAACCTTCTCTAGACATCGCTTAATTTTCTCAGTAAAATTATTGAAACTTACACTACATGGATTATGCAAAAAAATAGTTTTACTCAATTTTTTCCCACCAACTGGGCACTACTTTCTCAAATTAAAGTGGTCACATCTTAAAAATCAGTGAATTAGAACTCCCTTGGGTAAACATTGATATCAATCTAAATAAATATTCTCTTCTTTGTATTGGCCTATTCCCAATTTAAGACAATTGAAGCTCAGTGGTCATTTAAGGCAACATGAATCTGTGTTCCAGTGAGAACTGCTTTAATCTGGCCCAGATGAAGATTTACTGCACTAAAATTGATTCAATGGCCACGGTATATAAGTGGGATTGAGACGACATGAATCATGCCTCATGCCCCACGTTCAAAACTCTTAAATTGGCCTCGCAATATACACTTTGTACATGCACATATATGTGTACAAACTTATAGGCAATATACTTTTGGTTGTTAAATAAGTAAATAGGCTTTGACAGTTGTCGTGCTTCACATTCGAAACTCGTGCATTGAGTTATCTCTTTTTCAACTCATTGGTCTGTGGATAAGAGATTGTATAAATATTTTATATTCGAACCCATGTCAGCTGAATGTCGTCATGAAAAGCCAAATGAACAGTGAAGGCTCTGACAAAACGCGTATACATTTAGATAAAAAGGCTGAGTTTGATTGATCGCCATGCTTTTTTACTTTCGTTTTGTCTTATAAATGACAAAGGTACGTACTTATGTATTTACAAAGAAAAAAACCTTAGATCTTAAATTGAGGGGCCTGATATACAAACAAAAGGAGACATATTCAATTTACTCACCATTTATCAGTTCTGTGCTGAATCCAAAATCAGCCAATTTGAGTCTATTTTCGGATACAAGTAAAACATTTTCAGCCTTGATATCGCGATGAACAAAGCCCAAGCTGTGCTAAAATATGGACCAGAAATAGTAAAATATGGCTGGAAAAATAGCAGCTTATTGTTTAATACACAATAATATCGTTAAACAATGGTAACAAAGTAACGAAATACCATTTCGTATTGTTAGGGTGAAAAATTACTTCTCAGGATACTTACCATATGCTTAACAGCTAAAAGCAATTGTTTGTACAATGGCGAAGCATGATTTTCTCTTAGTGGTCCATTTTGTGTGATGTGATTGTACAGCTCACCGCCCCGCACCCATTCAGTGACCAGATAGACACGACCGAGGGTTTCCACAACCTCAAATAGCCTAAGATTGTGTAATGTATTGTAAGAGAACAAAATGTTTGCATGTTGGACTTGTGAAAGATTTTGTTGGATGGATGGATGGATGTGCTTGTGCTTACCTTAGTATGTTGGGATGATGAACACATTCGAGGGTGGCAATTTCTCTGGACAGCATTCGAAGGGCTCTGGCATCTAGTCCACCTCTGTCAACTACTTTGATGGCAACTTTGTCTATAAAAAAGCAAAAAACAAAAACAAACAATAAACTTTTAGATAAGGAAAAGAATAATGAAGTGAAAAATTGGAAAGGCGATACGTTACAGTTTGTGTGCATGTGGGAGTCCTACCTCCTACGCCCTCCGGTGTTAGTCAAATGTGAACATATTGTCAAGAGATTTATTGCAATTTTTCTACTTTACAATGTAAGCAGAGTAAGAAAAAAAAAAAAAAAAAAATTGTAGAGGATACGCAACATGGGAATTGAGTTATTGTATTTGCCATTCATTAATGGAGGACGTCTTAGTGTTTTTTTTTATTTTGATGTCATAACCCGAGTTCTTCAAACGACAAACATGTTTTGGTTAGTGTTTTGAGTAGATCATTTGGAAAACGTTTGTAGTTTTTCAAACTGTCTTTAAATCAATTATAAGTAAGAAGGAGCAGTGACGAGAATAATATGTTCAACAGAAGTCATTGAGAAATTTGGAGGTTGGCAACTCTGTCTGAACTAACAAAGTCTGTGAAATTAAGAGCTCCTGCGAAAATTTTTTTGTTTTTATATTAAAACCTGTGTGTGTTTTATAAGTATATAGTTTTCATAAAGCTAATCAATTGAAAATCATTTTGAGTAAAAAATCTTTGGGTGAGTTTCCATTCAAACAATATTATTAGAAATTTTACGATGCGTCGATCACCCGTATTGAAAGAATTAAACCCATCGAAAAGACCATTTACGGATTTGTCATTGTCGCCGGCAAAATCTACAACATCCAGTAAGGCTGAAAACAATACGCCTGTTGGTAATTTACCAGTCTCGGATTTGGAAAAAAATTTCCAAAACTCGATGGCGAAATTGCTGGATGTCAAGCTGAAGGACGTCGCAACAAAGGCTGACATTGAGGGAATCAGCGCTGAGATTTCTGCTTTGAAGCAAAATAATGAAGACCTTACGGAAAAATTAAACAAAATGGAGTCAAAGTGTCTTATACTTGAAAAACAAATTGAAGTGCTGGAAAAAAAGACAAACGAAAAGAATTTGGTCGTGCATCTTCAACCTGCAATGCCCAACGAAACTCAGGATGCGGTGGAGAGAGCTAAAACAATTTGTTTGGATCTATTGCAGACTACGAACAACGCTAAGATAAGTTCTGCACGTCAAGTTGGCTCGAGAGGAAGAACTTCCAATGTGATAGTAGTAGAATAAATGTCTTTAGTAGATAGTAGAAATGTCTTTTCATCCAAACCCTAAAGATGCAAGTGGATTATATCTTGAAAGTTATGAAGATGGATAATCACCGGCTTCCAAAGATAGCAGCTCTTCAAGTTATTCGAACGAAAACCAGCTGGTATGGTGATTGGATGGAGTTAGCAAGAAACGTTGGAATGGAATTGAATCTAGACTGTTCTAATATAGATGCAATGAAATTCGCTCTCTATCAACTTATTTCTATGGCAGACATAAATCAGAGGGAGAAATATATGAACGATGCCACTGGATCCATATACAGACAACTTTACTCTAAGTTAAACCACAATTTGGAAGAAAGGAATTATTTTACAGACGGCAACAGCATTGCCGAAATATCAATGATGATAAAGCTGCGAGGAGAACTTATTCAACTTAACTTCGTGCCACATAGGGAGGACCTACCCATAATTTGCTCATTATGTAATATGGAGGAAAGAGAGGATATATTCCACTTTATGGGAAAATGTCCAATTTTCAAGGAAATAAGAAGAAACGCCTTTGGAAGTAATATCTTAACGCAAAATCAAGTTGTAGACTTGCTCAATAACATGGATGTGAAAAAATTATTCAGTTACTGCAGATTAGCTTTAACTTATAGAAACAAAATTATAAACGAATGTTTTTAAAGCATATATCAGTATCAGTATTAAAAGTAGGAGCTAAAATCTTTTTTTCATTAGTAAAATTTTGCAATTTTCTTTTGTTTTGTCAACTAGGCAGACGGCAGTAAAGCCATGCTTTTGTTATTTTTGGTAATTTGTAAGAATTTGGAAACAACGTTAACAAATAAAAAAAATAAATCTAATCTAAAAAAAAATCTAAAAAATCATTGAGAAATTTCAAGTCACAGTAGGTGTATACCAAGGAGGCGTGTTGAGTTCCCAGAATTTTATTACAGTCCTTGACTGGATGATAAAGTGCAGAACACCAAAATAGAACTCTTCTTTGCTGACAATGCAACCATCATAAGTGTGGATCCTATAAATCTGCGCAGGAGGTATTTAACCGTACTAGTAATAAAAAATTAGTACTTGTGTTACAGTTGCCTGATCCAGAGTTCTAGACAGACTTATCACAGATTTACTCGTATATTCAAATGGAATGTTCTCCCAAACCCAATGTAGTACCCATGGGGTGATGGTAAGCATATGTCTGCCTGTCAAGCAGGAGATTCGTGGCTCGAGTCCCAAAATGTTTTTCTAGGGTATCACCTTTCGCTAGGAAAATAAATTCATTGTTAAGAAAAACACCTACTCGATTAGCCGTTCGGAATTGGCAGAAAATTGTAGGCCCCTTCGATTCACTCATAAAGCCTATGTTTGTGAGAGATGCGCTAGGCCCCGGGGCTCCTCGCTCTTTTGCACCACCATATTTATTTAATTATTTATTCTTCCAATCTCACATAACTCTCCGACTTGAGAGTGGGACACCACATCGGTTTTCCCAGTTTGGGATTGTTCCATGTTTGAGGCCGACGAAATGCTGTTGTTGATGCATTCATTGGCCAATGGAAGAGCCAATTTCGGTCTACCTTTCTGTTTCTAAAAATGCTTGCCAATATCTTTATTCAAATTTTTTTTATCTTATATATGTTATACAGGTTGTGAGAGTCTATAACAGGCCTCACGGCCAAACCAAAAGACTTTAAATGTATTTGTTATATTTATAGGTCCAATAAATCAGATAAGGTGAACTAGCTTAAACGGGAATTAAAAGGATCTGGAACTTCATTTTTACTTTCCTTCATAAAAAAGCCAAACTTTTACTGAATTGTCAACGTTCATTTCACAATTAAATGAGAACACATTAATTATAATTAATAAGAAAAGGCTTTCTCGAGATAAATATATAAAGATAAAAGCAACCACAAACCTAAGTGGCTAAAGCATTGCAACCCTCTGTCTTCAAATATTTTTGTTTACTTCAACAATTATTTTCCTTTGAAAAGTTTGCCCTAATCACACTTCAACATCACAAAATGTTTCTAACTTCCTCTCATATCTCGTCTGCCAACCTAAAATCGCTGATAATAAATCTTAAGTGAACTCAATTATACAAAAATTGTAATAATTTTACTACCCTACCCACTTTGAAAATCAGAATCTGAAATCTTAAAACAGTACATATTTTGTATCTCCCTTACCGCAAGTAAATTAGCATCCGACGACATTTCGTGCAAATAAGACTTTATTATTAAAATGCAAACACAGCCATGCTTAAATCTATTTCTGCCTTCTTTTATCTCCGTGACTAATGGCCGACCCTCCAAACACTCAATAATTCAATTAGCATTTAGCATTTCATATCGTGCAGAACCTAACTGAGTTGCAGAGTTTCAGAGTTTCTTAATTAGCCAATTTTAGTTACAACAATCTTGAAAAGCAACCAATTCAGGCCATATCTGCAGAAGTAAGATGGCAATGCCGTTTGTTCAATTTTCGGGAACTCATTACGAAGCAATATCCGTTTGTAAGAGAAAGCTAATTATATAACACTCCCTGAGGGAAAATGAATAACCACGAATGAAGTCGTCTGATATGAAGGACTTCACGGCTTTTACTGTTACTTGTTGAATGTGTACACAATAACGCACACTCCCATACAAACAGCGCAAAGAAGTTGAGCGCGAGTATTTCAACCAATGATGTATGCAATTGTTTACAAAGCCAAACGAGTTATCGATTTCGTTATTAATTAAATTTACATCGTTTGGTTAACACACAAAAGCATTCCCGTTTCGATTGAGAGTCCAATTTATGTGAACAGGAATAATATAATTCTATTTGTGTATACAATACATATGACATGGAACGTTTTATGATTGCGTGTGGAATTGGAGATACAAGTATAATATGCTTCGGTAAATATTAAAGGGTATTCTTAATTTCAGATATCTTTGTGGTTTGTAAATTCACGCAAGGGATTTATTATTTTCCTATTAATAATAAAATATTTATTTCGGTTTCATTAGTTGTAAGTAACACAAAGGACAAAGGACTGTCTGTCTAATGAGGAGGATGGCCAAAAAGGCGGAGAAATCAATGTTCTCAAAGCAATAGATATTTATAGACTTTCATATTACAAGCAAGCACAATTCGAGCTAAATAGAAGTCGACTCAAAAGTTCTTACTTCATAGAGAAATAGTAGAAAATCTAAAAACTCGATAAAAAGAATTAGGAGACACTACTTGAGTTGAAATAATTGTAATTTCAATGACTGAAATGAAGTTTTTCCGAATCCCCGATTTCTCGAGTTCGAGACCGATTGACCTGAAATTTTAGAGAGTCTTCTTTATGTGAAAAAATGAGAGCCTTTACTATATCCTACACTATGCTTATCCCCAAACATAATTTTTTTGGTTTTTAAAAATTCGAAAAAGCTCAAAAGATCGGTTTAAACGAGTTTTTTTAAAACTTGTCTGTAGTTTTGGCTATACCAACATTATTCTAGATTAATATGATCGATTGTCAAAAGTCTTAGAATCGTGGGAATGGTCACGTGAGAATTTTTTGACTTACCACTTCATAATTTTTCAATTTATAATTTTTCTTTTCTGTGGAATAAGTAAGAGTATTGATTGCCTTTTTTAACGACATTTCAAATATTACTTGAAACTCTGAAGTTCAGAATTGCCCCTTAATTGCAAAAAGTTCCATATTAATAATTTTACAATCTCTAAGCCAAATTTATTTTCTATTTTTTAATTCCCTTCAAATGGTACTATGAAAGCTCGCTGTCTCGGAAGAATGGCATAGTTTGGGAATAAAAATTTTCGAGCTGCATTGCCTTTGTGTAAATTTCTTCGGTCTTGTTATATTTTACCATTTTAAAACCAATTTTGTCTATCGATTTTAAAAAAGAAAGAAAGTGTCTGCATATGATGCCAGTGTATTTAGTAAGAAAATGATTATGGATAAATTTTTCGACATAAGATTTTTAAATCCTTTTTTAATTAAAAAATCAAACTGATCGCAATTATCTTAGAACCAATGCATTTCAATTGGTATAGACTTTATCAGCCTCCGCAATGTCAACAGGACATTCGCTTAGGCCATTAATTTGTTGTAAAATTATTATTTGTCTGAAAAGTTCTGCTGTTGCTGCTTGAATCTGTTCCAGAAAGAAACATTCCATGCATATAACAAGAACTGTTGCTTTCAATTGAATTTTATGTTTAACTTCAACGTTACAACAAAAGTTAGTAACACATTTTCTAGGCACACACCATAAGAATCAACCCCAATACAGTAAAAAATAAAATTAAAATAAACGTAACAAAACACTACAGCAAAAAATATGAAAAGGTGTCCTCAGGCAACTTCGTAAAAATTTTCACCGATTAACTTTTCAAAGTATCCACACGAATAAAATTTACCATAGAAATGAAATCAACTAGTCCTCCTCGGTGGTGAAAAACCCAAACTTTTTACCGAAACAAAGTTTTCAATTAAATAAATTAAGTCCACCCGAACGTGACATAACCTCTCTCTTGTACTCGTTAGCTATTGTGCACAAAAAAATATGAAAAACAAAAATTGCGGGTTGAAAAAAGGACAAAACTTACCTCGCGTCAATTGGTGCACGGCCAATTTGACTTTTGAAAAGTTTCCACGCCCGATATCGCCGCAAAACCTGTACAAACCGACACGCCTTCCCAATGCCACCTGTAAATAAAGTTAAAAAAATAAATTTAAGTAAGATAATCAATTTGTTCGAAGGTGTCCATGTACTTACAAATCCCAACAAAATAAACCAAACCTCAGCAATCAGAGTTGCTATGAACCTATTGAAAGATATCTAATGGTCAGAGAAGGAAACATTTTAAGGAACGTAAACATGACATCTTCATTAAGTCGAAATGCAGAAGGCTGGACAGAGTAGAGACGTTTCGAATAAATAGACCCAAGAGAAATATACAGCAAACTGTGCTTTAACGATTGTCCCGCACACACAAGGAACAAAAGCTGTGTAAACATGTTGGAAATTTGAAAGGATTCCAAATGCACCACACGCGTGCAATTGTACCCAATGAAATTACACCCACCGAAAAGGTTTTTAGAACTTACAGAGAACAAGAAAACATTTTCATTTTGTGTGTTCGTTTGTTTTAACTTTAGAGGATATATGGAGCAATGGTTCATTATGTATCGTATAATTACTAAGCTCTCGGACTTTGGATAATTGAAACATTCCTGTGTTGTTGGCAGAGAACCTATATTGGTGCCCAACCCTGTCTGCTATACCAAGTAAACTAACAAACTGCTATCCGCTGTAGAAAAGCATTTGGCTGTGCGGCTGGGTTTAACGTTCAAATTACGATCTAACGACCAAAGGTGATGATTGCAAGCGGAGGGGCTTGCGCCCAGGGGTGTTGTAGGCAAAATATATATATCAGAAGCGATTAAAGTGTTTTGCTGGCACAGATGCTCACAGAGCTACACTAACAGCATAGTACGTTGTTGTCTATGTGTTTTTGGGAAGCTATAAGTTTCGATTGTTTAGTGTCTGAACAAACTGAAATTGAACCTAAATTTGGCCACTGATATTGGACGGTTGTGTGTTTCCTACCAAACTATTGTGGTCATTAATATTTATGGTTTCATTGAATTCATTTAAACAGTGGCAAAATCAATAAACAGTGAAATGAAGAGGCGCATTTCTCACTATAACCGATTCATTAATTTTATTCTATAGAATTCCATGAAGTTCAGATAAGTCTTGTTTATTTTGTAAAACTTAATTTCCGTTTAGTTAATTGTTATTCAGGCCACCATAAACCTTTGAACCAGCTAAGAACCTTTTTCATGCAAAGTCAATTGTCGGCGCGTGACTGAGTGTTGAGGGTAAGGAAGTTATCAGCACAATTAACTTTAAGACCCCAATCTATTTTCGATGCCTGAATTCATTATAAAAGTGTTTCTTGTGCTTTGCTGAATACTTTTTTTTCGAGAGTTGGAGAGGTGTTAGTTGTTGAACTTACCAATTCAGATTACTCTTCTTATGAAGCAGATACGAGGTCCACATATCAAGTTACTTTCTAATAAAGTTTTCTGCATCAGCCAAAGGATGATGAGAAAAAAGTTTGTTGTTTTCACCCCAACTGAAGTTTATTGTTTTTGAAAAACATGGTACGTGCTCCTAATCACAGCGTTTTTGATTCAATTTTGAGTAAGTCATATTAGAATATATTAGTTTATGGCTTCCAAAAAAAAAAAAATAGACTGGCGTAAAAAAATCTGGGGGAGCCTAACGCGTTTCAGGGACATCCAGTTTTACGCCGATTCCCAAATATTTTGTAAGAATGCGCTTATCTTGGCAGTGCAATTACTCTCGCAGGGCTCTCCCACTACTCACAAAAGGCTTTTCAAGAGGAAAAACAATTTTATGTATTGGGATTCGAACCTTGAACTCCCGCGTAACAGACATAAATGCTAGTAACTAAAAAACGAGTACCACAATAGATACATTATACTTCAATTTAAAATCTCGTCCTACCATAGTACTTTGTTATACTTAGGCTTACAACAGCATAAAATAAAAACAATATAATCTAACCACAAACATGAACAAAAGTGCTGCTTTCGCAAAATAAATTTATGCCCTTGAATGTCGGTCTCTTTACACACAATTGTTTTTACCCAAACATTAAGCAGTTAACAAAACAGCCAATACCTTCCAAGTGCACTATCCAAGCACGATTCGGTAAGGCTTGTAAATCCTATTAAACGAATGTTTATTTATAAAATTGGGGTTGCTTTATCTTAACCGCTTGTGGCATTCGCATTGACAGTTCATAGTCTTGTAAGTCATTGGACGTAGATGATTTTGTCTGGAGCTTTTTTCTATGGCTTGCAGGTGCAAATTAAATCGATAATATGGTGGTTTAAGTATGAAAAATAGTGTGTGGCAAATTATACCTACTTCACTTTCGTTTTCGAATGAAATTGCGTATGGACAAAACATACTTGGAAAAAAAAAGTTTACGTTTTGACCGGCTCTCTCTCATCTTTCCTTAGATCAAAAAAAACCTTCATATAACATTCATCATTTCTGTTAATAAATACTTCAAAGTTGAACTTTCATTAAATTCCACCGGACCAATTGAGGAAAGGTGTCCTCTTTTGTGATGATAGCTTTTTTAGCACCTCTAAAGAAAAACAGAACGCGACTGTGTCAACAAACCAACTTGGAGTAATCCCATTCAAAGTAGTAATCGTTCACCACGAATGGTTCAAGTTCTGCCCTAACATTTAATTACTTTGTATGTATATGTATATTGTAATGTACGAGTATTTTAGTGAAACATCTGTAGCAGACATTTGAAATGTGCGTGAACTTCTTACATTTGTCATAGACATATTTACCACCAAAGTGGTTTACCTTTTACCTTAAGGAAAATCTATAGAAGCATATGCCATTGTGTTCAAATGCTTTTTCTATAAACAAGAAACCGTCCTACTTCTGGATGTTGAGTACCAAGAGCTGTCATATAACATCAACGAGTTGTGAAAGAAAACTCTCGAGGAACTTTTTGACATCAGTCACCTTATTGATAGCAGAAGCTATTTTCATGTTGGTTGACGGCATAAAACTGAAAGTATTGCTTCATGCTTCAGTGAATTATGTCAGGAAGTGTGTAAAAATGAGGAAGTTAGACTTGGAAATTTTTTTTTGTTTCGATTAAACTTCATTATGAGCAATTATTTGTTTGTAACTAATTTATCAAAAAACACATTTCACGTTTTAGCCTACCTTAAGGTCGATTGCACGCATTAATAAGTTTAGTAAAACTTGGACAGGTAAAAATATAGAAAAGTAAATGTTTACACCCGACATCAACATGAAAACGAAACTGAAGCGTATTAAAAGGAACTTAAAGCCACTATTTTAAGGAACACACCACTACTAGCTGTTTATTTTTAGTAACTAAAGTGCTATCTTAAAAAAGTTTTCAGTAACTTTTTTCCGTGGTTTAGTGCTTCAAGTGGAATAGAGTCAGATAGTATAAATTTACTTGTACAACTCTTTAAGTGTGTCTAGATCTTAGACCTTTTGTTTCAATTGTTTTTTCTACTTATGAGCAAAATTGAAGAAGAGAAGGTTGGCTTTACCAGATTTGTGATTCGAATTCCAACAGAAACCAAAACTGTTTTTATGCGGGTATCGTCTTTCGCGAGGAACTGGGAAGTCCTCTGATAGTGAAAACATTGCCATGATATGCGCTTTCTCAATTAGCCTTTTGAAACCGGCAGAAAGTTTTTGATCCCCTCCATCCGCTCACAAGGTATTGCTGTAAGAAATGCGCTAGGCTTCTTGGCTCTTGGTTTATGTATGTATTTCAAATATGACCATACAATTTTTAAAGTTAATCAAAAACAAAAGTTTTGCAATACAAAATATGCCTAGTTTCTGAGCTAGATCCTAAATTTTCGTACGGCGATAAAAACACTGAATCGATATACAAATTCCATCAATTTCGAATCGGTTCATTCGTTTGGTTATCATTAAATTTTTTCCAAATCACCCATAGCAATAAATTTGATTTCGCTACCTTAAGCTCCATACCTACATACATAGCTTTAGGGTCTAGGTGGATGGATACGCTCGCTCAGGATATTTTGTTGGCTCAAATAAGTTTGAAGCTTGTTACGCTTGATGACCGAACTCTGTGGTCAACGAGAATAATTGAGTACTCTTAGCAATGAAACAAAAAAAAAAAAATTCATTCTCTGTAAACATTTTTCAATTGTTTCATATTTTATTCTTGCACACAAAACCCACTGAAAGAGCTTTCAACTGAACGGCAAGTACATTCATTTCTAGAATTTTATATAATTAGCTATAGAATTAGGTTCAGAAAAAACTAATACAAAGAAACACTGCACCATAATAACTTGAATGGATTTTTCATAACAGAAGAAGTAGTCACCCTCACTAAAGTCCCGCTGCGGAATCATAAAACTTTTAATTAAAATTTCAAGGTAAATCAAATAAAATTATATAAAAATCATATAGTGCTTCCAAAATTGATTGTTCGCATTATGGATGCCTGTTCTTCAGTGTTCTTGAATGACGAAGTGAAAACACGTTCAACTTCGCAATTTTATCTGCGATCAGGAAATACAGCACACTTTCAAAGTGTCTTTTCGTATTCCGATGCTATCCCTCTCTTATTCGTTAATCCTTTTAGTGCAGTGGATTTAAAATATGCATATAAAAAATGAAAAAAAAAATCCAACAATTGATGCTTCTTTGCCGTACTAACCTCGTGTCCACATCTTGGATCAGACTGCAAAGCTTTTGTTAGCCGATGATATGGTGGTGTTGCAGGAGGCGATGGTCGTACAGGTGACTCCTGGAATTCACTGACGGTATCCACGACTGCAAATTTTATGCAAAACTCTTTCTTTATATATCTGTGATGTGAAAAGAGCTTTTTTTATGTCTCCCGTTTGCCGTTGGTGTTTGTTTTTTGTTATTTTCCTGAAATATTGCCGCCAATTTGGTCGGTTTTTATTTGGATGTTCCTCTTTTGCTACTTGTTCTTTTTATGTATGTGCTTGGGATTTTTCGTTTTCTTTTGCGTACTTTCAGCTTGGCGATTTCAGACGGAATAAAATTGAAAATTTATGGCCACTTTTCCAACATTCACCTGAAGCATATCTCTTCGATTATTAATGAGATATCCTGTCGAAGGTGTGAGTGTGTGGGGAAAAATGTCGTTAAGCTTATAACGACATCATTTTTAATGCCATCACTTGAGGGGACGATTCACATGAGTTGTTATTCAGAATATCCTGAAATTGGAAGAAAGAAAGAGAGAATTGATATTATTACTTTTAATAGGGGCTATAATGTTAAAAAAGTTGAAACTTTTTTAAGGCTATGCAAAATGACGCACATAAAATGGAGGAACGTGCCGGAAAGATTACATCGCACGACTTAACTTACTTCAACTTCGTCCAAGTGGATAAATTTAAAATGTTTATGAAAAAAAAAAAAATGTTTTGTCACAGGAGATGGCAATTGGAGATGATTTGGTAAGAAATTTCGCAGAACAGAGTATGTGCCTCGATTATGTACTTCTTAAAAGCCCTCCAGAGAAAGTAATAATAGAGCATTTTTTTTTTGGGAAGAACAGAATGTACGTTTGTGAAACTTTGCTAAGCAGATTTCTTAATTTTAGCAACGATTTTTTCTCCCATGCATTAAATGTAATATATATCATATACCTTAGCTACAGGTTTTTTATGAACAATTCTTAGTACACAGATTTAGTCTTTGAAGTTTGGAAAGAAATTAGAAATGCGTTTTGTAGTTTATTTGCTCTTATTTATTTCTTTGTAGATTATTTTCTGTGTTAATTCTTGGAAGCGTTGATCCCGTTTAATTTGTTCTTAAGATTCTTTTCTGTTTTTGTTTGTGTTTACTGTGTTCGGTTCTTTGACGCTATAATTTTTTTTGTCGTTTCATCAGTGATTAGAGGTGCTTTAAATTTATTTTCCCCAAAAAAGATTAAGAAAGGAGCTAATAGTCACAAATTTGATGAATTTCGGTGTAGTATATTTCTAGGCTCATCAATTGACTAAGCCAATTAATTTTTGTAGATTATTACAAATTACAATGTTTTTATTCTAGGCTTCAACTGCCTGATTGATAACAATGCAAAATATCCTTGCCAAAGATAATTTGGGATTTTACCTACACGAAATAGGTTTTAAATGCTTTTACGAAACCCTAAACATTGAATTTTGTGATCAATACACAAAGTGATCAGTGATCACCGAACATGTTTTCGAGACCTGGCATCACTTTATTTAAAGTGACGTTTGTCGAAACAGAAACGTTTGTGAATTGTAAATTACTTTCGACTTATTCTTTAATTTTAATCTAAATAAAAACTTGTTGCAAGTGAAATTAAAACTTTACAAAACACCACACGGCTAATTTAAAAAAGTGTTATACAACCACAATCATATAAAGAGGATAAGGAATGTTAATAATACTTATACGAGGTAAGATATTCTTTTAAAGTATTTTCCTAACTATTGTCGCATGCAATGAAATCAATGTAATGAAATAGTATTAAGCCTTTCTTTCGAATACAAATCAAAAGTGTTGTGATTTTAAGCCTATTTCGTGATGGCTCCAATGATCCCATTCCTCCTTCTGTTCTCTTTTAATATTTCAGTGAAGTGAGTTTTTTTTAATTGGGCTTATTTAGGGCTGCTAGAGTTTCATAAGTCCTGGCAAAAGCCCATTGATATATCCTTGAAACACTGCAAAATAATAGCACCATTCATGGAGGGTGACTACTCTATCTCATGCACCCAAATTATTGATGAAAATTCTGAAAGCAAGGGGAGACTGCACACTAAAAACAAGGCAAGAATTATAAGAAAAAGGAGATAAAATTTGCTCATTAGTCAGACTATGCAGTAAGAAAACTGTGCAATTGAAATAAGACAAATTTCAGAAGATAAAATATTACTCATACGCCAGAGTACCCATAAGCATCAGCATGGGTGCTATATGTTGTTTCCTTGCCTTGACTCTTTTTGGCGAAAGCATAACTCTTAATTTAATTTCCTTGAAGTAGAATTGAAATGATTAAATCATTTTAATTGCAATTATAACTCACTTTCTGTTCGGAGTTATTGCACTGGTAGAGTCGAAATTAAAAGCTTCATGTCCATATTTTTACGTTTCAAGGTCTCTCTTCAAGTGACTCTGATTGATACATGTTTATATACGCGATATGATATCGATTCTTAACTTAAAATTTTCCTTTCTCAAAATTCGTAAAAAGCGCTATTCAGAAGTAACTTCATTTCCTTTTTGTCCAATTTGAATGTTTCAAAAGACACAAACAGTTTCTTACAGATTATTTTATTAAATTACCATATCCTCTTAATATATATTGTCTCATTATCTCACTTTTGAATTTTGATATTTCTGTATTCTTGCTTTCTGAATAACAACTGGATCCCAACTCAAACAGACTTAAATAGACAGCAGTTAAGGGAAAAATAATAATTTCCTTTAATTTATGCACAGTGGAGATGCTTACGAAAAAAATGTCTTTCTAGTTTTCAGCTAGATACAGCATATTATTTCCAGAGCGGGTCAATGACATAATCTGCGTCATTTCCTCATTTATAATCCCCTTCTGGGTTGCGGCACGGCTGCCGAGAAGTCGTGTGAATAAATTTTAATGTCACACCATATTTTCCTTAAGCTACTTCCAGCTCATGGGATTTAAAAAAAAAACTCTGCTTGCTGCTTCGTTTAGTCTGGTCGAGATAAAAAGAAGGGTAGGTCGTGAGAAATATAATTTTCAGTTAGTGCAAGGAATAAGGGTTAACCACTCTGTCTGTCTGTGGTGAGGGTGTATTAGAGCTCAACTGTATGTTATGTTAGCCTTTTGTATCCTCGAAAGAGGAATAAACTCTACTAAAAGGCTGTCCTACATTGCATGCACGTACGTATACATTCTGTCAAATGTCTTACAAGTAGCTATTGGTCCTCTTTCTCTCATATGCTGGACACATGATAGCGAAGTTAATTTTAATAGGACCAAACAAACTAACACCAACATGCTTTCCTGGAAGAGAAATTCATTGAAATAAGCCTTTTGTGTGAGATTTTGCGAATGGCATTAAATTGAGGTAGATCGTTAACGTCAATTCAGATGTGGTGTAGAGATTTCTACTGGAAGGGGATGTAAAAATGTGGATTTATTGGAGATGATGTTGACATGACTACAAGAAGTTCTATGAATTTTGACACACAATCTACGCACACAATGTGCACAGTTGTTTCAATGAAATTTTATGAAAGCAATGTTCTATTTAGGCAACATAAGCTGTCACTGCGTTTGGTATATGAAGCTTTCATCTCCTATGGGTCTTTGGATATTGTTAGATGGCAGCATTTGGGAAAGCATTGAATGAATTTTTCCAAAAGAAACCACTTGTGGTTTGTCTAAGATAGAATAAACTTTTTGAGATGAGTGTTGTTGGGCAGCTTGTTAGTTTTCATAATGCCAATCGTTGGTGTCAACTTTGGAGACAGATGCTCATGACAACTTGAATCGTGTACCATTTGGGTGGCTTGCTGAATGACATGAAATGATGATGTTGTTGCTCATCAGTCTGCCATAAATTTATCTAAATCACAGAGAATAACTTATTTTTGAATATCATTTAAAAGTTCATTAAAATTGATTCGTTCTTAATACAGTTCAGTTAAAGAATATGAAATTCACATAAATTAGACTTATGTGACGTAGTACAAAAGCGCTGATTGGGGAGGTTTTGAGATTATATGCAGGTCAAAGAAGTGTTGCGCACAACATTGTGGATACACCAGCAAAAAACTGAGGCAACTTAGAGAATTCTGAGAATTTACACATTGACACAAAAAATACAAAAAAAAAAAACTGTGTTTTTGCCAACTCTAAATTGACGGAAACAAACACAATTTATGACCAAGTTACTAATCATATTGTACATTCAACTTCGATTGTTTAAGCTATTTTTTTAATGGCTCTATTTTTTCATTGTTGTTCCTCTTCTTTTTTTCAGAGGTATATCAAAAAACAATAGTAACATTATATTGATTTTCACTTAAGTTTTCTAAAATGGGTTTGGATATAACCATAAACCCCATTCCTGTCCCCACAATCCACACTGCGATGGTATTTTATTTATTAATTTCCATTTCCTTTGAAAGTTTCAAGTAATTGTTATCGTTGCCAAGCAGAGTGTTTTGAAATTTTGAAATTATGTTTAGTTTTATTCCATGTTGTATGTGCACACGAGTTGTTTGCAAAGTTCTATTAATTTTAAGCTGAAATACCGTTCCGGGATAGCACAAAGTTGTTGTGCATAAGCTCTCTTGATGAAAAAGCGTAACGTTCCTAGAAAAAAATGATATTTTTGGAATGTGCTAAAATTCACAGTAGACTAAAAGCTTTTTTCAATTTAATTAAAATGATAGCAGACAGTGCTAGTGAGTTATAAATCCTTTCACTCTAAGGCTGCTTAATAAACATGAAACATAAAATAAAAAATTTGTGTTGCATTTGAAATTAATCACAGCTTCTCTTTAAAATTGAGATACATTAAGATCCGCTACTTCGGTTCAAAAACATTATATCATCGTCCAAGTCTTTCCACCTGACTGCAAAACTACAATTGAGTTAACACAAACTTTGCCATCCACGCAATGAAACAGAAGTTTTGCAACAAAAAAACATACAATTTGAAAGCTGGCAGCTTACCCCTTCTCAGTTACAAAACTAGTCACACATATACACCAACTTCATATCACCCTACCGCCATAGTGGCATATACCTTATTTTACACCAGAGACACTCGGCTGATATACTTTTTTTTTTACTGGAATCCTGTTGGCCGAGAAACATAAAGTTAATATCGTTTATGAGAATATCCTCAAAGTTCAAAGAAGACTCTCGTTTTTCTCCCAAGAAAATACAAAAATATTTCACTCTGGGTAGTTCAAATAGTATAGGAAATGAAATAAGTAAAGTATGGTGTGCCAGGCTATGCTATGCTTTTAAAGACACCATGCTGTTTCTTCCTGCGGACTCGGTTAGGGTTCTGAGTTTTGAAATTTATAGAAGGAAAATGGAGAAATTAATTTTTCAACGTTCGCTAGGCAGGTACTTTATAAAATCCTTGAGTAGCATTTTTTTTATTGCAAGAAATTCGGAAGATGCCAAGAAAATCTTACAATATTTTTTTAATTTGCAACGCAGTTAGGAATATAGAACTGCTATCTATTAAAGAAATGATCATAAAAACTCGGGTTGTGATTTTATAGTCTTCCTGTTTGTGGATCCCAAAAAATAAGAAGAGATTGTAGGATTGATGAAGCACATTTACATAATAGTTTGAATGAAAGCAATTTATTTGATAGAAGGTTGGAATAGGTAGTAAATATTGTATTTAGAAAATGATTGTGTTGGGAAACTGTGTCTGCGAATTCATTTATCTTCATCATATAATGAAGGAAAAGGATATATACATAATGATTAGTTGAAATTTCTATAGAAGGACTTTCCTTTGTGGAACGTTAGTTTGACAAACTAAAGAGGTTGTGACTCTAGTTCTTTTTTAGTTTAAAAGCTCTCTGACTTTGACTACGAGAGCGAGTTTGTACGACCCCGTCAATTAAATAAAACGAATTGGGTGGTACAACAGAGCAGGAAGCGTAGGGGCCCAGTGCATTTGTCACAACCATGCCTTGTGAGGGAATGGAGGAGACTTGCAATTTTCTGCCGAATTCGCAAGGCTAATTGAGAAAGCTCGTAATAACTACCTCATCAGCAGTAACTATATGTTGTTTTTTTTAGGGGTTTGGTTTTTTGAATAGAGATAAAACTTACATTTTTTAGTCAAATTGAGCATTTCTAATGTCATTATATTTAATTTGGTTTGTCATTTTATTATAAACAAGACTAAAGAATAACACTTCCAATTGTTCAAATTTATTTCGAAAACAATGGTTCAGTTTTCGAAGTTTACCGGAAGCTCCGTCCATTTTATGGTCAACATAATCGTCCATCAGAGAAATTAATTTGGTTAACCATGGATCGTTTTCGCACTACGTTTACTTTATGTAATAATAGGCATCCGCAGAGACGTCAAACAGTGCGCACCAAAGAAACAATTGCCGCTGAAGAGCAAAGTATTGAGGAGGACCCCATCAATGAATGGATTCGCCACCGTGCACAGCAATTGGAGCTTTGTCCATCAACCTTATGAAAGATTTTGCGCAAAGATCTTGACTTCGACCTTTGAAAATCCAGTATGGGTCGAAAATGAGATTGATCTCGATGCTGATTTTCATAGTAAAATTTTGTTCAGTGATGAGGCTCACTTTTGGTTGAATGGTTGCGTCAACAAGAATAATTCCCTTATTCGGAGTGAAGAGAATCCACATAACTATCTTGAGACGCCATTACATCCTCAAAAACTGACTGTTTGGTTCTATGGGCTGGTGGAGTTATTGGGCCATACTTCTTCCGAAATGATGCTGGTGAGCCAGTTACCGTTAGTGGTGACCTGTATAGAGCTATCATGGCCGACTATTTTGTCCTTAATTAGATGGTATGAATGTGGATGAGATGTAGTTCCAACAAGATCGCGCTGCATGCCACACGTCACAATCGATTTATTGAAGGAAACATTCGAATAGTGCATAATTTTGCGGAATAGACCTGTCAATTGGCCACCAAGATCGTGTGATTTGACACCATTGGAATATTTTCTTAGGAGATATGTGAGATCGCTCGTCTACATTTACAAACCAGAAACGTTAGGGGCTTGGAAGCCAACTGTTGAAAATTGGGCTGAAAATTGGACCTCTAGACTTGGCTTTATTCGAGCTAGCCGCGACAGTCACATGCCCGAAATCATAAAGCCAAATTGATGGACATTAAAAAGGTTTTCTTGTATTTTGTTTCAATTCGAAGTTCTATACCTCTAAAAAAACACCATTTATTATAAATTCAAAATATTTAAAAAACTTCAACAGTAAAAACATTAAAAGGAAGTAAAACCAGGTAATTATTTCAATAATCCTTGGAAAGGAAAATTGTAGAATTTATTGCTAACTGAACTCAGCATGAATGTGAATCACTCATCCTTCTATCTCAATTGTCGCAGTTAAAAAAAACTTTTTTTTCAACTTTACAATGGCCAGCTAGTGAGCAATTTGATTCTGTTGCCTCGTGGCACTTTGGTAACTTTAAGCACGTATTACATTTGTTTGATACGTTTGATAATGTCAAAAAGAAATTCCACATTTGCACCATCAACACAACATAGCTCCAGTTCGAGTCAACATAATAAACTTTGACATATGTATTTGTACTATTGTGTGCTTTGGGTTTGTTTGGAAAATCATAAACATGCATTTTCATACGTACACTACTAATTCACTGATTATTGCGTAATTAAATTAAGTGCAAACTAGCCATAAGTCCCCGGGGTGTAATAAATTCTATATAATCCAGATATACCTTCGTCGCATGCTATGAATGCTCTGCTGATAGCAAGGATAATTATGACGGTCGGTGTTGAAAGGCTCTTCTGGACATATACACATGCAGCATAGAGGTGGTGTGTTTGAAAATTACACTGTCATTTGAATAATTCCTTTTTTGCCAATTAACATCCAGTTGAAGGAATGTAAAGTGATTTTTGTGAGCTGCTATAGACAATCACAATCACAGCAGCTAAATTAACAATTTTACTTAATTGGTTTATTTTCCATATTGCTTTTTAATAACTTAAAGGTACTAACTTTTAATTTTTCTGAGCTGAGGTATGGTCACGTGCACTGTACAACAATCAAGTTCAAAAACGTCAATTAAAACACAACAGCAAACACATTAAACGTTTCCTTGGTACTCAAGGAAAGCCCATTCGCTTTGTATAATGACTGTTTCATGTAATTTATTCGTAAGACCTACGCATTCTTAAGTAATCATTGACCTTCAGAAAAATTTCTCTTCGGTGTTGGATTTCAGAGCATGCAAGATGTTAAACCGGGCGATAAAGCAAAGATCAATAAAAATTAATTCAAAATTGTTATTCATTTCAAAAATTAATTCGAAAACTTTTTGCAAAGTGTTCTACTCCAGTCTTACTGCTCCCCCAAAGTCATATTCCTAAATCCATTGAAAAAAAATAAATAAAAAATTAATTAAACAAGAAATACAGACAGAAGACTACTTGCAATGTGCCTGGTGCACGCAATATGGTTCTTTTTAATTTTAATTTTACACCTCAAATAGTTTTCACCCACGCTTCTCTCCCCAGTCGTTATTTATACAGCACTTTATTCCTTTGAATGTTGTGTGTAGTGGAGACTAACAGATTTAGTTGTAGATGAACGTCTTGTCACATTTCAGATGTCAATCAGGAAAACGGATACAAGGCTAATTCTTATGTTTTTGAATGAACTATTTTTTTGTGCGCCAATTAATCGAATGATTAGTAAGAAAGAAACTGACTTTGGGTCAATTAGACAAAATCTCTTTCGTAGAATCAAACGCTGTGTCAATTGACATAAATCTATGAAGAGGGTCATTTTGATATTGGGTCAATCTTTAGCCATAAATTAATTACTTCCTGAGGGAAATTATAATTTACAGGCGGAGTTTCACAAGCAAAAGGAGTACCTTACCTACTCATTTCATTTCATGAACTTGTTATTATCGATTTGCAATCAATTGGATGGAATATGCACGTGGAAAGAAGAAGCCATCAAAACTTTATTTTCCCATGAAATGCAATCAGCTAAAAGGCGAATTTTTGAGTGTTTAATTAATGAAAAACCATTTACTGTCGATTCACTTATGAATTATTCGAATTTTCAATTTGTCATAATCAAGTGCGAGTAGGTAATTTTCAATTTACTGTTTTCTCCACAACGGAGCATCCTTGTAATGGTGTATGGCGACAGTTTTAATTTGTTTTAACATACATATATCAAATGTCAAAATCTTCTCCATCGAGTTGGATTTTGATTAAAATTTGCGCTGAGCATGTAAAGTAAGTCTGACAGTAATATGAATGAATGTGAGAGGTCAATTAATTGGTAATTTAAACTCCGATTGCGTTTAAATGCGACCTTAGTACGGTTCAACTCCTTTAACTCTATAGCTATAACGGTGTACATATACACAAAAGTGGGAGTACACAGTCTTTACAATGATCTCTTTTATTATTGAAGCCACGTAATTTTCAAAAGACTTTTGTGGGCAACTTTTACAAAAAGTTAAAAGGTCAGCTTTCAGTTTAGTCCCCACTTTAACAATGTAATATTTTTGAGATTGATTCTACACTTACTCTTAACCTTTGACAAAAAGAAAATAGAAAAATTGTTGAGTGTCCTTTTGTACCACAGTCTACCACACCACTACACATTTTTGTAGGATACTTAAAAGAAGCTTTTTCAATAACGTAATTGGAAATGAAAGTAAAGCAAAAGATGGTAGCATATGTCATAATTGAAAAGCCAACTTGTTAGAAAATTGGGGAGTTCATATTGATTTTCTCTAGCCAAACATTGAATAACTCTTTGAGGAAGTGTAGTATGTTGAAGCATGGAAAATGGCAAAGCCCAGGAGAGCACTCAGGAGATGGTTCTCTGTATAAAAAGAACTTATATTCTTCAGTTTGTCTTTTTCAAGAATAAAACGAGATGACTGAAGCAACAAAGCTGTCCATTTCTTACTCTCCTTCAAGTTGCCTGCTTATTGTTTCATCTACAGAAAATTAAAGAAGTCAAAAATGACGCAGACAGTTTTAAGAAAAAAACTGCAAACCTTTAGAATTGGTTCAGTTTTAAATCCAGAAAATGGAAATACTACTAAACTAAGTGTATTCACGAAGTACCTACACATCATGGGGTGTACTCTCAAGACCATTTCTCGTTTAAAAAGATGTGGTCTCTGGCACAATTCGCATTGGTGCTTTAATGAACTCGCAAGCAGCATATATCTTTTGACTCACGTCTAATTAATATGCCGTCTTACACGATGATCCCTCAAACTGCGCCAAAAATACTCAGTCAAGTATCCTTCGATTCAGAACTGGTCCACTCCAGAATCTGAGCCTGGAAAGAAGAAGACGAGAGACCTGGCGCTGGTGCTTTTGTGGAGAACGACGACATACGACAGCACGTCTCTGAAGGAATCATAGGCATCCGTTTTCCAAACGGAGGCGTATGCTATTCAAATGGCTTTAAGCCACGCTACAAACAATGACTGGATGGGGAGAATCAATCCAATCCATTCTCAATCCTCTTGAATGCAAGAGCTCTCTAAATGCGTTCGGAAGATTAAATTTTTTGAGTCTCGTCTGGGTTCCAGGCCATCATGGCATAGCTAGAAATTAGATCGCCGATGAACTTGCTAGGCAAGTATCTGAGACTGCTTTCTCAGGACCTGAACCGTCGATAAATCTGCCAGCGTCCTCAGTGAGGGCTTCAATCAACGATTGGATCTGTGAAGAGCACAACCGTAGATGGGATGCCTCCATTGAATGCAGACGGATCAAACGTATGCTCCCCAACGTAAATAAAAAGACTGAAACATTTTTGCTATCCCCTAGCAGAAAAGACTGTAGAATGCTTATTGGTGTTGCCAGCGGGTACATCTCCTTTGCCAAGCACTTAAACGTGTTAGGCTTAAGTGAAACCACACACTGTGAATCTTGTGGAGAAAATGAGGGCACCGCAGAGCGCTTCTTCTGTGAATGTCTTGCTTTTTCTTGCATTAGGTCACAGATATACTCGGTGCAGACATTGTGAGAGCTGGTAAGCTAGGCTCCTTATCATGGCAGCGTCTTTTGGCTTTTCTCCGAACATCTGTAGAAAGCTATAACAAATAGGAGGTTGCTATCTGGTAGTATACTTACTTACTTACTTATGTGGGCATTACTGTTCGGAGTGAACCTGGGCCTCAACCAACATCCTTCTATAACGACTTCGATTTCGGGCGAGCTCTCTCCAGTTTCGAACTCCAAGTCGGTTGAGGTCTTCATCCACTTGATTGCGCCATCTAAGACGAGGTCTTCCCCTTCCGCAATTTCCCTGCAATGTGCTTTCGAACACCCGACTCCGCTCTACATGGCCCAACCATCGTAGCCTCGCGATGCGTACTCTTCTGGCTATGCCCATGTCGCGGTACAGCTCATACAGCTCGTTGTTGTATCTTCTTCTCCACACATTGTCTTCGCATACGGGACCAAAGATCATTCGGAGAGTTTTTCATTCGAAGCGACCAAGGGTTTCCTCATCCGCTTTTGATAAAGTCCGCAAGCTTCCGCGCCGTAAAGTACATAGGAGTGGGTTTGACGGGTTTTCGAAAGCATTTTAAAGAAAAGCCATGGAGGTGGAAGACCGCGTCTTAAGTGGCGTAATCAAATAGAAGAAGACCTCAACCGGCTAAGAGTGCAAAACTTAAGCGTGCTCGACTAAAATCGAAATTTTTATCGAAAAATGTTGGTTGAGGTTTAGCCTTTATTGTAATGCCCACCTTAGTAAATATATATAAAAACATTATTTATCCTCATTAAACTGAACGAGATTATTTGAACTCAAATGTTTTCGCGGCTTATTTCATCCATCAAACTCTCCATGCATGGTAGAAAGAGACAGATGTCTTCTGAATGTCACAAATTAAATCCAAACTGCAGTGACCAGTGACCCGTGGAGAGTGCAGGCAAAATCGTGACGTTTAGCAGAAAATAAAATATTTCTTATTCAATTTTTGTGGTTTAATCATTGAATTCATAATTTTTATTCAACTAAAGTAAATATGAAAGCAAATTTAATTGTTTTAGAAGATTTTTTTCTCAAATTGAAGTTTCTTTCGTGATGAGCGTGCAAATGCAATGTTTGTCTTTGTTTTTGCTCTTCGGCCATTTGCAATTTTTATTTGAACTGGTGGAAATTGTGTGTAGATCAAAGTTTTCTGTTCGACAAGTGTTTGATTTAAGTTTATAAAGTGAATTGTTTTGTTGAGAAATGATAAATTTAGTTTTTTGTTTCCATAAAAGCAAGTTAATGCGGTCTCAATATCTATTTCGGGTGTGTAAAGTAAATTAAAAGTGAATCATTGGAATTTTCGTTCATCATTTTGTGTCGTTAGTAAAATTCTTTCTAGTAAATTTGGATTTCCATTTAATTTCTATTGCTTTGGCTTTAAATACTTAGAAGAATGTGATGTTTTTTTTGTCCCTCGCGGGTGTTAAAATTGTGTGATTCTACAAATCCATTTATTCAAAAGGAACTTCAGATTTGCTTTTGAGGGTGAGTACCTACTTGCGTTTCTTTGCTTGCTTCAGATTTTCATTTCATTTTGGAACATCGCCATTATGGGTTTTAGATTTAAGGCAACTTGCAGTATAAGCCAATGATAATTCGCGGGCAAACCTTTACTTTCCTTGCCGTACAATTTCCTTTTGCTTACAACTTGCGGGACCAAATATCGTTCTTAGTACTTTCGAAACGGCTAAGGGTTTTCTCGTCCACCTCAGATAAGGCCTATGCTTTTGCGACGTGTCTATAGCAGGAATGGGATGATCTTACTTGCTTATACTCACTTACTTAGGTGGGCATTACAGTTCGGGGTGAACCTGGGTCTCTACCAACATCCTTCCATAACGACTTCGATTTCGGGCGAGCTCTCTCCAGTTTTGCACTCTAAGTCGGTTGAAGTCTTCTTCCACTTGATTGCGCCACCTAAGACGAGGTCTCCCCCTTCCGTGAGTAGGAGCGTTTGGGTCCATCCGCTCTATATATATATATATATATATATCTTCTTCTCCACACATTTTTTTCGCATACGGGACCAAAGATCATTCGGAGAATTTTTCTTTCAAAATTACCAAGGGTTTCCTCATCCGCTTTCGATAAGGTCCATGCTTCCGCGCCGTAAAGCAGGACTGGGATGATTAAGGTCTTATATAAGGTTACCTTGGTTTTTCTGGAGAGGGTTTTGTTTCTCAATTGCCTTCTTAACCCAAAGAAGCAACGGTTGGCAAGAGTTATTCTCCGTTTGATCTCCGCACTGATGTTGTTGTCCGTGTCTACAGCGGATCCTAGGTAGACGAAGTCCTGTACTACCTCGAAGTTATGTCTGTCTATTGTGACGTTTTGTCCAATTCGTCGATGTTCTGTGTCCTTGTTTGATGACAACATATTCTTCGTTTCGCTCTCATTAACCATCAAACCCATTTTTGCCGCTTCTGTTTCGATACTCGCAAAAGCACCTATGACATCACGCTTTCTTCTTCCCATTACGTCAATATCGTCTGCATAGGCGAGTACAGATTTTTGAAAGATTGTTCCTCTGGTGTTGACGTTTGAGTTTCTTACAATCTGTTCAAGTATGATGCTGAAGAAATCGCTTGACAGTTTGTCGCCTTGTCTAAAACCTTTTTCGACATCAAAGGTCTCGGTGAGTTCAGCTCGTCTCTGTAGATACTGTCATACGCGGCCTTGAAATCGATAAAGAGATGGTGAATATCGATATTATAGTAGGGGAGCCCGAGCCGCTAAATTTGCAGTTACTAAAGCGTCATGGGGACTTATTGGATTGTGAAGTTTACATTCTAAAACAAAAAAAAGTGTATGGCAGTTTTTCATTTTAGTGGGGCGATGGGCGTGTATTAGCTTTTAAAAATGTTAAAAAAAACAGTTAAATTGAAATACTCGAGCGCGTCAGATTTTCATAGAGTATACGCGCTTTGTCTTTCTGATAACGGATATATATTAATCTGACGATTTACTGGGGGCAAATGGGCGTAAAGAGAGGTTAAGAAAACAAAAAAAAAAAAGTTATTCGAGCGTGTCAGATTTTCAAAGTGAATGTTAAGTGTACTCTAAAAAGTGTATATTTCAATAATCTGACAATTTGAGTGGGGCGATCAGTCATGGCTGATTTTTAAAAATGTAAAAAAAACACGTGACCTTGAAATACTCGAGCGCGTCAGATTTTTATACAGAGTGATCAACTTCATGTCTTCGTGCTCCAGGATGATAATCTGACAATTATATGGGGGCGTACTCTTAGTCTGACAATTTAAAAGTAACAATTCTTTGTTGTTTCTATTTTTTATTACTGGATGCAATCAAAAAATGTGTACACATATTATGTATTTAAAAATTTTGTATTGAAATTTTGTTGAAAATGCTTTTAAAAAAAATCCTGAAAGTTTGAGCCCTTAATATTAATTTTAAGTGCTCGATCAAGAGGTGTGAAGATTTTCCATTGAAAATACACGGAAACTCTGATTTTTTATTTTTAAATTTCTATAACTCAGCGGCATTTCATGGGATCGCTTTAACCGAAGATGTTTTTTTCTCAAAATTGAAAGCTCTACAAAAATGTTCTTTTTGACAAAGTCGTTACTCATACCGGGAAGGTGGTACGGGCCACTTAACCAGATTTTTGCATAAAATTCACGTTTTGTCGCAGTTATCTCGTAAATAACAAAAGCTACAGAAAAATTGTAAATTACAAACTTGTAGAGAATTTAGTTTTCTACAAAAAAAGTCTTCTGGACCAATTGCTAATATCAATATTAACCGAGATATTAACCATCATATATTATACATTTCACTGACGATTTTACCTCAATCGCCCCAACCAAAATGTCAGATTATATGTTTTCCGTAATCCTGATAAAATTACCTTCAAAATAAAAAAAAAATTAATCGCGCTCGAGTATTTCGAAACATCGATTTTTTTTTACATCTTTGTGACTCGCCTACTTACGAAGGCCCCGCTCAAATTGTCAGATTATTGAAATATACACTCTTCTCGATGTAATCAACCTACCATCTTTTAATCTGACGCGCTCGAGTATTTCCGATGATCGACTTTTTTTTACTAATCTGACGGGCTGCTCTCAGCGAACGCCCCAACATTTAGGTTTAATTTATGGTAGGAGTACATTACATGGTGCAAGGTTTCTCCCCATATGATTTTCTGACGCGCTCGAGTAACGCGCGAAATCCCCTCTTGGGCTCCCCTACTATTATGTTCTCGAGTTTTTTCCAAGATCTGCCGTAATGTGAAAATTTGGTCTATTGTGGACTTCTCTGGTCTAAAACCACATTGATAAGGACCTATCAAGTTGTTGACGTGGGGTTTCAGACGTTCACATATTACAGCAGACAAGATCTTATAAGCGACGTTAAGGAGGCTTATCCCTCTATAATTGGCGCAATTGTGAGGGTCTCCTTTCTTTAGGATCAGGCATATGATACTGAGGTTCTATTCATGCTTTCTTCCGACCATATCATGCAGATCAGCTGGTGCATGCTCTTTTCCAACTGATCTCCAGCTGCCTTGAAAAGTTCGCCATCAAGGCCATCTGCACCTGCAGTCTTATTTGATTTAAGTTTGCATATAGCAAGCTTAACTTCTTCTAGGTCGGGAAGACGGCATTCTTGATCATCGTCCAATCTGAATGGGGCAATCTGCCTGACAGCGGAATTTGTGTCCTCATCGCCGTTAAGCAGTCTGCAGAAATGATCTTTCCAGATCCTCAGTAGCGACTGTGACTCTATAACTATGATTCCCTGCTGGTCTTTACAGGCTTGAGTTCGGGGTTTGCCACCCTGGCAGGGTCTTTTTACCTTTTGGTAGTACAATGGACCGGTATTTAGGTCTAGGTGCTCAAGCTGTTATTTAAAAAACCTCTAACAGAAAAAAAAAAATGTAAAAAAGCATATTTTAACTTTACTGCACATATCAATGCCGTGATTAGAATTCAATTTCTGGTCAGGAAAAGGTTTTTCCAAAAAACCCTCTGCGGTAACTTCAAAGCAAGCCCAGAGCTCGTCAAAAAATGTTATGCGTACTTTTATGTAGTTTGCTCAACAACCACAAGTGGAAAGATCAAGCTCGTTGGGCTACAGAGCTTAAATAAACATGGTAAATACAATATATGCCATTATAAAAAATTTTATGTTTGAGGACCCTCAAAAATGTATTTTCTAAAAAATTAACCACTTATTCAGGTATAGACTTTTAAACTCAAACTAAATCCATCATGTAAGAACAAAACTATCTTAGTACTACTTCGCCGGGTGACTCCTGGACTAGTATTGCCACTTGAATTAGACACAAAATTAAAAGAATTATGATTTGATTTCCAAGAATAATAATTCGAAAATTTGCATTTTCAGCTTACTTTTTGTATTCACACTCAATATAAACATTAGCCCAGTTCTAGCAATCTATTTGGAATCCTTATTTTCCCTTTGGGTGTGTTTTGTAAGACACAATTTGGCGGAAGCTCTATGAAGCAAACTTAACAAAACAAAAAACTCATCTGCATAAAAACCGACTGCATCAACATCACGAAATTCGTGCCTTTGGCTAAAGCTTAGTTTTTTTTTTCAACATAGTTGATGAAAAAACAAATGCGCGCAAACAATGCAAAGAGAAACAATGCAGCAGACTGCAGTACCTATGACTACAGTATTCATCTTCGGGGTTGACTTTTAAAATAAAAAGTTTCTCCCCCTAGCGATCATTTTTGTTTAATGAGACTGACGAAGTGATGACTGACGACCTCGTTATTGTACAACACTTTGTCATCGTCAGTTGACTCAATCTGTCGGTTTTATTTGTCTGCACTGCACTGTCATTCAACTGTGTGTGAGATGAAAACAACATTTTGTGCTCTGCACAAATAATGCCAATATTTAGCTACACACGACCGATTATATTCACAAATAGGGATAAGAGTTTAAAATGTGTATTCAAACAAACAGTAATCAGCTGGACATGTTTCAGAAAATGAATGAACTTTAAAAATATACCACTGACACATGAAAATAGAAATAGTAGCAACGTATGTAGGTTAGGGGATGTAATACCTTTAGTTTGTCTGTGCTCTTCAAGCACACAGATAAAAATTTCGAACGAGTGCCGATGAAACGAAACAACGCTGAGATACAATTTCTGAGCGACTGCAACTGACCAAAATCAGCAGAAAGTGGCCTCACTGTCTCGTCGTCGAGCTTGAGGGCCATCAATAGAACTCTACAATTGTTTTCGACTCGGTACACTGTGCTTTCATGTGAGTGAATATATGTGGGGGCGTTCGGGAGCAACCGACAACATACAATTGACCAATAATACCACACAGCTATAAAAATTGTCGTCGTCAAAAGTAATTTAGCAATTTAAAAGTCCTCACGCAACTAAAAACAACAGATTCTGGATAATCATCAGAAAGGCCTTGTCTTCGTCGCCCCCAAACATCATAAAAAGAGTGTTCGTACATTGGGCTAAGGTCGAGGATTTCACTGTAGTTTTTCCTACAGTCAGTATAAAATGTAACGTAAGCTTGTTTTTATGTGAACGTTTTATTTGGTCATTTTTGATGTAGGGTTGTTTGTTTGCGTTTTGGTTGTTGCGGAGACATGGCCATTAGTGGTGTTTCCTACTGACGTTCCTGGTAGACGCGTGTCAACTTACATGCATGTTTTTTTTCCTTTTTTTTGCAAACATAGGATAAATGTGAACGCGTGACTCGGACGCTCTTGATTGGACTATAGTGTTTAATAATTGCTTGTGAGCTGGGAAGATGTTGAGTGGAAGTTGTTGAACATGGTAATTATATTGCTACTAGCTAAAGTACACGAACAATTAAGTGGGCAAAGATTTTAGGCTGGAGATTTGTGTGGGTGTTTTTTTGTTTGTCAAAGTACTATTGGATTACTGGCCAGAAGCACTTGTGTCGATGATTACAAGGATTTTGGTAGATCCTATAACACACAGAATTGTATCATTTACCCATTTGGCTCACATTTTCAGCAAATTTTTCTTCTATACCCTGTTGCTTGAGCCATATTTGGATAAAATCAGTAATTTTTGATGTTTAACATCTTTGCACTCGCTTTGCCTTAGTCTGTGTTAGTGACTTCATGGAAAGAGAAGTAAGTGTTGGGACAGAAGGTCAGTTTAAAAGGAAATCTTCCAACCGCTAGCGCTGGCGCTGCTATGATGAGGGTGAGTTCACTTGGAGACAAAAATAAGGCTTGTGAATACTTTGTTTATGTCCCTAAATGATTAAGCTTACTTTGCGTGTTTCAAACAAGTTTGACTCACATTTTCAGCGTAAGATATTAGGCACGTTCAAGAACTTATTGAATATGTTATCCCGGATACTCTAAGATCCCTTCTTGAACCATTGAGATATCTTTTTCCAGATTGCTGCCTTCAGTAGATAGCTAGATAGCTTTTAGGTGTGTGCCTCTGCTAAATGATTAAAAACAGATACGACTATTGAACGCCCAGGCCTCATCAATAGCGTTCACGGAACATTGCAAGATATTTCCAACAACATGTATCTCTCTCAATCTTTCCCCCTCTCTCTCTAAATTTCTTTTGTCACTGCTTGTTTTTTTCTTCTTTTCTTTATTATTTTCAATAATTTTTAATACACAAGTACAGGCCATCTGATGCGTTCGTTTTAAATCAGAGGTTATTTTGACATTGACATTTATTTCCCATTCAAAATCGTGATAGACAGTTACCCACGGTTGCCACTTGCCAAAAAAATTGATACCCGAAAAAGTGACCAATCATGGTTTTAAATGATTAAAATAATGGTTGATCATCAACCATCAAGTTGTCAAACGGAAAAAGCAGCATGAAAAGCGCTTGTTTGAAGAAATATAGAAATATCATGATTTGTGAGAGCTTCAGAGTATGTACCAAATGTTAAAAGAGTCTTGCCAGGGTGGAAAACTAAGATGTAACCCCTTTATAGACAACCAAGCATGGTAGAAACGCAGTCTCTTCTTCTACTTTTCCAGACTTAACTTAGACGATGATCAAGAATGCTATACTCCAGATCTTTAGGAATTTAGGATAAACTCACATGTTGACAACGGCATTTGTCGCTCGAAAGCATCCGTTCCCTTTAGAAAACACCAATTAAATCGAGTTGTGCCTCTATTAGTATTTACATGGGATGTCTGTAACGCGCAAAAAAACCCCCCAAAGGATGTAACCTTTACATTCTTATTAATCGTATATGTTCTTTGTTCATACGTTCAATTAGGATTCAGCTGTTGTTGTGATGATTAGCTAAGAAATTTTCAATTTTTTACGTGACCACAACAAGTTCACGTTGAACGTTGAGAAAAGCACATAAACTCCAATTCAATCAGAAATTATTTTTCTTTCAATTACCAGTTCTAGGAATTGCAAACTGCAATGCGTCCTTGCACATCTTGTTTGGCGTAATGCAGAAAATAACTTTGTCAAGGAGCCTCGCAATTGCATACGGTCTTATAGCATTATAAATCACATATTAAATTCTCAATTGAATTTCAGTCTTTTGTGGTTTTATTGGGAAATGTTTTTGTGTCTAAGTTGGAAAACTATTAAAATAAATTCCAAAAAATGAGCAACACTTTGTCAAAGCATGAAAAACAGATAATGATTTTAAAAACAATATTGAATCAATCAAAATACTTAGAAGCATTTACGAAAGCCAACTCAAACTGACATACAAATTAACAGGATAATAACTAAACCAAAATCGCTATCCTTTGAACTGAAAAAAAAAAAATAATAATAAACAAAAACAAAACAGTTGCCGTTACTGGTGATTGTAAAAAAACGAAGCAGAACCAAAAACCAAAACCAAACCCACCAACGTCCCACATGTATGCTATTTTAATATAAAATAAATAAAAAAGGAACAAGTCACTATTGGAATATTCAGTACATTGGAAGATAACAGTACGGTGACATTCGTGGTCTTCATTACTTTTCAGACCGCGTGCCAGAAAACATTCGTTATTATGGTGCATTCATTGCTATGCAATCGCAATGCACTCGTACCCTATGTATACGAGTATATATTCAAAATTCAAAACTCATGACAGTCTCATTCCAAAGCAGCAGTTAAATTCAAATCTACAATCCAACTCGCACCCGTTTAAAATCCACCCACAAGACTACAAGTTGGGTAGAGACAGTAAATACGACGATGAAATATGCATTTCGTTGCTGTTCATGACAATAGTCTTACGAGGTGCTTATACCGTATTCATTTGGAAAAGTGTAACACACTTAGGGGTGTGTCAAGTTGAGTCGCACCCTTAACCCTTTGCAAACAAAGAGTTGAAGGCAAAACAATACCCTTTGCTATTGCTTTTCAGTATAAAGTGGAAAAATAACGAACCCTTATGTGCATATTGTGGTGTAGGTATGGGTAGTTGGCTTACCCCACTTCCGTTTAGGTAAGCCATTCCATGACAATTGTCTTGGAACTTTCACCAACCGACCTTCGTGTGATGCAAACTGTGCAAGAGTCTTGACACTCTTATCACATTGTCTTTAGTTTGATGTCAAGCAGTGAGTGGTTAATTGTTATATGGCTCAACACATTCTTTACGTTTTGACGTAACTTGGATATATGTCAATTGTTATTTTCAAAACAAAGTTTTAGTATATTCTAAAATAGTGCGGTCCTAACACTTCCACCCAATTGAAGTCAATCACTTAAAATGAAGTTGTATGAGACAAATCCGACGGAAATTCAAACCCTTTTAGTTGTTCGTTGTGATTGATTGTCAATATAAGGACTAAGTAAGTTAATTGAGCATTTAAATGTATATTTGTTTTTACAATGAAATGGCAACGTGTAAAGGAACTGAGCTTGGTGGAGATGGACAAAGTTTTTGTATAGCTGCTGAGAGAATGCAAACTTATGGAACAGTGAGCCGAAAAACAGGCATCAATACATAAAATTATACATATACACACGTATGTATATTTGAGGTCATGATTCTTAGAACTTTTCGTAGACGAGTGCTTAGCAAACCGTCATTAGAAGTTTTTGTTTTTTAGTTCAAAGCACTGAACTGAGCGGTCAAAAGTACTACATTTTTGTTTCAGCGACACCTGAACACTCGAGTTGTGATTCTTCTTTCTCCGAAGTGAGCACTAAACTGAGACTAAGTTAAGATGTGTTCATGTTCAGCTTGTTGCTTAGTTGAACTGAAATTTTATTTTGAGGAGATAGATTGCCTGTGGTACCCTTGGCGTTGTGGTAAGCATGTCTGCCTGTTACGGGACAGATTCGTGGTTCGAGTCCCAACAGAGGCAAAAATATTTTTCTCGATTAGCCGTCCGGTCCCCTTCATTCCCTTAAAAAGGCATGGTTGAGAGAAATGTGCTAGTCCGTGGGACTCCTCGCTCTGTGGCGCCGGCCTATTAATTTTTTTTTTTTTGATAAATTGTCTTTGGAAAGTGAATGGAAAGAAAAAGATATACAGTTCTAGCAAGCTTTGACGTGTAGCCGAAACAAAATAGAATTACTCTAACGTTCCGGAGACCCAGTTCACTATTGGATTATTAAAAATGGTAAAAAGCTTACCACTGGTATCCACATGCTTTGAATCTATCGTAGCTACTACAGACCTTTAGAAGCAGCTTTATCTTCATAGCCTGCGATAGATAGCATACTTTTATCGCAGGATATCTATCGCAGTTATTAAACCAGGGGGAACTGTCAGCTGCATATGTTTTTCCACCATTTTGTTACTTCGTTGTTGTGTTTGGTATAAAAAAGTATGCTACAAAATGCCTACAACACAAAATTCGACAGTTGCTCTGCTTTCTTGTGTCTGTCATATTCCTGCTTTGTGCTATTAATTTAAAGCACAGCGTTATGGACTCAAATTTAGACTACTGGACATGTGAGCAAGAGACTGAACGCAGCAAATTGACTTTCTCAGTTCAGAGACAGTTGGCTACGTTTAGTTCAGTTTATTGCTCTGTTCGGAATTAGAAAAAACCCCTAATGTTTTAATTCTTTCCCTTCAGAGTTCTCTTCAGATTAAGTTGCCTGTGCAAGCACCTTCATACATTTCTTTCCCGTTGATATCAAAATGCTTCATTCACTAGAATTCACTCTCGTTCATAGTGCGTGCAAGTTGTCGATAATGGACGTTGGCTTTCGTTTATTCTTCGTTCACCATGGCGTGTGGGTAAACACTTTTTTTAAAACACTTGCAATGTAAATTCTTAGGAATGAATTTATAAAAATGAGCAATAAAAATCTTATCTACCATTTGCTTCTGAAATTCTCAGAACAACATTTTCTGTTTTTGTGGTATTTTCTGTTCCTTTGTTCAATGATATTTTAGTGTCAAAGCCACTTATAACTTAAACGAAGAAAAATTGTTCAAGCAAACAGTCAGCAAGGCAAATAATGTTTCTTCATTTTTCTTCATCCGCTTGACAGACTATTTTCGGGAAATTAACACAAAAGCCCCATGAAAACTGGCACCGGCCAATATAATTTCATGGTTATTTTGGTCAGTATGGAAGCTATAAGAGGCATACATACGAGAAGGCTTCATGTGGCACCCTCATTTTGCAATTGCAATCCTAATCACCATTTATATACAATATACATACATATGTACATTTATGTCGTGTCAAATGATTTTTTTTGCGAACTTAAACTTCAAACAAAAAAGTTAGCAAAAAGAGCTCATTAGCATTTGATCACAATCAAGAGTGTTTGAAATTGAGGAATAAGATGGAGAAAGGATCCTTGGTGGCAATAAAATGGAGAAAAGGAAATTCCTTTGGCTGTTGGATACAAGCCAATGTTGTGCTTAGCAAAAGAAAATCACTTTGTAAATCCGGATTGCAATTCTTGACCAACACTTTAATTACGTGATGTTGTTAAGTTGGTTCTTTTTTAAATAGGGAATAAACGTAGCACCTATACGCAAAGCAAAAAAATTCAGAAGGAATTTCATCCACTTTTAACAACAAAAAATAAAAATGAACTAAGAATCAGTCTTTAATTTGAATAAAATTATAAATTTTGTACAAATTCAAATAAGGTGCGTAATTTGAAGGAAGTAAAAGCTTAAGTGACACATTGCTTTACTTTCTTGCATAAAAATGAATAATTTGACTGTACTTGGTTGATTTGTACTTTGAATTTGATTAAATAAAACATCAAAATGTTTTAGTTAAGTATATTCATATATGCTCATAATTTAATATTCAATAAAACCTACTCTTTACTATTCAACAAAATGCCCATAAGTTCTGATGACACACATGCTATCTCCTCCGAACAATGTTCATATGTGAAACGCTGCTTGTTCCCAAATCAGCATTTGTGTCATTAAGCCGAAATGAAATTCCAGTGAAATCTCCCTGCTGACATGCGACAAAGGATCGTCATCTGTCAGGTTGACTGATTCAGACACTTCAATTTCATCAACGGCAATATGCACAATAATTGCCCATGTGATAAGTCAACCTGAAACGAGTGCCTTTCAGGTGGTGATTTATACCTGTTCGTTGGAAATAGCAAAATATTCCAAATTGAAAAAAATATATTTGCCAGCATATGCTCCCATTCTATCAGTTGTTCATAAAGTGCAATCGCACTGAAGCGTATTGAAACAACCTGCGAACAAATACAATGGCAATGAAAATCGTGGGCAGTTTAAAATTTCAAAAACAAAAAACAAACTATTTTTTAGCTTCATGGTCGAAAAAATTAAGCTTTTGACTTGTCCTTTCCACTAAAAGTTGGTTAATCAAAAAATTCCATAAAACCGGCTACTATGGTACAAAAAAAAGTCACGTGGAGTTTGTTCAGAAAAAAAGCCAGCAAGATAGTCGTATATAAAAATGATTGTGTATGTTCAATAGAGTGCCCTGTTTGATAAATAAAAGTATCGTTTATATGTCATTGAAATTCATTTGACTTCTTTTTTAACATGATAATTGATTAGAAGTAAGGAAGGGTGTTATTTCTAATTGAGTCTAAATTCAAGGTACCTTTTTGCAAAAGAATAACGTAATAGCAAATAAAAAAGAGATAAGACTGACTTTTATGTTTTGAGTTAAAGTGATATGTAAAAAGAACTATCAACACTGAATTCTAATTTATAGAATTGAAGAAAAGTGAAGAAAATGAGAAAGTAACAAGCTTTTAATGAATGAATGAATGAAAATTGGGGTTTTGTATTGTACCTCGACCTGTTTAGATCTATTGTACCCCCTACTTCTTAAGTCTTAAGTGGTATTCCTTAATTAAAGTACTTCATCCAGATTAGTTCCTCTGATGAAACGTAGTATCTAGGTTACGCTTAGGAGTTTTAGCTCCGGCTTGGCGCATCTTGGGGAGGTCATTCCAGTGTTTAGCTCTGTTGTCTTCCTCCAACTTTTTGATTTCTTTCTTAATGTGGCTTTCCGTTATTCCACAAAAAAGTTCCGGTCCAATGAGTGGTGATTCGGCTCCTGTGCCAGTTCGTCTGCCTGTTCATTGCCTATGATTCTTACCTTCTACCCAATAAATTGTAACCCTGTCATTACTGCCCAGTTTGTTCAATTTGTCAATGCATTCGCTGACAAGATTTGAGGAGATTGTGTAGGATCGTAGGGCCTTAATTGCAGCTGGACTGTCCGTCATTATTGCAATATGTTTGTTTTTATATTTTCTGTCAATGTTTACTTCCGCGCATTTGCGTATTGCATAAACTTCTGCGAGGAATATGCTTGACATTTTTCCCATAGGTACTGAAATTTTTGTTCTTGGCCCAAAAATTCCTGCTCCAATCCCCTCCGTTGTTTTTGAGCCATCTATATACCATTTTATTGCATGGGTCTTAATTGAGTAGGTCTCTTTTTCAATTTGCCATGGCTTTTTGTTACTTAGCTAAACGTCCGTCGAAGAGCTTATCGAATTTGAATTCCTTTTAACGAAGCTTTTAACTAAAACCAAAGACAATCCTAGTCTCAGCACTGTACATAACTGTGCATAGTAAAATAAATAAATAAATAGGGTGACGGAACTGGGCGAGGAGCTCCAGGGCCTAGCGCATTTCTCACAACCACAACCATGCCTTGTGAGGAGATGGAAGGGACCTACAATTTTCTGCCGGTTTCGAATGGTTAGTCTAGAAAGGGCTTTTCATAGCAATTAATTTACTAACGGATGACTTGCCAATGCTTCGCGAAAGGCGATATCCTTGGAAAAACATTTTTGCCTCTGTTGAGATTCGAACCACGAACCTCTGGGCTAACAGGCAGACATGCTAACCATCACGCCACGGGTACCACCAAAAAAGTGCATGATGCACAATTAGTTATCGGGGATACTTTACTGTGAGACTTCACTGAAGAGAGAATTCACCATGCATAATTCGATGTGGGGATGATTGGATATGGGCTGTTTTAGGTAAAATTGAAGGCCCACTACTTATTCATTACGTTTCCCGGTACGTAAAAATTGTGATAGTAAGAAATCACCATACGCATGTACAAATATTTTTGTTCAGCATCACTTTAAACTCAAAAACTCTATCTTTCTATCTATCTATCTATGAAGACGATTGATTGAATGCCAAAGTTTTTGGTGTACAGAATGCTTTAGGGTCGTTAGTTGTAGAGGCATATAAATTTTAAAAGCTGTTCTAGCAGGCTCATTATTAATGAGAGTGTTGTAAGGATACATATACATATTTCAAAATCCTCCTATCATACATTAAAAACGTTAACATGCAAATCTTTTTCAAGTGATATTGCAAACGATTTAAATAATGAATTTCACGTGGGAATTGTAATGAGAATTATCGTGAACAGCAAATCAAATAAAGAAGCATTTACAATTTTATCTTTTCATTTATACAACCACAGCCTCGTGAGATTGATTGTATGTAATTAGAGAGATGTCATGTATGAATTCTGTGAATTCTACGCTGGCAATGTTTCTTCTTTGGGACTTAAACCCTTGTCGAGTTTTATTTTCATGTGAGCACAAAATGTAGTTGTGAGTTGAAAATAATTGTAACATTTAAATCCCTTTAGAACATTTGTGTGCATATATTCAGAAATTCTCACATCAAATCAAGGAGCATACAAGTTTTAAATTAAGAGCGTGTTTTCACAGCTCATAAGTCTCCTGCAACGGAACGTAGTTTTGCATAATATTAACTCTGGTACGTGAAACACTTGTGGTTTTTTATGGTCTGCACTATTAGAGTGTAAGCCCTGTTAAAAAATCTTAAAAGAAATTGCAACCCTCCCTGCTTATGCTTATGTGTTGGATTTCAACTTAATAGAGGAAAGCGTTCATGCAAATGTCAGTATATCTGATTCAATATTCAAAAGTGAATTTTTTTTCAAGCAAAATTAATTAAAAAAAAAAAAAAACGAATAATTCTCCTAACAGCCATCACTCAACAGTCAAGTATATCTGATTTAATTTTTAAATAAATTCAGTATGATTAATGAGGCAAGTCTTGGTTCAGCTTGGTGTACTGTACGGTGATACAATTTTACAAGTTTACAGCGAATTGATACAATGCTTTAACCAAGCCAGTTTTTAAACACAAATTAGAGGGAAATACACAAAGAAAAATTGAGTTAATTTGGTTATTTTAGGAGTTTGAAGGTAGAATATGAATAGATCAAAACAGCTTGCGTTAAAGCTTCAATTCAATGGAATTACAGAACACCGTGTACAATTATAACACTTGTAATTGAACTATCCGCGTATGAAAACGTGTATTTGGTATAACACAGCATAACGTTTATTTTTTATTTAACATGTATTAAGTACTACAAAGTGTATTTCGCATTACCCGTGTATTTAGAGCTACACATGAATATAGCATTGTATTAAGCAGTGTATTAAGCATTAAACGTGTATTTAGCACTTCACGTGTATTTAGCTCTAAATCATTTATCTAGCGTTACACGTATCTTTAGAGTTAATCGTGTATTTAGTACAGCTCATGTATTTAGAATCTGATGTGTATTTAGTATCACACGTGGAATTAGTATTACACGCGTATTTATTATTACACGTACATTGACAAGAACAAGTAATATAAAATTGGGTGGTACGACAGATTTTAACAGATTTCTTCTTTTTGCAACTTTTAACGTCCTAGATATCTTTACACAGATTTCTAAAATCCTTTTCCCACTGTATAAACTTAAATTTAAAACAAAAGCATATTCAAAGCGCAGTAGAACAGACTATTTTTTGTGTCTAGTAAGGTACATCTGGTGAGGAAAGAAGGTTAGGTTTTTTTTCAAATTGTTTTTTCCTCCTCCCCATTCGCACAGATTCTTCAAAAATCGTTTGAGACGAGTCCTAGCCTTGCGGCATGTCTTCCAATAAGACAGTGTTCCGTGATGATACCTATCGTCGCACGAATGTGTTTTCTTTTGAGAAAGATCAATCCGTTCGACCGTTTAAGATCTAGCTTGGGCCAGATCTGTTTCGTTGCGTTAGGAAAGAAGGTTAAAAATCAAAGATATTTATCAAAAGAACAAATGTGAATAGTTTAAATGTAACTTACGAAGGAGCGCTTTTATATTCGCGGAATTAGGGGGTTAGAGGGGGGTGACTATGCTCATTATAGTCGTAACGAGTTCAGCTACTCATAATTAAAATAAATACGAGGTTTCATTGTTCTTAGACAATTTATCATCGAGCTATCGTCAACCAAGCAACATAATCGGGAGTACAAAGTGAAATATGGAGAAAAACAACAGCGCGTAGAGTGTTCACGTTCATTTTAAGACCTCTGCAATGAAGACAAGGATCGTGTATTGAGTCGAATTGTTACTGGAGACGAAACTTGGGTTCATCATTATGAGCCTGAGTCTAAACAAGACTCCATGCAGTGACACAAAAAAGGCACAGCACCACCCAAAAAGTTTAAGGTGTCACAGTCAGCGGGAAAACTCATGGCAACGGTCTTTTGGGACTCGGAAGGAATATTACTATTCGATTATAAAGATAGAGGTGTTTCTATAACCGGAGAATACTACGCTTCAATATTAGAGCTATGAAAAGAAGCCTTTAAAAAGAAAACACGGGGGATATTGACGAAAGGTGTGCTGCTTTTGCACGGCAACGCGCCCGTGCACAAGAGCCGCATTGCGTTGGCTCTGCATAAAGTGGGCTTCGATATTTTGGTTCACCCACCCTACAGTACAGACCTGGCCCCGAGTGATTATTATCTGCTCCCAAAAATGAAAAAAGAGCTTCGGGGTAAGAAATTTACAAATGATGATGAAGTCAAAGAGGCAGTTTCGGCGTATTTTGAAGGTAAAGACAAAACATTTTTTTATGAGGGTATAAATAAATAAATTGAAAGATCTGAAAAATGTATCCGTCTTGCAGGTGAATATATTGAAAGGGAAAAATTATTTGGTTTTTTTATTTCCACCCTATATCCCCCATTCCGCGAATATAAAAACGCTCCCTCGTAGCACTCATATTTCTATATTTCTTAACTATGTATATCCATTATTTTGTCATCAAATCTGCAGTCATTTAAAACAAATATAATATAACAAAAAATATTTAAAAAATCAAAAAAACATTTGTTTTAAAAAGTTATTTAATTTCAAAAAGTTAAACTAAAATAACTTATTGGATTAATTATTTTTCCAAAAGAATGGGATCAAAAGCACAATCAGTGCAATAAAGATGAAAATCTACAATAAATTTCTATGATCAAGTGGCGAAATTCCAAACAAGTTTTTAGATGGAGAGTTTTCGACTATACATAGAAAGTTTTCTACTTTACGTATTAAATTTTCTACTGCGGCGGCGGGCAGCGTTCCCAAGGAAATTGTATCAGCCCAATTTTTAATGAAACAATTTTTGTATCAATCTGTTCTCTATCAAAAATGTCCTTTGATATTTTAAAAATATACAAGATTGGATTGTAAGAAAATAGAAATTTATTAATTTACAACGCTATCTGTCTCGAATTCATCTGAAGATATCCAAATTAACATTTTGAAATTAAAAAAGAACAAGTCATCGCTTATCATTATGACCAGACAACGCCAACCTTCCACTCCAAAATTTATAAAATTGATGCACAAATAGTCCAAGTAGTGTCTGATTGAATGAATACACACAAACATCGAAATGAAAATGCCACCACAACCGCTTATCAATTTTGTGAGGGTTGTATTCTCAAATAACTGTATAATGGGACTATACGCAACTATAATTTACAAGTGCCTTCTGAATCAGTGACGAGCAGCAATCAGTGCTACATCATGTCACACAGTTGAATGTTTTCTGTTGTGAAATCCAGCTCCTCTCAGCTCTCACTCTCTCCTCAGCTCAGCGGGGCTCGCATTTCAACTAGACAATTGAATAAATTTGCAAATATTTATTTAAGAATGTTTTTATGTATTTAAATATATTTATTTATATATATGAATGTGTATGAATGTATAAAAAGTTTCCTCTTGCATGCTTAAAGAGAGAAATGGTTGAACGATGTGGGTGTAAATGCAACAACGGAAAGGGGAGCATTAGAATAGAAATTCTACCAAGCGAGGTTAGTATTCTTTAATTCGATTTTTTTTTGCACTCAATTTGTTTACTCAGCGACAAAGTGGAATAAGATGGCAAACTGAATATTTGTGCTTATTAAATCAGCCGTGAACTTCCTGGGCATTTGATTTGACAACAATCATTGTGAGCGTCGTCGTTGTCGTTGTCGTTTTCGTTGTCGTCATGGCCAGAGCGGCGCGGCGCGCGGCGTGGCGTTCCCGTTCGGATTAAAATATACGCAGGAGTGAAAGTGAAAATTTGTTGCTTCAATTAAATACAAGCGAAGAATTTCATGACCTATTGAATAAAAGCAAATAAACTCAAAATGTCTGAAAATAACATTTTTGGGTCTTGGTTGTTGGAAATTAATTGACAGTTTGCTCGTACAAACACATTATAACGAAGTGCGAATGAGGGTGTTAATGAAGCATTAATGCAGCGTAAATTGGATTAATCAAGAACAAGTTGGGAATGGGATGTTTTGTATAAGGGTGTCAGGTTAAAAGAAGACTAAGCAGTTTTCCTGCTTTTGCATACCGTTGTAGGTATATACGTGTAGCTATATACCGATGCTTGCTACTGGTAAAGTAGACTTTTAAAATGTCATTCGCACGTTTACTATGAGAAAATATGCTGAATCATTTTTACAGTGGTAGTAACCACTTGAAGGTTTTGATGGATTGGACGTATAAAAGTTCCTCTATCGCATTGCAACAGGGCATCATGATTGAAGAGAATTATTTCCTCCAAATGTGTGCACATGCTTGGCAAAATTAGATTCACTCGAACTGGTCTAACTTTTCGATTGCCAGTTGATTTATGGCTACAAATATCAGTGCACTTCATGCATTTTCTTAAGATTTTCAAATAAGTAGGTTATTTGAACATTATTTTGAAAACCTTTAATAAGTTTGTCCTGAGCAATATCGGTCGGGCGGGGGTCACTCAAGAATTACATAACAACAGTGAATGTTTTTATAGCTGCTTTGCTTCCTATAAAACTAGCTGACCCTGACGGCAAAGCTCGGGCCCTACGGTGATTGAGTAAATTAAGTAAATTAGTTTCTAGTGGGAAAATGGGGATGAAATAAAGTCTTTGTTACTCAGGAACAATGAAGCACTCTAACGTTGAAAGAATTTTTTGGGTCGGGACAGTATTTTCCAGGTGCTCGTGAAACGATGAAAGAATTTTGAAATCGGTCAAGCTGTTTCTAAGTTCCCGTGAATAAAGCCGTTCCCGTTTCTGTGGAAATATGGGGATGCAATAAGCATATAAACTATTCTTTTCATCAACCATACAGCAAAAAAAAAAAACGTATCAAAATCCGTTGAGTAGTTTTAAAGATCTAAGAACACAAACAGACAGCGGAAAGCGACTTTGTTTTATATTATGTAATAATAACGATGAAGCCATACAAAATGATTGCGCATGTATTAACTTTTTTAACGAGCGTCATCTGTTGAAGAGAATTGTTCTTTGTTTAAGGATGAAATTCGAAAAGCAATTAGATTAAAACGCGTGAGACAGTACTTTTTTGGTTCCCGGTGTTTTGAATGGGTGCTATGGTTTTGGTTTGCAATTTCACTTTGAGAGCTTGCAAATGGTAGTTGTTGGTCGCGTAAAAATTTAAAAAAATTGAATTTAATAATTGAAACTCATTTCAACTTGCAAATCGGAGGTTCCGCAACTCATAAAATGTTTTGGAATGTAGTCAAATGTATTCAGCTATACATTTGTTAAAACACTCACAATCTTAAAATTGCATGATATTTCAAATTTTTACGCAGTAATCACGATGAGTGGTACCCGTGGCATGATGGTTAGCATGTCCACCTGCTAATCCCGAGGTTCAAGGTTCAAAACCCAGCAGAGGCAAAAATGTTTTTCCTCGGGTATCGCCTTTCGCGAGGAATTGGCAAGTCCTCCGTTAGTAAATTTATTGCCATGAAAAGCGCTTTCTCAATTAGCCGTTCGGAACCTGCAGAAAATTGTAGGTCCCTTCCATTCCCTTACAAGGTATGGTTGTGAGAAATGCGCTAGGCCCAGGGGCTCCTCGCTCTGTTGCGCCACCCTATTTATTTATACTTTATTTTTAATCACTTTGAAAAGTTTGTTATTGAAACAACGTAGCAAAAATTTCTTAGATAAACAAAATGTCATAAGTACATTTCTGTGTCGGCTTTTATCTTTGTCCTATATTACCAGCCGAACCAAAAGTGAGAACAATCATTCCAAGAAACACATTTGCTAATTGTATTTCAGAATTGTGTGAAACACATTTCTAATTAAGATTTAATCAAAGCCATTCAAAAACGAGCAAACAATTTTCTTAGAACAAAGCTATACGTAAATCGAGAGGAAATGAAAGCTGAATAGTAATTCAAAGTCTTCATTCCATTCGGTTTGGAATTCTTCAATTGAAGGCATTTATTGTCAATGCCTTCTGTCGTTCGCCGTCTATGATGAAAAAATGAATCGGAGTAGAATGTCTCCTTGTAAGTTCCAATCACTTCCAAAGTATATCCCACTTCTAGTATATCGTAACGTACTTCTGTTTGCGGAAAAGCTTTACCTGAATTTTTCATTATTTACCTTTTTGTAGTTGACTGAGTACAAAAGTACAGAAATAGATTGGAAACATATACATACATACTCGTACATCGCTATGCAAATGTGGGTGGTGTTTGGTGTATTGTAAAGGAGAATGGTTGTCTGTTATTAAGTGATAAGCACACGACACGTCCTTCTCTGCCTTTGCAACTGATACGCCTGGTGGATGCCATATTTCAATATGTTTTCACATTTCACCGGATGAAACAAACCAAACCACAATATGGTGGGAGTCTTACTTGTATATTGTGTATTTATAGTATAGAGGCATTCAAATAGCCTGTATGCACAACCGCGCAGATTCTAATAATGGAAGAGTCTTATCTTGATTTAAAAGTCAATGTTATCTCGTTACTATCACGAGGTTGTATAGTTGCTGTATTAATCAAACAAGACCGTTTATTGTATGCTATAGAGATAATGCTACAACGCAGGCAAATATGAATTGAACACACAATAGAGAATTACCCGCGACGATGAGTAAAAATTCTTTGCAATTTTATCAAAAAGAAGAGCAGAGGAAAAACATTTAAGTCTCTTTTGGCTACTGGAGTCAAAAAACGCGATGAAAATCTTAAAATTCTGCAAAGGACAGAAATCTACCCAGGGCAAATGTTAGAATTGGTTAGCAATTTACTTTTATTCGGGATCTTAGCTATCCTTAATTGTATTAAATTTAATATTGATTTAGGTTTGTGCGTTCTTGCAATAAGTGTGCAGCTAGGAATTTTTCGAACATACAAAAGAAAATTGTGAGGCGGTAGCTCTGCCTTTTGTTTAGTACTCTTATCGTGAATTGTAATACTCATCAAATAAATCTACATCTAAAAATAGTTTTTAACAGCTTATAGTTCAAATTATTCTTAGATTTAGTTTATATTGTTCTCTATCTTAAGATAAGTCGTATTAACGAGTCGAGCTAAATTGGCCTACAATTATCTCTGAAGTTGTTGGCTTAAATTGACTCAAATTAATGTTAAAAAAAAAACTTTTACGGTTTTGTAAATATTTACGTACCAACCTCATTAAAAGAACTGTTTTAAGAACTTTTATGTTTTAATGGCTGCTTTAATCAGATGAGGCATTATATACTAATATGTTTGTACAAATGAATAAAGGAATAACTTTGAATGGAGTGAGTCTGCTCTCTGTCAATTGGGCTTTGGTCTTTGGAAAGACGAAATCATAAAGATTCTTTTTTCTTTGCTAAATTTTTATTGAAAAATCGATTTTCGTCTAAGAACTTTACGCCTGTTAAATTGCTTCTGCTTGATGGGACAACAATCTGTGGTGACCATTATCTGTTCTAATTAATTCAGGAAATGAATTTAAATGAAATTGATTGGAGCTGTAATATTAATTAGCTTATTCCAAAGCTACAAGTTTAACCTTAAAACTCATTTTATGATATATCCGGCAACGGCTAATTGGCTTGATGATTATTGTTCTTAAGGGGGTCGCAGACCACTATCGCTTATCTGTATCTACTTATTTTCTTGTGGAGATTAATACTGAAATGTTTTTAATATGTCGTTTACTTCTCAGTTTTTAATGCAGTGAATTTATAAGAGGTTTGGATTTCACATTGGCAGCACTGCTTTGAATGCTTGTCAATTTGACAATCGGAGGTATTTTACGGTTAGAACATTTTGCCATGTAAGAGTTAGCTTACTTCAAAACAACGCTTGTAAATTGTGCAGAGCTATTTTGAGAAATATGGTTGCAAACTGCGCAACGTCCCACCGCGCCGCGTTGTTCATTTTACGGTCGACATTTTCGCTCTTTTGAGCAAATCATTCGGAACACCATGGATTGTTTGTACCACGCACAAAATAATACGCATGTACGAAGACGGCATGCAATATTACAGACGCAAATAAGAAGTAATTGCTGCCGTTGAGCTTAGAGTTGAAGAGGACTCAAATGAGTTGACTTCTCGACTACGTTTCAATCGAGCCAGCCATGGGTTCATATACCCAAAATCGTTTTTACTCTCTTATGGCATAAGAATATCTTTTATTTAAAACCAATACCAAAACAATGAAACTCATTTTTAGGTGGTGAAGCTGAAAACTATAAAAAATACCCTTTACATAAAAGCTGCAAGAATTTGGAATAGGAGAGAGCAGAATTTTTATATAAAGCCTCTGTCAGGAGCTCTCAAGATACCTGCTAACATATACCAATTAATATGGTCACCGTTTATTTTTCTCCAAAAGAAGAAACAGAACCTCTTATTAAAAAAGAGTGGCATAACAACAACGGCAACTCCTACAAAATCTATTTTTTTTTAATTTCATTAAGGGTTTTTGAAAAATTCGTTTGCAAACTCAAAGTTTTGAAAACTAGAAGAAAATACTGAAAAAAGTCTTGTTAGATGGTGTTTTTGAAAGCTTTGGATACCAAAAGAGGTCTGAAGTTCCAGCTGCAAAATACATTCATCTTAACGAACACTACGAAACTGATTTTAAAATGGTTTGAACTCGATTTTGAACCAAAAGTAGAGCTTAAACATTGTAGTTTGAATAACGAAAAATATTCTGGTTAATGGGAAAGAGCTCTGAGCTATCTATTCAGAGCAAAATACTGTTTTACATACAAGTTTAAAGATCCGTTTGGACGAATGACATTTAACTACGGCCATTTGTTTACGATGAAAACAGAATCAGAGCTGGTAACTTAGGCTCCTTATCATGGCAGCGTCTTTTGGCTTTTCTCAAAACTGCTGGAAAGCTATAGCAAATAGAAGGTTGCTATCTGGTAGTACCTACAAACACAAAGGACCAGTATTTAGGTCTGAGTGCTCCAGCTGATATTTAAAATCCTCCAACAGAAAAAAAGTGGCCTGACGCCAACTTTCTGGTAACAATGTGGCTGCAACAGAAATCAAACTTTCAACATACACCACTACTCGATGAAGGAATGATTCTAACCAAGACGCATAATCCTGTGAGTCAACTTCATTGTTAAATAAAAAAAAATCTAATTTAATTTATCTAATTGAAAAATTCTTATAACTGTAAAACGATCGGCTATTTCATAACTTCTCATCTTAACTCTCTTAACTGACCTTGCCAATCAACTGTATTCCAAATTAAATACTGACTCATACTATTTGCAAAAATAAATGTCTTATGACAACAAACTCAATCTACTCAAAAAGATTGTATCAACAATAAATTTGCATTTCTTTTCACTCTACTTTAATTAAATATTCTAAAAATACACAAAACAAAAGCCCAATTAAGACGAAATAAAACCAAGACAAATTATTGCGTGCTTTTTGTTTAATTCCTATAAACAAAAGGTTTGTGTACCTCAAAGAAACTAATTGTTTTAGTCACACAAACACACATCACGAGTGAAAGATAATACATTTTTCTTTGGCAAGCACCGAAAACATATTCGTATATTTCAAAAGGTGCAAATGATTCTGTTATCGAAAATTTGTTTGCGTGATCATGTTGTCAAGCTGAGTTGTGACTTGTGATGTACGGTTGGTAAATAAACATAATACTCTTGATCTTATTCCGTTGGCTTAGTTTCGTATCACTAAGAAGCACGTCATTAAGAGTAATGACTTTAGAATTGAGAATTTATTGATAGTAAACTGTTGGCGATACGATTTTATTTCGCTCTAATGAAAGATTTCATCAAGACGTCATATTCTTAACAATTGATAATATTTAATAGAAAGCAATTAACTGCTCACTTTGTCATAACACTGAATTGAGTTATAAGTTTTTTTCAAATTGCATTTGAAGACTTCTTAGTTGAGCTCATCTCTAACTAATGGGCAATAAGTGTATACAAAAGAGCAATTCCAAGATATCACATTCCCAGGGGATAGTTTACTTACTGTTCTGTGCCCTGAAAAAAGCAAGAAAATCAGAGGAAACAAAGGATATTCTCATCCTGAGGCCATTGTCTGACATAACGAAAGGAGCTAACTGCAGTCTAAGGAGGATATAAATAAGGAAGTTTGCTCTTTGAGATATAGCTTTGCTACTAAGCACACTAAAAAAAAAATCTATGCTTGGCCAATTCGCATGTCATTGAGGAAGACCATTAATTTGGAATAAATCTGGGATGGGGTGTTATTGTCATCAATAGTGTCGCAAAGAATTGAACTCACAGAAAAACACTGATAAACAACAAAAAGGATTATTACGAAAGAACAAATTTAACAATTTCGTACGATTGTGTCTATTAATTATCTATCCAACAAAATAATTCCCCATAGTCTTCAAGGATTAATATCTTTTTACATTTTAGCATACTTCTGACAGCTTCTCTTTGGGGAAGATTACTTTGTATTATATTATCAAAACAATGTTATTGTTCTTGTAATTGATTGGATGGACTTTGTAACAGTAGATGATTGATGAGATTTCGCTTAAGAAAATTGATTACTTGTTTCTTCTCGCTTTCTGTTTCATTAAAATGAAACCAATTATTTTTAGAAACTTTTTCAAGTGGATATTTTTTATTGTGTTTAATTATTAAATATTCGTGGAATTTACTGCTGCATTGTGGACTCGGAATCACAAGCTAATACTTAGTACTTTGCATTTGTAAGGAATGGTATAAAAATTCATAACATAAATAGCCAATGATGAACAAAAAACATGAAGGTGGAAAAAGTAAATATTTGCCGGAAGCCGAAAATTTGCTATTAACCGTAAAAAGTAGGAGTCAGCGGGAGAGTTGATGTGAGAATGTGAAACTGGTATAGACATGGAGAACATTACATAATTTCTCTTGGCCATGCGGTGTTTGTGGATATAATTCAGGTGAGTATCCACTCAACAGAGCCATTAATGCTGTTCATAAATAAATTTAACATTCCAGTGTTTTTGCATAATTTTTTTTTATTCGTTTGTTTTGTAGAAAAAGCGAAAATCACTTAGTCAATGAAAGGTGTTGAAGAATTTAACTAATTTTTTTTATTCAAGTCTTATCAGTTTTATCTGTTAAATGAGAAGAAATTGCTTCAGATAACTAATCAGAGATCACATTTAATGTCAAAGTTTGAAGTTCTGAGTTATAAAAAAACAGTTTCGAATATAAATTAAATAGGGTGGCGCAACAGAGCGAAGAGCCTGCCCAGAATCTTTATGTTGAGAATTTTAAAAATCGGTCCAGCAGTTTTTAAGTTTTCTTTTCCTTTTCGTTCCCGTGAGAATTCAATGTTTTTAAGAGTTATTGTACAATTCGAGACGGAGGTATATAAAACACATCGAAAACCATTAAAATCCATCCAGTCGTCTTCGAGTTATAAGTGTTGAAACAAACCCGACTTAGTTTTTATTCAGAGAAACCATTTTCGAAATCGATTTTCTCACTTTTTTGTAGAATCGTAATTGAAGCAGAATTCAAAGAGAACCGAATGGTGTGCATCAAGGTCATAACATATATACCAACACTACGATTAAAAAAACCACGATCAATATGTATGTATGGATATTCAGACTAAATCAAGAGTCATACTTTGTCAACTTTCGCATGCTGCCGTTTTGGCTTTGACAAAAAACTCTATCTGTTATGTCGCAGCGATATTTCAATGGAAAACAAGGCTAGCATGGCCACATTTACTGGTGATAGTGCAACACATTCGAAAGGCAGAATAAAAATGCAGTCAACAAAAATAGGGACATAAAAAGTTATACAAACTTTATTTATTAAATGAAAACCTTGAAATTGTTGCAATGCTTATAAATATTTAAGCTTCGAAATAGAAAGAACACATCCCTGAGCAAAGAAAATAACATTATCTAAAAAGAGAAAGTGTGCTTAGACCTTCTACTTCTTGAAGTCTTATTTGTGCAATCGGCGGCGGCGACCAGATGGTTCCATATAAAAAAAACCACTCTTTATTTTATTTTTTTCTTTACTGTCGCATGATATGCTTCGAGTTACTCATCTTCTAAAGTGGCGTTCCACTTTAGATGAGTACCTCCATTGTCGCGTTCTTATTTTTTTTTTTTTAAATTGAAGTAATTTTTGCCACAATACATAGGGTTAAAATGTGTAGGCCGAGGGTTCTTTGTTTTTTCAACCATTTCTATGTGCGAATTTGGCAAGTCTGAGGAACGGAAAGGACCTTCAATTTCTTCTTTCTTTGGAACAGATAACTGATAAAGTACTATTATGGCCGTATTACTCTGGAGGATCTACCAATCACCACAAGATGCTATAGCATAAGATGATTTAAAAATTGAGCCTGTGCGCTTTTGCGGTTAAGGCTTAGAATATTAGTGCAGCACCTCCCCGCTTGTCGTAAGGAGCGACTTAAGAATTAATCACATCTAGATAATAAACATCACAAGAAGTCTACCGACACTCCTAATATTTTGACCTTAATTATTTCCCACAAGTGGCAAGTTCCCAGGATTTATAGGAATGGAGATCATTGATCAACGGGGTAGTAAAAGAGAGATAAAATTCAAAGGGTCAAGCATGTTGAAAAATGAAAACAGTTTTGGCGAAATTTTGTAAAATTTTGAACACTATTGTAATGGCACCACCCCACCAGCCACTACTATACTGATCCGTATGGTACTGATGTTCCGCCGATAATAAGTGCTCAGGTCAGAGCTAAACGAATTCTCTAAGCTAGCAAAACAATGCGACGGATATGACGAAATTGACCCTTACGAGTTAGATTTTTGGAAGTATGAATGGTCAATGTTTCGAAATCGAAGATATGATGAAGAGAGAGCGAGTAGACATTTTGAGTGTCCAAGAAACGAAATGGCGGAATAGAGGAAATAGAAGCCATTTTTCGGAGGAATAGTAAAAAGTTGTGGTACCCGTGGCGTAATGTCTGCTCGCGGTTCTAATCCAACGAGAATCGAGAGGCAAAAATGTTTTTCCACGGGTACAGCCTTTCACGAGGTATTAGCAAGTCATCCGTTAGTAAATTTATTGACAGAAAATTGTAGGTCCCCTCCATTGCCTCACAAGGCATGGTTGTAAGAAATACGCTAGGCCCTGGGGCTCCTCGCTTTGTTGCGCCACCCTATTTATTTATTTTAGTAGAAAATGAACAAGATGTTCCACTATCGACGTTTCTTAAATTGGTGATGCAAGGAAAAGTATTGAGTATTGTCAGTTTCTTACGTTGGTAATGCAAGGAAAAGTATTGAGTATTGTCAGTGCGTATACTCCCCAAATCGAATGCGGCCAGGTGAAAAAAGATGCATTTTGGCTAGATTATTGCAATCTACTCAAGGATATCCCAAAAAATTTTTGTTTTTTAGAGGGAATTTGAACGGAAGTGTTGGAAAGACAAACGAAAATGAAACGCAAATTGATGAAGACAAACGAAAATGGAACGCGAACTATTTATGAAACTCGGGTGAAAATATCCTTCTTGGAGAGGCCACAACACGTCTTCTGCTGACTGAATTTTCTATGTAGGTCACTCCAAATCAAATCAAATCAAAATCAACCAAACAATAGCTACAAAAAGGAACAGGAAAAGGCCAGCAATTTGTTTTGAATATGCACATATAACTGTGTAATATCATCAGGCCATTCTAAAATGCAGGGAGGAGAGGAAAGCAAAAAGCATGTGGAATTAGCTTCAACAAACTTTTCAAAAAAGTGCCAAACAATTATTTGGGATTTCAAAAGGACATTACCAAGAAGCCAAAGAAACTTAGTAGAAGAACTATGAAGCTGAAGCAGTTGTAAGTATGAAAATTTAGTTCAAAGTGAGGAGGGTTTGCATGTTACGCTCATGGAGTTGGAAAAAGCATTGAAATTACAACCACGTTCCCTGCAATCAGTCGACCTTAGCAACGTGTAATTCCATACGTCTATGAGCGGATGATTGAGGATATATTTGAAAGATCAGTGAGGAATTTAAGATGCCCAACTGGAGTCACTGAAGCGTTTCAAGTCACAGTAGTTGTATACTGAGGGTGCGTATTGAGTCCTATGCTCTTTATTACAGTCCTTGCGTATCTGTAGCTGGAAGATGATGTACAGAAAACCAAATTCTATCTTGCTGGAGGTGGAACCATCACAACCGATGATCCTACAATGCAGGGATGTTGAATCTACATCCCTGGGAGAAACTTGTCATGACAACATCAATCATCTATAGTAAGGCTAGGGTGGATGAAGTGGCGCGAAAACTTCGCCATCTTCTATGACAGAAAAATGGCACCTAAGCTTATGGGAAAACTCTACACAGCGGAGTCAGCGGTTGTGCGTCCAGTGCTTACTTATGGTTCACAATATTGGACAACAGACAAAAAGTATGAAGTAGAAGAACCATGATCAGTAGAAGCCTTTACATCAAAAATACCAACTTGGACAAAATACAGCTGCGATCCCTTCGAGATCACGATGCTCGTATAATCGAAAAAAGGAAAACGAAGAAGAATTAACTATTGCACTTGATGCGTAGTTTGTGTTTCTTCATTTAATTCAAAAAAATGCAAAATACACAACGGCGTTATAATATTTTATCAATCACACGGCAAGGCTTTGGTATTTCAAAAACAAAATAACCGTGACAATACTCTTAGAAATTAAAAAGTATTAAAGAAAGTGATGGCCGAAATGTCACGTAGTTGATAAATAGTTGCATTTTTAATTGAAAAAAATTCTTACAACAGCAAACTTGTATTAAAAAAAAAAAACACAAAACAAAAATAAAACTATTATTATTATTATTATTGTATTATTGTTCTCATAGCACTAACTACTCAGGCGGGTTCAAATATGGAAATGTGAAGTTCTTTCAAAAACTTTCCAATTCAATTATTTCTAACGAAAATGTTTCCCTTTATCAAACGTTTGCTCGGCAAACAAACTCTATTCAAAGTCAACACAATCTATATCTTTTTCCACTCAAACGCATCCATTTAATATATTCTTTTCTTCTTCTTCTTTTTCATTTTCGGCGTTACGAGTAGTGATCTTGAAGCGATCACAACTCTCCCACTTTTCTGCTTCACACTAGTGATCCGCCTGTGGGGTACGCCGCGTTGACCTCAGAAATCGTCGGCAAGCCTCCCGGTTTTGGATTGTTCCATGTCTGAGGCCAACCAAATGCTGCTGTTTTTGCATTTGCTTGTACCAGGAGTGTTTTGGCCTGCCTTTTCTTTTTCGTCGCGAATTTGTTGAAACGTTGTACGATATTGCCTTTTTGACGGGGTTCTGCGGATCTCTCCTTTGAACATGACAATACCAACTGAGCCGGTCGTGCTGAATTTTGTCCAAGATGGTACTTTTGACATGAAGGCTTCCACGGATCTTAGTACTTCTAATTCGATCAAGCTTTGTTACTCCTGCTGTCATCCGAAGCATCTTCATTTCGGCTGCCGTCAATTTGCTCTCATACTTTTTGTACATTGTCCAACATTGTGAACCGTATGTCAGAGCTGGACGGACAACTGCTGTGTAGAGTCTTCCCTTCAGCTTAGGGGGCATTTTTCGATCACAGAAGATAGCGGAGTTTTCTCGCCACTTCATCCACCCTACGCTTACTCGATGATTGATGTCGTCATCACAAGATGCTTCACTATTGATCATAGATCCCAGATATTTAAACTTTTCACACTTGGGAAGCACATTTCCATTTAAATAAATGTCTGGAATAGGCTTGTCTGGATCAGAAAAAGGGCAGCACAGGTATTCAGTCTTTTTAGCGCTAATACGGTACCCATTTCCTTCCAGAACATCAATCCAAACGTCAAGTGCTCGTTGCAGGGATGTAGGATCCTCGCTTATGATGGCTCCATCGTCAGCAAAGAATAATTGTTTTACTTTATTGTCCGTTACTTTTCCTTCGAGCAAATAATCCAGAACAGCAATAAAGAGCAGTGGACTCAAGACACTTCCCTGATGTACACCTACTGTTATTTGGAATTCTTCGGTGACTCCAGCTGGGCATCTCACTTTTGTAACTGCTCCCTCGTACATGTCCATAATTATTCGCACATAGGCTTCAGGAACTCCACGGTGTCTGAGGGCCACCCATATCAGATCTCGTGGTTGTCGATCGAATGCCTTTTCGAAGTCAACCAACACAATATGCAAATCCTCTAAGGCATCTCGGTGTTTTTCCATAATGATCCTTATGCTTTGGATTGCGTCTGTAGTTGACTTACCCGCGACAAACCCGCATTGGTCATCAGACAGCCTTATTATTTTCCGCAGTCGGCTATCCAAAACCCGCTCAACGATCTTCATTTAATATATTCTTTTGAGGTAGGGAAAATGAACTAAGCAAATATGTATTATTTATTCATGATAATTGACGCGATACCACTACGTTATTTGAACTCTGTGCCTTCTTTAATTTCCAAGAAAAGAGGCCTCTTCTCCAAGTGCTCAGCAATATGAAAATAAAACAAAAACTTTTCACAAACTTTTGTGCAAATCCCTTTTATAATCACACACCAAGTTTGGATCAATGTTCCATTATTTATTCACAAAAACTTCCCTGAGTATTATAATCAAAATTCATGAATTTAAAAGTATCTCATTGTAACAAAGTTTGTCCGTTCCAAACTTTAGACCAGCTAATATAGTATAATACTTTAAAACGGGAACAATAAAACCTCCATAATCAAAATCCACATCTAAATACAGATGAATATTCCTTTATTCTCTCCGAGATAATTCATCCAAACGAATAGATGGAAAAAATTATCTTATCAGCTTGCGTTTATGTAACGACATACTCGTATAACTTGCTTCAAACTATCGTATGTCAAACAAAAGTTTGCATGTACTTACGTCTGGAGAAAGGACAATGAAATTATCCAATAACAGCATATCCTGAGAGAAAACGGGATGAACGAGTATCGTTATGCTATAATCCAAAAGTTGAAGAAGCAGAATTTTGTATTTTGCAACTCTCAAACTATGTATATTCAAGATGCAAACGACGCTTAATGCGCTTAAAAGGTGGTACACATCTTTTTGCACAATGTTAAGGAAACGTATCTGTAAGTGTCGAAGGGGGTGTGCAGAATATACAATTTACTAGCCACTTAATGCACAATTTTCTAACGTCGTTATCGTCGCCGACACTACTCGTCCTCGTTGCTTATAAATTTCTATATTCAATGCAATTATCTGGTACCGCTATTGCGAACGTTGAGCACACTTAACCGATTCACAAAACACGATCCACAAAACACAGAGATGCGCGATTTATATCCTTCACGGAGATTGCATCCGGAAGTGCACGCTCCAGTAATGGGATGAAAATGTATCTATTATTTTGTTAGTGGGGTCTTATAGATGCACGATGCGATTATAAGAAGACTTAAATTTCAAGACAACAACCTAGTGACACGCTTCTAGGACGCACTGCAACCCAATGAATCTCGGTTCGATAATGCGGAGATAATATGGTGCAGCAAACCCGGTACGGAGAGAAGAATATAACTGCAGTGATAATCTCGGTCCTATGGTTATCTACTTGTATCTGTGTGTGGGAGGTCGAAATGGAATGAAGGAGCAGTTCTACTAGACAGTATGGCACTCTGAAATGAACTGAATTCACAATCAGAGAGTGAAGTCGGCAATAGCAAAAGCAAATGCGAAAGCACGCGGTGCCGAGCTATTTAAGTGAACAACAAAACAACAGTATGGATGGAACTGTGGCAATGGAGCTGTAGAGCAGAGCCAACAGCGCGACACGACGTTCTCACAAATACACTTGTGCTCCTAGGGGGTGTTGTGTATATTTTGATGAAGCGGCTTTTTTGTTTTCGAGTGGGTCATCATCAGATTGAGTGATTAAATTTTTGTCTCTGTAAGGTTTATTTAAGCAGTTGGCATACAGAATCAAAATAGAACGTAAATATTTGATGTACTATTGTTGGCATTGTTTCCTTAACACCTTTAGAACTCAATCTATTTGTGGTTGGTGGAAAATCACATGTTTTTTGAACAAGTGTTTCCTTGTTGAGCTTTTTTTGAGAGAGATTCTATTTGGTTTTTGTTTGGTGCGCATGTTCAGGCAGAGTGTTGCCACAGTTTGCATTGAGCTATAGTGTTTTGCATGTGGAGTGTTTTTTGTAGGCAACAGTAGTCCCACAACAAAACCTATTTAAGATTTTTACAATGCCTATAAGGGAATAGTCCTTATCTGTATTTAAATTGTTGTTTCCGCTAATCAGTTGCATTTTCAATCTATCAATAAATCCTTCTTAATAATTTCAAGCCTTGGAATCAAACTAATTTTCCCGAATGAAGAAAAATCTTCAAAGATGCTATGCCTAAGCACTCGATCATGGGTAGGGTTAAAGTAAAGGGATGATCCAATATTATATAAATCTAATCACACTCCAATCTCTAATTGTCCATTACATAATGGAATATGGAATGGATATTGGGATTTAATGGTGGCTGGCCTGGATCATGTTGTAATTTTGGGATAATAAGGGCTCTTAGATTTTTTTTTTGCTTTTAAAGAAAAAGACTAATTAGCTTTATGACTAACTTTAAAGAGAGATAGGTTTGTCGTCTGTTTATTAGTTTCATCGTGCCAAAATGATTTTCTCACTTGAAATCCTTTGGGATTGGGGCAAACAATCAGAAAGGCACCTAGAATTTAAAGCGCGTTACTGAAGACATACTGCCCCCATTGAACTTACTTCTAAAGTGGAATAGAAATAAGTATGAGATGATAAAACTACAATGTATTTTTAAAACACAAAGTGATTTGGTAAATCCATTCTTTTTAAGTAGTTAAAGAGAAGTACTTTACCACTGAATCGATGCTCTTGCTTTTTTATAGAATTTCAATATTCACCCTGTCAACTGTGACACTGGGAGACGAATTCAAGCTGCCTTACCACGAGATTCTAATTTCCTCCTATCTACTCTCCATCAAACTTAACTAAGTAAAAAACTCAAAGTCGCATAAAAAATTTGTTTTCAAAACAAAAAAAAAGTATTTTTTATTCAATTGAAAAAATAAAATAAAAAATAATTTAAAGCTACATTATATACAATCGTTTTCAAAGCACCCGCAAGCACATTTTCAATGATAGTCCATTGAATTGTCCAAATAGGCACTGCCATTTTGAACCATCTGTTGCTGTTGTTGGTAAAGATGATAGCTGTTCCACATTTGTTGCTCCTGAATGGCTGACTGCTGCATAGCCATAACTTCTTCCGGTGTAGGAAAGTACATCGCATAAGGGGTACTTTGAGTTTGGGGATGATAATGATGATGATGATGTTGGTATGGATACTGATTTCCAGCCATTGAATCACCCCTTCGTAGACGTCCTGTAGTTGCTCCTATTGTTACATCTTCGGCAGATGGGTCTAGTGTCCAGTAGTGTCCTCTTCCGGGATCATCGAGTGGCCTGGGAACTTTGATAAAGCACTGATTGATGCTTAAGTTGTGACGGATCGAGTTTTGCCAAGTGCTCTTATTTTTTTGATAAAATGGGAAATTATCCGCAATCCAGGCACAAATCTCGTTCAGTGTTAATAACCGCTTGTGACTGTTTCTAATGGCCATCACTATCAATGCACTGTAAGTATATGGTGGTCTTTGATCGGAGTCTTCATCGCTGCTGGAATTCGGTGATTCTTGATTGAATTGACTGAAGTTAACAGATTGGTTTTGATTTTCTTCGTCACTGTTGCTGCCACTGCTTGAAGAATCGGATAATATGGATCTTATTGAGAAACTCGATTCGAAAACTGGAGCCATTGTTGAAATTTTTTGCTTGAATAAATTTGAAAAACGACTTCTCTTCACTTACAACTTCCAAGTGAAACTGATTGATTATGAGAGTACAGCTTGTGGTTTTATACTTTAAACTGGACCACAGGATATTCATTGAAAAGGCTTAACAATTTGGGAATAACCCAACATTAGCTCATAGGATTTAAACAAGACTATTTCATTCATAAGTCCATTCATTCACACTCTCTAATCTATTCATTAACGAATTTTACAGGATCAAGCGGTTTAAGTTACTATTCAGTTTGTCTTAAAGCCAAAGACGCGGCCGAATGGATTGTGTCAGGTAAATTGGTGCTACCTATCGAATGACACAAGCCGTTGGGATAGGATTAACTCTGTATAGATTGACGCCAAAGTTTTGAGTGAAAAGAGGTGGACTTGATTGAGTGTCGACACTGTTTCATATTTCCAAGTCAATGAGTATAATTTGGAGTGAGTTGGTAAGTGTTAATAAAAACATTTTGAAATCATTTATCAACATTTTGCAATAACGTAATTTTGACAAAAAAATAATTAGAGCACTCTGAGTGCTTGGGACCCAGTAGTCATTAGCATTTTTAAATGTAAAACAGTAACTTTGTTTTTTGGATGCTTTTTGTCAAAGGCTGAGGTAGGCTCAGTGGATCCAGGATCTTCTAAAGAAGCAACACTAAAACGTTAGATTTATTGAAGCTAGTTTTATTTCCGAGATTTAAAGTTAGTTCGTCTTATAAATTGTATTTATCAATGGTTTTAAGATTTAATTCAGGCTCATAACTCCAAAGTATTCCAAAGCATTATGTAGGTCTTCATAGATTATAGTGAGGCTTCTCCCGATGAGGAAAGTTCCACTATGAGGTCTAGCTTGGACGCGGAGGAGTCTGGTTTTCACGACTTGGTTCTCGAATGATGACCAGTTTGGATCTCAAGTCTTGGTCTTCGGACTCAAATGGTGTGAATGTTTTTTGGTTCTGTGTCTTCGGTTTTTGGACTCAGACTTGTGGTAATGCAGGGTTTCGGAAGTTATCTCCTGGTATGGTGATTCCTGAAATGATACTAGAACTAGTTATTGTAAAATATTTAATACATTTATGTTGAAAATCGATAACTTAGATCTGTTCGAAATAAGCCCTACATTCACTTGTCGCATCTTCGTTTGATATTGAAAATCTACTTCTTACTTTCTTCAGTTACCTTTCTTTTAGCTTTTTTTCAAGTTGTTTCCAAATAATAGCCTTAAGCTTGGTTTACTTTCTTTTTATTAGAAGCAGTGCCAATCTCTATGACAGTGCGCCATCAATTTTAAGGTATAGAGTACTGTACAGTGACACAGAAAGTGCAGGATGCTCTTAAGTAAATATACCCATCCCCGAATTTTGTATTCAAGCCTTTCGTGCTGATTTTTTTTTATATTTATATATTATGTTCTTGTTTAATGTAATGAAGCTTTATTCTATATTCCACTTGTGGAATTATGTTTATAATTTCCTGGTCCTGACACCCTATCAATTTTGGTTTTCTTATTAAATTCGATGACGAATCTGTATACTCATAACAGAAATCGATTTTAATTTCTGAATTGAAATCATTCAAAACAAAAAGTTTAATAAGAAGTTTGCTAATAGAAGAACGAAGTTGAAGAGAGACATAACCAAAATCCCACGAAATAAGGACTATATTATACTGCTTTGGAGAAGTGAAATCAAAAGACTAATATATGCGTAGTTCATTTTGCTTGATATTTCCGTGGAACTATTTTGTTCTCATAGATTTGAGTAAACAGCACAAGTGGGCGATTTATAAGAGGTTTTTAAATAATGATGAAAAATATGCGATTAATTTACCAGATTTCGATGCAAACATTGAGAAGTAGGCTAAGATAAATAAATCTATACATATAATAAAAACGTAACAATTTATTTGTTTGTGCACTCAAATCTCGGAAACGGCTTATCCTATCTAGATGGGGTTTCAGTAATATATTGTGGTAAGCAGTTTTTATTTCATGTCAATCGGTTGATAAATAAAAAAGTTATGCCAATTCTTGCGGACGAAGTCGCTGGCACACCTAGTAAATAATAAATATGGTGGCGCAACAGAGCACGCAGCCGCGGGACCAAACGTACTTCTCACAAACCTACTTTGTGAGCAATCGAGAGGGCCTACAATTTTTTGTTTTTTTCCAAACAGCTAATCGAGACAACGCTTTTCATGGCATTGAAATTATTATTGGGAAACTTGCCAATTCTTCGCGAAAGCCGATACTCGTGAAAAAAGATTTTTCGTATTCTCAATTACACGTAACAGGTGAACATTTCGCAAAAGTTTAAGGCAAAACGAAGCTAAGGGAATTAGAAAATTTTGTAAAGTTTATCACTCTTTTTTAGGAGCAAAATAATTACCATTAAAAGATTTGTAGGGGTTTTTTTTCAATTAGTTTTCAAATTATGTACTTCTTTTCGCATTGAAATTAACCATAGGGAAGTTTTAGGAAAAAATTTGAAGAAAGTGAAAATTTTGGAGTTTTTGTCCAGACGGGGAAAAGACATAGAGAGGAAGTGTTTCTGGGTATTCACGATTTTATTTCATTAACCTTGTCTAGCAACATATTTTCTGGGGCGCTTTCTATCCACCAGATAAAAACACAACAGTCCGATGTTGTCTGACATTAAAGAAATCTCAATTCATACTTCTTTCTTTTGATTGAAGATTTTACAAAAAAAAGCTGTTACACAAGTATTGCCTTCCGCTCCACGAAAATTTTTTCTTGAGAATATATCTACAGGTAAATTTTCCCGCCCCACATGAGGAAATGAAGTGTTTATAATAGTTTCTTTCCAAAACTCATAATTTGATGAAATACTCCAAAGTCAACAAAATCGAAACGTTTAACAAAGAGCTCTAGATATTTTTCTGAGAAAATGTTTGTCCTCAAATGAAATTCAATTCATTCTGTTAAGCAGCCATTATCAGGTAGATTTGAATAAACCCGCTGATTTAAGAATGAATATTCAGAAATTGTTTGTGGTGATTACAAAGTCAGAAAAACCGACGCACAGATAGTTTTTCTAGCTCACCTGTCACTGTATCATAAAGGTACCTGTCTCTGGTGTCTACAGTCTACACACCTTCGCGAAAAATACGAAGAAATCTTAAACAAACATATCATAACTGCGAATGAAATTCTATTTATTACTTAACATGCTTCCGGTAATAAAATTTCACACAAATTTGTGGTCGGAGTGTAGTTTTAAATGACGGATGCCTAGTAGCACGGGTTTATTGCTTATCCTTGCGTGTGTACTTTGACTGTACGTGTACCTGCTTTTTTCTTTCAACACACACAGCTCCCTGCATTTTTAAAAAAGATTTTAAAGTCGAAAATATACTTAACACATAGTTGAAGTTTCCTTCAAACAATGAGAAAGATTTTGTAAAGTTTCTTACGGAAAATTGTTTTATTTGACAAGCGAGGCCATCCATTAACTCATCCTCACAGTTGAAACAGCCACCTAAATATTTTAAAGGGTTTGTAAGCATTACATTTCAAACATCTCTGCAAAAACGACAGTCCATTTACCCTTTTATTTGTTTTACTTCAATAGACCGTAGCTTGAACTACTAACCAACCAACCAACCACTTAAAGGACAGAACAATGTACTTTCGGCTTTCAAAAAAAGAACAAAAAAAAAAAAGAACAAAAACCTGCAGGTATTATTTTTGCCTAAACTTTGCTGATGTTGAAATGAACCTTCACAATTGGAAGGATGCTGAGAGCGGTTACACACCGAGACCTTTTATTTTATATGTAACATTTATTCCCGCCATTGGCCAAGGTATTTATCAAAATGAGAATGAATTGCGTGAACGTATTAGCCCAAAACGTTTTTTTTTCGGCTTCATTCGTGTGTACAGATGAGCTTATAAGGCAAAGTTGTATGTTCTACCTTAGGTTTTTGTTTCCCTGAATATTGTTTCAATTTTTGGCTTGTTTTATCGAAGATCGATATGACCTTTATGTGAAATTCAAATATTTGTGTGTTTTACTCGATGTTGGAAAAGGTTTACGAGCTTAAATTCTCAATAGTCTGTTCGTGCTGAAATTGATCCAGCCCGGAACCAACCACTTATTTGATGTGTTGTCCTGCTGTTTTGTTGAACTTCATTAATCTTTTATCAATTCAATTAATCAAAAACAGGTAAACCTAACAGTGGTATATTTGTGTTTTGAGGAAAATAAAGAAAATCAATTATGCTTGGTTAATCAGACAAAATTGAATCATCGCTGTCAGAAATAATGAAGGTGGAATATGTACTCCTTGTCCGTTATAATTCTTAATTTTATTTCAGTCATCCAACAACCAATAAAAAGAAAGAAAGTGAATTTCTACTAGCGTACCTACAATACGATTTTTTATGTATTTGTAGTTTGAAATATTGCCCTTTATTTGCAGCATAAAACATTGATTTGAGGTTTGGGTTTGTAAAACTGATCATAACTTCTTACGCAATAAACAATTAAATTGGTTCTTCTTTTCCTACGATAGACAATCAATTAGAACAATATTTGTGTAAGATTGATACATTTTCATATTTGCGATTAAAACTTAAAAATGAATCAATGCTCGCGACCGATTCTCAGAAAATCATACTTCCAAAGGAGCACCGAAACATCAAGAAATGAAAAAACAAATGGCCTCACTGGATAAGTGGATATTGCATTTCTTAAATATTTGTTTTAAGTAAGTGTCTTCGATGGATGTTTCAGGTAGACATCTGGCAAAGACAAAGTTCTTAAGGCTACATGCATGCATTCCTTTCCTAAAAACAATATCCTTGTCCCACCCAACATGCAAGAACCTATTTAAATCTAGAAGCTTGATCTCAATGCCAAAATAATTTCGGATGGATTTCGGTAGGAAATATCCAGTGTATAATTTTCTTTTTTAAATTCGTGTACCTCATTTAATCTTTTTTTTAATCTAGCCACTGGCGTGGCTAAAACTCTCCTCTTTAATCTAGCCACTGGCTTGGCTAGATTAGAAAACGCTGACCAAAGAAAATGCCAATTTTTTAATCTGGTCATTGGCTAGCTTAGAAAGCACTGATCATGGATAAAAAATAATCTGGAACTGCGACTTAAACCGATGTCAGCCCGAGTATAAATTGACAGTACATGATTGTGGAAGCATCAGTTCAAATTCTGACTTCATAGAGAGTAGTAACAGAAAATTATTAATTCAAATTCAATCTAGAGATGGCTCCAATCTTCGATTCCAACTTTTCGATTAGATCCATTCTTTCGGACACATCAAGCAATGGAAGCAACAGTGACGAAGAGAATCAACACCAAGAATACCACAGAATTAACAACAACAATCATCACCAAGAACAGCAATCTTCCAGCAGTGATGAGGACATCGACCAGAGACCGCCATATACATACAGTGCACTTATTGTAATGGCCATAAGGAACAGTCCCAAAAGACTTCTGACACTTAACGAAATCTGCAATTGGATCGCGGACAATTTTCCATATTATCAACAAAACAAAAGTACTTGGCAGAACTCGGTTCGACATAATCTAAGCATCAATCAGTGTTTTGTAAAAGTGCCACGTCCTTTGGACGATCCAGGTCGAGGACACTACTGGACTTTGGATCCATCTGCCGAAGATGTTACCATCGGAGCAACAACTGGCCGTTTAAGAAGAGGTGATCCCGTGGCTGGAAATCAACATCCATATCAACAATACCATCATCATCACCATCATAAGCATGTTCCATCTACGCCTTATGCAATGTATTTCCCAACACCAGAAGAAGTTATGGCTATGCAACAATCAGCGTTACAGGAACAACAAATGTGGAACAACTATCATCTTTATCAACATCAGCAACATATGGTTCAGAGTGGCGGTGCCTCTTACATGGACTCATCAATGGACTATCAATAGAAAAAATCTTGAGATGGAAGTAATTGTAAATAGAATACAAATTTAAAAAGATTGTATATAAAGAGATTGTTTAAGCTAAGTAAAGTAACTATAAAAACTTAAGGAATAAAGCCTATCAAAGAATTAACTTCATTTTATTTTATTCACATTTCGAGATTTCGTTTGATCAGTTTTGCTTACTTATTTAGGTGGGCATTACAGTTCGGAATGAACCTGGGCCTCAACCAACATCATTCTATAACGACTTCGATTTCGGGTGGGCTCTAAACATTCGACATTAAACATTTAAAACATTCGTTAAACACTAGTAATGCAATTTAGTTAACAGAAAGCAAAAATAAACATTAATGGTTTCTGTATAGATCGAAGCATACCACTGGTGGGGGGCTATTAACCATACTAAAACTTTACGCGAATAAAAAGCAAATCAATGCTTAAATATTAAAAACCGTTCATTTGGGCTACAAATGTTCGTTCTCAATCTTAATTACGTTCTCAATCTAAGCACGTTCATTCAATTACTTGGAGAGAACTAAATTTGGTTCCATAAATCGAGCTCCATAAAAGTTCTGTACCACATTCACATTTCAGTCCACAAAAGGCAGAATTTTTTTTACCTTAATGCTGTGAAATTCCAAGAGTATGAATTCCATCTCTTACATTTATCCTACATTACAAACACTACCTCCTTTGAAATTTAGATGTCAAGCAAAATTCCATTTCTTTTTTGCATTAGTCAAACTACAAGTCATCCTGTCCCGACTCTGCATGTAACTACATTCGATTGCAATCAGAGCGTTGGTGTGAGTAATTTTCATTTCAACTACATACCAGGCTGTTGTTCATTTGCTGTTTTAATTCCAGAAACATTAATTTCGCACGATACAATGTGGCGATTAGAATTCCACCCCGTGTCGACTGTCGGCGGACTCGGTCGGACTGCACAATACTGCTGTAGTAGGTGGTGCCTCTGCCTACTGCCTACACATATAAGAAAAGAACATCCATACCACCCACTGACTCGCACCCATCTCACTGTTGTTTTCCATTTTTAAAGGCAGGCAATTTAATTTGAATTCAACTTTAAGATTTTCAACAACTCACAGGTCCGTTGAATAAAATGGAAATTAAAATTGCTTTTTTACATGTTCAAGGCTCCTGCGGTTCTTATATTTATTTGAAGCAAAAATAGGTTGGAATAAGACAAAAATGAAATTTAAAAGCCTGGCAGGTAGGAAAGTAATTCGACAGAGCGGTGAGGTAAATCACATTCTTAATATCTACAAGAAGTAGGAATGCTTAGAATTTTCAGTTTCACTCACAATGGTTTCCGAAATGGGAGCAGAGGAGGAGGAGGAGGAGGAGAACCACTTTTTTCTGTGTTTCGGTTGGAAAGATCATAAATATTTAAAGCTATGGTATTATTTCATACGTACATACGTATAATTTTAAGAAAGGAGCTCTACGTTGTGTATATAAAAAAAAAAAATGTCAAAGCCCAGTAAGAACGTTAAGGGATTTAATATTTTAGACAGCACATACACATGTGAACTTATTTCTAGCAAAATACTGAAGCAGGAAGCGGAAATAATATGGAACCAAGTATACATTTACTTCGATGGCCAGGCAGATATTTCCATTTCTCGTGAATGCCAAAATAATTAAGCGGAATCTCTGGTTCTAGATACACACAAAGTGTATTTATAAGCGAGTATAAATAAGTCTTCTTAGGCATCTGTTTCATAAATTCCTAAAGCACATATAATGATGAGAATAGATTTATTTACTTAATTGCAGAAGTCGGTATGAAATCCAGAGCACTTATTTGATGAAACCAAACAAATAAAACAAATTGGTCAGGTTAAAAGTCAAAGACTCAAATTGTAGGTTTCCCTATAGGCGTAAACTTTTTCGAAAATCCCTTTTCATTATCTATCCAAATACGTTATTTTTGTGTTCTTAATCAGTGCTTGGGGTTAAATTAATGTATACACAATAGACCAACACAGAGAACATTCCTACCAGTTCAAAGGAAAAATACAATAAATTGATGCCGATGAACTCCTTTTCTTACCCTATCAATTGCAATACCTTGTAGTCCGTGGCTTTTTCATGAAAAAAGCGATTTTGACATTGACATTGAGCTAAGGAAACAACAACAACATTCCTTTTCGTTTCGTGACGGCTCAATTGCCCAATGGAATCGCGTGTGGGAAAACCCCAAACATGTTTCCGGTGATTAAATAAATAATTACTGAGAATAACTTTTTTTTATACCTATTGGATATTTACAATGAACGATAAGGACATCTACAGTCCTATCTTGACACCATCTACATCAGAATCAAAAAGTCATTAATAATGAACTTGGACATAGGATTTATTTGGAATTTCTATCGTAGAACCTCGATATAAAAAGATGAGCTCGAAGTCAAATCCGCCGGAAGCAAATTTTTTATAGTGTGGAGGTTGAGGGGAAAAGGATACCTAACCATGGTTTTTTGGTAGAGCGTCACATGAAATGAATCAATAAAATGATAAAACAGCTCGTGGTCGTATTGTCCTATTGTCATATGATTAAGACTGGAAGATTTTATGTTTTCCAAACGGTTGTGATATCCGTGGAGTGATCGTTAGCATATCTGCCTGTTAACCAGAGCCGGATTTACCATATAGGCGGACTAGGCGGCGCCTAGGGGCTCCCACAAAATATGGGGCCCCCACAAATTGAAATTTTTTTTAGAAAAATTATTTAAAAATATAGAATACGGCAAACCAAAGTACATTTACCCACGTAGTCCAGCTCGTGAGATTGTTTATAAATAAATATTGCAAACCAGAGTGCCGTAACCCACGTAGCCCAGCTCGCGAATATTTATTAATAATTAATAAAAACTTGAACTGTAAACTAGAGTTCAATAAACCACGTAACTAGCGTGTAAATGTTTATAAATAAATAATCGGCAAACCAGAGTACAGAAACCCCCGTAGCCAAGAGCTACTAAACTGATTTATCGAACGCCACGTTCTTAAAAACCAGGAAGGTTCAGAACCATACATTCTACCTCGTGAAGATAGGATAGGCATCCATCACTCATATTCAACCATCGAAGTACAGGATGAGCTCCAAATAGAAGGTATTCCAGCGTCCAAAGTCACGGTCTTCCGTTCAAGGAAAGCCAAGAACAAAACCTTCAACTCGTTTGTGGTTGAAGTAAACAAAACCTGTGTCGTAGCGGATGTATATACAAAAACAAGGATCCTCAACCAAAAGGTACAATGGGAGCGGCTAAAAAACAACGACATCGTTCAGTGCATAAACTGCCAGAGATTTGGTCATGTGGCCACCAACTGCGGCATGAACTACGTCTGCGTGAAATGCAACTAAAACCACAATCCCGGTGAGTGCAAACGCAAAGATAAGGACCAGAAAGTGTACTGTGCCAACTGCAACGAGTTTGGTCACCCAGCAAACTACCTCGAATGCAAGGTCCTACTTGCACAGAAGGAAAACAAAAAGAAAGCTGAAGCCGAGAAGAAGCAACAACAGGAGTTCCGGACCCAGTCAATATGCAACCATACGAAGCCAAAACTTAGCTTCGCAGCCATGATCAAGCGAGGAGGCACGGAAAGCACACTCCCCAAAAAACAACAAGCTATAGTTGCAAAGACATAGCAACCAACGATGCAGACTAGGAAACCGTCACCAAAGGAGCAAATTACCCAGAAAAATCCAAATTTAGACGAGGACGTAAAGGAACACTTTGGAGCTGATATGGAAACAGCCATCAAGAAAGCCCGCTTTGCCGTTCCATCCAACTACGCCTCACTAAGCAAGGAAAAGAAGTCCGTGGCTCTGGCCACGAAACCAACGTTACAAAAAGGAACAACATCGACTTCAATGGCTGCAACACCTTCAGGACAGACAAGGTTCCAGGTAAAAGAGGCACCGCGCTCTTTGTAAAAAAAAGAACATAAAAGCCTCCCAAGTCATGGTTCCTGGTCTGAGAGCCTTCGAAGCTACAGCTGTAGCCATTGAAGTCAAAAATAGTGAATCATTGGTTGTCTTCAGTATCTACAACAACTGCAGCGCCAACAAGAACGATATTGATCACGATCTCTCTATTTTCAGCAGCATCACCGCTCAACAAACGTATGGACTCATAGGAGGAGACTTCAATGCCCGACACCCACTATGGTTCGACACTACCTCAACTGATGCTGGAAACACTTTGGTCAAATGGCTCGATGAACACACCGGAAATCACTCATTCACTGTGGTATCCCAGCCGAAGCCAACCTTCCCCAGAACACCATCCTGGCTGGACTTTTTTTTGGTTACCTCCAACCTAGTAGAAATAGTTCCGGAACTACAGAACTTCACCTGCACCTGTGCGGCTATACGAACACCGCCAAAGACTGAGGAGGAATTTGCAAAGGATTCAGCAAAGAGATTGGAATACCGTGAGCAACACCTACCAAATGGTGAAGAGTAAGCTCCAATGCACCCACATCATGCTGAGGAACGCTCTTCAAAATCACAACAACAGCCAGTTCCAACAAAGGCTGCAGAACATCAAGCCTGGACTCGACGCATTCAAAGCCATCAACAACATAATCGGGAAAAAACCAAAGATGCCAGAAAAAATAAGCACCGGACAAGGAGAAGTCGAGACAACCCAAGAGAAGGCAGATGCGTTTGCAAATTTTTTCAAGGAAAACTTTGTACCAAAACTACCCAACGATCCAGGGCTTATCGAAGAAGTTGAGGCAACTCTAAGACAGCAAACAGACACTCAAGTCATGTTATTCAACAACGATAACCTTGCAAATGACCCGGTACCTGCAGAAAACATCACAAATCCAGAAGAAGTAGTTGAAATGATTCACGGTGGATGACCTAAAAAATCATCCGGACCCGACATGATCTCCAACTACATCATAAGAAGGTTCCCCCAAGTCCTGATGCTATTCCTGGCAATCATATTCAACAACTGCATCAACAACTGCTATTTCCCAAGAGATGGAAGAAAATGAAATGGTCATTTTCCCGTTCATATGAAAAATTTTCATCTTAAAGGGGCCCCCACGAAAATTCCGCCTATGGGCCCTAAAAAAGTAAATCCGGCACTGCTGTTAACCCAGAGGTTTGTAGTCCGAAACCCAACAGAGGCAAAAAAGTCTTTCCACAGGTATCGCCTCAAGGAATTAGCAAATCCTCCGTTAGCAAATTCATTGCCATGAAAAGCGCTTTCTCGATTAGCCGTTCGGAATCAGCATAAAATTGTAGGTCCTCTTCATTCGTTCACAAGGCATGGTTTTGAGAAATGCGCTAGGCCCTGGGGCTCCTCGCTCTGTGGGGCAACCCTATTTATTTAAATTTTTATTTTAGAACGGATTGAGATGTGATTCACTCGATCTTAATTTTGGGTGCCAAAAGCCCCGTACCAGTCAGCTCAGCCTAATTTAGCACAGAACACAAAATTAAATCAATGTTAGGGGCTACTCATTAACAAAACAACCGCAACATAAGAGTTTTAGTTTAATGCCCCGTAAAAACTCGCACCATTTTGAGTAACAGACATAATCCGTGCTAACATAGCATTCTGCTAAGTAGATGAGAGATTTTTCAAAGAAATTTATATTCTCGCCTGGCATTAAATAAGAAAACGAATTTGACTTTTATCAAGTTTCGAAATTTTATTGTAACGGTAAGATAAAGTCATTGCAAGGGTTGTAGTTGCAAGAAATATGACTTCGCTTTCATGATCACTGACATTGAAGGATTACATTTTAGTATCTAGTAACTCTTAAGACTAGGTCTAGTTCATGGATAAATCCATTTGTTGATGACCAATTTGAAGAGTCTGATGTTGTAGCTTCTGCTGATACATCTGATAGTTGTCCCAAATTTTCCCACGTTGTCCCTGCATTGCTATTTGCTCAATAGACATCATTTTATTAGGTGTGGGAAAGTACATTGCATAAGGAGATTTAGAAACTTGTTGATAATGTGGATGAAAATGATGATGGTGATATTGATAAGGATAATAGTTTGATGACATTGTGTCCTTCCTTCTTAAGCGGCCAGTGGTTTCGCCTATAGTTATGTCTTCAGCAGATGAGTCCAATGTCCAATAGTGTCCTCTTCCTGGGTCATCGAGTGGCCGTGGAACTCGACGAAAACACTGACTAATGCTTAAATTGTGACGTATAGAATTTTGCCAGGTGCTCCTATTTTTTCTATAAAAATGAAATTTTTCAGCAATCCAATTGCAAATTTCACTTAATGTAAGTAGTTTTTTTGGGCTACTGCGAATCGCCATTACAATCAAGGCACTATAGGTGTATGGTGGTCGTTGGTCTGTGTCTTCAGTGTAGCTGGATGATGTTTGAAGTTCCTCGCTGGATCTATGATGATGTGATTCGTATTTTTTGTTTTCTTCGTCACTGTTGCTGCCAGTACCAGAAGTACGTAGGAGTAAGGACCTTATTGAAAACTTTGATTTAAAAATTGGAGCCATTTTGTGTCTTTTGAGTTTGACTGCAAGGAACGTTCACTATGGAATTTTAAATGAGAACTATAACTTGCGAATGAAAGAGACTATCTTTATATACACTGAGATATGCCAAATATTTGTAATGGCTTTAATATCTCCAATCTCAACCTTTTCTAAGCCTCTGGCTTACTTGGACATAACTGAGACTTAAGTTCAGTTAATAAGCACATTAATAAGGACAAGTGATTACGCAGATTTTTTGTCAAACTTATAGAGATTAAATGACAGGACTTAAGGATTTTCTAATGACTCTGAAATTTCAAAACTTCGTTCCTCATCCCATACTTATTGTCTTATGTTTGGAACTAAACAAAAAAAGTCAGAAATGGATTTTTAATTCGTTTATTCAATTTCAGTCCATTATCATATTATGATGCTCATAGCTAAGCCAATTATTTAAATCTCATAGATAACAGGCCTATTAAGCAATCAACCTCAAAGTGTCCAACATATGAAGCCATGTCTGTCAAGAAGTTATTAGTGAAGTTACCCTCATAAATACATCAAATTGAACGTCCGTCTCTCGTAACCGAGAATGTTTATGGAAGAACATTACATTTGCAAATATCTGCGATAGCTTTTGTTCCTTTAGTAATGTCAACTACAACGAGCTGAAAATTTACGACCCAGAGCACAAGTTATGACCACAAACCTCCCACTTTGCCTTAGCCAAGTAAAATTTACATATCCAGCTTTTCACTTCATTGCCCTATACACTCGTGAGGATAAATAATTTAATCACCACCCCCGCATTTGATATCCCTTATGTGACATTGTGCTTCACGTACAGAACACCGGGAGCAAACTACGAAAACCAAAACATATTCCTGTGTAGTAGAGAATTCGTTGAACTTCAATTCAAGTGGGATCTAAGCGGTTCGCAGCGTTGTTACGTTTCAAATTACTCATAATGAACGTGATTCTGAACTCTAGGGCCAAGGCTTAGAAAGCGGATATTTTGACTCTGCGGTCAACCGTTCGACTTCAGACAACCGTCCTCGAACGCCCGAACTTAGCACTCTGCAAAAGGGATACACTGGGCGAGTACATTTGTCTCAAATCAAGTCCCTTGTTTGTGAGTAGTTCATCAGGCGGAAACAACAAAAAGAAGGAGAATGACAGAGTGGAACCAACAACGTTGAAAAATGCATTCTGTGCACATTTGAGGTAGGACAGGAGCTTCATGTTTTAACTTATTCCGCTTTATCGTTGAAAGGATTTGGCCAGTGTAGGTCGTGTTGGTTGGTGGCCGTTGACTTTAACTCTGTGCTTATATCAAATGTAAACAAGCGGCACATTGTTACCACGCCACAATCTAAAAGGGGGTGGGAATGTTGTCGAAGGTACGCTCTTGGTCAAGGTTTTCATATTGAAATTTAGCTTTGGTGTCAGGTTTGAATTTGCTGTGACTAAGTTTTTATTTTTAGATATAAAACTAAATTAACACCTACCCTCAAGTGAAGCAAAAAATAATTTTCTCAATTCGAGTATGTAAATGAAAGGAGTTGAATTTTTTACACAGGAGTTTACAGAAGCTTTTTTCAATGGCGTTGATAGTTTCAAATTAATTGCTTGAAAAACAATTACTGGGGGTGAACTGGGACGCATTAAAAAAAAGAAATAGCACAAAATGTGGAAAACAAATAAATAAAAATAAATTAATGAAAGCAATCTATTCAAAGTACTGTTATATAAACATTCTGCTTAGTTTCGAAACTCTTCCCTTAATCGAGGTCCAACGACGCCATTAAATTTCACACCGTCGAAAAAGTTTTCATTTTCGTACATCAGTCGGCACAGCAAAACATGGGAAGCTTCAGGGCCCAACTTGATTAAAGCACCTGCAGTTTTTGTCGATTTGGAACTGGTAAGTGAGAAAGCTCTTTTCATGGCGTGCAATTACTCTCGAAGAACTTGGCAGTTCATTGCTATAGCTGTCATTAGTTGTTTCTTATTTTCTAACATCGACATGGTCAACACTAACGTTGAAGTTGCTGCTGTTCTAAATAAACGTACTTCAATGCACAGCACACTCATTCGTTATTGCTTTATCTGAAACCCTCTCCGTAACTACACAGATTTTGAAGTAGTTTACAACGACCTTAATCCAGAGGTTCGAGTTCGAATTCCAACAGAGGCAAAAATGTTTTCCCACGGGTATCGCCTTTCGCGAGGAACTGGCAAGTCCTCCGTAAGTATTCATTGCCATGAAAAGCGCTTTCTCGATTAGCCCTTCGGAACCTGCAGAAAATTGTAGGTCCCTTCCATTCACTCACAAAGCATGGTTGTGAGAAATGCGCTAGGCCCGGGGGCTCCTCGCTCTGTTGCGCCACCCTATTTATTTTTATTTATTTATTTATTTTTTACAACGACCTAGAACGGTCGTCCTTATCATGGTTATTGAATGAACGAGTTCAATACTTCATTGGCAGTGAGTTTTCAGAAAGTTTATATGGTTTCAAGAAAGAAAAAAAAAACAAAAAAAGACACCCAACCGAATCCGAATGAAATGAAAATACTTTTGACCTATTATTAAAAATTGCTTTATTCAGTCTGTACAAAAATATGACTTAAATAAATAAATAAAAAATAGCTCTTTCCACTTTTCTCATCATTCACTCAAAGAGTAATACATAAGACGAAGCGTTAGGCCATTCAGCATGTCTTCAATGGCAAAAATAAAAAAACATGAATCTGTGAGTTATGCGCGCCCAACAAAAGGTATTAGAAGATCACAACATATAAAATGGAAAAAGAGATCAAGAAGATCGCTTCGAGATCTTCGATTTGATGTTGGATAGATTGTTTGAACAAATTAATAACTTCGAGATGAGCCTATCTCTCAATCAATATCTTTCCATAACAACCTTGATTTTGGGTGAGCTGTCTCCTGTTTTGCATTCAAAATCAGTTGAGGTCTTCTTCAACCTGATTGCGCAACCTTAGACGAGGTCTACCCCTTAAATCTATACATATCAGAACCATGGTAGTCTCGTAATGAGAACTCTATGCCCACGTTGCAGTACAGCTCATACAGCTCGTTGTTGTATCTTCTTGTCCACACATTGTCTTCACATACGGGACCGAAGATCATTCGGAGTATTTTTCTTTTTAATCCGTTTTAAATAAGATCCACTCTTCTGGGCCCCAAAGCAGGACTGAAATGATCAAGGTCTCATAAAGGACTACCTTGCTTTTTTTTAGAGGGTTGAAACAAATATAAAGCTCCAGAGTAAAAAAAACAATAGCCAGGCCTTTATCATATAAGTTGTATTTTACACCCGTTAGTAATTCCTTAAAAACAGCACAGAGTTAGACACATACTTACTTCTTCTATCTAACTGTTAACCTTTAAGCACAATAATTCCACTTCAAAGTTTAACTTCAGCATCATGAAAGCCCTCCCTTATGATTAATTATATCAATAAACTTTCTGAAATACCAAGAATAAAGAATTCTACGCTCATGCAGCCACAGCTAAATGAAGAATAAATTGCAGCCAATTATGAAAAACACAAAAAAGCTGTCAACTTTTTTATATTTTGAAGTCTTATAAATTATGATTCTCAGAAAAATCATCACTAAAAGCAGAGGATTTATGAATAGTCAGGGTGAAAATTATACCGACTCAGAAAAAAAACCTTTTTTAAATGAAGTTTTAATTGCTGGCGACGAGGGTTCCTTCTATCAGATTATGTCTCTGTGGGTAAAGGTTAACAAGAACTTCAACGGAAAATAAACGACAAGTCATGAAATGAATCCCCATGATAATAAGTTAAGGGAAAGTATAAGTGGGATCTGTTTTGTTTGTAGAAAAGCATATTTATGCCAGTTCAAACCCCTGAATAAATCTTTTGAAGATTAGTGAGGAAATCAAGCAGAATAATACGGCCACTTGCATTGATTTTCCATCTCAACGTTAAAATGTATTCAAAACGAAGAAGTATTTTTTTTTTGTTTTTTTTTCCATTCAAGTCCTTCATTTTTCCATTCAGGATTTTAAAAATCTAAACGTGAGATAAAAGAGCATTGTGTAGACCTCAATAAAATCAATACAGTTGTGCCAATTTCACACTCGATTACGAAGAGATTTATAGAAAAACTTGTTCCCCAAACCATGTCGAACAGAAGCAGAAGAAAATTTGCACACCATTTCGGTTATTTTATTACGGAATTGTTATGTCATTTTGGTCTGTTACTGCTGATCAGATTTAAGAATACATAACCAAGGACTACATAACCAAGGACTCCTCTTTGAACAATGTAATGATTGGAAAAGAAAAAATGTCAAATAAATAGTATTCATGGGTTGGGAGATGCTGAAGGATCTTTTTATAGGCTTTTTTTTATTACCTCCCAAGACTTTTTTTATGTACCACCAAGACCCAAAAGCCAGGCACGAAAATAAGATTTAAAGTATCAAGACAGGATAATGTAGCCGATGTTTTTTTCTTTTCATATTACTGAGAGAGATTGAACTTTTTATTCGTCATCTCATCCTTTTAAATGATTTTCTTGCAAAATGAAGGTCGCATTATAAAAAGATTAAACTAAGTCCAAGCTCTTTAAGAAAAAATTCTCCTTTCTTTTATATACCTCTGTTAGGTGGATGCTTGCTTATATTTTTGCTTAATTAATCCTTTTCTGTCGTAGGCTATCATTTGAATGGAAAAGATGAACATTAACATAGACACGGCCAGGGATATCAACTTCATTCCCTTATAAACTTAAGACTTATTTGATTCAGAGTAGGGATAGGAAGCTTAAATGGGAAGAAGAGATGTCAAATTTTTGCATTTAATTTTTCATCTATGATTTCGTTTTAGTGAACAAATCTTTTACGGTGTTTGTATTTTAGTAGCCAGCTGCCACACAATATAAAATGGAGGCGACTCTCGAATAAGCCTTCTGTTATTAATTCGATTATAAAAACTCATAAAAAAGTTTAAATCTGTGAAATATGGGATTGGATTCTAAAGTTGTTTGAATGTATAAGTGTATCTGTATACCCATATAAAATGCCCACACGTTTAACTTTTATGGAGATAACTCTTTTATTGACAAGCACAGGAAAGCACAGCCGGGAAGGAATCGATAAGATATTTAAAGATGCCTAAAAACAAATTGTTTTCATCCATATTCGGCTCAAGTGACTTAAAATAGATCTCTGAAGTTTGACCAAACGAGTGTTAGTTCACCCCGATTGAGGTGTGTCAGGATTAGTTACCTTTTAAGTAGTTAATCCTTGACAGCTCGGTTTAATGATTCGTGATGTCATGAAAATGATTCTTTCTGTCAGTTAAAAGCTTAAAGGTATAATTGAAAGACGCTACATCTAGTTAAATTTATTGTTCTAATCATTTTTCATTTGTTGTTGTTTTTTCGTTTTTAAGTTGAAGAACGCATTCAAACACATCAACAAAATTGTGAATTGGTGCCAAGGCAGTGTCAGTATACTGTTTACCTGTTGCGAAGAGAAAAGTGTCTACAAAGATTCTGGGAGGATTCAATATCGGAAATATATTAGGTATTAAGGTACGTGTTTCCAATGCTTATTTGTATATTTGTGAAAAAGTATTTGAGATGCCAGCCATTATCAGTGAAATGTAATCATTTTACCTCCTTATTTTTTGCTTTTCCATGTTAAAGCTTTTGCAGATTCCATGAACCGCAGCCACGAACAAACATAATTACTCCATGTCTGTTTTCAAAACATTTTTCTGTCAAGCCACTGAGAATTTGTATGCTATGCAACAATATGTCTTGCAAAATAATATTTTCATTTATCAATATTTATTCCAACTTCAATGACTCAAGTGGTTTACATTTTTTTGCCTCCTGAATTTCCATTTTTAAGTTATTCTTTGAAGAATAGCCGCTTGACAAGGAGACCTTTATGATATTAAATTCAACTTGCTTCTATTTACTTTAAGGGCACTGTCGCACCAGGGTCGAATTTTTCTTGAGTTTTTCGTAGGAAAAGTATGAAATGGATTTAAACGAAGTAAACATATTAATATATGTTTGAACAATATTTTGTAATTTTCTCCACAGCAAAATATTCATTACAACTGAACTTTCATGTAAATAAGAGGGTGCAGTGCAATAAGCCCCGCGGCAATAAGACCCGTGGGCCTTATTGCCCAAAAAAATGGAAATTACACCCACGGGCTTTGTTTCCACTTTGCAGAGGCAATAAGACCCAGCAAAGAAAAGAATTTAGGCCCATGTCTTTTGTTGCCATTTTGAAGCAGTATTTATATGAGTCTGATGTACATGGGATCTTAAAATTAGTTTCCCTTCTTAGAAAGGATAAAGAACATATTCGATGCGCTAAATGCATACATATATTCTACTTTCTTTTTATTTGAAGGAAACAACATTTTGAGGTAGCGAAAAACAAAGCTCCAAAATTTGGGCACTTATTTCAGCTGTCAATGGATATGACTTCATAGCTCACTTTGTCTCCCACTTCGAGACATAGGATGATGGAAACTCAGTCCACTTTCTTATGCGCACATAATAACTAAATTTACTTTCTTAATGTTTGTTTTGCTCTTATAGCTACTTTCTCCTGGAATGTTCGTGTGAATCTTTTATGTTCAACCACAAGTCCGTACTACCCGAAGGTAAATTTCGTTCGCGTGAAATTTATTTTTACACCACACATCCATACTCCCTTGAGAAATTTTTTTCCGCTTCGCTTTTAGCTATATGATGCATAGTTCCATAGTTCTTATGTGTTCCTTTTTGATATTTCATAATCCAGAATCAGAGCATGAACTTATGTCTAGTGGAGTTGCGTCCCTGTGCCAGTTTATTCACATTGAAAATAAGTTTAAGTGCAATCGGTGAGACTTCTTTCCATTACGAAATGATGTATGAGTTCGCAGAAAAAGGAACTAAGGCACGCGGCTCCTACTGCCATTTGATCATGGAAATAACCCCCGTGGGCCTAACTTCCAAAACAAAGAGGAATTAAGACCACGGGTCTTATTGCCGCGGGCAATGCACTGCACCAAATAAGAGCATGTAAAAAAATTTTTTTTTTTCGGTGACTGCATATCGCATTCAAAAATTATCTGAAACAAAAAATGGAAAAAAAGTATCGTTAGATATCATTTTTTTCTGGTACTTAATGGCTGGGATTTCAAAAATTTTGATTTTGAAATTCTTGGTGACCATATGAAAAAAATGTTCGACTTTCACCAAAAAATGGGGTTTTTAATCGGCTGTAAAATCGGTTCTATTGAAAAAAAAAAGAATACAAATCCTACGATCAAGTACTTTGTTTTTGTATTAACAATAAGTGTGAAAAATTTGAAGATGACCTGTTGAACCGTTTTTGAGTTATTGCGGTCAGCAACTTCAAAAAGTGCTCAAAACCACTTTAATTGCATTTAAAGTTTCAAGTTGATGTAAAACATAGCATAACACACTGTAAACATCACTACGTAACTGTAGTACCGTTAACCGTCGCCACTACTCGAACAAAAGGCGCCAGATTTAAACGGCCATAACTCGGAAACTATTATTCATCAGATTGACTTGAAAATTTCAGGAGATATTCTCCAGATGTTGCACTTTAATAAATTGTATAAAAAAATGGGCCACAGTACCTTCAAATCCAACCATTAGATCTGATCAATGGATTCTTAAAGTAAACTTTTACTGTTATACACAAGCCTCATTCATCATCACAAAAGCAACTGCGAATTAATATTCAATGAATTTAAAACCAGTTTAAAAAATGTTCAGATGTGAGGAGAAGGCCCCTTATATGAGTAATATGAGTTGTCAAATCTGTGGTGGGTTTTCATTTTTCATTTCGAGCCACATACACTAATTTCATGACATTTTTTTTTTGATACAATGTGAAACAAGATAATACCATTTTCCAAAACAATATAGGGGGTTTTTATTTGCAAACTCATAACGATATCATTCTTCATGACAAGATAATATATGAGCACCTGAAAATTGCATAACAAAAGGCAAGACATTTTTTTTTATTTGAAAAAATATTTTCATTACTCGTATTTTGTTGGCTGACCGTAAATCAAATGTTGGTCTACTGACCAGTTATATTTACAAGCATTCGATCCCATTCCCACTTCCTCAAGTCATTGTACAAATTTTATGTCGCCATTTTTAGCCACGTGTTTATGAAAGGAAAATCAACGAGAATAATATTTATTATCCAACAAATGGTAAGGCGGTCATTAACCATTTATACATTGCGAAACAAAACTCTAAAAATACGATTGAGTTTGATTGCAGGTTGTCACGGACTTTTTGCTAACTGATCCGCGTAGAAAAATGTTTTAGTATACTCTCTTGATAAGAAATCGGTTCCCAAAATAAAAAAAATAAAAATACCTCGACAATAATTTTTATTGAGACTCTTTTGGGTATTGCAGGTTAATTGTAAAATTAGAATATACTACTGCTGTGTCTTTCAACCAATTAAAGAGCAATTTTGCTAAAAACTTGAACGAAATTGAAGCAAGTATGAGAGAATTGTAACTGTGTCCAAAACCATGGGCTGTCCTTTCTATTACCTCCCATAAAACAACATAAAACCAAAACCCTAGGCACCAATAAGTTATTTCAAAACCTACTTAATCTTTATATCGACATCAAATGTACAACCAGCGAAGTAAGAAATTCACTACGCCATTTCAAAGCGGTACTACGGGGTATCAAAAATCTCTTAATGTCCTAACTGCTAGGTCCATTACTATATCAGTCAATCGATTTGACTACAATAATTTCGTGTCGGAAACAATTCTTTTGGCATTTTTATTGGAACACTTGATGGAATCGAAATTGAATTATGTAGACACAACCAAGTTGATTCACTGGTTCTGGCACAAAGTTTTATGATTTTCCGGATAAACACATTACAGGGCCTGTTGGGGTGGTAACTTGTTTTTTTCTTTTGTTTCTGTTCAGATAATCATGTTGGGGGAACACTCTTTTATTTATGTGCCTGGGGGAGGGTAATATTAAAAAAAAAAAAAAAAAATGTGTTTGATTTTAGAATATTGAAATTTAATGATGTCCATAAAATTTAGAAAGCTTTTTTTAAACAATCATTGAAGAAGAAATAGACTCATGGATGGTGTGCTTTATTGTTTGTTTTGTGTGTGTGGAAGATTAATTAGGGTATGTTTGGCAGGCAATCCCAATCCGTTGCTAATGGAAAAGAGTAATTCCGGGCAAAAGGATGGGTTTTCTCACGAGCAATTATGTGCAGATACTATCTCGGGGCTTACAAGAGTTTGACATTTTCTCGGTCTTTGTGCTGATGTGTAAGATTTTGTCTTTTTTTATTATGTAATCACTGTAATGGGTGTTCCTTCTCCTTGTTGATGTGAAGGTTTGGGGTGGTAATTGTCTACCAATATACACAACACACAGCACTATAAAGTTGTGATGCGTGCTTCCGTCTGTATTCCTTAATGTACCTGTAAGGCACCATTATCTTGTTTAAGCATCTAAGATACAGCGTAACCATTAGCTGGATAAATTTAGTGTCGTAAAATTTCTGCTAACATCATCTGCTTGTATACAAAAATTAATTGAAATATTTTGTACTGCCAATATAATGTACACTAATTGCACATCAATTTGAACATTCCACCGATAAAAAATAATTTATACTTGCAATTAATTTTTTCCGTTTTTGCCGACAAAGGATAAAAATATGACGGCAAAGGAGATGAAGTACTTGTTTTGCCGGAATATAAATCATTGCTTGAATGGAAAAGCTCACGACTAGGACGCTGAGTAAAATATTCAAAAGTTAAGGGAAAGCGATGATACCTATTGTTGGTTAATTTGTTATTGGGTTTTTAAATATTCTCTGAAGGTAAATGGCTGATAAATATGTTAGACAAGTTATCTTTAAATATTCCTTTAAAAAAACTTTGAGGCTTTCGCGGTCTCTTTAAAAATATACAATAAATACTCTGGCGCAACAGAGCGAGGAGCCTCAGGGACTAGCGGATTTCTAACAACCATGCCTTGTGAGGGAATGGACGGGACCTACAATTTTCTGCCGGTTCCGAACGGCTATTCGAGAAAGCACGTTCCATGACAATGGATTTACTAACGGAGGACTTGCCAATTCCTCGCGAAAGGCGATACCCGCGGAGAAATATTTTTGCTTCCATTGCGGTTCCTTTCCTTTTGAGACCAAGAAGTTAAATGCGTGCTCCAGAAATGCAAGCAAACCTTTCATCCACAATTCTTTCCTGAGGCAGCGGCGGTGGTTTGACCAGAAACGAAAAGCCAGACAGATTAAGCAGATAAAAATTTCACCTTTTTATCTCAGATAAGAATTTGGGGAAAAAAGTACTCAGGAAAACAAGCAATGGAATTCACTGAACTGCTAATTGAACCTTAAAAGAAAATTAAACTTGACTGATGTGAATGTGACAAGGAATGCCTAGCTTATGCCTAGCACTTCCTCACCTGAGAGACAACTTCGTAGGAAAGTTCTTTTTCGAGGACCTATAGATGTTCTCTCCGACTTGAAAATCCATAAAACAAGACCAGAAAAGTCTACAATAGACCAAATTTTCATATTAAACAGATCTTGGAAAAAACGCGAGAATATAATATCGATATACAATACACCATTTTTTATCGATTTCAAGGCCGCGCATTTACAGAGACGAGCTGTGCAGAGCCTAGTTTCTGCATCCCTGCAGAACTCGTACGACTGTGCAGGATGACTTTGGAGAATTCACGCTACTCCGTCAAGATCCGTAGAAAACTCACCAAGACCTTTGATGTCGAAAAAGGCTTTAGGCAAGGTGACAAACTGTCATGCGATTTCTTTAATATCATGCTTGAAAAGATTGTAAGAAACTCAAACGTCAACGCCAGTGGAACAATCTTTCAAAACTCTGTACAATTTCTCGCCTACGCATTATATGTTGTCAACAAATAAGGACACCGAACATTGATGAATTGGAAAAAACGTCACAATAGACAGACATAACTTCGAGGTAGTACAGGACTTTGTCCACCTAAGATCCGCTGTAGACACGGATAACGACATCAGTGCGGAGATCAAACGGAGAATAGCTCTTACCAACCGTTGCTCCTTTGGGTTAAGAATGCAATTGAGAAATAAATCTTTTTCTAGAAAAACCAAGGTAACTCTGTATAAGACCTTGATCATCACAGTCCTGCTTTAAGCGTGGGCTTTATCAAAAGCAGATGAGGAAACCCTTGGCCGTTTTGAAAGAAAGATATTCCGAGTGATCTTTGGTCCTGTATGCGAAGACAATGTGTGCAGAAGAAGATACAACAACGAGAGTACGCATTGGGCCATGTAGAACGGATGGACCCAAACGCTCTGGCTCGAGAGTTTTCGAAAGCACATTACAGGGAAATCGCGGAACAGGAAAACCTCCTCTTAGGTGGCGCAACCAAGTGGACTTAGAATGCAAAACTGGAGAGAGTTCGCCCGAAATCGAAGTTGTCGGCGTCAAATGTTGGGTGAGGCTCATTTCCACCCCGAACTGTAATGCCCACCTAAATAAGAAAGTATCAACTGTGAAGAAGAGCAATGAATTCGTTCTCGCAAACGTAGACTAAGCTATCTTCAAAGGTTTTTTTTACATCCTGATCATTTTTGTGCTATTTGTTCATTTTAGGGCTTAAGATTCCATTGTGAGGACGACATCTTCAATTTAACAGGAGTGTTTTTACTGCCGACAAATTTATTAAAAACTCTTTTCTAGAACACACGAAGTGTACTTTCTATTCTATTTTTTTGTAGGGTAAACTTCTTTGCATTGCTTTCTCAATGCAATTTTAATAAAATTAAGAACGACTTTCAAGGATACATATGTCCTAGTTTCATATCTTTTTGTCTTTTTATTGAAAAGCAAAAGAAAAACAAATTTTAGCTAATTAGTCTAGTCTTCATGCGAGGTCGTGGTTAGCTTGGTTTTGCTCTTTTCGCTTAGATGTATGCACGTTTTTTGTGGTTAAGAATTTATACTTTAATTTAAATTAAACCAGAATAGTATGAAAAAAATTTCAAAGCTCTCCACACACACTTAAAAAGTGTTTTCTCTTTTCTCGTTTGCTAATTATATACTTGCGTTCAAAAACAAGATTCAAATAAAAAGTTATGCTCCGATGACGACGACGATGATATAAAAACCAACAAAATATGTGTAGAAAAAAATCTTCTGTGAAAGAACGTTGTGGATTGGTAAATGGTTAACATGTTGTTTGTTTGTCAACAAAACACTTGTGTGATAAGAACAACAACTCTTGTAAATCTAGCTTTGGGCGCTTTGGAACTCGAGAAATTATGCCCTAATTGTATTGAAAAAAGAAAAATAAAATACATGTACATTTGTACATACACACACGTATATCATGCTGGAAGTTGGGGTTGCTTTAAAAAATTCAATCTTAACATCCGAGAGATTCTTTTGTTTTCGCTTTATATATTTTTTAAATTTTATTTGTTCAATCTACTTCTTAGCAGAATCAAAAAGAAAAACAATAAAACGAACTGTTAAAGTCAACATTCAAAAGCCTGTCAAATTCAGCAAAGCACAATAATTCCAACCCTTCCGTAAAAACTTCTGCGACTCAATAAAATACCAGCAATCAGGAGCTGTCACACGCTTCAGACTACAAGCATACGTATAAACGTTCGTGCTGCATATTTTACACAGAAATAAAGTTCACCCTAAAGGAAATCATAAATATATTGATACCACTTAAATAAAGTTATAAAATCACACCTCTCCATCTAAGATACATATATACTCGTACTTACACAATGTACAGTTCAAAGTTAAGGAATTTCAAGGAGACAACTTTTGTTTTCACACCTGAAAATTAAACTCACGTTCCACTCATGCTTTTGTGTCGGTGCAGGAAGGAAGACTAGAGTTTTGCTTCTGTCCGGCTTCCGTGATCAAAAGTAAATGGTAAAGTTTCTTTTTTCACACTCATGTGATTCGTTCAAGAGACAAAGCAACCATTTACTCAACAAACACTGGCCCCACCTTTTCACATCCGGCTATTAATTTGATCCTTTGGTAGAGAGAACATGAAAAAGAAACTTCTGCCAAAGCAATAAATTACACCATGACAAAGTTCCACGGATAATGGAGTAGATTCAATGGATAAAGGATAATAGTCCAATTGTTGCGAAAGTCACAATTATCGCCAGTTTCTCTTTTACTTGGCACTATTCCATTATTTTTTTATTATTATTTCTTTTTTTTCTGCTATTTCTTTCCGGTCTTCAAAACACTCTCTGGCTGACTGAAAAGCAACCATAAACTATGTAGGTAATCGTTTTCTGTAAGTGGCATACCCCTCTACCTCTTGCACTTGTACCACAACCGTAAAAGTCATAAGCAAGGATTATCACTTTAGTTGCTGCAATTTGCATTATTTTCAAATGGATTCTTACGATAAAAAGTGTGTTTTTGGGTTGCGGTGCGCGGTCTTTGGGATTGTGGAAGGTGGTTTGGTCCAACGCTCTGATGTTGATGAAAATTAATGACCGGGCAATTAGTTGAAGGAAAAAATAGATTGTAAAGTTTGAAAAGTTTTATTGTGCTGGCTTGGCTCTTTAAAAATTTGATATTGCATCTTAAATGCTGTTTCTAAATTTTCTTCAAAGTTGAGAGGCCTAATGATTTGGGATTGGGAAAAAAAACAAATGTCTCTGATTTTTCATTTCGAAAGTAATTATAGTTTGAACTTGGAGTGATTTTATCATTAACAACCTACACATAAGGAAACGTTGGGAAATCTCGGGGCTTATCTCACCGTGGAATCTAAATTGATTCCGCTGTTATCTTTCAAAGTAATAGTCTTCTTTTATGGCGTTATGACTAAAGCAATTTCAAAGGGATCACAACTCTCCCACTATCTGCTTGACACTAGTGACACTATTTTCTCTGCGCCACACACATACGTGTCATTTTTCAAAAAAAAAAAAATCGACATCCTTAAGGGGTTGGATGTTGACGTCGTTGTTGTTGGAGCAGACTAAATAAAATAGGGTACTGCGACAAATCTCAGCGAGTCTCAGGGCCCAACGCATTTCAGGAACCTACAATTTAATGACGATTGCGAACGGTAAAGTTTGAAAGCTGTTTTCATTGCACTTTTCAATTTATCTCAAAAGGCGTTAACGGTGGAAAGCATTTTGATGTTACTGGGACTCGAACTTCGAACTCCAACGTAACAGGCAGGGGGCAACGGGCACAACGTTGTAGCCAGAATAATTTATAAAAACACTTTAACATATTTTTATTCTTCATTCAATTTATGCAATTATCAACCACATGCAATTTGATCTTTAGTCGCGGTGATGAGACACCACAACTCATCTTGTTAAACGAGTAATTAAATTGTAAATTTCCTTTTGTGTTCTCGGTTTAAGCTTTGTGACGTAACATTCAAGGATTTGTGTTTATAATTCACAATTTCCTGTCAATTCAACCTGATGGAAACTAACGACAACGCAAAGCAGTTAGGTGCAAACTTAATTATTAACAAATATCCGCTCTGTTCAAGGATTTCATGCTTCAATGAAGAAGTTGCATGTACGAATACCGCATCTACATTCCAACGTTTGATACTCGGTAATTTTATGAATTACGTATTCTGTGTACTCCTTCATGCAGTCGGGTATTTGTGGATTATGCTTCTCCTCTTCTCCATCGTAATTTAATTGGATTTTTTAAATTAGAATTGCATTCTGGCTATGACTTCTCAATCAGTTTGATGGGAGTCCCGAATGAGTTGATTGAACGTGAAAACTAATAAAATATTAATTACTTTCATAGTTCGTACTTGTTCATTGGTACCACTAAATACATTTGGAAATTACACGGTTTCGATTACACATAACTAATTTGTGTAAGTTGATAAAATGTATTGAGATCTAAAAGCATATTTTTAATCACTTTAATGGCTTGATTCCTAATTGAACTCGGCTGAAATCTGAGCCATTTTTTTGGATGAAATGTTTTTGGCATATTTTTTTTAAGGTTTGATTTGTTAGTATATTCGGTATTTTTACACAATTCTAAGCATTTGGTGGCCGCGAGGATAGTTTAAGATCCAATACAAAATAGGTACTACTATCTACTTTTTGATACAACATCCATTAGCTTTCTCCCATACTTGAAGGATTTCGTGAAAATGGACGAAAGTGCGTCATGGAAGCGTGTTAAGACGGAGATAAAAAGAAAAACCACAGAAAACCGGCGAAACCTTCTTACTGTAAAGTCATTTCAAATCAACAGAAATACATAAAACAAATGACAACAGGACTTGGTTGGGGGTACAGACGGGTCGGGTACCATCTACCCACTAACACTGCTTAAACGATGCTTTCGAGTGACAAGGCCGTTGTCGGTGTTTTTATGTGTAACATCTTTCCTCTCACTTTTTTGTGATTAATACCCCTGACGTAGTGGATAGAGTTTTTGTTTGTTTCGTTGTAGTTCTAGTTTTGAATCCCAGGAACACCCAGTTGGTTTTCAACGGGTATTGAATTTTGCGAGAAGTTGAGAACTGCTCCGAGAGTAATTACACTACCACGAAAAGCGTTTTTCCTATAGTCTTTCGAAATCAGCAAAACTTTTTGGGTCCCGTTCTTCTCTCACAGGCTATACAGTTGAGTGAAAAAAGTTAAGCTTCTCAGCTTCCATGCTCTGTTGTGTAACCCTATCTTTTTTTGCAATCTTTTGGAGTGGTTTCACAAAATGGGACCCCCGGAGAAGATATTTTAAATATCTTATGAACGGTGATATTTCAAAAACCAATTTAACTCAAATTCTGTTACTGTTGGAGAGCTTGCGTGAACATAAGGTGCAAAACTTGTTGATTACCGGTGAGATGCTAGAATAGGTCGTCGATTTTATTGTTTTCCGTATTGGCTTTATGTTTAAACTTTAGCCCAAGACTATGCAAGTGTGCGCATATATTTAAATTGGAAGATAATAGTTTACCTTAACCAAACCAATTCAAAGTAAGTTCTTTAGTTTTATGTTTGCAAATTTTGCTTTTAAGTCACCTTAATTCTATTCATCTGAATGGTTATTCTGAATCTGCTAAAGAGCTCATAAACATGTCAGTATCAGACAGAGACCACAGTAAAATAAGCAGACACAATTCAAATGTAAAATCATTATCTTGTACCTGTATTGTGGTTGGCTTAGTATATACCAAGTATAAAATTGGATTTGCCCAACTCTTTAAATCTTGCCACAAATCCATTCAATATATAACAAGACAAGACTGCACCAGAGGGTCCATCTTCCATTTGTCAGGCCACAAGGTTGCATTTCTTATAAAGTAAACCTATGGAACTATTTTTAAATGGTCAGCATACTAATAGATTTACATAAAGTCGTTTTTAATTCCAATACCACATCAAACACATTCTCAGGACGACTTTCATTTAATAAACCTGTGCCTGGCTAAAAGAAAATTCTTGCAATTCACATGAAATAAGGGTAGGTATTTTATTGTTGAAATATGGAAGGACACAATAGAAATGTGAAATGGTTTGATTTCTAGAGAATTGAAAGTTTGTTGTCCTTATGTTGGTCTTATCCATATCCATGACATAGTTTTCCTTATACTTACTTATACACTCGTACATTTTGAGTTACCTTATGTAAATGAGATAAGATCATTTGTCTAAAAACTTCTGCATCCCACAAATAGAAAACATAAAGCTAAAGCTTTATTTTAAGAAGATATAAGCTTCCTTTGAATTCTTTGATTTTGCAAATATATTTATAGCTCAACACTTCGGACGAACGAATTAGTTTCAATTTCCAGCCAGTATTTTTTTTTACTGAAAATATAATTTGAGTCCTGTATGTAAAATAAAATGATACAAAAAGCACAAATTGGATATGCACACGCACTTCCTTATGGCTTATTATTATTATTGCTATTTAGATACATCCTGCCGCGGATAACTGCTGTGTGATGGCTAAAATACCATTGAAAATGACTTTAACAAGTAATAATAAAATCGTTGTTTGTAAACCGTAATTGAATTTTTAGTTGGAATTAAATTTTCATTGTATGCGTATTATGATGCCGATAAATTGATATAATGGCTGCGAATTGGCTGACGCAATTCGGAATTATTTCTGAAGAATATGTGTGCAATTGAATTTGGAAATAATGTATCAAGTGGATGATTAAATAAATTAAATTATAGTAGGTGGTTTCAGTTTATAGTTGATTATTATGGAAAAATATGTTGAAAATTAGTGATGCTGAGAGTTGCTTTTTGTTGTGCTAGAGATTTCATATGTGATTGAATGAGTTAATCATACCGATTTGACTTACGAAGCCTAATAATGATGTTTATTGCATGTGGTTTGATATTTAATATTTAAATTTTTTATGTCGATGATTACTTGAACGGGAGGTCTCTTTCGCTTATGGATTGACGAAAAGACTGTACAGGAACGTTTGGCAGCGTTTTCAAATCGTTCCATATATTTTAAGAAAAATATTGCATCTCATAATTCTGAGAAGAAAATTTTGAAGAAGATCTAGGTAACATTACATGTTACTCAATTGCAATTAAAACATGCGATAAATATTTCACTTAATTACTTGCTTCCATTTTGTGGTACCCGTGGCGTGATGGTTAGCATGTCCACCTGCTAACACAGAGGTTCGAGGTTCGAATCCCAGCAAAGACAAAAATGTTTTTGCATGGGTATCGCCTTTCGCGACGAATTGGCAAGTCCTCCAAAACTGTAGGTCCCCTCCATTCATGGTTGTGAGAAATGCGCTAGACCGCGGGGCTATTGCCCACGATTTTTATTTATGTTATGCCTTAGAAGTCTCCCTAACCTGTAGTGTTAATGTTCATCCATTCCTTTTGGCCTACATCTACACTCTACAGCATCGTTCTCACATACGGGCTCAAAAGTCACTAATGTTAATGTCCGTGCTTATACGAGAGGTGTTAAAGGATCAAGGTTTGGGGCTTCAGACACTCACATATTGCAGCAGATATGCCTGGCAGACAGCGTATGCCATGCCAATCTATGTTCTGTTAATATACAGCATTTAGAAAATATGAAGATGCTTCGGATGACAGCAGGAGTAACAAAGCTTGATCGAATTAGAAGTACTAAGATCCGTGGAAGCCTTCATGTCAAAAGTACCATCTTGGACAAAATTTAGCACGACCGGCTCAGTTGGTATTGTCATGTTCAAAGAAGTGATCCGCAGAACCCCGTCCAAAAGGCAATATCACAAAGATTCAACAAATTCGCGACGAAAAAGAAAAGGCAAGCCAAAACACTCCTGGTACAAGCAAATGCGAAAACAGCAGCATTTGGTTGGCCTCAGACATGGAACAATCCAAAACCGGGAGGCTTGCCGACGCTTTCTGAGGTCAACGCGGCGTACCCCACAGGCGGATCACTAGTGTGAAGCAGAAAAGTGGGAGAGTTGTGATCGCTTCAAGATAACTACTCGTAACGCCGGAAATGAAAAGAAGAAGAAAATATGCATTCCAAAGTTAGGTATCAAAACCATCTGCACCTACAGTTTTGTGAAGATTTAAGCTTGCCTATGACAAGCCATACTTCTAACAGGTCAGAAGGATGGCATTCTTGGTCATTGCCTTAGTTGAGTGGGCACCTTGCTTCAGAGTGCCAAATATGTACGTCGTCAACGCGCGCAGTTAGTCTGCAAATATTTATTTATTTACGATTCTATAGGTACTATTATGGTTTCCTGTTGGCTTTTTTTGAATGCTTGAGTTCGAGTTGAATGAAGTGCCACCATTTATGATCTTTCAACGTTTTTACTCTGATCTCATAAATTTTAATACCTTTCTCTGGTTTTTAAACAAAATTTATAAGTGACAAGATTTTTTACGACAGCCGTCTTAAAAGTTACGCGATCAAAACCCAATTCGAAATGACAACCAACCAAGAGTTGATCAAAAAATAAATACAAACAAAAAATACTTTTACTTATTTATTTATTCATCAAATATTTCTAAACTCTTCTGGTATTTGAAGTCCTTCGAAGTCCATCATACATCATAGGTTGTGGTGCCCTCCTTGGTGGTGGTCCTATATATCTCCACTGTGATGGTTGTGCATCTCTAGTTGCGTCAGATGGAATCGCAGAGATGAATAATACTGCAAAAATTAAACCGAAAATAGCTAATAACTTCATATTGATAAGCTAAGTGTGTGTTGTATTAAACAAAAGCTAATTTGAAACTGTTGGAGATCGTTCAGAAAGAGGCTCATTTTATACTTCATATTTAGTTTTTGTGTATTTCCCCTACGATTTTACAAATTTTATTTCTATAGGTAAAACAAAATGATAAGGAATTGTGGTTTTTTAAGGGTGAACTACATTTCCAAAGTAAAATAAACACAAATTATTCTTATCTTCACTTGAGAATAAATAATAATGATCAATAAAAAGGAACGAAATCTTAAAAGATTTTTCATCCGAACATCGCATTGGTGATCTTTTTTTTTGTCGCACATTAAAAAAAAAAGTACCAAGTCAAGCTAAGTAAGCTTCGTAAAAGTGTTTTTTATGTGATTCAGTTTGATTTTAATTTGCTGGCACGAATATTATTTTTCTGAAAGCATCCCGACGCCTCTTGGAACCGTCTCATTAACACAAAAGAGAAACCAATTTTGTTTCTTTGGTTTTTTAGTGGTATACAAATTTAAAATTAAAAACTAAAGTTTCATTGTCATGGTAATGGTTTTAAGTAAAAGATATTCTTATGTCATTCGAGCTTAAAAACGATTTCGGGTATATGGGCCACGGATGGCAGGGATGAAGGTATTCTTGAAGAATAACTTCGTATAACAGTTTTGAAATTATTGTTATAAAGTAAGTCTATTCCTACGAATATGCCGCTAGTTGTCAAATTGACAGTCACTATAAAAATAGTGTTTTCAATTTATAATGACAATACATTCACAATAAGTGAAAGCATTTGATTTCAAAATCGGTACTTTTAAAGCAGGATGTTTTTAAAGAGGGTTATGTGCTATAAGCTTACTTACGCCAACATCCGTAGTGTTCTACTATCCACGGTAGGAAATCTGAAATTAACCATTCAGCTTTGGGCATTATATCCTCATATTAGTCGGATTAACCTCCACGCCACACAGTAAATAAAAGCTATTAGAGAGATGTAACCTTTCGGCATAACTGGAAATGAAATCGTCGATAAGCTTGCTAGACAAGGATTTTAGACAGTTTTCTCAGGATCCAGCGTCCTCAGTGAGGGCTTGAATCAAGTATGTGATCTGTCAAGAGCACAACCTTAAATGGCATGCCTACATTGGATGCAGACAGACCAAACGTATGTTCCCCAACGTTGATAAGAAGACTGCTATATTTTTGCTATCCTGTAGCAGAAAAGACTGTAGAAAGCTTATTGGCGTTGCCAGAGCACTTCCAGTGCGAATGTCCTACTTTTTCTCTCATGAGGTCACAGATACTAACGAACTTAGGCTCCTTATCATGTCAGTGTCTTTTGGCTTTTCTCCGAACCCAAAACTCTATATTCACTATCACGACCTGTAACGTCAACAAACATTGAATGGAGAGGATTCGCCTGGAACGCTCGTACACTAAAGTGGTGCTTGTTCTTTTGAAACCAAAACTGACGTCACTTAAATTGGCTCCAAGTAAACTTAAAACTATTGTTAAAACGCTTTTAGTTCGAGTAGTATTATAATTTCTCATTGAAACAGATTGAGAGAGAAAATAGATTAATATATGAATAAAAAAAAAAAAAAAAAAAACGTCTAAGACACACTTCACTTGACACTCAAAACTTTTAACATCTCTTCATAGAACACAAGTAAGTTGCTACCGCAGTAAGGAAGCCACGACGGAAAGGATCAAAACATAAACACCCATGAAAGCTAAAACGGATACCTAAGCATAAGCACCCAAGTCTGCTATTTGAGTAATTTGTTTTCAATTTTATTCACCCTTTCTTTTACACACCTCAAACATTTATTCTCAAATGAAGCTAAACCAATATTCCAAATATCTATCCCGATGATCGATACTGATGGATGAGTTTTGTGGTCAATACATCAAACTCGTTCGCGAAAAAAGCACACAGACAGATTAGACAGCCCTTTATTTGAATTAACAAAAAATTGAAAAATGCATTAATCATGAGTCCTGTAAAAATTTCAGGCCCACACACATAAATTAAACACACGACACAACCCTCTACAAATCAATAACGTCTGTGGCATTTTCGTCAAAAATTAATTTCAGAAGCAACTTTGTGCGGTGACTAATATGCTACATTTATGATGGCATAATTTGTTACTTTGATGATAAATCTTCCACTTAAAATGATAAACGATTGAAAAAGCTGTGTGGAAAGAATTTTGAAAATCTTCCTTTAAACAGAGCGAATTTGTTATTTTCTCGGCTTCCTCACATCATATGGCTGGAATTGCCCTCATTTACATTTTATTGTTGTTGATGTGAATTATGTGTGATAACTCGTAAAGGACTTTGAATAAATTTAGACCTATGGTAATAATCTGTTACATTATTCAATTGTTGATTTTGTGTGTTTTTGTGAGATTCACATAAGTATGTTATGATTATTTTTAAATCCCCCATTACTATGGATATTAACTGAAAGTTTATGAAAAAAAGCAAATGATTGTATGGATATGTGTTTTGAAGATTAGATTCTTCTTTTTGTTGTCCCTTCCACCCTTAACTTTCAATTTAGGTATAGAGAGACTACACCTTCTTTGTTTTAGGGTCAATTTATTCTATTTTTACTGCTTGCAGACCTTATTTGATTCATTAAGTCCTAATTTACACCAAGTGACTGGGTATCAAGGCGTCAAGGCGACAAGGTGATAATGTGATCCAGATGATAAGGTGATCAAAGTGACAAATTGATTAAATCTGTTGTATTGTATGATTTAATTTGCTGATGAGCCCTTTAGCTTTTCACAAAGCGAAAGCATTTTGGGGTCGAAGTTGGCCTAACGTTTATCAAAATATAAAAAATGCACCTGAGTCCTGTGTCAGACACAAGATATAACAACTTGGAATTTAAAAACACAATTCATTGTCTAGTGAAATGCAACACTTCATCAAACAATAGCCGTGTTTTATTGGGGATTTTAAAGTCATCTTCACTAACGAGTCTTAATAAATCGCTGTACTCACTACAACTTAATTCCAAAAACTTTATTCAACAGCCATCCCTGTTGTTCTCTTCTGAATATGACTTATTTTTGTTCACTAATCGTTGTTGTTTTTCCATATGCGATGTTTTGCAAACGTGAGTATAGATTCCCAATAAAACTATAGCTAATAGCAAATAAGAATTTATAAAAAATTTACTCAAAACACCAACTTTAAAAATATATCAAAGGATCATAATAAAATCAAGAAATCACAAGAAAGAGATTCCACAAAAACTCTTTAAGTCCTATTAATAATTCAGATCAGACCGCTTGTATTATTTCGACTCACAAAAGACTACCCTGTCAATCTTAACCAAGACCCAATATCATTTCCGTATATTATTTTCTTTGTATCTTTTCTTGTGGATAACATTAGGAAAGCACATCGCTTTTGTTTGCTCAAATTTCTGGTTTTCACATCACACCCAATGTTAATTCTACTAATATGCGAAGTGTATACAAAAGCATTGTACACTATAATGGTTAGTATTCAGTGGAGCAAACAAAGGTATCTTGGGACAATCGAAAAATGGATAACAAAATGTAACAGCTGAGTTTGCTTCAAGTATTCTTTGATAAGTAAATTGTTATGGGTGTTCCTTAACATTCCAGATTAGAGGAGCATTTGGTCTAATATCAAATTGGTCTGTGATCTCAGCTTTAATTATTGTTCGTAAATAATTAAATTGTTGGATAAACATTGGTGAAGTAGGCTCTTATCGCATGTATCACCAAAGACGGGAAATAAAACCACAATCAAGGGGAGGAATAAAGCTTAAACCTATAAAAGGATATCTATGATAGGTACATTTGGGTTACTTTTACTGATTTTCTTCAACAGGTTTGCGTCATTAGCCATAAACACTTCGCTCATGTAAGTGAATTATACATAACCACTAAAGTCACATGTCTTTATGAATACAAGAAATTACACACTTCGCCACTCGTGACCATGAGCCATCTGTTAACTGTTACCCCAGAGAAGTTAATTATTATCCCTACGAATCAAAGGAAGTTGTTGGGAGGAAAATGTTTGCCATCAGTGTTTTGTTTTTCTTTAAAAGTGGAAACTTCACATCGATTGTGGTTAATGAACAAAGAAAATTCAAATAAGTGTTTCTCATGGTTGTGGTTTTTATTATTCAAAGTGCGTATCGGAAAAGTAACGTTCGAAAATCAAACACACGTACACAACATCATTAACTTTTTCTTCCACTCGTAATTTTCATTTTTAATTTATACCCATAGTCAAATTTAATACGGAAAAAGGTAATCCTATCAATTTCCACCCTCTGAAATGCTTATTTCAGAAGTATTGATTTTCTTGTAGTACCCTTCTTACATTTTTACTTTTTTTTGTTTTTGATCCAGTTCTGAATTATAGTTTCAAGGTCAAAAAAAGTTAATGTACTAAAACATTCTCATCAATAATTTAAATGTTGATATATGTGGCAAAAAAATAAAACCAAATCTGCTGCTGTTTCAAATCGGTTGGATGCTTTTAAAGCGTAGACGCACAGATTCTGTAGGTACGCAATTGGCCTGGCCGGAAGAAATTTAAAAACTTTGTTTGCAATTGCTGCCTGGCAGAGAAAGGACTCACGATGAAAACAAAGTTGGCCCTCTAAACTTTCTCAATCGTACGTAATGTACATAGGTAGGTATACAAAGGGAAAATCCTTGGCTCTATGAAGCGTTATTGAAAGCATCCAAGGATCAAGAAACATACATACATATCTCTGCGATGTGCAACTTGTAGTGACATTGGGTTCATATCCTCTCACATGGATTTAGACAGATTTATTATCAATGAAGAAGTAAGGTTCTAAAGGCCGAATATCGGGTCAGTGTTTTTATTTTGGTTTGTTTATATAACTTTCGGTTTTGTGGTTGGCTGATTTATGTTGTGTGGATTAAATAGGGAGAGAAAAAACCGAAAGCCCTCTTATATTATTTTGAGGTAAAAACCCTTTTTTATTTCTATTTCCTATTTTAAGCCGAATGGTAGTTTTTTTTTATTGTTGAAAGATAACGTGCTGTAAAGTTGAGTAAGTATAGCTGATAGCTATTAACGCACTGTAGAGGGTGTTTTCGACTTATTGCTTTTTGAATATATCTTTTCAAGTTGCAGATTGTAAGAGAGTAAACCTCCTTTAAGTTTAATTTCTTAACAATATTTTTTCGGACAAGGGTCCATGCAAAAGTAGAATGTCTCCATGCAAACTTTTTAAAGAGAATCGTTTTTTTTAAGATAGTAATTCAAATTTCAGTAATAAGTAATAATTAATCAGTGGCTAAAATGTTTCCTTTGCCTTATGAAGTATTTGTAATTTGTAAAAAAGATTCTTTTCTTTTATAAGTGTGATATTTTACGGTTGTGCAATTCCATTGTATTTCATTGCATTATATGAACACTTGCAAAGCGTTAGAAGTCAAGATCGCAATTATTCTTTGACAACAAAATACTTATAATAAAAAATATTTCCTGAGGAAACTTTTCTTTTTCTAATTTTGGTAACATGTATTTGTGCTTCTTGAGTGGATTCTCACTTCAAATCGAAAAGTAACTGTCTCTTCTCAGAATCAGAATGGAAAACGATATCAGTAAAAACTTTATTTTGAGACACATTTTTTTTTCTTCTTTGTCCTTAAATGACAGCTTCGACCTTAGAACATTGTGATTTCAAAGGGATAGTTACTTTAAAAATTACCTCTTATTCTTATATAGAAATGTTCTTGGCTAAGTTCCCTAACTTTTCAGACGAATATCGTTCAATCGTCTATCGTAGATTGCGTCGTCAAAAGATGGTTTCATTTTCATATAATCTTGCTTTCAGTAGTTGGTGGAAAGCTATTTTACTATCGTTCTACAAATTTTGGTAGCTTTTTCAGGGTCTTAAACACGATTTTTTACTACCTTAAATTCTGACGATAGTCGTCTAAAGCGTTACAGAATCCGGCCCCTGTAAAATTTCTTTTTGGAGTAATCCGTTTATTGTACCCCCTTAACAAGATCGCATCAATCTTCTCAAAATGTGTATGTTCGGTTGAAAGATCGAAGAGAATTTATTTTTCGACATTATCTACGTTCATCGATTTTTTCTGAAACCGTGTTAAGCCAAATAAATTAAAAACAACAGTAGGTATGCGTCTTGTATTCATGTGGTAAACTGAAAAAGTTAGTACCACAAAAAGTCAACATACCTTTATAGTTTTTGGCTTTTAGCCTATTCCCACCGGAACAAAAACGAGCGATTTTGCAAAAATTCCAAAAACCTAACAAGTTTTTCCATAAATTTCTCTTAAACGACATGTTTTCATAAACAACATGTTTTCAAATCGTTTTTGATAAAACCCATAGGAAAACTAGTGGTATTTGTACAGGATAGGCTGTTTTGTGTACAGAGTTCGTTCAATCAAAACAAAAGTGTCCCTTCAAACACATGCAGTCGTATTTATAAAATTTGCTTAGAACACCCTTAGACAACTGTCCAACTAGACGGCGTCTAAAGAGTTGGACAACCCTTGGCCAATTTCGTATTTATAAATGCATTCCAACAGTTGTCTAAACATCCTCTCAAACTGTCAACTCCGAATGAAAAACTAATTGGTGGCGTTCATGATGTATCCGTGCAGTACCATTTTTGTGTTTTGATATACGAGTGCAACAACAAAATGGCTCTGAAAGAGTGTGGCGTAGCACTTGAACCAGACCAAAAAAGCAGCTGATTTGACTTTGAGTTACAGCTTTTCCAAGTCTCATAAAACGATGAAATTTGTGCAATTTATAAATTAAATTGTTGAAAGTAGTATTTTTGCACCTCAAACTACTTATTTTTTTCGATCTTAGAGCTCTCAACAGTGTTTTATAACATGTTCGACAAAATTGTTTTTTGCTGTAGCATATGCCACTTTAGCCATAGTTTAGACAACCAATTTCGGTGTCTAAAGTTAGACGTTCCTTAGACAACGATGAAAGTGTTTATAAATACGATTTGGAGTTGGACACTGTTCTAAGAGCTGTCCAAAGTTAGACATACTTTGGAATGGGATTATAAATACGACTGATGGATTTTAAGTAATTAATGATATAAATTTATTTGTGTTTGAATCAATTTCCTTATTTTGCAATAAATAAGTGTAATAAAACAAATAATTGTGATGTTTCTAAAAAAAAAGAGTGCAAAAGTGGTCGAGACGTCCCAACAAAAATTGGAGGGAACAGGTTAGCTCGTTTCTGTAAACGGATCACGTTTTTGCCCCAGTGGGAATGAATAGGCTATACGTTTACCAGGGTCTAGATTCTCTAAAGCACTTGGTTCAATTTTTAGCATTAAATTCAGTGCATTATGGTTACTGTAATTGGGTCTTTCTTTAACCACACCAAAAAAAAAATTATTGATTTCAAACTGTTTTCAACATAGATTCAACTATGCATGCACATGCTTGCATGCGCTTAAAATATTCACAATATGTTTTCTTCTGAACGCATCCACTTCAACCTTTTGTGTTAATAAATTTTAAGGAAACTTTCTATACCGCTGTCAATTTTGACACTGTTATTTGACACTTGGATTTGAGATAAAATAAAAACCACGCATAGAAAAAGTAAAAGTTTCACTTATTGGCGTTTTTATTAAGAAAAAAATAGTCAAACATTCTTTTTAAACGTTTAATAAGTTTTTCAAATTAAAAATGGCAAAAAGTGAAAGTGAAGAAAGTAGCTCCTCGTCTTCATCAAGCGGTTCTGAATCAGACTCTTCATCATCTGAAGCCGAAAGCGTTGGCAAAAAAAGCCGTGCCACATCGAATGGGGAAAAATCACCAAAAGGTGTTAAATGCGACTCTAGCAAGAAAAAGAACTCTGGAAAACGTAAACAAACACCATCTGAATCATCATCTTCAAGTTCGGATTCTGATGGAGAGGATGAGAATAGTTCGTCTGGATCTTCTTCGTCCTCTTCTGGTAGTGGAAGTGAGGATGGTGAAGTTAAAAAAGCGAGTAAAGGTAAGCCTACTAAAGTTGAATCTAGGAAAACACCCTTAAAGGAACATGCACCATCTGAAGTTGAAAAGAAAAATGAAGAAGAAAAGGAAACTGTTCCTAGTGAACATCAAGATTTAATACAAGCAAAGTTGGTTACTGATGAACCGGCTAAAGAGGTGCAATCGGAGTCTGTTATAGCTGAAGTAAAATCAGTTAAGTCAGGCGATCAATCCATCGTGTTTGAAAGAGAACCTGAAGCTGCTAATCTTGAACCCACTGCAATTGAAGCCGCGCCTGCATCACCTCCACCTGTGATTGAGGAAAATGTTACTAGCACAAGTGAACAGACAGAAGTTCAAAAACCTTTCCCAGAAATAGCAACTGATTCGATTGAACGAGATTCATTGTGTGATATTGAACAGCAAGCCTGTCCAAGGGCAGAAATAGAAGACCCTTCAAAAGAGTCTAAACCAACCAGAGAAATCGCCGAAGAGGAATCGAAGTTACCACCTAAAACTGAAAGTACTAAAGGATTCAGTCAAGAAAATGGTGAACCAGAAACAAAAAGAAAAAAAGTCGAAGAAAAACCAGATATTACTAAAGATAAAGGTTCAGAGTCAGTGAATAACTCTAAACCAAAAGAAGTCTCTCGGAGGAGATCTTTGAAAGACCGAAGCAGATCTCCTGCAAGGCGTGACAGAAGACGATCCCGTGAAAGAGATGAACACCAACGTAGACAAAGAAGTCGCACTCGAAGTAGGGATAATCGCCGACGACGTAGTCGCACACGCAGTCGTTCCAATGACAGAAACAAGGGCATAGAAAAGCGACACGGAAGGTCTTCACCGAAAACAAAAGACACTGCAGGTGAAGAGGGTAATCCAAATGAAAAAATAACCGAACGCCAACGCCGTACTGTGGACCTCTTAACATCCCGTACTGGAGGAGCATATATTCCACCAGCGAAATTGCGCATGATGCAGGCTGAAATTACAGATAAAGCATCAGCAGCCTACCAGAGAATAGCCTGGGAGGCACTCAAGAAATCCATTCACGGTTATATCAACAAGGTGAACGTGGACAACATTGGCATCATTACCAGGGAGCTATTAAAGGAAAACATCGTTCGAGGAAGAGGTCTTCTTTGTAGGTCCATAATTCAAGCTCAAGCTGCCTCGCCTACATTCACCCATGTTTACGCGGCTCTCGTGGCCATTATAAACTCGAAATTCCCAAATATTGGAGAACTTCTTCTCAAACGATTAGTTATTCAGTTCAAACGAGCTTTCCGAAGAAACGACAAAGCAGTGTGCTTATCAGCGTCAAGGTTTGTAGCTCACTTAGTCAATCAACGAGTTGCTCACGAAATTCTGGCTTTGGAGATCCTCACACTCTTGGTGGAGACACCAACAGATGATTCGGTTGAAGTAGCGATTGCCTTCCTCAAAGAGTGTGGTATGAAACTGACGGAGGTGTCTTCAAAAGGAATTGGTGCTATATTCGAAATGCTGAAAAATATTCTTCACGAAGGAAAGTTAGACAAACGTGTGCAGTACATGATCGAAGTTGTATTTCAAGTGCGCAAAGACGGATTCAAGGACCACCAATCGGTTATTGAATCACTGGAGCTGGTCGAAGAGGATGATCAATTCACACATTTGCTGATGCTGGACGAAGCGACTAACACTGAGGACAACTTAAGTGAGTATTTGTGATTCTACACTCGCTGTTCAATCTAATATTTTCCAATCTTACTCCACAGATGCGTTTAAATTTGATGATAAGTATGCCACCAATGAAGATAAATACAAGGGGTTGAGTAAGGAGATCCTAGGCAGTGACGCCAGCGATTCGAATGATGAAGATGGCTCTGGTAGTGGCAGTGACGACTCGGACTCCGAAGAAGATGAAGAAGAAAAAGCAAAGGCCGATGCAATCATTGATAATACAGAAACAAATTTAATTGCTCTCCGCCGAACAATTTATCTGACCATCAACTCCAGTTTGGATTATGAAGAATGTGCTCACAAGCTTATGAAGATGCAATTGAAACCCGGACAAGAGATTGAGCTTTGTCACATGTTTCTCGATTGCTGTGCTGAACAACGTACTTATGAAAAGTTTTATGGTCTCCTAGCCCAACGATTTTGCTCCATTAACAAGACATACATTGAGCCATTTGAGGAGATCTTCAAGGACACTTATCAAACAACACATCGAATCGGCACTAACAGGCTACGAAACGTGAGCAAGTTCTTTGCCCACTTGCTATTCACCGATGCCATTGGTTGGGATGTGCTTGATTGCGTCAAATTGAACGAAGATGACACAACCAGCTCGAGTCGTATTTTTATAAAGATTTTGTTTCAAGAGTTAGCTGAATACATGGGACTGTACAAACTTAATGAAAAATTGAAAGAGGACGTACTTGTAGAGAGTTTGGCCGGTCTTTTCCCCAAGGACAATCCAAGGAACACTCGGTTTTCAATAAATTTTTTCACTTCTATCGGATTGGGTGGATTGACTGATGATTTGCGACAGTTCCTTAAAAACGCCCCAAAGAAATTGCCTGCAATAAATTCAGAGCTGTTGCAAGAACAGGTTGAAGTTTCGAGTTCATCGTCGTCATCGTCGTCTTCTTCCTCCGAACCATCTTCTTCATCCAGCGACTCGTCATCCTCGGAATCGTCATCATCAGAAGACGAGAAACAGAGAAAGAAGAAGAAGACGAAAAAGAAGAATTTAAAGAAGAAATCGAGCGAAAAATCGAAGAAGAAAACCTCGAAGCCAGAACAAAAAAAGAAAAAATCAAAAAAGAAGCAAGAGAGCAGTAGTAGTGAGAGTAGTTCTAGCAGTAGCAGCAGCAGCAGTGATAGTAGCAGTGAAGATGATAAGAGGAACAAGAAAAAAGCAAGTAGTAAAAAACAAGAAGCCGATAAAAAAAAGAAAAAAGAGAGAGAAAAGTCCCAAGAACCTGTCATTGACAAGAACTTTAAAAAAGTCGAGGAAAAGTCTCGAAAAAGGCATGTTCAGGATGAGAGAGTACACAATGGAAGATCAGGAAACGATCGTGTGCGAGATGACAGACGACGAGAGCAAGACGAACAAAATGTAAGAGAGAGAAGTGACCGCAGGGACTATCGTAGAGAAAGATCCCCACAACCAGATCGCAGACAACGAGATCGAGACAACTATAACCACTCGACAAAAAATAATCGGGATAAAAGACCGTCAGGTAAGTCTCGAAACGGTTCAAAGGAAAGGGGGTGAGGAAGTGACGATTTAAAGTAATAAGTTTCCAATGATAGAAAAAAATATTAATAAACTTTTTGAATACGTTTCAATATGTCTTGATTTTGCATTACAACTTCAATCAAATCAAATCCAATAGGTGAAATTTGAAAAGGCTGGGCTACATGGAACATCGCTGCTTTTAAACAAAAAACTACAAAAGGCTGACTGAAGGTGTTGTACAAATTGATTGAAGAAGTTTAACAGAAGAATTTAAGTGTTCAATTTCTCCAGAGCATATTTGAATGCTTCAACAGAAACCCGATCATCAATGGATGTCCACTCGGACAACGCTAAAGCCCAGATTTTTTCAAAATACTCGTCAGTACTCAGATCGAATCCGGAATTGCTGAAAATTCTTCGGATTTGGTCCTTGGAGCGTGGTAAAAGGAAATCCCGATGACTCAATCCAAACTGCGCTGGTATCGAAGGTGATATAAGCTGCTTTGTTGTAGTCTCTTCACCCAGATTCTCAGCTAAAAAACTACATTCTCCTTTTCTTGGATACTTGGATTTCATTGTTCCGGCAGTTTGTAATCTGCAGTCAATGGGGGCATTATAAATATCATTGGAAAATGACCGATATGTTGTTTGATATGAGATGTTTGCCCTTTCTATTGTGTTATTGAGTAGTTGCTTTACATCATCTTTTGAACAAGGACGACTGAAAACTGTCTCCGGAATCAGAATCTCTTTTTGTCTGTTTGAGATAAAGTTTTAATACAGTTATTGCGAGATCACAGGAAATATACCTTCGCATTGGCCTTCCTATAATCGATTCATGCTGATCAATGAAATCTCGCTGAGCTTTGCTTATAATGTTGGTTTTAGATGAATTTTGAGAATTTTGAATAATGTTCTTGACCTGTTTTCCTGAACAATCAGCATTCGTACTCTGTCCAAAGACTTGGTTTTGTTTGAAGTTGGTATTATACCTTAAATAGAGCTCTGGATAGTTCAGTTTACAAGTAATAGTACCCTTACCTTCTATCTATTTGTTCTGATGGAAAATAGTTCCCATGACTAAGTCGATAAATATCATGTCTTTCAACGTACTCTCTCAAAACCTCCGAATAGTTTCGATTGGGCAAAGCAATGTCGTATACTTTTTCTGATTTTTTGTTCAATTTCCCAAAAACGACACTTTCGTTTGTTATCTGAGGTGGTTTTGAATTCGTTGGCGTCGGTTTTCCAAGTGGAACCTTTTTGCAGTACAAATTTTCATAGAATTGGTCTTTGAACTCTAAGAATCGGCTTTTGTTTGAATCTGGATACAAGACGTCCCTGAGCTGATTACTCTCAGGAATAATTGGTGCTACTGCTAATATTGTTGTAGAATAATTCAATTTGGCAGTGTCTTTAATTAATTCTTCTGCTAAGTCTTCTTCCGAATATTCTTTCAATATAACGCCAACATTTTCTGAATGTTTGAACTCCTTTCCTGCCTGTAAAAAAAAATTAACGCTTATTTTTCGGAAACCATTTTGGTAAAACGTACTGCACAGCTATTTGGAAGTCTGTCAATAGCTCTCAACTGTTTCTGTGGCATTTTAAACGAGTTAATTTTAAAAAACGAGCAAATTATTTGAGTGTGATGTCAATGAAAATTAATTTATAAACAAATTACACGAAATCTACTCATCTAACTGCTTGGTAAGGAAAAAAGCAATGCAGCCTACGGCTTAGTGCGTCGTGATTATAGACAATTCGCTCTTGCACACCCATTTCGTATTCGCCGCACCACTACACTCTCTCAACAAGTTTTTAAAAAATGTCGGTCGGTATAAGAACATAGGTGAAAGAAAAATTGTGTGGCAAATTGTTTTAAGAAAATTCACAACGAATTTCCAAGTTATTATATCCAAAAAGTGCACCAAACGTTACCGCTGACAACAACGATAGAAAATCTGTGAAATTTATTAACATCAACTGGAGAATACGATTGAAAAAAACCAAAAGGTGAAACCTAATCGAAGAGAAAAAAAAAAGAAATTAAATTTATTGCTGTTGTGCAAAGTGAATCCTGAAAGAGATACCACTTGCGCATTTTAAACGAACACAAGCGAGATACCTATAGTAGTTTCGCCCCTAATTTTGCGTTCTTATCCCAGTCCTGTTCTTTGTTGAACACGATTCACAAAAAAAAAAAAATTTGTTGGAATTGAAGAAACAAACTCCAGTCATCGTTCGCCGCATTTCGCCGTGGTCGCTCGCCATCTCTGTCTCATCCATTTCCATTTGACTACATATCCGTTCATTGTTCCCTTTCTCGCTTCCGAAGAGTGATGTGTGTTGCGTCGCAATTTCACAGCATTGATTATAAAGTGGACTTATTTGTTTCCAAATAATTTTTTTCTGTTCTCTTTATTTGTTTTTTTCCCTCATAAAATCTGGAAAAATACTTTGGATTAATCGGATTCACCTACATCTGGGTGAGTACGACATATGTGCAGTGCCATTTTGTGTGAAAACTCTGGAATTTGAGTGAAAACAGACAAGGAAAAAAATCACTTGGGCGAGATTATGGAGAAGAAAATTGCAATTTTTTCTCAAAGAAATTTGTTCCCATGTCAAAGTGTGTGAGTGCGCTGTGTGGCAGTGTTGGCTGCGATGGTATGCGTCACCGGTGACGTATCAGCTGTTTTGCTTCGCGTTTCCTTTTATTTTTCCATAAAACTCGAACTAGAGAAAATAAATTATACTTTATTCTTTCGATTATGTTTCTTTCTATTTTTTATTGTTATAAATTCGAGAGTTTTCTTGTGTTAACATAAGGTTCTGCATATTATTTTGTGTGTAGTCCGCTGATTCAATTAGTTGTGTCGACGCTCGACGAGTGACAAAGAATGTTAGTGGAATTTTCCTCTGGAATACCAATAATAACTAATTTTCAGATTGGTCAGCGTAAATTGTAAGGGTTTTCTCTGCATACCTACAGAAATAAAGAAAACATGCAGAATATGTTCTCATAAATTGTTACGAAAATATATACATATACACATGTAACTATGTAAGCCTTTGAGGGTTGTAAAAAAGTAATAATAACTCTCTTCAATCACATGATCTTGTTGAAAAGTAACTTTTTCGTGTTTTGTCTGGTAGCTGTTTCAACAAAAATTAGAGGAATATTTCTTTCGATGATGTAGCTAAGTAGGTAGATAGGTCTCTGTATGTAACCATGATTAGGGCAGTGTTACGGGTGAGTGACAGTTTTACTTACGTTGGTAAATATTGTGTGTTGGATAAAATTAGCACACAACACATAGCATATAGCCTCTCCCACCCCCAGCAATTGCTGTGTTGCTAAAAAAAAGACATTTTTTCTGAGGTCGATAAACAATTTGTATTAAGCAGCGTATAGCAGCCGTAGCCGTCATCATTTGTGTCCTTCGTCGAGGTTTTTTGCCCGTCTTTAGGTAGGTGAATCGGTTTGTGGTTATCTGAAACAGGTGCGGTACACTCTAAAAGGCATTTTACATAATTCCACTTAGGCAGAGCTACTTAATTTTGTGACTCAAAGCAAATACTTGCCATACCATAACCTTGTTCGTACTGCGATGACATGAACTCTTAGTGGATTTTAATTTAATTTTGCTTTTAGAAAAAGAAAATCAAAGCCTATTGCTGATGATGCTTAGCTAATGCGTAGAAAATTCTATTTTTACGTAGGTATCGTCAACTTTTCTGCAGCAAACTTATGCATCTTATTTTTAACTTATTAATTAGTTATGCTCAAAGCCTGGATTGGTCGTTTCATACAGCGCAATAACTACCAACAAGATACTTATTTACTTGGGTGGGCATTACAGGGGCTCTCCCCAGTTTTGCACGCTAAGTCGGTTGATAGTTCGGCAAATTAGCTTACCTTGCATCTTTTTTACTTGAGAACGATAACAAATTATTGCAAGAAGAAATAAAGTAGAATTTTATAAATTTTCAAAGTTATTTGTGGTGAATCATTAATTTTTTTTAAATAAACAAACAACACGCTACCTCACCTAGGTATGGTATAAAACACAAATTAGAAAGTCTCTGAGTCATAGGTTTGATTTCCGAATATTATTTGATTTAAGCACTTCTAATGGTCATTTTACTACTAAGCGAAATATTAAAAACAACATCAGTGCGGAGAATAACTCTTGCCAACCGTTGCTTCTTTGGGTTAAGAAGACAATTGAGAAACAAAACACTCTCTAGAAAAACCAGTCGTGTGGTTTCGTTATGGAAGGATGTTGGTTAAGGCCCAAGTTCACCCCGGACTCTAATACACATCTAAGTTAGTAAGTAAACATCATATTTGCTGTGAACGTCGTCGTGTGTATATCGCGGATTAAGTAAAATGGCACATGTTTACGCTGTGGAGAATCAACACGAAATAAATGTTCGGCAAATTTGTTCGCCGTTTAGGGGATAATACAAACAGTATGTTTGGCGAGCGTTTGTTTGTGCGAACGTGAACAAGATATTCTCATTTGTTCTTTGGCTACAAGAAGGTAGTGATCAGAGTCAAAGTTGGCCTCTCGGAAAGTTCGGACATCTAGTACACTGGAAGAGTGCCTCGCGCCGATCGCAACATGGTCGGTTTAGTTGACGGTTGATTGATTTGGAGATCGCCATGTACCTACCTTTATGAATTTTGAGATGCGGGAAGGGTGTACTACTTACAACAAGAGCCTCGCAGATTAGCCTTAGTCCATTTTGGTAGGTTTTGTCATGAAGGTTATGCTAACCGATTGTATTTAACCCTGATGCGGATGGTCATTATACGCTCATTAACTGAATTTTGGCAAATCATCCTATTCCCTTATCTTCCTTATGCCCGATCCACTCCATAACACTTCTTGGATGGCGGTTATGTCTGCTTTGTAGCAGTTCAGGGCATCTGCTAGTTCTTCAATTGCATGTAATCCGTTAAGAGATCTTACGTTCTACGTGCAGATTTGGAGGTCTTTGTTTATCGTTTCCTTAGGTTGTCAACTTTGAAATCATTATCGTTATCCGAGGCTTTTGGTTGTTTCGATTGTTTTTTCCGTGGTTGGATAGTTAACGCACTACCCCCCACCTTGAGGGCCAGGTCCTTTTGGGGTCCCTTCGGAAATAAAGAGCTGGAATATCCAGTGTCAGTACCCTGCTACAGGGGTGTGAGAGCTTCTGTTGGCTCACAAGGAGCTCATCCGCCACCATCTCTAATTCAATACCCTGTCCTAGTATTGAAAGACCCTGAAAGACCTTTAAGCCAAATATGTTGGAGTAGCTCCTTGAGGGGTTTTCGCTTTTTTGGCTGCTGAAGTCCACCGTTGATTCTGTCATTCGAATTAATCCGCTGGGACATTTCTGAAAAGTTTTAATATACCACTGAGATCCGAGCAGTCAGTCGTTACTCGCAGAGCATTAAGGTGTTGATAACAATTCTTTTCTTTCGCATTCCTTTGTCAACACGCGCACTTACTAGTTTAGCAGGTCAGCTCCGGACGAAGCATGCCAGTTCCCAGTGGTTACCGCGTGGAGGTATAGAAAGCACGTGTGCTATAAGTTGCAACATTTTGGCACCGCCAAGTTGACACCAGTTGGAGCCTTCCCGAATAGTACACGCCCAACCACCTTCAAATACTGCGCAAAAAAAGCTTGTCTGTCCTATCTTATCTTAACAAGCGTTTCAATTGACCGTTACAGTTGTGCCGAGTTTAATTGTGAAGATGTAAGGATGCAGCTGTGGTTCAGTTCGCACCAAACGCTGAACCTTTTCAAAATAAATTAGAAAAATAATACGTTGATGCTTTCAACATCGATCGTTTTATTGAAAGCTCCAAGTGTTTTGCTAGTTGTGACTGGTACGTGGTAGTTTCGAGGTTCGAACCCTTCAAAATTCAATTCATACAAAATTTCAATTGCTTTTAAACTGGTAGGTATTGTCTCTCGTGGGTGAGAATTTTGCCAGTCCCCCGATAGTAATTACACTGAGAAATGTGCTTCGCTCTGCCGTGACACACTATTTATTTATTTAAGAGTTAGAAGTGAGGTACTTCCTCATGTGGTATCATAATGGATCAACTATTGACCTTAGTGAGTCAGTTCTTTTCCTGAGAACCTCATTACCCTAACGGAATCTAATCTTCTACAAATGATATCTTCTTTCTTCTGGTTCAAAACTCCTCGGGCCGATGAAATAAAAAAATAATCAAGTTTTTGAATACCTAGTAATATATAAAACACAAATTTCTGGAAAATCTAACTCATGTCTACTGTAGGTATTTTAAGATGATTTGTGTACTTTCATTCAGTGAATGAATCATATCATTTTGCTGGAAAAATAATAAAACAACAATAAAGTCATGTCGAACCGACCTATGACCTTTTTAAGTACGTACTGATAAGCAACAAAAAATATGTAATCATTGAAAAGTCCTTCAATTTGTATAACCCACTGACTATTAAAAAATCTAGACAATATAAAAACTGATAATTCTGAAAGTACAGCGAAATTTCAATTGATCATTTGTCGTTATATAACACATTTGTGTTTGCCTATGTATAATTTTCAAAACTAAAAAGATCTAATCAATAATGTAACAAAATGGAGCTTAATTACCTATTAAATATAATCTTTGGCTTAATCTTTTCAATAGCTCCTCTCAAGGTTCATTCTTTGGTTTTCTTCCTTTAGAAGAGCCTTCCTCTCAATAACTTACTATCATAGCCATTTCCTCGTCTACAAATTGGGTCAACTGAAACACTTGTTAGTTCAGAGCAAAAATGCTTGGGGTTATTAATTTGATAAAGAACAGTTCAGAGAAAAAAGATTGTGAATTCGCTTGCGCAAAATAATAACACGATTTGCAAACAAAAAAGCTTAAACACATTCTCAGATTACTGCTACAAATAACATAAAAACAACACAAGTGAATACAATAAAAATTATAAACGCGAAAGAGCAAACACCTTGTATTGATATTAATGAAAAATGAACCCAAAAATACTGCGACGAATAAACCATTTTTATTTGTAAAAAGATCACGAGCTTCAGAGAATTGTGGTTCTTGGGTCGACTTTTAACTGGGGGCGGTCACAAAGTACAACGACAAACGCACACACAAACTGGCGAAGTCGCGACTGGCGGTATGACTTTCTCTTTGAGCAGTTTTCTAGTTTGATTGTGTGATGTGTGTTGCTGGTTGCAATTGCATGCAAAGCGCTTGATTTAATAAAGCATTGAAGTCTCTCTCTCTTTTTTTCTGAGTCGAATATCAATTAGAAAACTTGTTAGAGAAGTGATTAGATGATTTTCAATCGATTAACAAAACTAGAAGAAGAAGTGTGTTCCCATTTTTTGAATGGAAAGAAGTTTGCGTCACTTACATTTCATATCAAGTGATTTTGAAAAATTGCAGTTACTACCTACACGAAGCACGAACTGATAAAGAAAACTCTTAGAAGTACATAATGTACATTGTACATATCTAAGTACTTTTATAGTGAAATTTTTTATGGCCGCACTCAAGTTCATGATCAGCGTTTTTGTTTAACTGAATAGATAAGAGTGGGTTGCAACCTTGGATATCGAATAAGGATAGATACAAAAAACGAAAGAAAGCAATGACCGGCGAGGAACAACTGATGCTTCTTATCTCGTTAATTTGATTGAAATGGCAGGAAGTCACAATTTTTGCTCTCAACAAGTCATACAAAAAAGAGTAATTGAAAACTTTTTGTTTCTGAAATTTAAACAGCCATGTATAATGCACAAATATGTGAACGTGAAGACAATAATCATTTATTGGGTGGATCAGCCATGTGTGGTGAAGCGTTGGAGGTAGCTGACCTAATATATGCACTCGGAATATTTAATATTTTGTTTCGAAAGTGTGCCTATAAGAGACACATAGCTTGTTTCAATAATCTTCCAAAGTATTTGCAAAGCAGCTCCATCACGATTGTAGCTTTGGAATGCTGTAAAAATATTATGGTGTTTTTGGTAGAATACTTCGATTTGGAACTTGCGATGCTTCACGAGATTGGCTCTAATTCGCACTAGAAAACAAAACGGTGAAAGGTTTGCGGTATAACTTTCAAGTGCAATTCAGTGTGCCAAAAATATTGAGCAACTATTCTAAGCCTTGTCTAAAAATAGTTTTGGAAACTTATACATTACAAATTTTTCTATTCAATTTGCAATAATGTGTAAGACAGAAAAGTAAACAAACAACAGCCATTAAAAAACAAAAGTGCTTAGAGTTACATCAATGCTGTCTGTTTTTTTATAAGTGGTTTCTCTATCTAATTAGATTTGATGTGTTTAGAATATCTGCGTTCATATATAGCCATAATGTCGGCAAAGTTTTGTATTCCGATAACATTATGATGACCTCGGAACAAACCAAAACATGATGACTCATCCAGAGCTCAGCTGTCTTAATTTTTTCGTTGTTGTATTTGCAACATCCTTCATAAATGGACAATTACAATTAATTTTTGTTTTCTTCATTTTCAGGAACACAGCAACAGCATTTTAACCAAAACCCTGGCGGAAGAACAGTTTAGCATTTAAACTATAAAGAGACCGCCTGATAATTTTTGTCTTGATTGAGGCATAACACTAGAGAATATCCTCCTCCCAAAAAAGGTACTCAAACCATCAGAATGGCAGCGCAACCCCGTGGCGGTGGTACAGCCCAAAGACCTAATGGAACATCCCAAAACAAAACATGCCAATTTAAATTGGTATTGCTTGGAGAATCGGCTGTTGGTAAATCGTCATTAGTTTTGCGTTTTGTCAAAGGCCAATTCCATGAGTACCAAGAGAGTACGATAGGTGCAGCATTCTTAACACAAACTATCTGTATAGAGGATACAATTGTAAAATTTGAAATATGGGACACAGCTGGTCAGGAGAGGTATATGTTGAAATGATTATATAGTGCGAAATAAAAGTTGTTGAATAATAACATAAATTTTGTGTTGAATATTGCAGGTATCACAGCTTAGCTCCAATGTATTATAGAGGTGCGCAGGCCGCAATTGTTGTATACGACATAAAGAACCAGGATAGTTTTCAACGTGCAAAAACTTGGGTTAAAGAACTTCATAAACAAGTGAGTTTTATAAAATGTTTGATGTTGATTTAATTTTATTAAGTGTCTTGTTATTGCATTGGTGATAAGAGAGTACATTTATACTGAATGAAAAATTAAAATATGTAAAAGGGAAAGTTGCGGGAGCCTGGGGACTTAGCGAGTTCTAGAGACATTCAAAGTTCGGCAATTCAATACATATTTTCGAACGGATAAGTGCAAAATTCGTGGCAATGTAATTACTCTCAGAGGAGCTGCGAATTCCAAACAAAGTGTAATTGAAAATAATTCGATGATTCTGAGATTCGACCTACGAACATGCTAACCATTATCGTTCTTAGTTTAGACTTTTTTTCTGTAGGAAACATATCGAGAAATTATCACATTCTCTATACGCAAGTATTCGGAATAATAAATAAAACAGAGCTATTAGCGATAGTAAAGAGAAGAATAATAATCAACTTTTAGCGGGGTTTTTATGGTCCAACATAATTGGACAACATGGTTGGATGAAGCAAAAACAACAACGATGTTGTCCAAAATCAGTGTGGTAATTTTTCGCGAACGAAACGGACACGTTATGGAGAAGAAAATTTTAGCTGCTCTCATAAGAATGACGTTCTTGAAGACGAAGAAGATGAAATAAAAATTAAAAAAGCAAATAAAAAACGTTTGTGGCTAAGAAAGTGGGTTCAGAATAGACCCAAGAACTGGCATGCTCATATGCTACAAGAGCTGAGGCTAACGTCATCTTATAATTTTATATTTTACAAAACACTCTCCAAAACTCGTTGCTCCTAATAGCCGACATTGCGATTGCGATTTCACAGTACACCGAAATAAATTTAAATGAAAAATGATAGTCGAAATCAGGTTTGTCCAACATCTGTTTACACACGTTGGATGGTATGACAAACCAGGAAGTTTTTTAAAAATTTCAAAAACCATCCAACATGGTTTGTCAAGCGGTTGTTTAAGCGTTTAGAATTTAGATGATCAAACGTTGGTGTTGTCATACCATGTCGTCCAACCATGTTGAACCATGTAAACCCCGCTATTTTTCACAAAACAACAAGCTTAACTTGCACATGAAACTTTGATTTATTTAAAATATTTCTTGTGCAGTGTCTAGCAACAAGTTTTTTTACATTCAACAGAAATTAAAATTGAATGTAAATACAATAGTCCTTTCATGATTGAAGGAAGCCGTCTTAAGATTTTAACTGCATTCAAATTACTGGAACAGCTTTTATAACCAGTTACTGTTGCCATTGCACCTTAACTTTTTAACTTACAAAATGGCACACGGTAAACTAACAAAACATACACCGAATCAAAAAAATTACTGAAAATAGATAGCACCGATAAATAAACACAATAAACATTCCAAAAAGCATTAAATTTGTTAAATAAAAACATAATTATGTATACAACTGGCAGCTGGTACCTTCAACTCACATGTGGCAACTTGAAAATATTTTTAAACGAAGAACAGTTAGTATATCATTTCATTGAGAAAAAGGAGCACGAAATGTTGTTAGATAATCAAAAACTTTACGTTATAAGAAGTTCCCACTGACAATTTTGGAATTTAGATAGTTCGTAAGTTATTGTTATAAAAGTGTCTCTGAAAAGTATTACCAATTCGTTTTATCAACATTTTTCTGATTTATCATCATCTATATTCTATATCATATTGTGTGATATATGATATTTAACTGTGAGCACTTTTTATCTACATATGTTGGTGCTCAATGTTGTTCTTGGTTTTTCCACCAGCCGTACTCCCTGAGGATTTAAAAAAATAGAAAAATTGTTTATGTTAGTAGATAGCAGCAAGAAAATAATAGAAACCAAAGTATTTTTAAACAACAAGGTTCACTGTCATATAAGAGAAAAATTTCAATACTATGAACCGACGGTTTCCAAAAATCCCTGTAAAATGCAATTTTCTTAGAAAACTTTAAAGATGCATATTTTCGAAATCATAAAACAGAAACATTGATCGTATAGGATAGGGTAAGCATTAACCACTAATAGGAAGTAAGAGTCTTAAATCAGCCGACCCTACTACGAATAAGAAGAAAAAAGAACTGAGGTTTATTGGAATGTGGATTGCTGAGTTAAATAAAGAAAAGCTGAACTACCACAAAAAGAAAGCTATGGGAAATTCTATACTATTCGATCTTTTGTTGCCATATTTTTTTTTATTAATTTATTTAGTCTCATTCAAAACGACTAATGGCTTTGCAGAATCCATTGCGGGATAAAACTTTTCTACAATTTTATACAAATTGTTTCTTAAACATTCACCATTTATTTGCACCATTAAAAAATACCGGAAATAAAAATCAGATACTCAGTTGAACTGTCAGGAGCTATATTAGGTCTGAATTCAGTCAGCTGTGGTATTGTTTACCGAATTCATAGAGGAACCGACGCAAAGAAAATGCCCAACTACCTGAAAGTTCTTAAAGCTATCTATGATGAAATTCTGTCTCGATTCTCGCCATTGAGTGTCGTTTCTTCATACCAGCAAAAGTAATAAAAACATCTTTGCAGTTTTCCTGTTAATAATCACAAAAACGCAACTGACATATTGATGGAAAGTAAAAGAGCTTCGGCACAGCAAAACAATGAACGATTATTATCCTAGTACATAATAAGATTAAACTCGAGCAAATCCGAAAATAGTTTTTGAAATCAATATCATCCAAGCAATCCGTGAGCTATATAGCCCAAAACCTTCAATAAGGTTTTTAAAAATTCGAGCAACAGAATGCGCTTCTGCGAAGCCAGCCGAGAGCAACTTGAACGATGTTGTGTTCCATGGATGGCAATGTTTGATCTTAGTAATACAGCCATAATATACGGACAGAATTAAATTTTGCTCATTTTATTGCAAACTTGTATTTGGCCCATTCTTCATAATTTTATAGTTAAATTAGAAAATTCGGTGATTTAATTCGTAGGCAATGATTTTGACAGAAAAAAAGAAAGAGTAATTTTGTATGTCCTTTTTTTAAGAAACCAAATATTGAATCAAATTCAAAATCACCACGCGATGTGAGTTCCGCGTTCGTAGTGAATATTTTCTATTTTTATTTCGTTTCGATTTTCGAAGTTAACCAAATTGGAGCAAACTCTGTGGTGGATTAAAAAACTAACTATTATTAAAAACCATGCATTAAAAAACTGGTCCTTAGTACCTGTTGACAAAAATTCGTTAGTCCGCTTACTGAATTTGCTTAGAAACGAACGATATAACGTCATGAACATGACATAAAACTTTAAAAGTTCATCAAAAATGTAAAGACTTGGGAATGATAAATAATAGACATCTGCAACGAGTGGTTTGAAAGCGATTCCAAGCAATTCTATATTTTTTCAAATACACTACTCGCTGGTTTTGGTTATTTCAAAACAAAACAAATGACTCATTACCCCAAACCAAAACAATAGAATCGTGTATTCATTCCAAATGAATGCACCATTTGGTTTTTTTCTCATATGCATCGAATACACCGAGTTTATATCGAACAAATCGAATACACCAAATAATGCACTATACACATTACACACCAAGCGAACTGAGAATTTTCAATTACTAAGAAATGAAAGAGTGAACAATCAACAATTACAAAAACAGTCTTAGTACATTTTCTTTGAACATATTTCATTTTCAAGAAATACATACATATGTACATATGTAAGAAAAATTTGTAAACTAACTTTTATCGGTTTTGCTATTCAAAATTCTTACTAATGTAATAAATGCAAATGTAACTCTGTCTGTTCGTTTTTTTTTTGAACCGATTTTAATTAAATTTTGTACAGAGATAGTCTACGGGAACGGAAACGCAAATGGGAAAAATTCTTTCACCGTTAGAATGCTACACCAACCACGAGTAAAAAACTCTAATTCATCCGCATATGCCCACGGGATCGGCAATGAGAAATTAAAAACTTTCAGGTTAAAGCTAGAAACAAACAAAGTGGAGCATCACATAATTCATTTGCATCAGTTCAAGCCACTCGGTGCACTCAGTGTGCTTGTAAATGTTCTATTTGTATTTTTTCAATTGTTGTATTCGGTGTGTTGATAACTGTTAGGCTTGCTCGCTCTGTTCTGTTTAAATCAAGCATTCAAGCCTAAGAGAGAAACCAAACAGTGTATTCATTCTATTACGAAGAGATCGAATGGTGTGCAGTATTTGCTTTTTAAGAATAGTGTATTCATTTTTAGTGTACACTTATTTCTAAGCATTCTACGAACAGAATACACTGAACTACTGTGCTTGATTCGAAAAGGTAAATGAATGTATTCATGCAGACCTCTAATAAATAAGAAAAGTAAAAAATAATTATAATTACAATTTAGAATTATGTTTGGGTTTCAAAAACTTCATAAAGTGGACTCCTCTATTGAACTCGACTTTATTTTTCCCCTTACTCGTGTACTTTTCAGTTTGCTTTACTTTTGGGTCAATGATGTTGGAAATCAAAGTTTAAATTTTTTTCTGATTTTTGCTGAACATGTTTTAATATTTTTTTCAGGCCTCACCGAACATTGTCATAGCCCTTGCAGGTAACAAAGCGGATCTATCAAACAGTCGAGTTGTAGAATACGAGGAAGCAAGGCAATACGCTGATGAAAATGGTTTATTATTCATGGAGACATCAGCCAAAACCGGGATGAATGTCAACGATATCTTTTTGGCTATCGGTAAATAGTTTTTAATAATTATCAACAACATTTATGACAAGACTTATATATTTCTGTGTTGCAACAGCTAAAAAACTACCTAAAAATGATGGAGCTAACAACCAGGGTAGCGGTTCCGGGAGGAGGCTTGATGGCACTGAACAAAACAGACAGACGAATAACTGCTGCAAGTGATGTCCTTTTGTAGGTAAGATTGTAAAGAGATTGCAATATAAATAAAACTATTACGAAAATACGTCAGCTAGACTATGTAAAATAATAATAATTAAAAAATACACACATACACACACACAAAATATTACTATATAGATTTCCATTTTTTTCTATTTTTGTTAAATAAACTCTTCCACGCCTCTGCCACTACTGCTATCCAATTACTTTTATCTCTTTTTGTGTGGACAAATAAACATAAAAATGAACGAAAATGCAATGAAAACCTTCGAACAAAATAAAGAAAAATTCACACGCAACAGCTTTTTGATTAAGAAAATATCCATCATGTATGCAAATTAAAAATTATTAATAAATTTGAAAGAAAAAACTCTTTAGTTTAAAGAAAGAAAAGAAAAAAGAAGAAAGAAATACGCATGAAACTATTAAAACAATTAATAATGTTGAGAGCGTGTATTAAATGTAGCAATTGTAAGATTTTCGAGAGGTTAATTGTTTAAGAATGAAAAATATTTAAAAAAAAAAAAATTATAAATTTTTTTGTTTTCATTTTCTTTATTTTTGTTTAATTTTTATTATTATTCAACTTATGTATAAAATTAATTGATTATTGAAAATATATACAATTATATTATATATGATAAATAAATTACCATTAATAATTATGGATAATACAAAACTTGATTTATTAATAAAAAGAGAAATAAATATTAATAAATGCAGCATTTAAATATGACAAAATCAACAGTTATTATTTTATTTTATTAATATAGGCAATTATAGAACCCTCCAATTTTTTGTTACAAAGAGCTTTTTTTTGTTCTCATCTCATAGTTGATGTATTGGAAGTTGCTGTTTTCTTCACACTCCATATTGTTTTTAAAAGTAAATCTTCATTGAATATGATTTTTTTATTTATCTTATATACAATTTGACCTACCCTTACGTGATATTTGTTTGTGCTCCATAGCTACGTGTATTCAAAAATTATAAATACTATGTTTCCCTTAAAAAAAGTGAATCGAAAGCGAAGAAAGCGCGTTTACCGATTTTTTTTTTTGTAACTATCATACAAAAAATTTAGATTTCAGCAGTCGTCAACCTAGTTTCATATGTTTTGTACACTGCCTAACATTGAGCAGTCTTCTCATTTTTCGATTACAGAAGATGGCAAAGATAATTGAAATTTTCACCATTTCGATGCCTCAAATAGACATGCACTAACTTTTACTCTTATACTAGTTTGATGTTTTCAATTCTGTTATTTATTTGCTTAATCTAGCCCCAGCACTTTTTTAAAATAGTAAGATTTCAAGCTTTCTAAAGGTAATGCAATCACTGAAAAACTACCTCAAACACGGACATTGTCTTTATTTATCTTAAATCATTTATACACGTATGGGTTATTTACTTTTTGTTTTGCTTGCCTAAAAAGTTTGTTTCTTTTTTCCATCATTAATTTTTTTTCACCATAAACACCCTAGCTTCTTAACATTTTAGCCGTCGGAAATTTTAAAATTTGATTTAAATTTTAAATTGATTCCTTCTTTTTTTCTGCGTTACAAGCATAGCGATCTCTATATCGCAATTTTCCCAATTCTCTGCTTTACACTAGTGATCTGACTGTGGTGTATGCCCAGTAATTTTAAGTAAATTCCAAATTGTGTAACCAATTAAACTGATTTTGAATCGAAAATAGCGATATACTTACTCATTGTTCATTATGCATTAACATTATAATCGGCTCTATCGAGATAACCGTCGGAGCGGAATTCTCTCCGCCTTCCTACGATTCGGAGACATTTTACTTCGTGGTAGTTCTCCGAACGGCCGATCCGACGCCCACGTCCTCCGATAAGTTTTTGCTGCGGAATGTTTTAGTTTTGGGAATACAATGCGTTACCGCATTTGTGCAAAATTACTTACGACGTCAACTACTTCGAACCAAAATTGAATCTCTGAAAGAGAATGCGTTGCTGAGAAAACTCCGCTCCGACGAATATTCAACAAAAACTTTTTTAACAGGACGGTTTGACTAATTAGACCTGCTGCTGATATGCCATACTATAATGGGATTGGCAAGTAGGATTGTTTTTAGTTCTATAAAACAACATTCGTTTCCATTAATTTGCTCTTAATTTGCGAAAGATCACAATGTGCTTTGATTTTCGGAAGAATTGTTAAAATTGTTAAAATTGTTATCCCGCATCGATTTTCCACGTGTTGTGATTGTATCCGCTGCAGGCAGAAAATTATCAACCCGATAAAATAAAATTGTGCAGGGACTATAATAACAGTATTTGTCGATTACGTTGACCGTTGTATCGTTAGTTTGTTAGCCAAAGAAGGTAGGAAATATTCCACCGGTGTAATAAAGTAACGTTCCCGAATTTTTTCAAATTTAAATTTATTGCTTCCTAACTAGTTTTTTTTTTTGCCTAGTAACATTCCAAAAAAACCAATTTTTGCTGTGGATGTTGAGGGGATAGATGTCATTTAAGCCAATATTGCCCTAAGTTCTGAGTTTTCAAAGGTAGATATTCAAACCACAGTAAATACATCCTTTATTGTGTTTTCTTAAACTTCCGACTTGTATGGTTTTCAAGTAGTTTTGATGATGTCAGACTAATGTTTCGAATAGGAACTAGTGTCTGCCCTAATCGACGAATTTCGGACATTAGAACAAGTGATTTTGACTTGTTGTTTAGTGTGAACACCCGTAATAACACTAAACTTGATTGGAGTTTATAACTATTTTGCGGTTCTCTTTATTTTGACCAAATTGTCATCAAGCAAATTTTTTTCTTTAGATCGAGATTTGCAAAAAAATGATGGTGCATGAAATTATTTGCGTCGGCGTCGTGGAAAGTGGTAAAAGTGAGCAAGCCTACAAAATGTACTCATACTTTACTTTTATTTCGGTAATCGTTTTACTACAACGAAAGTACCAGGAAAGTGCTTCACACGTTCCAAATTGGGTTTTAAATAGAAATTTGAATTCAGTATTCTCTTTGCACCCTTTATTTTTCTTACTAAAAAATCATTGTTTCGTCGGTTTTATATCGTTTTAGTAAGGTGACTATCGGAATATCGATGAATGAATCCAAAATGTGACATTCTGAGCTGTTAAATTTGAATGAACTTAATATTAGATAAAACTGTGTTGAATTTTCCTTTTCTATCTCTTTTCAGAAAAATCACAAAAACTAAAATTATGTAACGTAAATTACAATGTCGGGAAGGAAATGATGTTTTGGGGATTTTCTATAAGGTTTAACATTTAAAGTAAATAAAATAAAAAAATGAAAGCAACTTACATGCAGAATATATTAAAAAAGGAATCTTAACGCAAAAGATATAAACAAAAATCAAATAACTTAACACAAAACTTACCTTTACCCAACAAACATACTTAGAATCAAACTTTAAACGATTTTATTTTAACCATTTACTTGTAAACTGCAATTACTAGATTGTAATAAAATATAATTACAGTGACATAAATCAAGCAATGTAACATTTGTAATATTTTGGTTTCTTTTTGTTAGACAAAGAATTAAAAGTAAATATATTGCCTAGTCTTTGGATACTAGCGTTCTGTTAAAATCTTCAAATAATCTGTTTTTATCATAAAAAACATGAACGAAATATTAAGAAATCGGTTCCTAATCTTTTAAAAGTTTTTTTTTTTAATTTAAAGTCGTTAAAAATTGTATAACAATTCCAAGGTCGAGGACCTAGTTTGCAGCAAAATAAATAAAATCATTTCCTTTTTAAAAGTTTGTGTCAAACCTTAATTGGCTAAGTTAATGCATGTTTATCCTTTTTTTCCATTAAACTGTATTTTCTATGAAGTCATTTCATTTTCAAAGTTAATTAGTAGATTGAGAAAATAGTAGGGACGCTGTTAGAAATGAGATAAAACGCTATTGTTCGACTGTTCTTTGGACTATTTTATATTATTTGTTTTACTTCATGTTTATACCATTCAAAATGTGTTTATAAGTGACTGTTCTAACGTGGCAAAGCAGCCAAATTCTTTTTTCTGTGAATTAAATATAAACTTTCAAATTCATAATAATAAAAAATTATAAAACAGAAGTACATAGGCTCTTATTTGAATTAAAAAATAGTAGAATGATGGGAAAGTATAAAGAAAAACTTGTACAATTATGAATGAAATAAAGTTCGTATTCACATATGATAGTTTATTTGGGTTTTGTTTATCTGGACTGTGGAAATTAAACATATTTATATTGAAATCCAAAGTCATTGTAATTCAAATTTCAGAATTAGGAAGTGAGTATGGAAAGTTTTTATTTGCATCTAAAGATAATACAATAAATAAAGGGTTAACATTGTTTATCGATGTACTCCCAGCGAAGCGAAGTAAATTATCACTGGTACTTGCCTGAAGCGTTTGGTAAGTAATTTCGTTATTTTTTCTTATTGTTGGAAAGACATTAGCCCACATCTATAGGCAGCTCGTTTTTAAGGGTGTGCCGGCTTTATTTGAAAGCAATCTAACTCTCTGAGTGAGGTCTAACTTGTGACAACTTGTGATGTCTTAAATAGATTTGGTTAAAAAATGTATGAAGAATACTTAAATATTAACATTTCAGGGAAATGAAGTTAAGTGAAGCAATGAAAATAAAGTCTAGTGAAAGGTAATATAAGTTAAAATTAAAAACTAAATTTTCAATAACAGTATTGTACTAAATTCTTCTATTTCTCAATCGGCGCTTTGAAAGAATCAAAAGCCTTACACTTGGCAGCTTCACGCCAGTGCCAGTAGCCTGTTTATAGTTATTCATACACTCACTTGCGAAAAACACTCCAGACACGAAGAAAAAAATTGTAACATTTTTTGGAATGTAGTAATTTACGTGATATTTGAGTGTTCCCTGATATATCGCTCTATTTATCCTAACAGTCTTTAAGTGAGTGCGAGAGGTTACATATACTCGGCACAGACATGGTTAGAGCTGGTACCATAGGCTCATCATGGCAGTGTCTTTTGGCTTTTTATGAACATCTGGAAAACTATAAAAAATAGAAGGTTGCTATGTGGTAGTACAATGAACCGGAATTTAGGTCTGAATGCTCCAGCTCGTATTTTAAAAACCTCCAATCGGTGCCACTGAAAAAAACGTCACAAGACGTAACTACACCAATTTAACTGATAAATTTTCCATCGTGTTCTCAAAATGATTTGTAACAAAAAAAAAGTATGTCTATTCCAACTCGGAAAATACCACATTTGTATAAAATGTCAATTGTATTTCATTTTGTTTCAGCACAGTTTTTAACTTGAATAGTAATTCAATAGTCCAATGAAAGTCTAGTGCTCTAAGAGCTGGCGGCTAGTCATAGGCTCTTATTATGAGTAGTGATCCGAACGCTTCGCTCAAATTGAACGTTTATGTTATTACTGTCAATAACCTTCTTCCAGTGAGCAAAAATGCTTTTCCACTGGTATCGCCTTTCGCGAGGAATTGGCAAATTTTCCGTAAGTTATCCTCTAGCTTCTCGTTGCCATTGAAATATTTGAATTCATTGCTCTTTAAGGACTATATCCTTATTAATATATTTAAATAAGCTTTAAATATAATAGAATAAATGTTATAGTGGCCGACAATTTTAATCTTCATATTCAAGACTAAACTAAAGTCAATTCTGAATTACAGAAATTGACTTTTTTTTTATAAATTTTTGAAAATTACATTCTATTTTTTATTCATTGTAAAATAAAAACTAACGAAGCAACAATGAACATTCTTATTCAATCGCTGGTTAATAACAAGTTAAAGATACTGTAGGTACAAATTTGAGCAAGATCGAAGTAGTAGTTTTTGAAATATCGTGGTCGTGGTATCGAAAAATGGTTGCCGCGTCTGTGTGTTCGCTTTGTATGTATAACTGTTCCGTTCCAGGGCCGTACTTGTTAACCACTTTGAATACCGAAAAATCTTTTGGTACACATTTTCTACACATGTAGATGTGATTTATGAAAAATAAAAAACAATCTTTTCGACTGGAGAAACAAAAGGAACTCCTTAGGAAAACTTTATTAATTGTATTGCTAAGCACTAAGTTCAAATAAAAATTGGTTCTACACATAAACTTCAGCTCCACAACTCTTTAAAAACTATGATAAATGCCAAAGTTTAACCGTGCATCGCATTTTCATTTTTCTCTTGTTACTGGGAGTGCAAGTCAAGGAGGCACACATTTGAATAGCACCGTCGCGTTTTTTGAATTTTTTTAGTTTAAAGAATAAAATGCAGTAACGAATCGGACCTGTAACAACCATCGCAACTGTGGACATTAATATTTTTTTCGACGCATCGCGAAGAGATTTGAAGCAGACATTCTTCTTCAAGACAGACTAGAACTAGAAAGTCAACTCATACCATCGACAGATATCCCAGAAGTGCATATGTATATTTTTTTTATTATTGTTTTCTCCTCAATGGATAGAACATTCTTCTGTAGTCGTTTCAATGGCGAATAGTTTCTAGTTTGTTCATCGGTTTCTTAATCTTTTGTCGACCAAGCTATGAAAAACCTTTGAAATTTTTTTTTTTTTTGATGTTAGGACATTTTGTTCGACAGGCCTTCATCGTAACTTCTTGTATCTAAAAAAAAAAAAAAATACCTTGGGTGGATATGGATGACTGATTGAAAGTAAAAACAATCCACATAATTTAAATTATTTGAATTATTATTATTTTAGATATTTTTAGATAATTTTTACTTACCATCACAGCATAAGCATTAAAACAAAATAACCCAGTTTATTTAAACTAAATTATTTTTATTATCTCATTTAAAATATCATCATGTCTCTAGAAAGAACTTAAATTTGTATAAACTTGTGAGAACATAAATTAACAAATTAAATAAATAAATACTTTAGTTATATAATAAAACAAAACAGAACACGTCAATAAGAAGGACAGTAAACAGGGCAGTTGTTTGGTTTTGGTTTTGGTTTTAAAAAAAGAAGAACAACAAAAATGGCTGAATAATTTACTATTTATGTATGTATATATATGGTTTTCTCTTTACTTAAGAATTATAATGTCCTTTTTAAATAATATTTTCTTTTTTAATTTTGTTTTGTTTATCTTTTACTGTTGCTGAACGAACAAATTTCAAATTCCATTACTATTTGTTATTTTTTTTGTTTGTTTTTTTCTTTGGTATCAGGAAAGAATCAATATAGTTTTCCTTGTAACTTGTAAACATTTTTATTTTTGGTTTCTCTTTTTTGTTAATAATAATCAATGTAAACTTTTGGTGTGATTACAATTTAAAAGGATCTAAATATTAAGTTCAAAACTCATCTCAATTTTATCATATTATTTTTAATATCAATTTTTATTTTATAGTTATTCGATTTTGCTTTTACTTTATGGTTTTCATTTTTTTCTCGGTTTTAAATAGTCTCTAATATTTCTAAAAAATTTACAAAAATTTCCTTTCATTTATTTGTTATTATTTTCTTAGATTAGAATGCCACTTTATTTTCAATTAATGTTTTTTGTTTAATTTTTCGAAACCAACATCTTTTGCTCGTTTCGCCTTTTTATTTCAAATTTTCATTTTGTTTCATTTCATTTCTTTTTTTTTTTTTTGATTTACTCTAAAGATAATTTAAAATTCTTCATTTTCTGGTTAATGAATAATAATAAGGGTATAATCAATAAATTGTTCCTTATTCTTATAAGTACATATTTTTTTATACAACTGGATCATCTCCATGTAAGTCACATGAGCCGATATTCTCGCCTTGGTAGGATGAGAAGTCGGTTATTATTGAGTTTGGTTCCGGGCCGAATTGAATATCTTGCAGACAGCCTTTGAAGGGTTGGTCAAAGCGTTGCTTAGTGCGTTCACTTATAGATTCTCCATTAGGGAAACCACCTATTGAAATGAGATATGAAAAAAAGAGATTGAACGACTTGAATACATTGATCGATTTGTTGAACAATTTGTTGGTGAATAGGAAGGTGTTGGCAACTGAAAACACAGCATGTATGTCCATTTACCATGTCCAGTCCAGCATTGTTTTTCAATTTCATATTTTAATAATCAAATTTTAAATGGAGGGCAGACAATAAGTTTTGAGCTTCAATTTCTAGACATGTGAAATAAATAAAAGATTTGTTCAGTGTTGAACAATCGGGACTTCAATGATTTTGATCGATTAAAGCAAACTCCATTGTATGTTCTTCACTTTTGTTTTTGATGTCGCTATTCACAATCTTAAAATATATAGAAAGTTCACTACACTTTTTCTGTTCTTCTTATACTGGCTCTACTGTAAGAGAAAAAACTACCTGTTATCTGGTACAACAACCTGCAATTATTTCGTCTGTGATCTCGTTTTCACGCACAGTAAAAAGCGAGACCAATACAAACTTCTTCATTTTCGGACTTGACATTTCACCTGTCTGTCAGCTGATCGAAAGTTTTTCGTTTTTGTTTTCTTTGTCGGTTTTCTGTGTCGATGGGTGACGGTTAAAGATTTCATGGTTTGATCGGATTTTTGCTCAGTAAATAAATTTAGTTTTATGGTTTTAATGGTGTTTAGTTAATAAAAAAAAGTTCCTTTCCTGCTCGACTTACAATTGTGTGTTAAATTTGTGTGTTTTGCTGCCTCAAAAGTAACCATTCAACAAAATCTTTGGTAAGTTATTTATTAAAGTTATTCACATGACCTACTTACCCAAATAAAATGAATCTTCATAAGTGATCGAGGGCTCTTTTCCGCGTCTAAATGTCATTGGCTGTGTTGAGGACAATTTTTCACTGAATATCACTTCGCCATCCACATCCAATTCAAATCTACTTCGATCCAAAATTATCTTCGCTATGTGCCATCCACCATCGGACATAAATCCGCCGGATGGTGCTTCAATTGTATCATTACTACTGCCTAACAAATTGCTGGCAATTTTCATATGTCCATCTTCTAACCCAAGTCCCAAGAATTTTAAGCCACGTTCTCGTTCGCTCCACAACAGCAGACCATCGGGATCGATGGTTGAGAAGTTGAGTGTAATTTGGAAAGCTTCCCGTGGCCGCATATACATTGATGGACCTTTTCGTTTGTCCTTCATTGGGATTCTTGGTGGCGGTAATATTAGGTAGCTATTTCCACGGAAGCTGGGTGTCGTTGGTTTGCTCATTGCTGCAAAGAGAAATCTCTCCAATTAACATTCAAATGTTTTTAAATATTCTTTTGCGTGATTCAGAATTATTGAATCAAATTAACCAAAAAATGTGATGTCGTTATTCAAACTTACCTATTTCACAGTAGAAACCGCCCCAGCCATTCGGACAGCTACACCGTCCACTTCGAAGACAACGACCGTTGTTTTTGCAGGGAATTAATTTGCATGTTTCAGAGTACTCGCAACGTTCGCCTTTGGCATATTCTGGGCATATGCAATGTGATTGTAGTTTCTCGTCTAGCCAACAATGTCCACCTGCTTCGCAAGAGTCTCCTCCACAGGCTGTTCCATCACAGTCTCTTATGTTTCGAGATTCTATAAAAAAAATAATTTTTTGGCTGAAAAGTTCTTTTTATCAAAGTTTACTTACCTAAAATGTTGGTTTCATTCAAGACAATCCTTGTTCCACTGACCACCAATCCTCTTACACATCCCCGGAATGGTATAGGGAATCCAGAAATGGCATTATATGGTAGTTTTGATAGATCTTTCAAGCCACCCAGATAAAGAAGTGAATCTGGTTCTACGAGTACCTCAGCTGATGGGGCCAAAGCTGAAGAAGCACTTCCTTCAACCCAGAGTGTTAGCCATCGACCTCTTTGTGCCATCTTGATCTTGTGCCATTCACCAATTGCCAGCATTCGAACACTCCTCACCACAGTCACGTGATTACTGGGACCAGATATACGGAACTCGACGACACCTCCTTGTAGAGAAAGGCTTACAAAACCAATCTTCTTGTCTTGATTGTTGTTTAGAGTTCCGAAATAAAGTAGAAGCCCTCTCTCTGAGAGTGGCCTTAACTGAAATTCGATGAAAAAGAATTGAACTCGGTGGTGCTCTTCAAACGATTTGGAACCCATGAGTGGAACTGGTGAGAAACTTCTCTGTTTCTCAACTTCATTGAGAAGTTTCATCACAAAATGTTGACTGGGTGATGAAATTGGCTTGGGAGGCATAACTTTCTTTGTAAAGTTTCGGTAGCTTACAATTTGAGATCGTTTGGAACCCATTTTATCTGATCGATCAACGCCAAAGTAAGGCCATCGAACAGCTAGGTAGGAACGTCTTCCAGTAAGCGATACGTCGCTTAAAGAATGGATGTCTAAAAATGTGAATGTTGAGCAAAGGCAATTTTTACCAAATTGGCTGTTGGGAATTACCTTCGTCACAATTCTTGCCGGTCATGCCCACAGGACAGTCACATTCGTATCCATTAACAAGTGGAACACAAGTTGACTCCTCATCGCATTTGTTGTTGAACGAATCACATGGGTTTGATGGTTGTGCGCATAGTGGTCCATACCAGCCTTCCTGGCAAATACACCTAAGAGAAAACGTCAAAATATGTTCGTGTAGCAAACTATACAAGAACTCCTACGTGAAAGTTGCTCCATGTTGAAGACAGGCACCGTCATGCTGACAAGCATGTCTGTGGCATTCCCTGGTTCCGCATTGGCCCACTCCACGTCCTCTTACACCGCGTGTCTCCTGCAGAGGTACTGTCACCTGTCCAGCCTTCAGATGAACATCATATATACATCCTTGGAATCCGGAATGCAGTGGCAGATCGTGTGGAAGTGTGTTGAAGTTTGAGATCTCATGTCCTCCCAGGTACAATATTGGAACTACATCCATTCGAGTAACACTTCCTGGTGAACGACCCGTGATGTTGAACTTTCCATCTACCGAAAGCCAAGCCTGTCGTCCAATGCGACCAACTTTGATCTCGTACGGAACCCGTGGAGCATCTAATCGGAAATCAATTGGCTTTTGGGTAAAGATTCGTCGAGGCCCACCGCCGAGATTCCAGGTGAGCATGATATATCCCTGGATAAAACTAACCGCAAGATGATCGCTCTTTTCATCGTGATAGCCTGACTGTCCGAGGAATGCCAGCAGAGATATTTGTGACATTGTTTGCGGAAGAATTTTGAAGCTCAATTCTACAGAATATTCAAGCGGAATTGGCACGGTGTAGGCTACAAACGAAGATAGTCCGTTGACACTGCCTGAGAACGATGGTAAGGCCACTTCCAAATCTGAAAGAGCTTTAATGTAGCAGGAGGCACAAGGAAAAGGGGGGCGGAAAAGAAGAAACACAAAATTAAAGACAAAACCCAGAGAGACACTCTGACTATCCATCTACTTGACTGATGTGAGCTATATGCTATTACAACAACAACAATAACCGCAAATCGCAACCTAAAACCATTCTACTCAATGGAAGTGTATTGAGTTATCCGTTTTCATAAAAATGAATGACCAGCAATGTGTTCTCTGACTGTCTGCTTGTATTTTCTGTATTTGTGTTTGTTTAAAGTTAATGCTTTTCTCATATTTGAATACTCACTGTGTTCGCAGTAGTGTCCGTGCTTGCCCAACGGACACAGACAGAGATAGCCACTACCAGGGAATTGAACACAAGTACCGCCATATTGGCAAGGGTTGTCCTCGCAGACGGATATCTCGCACGTTGGTCCCATGTACCCGGTGGGGCATTTGCATTTCCATTTTTCGGCTTTTTCGCCATTCTCGTCAATTTCATTGGATTCAATCTTGATGCAAGCAGCTCCATTGCGGCAAGGGCTTGACAGACACGCCAATGACCCACATTCTGTGATTCCAAAGCCATCAAGTGCGTCTCTGAAGAAAGAAATAAAAAACTGGTTTACAAATTGGGTAGGTAGATGATTTTGTGTAAGCATCGAAATGAGAAGAAAAGGCAAAGAAAAATGCATTTTGTGATTTGAATAACGAAAGCACTTTGGTTAAGTCGTCGCTTTTTTATGAAAATAAGAATTGACTATAAGAAAGAAGTGGAAGCTGGAAAGTTGATTTTCTTAAATGAGATAGAAGCAAAGTAAAAACTTTCTATTGCGTTTCCCTAAGTACTCCTTATCAGGTGTTGAAACCAAGAGTAAAATTAAGAGTCTTAATGCCTGGCGTGCAACATAGCACCCATGCCAGATATTACACAGTGAAGTCAGTAAACAGTCTTCAAAACTACAACTTTTCTTGAAAACGCCGTCAAATGACTTCCAGCAAAAACCATTACCTTCTTTTCGGTGAGTTCAATTCAAACTAAGGAGCAAGCAAATGCGTTGTTTGGCCATAAGGTTGGATTGAGGATTTCAAAAAAGTTTTGTGGTGACTTTAAAGCAATCCCAGGACTCAACAAACGAGGCTTATTCTCCAGTCTGAAAATATACCTACGGTTGGTGTGTCTATAAATCTTTGATATTCTTTGTCACCGTCAAAAAGCAAAAATCTTTTGATATTCAAACGCCTTTCAGGCCAGCCAGCTCAAAGGTACCTACCTTCGATGTCGTGTCTGATGAAAACAATGGAAACTTATCATCAAAGCACATGATTTCGACTACCCACAAAATATATGTATCAATTTAATTGAACACAAAGGACTTGAAGATGAAAATAACCGATCCGTTACCTGAGTCAGAGTGAATGCTGTTTAATTATCAGCTTGAAGCAATCCACTCGAAAACCTAATTAAAAGTTTTCATTGTCTACATTGCTTCAATACCCTATGCATCTGTTAAGTAACAAATCCAAAAATAATTAAATCTGGTCCCCATTGTGTCGTCATGAATAAGAAATGACCAGATATGTATAAAAAGGATGAAATTACTCCGTCAAAGGGAAACAGAACAGTGATTATTCGTCTCTCCATTGGTAGTTCAAACAATCGGCAATCTTCTGTTGGGAAATTTGACAGGGAAGCGCATTGACTCGAAGTCATGAACTGACATACACCAAGTTGGAAGGTAATTTGTAGCAGTTGGCAGAAGTTCGCAGTTTGCAGTTCGCAGTTACAAAGTCGTAGGTATTGTTTTTGTGGGCTGTACGTACTCGTTCGAAGTTTCAATCACAAAAACGGAAATTAACTGTGTCACATCCCAGTCGACATTATCATTGTAGTACTCGTATTTGGGTCGCTGTTAAATTAAGTAATTAAAAGTTGATCATGGAAAAGGACGCTTCCATTACCGGTGACCCAACCAACCCTGTTCCCATACATAAAAAAAGTAATGACAAAAAAAAAACCTAATTTAAATGTCAATATTAACAGCAGAAATGAGGTCCGACGTTTGTCCTTGTCCTCGGGCAAAAGTAATGAATCAACTGTGAAGCAGTTCTCATCCTAGATAGACAGTCGGCGCGGCGGCGACAGCATCGGATGGATATCTGTGTTCATTTCCGTCTCGTAAAATGTCCCCTTACTCCCAAACTTCGTTATTTGTTGTTAAACTTGTTTTGTACATTTCGAAAAAGTCACTCATTGCACGAACTAACTACACCGGCAACCATTTTAATGGGTAATTAAAACGAAAATTCTCTGGAAAAGGACATAAAAAGAGGATAAATTGTGTTGAGGGAGGAAGGGAGGGCTACTTCCGTCTGCATTAAAAAACGCTGAACTCAGTTTCAATTTTAAACCAATTAACTTTGGTAATCTGAGGACTTGTCTGAGTTGGCGTTTTAGCCATTGGCAACAACTTCAATAGGTTTCCTGCGTTGGGAATTAATCCTGAGACACAATCAGAACGAATGAGATTTTGATGAAAAAATAAAGAGAAAGAGCAGAACACATTATTTTTGGGGACGACGATGTACGTGTGTTAGCGGTTGGCTAAATGAAACACACAAAAACAACCCAGAATGAAAATAGCACCCTAGCTTATATTCGTTTCTTGTTAAATCTTTCATGATTTGTTTTTTGTCTTCATTCAAAAATTAGATACGAATATGTAGGTATGTAGCTGCAGACCTACTTTTAGTTGAAGATTCTATTTGCTATGTTCAATTATGTGTGATGATGCCTTTGGCCAATTTGTGATTTGAAGTCCGACTATGTATTACAAAACGCTTATTGTGTTAAGGTGTTTTGAAAATGAGCTTGAAAATTCTTTTAGTTACAACATACGATTAGGATTACTGATTTGAAATTGAGATCACTTTTAAGGTCTTTTATGCAATGCATTAAAAAGCTATCAGGATACAAACAAAAACTTTTCATGAAGTATACGTTACTTCTGAGAAAAAAAATGAATTTTGTTTTGTTTTTATGTTTTGCGCTATTTTAGTCAAGCGATAAAAGTTGACTAGTTCAGTGCGAAGCTATATTGCAATTCGGATGAAGTGTTGAAGCTTTGTTTGAGTTTCGCTTATAATATCTTATGTTCCGACAAAAGTTAAAAAGGTCTGTTAATTGTTCATAGTTTAGGCATATACATATATTTTAAATGAGAAAGCAGGAGTGCTAGACTTTAACCGGAAATAATTTTTTTTTTAAAGTGTTAACAATTTTGAAAGAGTTCCAATTGTTATTTTAAAGTTGCTTTTGTAAACACGTGCTGATATTGTGCCTTACCTTGCAAAATGCACAGTTTTACGTTGCCATTTATAAATATTAATTTTTTAAAGCTATTGGTGCTACAACCTTTCAAAAATCACTTCCGCCCTATATAAATATGAAACGATAAAAAAAAGCAGATGTGCACACTTCATCCCTTCCCAGGTGTCTGATTATTATTTTTAATTAATTCAACTTACCCGAATATTTCACGTGTGTCTCCATTGATTCGTAGCGTATGTAAACATCCGGTAAATCCTGTACCACTTTGTGCTGGTGGCAGTTCGATAATAAGACCTATTGGAGCTTGTGGCGCTCCACCTAAATGCAACCATGTGTTTAGGATGACTTCGGGTGTGTGCATTCTCGGTGGCAGTAATTTTAGCCATGTTGGCTGATCGCCGGACATAGCCAATGTGTCATTGACTAGAAGTGATGCGTTACAGTGGGTAAAGTTGCGACTGAAGTCCAATCTGTGAAGTAGATTTACAAAAACAAAAAGATAGAAGACAATCAATAATTTAAAAAAGTCTGTGTGTGGATATTTTGAAACAGGACGACGCGACGTGGGGTTGATGTGAATGACGAATAAAATTAAATTATGTGTTGATTGAATAGAAATATTTTTGTGTGGAAATTTATATTGAAAACGACGGTATTAATTAGAGTAGTTTTTTAGATTTATTAGTTTTGTTTTGTTAATTTCAAAACTAATGATTCAATTTTAAGCACATGGAATATTTAAATAAACCAATTAAATGTATTAAATGATGTGCTTTGCTTTTGAGTGGTTTGGAAGTTGAAACCAATAATTTGGCGCCTGTCAACTCTAGAGGGGCTAATAACTGGTTTATTTTATGTGGAAAGCTCACAACAGAACAAATTCATACAAAATAATTATAAATTTATTAGAATTGTGGCAAAAACCCTTGTCAGCCTCATAATTTATCACAATTTAACAGCCACCACAGACGGATAAAATCAGGCTTCAAAAATGCAGTAGAGTGCGGCGCGGGAAGAGGTTAGTGGAGCTCTTCTCTCATTTGTATAATTGACACGGTGATTGAAGACACATTTGTAAAACGCTTTTTTTCGATAGAAATCTGTTTGGCCGCTTCTTTGCACGTTCATCAATTTCTTACAATTTTAATTTTTCACGAGCCTGATTGCTGAGAAACTATTTTTTGTCTATTGGAAAAAGCTGTGGTTTTCTGTTCATTTTACAAATCCAAATCCTTGTTCGAAGGCATAAGGCACTTGTTCGTGTCACTATGGAGGAAGCGTAACAGGCAGTTAAAGCTTAAGAAATTATTACGACCATAGTATTGGAATTTTTCGTGTTGCTGAGCGATTTTATTATAGAGGCTTTCTCTTTAGCTGGATTCGTTTTTCAACAGCAATTCGAAATGCACTGATATGAACAGACAAAAGAGGTATCCAGAGACAATAGTACACCTATAAAGTAATTATTAAGACCTGGTTTAAGAAGCAATTCGACCTAGTTGATTTGCAGATATTCTAGTTGTAGACTCGCCAACAAGCTTACCTTTACAAACTCTCAACATACTTCCGCTTGATGTTTTTTTTTGTTTTTATATCCTTTTTTTTGTGTTGTTTTTTTAAATCTTGTGTTTTTATTGCGAGACATGCTTGATGGAGTTACGTTTCAACTCTTTATCAATGCCAACATTGGAGTTCAATCTGACTTTTTACACTTCACGTGCATTGTTTTTGTTCAATGCAAAAGATATATTTACGTTTGGCTTTCGAATGAGTCTGTAGTCCCATATCTGACCTGAATTGCCTTTTATGTCAGTGTAAATAACGTTATTGACAGGATGAGAGGATGCCTACATGTCAATGTAAAGCTACAATTGCTATCTGCAAGCAAGCATCACTATTATGACTGACAGAATTGGAACACCGCGAAATTTGATATGGCACACATCATTGCGCTTTGTCGTTGTGATATAACGACAGCTTACCGGGACTTATATTTTCAAAGGACCTTGTAATGTCAATCACAAGGCTCTCCTGATAATGAATGAATTATTATTAATTCAATGAACCGGTAGATGCTTGCCATGAAACAGAGAAAACACTTATGCCATATTTCAGTGTTTAAACGAGAAAACCATATCCTCTTAGTATGCCTTTAAAAAATACCAACGTTTGAATAAACATACATGTATGAGAATGTACAAAAAGAAAAACACATCAAAGTGTAAAAAATTCAGCTGCAAGTCATTCACCAGCCCTATATTTATATAGACGAGGCATTGATAAAGCCGTAAAAAATAAATAATTCAAAATTATCTGTTCTATTTTAAGCAATAACGTGGCAGTTATCGGCTTACTGATGGTTACGTTTACAGCGGCTGTTATGAGCCGAAGCAGTTGCTACTTGTTTATGAGCTTTATTGACCTGTTCTAATTTTCCTCTCAAACGCACGTCAATTTAGAAATCGAAAAGGGCGATAAATATTTAAGCCAAAAAGCACCGGTCACCGGTACTTCATATTCGGAATTGCTCTGCGCGCTACAATCAAAGTGCTAACCAAAGCACAAGCCCTCAATTTAATGGGCCTTAATGGCCGCAACTATATGTATATAGAACCGTCTCTAGGGCTCAAATGACAGGGCCATTATGTACACGATACCAATAATATGAAAAAACGTAAATTCGATTTCACCGCCATGACACATTAATTTGTTGTTGTTGTACGTTCGCAAGAATGTACGTTGGTAGGGTTTTATACGCAATCGATTTGCAATTTTGTTTTTATTCTCATTTTCATGTTGTCAGGGAGTGTGATTCCTGGGAAACAACAATGTCCCCAGTGATTTATTGTGAACTTATGTAATGGAAACCAACCGCAAAAGCAAAAACACTTAAACATTTCCATTCCCATTCCTCCCCAAAACAACAACCCTACCCAATTCGTACCTTTAAAAGAAAAAAGAAAATATTTATATGTGGCTACTGGGATATACAAGAAAGGAAAAGAATAAAAAGAAAATAAATAAAACTTACTCAGCTCTAATTGTGATTTCATTGCCAGTGTTTACGGGTGTTTCGAGTTCACTTAGCAGCATCGTTTGTAAGCCGCACGAAAATTGGAATTGCAACAATCCTTTTTGCAGAAAGAGGGCCATATAGTGGCCGCCTTTTGTGCCCTGTGCTGCGGCCAGCATAATGAGACCATTTGTTGCACGTGTTCGCACTTTTAGTTGCACATGCATTGGTAGAACGGAGTCGAGTGTTTCGTGAGTTGGAATGTCCTTGTGGATGCGATGACTTACATAAGAGTCGCCAGAGAATGCGGCATTCTTAATAACAATTGGGCTCTCACAGAGTGGTCCTTGACGGTCAAAACGGCAAACACACTATAAAAATATGAAAAAAACTTTAAATATTGAGTATGAAAGCGAGGGGAGGTATTTTTTATGAAAACTGTTACAGCGTGTACATGAGTTTTGAAAATAAGAAATGTTTTTTTTTTATAATTTAAAAAAAATATTGTTGGGCACATCAGCACGAAGAAGATAAAGAATTTGGACATTTCTCTCAAGGATAATTTGTAACGAAAGGAGAAGACATAAATTTGTTTGTCGGAGCTTTTCATGGCAGTTTTTACTCTCTAAGGAAGAAGGAACTACCAATTCCTCTTGAAAAGCTGTAATGTGCTTTCAATCTGAAAAGCGAGTTATAGGCACCTGATATGGCTCTGTTTAAATAAATACATATAAGTAAATAGACACAACAGCTCGGAATGAAACAAATATGAGGATTAGAGGAGACCTATGTTTTACAGTCGATTCTCAACGGCTAGGTGAGAAAGTACTTTTCAAGGCAGTGTAACTTTCCAAGGACTTGTCAATTACTCGCTAAAGAAGATAGCCGCGACAGCAATAACGCTTCCAAGCCCCCTAACGTTTCTAGTTTGTTGACGTAGGCGAGCGACTTCACATATCCGCAGAGAAAATAATCCAATGGTGTAAAAATCACACGATCTTGGTGGCCAATTACAGGTCCATTCCGCGAAATTATCTCATCTCATAAACATTCATGCCATCCAATTAGGGAACAAAATAGTCGGTTATCATGGCTCTCTACCGGTATCCATTAACGGTAACTGGCTCGCCAGCATCTTTTCGGAAGAAGTATGGCCCAATGACTCCACCAGCCTATAGATCACACCAAACAGCCAGCATTCATGTACTCTCTTCACTCCAAATGCGGCACTTTTGCTTGCTGACGTAACCATATTCAACCAAAAATGAGCCTCATCACTGAACAAAATTTTGCGATGAAAATCAGCATCGTTCGTATTATCACATAAAGTAAACGTAGTGCTAAAACGATCTATGGTTAGCCGAATTAATTGCTCTGATAGACGATTATGTCGACCACCATTTTATGGATGGAGCTTGCGGTAAACTTCGCGAACTGAATCATTTTTACGAAATAAATTTGCACGTTGTTCTTTTGTCAACCTTTATATGATGAAATGGCAATCCAAACTGAACATAAATGGCATTAGACTTGGCTGATTTGACCACAAATATTCGAAAAACCAATCTTTTAAAAAAAAAACACCCGATAGTTACATGAGAACCCCTCGCAATAGCCCTAACAGATTTCCCATAAAGGGAATGCTGGGTAGACAACTGAGTCACGTATCTCAACGTTGTCAGTGCAAAGTATTGGGGTAAGGTGTCTTCTTTGATCACCTTTAAAAAAACAAGACCAAGCTAGAAAATTTTTAAAACGTCTTTTAAGTTGAATTTTTTTTGCAGACTGTGAAGTAAAAAACATATTGAAATCTTCACAGACAGCACGCAACCATAAAAGGCATCTTCTCCCTAGTGATAGAAAAGGCATTCAAGTACTACATGTCGTTAGTTTTCAAGTTCCCGATCCCCTTCGCGTGGGAATATGGGGATGAAATATAGCCTATCTTACTTGGGATTAGCATTCTAATGATAGAAAAGTGTTTAAAATCGATCCAGTAGTTTGATTTAAAACTTCATGATATCGTTCTTTCTCTCATAAGACGCACCAAAAGAAGTACAGTTTCAATTAGTTTCCTCCGCCTAGAACTTCCTATGGTTTCGATAATTCTATTACTCGCATGCTGTGTAAAATTAATTTAAATCCTTTTCAAGCTAACATATCAATCATCACATCGTTTCAAAAGCTCATCTGTCATCTCCATTGCTATTTCTCGTCCTTTGAGTGTATAAGGTTATGTTTATTTTAAGGTTAGTATCGCTTTTTGATGTTTTTCTCTGCCTTATGTGGAAATTTTGAAAGTTATTTTTAGAAATTGTTTCCACTTAGTTAAGGGTTTTTCAAAATCCTTCTTTCAACCTCTAACCAAACTAAAAGCACCACAAAAACCATGACAGCCAAAATGGGTAGGAAGCTCTTTACATTCGCTCTGGTTTATTCATGAACTATGTATACTCCTTTATCTAGCTCACTCAATTCATCAATCAAAACCACAAGTTTGTAGATTACTTAGCAAAACCTCAGTATCTTCAAGTAATTACCTTCTCACAGCTCACAGCCCACTTTCCAAACAATACAGCCTGACTTTCATCTAATTAGCTGTTTTGGTATTTGTAATCGCCTTATTATTGTGTTCTCCTATTGACACCACATATACAAAGTGCAAGTGGTCTGCCTTTCATTCCCTCAAGGCTGTTGTTCATGATGCTTATTTGTGCAATCCAAACAACAAAGTTGCCCACGTTTCTCCCTTCTAAAGCTACCTACAGCCCACTTGTTAAAGAAACAAATGTGTAGCCAGCCGTAATGCAGTTGGGTCAAACGGTGGGTCTGGCTCTGATACAAAGTTTGCGTAATAATACCTCGGATTGTTTCAAACACTCAAACGAGAATGAGTCCTTCTGCCAGATGTGTACAATTTCAATTCTAAACAAACAAAAACTCAACTAAAGCAGCGCGTTGTAATTTTAGTAGGAGCTGTGTTTTTCAGGCTGTTTTTCAGTTCATACAGGACCAATGACAAAGTATTGACTTTATCAGACGATACACTGCTGCAACAATGAGCAGCATCCCTACCAAAAGTTTTATTTCATAACAATCATTCGACAAGCACATGAAGGGTGACCATACCACGAGGACTTTAAAATTAAAGCCTTACAGTCATTCGACAAGCACATGAAGGGTGACCATACCACGAGGACTTTAAAATTAAAGCCTTACAGTTTTACTTCCTCCTTGCGAATCAAAATGGGTTCAGTATCTATTTTAAGAGGAAACACAACTTTTTCGTAATCACTGAATATTTACAAATAAAAAATAAGTTTAACAGAGTGGCAGTCCATTGAAAAAATCATAATTTTTGATTTGAAATCAATAAACAAACATCTTTTTTGTAGAATTTAGCCTCAAAAGTTTATCTTTGCTCTAGACGCTATGGAGCTAAGCTTACTATTGTTATTCTTTTTTTAAGTAATTTTACCGTCTTCCCCATGCTGCAAACTTACAGTAAGTTGGTCACTCTTCTTTCATATATTTTATTGAAATTCCTTTAGCAGACACCGAAGACCCAAAGTATCTCATATATCCTCATTAAAGCTGATAGGATCGTGCATGGGGATCCCGTATCATCGAACCTTAGCTTCATAATCATCATCATCAACAATGTTACCGTCATTGCCACCATCATCGTTTCTGCCGTCATTGAAGTCGAACTTTTCCGTTCGCAATTTGATTCTGAATAAGCTAATTTGCATGCAACGAGACTCTCTACCCGAGTTTAATATGCTCTTCTGTGTTGCTGCTGCAGGCGCAATACCATAGTGAAACCTACCCACACCGCTACTGTATTCACTGTCATTGCGAATATATTTCATACTACAATATTTACTTTTCCATCAAAGTTGAGGCAAAAGTTTTGTGTGTATTTTAGCCCAATGACGACGACGTACATTTCTTTCTCTTCTTTTTATTAAGGTTTATTTTTGTTATATGCAAGTTTGTCTGTGTATTCTTGTAAAAATATGATCACGTTCCACGTGACGTTTATTAAATCCTTATGACATAGGAAACTCTAATTAAAGTCAGGCGCTAATTTTACTCCTCTCAGTTGGTTGGTGTTGATTTTTTCTTCTTCTTTTTCTCGTTTTACTGTTGCCTCATAAATCTTAAATTATCCTAGCTAAGGAGGAGTAGGAGAGAAAATGACGGAAGAAGGAGATTATCGCATACTTAAAGGACGACGATGGCGATGGTGCGCCGCGGTGCTTTTGTAGCATTCTGTATTACAATAATTATTTTCACTCTTTTACAAGCGAGTGGTCTACTAAGAGCCGGAAGCTTTTGATAAGGACTTGTGGTTATAGTCAGTGTGTACCGTTAATGTCGAGAATTTATATAAAAAAAGTTTCTGTTGATAAAACAAAACACAGCAAAGTGCTTAGTGTTCTGTGATAAGACTGTGATTGTTTAAATTTGTCAGTAAGGAAAATGTTTTTCTTTACATTTTAAAAGGGTCGTATGCATATTGTCATCAACTAAGATGTTTTGCTTTTAAAACTTTAAATATTTTGCTAACTACATCAATTAGTTTTCCTTCATTTCGATGATAAAGATTAAGATATTCAGTTAAGAGAGTTGTTATAAGTGCTTTAGTAAGCGACGTAAAGCCACTTATTCATACTTTCGTCATTGAGATTTGAATCAGTAAAGAAAAATTTCAAATCTACTTTTAGTGGGAGCTTTTCAAAATGTTAACCTATTACGATCTTACTAAGATTGTATTTTTATTCTTTTTATTCCGTTTACTATAGTTTTGGTTCAGTTTATTTATTTATTTTATTGAAATAATTCACAAATTAAGTTTACAAATTATTTTGTAAATTATTATTGTAAATATTACAAATTATTTTGTAAAAGGTATCGGGGTAGCCAGATTTTTTATTGCTGTACAAATTATGTTTAATTTTAAAAATTAATTTCTTTTAAGAAAAGAAAAAAGAAAATAGGAATGCAAAGAAGTATAGACCAAAAAATAAAAAAAATCATATTTCATGGAATTTCTGGTGGGCGGATGTGACATCTTTAATATGTTGGATGGGCCCTACTTAAGAAGGCTTCAAAATTTCAGCAAGTTTTTCGGTTATGTTAGCTTGTGGTGCTTATCTCACCAGATTGGTGGTCAATCTGGTGAGATAAAGGACACTCAACAAGGATGTGCCAAATGGAGAGTGTGGTCCGACAATTCAATTGGCTAGGATCTCCGTTTTCGTAAGAATGTTCCTGTGTTTCGCCAACTTTCAATAAGATCCTTTTTATGGTCCACAGTGAATGTTCTGCGTAAGAGCTGGTGAAAATTGTGGTATTCTACAATAAGTGGATACTTAACAGCAAGATCTGCTGCTTCATTTACCCTTATTCCAGAGTGACCAGGTATCCATGCCAGAATTATGTTTTTACTGCGGTATAAACATCTTCTTATAACCTCCAGAGACGGACAATTATTTGTTTTATTTTCAGACCCTGATTTTTTTTTAGATATCTGTTAAAATCAGCGATCGGCTATGGTATTTTTGGGCAACAAAAATGGCTTTATGAATTGCTGTTAGTTCTGCAATGTAGCTGCCTGCTGATTCTTGTAGTAGTGCTTGGTGAATAATAGAAGTTTGTGCATTCGGCTGCAACTGGACTACTGCGTATGAAAACCAACTTTCTTCCTTATATGAGCCATCGGTGTAGAAGATTTTATCAGCGTTAGATCAGATGTGTTTTCTTTTTCATAATCTGCAAGTTTTATGTTGATGGGAAGTGAATTTCTTTTCCAAGATGGTGGGGTTTCATCTAGCAACTGTGTATACTATTGGATGAAAGTGAGCTGAGATTGGGAACTAGAGATATCATTTTTGCAAGGGCTTAGATAGAGTTTTTATTATTCGTTCTTGTGCTAATTACCTCTTCGGACGCCTTGAAGAGAGGATGTGTTGGATCTGTGAGTGCTTTGCTGATAATTTTTTTTTTCCATAGTTTTCGAAGGATTCATAACCACCTTCCAATCTTAGAGCTTTAATTTTTGTGGATCTTAAAGCTCCTGAGGCTGTCCGAAAACAATCATTAATGGCTGAGTTGATGTTGCTATTATTTTTGTTTGAAGTCCACATAAAAATAGTTATAATATGTTGGAGAGTACCGGCAACTAGGGTTTTCGCAATTTGAAGTGCAGTTTCAACATGTGGACCTTTTCTTTTTGAGCAAATCATTTTTCAAGCGTTGTTGCTTGGTTTTAGCTGTCTTACCAGGTTTTTTGCTTGTGTGTCCGTCCCCTTTCAGATTACCACAAAAAACTGCTCCCAGAATTTTTGTTTCTTTTTTAAGAGGAACTGTTGTTCCTCGTAAGAGAAGTGGGACGGGGTTGAATTTTCTGCAGAGATGTAATGCTTCTATTTTGAATGGGGGAATAGTCGCATTTGTTTCTTTGGCCCAATAAAACATAATTAGATCTGCTTTTTCTAATGTATTTTTAACTTGTATAGGATCTCCGGAGGCAACAACATAAATATTGTCAGCGCATACTCCAACAAAGTCAAGTCGATGCACCGGCTCGGCGAGTTTTACTATGAGCGAGTCAATAAATGCGTTATATAAAACATTTGAAAGAGGGGAACCTTGGGGTATCCCATTATCCATTTGCATTGTTAGGGAGTTATGGCCATCGACATTTACGCGATTTAGTTTATTAGAATTAAAAACAAATTATTTGTTCTAATTAAATACATATCTAAATCAGCTGTCCATAGTTTGTCGAGTTGGAGTACACATTCATAAAAATAAATTGTCTTTCGCTTAACCTCAATGGCCTACTCGGAGCGTGAGTAGGTATTAAGAAAACTTAATCAATTCAATCAATTTTATTTTACAAAGGATCTCCCGAAACCATTTAAAAAGTTTAACTTTCTCGGATGTACTCTGTTTTCTGCTAATTCAATTATTGTTTAATCTACCAGGTTAACTTTACTCGCTGTTCACAACGACATTTATTCAGAAACTTAAAAGTATATTCCTTCAAAATCTCTATTAACTCGCCTTGGTTAAGAGAAGATTCAAATAATTGGAAGCAAAAAAAAAAAATTCTTTTCTCTAATTTTAAAGAAGTTTTGTTTGGCTTAAGAAGAAAAAAAGTCAAATAAAATAATCCTCGCCGATAATGACTTTTACGAAAAAATAGAAAAAGTTTAAAAGTGTGGTACTTATTTAAATTTATGGCAGAAACTTTAGGTATTTTTATTCTTCCATGGTGCAAAACAAACAAGTTTCACTTTAAATTCCATTTGAATTTTCTTTAATTTGAATAGAAACACGGCACGGTCTCTTAATAGCCTAACCAAGACGGAAGAATGGAAGTTTCTCCACTTCCTGCACCATATTTGAATATAGCCATTTTTCCTAAAAGCTTTTATTTAGTTCACTGACTGCTTTGATTTTAATACAATTTGAAATAGAAGCTAACCACAAACTGAAATTCAAAATTCTTCGTTTGGTTTATTAAACAGTTGGCTTTGGGTTCAAGGACATGTTTTGTGTGCAAGGCAGGGTGGCAACGCTTTTAAGAAATTTAATATTTATGCTTTTGACTTCATGAGTTGAATGGTTTTGACTCTTCAATATAATATCTACGCATTTCTCTCCTTTCCTTTTTTTCAATTATGTATAAACTTTGCGTATAATTTCTCGTCGTATTAGCCTCTTTCGAAGGCTTTTAAACTAGATAATCAATTCGTTAGTTTTAAGTGGATTAAATGTGAAATATCCTATTGATGGACAAACCTTAGTATTTTATTAAGCACACAACTATTGGTTTTTCGAATAGAGACAAAACTGACATCTTGTGGTTAAATCGGCCAACTCTAATGTCATTTATGTTCAGTTTGGTTTGTCATTTCATCATTAACAGGTTGACAAAAGAACAACGCTTGTAAATTGTGCAAATTTATTTCGAAAATAATGGTTCAGTTCGCGAAGTTTACTGCAGGCTTCGTCCATTTTATGGTCGACATAATCGTGCATCGGTTAACCATGGATCGTTTTCGCACTACGTTTACTTTATGTGATAATACGCATCCGTAGTGACGTCGAACAGTGTTGGAGAGGGCCCGAATGAATCGATTCGCCACTGTACACAGCAATTGGAGCTTTGTCCATCAAACTTGGACAAAGATCTTGGCTAACGTTCTTAAAAGATTCAGCTTGTGCAAGAATTAAAGCCGCCAGGCTATGCAATGCCTCGTGATTTTGGTGTATGGGCCCAAGATGAGATTAATCTCGATGCTGATTCTCATCACAAAATTTTGTTCAGTGATGAGGTTAATTTTTGGTTGAATGGTTACGTCGACAAGCAAAAATTGCAGCATTTGGAGTGAAGACAATCCGCATTAATACCTTGAGACGCCATTTGCCTTCTCTTGGAACGAACTTCGCATTTTATTACAAGTGTATGATAATTTTGTCTTTCTGAGTTTACCATGTGCTCGACAGCTTAACTGTTGAACTTTGAGGCTTGGAGCAAATTTAGCTTGGACAGATTTCAATTGGCGATGGTCATAATAAACTATGTCTAAAACACCATCGCTCTGATTCCATAAAGTTCCATTTGTTTTCAGAGCAATTTGTGTTCTGTTTTTGTCTTTTTTTCATTACCATTATTAAAACACCCGAAAGTTCAACCAGTCCCAACTTTTATATTGAACCTGTGTCCTTTTACGGTATTTTTTACATCAACCAACAACATAACGTCGAATTACTTCCTTAAATTCTATATTTTTGTTTACTTGCGAATGAGTGAACAGAAACTACACAACAGCTTTATCGACCCGAAAATTACTTATTTCCTTTTACAAAGAGTCTCTAATCTCGTTTATTTGTTTTCTTTACTGAAGAAAATTTATACTTCAACAAAGACAACATACTGAAGGACAAAAACTAGCAAGGAAATTCCTTTAGTATTGATCTTACCATTTTTATCCTAAACAACAAAATTTCGAAAGAAAACAAAGTAATTCAGCCATACTTGACATAAACCTTCAATTACCTATCCAATATATGTATCAACACAATATCCACACACTCTTATTCGAAGATTTCTTGAAAAAGAGAAAACAAACATTTTGGGTTTAAAAATAGTACCCCTTCATTGGCCAGATCAATATTCGTCTGAAGTTGACTTTGTATGGATAACAAAAGTATGTCATGTGTTTCTAGGATATCATTGTATAGGAAAGATAATACTCGAAATGTACTTTTGTGTGAAAATTACCACCTCTCGTCTAAGTTTTCATTTGGAGGAATCAAAAGGAGGCCAATCTGGTGGAGAAACTGTACGACGCGACGATTCTGTTGCTCGTTCTCTCACACCATTGAAGTGGAAAGCACTGAATAGATCTTACTCCTGCTGCGATATAGCAATGGGTGAACTCAACTTAAAATGGAAGCCTGTAAAGGTGCCATCAGCCAGGAGCACTTTCTCAGTTAATTTATATATAGATACGTGGGTGGATAGGATGTAATAACAAAGAAGACAAAACTTTATATTAAAGAAGAAAACGTTTGCCATTACTCACCCTGGAGCCCTCCGAAGTGGTGACACAAGTACCACCATTATAGCAACCCAATTTGATGCAATCTGGAATGCCGGTGGTGAAGTTGTCCACTCCTCCAGATGCTCCACCACTGCTGCCACTTCCTGCCGCACCACTGCCACTTGATTCGGAACTCTCCTCTGATGACGATGAAGACGATGATGATGAAGAGGACGAAGATGATGAAATCGATGAATCCGTAGTGAGTACCCCCAGTGTAGGTGGTGGTGGTGGTGGCTGTGTGGGGGCGGGAGTGGTCGTTGTAGGTGGAGGTGGTGGCGATGTTGGCGGTGGAGGGGGTGGTGTGGGTGCTGGTGTCGTTGGCGGTGGAACGTACTCGGTGGTGGTTGTTGGTGCAACTGTTGTTGGATATGTGACCAAGTCGTCTGTGTATAGGGTTTTTGTCGAATGCTCTGAGAAGGGTGGTGGTGTTGGTCGGAAAGTGGGTAGGCCAGGTTGAGGACTAGTACTGCTTGGCCAATAAGGCGAAATACTGGGATGGGGCGAGATGGGTCCACCTACTTTGCCGGACGTTGACGTTGCAATGTCAATACTCACTGATGAGTCGTAGTCATATGGTGATGCTGTTGACGATGGATAGAACGGCGTCGGTGGTCTAAACGTTGTAAACCGACCACCATATTCCTTGGTATATTCTGTAACCTTCGTAGTTACGAAGACCTCAGGGTATTCGGTGAAAAATGGTGCAACTGTCGTTGTTATTCCAATAGAAGGCGGTCGACGAGTGGTCGCTCCATATCCATTTTCTTGGTCGTAGTCGGTGTATTCGGTTTGGAGACTTGTGCTTGAAGTGGTCGCTTCTGGGGGATAATATCTTCCTGAAGTAGGATGTGTTTCTGGAATCTCGGTAACATAAATGGGAGTCGTTGGCCACTTTGGAGTCGGGGGTCTGTGAGTTGTGTATTCATAGGGGAAGGTTGCCGTCGTCTTAATTGTCGTCCTATGATGAATTATTGTCGGATGAGATGTGATTGTTATTGGAAGTTCACCAGACTCCTCACTGCTGCTGCTGCTTAATTCCTTTGGTGACTTTGCAGTAGTTGGTTCCGATATATCGGACCTGGAAAGAGTTGTGTATTCGATTTCATCTGATTCTGCCGTCTCGGACGAGGAACTACTCTCTGAAGTCAGGGATTCTCCCGTCTCCCCTTCACTTTCGCTACTACTTGATACTCCACCCGCTGTTGTATGAATAAATGACGATGATGGGGTTGTACCCTCCTCGGAACTTGGTTCTTCAGTCGTGGTGGTTGTGGGTGCTGGCGTAATCGGCGCCGTATAATTGCAATCGAGTGAATCCTCGCCCGTCATTAAGCATTCACAAAGCATTCCCGTTAGCATCGGTGGGCACGAACACGTAAAGGTGTCAACTCCGTCTATACAAACACCGCCATTCATACACTTCGGTCCCAGTTGACATTCATCATATTGGAATTCACATTTTTCCCCATGATAGTCGGGCACACAATAGCATGTCGGTATACCTTCCTCCATCAAGCACAGCGCGTTATTCTGACATGGATTGTCAGCACAAATAAGGATTTCTTCCTCGCAGTTCGTGCCAGTGTATCCCATGGGGCAGGCACAAACGTATGCAGCCAGTTTGTCAACACAAACGCCACCATTTTGACAGGGTGCAGACTCGCATTCGTTTATTTCCTCTTGACAAATGCGTCCACTCCAACCCGGCGGACAGTCACAAGTAAACTCTAAGCCTCGACCTTCTATACACTCACCGCCATTGTGACATCTGGCGCCTGTACCTGTGAATATAAGCGTAAATAGTTTTGTTTAGGTGCTACAAATGAGATTGAAACATGGTTGCCAATTATCTTTAAATTCCGTTCTAGTTTATTATTATTAATTTTTAATTTTCTAACAGCTTAAAAAGTTAGAGGACAATTGCTGAGTAAGCATAAGCACGGTTTCTTTCTAAGCGTAGGCTGTTAATCAGCAGCCTTTAAAGCTCACATTGAGTACCGAGATCTCCAAGCTGAGCACACAATACCCAAAAATTGAGACCGTGAAAGATGCGTGAAGTAAAAGCTTAACTCGTGTAGTAAACGTGTTCTCTCGAAAACCGAGTTGTAGATAAAGAAATTGATATAAACTCAAATATCGCGGGTACTACGTATCGATTTTCAATTGTAAGGAGAATTGTATTCAGAGTCGTGCTCACATTGAACAAATTGTTGAAAAAGGTCAATCGGATAAAATTCTTAAAGTGGCAACCATGGTATAATAATAATCCTGGTTGAACTTAATTCGCTTCACATTTTGATAACATAAGTCTGAATCCAGTTACCTGTTTCACAGACGGCCACATCAATCTCACAATGTAAACCCAAATATCCTGGTTGACAAGTGCATACATATCCGTTATCTCTGTCCCGACAAATGCCACTGTTCTGGCATGGGTTGGACATACATTCGTCCACATTTTCCTGACAATTTGCTCCTGAAAAAGACAAAAAAAAGTTTAAGATGGATTATGGATTAAACTTGTCTAGGGTAAGAGGATAAACCTTAAGTATACAACACAAACACAACTGAAGAATGTATGCAAATACAACGCAGCTATAGAGCAGCAATTCGAGCGCTGTTTGACCTATTTTCTTTGTAGCTATTTTAAGTTGTTTTTTATTTTTTTTTAATATTTATTTTTGCTGTTTCCAGTTTGACTTTTATTCTTTGCCCTTTGGTTAAGTTGTGCTCTACCACTACCAGATGAGTGTAAATGAATCTAGGGTAAAGATCAAGTGAATAGAGCAATCGAGTTGAGTAAATGTTGTTTTTTATGTTTTGTTTAATGACGGATGTGTTAGCTAAGTTAAAAGAGATTGGTGCTAATGATAATTGGCAGCTCGAAATGAATGTTGGTTTCATCAAACGCAATCACGAATAAATAAGAGTAAATGTGTGGGGTTTGACGTTGAAAAATTCTGCTGTCTGGGTATTCATTTGATAGAAACTAGAAAGGCTTATGACTCTGGGGATGAGGTAAAAATATATCATATGTGACAACGAAAGGTCTGCTTTAAAACTTTAAACATGTTCGAGCGGTAGTCGAAATAACAAAAAGAAGTTGACTGAATTTGAGAAATTGCGTAAGATAATCAAGACTTACTCGAAAGTGGTTTTAATTTTAAAAATGAATAAAATAAATAGGGTAGCGCAACAGACTGAGGATCCCCAGGGCCTCACACACAGTTCCTTTTTCTTAAAGAAGTTTTGGCGGAAATGAAGCATCAACCGCATTGGGCGCCTCGGAGCTGCGATTTGACCCATTAAGCTTTTTTGATGAAAATCGTGAAAGACCGATGTTATGTCAATAATCAAAAGATGGCAACAACATGAATTACTGGATGCTTGCGTACAACTCCAACATACGCTCTAAGCGTCATTGTAGGACAATTCACCTCTTTATAGAGATGGAAGCAAGACTGGCGACACACCGTCTCTTCCATCAAGGACACATCAAATCATACCCAAACCCGAAAGGACATCTGTTGGTAATGGATAGTCTAGCAAAACTTAATACCTTTAGTATGTGCTTGGATGCTCTTATTACCATGTACAACTTCAAACTCAACTGATAATGGCATCCCCCTAGGGAACACAAAGCCTTATGCTTCAAGGCAAGATTTGGTCTGGTATATGGACGGATCAAAATGGGAAACTGGTACAGGTTCCGGCGTTTTCTGCGACTCTCCAAGAATGTATTTTTCAGTAACTCTGAAGTCTTTGCCATTAACGAATGTTCGAGAATAATATGTTCATCGAACACGAAAAACAAAACAATATTCATTTTCTCAGACAGCCAAGCGGAACTTAAGGAGTTTAGGTCACCTGTTATAAGATCCAAACTAGTTCAAAAGACAATCATGTCACTCTCTAGAAAGGAAGAATTCTGTAATCCTCCATCTAAGCTTAAGACGGTGCGGCGCATCTAAACCATTCGTCGCCGGCGGTCCTGAACCCTTTTGCGGTGTAAACAAAAGCAGCTTCAAAAATACTGCCAAGAACATCTAACTGGAAGAATCAAATAAAGCTCTGACCAAACCTGTTCAAAACTCTTTTTGCCAGAATATACTGAAAAAACATCAAAATTCCTACTGAACCTCATAAGGAAAACCCTAAAAATTTGTACAGGACTACTAACCAGCCACTGTTCTTTAAAGAAACATCTTCACCAAATAAGGTTAGTAGCGGACCACATCTGTAGAATATGCCTCGAAAATAAAAAAAAAAACATCTCTGCACATTATTACGGAATGTCCAGCACTTTTCCGCCTTAGAAAGTAAATACCTGACTATGAGATCCCTCTAGATAAACTCAAACTAATTCCCCCACAGAAGATTGCTAACTTCTGGTTCAACTCAGGAGCAGGAGAACTGCCCTGAAACCTCACATGGGTTGGCACAATAGGTTTCATTCAGAAACCGCAGTGCCCAGAGCTGCGCAAGCTCAACCTACCCTTAATCTAATCTTATATCTAATATATGCCAACAATCCGAAATCGATTCAAGCCCTTGAGGCCAATATCATCTAAGCAATCTTTGAGCTACAGCAAGAAACTATCAACAAGGTCTTGAAAGATTGAAGTGTCAGCATGAGCTACTGCAAAGCCAGTTCAGGCAGGCACTTGAACGACATTGTATTCCATAATTAATAGGAATGTTTGCTTTTACTAGCAATTGAATTTTTTTAAGCAGAAACTTGTATTTGGCCCACTCTTTATTTTTCCTCTATAAGAGTCATCATACCGTGAATGCCTTTATTTAACGTAGTGGTTTCAATATTGTAATGAACGTACAATATAGTATTTGATTTACCAAACCTATATCTAGACAAACGTTGTAGTTGTAAAAGAAAAAAGTTCTGAGAACAACCGCTTACGCCCGTCTTGCCGGGTCTTATACTTTCGTAACTCCTTGTTCTTAAAGTTTTCATCGTTGGCTTTATTTGGTTTCCAGCTTAAATCAAAATTGAAATCTGTGTATGTTCTAAGAAACCTGTCATGAAACTAAGTTCAAAAATGTGACGGGAAAATGACTGCTAACATTAAGACCAACACAGTGATTTCGAAAACCTCGAGAAGTTAATAAATTAACAGTTGAACAATCTTTAGCTTTACATTCAGTTAAGAACAAGACTCATTTGATTTTCAAACATATCCGACTCAATTATTAATTAAAGTTTCAAAGTATTGTTTCGAATTGACGAAGACTTCTTTGTCATTTGACACAATGTATTTTTTTTTTTAAGTAAAACTTTGCTTTGAGTGCAGCTAAAAGTTTTGTACATTGTGACAAGAACACAACTCCAAAAGTCACACACTGAACTCGAGAAATTAAAAAGCGTAAGCTCTTACGAAACTGTCTTTAAATAGGTAAATGTTCTGTAAACGTGTTTTATGAATCCCTCTTCCCCCATAAGCACAAAACTTTTTATTCACAGGGAAAAGTTCTTGCACGTTTAAGTACTTTTCCCTATATGTTTTTCCATTTGAAATGGCATTCAAAACAAAATGGTGTTTCTGTAAAAAGAACCTTCACACATATATGTACTTTCACCCTGTTAGTTAACAAACAAAAGTACAACACTAAATCCATCCCCTTTTAATTGTTTGGCCTCGTAAAACGACCGCACCAGCAAGAGGAAATAAAATGTGCCTTCACGAAAATGCAACATAAACTCAGAGATCGATAATCTCCAATAAACATTAAGTATTTATTTCAGATAAACACATGAACTATGTTTCAAGCACACCTGTATACATAGAGATGTGAAAATTGATCAGGACTCCAAAGAAAAATGATGCGATGGTGCTATTAAAAATGTAACCCCCTGCCGAAACACTTTGAAACCACATAAGAACGAAAAATTATTGAGCCCATGAGTAGGCACCACCACCATAACAACAACAACAGCGGCAACAGCAACAACATCATCATCAAGAACAATGGAGCTCTTTAAGCCTTAGGCTATAAATAAATTCTCGCGGCACCCTCATAAAATGGTTGAATTTTTCATGACCGTGTTTTTTTTTTGTTACTTTCAATATGTTTTCTTTTGGGTATTTTCTCATTTCCCTTCGTTGATTTCCGCCACCTAACCCTGGAAAAGAACCATCGTCAAGGAGTATAGTGTTGGCAGTCTCAGTGCAAATGAAGCTTTTCTCGTTTATTATTCAGGCAGTCTGAAGTGGAATTCGTATATGTACCAACATAAAAATGAAATTTTTAGGAACAAGGAATAAAAATGTGGAAGAAGAAATAAAAGTCTTCACAAATTAAAATAAATGCACAAGTGGGTCGCATAAAGTTGTTTATATTGATAGGTTCGTTTTGTAGACAAATTTGAAGTTTGAAATGGAAGTTGGTTTAACGTATCTATCGGGAATTTTTCGTTTCGAAATAAAAAGAAATTGGATTTCGGGAAGAGAGCACAGATCCCCCTGCTCTGCACTTGGGGTAGATTTTTGCAGATCCATTTTGTTTATAAATTTCACTCTATACGAGTATTTCACTTATGATAGGCTACAGTCTTAAGGATAAAGAAGTTTGCATTTGAACCAATTAAAGTCTGGAAGGTTTTTTTTTTCACGAACAAAGAGGGTAGTTTGAAGACGTTGGACATTACTTTTGAGCTTGATACTCTAACACATAAATTTGGGGTTCGCAAAAGAATAGTTTTTTCATTTAAAATTAGCTTTAAGGGAAAACTTAACGAGATTCAAACCCGTCTTCACCAAACCTTAATATTACTAAACACACAAAGGATAGGCAAAGGTAGCTTTGTTTTTGTAGACCTTCCCAGTTTCATAGAGGACAATAACACTGTCGTCCTAAACAAACACCAACAGATTAACCATAAAAAAGAAATCGGATACCTTAGAGCAATTTCTACAAGTTGACAAGGGGGCATAAGAAATCCGAAGAATTATTTTAATTACGAAGACAACACCAAATGATTTACCATCGACATTGCCCTTTGACAGCTGCCTATCCCGCAATGACATTTTGTGGCATGCTTGTCCTTGGCTGTTAAATGTCATTGAAAATTGAATAAGCCCATAGCGATCCTCTGGAAAGAAAATAAACTTGTATTTCTCGCCTTTTCTCCTATCCTCTTCTTTGGTAATTTATTTTTTTGCTTGGCAAAATAGCCAAGTGTGCAGCTTTAAACGGTTTAAGACTAGTCCGAGGTCGAAGCCATACTTTTGCTTTAATTGACACACAAAATCAGAAAGCGTGATTTTTAATCTCACCGGAAAACATCAGAGCGGCGGGTATAGAGAAGAGACATGCGGATTTTTAAAAGGGAAATAGGGGTGCATAGCAGAAGATAAAAAAAAAATAACCTTGTCACGAGATTACTATAGCCTCAAAAGCGAAAAGAAAAGCATGAGGTATAAAGATAGGATTTTCATTAGCCAGGTTCTTTGAAGGCCGGCATGGAGTATTTTTTGTTTGTAATCGTAGAATTGCCTTCTTTCTGTTCTTTATTATTTTTTTATTTTTTTTTTTTATTTGAAAGGGGATGGGGTGTAGAAAAAGAAAACAACTACTATAAATTAGCGAGTCTATGTTGTTTTCATTGGAAAGACATAGGCCATTAGGACACCTGCTTCAACCACCCCCAAAGTATCGTAGCTACACTTTGTCTTTGTATAAAAAGTATTCATTGAAAGTGTGTTAATTAAATTAAGAAAACGAGGGGGATTTGGCTTAAGGGAAGAACAAGTATTACTGCGATGACTTTTAATCAATGATTCTTAGGATGTTTTCTTATTTATGGAATGCTGCTAAGTAGGTCAACATTGTTGTTTTGTTTTTGCTTAACTCATCAAATCCTATTGGATTAGTTTTTCTTTTGGATAAAGTGTTTGTCGATGAGCTTAAATGTGAGGGTGGAAATAAATCAGATTAGGAAAGTTTGTAATTTAAATGATTATGGAGCCGAGATTTTAAGAGCTTGTGCTTAGTCAGGGTTGAGTGGAAAATAAATCAAGCTTAGAATGGTTTTAAGTAATAATTTGTTAAACTTGGGTGCGCAACAGAACTGCTCTCTTATTCATTTGAAAAACTTTGTTATTTTCCAGAAACCTAAATTTTAAGTAAGAAATTGTAAATTATAAAGTGGAGTTCTGCGAAGCAGAAAATTGTATTGCGATTCATGGAAATTATAAACTTCAGGACAAGAAGGGCTTTCGACAAGGCGATAAACTGTCATGCGATGTCTTTAACATCATACTTGACAAGGCTGTACAAAACTTAAACGTCAACACCAGAGGCATATTCTTTCAAAGGTTTGTACAACTACTCGCTTACGCAGACGATATTGTCGGAAAGAGGAGAAGCTGGCGTGATGTTATAAGTGTTATAAGGGGAAGACGAAATTTTTGCTTTCTTCAAACATGGACAGAGAACATCGACGAATTGTAAAACGGCACAACAGTACATTACCTAGGATCCGCTATAGACACGGAAAACAACATCATTGCGGAAATCAAACGGAGCTCTTGCCAACCGTTGCTTCTTTTGGTTAAAAAGCCAATTGAGAAACAAAACCCACTCCAGAAAAACCAAGGTAACCATTTGTAAGACCTTGATCATCCTATTCCTGCTATAAGGCGCGGAAGCATGGACCTTATCTATTGCGAATGAGATAACTCTTATCGTTTTGTATGTAAGGACAATGTGTGAAGAAGAAGACACAACAACGAGCTGTACCGCGATCTGGGCACTCATCGCGATACTATACAGACATGTTGAGCGGATGGCTCGTCGGGTTTTCGAAAACACATTGCAGAAATCGCGGAAGGGGAAGATTTAAGTGGTGTTATCAAGTGGAAGAAATCAAATTCGTTGTGATGTTGGTTGAGAGTTGAGACCCGGGTTCACCCCGAATCTATGCCCACCTATGGAAGTAAAAAGAGTTGCTCAACTATGACTTTGTAGTGGTTGAACAACAAGTTGATGAACACGTTGATTTGGATGTTCACTGCAGTCTCCAAAGTCTTTTTGTGTACATATCACGACAGTTGTTTTTGTATTCATTCAATCTTTTGCATTAGCAGCAACCAGCTATTTAATTGAAACATTATTCTTCGGTCGTGGCTTGGTTGAAAAAAAAAAAAAAACCAAATGAAGTAAGTGGGATAATTAGATTCATCCCGGATCAATTAGATTACAACACCCCTAAGCTGGTGTTTGATAATAATTTCCAAATAATCATACCCTTAAGAGAAGCTTGCAAATCTAAGCCTTTTATTTCGTCTACCTGACAACTTTAGTGTGTTCCAAACAGAAATTTTAGCAATAAAAGAAGTCCTCTCCTGGCTTAGAGAAAACGTTGTATCCTACACGGATATATATTTTCTCGGACAGTCAGGCTGCTCTCAAAGCTCTTGCCTCTGTCTCTACAAAATCTAACACGGTTTGAAAACTGTCGCACGTCTCTAAAGGAGATGTAAGAACAGTTTAACATTCACTTTTCGTGGTGCCGGGTCACAGGGATATACCAGGCAACTGCATGGTAGACGAATTCGCCATAAAAGGAACGACTTCTCGTCTTCGACCTGAAAAAAATATTATGGGTATACCTATCGCATCGCTACAATACAAATACACTCTTGCTAAAGCAGGACCCCTCTGAGAAGATGAACACTAGATGGACGCAGAGTAATACATGTCTTATGACTAAACGAATTTGGCCATGTGTGAACTCGAAACGTTCAAAGAGCTTATTGAATCTAAGTCGTCTGCACATTAGTTCCACTATAGGTGTTCTTACAGGACACTGCCTAATTGGTAGGCACGCTAAAAGACTTGGTGTCTACTCAAATGACTTCTGCAGAAGCTGGATGGACGAGGAGGAAGGGGAGGCAATCCAACATTTCCTTTGCTCATGCCCTGCGCTTGCTAACGGACTGAAAGCTAACCTAGGTGATTAATTTTTCGACGACACCAGCGATTTAGCTAATAAAGATCTTAAAAGTCTCTCCCTTTTCGTACGAAGTTCTGAATGGTGATCACCTCGTTAGTCCAGGTTCGATTAGAGGGTGTTTCAACTCTTTAATACCCTAGATTTGAACCAGATGGTGATCAACCTTCTAGTCTCAGTGGTATCACAATGGACTCTCTTTGTTGAGTTTGTCGGTTTCCGTATACCAGCAGCCGGATCTAACTTAACCCAACCTAAGTGGAATAATTCATTTTTTTTTTTTTTAAATTTTCCTGTTTTGTTTAAACTTATTTTTCGAAGTTTATGCAAGCATACCGAGCTTAATAACTTCTAGAGTGTATTTCTCTTAGACTGAATTCCAAATATTCTCATAGGAACAGATCTTATAAATTCTGAGCAATTCTTAATAGTCCGGGATCCCTGGTCCAATTTTTTTTGTGATTACTATCAAGCTAATTTTCCCTGAGTGGCTTCATTTTGTTGAGACGCCCAACAATTTTCTAACGAAAACTTTCGACTGGGGTAGCTAACAGAGATAGCAAGGGTGAAATATGTCGATTTCATGATACTAAAAAATTTATTAGTAACAATTTCTTTCTTAGTTAAACTCCAAGATAATTATCTGAATTATGTAAAAAAATATTTGTCCTACAAATTGTATGGTTTGATCCCAAGAGTCCCCTTCCTCAAACATGTATCAAAAAAAAGTGATTACAAACAAGCTGATTTTTTGGTTTTTACTTATTTAATATTTATATAATCTAACAGTCGGATTGTCCTACAAATTCCGTGGTACGTTATCCCGGTCCTACGCCCAATAGTAGTAGTACAGATCCTTGATAAAAATAGCGCGCTACTCTAAAGCGGTGCTCCAATTGAATATATGCGGAGAGTTTCCATTATTTTACCACTCCCCATGCTGTTCAAGATTTTGTTTGGCAAGTTGTCGTCATTCTCCTATAACATTTAAGGTTTTTGAAAGTTGTAGTGATGCTTGCTTTGAAATTGAACGTGTCAAAAGCTTCAAATATCTAGGCATAACTTTGGATTCCAAGCTTAGTTGGAAGGATCACACTTCCAATCTAAAACAGTATTTAAATAGAGTAGTCAAACAGCTGTATCACCTCAGTCTTTATTGTAGCGCTTCAATTTTGAAACTAGTTTACTATGGTTTACTTGACTCTAAACTTCAGTATGGGCTATCTTGTTGGGGAGGTTCCTATTCTATAAATATTAATCCACTGTTAATAAAGCAAAAGCATGCAGTTCGCATTTTGTGTAAAGCAAATCGTCGTACTCCAAGTTTTGAATTGTTCAAGTCCCTGGAAATTCTACCATTAAGGCACATTTACTGTTACAAGGTCCTAAAAATATTTTTTGAAAACTCTGGGTTTTATGCAGTTAGAGTAGATTTAAATCACAATCTTCGTGTCAACAACAGAAATTTTGTCACGCTTCCTAAAATCAATAAAACGCACTTTTCACGGTTTTATTCAGTCACTGCTCCCCGCCTGTTTAATTGTCTTCCAGATATCCTAAGATGCGAAAGAGTGAAACAAGTTTTTTTGCGCAACGTAAAATGGTGGCTTTTCTCCAATAGCTATTCTTCTTTAGAATCACTTTTTACTCCCTTGTCATAAATATATATGTGCTTGGATCATCTGCTTGTTAATTATTTAAATATTTTTATTTTTGTTATTTTTTCTCTCCTCTGTTCATATTAAATTTTTATTGTTTCTCTCCTCTTTAAATTTAAAATTTAAATTTTTTATTTTTTTTTTCTTCTTTTACTTATACGCTTTGAAGTTTTTCCCCATCTGTTTCCTACTTAAATTAGTATCCGATAGATTCATTCGCCACTTGTTAAATTACAACTGAGTGAATCTTTTACTATTTCAAACAACAATAACTTTATTGTTTGCTTTTTATGTATTAATTCAAAGATTGTTTAGAAATAATGATTAATAAAAAAAAAAAAAAAAAAAAAAAATATATGTATTTGAAATTCATGAAATAAAAAATCTGAAGCGTGACAAAAAAAAAGTTGATTTTTTGGTAGACTCCACTTAACAATAAGTTAAAAAAATTAGTGAATGTCAACTTAACCTAAAGCAAAATATAACGAACACAAATTTGTTCCGCTTGGGTCTCTGTTAGTGTCCGACCGAAGCTTCAGCTTGATTGTAGTGTTGTAAAAACACTACAATCGCCTAAACATTCGGCTTCGTCCAAAATCGGCCGAAGTTTTGCTTGAAGCTTCGGACGATGGTTGATGTTAAGCCGAATAATTGGTTTCGACTTTCTTTCGTTAAGGAGAAAAGAGACCTTTCAGTATTTTGAAGAAAAATAACCTGTTTCAAGAGGCTTTTATTCAACTCCTACGAATTGAAAATACAGCATTTACAACATCGAATGAGATATTTAGGATTATTGAAGAGTATTTATGCAGAGTTTTTTCATTAAAAACAAAAAATGATATTAACAAAGGACGGTAAACCAAAAAATGAAAACGAAGACATTTTAATGCAAAAAATCGTAGGATATGATCATTCCAGTTTGCCAATAACAAAACAAGAATTGTTGCAACAAATTAAAAGAACTGCGTTTATCTGCAATGTATGATGTAATACACACAAGCGGTGCCCCACGGAAAAATTGCCAGAAAATTTTGGATGGACAATAATTGATGGCAAATGTGTATGAATTTTATTGGTTTGATGGTCCCCAAAGTTCATCTTTTGAAGATATATCTTCTGACATTCAAGGTACCCTATTGTTATTTTATGATTGACTATTCATTATTATATTATGATTTGCTTAATTTTTTTATGTTATTACACAGTCAGATATCACTAATGAAGGAAGTGAAGTAGATGCCGATGACAGCAATAGCTGCGAAAGTAGCGATAGCAGCGAAGGGTTGTCTGATGAATCTGAGGAGGATTAATTTTTTTTTTAAAATATAAATACCGAAATCTCTGTGCTTAATTCACTAAAAAATAAAGCTAAATATTTAAGATTAGAGCAAGGTTTGTTTTTTCGTTGAAGCCCTAGGGTTGACATAGGTTTTCCCTCCACTCGCCCTAGGTTTTTGCTGTGGCGAGCTGAGGGCTGTCAAGTGCCATGTATTTTTTTTTTAATGACAGAGATGTGTGTGGATTTGTGGTTTAGTGTTTTTTGAGGACTGGAAAACACAGGTTTTTTGAAAACTCATAGGATTGTCAAAAAAACCTGCGTCAACCCTGGAGAAAGTTCAACGAATGAACAAACAAAAAAATGACAATTCTTGTCGGACTAGCGATGCATACCTGTTTTCTTGTAGGACAATGTTTGAATTGGGCAGATAACACACTTACCTATAATGTAATATTTTTGTCCTACAGTTAGTAATGAAAATAGTAATCTGGTGGTATTGACATTTCTGAGCGTAGGACTGAAAAAACGTACCACGGAATTTGTTGGACAATCTGACTGTTAAATTATATAAATGTTAAATAAGTAAAAACCAAAAAATCAGCTCGTTAGTAATCACTTTTTTTGACCTCGTAATCGATACATGTTTGAGGAAGGGGACTCTTAAGATCAAACCATACAATTTGTAGGACAAATATTTTTTTACATAATTCAGATAATTATCTTGAAGTTTAACTAAGAAAGAAATTGTTACTAATAAATTTTTTAGTATCATGAAATCGACATATTTCACCCTTGCTATCTCTGTTAGCTACACCAGTCGAAAGTTTTCGTTAGAAAATTGTTGGGCGTCTCAACAAAATGAAGCCACTCAGGGAAAATTAGCTTGATAGTAATCACAAAAAAAATTGGACCAGGGATTCCGGACTATAACCGTCGCAATCTTTCAAAACTGACAAAAACTGCGCAATTTAAAGTAAAGATTTGGTGAATTCAATCTCAGGCTCTCCTGTATGGTTTTGGTCGTCTCGAAAATGCCCTGACAAACACGTATCTTTCAAAACAACACATTTTACCTATTTTTTCTTTGTGCTACAGATGTCCTATTCCAATCAAATGTTCTGCACCATGTGTTTTCTGGACATCCCCAAACATTTTGAATCAAATGATATACCTATACGATTTTCTCTTTTCAAATTGGAAGTTTTCAGTGTTTAAAAAAAAGTGGGAAAAAGTAAAGACCTTTCTCCCTTGATATAAATCGCCAGTGTTCTCCCAAAAACATTTTTTATTCTATAAACTATTGCTGCAAACATACAAAGAATACGAACACGAGTACCTATACTCCATACAATTGCTCTCTATAGAAAAGGATACATTTTTCATTTGTCTCTGCCTCAGTGCTTTCCCAAAGAGGCAAGTATACTACGACTAGCATTCGGCACAAAGCAAAGCGAAACGTGCGAACACGCCAAAAGAAAATAATTACTTTCAGCATTTGTTCCTCGTATCAGCGGTGTTTTCAATTTGGTTTCCTTTTCTCTGTTATTCGGGGGCTTCTCCGTTTCCACTCACACCCACCCAATAGATGCATCCGTTTCTGCAACTTTATCGAATGACAATACTTTATTTATTTTTTCGTTTTTATTTTTCAATTTAGATGAAAATAGTTTTCTTTCCTCGGTTTCATTTTAACCGGAATTAAATTGAATCCTGAATTTCAATTTGTTTCTCTTTCATTTTTGTGTTGCCTTGCCTTTATAGTTTATGCATTTATCACTCTATTGCGGAAATACCCACCCATACGATCACATATTCTGTGATGAGAAAGTCTCCCTTGGAGGACTAAGCAAGCGACGCAATGGCTTGAATAAATTATGTATGCAATACTCCGAACAAGAAAAGGGCAAAAAAGAAAATATTTAATAAAACGAAGGGTATGGCCCACGAGCCACGACAATATAGAAAAGTCAATACTTCGGCAGTTATCTGCAAATGGAATGTAATCTTCGATTGGTTTTTTGTTTTTTGTTTTTTTTTTCATAGTGAAGCTTATTTGAGTTTACAGTGTCAATTTTTGGAGCTGTGCCATATTACTGCGTGCGATTTTGAATCACCGTGTTTGTTGGTATCACACCGTTGCCAAATGTTTAGAGGTAAGAGCGAAAGTGCAATTTATGTGCCGAAAACTCGCATGAATGAATTTTCATTAAAAGCTAACATCGGTAAAGATGAATGTCGTGAGTAAGGTGGAGAAAAAAGGAATAACGGATGCCTGCATGGCTGGCAGAATTGAATTTCAAAATGAAATGCAGACATTGGTGACGTGCGGAAGGTTATGCTGAATGTATATTTGGAAATAATGTAAATTTGTTGCGAATGTTGTTGATTGTGGGTGTTGTTATAAGTGTCAGTCTTTTGAAAGTTCCTAAAAAGGGCTAAAGTGGTTTCTTCCTTGTAGTTCTCAATAGCAATAAATAAGACGTGAAGCTTATCGACCTTATGAAGGTATTAAGTGGAATTCTATTTTTGAGCTTATTTATTGTTCATATTTTAGTAATGAACAATGACGTGAAACTACTACTGTTCTTTTGTGTTTGCAGCGACAGCCAAGCTGTGTTTAAGGCCCTTCTGAACCCACTAACTTCTTCGAAAGTGATCCAGAAATGCAAGAGGTTTCTGAAGACTAAACTCTTTGAGTCTCGTTTGGGTTCCAGGTCATCACGGCATAAATGGAAATGAGATCGCCGATGAACTTGCTAGGCAAGGTTCTCAGACAGCTTTCTCAGGACCTGAACCGTCGATATGTCTACCAGCGTCCTCAGTGAGGGCTTCAATCAACGATTGGATCTGTGAAGAGAATAACCGTAGATGTCATGTCTCTATTCTATGCAGACAGACCAAACGTATGTTTCCCAACGTCAATAAGAAGACTGCAACATTTTTGCTATCTCGTAGCAGAACAGACTGTAGAAAGCTTATTGACTTTGCCAGCGGGCACTTCTCTTTAAGCATTTAAACCTGTAAGGCTTAAGTGATGCGCTCTGTGAATCTTGTCGAGAAGATGATGACACCACAGAGCACTTCCCCTGTAAATGTCCTGCTTTTTCTCGCACGAGGTTACAGATACTCGGAGCTGACATAGTGGGAGCTGGTAACTTAAGCTCCTTACCATGGCAGCATCTTTCGGCTTTTCTACGAGCATCTGGAAAGCTATAACAAATAGAAGGTTGCTATCTGGTAGTATAATCATTGTATATAGAAACTATAGTAAGTTCAAAACACGATTAAACAATGCCTTGGACCGGAGGAGCACGGTGGCACAGCATTCGCTTCTCTACACACAATGGTGAAACAAATGGCTTTGGAACGGAGACTGCTAAGTTGGACCGGAGAAAATAGGTTCGCTACCAGTCAAAAAGTCTACATAATAATACTATAGTTTCTATATACAATAGTATAATGGACCGGTATTTAGGTCTGAGTGCTCCAGTTGGTTTTTTAAAAACTTCCAACAGGAAAAAAGCTTTTCTTAAACGGCAGAGAGTCGTGAGCACCCTCAATCAGGTCTGAGTGCTCCAGTTGGTTTTTTAAAAACTTCCAACAGGAAAAAAGTTTTCTTAAACGGCAAAAAGTCGTGACCACCCTCCATTCCTAATGGTTTTTTCGATATTCGATAGGTTTTTTCTGAAATTCTTAGATTTTCATTATTTTCTGAGATATTTTGAACGCTTTTTTTTAAATATCAAATGCACATTTACCACTGAATGGGAGGGATAAGCAATGGTTTGGGTTTCTTAAGATTTGGAAAACAGCTAACTTCAGGCTATTAAAAATATAACAATAGTTTGAGTTCATTCTTCCAAACAAATTTTTTGCTAAATCAAAATGGAATTGCAGAACCACAATGAGGTTCCAACTCGAAATTTTTCCCATTAAATTCTTTATGAGCTCTTCCAAGGAGTTTAAACTTTTTAGGACAAGGAAAGCTTAATTTTTGTCGTATAGTGTAGCGTAAATATAACTTTTGGGTTCCTTCTGTTTTGTTTTCTCTTTCTCTCTCGTATTCGCCCTCTCTCTAATTTCTCTATCGCTTGCTCTATCTTTATATCAATTTATTTATATCTCTGTTAAAAAAAAATAAAATAGCACAATAAACTTTATAAGCAACGTTAATCCGAAAACAGTTTGCAAAGACTTGCTAATTTCTTCAATCATAAGCAAAAAACCAAAAACTAGATTAATGAACAACTAAACTTATATCGACCAACACACGGTAATACACTAATTATACTCTTCTCTCGGTTGGGATCTTAATTCTTAAATATGGCTTCTAAGTGATTTCCCGCTTTGGACAAAATCAAAACAATTTCCCATCTTCTCACACAAGACTGAGGGAATCGTAAGTAAGTTTCCTTGATGTCATAACTGAATTACCTCGTTCGACATTCGATAATAGCATGAGAAACACAACAAATCGCTCGGAAACCATATAAACTCTACTTGTGTTCCTAGATGGTATTCTTCTTCTTCCACTTCGCAGACAAATAATAGAAAATGTGAGGCATAAAAATTATACCACAGAAAATACAAGGAAAAAATAAGAAGAAGTGAAAAGAAAATAATAATCGACCATCTTTAGCCACTTTCGTTTTCTTGATGTGCGAGCCTACACAAGAGACCTACTTTTCAAGCCGACAAAAAGTCCGAAAAAAGTATGGTCACTATATTGATTTAGCAGAGAAGTAGCAGAGCAGAAGTACGTGAGAACTCAAATGGGAATGAATTAGTGCCAACATAAAAAAAAGACGGCTAGATAACAAAAGGTGGGTCGAATCGTTTTGCGGGTTGGTTTGAGAAATTAGTGGTATTTTGGTTCTTAATCCAAAAAAATAGAATGAAGATTGTAATTGTGATGAGAAGTCATTAAGGAAACAAAAATTTCTTTGCAATGCCATTGGAAGATACACTTGGTTTTTTCTTCCATTAAAAGAATCGAAGCGATTAAGCATTCATGTTGTGTAAAAAGAGTTTGATTAATTTTAGTCAATTTTTGTATTAATCACCAATCATTTAGTTCTCTTTTTTTCACATTTGAAACTGATGCTTTGTTGTGGTTAAAAGATTGCTGGAGTGATTAATTGAAAACATATACTCTTAGGCTATAACCATTAGGAAAGTGATATTTCACATTGAGTCTTTTATAAATGGTGCCCTCATTTTATGTCAACGTCTATGAGTAGCAAGGGCGAAAGTTCAAGATACTGAAATATTCTACAGTCTCTGGGTAAATTGAACACATTGAAGCTTTAAAGATACATCAATATCTTCTTTATAAGAAACGTTGTTTTTACACTGTCATGTTGTCACAAACATTTTACAGTAATGAGAAGGATTATTTGAAAGGGTCGAATCGCAATCAAGCTCCTTCTACATCCTCTTTTTATCAATGCATATATCACGAAGAAAACCAACTTAGCATTCAACTGTTTTGCCTACGTACATCGATTGTATTTGTATAACTTATTTTGAGTAATGGCGCATTTTTATGTAGTGAAAACTCCATGGGAATAAAATGGTCCTGAACATGAAGATGAAAGAGAAGAACCAATTCTCTTTTAAATTGCGATTATAGGTACTATAAGGCAGTGGTACCCGTGGCATGTCTGCCTGCTAACCCAGAGGTTAACAATCCCAACAGAAACAAATTGTTTTTTCACGGGTATCGCCTTTCGCGAGGAATTGGCAAGTTCTTCGTTAGTAAATTTATGGCCATGAAAAGCGCTTTCTCGATTAGTCGTTTGAACCGGCAAACAATTGTTGGTCTCATTTATTCCCTCACAAGACATGGTTGTGAGAAATGCGCTAAGCCTCGGCGCTCCTCGCTCTTTTGCGTCACCTTATATATTTTACTTATTTGAGGCAAGTTTCGCAATCGTGCCGAAAAGAAAATATTGAGATTACAATCAAATATGACAATACGATGATATAGAAAACGAAAAGAGTGGGTTCTGGATTTCTTTTTGTCGATCCGAATGCGGATCTGCAGTCCCAATCGACCAATTTGCAGTTAGGGTCTGTGAAATATTGGTAGCTGTCATACAACCTATAAGATAATGCTTTTTCTCAGAAACGGCTCCAACGATTTTGATTAAATTTTATATTTTCTTCTTTTATTTCTTAATTGTCTGTCGTATGATGTAAAAAAATTTTTTCAACAATTCTGAAAACAGCCACAGTACCGTTTTTTCATATCCTACTTTTTTGATAAGGGCACTGTTGCACTTGGAGCGTAGAAAAAATCGATTTTTAAAAAACGTACAACTTCTGGAGAATATCTCCCGAGATTTTCAAGTCGATTTGATGAATTGAGTTACGGCCGTTTAGAGTTGGCACCTTTCGTTCAAGTCAGTGCCCCTTGGTTAGTGAACACGGTACTACAATGATTTCTTATGTACGAACTTACCGACAACTTTTAGTAAGGACCTGTAGGCAGCACTCAGTATGAGTGGTCACGGCTTACGGTAGTACATTTACGTAGTTGTGTTTCAGGGTGTGTGGCTATGTTATATTGTACATCGACTTTAAACTTTAAATGCGATTATCTCAAAACCTCTTTTTTTTGAAGTCGGGGACCGCGATAACTCAAAAACGGCTCAGCCGATCATTATCAAATAAACATTTATTGTTAATAAAACGAAGTACTCGATCGCAGGAATTTCATTTTTCTCAATAAAACCGATTTTATAGACGATTTTTAGGTGAAAATCGAATTTTTTTTTAAACTGACCAAAAATTCCAAAACTGAAATTTTTGAAATCCCAGCGATCAAGTACCAGAAAAAGATGTTATCTTTCTAAACCTTTTTCAATTTTTTGTTTCAGATAATTTTTGAAGGCGGAATTGCGGCCCAAGCAAAAGAATATATTGGTTTACAAGCCCTTGCTTATTTATATGTAAGTTCAGTTGTTGTTATGAATATTTTGATGTGGGGCAAATTATAAAATATTGTTCAAATTTTAATACTTGTACTAAATTTCCTTTAAATATATCTCATACATTTCTTTCAAAAAATTCACGAAAGTTTGTTTTTAAAGCCTGAACTACATCGAAACACAAAGTAAAAAGTTTGTTAAAAAAGTCAAATGATATTCCGAAACTCTTCTGTCAAAAACAAATTTGTATTTCTTCCTCTCAATTTAAAAAAGTGTCTTTGAAAAAAGCTCGCACATATCGAAGCTTTCACTTTAGGCAATTTTTTGAAAACAAACACAATCAAATAATTTTGTTTATTTTTCTTGAAAGGTAGCGCTTTCATCACTAGAATCCTGTAGTTTTCATAACAAAAGCTCTTTCATAGTTTCAAACCTATTTTGAAAATTATAAAATTGAAGTAAATGTCAACTTTGTTTTCAAATTTTAAAGTAAATTGAGGCGTATTCAATTAAAAATATTGATTATTAACCATAGCCAGCTCCCAAAAACAGAAATATTTCTTTTTTTGATAAGTTGTTTATTGTTTTGTTTTGAAATATTTAACCGTCAAAAAGCTTTTCGGAGTTTTTCTAATGTTGCCAACAGGTGTCACGCAGTAATATGTGTGTATTTTAAAAGCTTTTACTTTATTTAGTTTTTTTACTTTTTTCACTTTGTGTTTCGATGTAGTGAAAAACAAATAAGCAGTTTTGCAAAAAACTGCTCTGAGGATTTCGATTAATTTCAGCGTTTATATGTACATATTAGCAACTGCAACAAAATTGCGTTATTCAATTTTCATAACTACTGTGTAGTTGGCAACGCTGTACCAGGAAATATTGTCGTGCCCCTTTTTTAAATTAAAGTTAGTTGTTTTGGATTCTTATAACTTTCGAGCTTATTTTCTGAATTTTGGGTGTACTTAGTTTTATTCTATCACCGTTGGAACTTTGTATTCATTCCTACCTCTAATGCTTGTGTTTTTTTAGACGTTTGATCTTTAAATTGGCAAAACTGTTTCTAGTGATTGTCATTTAAGCAATTGTTTGTATGTATTGTTTTTAGTTTTTTTTCTTTTTAGTTAGGTATAAGTTATAGCTATTTGCTGTAAGTAAAAGTTCAGTTTCTGAAATCAAGTTCTTAACAAAAATTTTAATCATTTCCAGTCAAAAAGAAAAGTAGCAAGAAACTGCTTTCTGAGGCTCTGATGCTCAGAAAACAATTTTATGCTACTTTTCGTTTTAACTGGAAATGAAGTTAAAATCCGGCCATTCATAGGTACTAAACTATTTATGCTGATTGGTTCCTAAAGTCTGCTTTAGAAATCTAAAATCTACTTCACTTACTTTTTAGTGTTTTGAATTTTCGACATATATATCTGATTTATTTAGTCTTGAACTATTTATCGTAGTTTATTTGAACATTGTTTTTACGGCGGTTTCCAATAACAGTCGTATTTCGTTTCGCTTTACAAAAATGTAACAACTGTATCCTTAAAGCCTATAATGCTATATTTAAGAAAACAGAATCCCCTTGCAATAACCCCAAATAAAAGTTTACACAAGTAACATTGTGTGCACCTTCAACCTAATCTAATTACGTAATTTTTTTTTCGTTGTATATAAAAAGAGATTTCATAACCCAAGTCTGGATATTTCGCAACCCTCCATTCAATTCAAACAGAGATAATATTTTCAAAAGAAAATCCTTCCAGGCCATTACTGCAAAGAAACAATAACATTTTATCTTAATGGTAGGCACGGTAGATAGAAAGAAAATCCCATAAGGCTCAAACAGGGGAACCGACTCTTAAATCAGAGTAATCAGAAAATTCAGAGCTCCTTTAAAAGAAGGCTGCAGAATTCAACAACGAGAAATCTACCTGTCTAAGCTTACAAAATGTCGAGAATTACTTGGAGAACACGTCGGCAAAAATTGATTACGGTTCGATTTTGTTTCATAAATCTAAATTTGTCATCGGTTCGGAACAAAGATACGTGTTCATTCAAAAACAGAATAGGAACTACAACCAAAGCATACGCAAGCAAAGGTATAGTATCTGTGAAGGTGTTTGTCCTGTTTGTATATATAGGCATACACATTTATGGCAGGGACATTTTTCAAGAACCTTTCATCTGATATCGATGGCAAAGGCGTTGGCGTAGCACCTTTTTAGATGAGGCTATAAATAATGCTTTTTTAATGAAAGCTTTTGAAGGTGGCATCGCTTGGCAGCACAAAAGGTGATTTGTCATAATTCCTTTTGATATGTGTGTGCGATGACAGTTTTTCTTGTCTTTATTTGAAAGGAGAACGATTTAATCTAAACCAAAGCTTTCGATAATGAAAATCTCAGTTCTTTTAAATGTGTGGTAGTGGAGTGTAAAGATAATATTGTCAGATCGTGTCGACTTGATGGGATTTAAAAAACTTCTTTTTTTTTTGCTTTGGTAATCTAAACGCTAACGTAAATGAGACATTTATATTTATATTTACCCCAGATTCTAAAAAAATTTAAGTTTGAACTTTGGACTAAACTTATGAGGGCCAATCTGTGGTGTAGAGTTCATTGTGCCGCGTTAAAATTCATGGCAACATGGGTCTTTGAAAAAAGGAAAATCGTCATTTGTCTCAATAGAAATGTTAAAAATTATAGATTCTTAAAATAAAATATCTCAAATGCTCCATCCTGCAGTTTTGTGTGAGTGTCGAATACTTTCATTTTAATTGTAACTCTAATTACTTTCACTTACCTGAAAAACCATCTTCGCATGTACAATTGTAATACGCTACACCGTCAACGCAAGTCCCTCCATTTTGACAAGGCCCCGACCAACATTCATCCCAATTCGTTTGGCACTGTATCCCTGTGTATCCATCTATGCAATAACACGAATACGAGCTAGAACGGAAAATAAAGACTTGAAAATTAGCTTAAAGCCTTTAATCAGGAAAAAATTGTGTACATTTTTTTTCGCTACAAAATCTCCAGGCATTCTAACAGAAAAGTATAATTGTCGAACCGCCCCAAACCGAAGGAGAATAAATTAAGATTCCAGTGGCTAGTATAAAGTGCTACAGCATTTTAGGCCACGTGAAACCTTTGGAAAGCCTTCACCATGTTGGAAGGGTATTCACCAGGAACAAGCATTTTCTAATAAAACATTCATCGCTACCAGCCAGCAGCTGTCCGGCAAAATGTGTGCGAGTTTAATAAAAAAAAGAAAGTTTAACGAGGTTACCAGTGATGTTAAATGTTAGACCAACGCGTTCGCTGGTATCTTTTGCCGTATAAACGGAGTCAAGTTGCGATTTGGTGTCAATGTTGCACCTTACCTCATTTTATTGCTCGGCAAAAACAGACGCAAATAAAGAAAAAAGTCCGTTGCAGACATTGAAGGAATGGTGGAGAGAATTTAAGTTTGTACTCTGTTTTAATGGGCTTCCATAGAATGAATTGTTTTTTAGTTTTGTGTAACGTCGCTGGCACAGGAGAACAATAAAAAAGAAAATGCATCAAAGCCCAGCCCATGCAACTTACCTATTTAATCCATCAATGCAAACGCCAAACACACAGGGATTGCTGAGGCAAGCGAAACCAGCCTGTCCGCCCCTCAAAATGGCCAACATCCAAAGGAGGCCAAATAGCCACGAGTAGGATTTCAGTACTGACAACGTTGGTGTTGATTTTGTTGCAGTTGTTGGAGTCCGTTGAGGCTGTTTCACATGATGTTCTTGCTGCTGTTTCTGATTGGGATTAGAATACCGTAAGGATGCCAATGGCGACAGGGGTGGTGTGGATGGTAATGGTGACGTTGCTGATGTAGATTGTTCTACTTTTCGCTGCTGCTGCTGTTGTTGTTGTTGATGATTGTTTTGATGGTCATAGTGACGACGGTGGTGCTTGTAATCAGGTGGTTTCTCAATAGTTAGGTGTCTACATTGATTGCTGCTGTTGTTGTTATTGTTGTTGGAGTCAAATTCAGAGTTGGAGTATCTGTGTGTACTACTAAACCTATAACTAATACAACTGGTTAAAGTGTCATCCATGGTGTCATCAGCAGACACCGATGATGATTCTTCTGTTTCTTTTTCTGTTGCTGTTGTTGTTGATGGTCCTTTTCTGGTTCTATCACTGATCCTATTGCGGGCGATGGACTTGCATCCTCTGTGACTGCCGCCATCATCGTCATCGGCTGCCGCCCTATTGGCAGTCATTGTGTTGTTATTTTCTTCGCCTTCAGGTTTTCTCGTTCGATGCTCCCCGAAAGAAGATACTTCAATGAAATCAGGGTATACAAAGAAAAATGCTTGAGGAGATTTGTATCCTTGTCTGTGTTATCAGCAAGAGGCTAGATGGCTCTTGCTGCTACTGCTGGTTATGGTGTTGTTTACTCTAAATGCAATTGTGTTGCTAATGCAGTTCTTTGTATACGGTGGCATTGATTGATGGTTATTTGTTGCGATGCGGTTGTGTTACACAGAAGCAAGGTGACGTCCTTACAATCAGTCAAAGTAAGTTTAAGTTGTATCGGGATGACGTGTGTACGTTTTTTCTAGGCTCCCCTTCAAGGATTGGCAATTGATTGGAGTTGTTTTGAGAGGTGAGATCCTGAAAGAAAAAAGAAAAGAGAAATTGAGTAGAAGTTTAATCAAATAAAGTTTGTGTCAAAGGAATTTGTTGGGATTTTCTGGTTTCAGGTTTAAAATTTCAAACTTTAAAGTATGGTAATGTTTGAAATTTTTTTTGTAGACAGTGTTAATAGCAAAAAAGGATTTTCTATCATGATTGTTAGAGAACCAATTGAATTCTAAAAGGCTTTTAGAAGATCCCATGTTCTTGCAGCCAGATAAAACCTGTTAAGCCTTTCCAGCGATGTAAAATTGAATTTAAAAAGTAATATATAGGGTAACGCAACAGAGTGAGAAGCGCCTGGGCCCTAGCGCATTTCTCACAGCCATGCCTTTGTGAGGGAATAGAGAGGACCTATAATTTTCTGCCGGTTCCGAACGGCTAATTGAGAAAGCGCTTTTCATGGCAATGAATTTACCATCGGAGGATTTGCCAATTCCTCACGACAGGCGATACCCGTGGAAAAACATTTTTGACTCTGCTGTGATCCGAACCTCGACCCTCTAGGTTTGCAGGTGGACATGCTAACCATCACGCCACGGGTACCAATGAATTTAGTCTTATTAATAATATCAAGGTCCATAACTGTCCTCGGTGTAATCATTATTATTTTTATAATATTTGTTGAAGAAATTCAAAATGAAATAAACGCAATCCTATCGTAACCATTAGAGCAACACTAGAATTGCAATTTACTAGGACACCAACGCAACAAACCATTTCTTGTTTTGATTGGGTTGCAGTTGGTTTGTGTATAAAACTGCCTCAACTGCAAAGTCTGAACCATTCTTATTGATAAGTGTTGTCCTGTATAAATAGGTATTCTCGATCAGGAAGTTGCCACTCAGCTGAAGTTCTACGTATGCAACCCCATCATGTGTATTATCCTTCCATTCTTAGCAGATGTTTGAAGTGTGAGTGACAACACACAATTCAAGTAAGAAGAAAATTTCAGCTTTTAAAGCTCACCAACTCATCCTAAAGACACAGTGCTGTCGTCTACGCTCTCCACTTTGTGAAATTGTGAACATCTCATTAAGGCAAAAAAAGAGGAAAAATAAATAAACAAACTGAAAACACGTAGCGAAAATTACTACAACGGCAAATTCACAGAAGGATAAACTTTAAAAGTTTTTCTTTTTTTTTTAAACATACGGAAAACCCATTGTAATTTTCTTTGTTGTTGTCTGTGCAGCAGGGAATAGTCCTTGTGTGTGCCGGTTTTGTGTGTATTTTCGGTGCAGGGAGTCGGAAGTTTCCGCCTTCTTGCGTTTGCTGCTGCACCAACTGGCTGATGGTGAAGTGTGTGCATTGTTATCGGTCCATTCAAGCCCTAAGTTGTGCAACACTGGAAAATAAAGAACTCGTAGTCAGGCAAATAGTGCCTTCTGTGTGTTATGTGTGTTTTATGGTAAAATAAAGTTGCGTAGGAAACGGTGTGTTAGTGCCTAGTGGAGGTGCATTGAAATAGAAAGTATATATTTTACGTTCATGCATGCTGATGAGAAAACAAAATGCTTTTGCTTTGCCGGATGTAATTTCAGAAAACACACACACACACACACACACACACATAAACAAGATAAATCGTTTTCGGAATTTGTTTAAATGAAATTTTCCAAAGAATGACTCTTAAGTGTAAAAGGATTCTTCAGCTTCATATCGCTCTATAAAGTAGCTGTTGGAAATAGAAAGTCGTATTTGTGTTGTGCTTGGGAGACAACATAATAGTAACTAGTAAGGATGATGTAGATACAATGTTAACATTGCATTGTGTCGAAAGTGAAAAAACAATGGATGAAAAATGAAGCTACAGCTTGAGGAAGTAGTCCGTTTGATGAAAATGTCTGTCTTATTCTTAACAATGTTTAATTTTTTTTTCTTGGAAAGAGATCTCAGTGAAGTGCTCACAAGTACATGACTTATGGTTTATTTGGAAAAGTCATTGTTTTTTTCATACTGCTCTAGGAATTAAGTAAACGTTGAACTAGCAAGTCCCTTGAGAGTAATTATATTTCGACGAAAAGCACCTTTTCACTTAACTTTTTGAATCGGCATGAAATTGTATGTCCTTGAAATATGTTGGGCCCGAAGCTTTGTTGTGCCACTGTATTTATTCAAATAATAAATATTTTTCTGAGTAATATAGCGACTAGGAAAACGAATCAGGAAAGAAATTTAAAAGGATTATTACGAGTAACTATGTTTTCGTTAGAATTGAATAACAAATGTTATTCCCATCAATGGCTTGTAAACCAGAGAATTTTTGCCAAAAGAATAAATGAATGTTCAAAGAATTTTCTATTTTCCTGTTCATTTCATTTTTCATTTTTCGTAATGGCTGATTGAAATTTCAGCCAAAATGGAATAAATCGTTCCAATTGTTTTGATTCCATTGTCCAACTGACAGACTCACAGAATTATTTTTTTCTTGTGAATTGTGCATTGAAAACAAGTTGCTGGTGTGTGACTTCGAAGAGTTGAGAGCCTGGCAACTGACATATTTTTCCTGTTCGCTATATAGACGCTAATCAGGAAAAAATTCATGTTTCCATTTGTCTGAACTTTTTATGATGGTTTTTTCTGATCCTTATAATTAGCCCCGTAGCATGATGTGACATTCCTTTCCAACGATTCCAAAATATTGACTACTTCCTTGAGTTGGTGGCCTTTACTTTTGATTTCTGAATCATGTTCAATTATTTTTTTGCGCAGTAACCTTTCGCGAGGAATTGACAAAGTAAATTAATTAAATTAGTAAATTCATTGCCAAGAAAAGCGCTTTCTCGATTAACCAGGATCGATTGTAGGTCCCCTCCTTTCCTGGGGTTCCTCGCTCTGTTGCGCCACCCTATTAATTATTTTTTTTAGAACAATAATTTACTAACTGTGATTTTGAACCGCATGTTAAATATTTTCAATCTTTGAAGATACCTCGTTTTCACCACTGAACGTGCTGTCCGATTACTCTTATAAATACGCTATCATGCATTACAGAGTTATTTAGAAGCGTTAATCTTTGAAGCAGTTTCTTTTCTATATTACTCTATTTTGACGTTTGTTGAACTTGGGTTTTTAGCATTATATTTTAGAACATGATTACAGAATTATGTTTCTGCAAACTTTAAAAATAAAAAGATAAATAGTGTGTATACTTTATACTACTTTATATTACCGATCCAATAAATCTTTTTATTGTGTCCCACAAGTCGGTTACCAAATTCCATAAATATTTACTTGCGATTATAAAATAAAAAGGGTTGCACAACAAAGTTAGGAACCCCAGGGCCAAGCTCATTTCTCACAACTATGCCTTGTGAGGCAATGGAGGGGACCTACAATTTTCTGCCGGCTGCGAACGGCAAATCTAGAAAGCGCTTTTCATGGAAATGAATTTACTAATGGAGAACTTGTCAATTCCTCGCGAAAGGAGATACCCGTGGAAAAACTTTTTTGCCTCTTTTGGTATTCGAACCGCGATCCGATTTAAAAAAAAACTGATCTAACGATTTTGATTAAATTTTCAGCGTTGATGTGTATTAGTAACTACAAGAAAATGACGTTATAATATTCTCGTTTAAGACCTTTGAAATATTTAATAGTTTTTTAATATTCCTAAGTGATTTTGTTCAATTTGTTAGTTAATGTGTAGCTGGCAACCCTGTACCACCAAAATCATGAGCGAATACTTAAACCTTGCACTCTGCCTTTGGTTTTGATATTATAATCACCACACAAGGCAGGTTCATGCGACCGTGTCCACTTTCATTTTAGCAATCATACTGTCAAAATTTTTGAGAGCTAATGGTCGGTTAACGCGGCGTATCTTACGGGTGCAGGCGAATCGCTAGTGTAAAGCAGAAAAGTAAGAGAGCTGTGACCCGTTCGAGATCACGATGACTTTTACTCCCACATTGACAATGTTAACAGAAAAGCAAACAGCTAGCTTTGATTTCTCAATTGTTAGACCAATTTTACTTCACATAAATTTGTAAGTTTCCTCTTTGACATTTCTTTAACAATTGAAAGAATGTACCTTACGAGTTTGGTCACCGAAGGTCCAAAAAGTCGCATTTGTCTTTGCGTTGAGAATCTTTTTGTAAGTAAAAAACTTTAAAGAGCCCAATTATGCTGGTCGTCTTCAAATAATCAACCTTCAGAAGCTTATTAATGTGGCTAGAAATTGTAGACATTATTTTATCTTTACTTTATCCACAATCTCTCGAGACAAGATTCGATTACCGCAGACGGCTGATATTTTCTTAAAAAAAAAAACAAATACTCTTGATTGCGTCGTTTCTCACCGCACCGGTGCAGTGCACAGTAGTTTTTTTATTGGAAGCGTCACAAAAAAAATCTTAATTACAAGACAAAACCTTTTCCCTGAAATTGAGCCTTTCCACATTTTGTGAAAATTTGGTCGAAATACGTTCAAAGAGATAAAAGTTATCTGTGGTTTTCAAAATTTAAAGGTTTTTTAATTTCTCAGAAAAAGAAGAATCAAATCTAAAAAAAAACACAAAAAGCACAAAATTTGAAAATATATTGACAGATTTTTGGGAAATTTTTTTGATATTCTCCACTGCTCTTTAAAAATCAAATTTGTATCTCTACCTCTCAGTATTGAAAAAGTATGCATGGAAAAATCTAGCTCGAAGATTTAGAATTTTTTGAAAGCAAACACAATCAAACAACATTGTTTATTTTTTCTGAAAGGCGGCACTTTTATCAGTAAAGTCTTGTCGTCTTCATAACAAAAGCTCTTTCAAAGTGTTAAACAAATTCTAGATAGATATTTATTTTTTTTCGTATTCACATTTACATTTGGTAAGCTACCGCACAGTATATAATACAGAGATTTGATATATTTATATCTTTCTACTGAAGTATTATCTATAATTAAGAAGAAATTTGAGAATCAATGGAAAAAATGACTTTGAAGGAAAGTACAAATAAAACCTTCAATGCAAAAAAAAAAAAAAGAAAGAAATTACCATATTTAAATAGTAATAAATTAAGGCTGGTACATTTTTACTTAAGGACTATGATTAAACTTGAATTTAGGCTTAATCAGTATTGCACAAAATAAATATATATATAAGTTATTATTAAAATATCAAACTGACAAACAAATAACTAAATAAATAAATAAATTAATAAATAAATAAATAAATTAATAAATAAGTAAATAATTCTGTAAATAAATTAATTTGTAAATAAATAAATAAATAAGTATTTGAATAAATAAATTGAATTGAATCAGATGTGTTTAAATAACTTTATGGATAGTTATTTAAAGAAGGAAATAAATAAATAAATAAATAAATAAATAAATGAATAAATAAATAAATAAATAAATATATAAATAAAACAATAAAAAGAATAAATAAATAAATAAATAAATAAATAAATAGCAAACAAATAAGTAAATAACAAATAAACAATAAATAAATAAATAGATTTGTAAATAAATAAAGAAACTTATAATAAGAATGTTAACCAAGAAAATACTACAATCACTTAGTAATTAATAGACATTTAATATACATAAAAGTCGATACGCAAAGACATAGGTAAATTTAGAAAAATGGTTAGGATATCAGCTGATTTATAAGTGGATTGTCACAACTATCACAGTTTTCTAAGAATTTGTTTGTAAGTTTATTAATTCTTTCAGTGATAATTTCAACATTTGCTCTTGAATGCAAATCAATCGTAGAGTGGTAGCGGGAGAGGTTAAGCATCATTTTTAGTAATTTGTTCTGCGATACTTGCAATTTATAAATATGACATTTAGCACAACTTCCCCACACCTGACATCCATACAAAAGGATAGCCTGGAAGACAACTTTATGGACAGTAATTTTGTTGGCGTTGCTCAACATTGACTTTCTATTTATAAATGGGTACAACATCCTGGTTGCAATGCTTACTTTTTGTAAAGTTTTGGCCACATGCACACTAAATGTTAATTTTTGGTCTAAGTGAATCCCCAGATACTTTACGGTCGAATCCCAGTTGACTCTAACTCCGTTTATGCAAAGCTGATTGGTTGGGAGGTAGCAAGGTTTTCTTTTTCTGCTAAAAAAGATTGCTTGCACCTTTTCAACATTAAGTTTAATTTTCCATTTATTATAATACTGGAGCATCCTTTCAAGCGCATATTGTAAATTTGTCTCAACACCGAGACCAAATTCATGAGATGAAAATATGCCAGTATCATCAGCGAAGATAGCAATTTCACATTCAGGCAATCTGGGAATATCAGATGTAAAAATGTTATACAAAAAAGGACCCAGGACTGATCCTTGTGGAACACCTTGATTGATAACATTACAGTTAGATGAACTACTATTAACAAAAACACGAAAACATCTATTGGACAGAAAACTTTGGGTAATTTTTACCAGGTACGCAGGGAACCCAAGATTTATCATTTTGTGCACAATTCCATCATGCCATACTGTGTCGAAAGCTTTTTCAATGTCAAGCAGGACTAGACCCGTTGATTTACCAAGCAGACGATTTTTTTTAATATGGTTACACAGCCTTAAAACTTGATGAGATGTGCTATGAAACTTTCTGAACCCAAATTGTTCATTTGGTATTATTTTTTTATCATCAATTATTTTTAATATCTTATTTTTGAGGACCTTTTCGAGCACTTTACTCAGACAACTGAGTAAGCTTATTGGTCGATAGCTACATGGATGTTTAGAGGGCTTTCCCGGTTTTAAAATTGGCACAACTTTAGCACATTTCCACGTAACTGGAAAGTATTGGATTTTGAGACAGGCATTTATCAAAAATGCAAGAAATTGAAGCCCTTCTTTAGGTAGTGCTCTTATATAGATATTTTTAATGCCGTCAAGCCCATCGGACTTTCTGGATTTAAGGTTGCTCACAATATCTTCCACATCTGTTCTTGAAACATACTGATTGATAGGTGTATCAACGATCTGTTCATTGAATGTAGTTACTGTGTTGTTAACGAGGTTATTTGTAATACTATCACCAAGGTTTTGGGACACAGTGTGGTTTTTCAGGAACGTTGAGGCAAAAACGTTGGCTTTACTGCTATCCTCGTAAACTAGCTCACTATTATTTTCAAGGTTTGGTATTTGTCTGTTCTTATTTTTAATTATTTTTGCGATATTCCAAAAGGGTTTAGAATTTTTATCTAATTCGCTTAGTTTTTCGTTCCACTTCCTGTTCCGATAAATACTTATCTCCTCAACAATCTTTTTATTGTAGAATTTAAGTTGAATTCTGTATTCTGGCAATCGGTAACGTTGCCATTGCCTTTTAAAGGAGTTCCTTATGCGCACATATTCCAGGATATACTCCGGCATTTTGTTGAAAAATGGTTTTTTTATTTTTTTTGGCACGCATGACTCTATTGATTCAGTTATATGACTAGAAAAGGAATCGACAAGTAAATCAACATCTTCCCTAGAACTTATTCTATTCATATCAGCAGGAGATGACCTTAGCTTGGATTTCATCTCAGATCGAAAACGTTGCCAATTGGCATTCTTTAGGTCTAAAAAGTACTGCTCGCGTGACTCTACAGATTCATTCATTTTGCAAAGGACTGGAATATGGTCCGAACTTAATTCATTTACTGTTATTGGCTGTGTAAAAAACCTTGCAACATTTGTTATATAGAAGTCAAGAACTGAAGGACTACCTCTTGACCCTGCTGGAAAATATGTTGGACTAAACGGAAACAACAATGAATATGGAAACACACTAGACAAACCAGCAAGAACATTACCCCATGAATTTGCACGATTACATCCCCAATCTCTATGCCTACAGTTGAGGTCACCCCCTACTATATAACTTTCGTTACGTATCAATAATTTTCTCAAGTCATTTCTAAAATATCTTCTTTTTTCATCAGATGAATTTTTACCTGGAAAGTAAACACAGAACATTTTTATAGTAGTACGATTTCTTAATTTCACCTCTACACCGACATTCTCGATACATCGAGTACGAACGACTGGCAAAAGAACATGTTGAATGGATCTTTTAATGAAAATTGCAACACCTCCACCTCTATCATCATTCCTGTCTACGCGATAGCATTTATAACCCGGGGTGGAAATTGATATTTCAGAATTTAACCATGTCTCTGTTACAAAAGCAATATCAATTGAATGATCATTCAAGAATTGAACAAATTCTACATGTTTATTACGGATGCTCTTGGCATTCCATGTTATAATATTTAAGTCTAACATATTACTTGACATTGGAATAAAGAAACTTAGTTGCTAACTGTGCGATAGCTTGAAATTGATCAAATTTTGTTTTACAAGAACCTAATTTATTAATCATCTCCATTACAAGAATATTCAATTCTTCCATGGAAAACAACTCACCACCGGCAGTTGACGTAGGTGTGTTGATGTTGTTGCTTACGCTGGGTTGCACTTGCACATCATTTTGTGGTGGGGTTTTAGTCCATGTACTTGGAGTTGGACTCGTGACACTGACGCTTTGCATATTCACCTGCCTGCCGTGAGCGTGTTGATGTAAAGGTGGAAAGTCGCTCATTGAGAGATAGGATGAGTTGAATTTCGGGATGTTGACGTGATGGTTGGTTTTTGTCTGGACCTGGGCACGTTGACTTGTTTTGTTTGAAAGCTTTTCTCTTATCTCTAAATATTTTTTTCTGATTACGCAGTTGCTGTCAGTAGATTTATGTTGCTCTCTGCAGTTTGCACATTTGTGCATTTCGGTGTTGTTGCATTCTTCGGTTTTATGGGAAGCCGCACATATAGAGCAATAAGTTTTTACATGGCAATTTCTCTCACCATGACCAAACATTTGACAATTTCTGCATTGAGTTAGATGATTTCTCTGTTTTCGTTGGAATGACCAGTTGACTTGGGTGTGAAATATAGAGCGATATTTTTTTCTAAGTTCAAACATTTTTATAGACCCACTTTCTAGAGAAACTAAGTAAATAGTATCGGTGTATTGTTCATATTGTCTTTTGATCAATTTAATTTCTTTACACAACAATCCAAGATTATTCAATTCATTTTTTAGCACTGTGGTATCAATTTCATTTAACCCGTACAGTATGACTTTAAAAGCTTTTTCATTTTTTAGTTCATGACTGAAGTACTGACAGTTCTCTTGATTCAATTTAGCAATAACAAGGTTATATGAATCCATTGATTCGCACATAATTTTAATGCCAATTGACATTTTCTTTATACAATAATCCGAAACCTTAATGGATTTTATTAGGGTATGCACATAATCGCAAGTTTTTTGAAGAAGTTTAATGGGTGGGATATGCACTTTTTTAACAGAAACAGAAACGTTTGGCGAAACAGAATCGTCCATAGGTTCAGCATCGTTGTCTGTGTCACTATCCGGCAAACACTGTAAAGGACTCCAATAGTTTCCTCTGGAGTCCTTCGCGGTCACATTCATCGTTTTTGTTTTCCGAAATTTACTATCCGAGGACATTATTTTGTCCTCGGAATTGGGCGATCTCGCGCGTTTATTAATTTTGGTAGAAGAAATCACAATTGAATTTAAAGACTGGCTCCACTTGACGTTTTGCTCTCTCAAAAGCTTTGTGATGACTGTTAAACAAATTCTAAAAACGTCAAACTAAAATGAATTTCGTTTTTTTTTAAGTTTTTATTTTTTGACAAGTTGTTTATTGCTATGTTTTGTAATGATGTTGCCAATAGGTGTCAGCCTTTTTTCATAGGTTTCGATTTTTTTTATTTTTTTGCTTTTTGGACTTTGTGTTTCGATGTAGTTTAGGCCTTAGGTTAGACTCTTACCCATTTTTACACGTTTTACCAAAATTAGTTCAGTAAAAAAAGTATTCTAGTTTTTCCAAATTTTTGTGTTATTGAATTTTTAGAAAAAGAACTTTGCTGCTTTGCTTTGGTGGACTCGATTGACTCGTCAACCAAAAGAAGAAGAACAGTATAATAGCAATAGATTTGGCCACAGACGAGCCTATGCTTACTGAAGAGAAAAAATCAACTTAAGTAATTCAGGCTAAAAAAAAAAACTTTGAATGAAGATAAAACGATATAAGGTTCTTAAAAATCTATTCAGAAAGTGATAAGTTCATTCGAAATGAAATTAAAGCTTATTAAATCTTATTTCTGTTGGGCATTGGACTCAGAGTTTCCTTCAATATTTACGGTGCTCATTCCTTCTGGTTTATCAAAAAGTGTTTTGAATAAATATGTGTAATGCTCAATAGCGGTAGGTTAAGTATCGCTTAAAGTTTCCTTTATCATCTCTAGCGCCTGACGAAATGCTTCCTTTTTTTTTACTTAAGTTTTTCTTTTCTTTTTTAGTTTCTTGATTTTCGTCGTAAATTTTACTTTCAGACTTCTTCCTCAATGCCCAAGCGAAATGATTGTATGTTGAAGATGGTCGTTGTCGGCTGGTGTCTGTATGCTGCAAAGTGAGAGGGAGAATTTTACAATTTAAGGAAAAAGACACCGCTGCCACTACACCAGGTTTCCTTAGGCATATTAAGCTCCTCTGTATACCGTTCTAATATAACCAACTTAGCTCACAAATTGCGAAGTGCACACAATAGCTAGACTTTGAGAACACAACGGCATACAAGTTCCGTTAGAATACACGCTATTTGTGAACAATGAACTGAGCACGAATACTCCCCAGGGGTGTCTTCAAGGAAAAGAGGTTAAATCATATCTCCAACCAGGTCGTCGTCGTAGTCGTCGTTGTTCTCCACCGTTGTGGTTGTTGTCGTCGTCCTCGTAACGTAACACCAAAGTGGATTTTATAAAAGAATCACAGCGTTATATACGAGCTGTGGGTGGTATGGTGCTATGGTGGTTGCGTGTTTAGTGCTTCTTCGAAGTTCAGGACCAACGATAATTGTTCTCCTTCTCGTTGCAACAATTGCCTCCACTTTTGTCCCACTTGCAGGGAACCACGAAACTAGATTTTCTTCGTAAATATTCGCCTTGTCGGTTAATAACAACTTTAAGGGAGGTCTATGGAAGGAACCTCTGCAATGGAGGTACTTTCAGTAGCGTACACAAATGGATTCATTCAACTATTCTATTTACATTGTGTGTGTAATGTCTTAACTAAACAGACAGTTATTTTTAATGAGAAATAATGCGCGGCATAACAAGCAACGTACAAATAATTTATTAGTGTTTCCAGTGAGACTTCTCGTTCTTGTAACTAGCAACCGTCGTCCTCGTCCAGGACAACCAACACCAAAAAGGCTCGAATGATTTTAGCCTAATTAAAAACCACAATGACGACAAACGACGAGCGACGAGCGATGACGACGGTGAACGGTGAACGGTGGAAATGTAACAAAATCACGTGACTGAATGCAATCGATTTTAGTGTGGATTCGTTTTTGGTTTCAAGTAGGTTTTCCTCGATTTGTGTTGGGTAAATAAACATAGCTATTGATTGTCAAGTAGAGCTCATTGAGGACGCATGCTAGGATTGTTGGTTTCTCTGGTTGGTTGGTGACAATGTTTACAAAACTTATTGATTTTGATTTGAGAGGATCTGGAAATAGACCTTTACTTGGTTTGTTGTTTTTCTTTTTGTACTTGTACTTGTTGTTATCCTGGAGAGGTTGATGTTGCGGCGCAATGAAGTGACGTTTTCATTAAGTTTATTTGTGCTGATGACTTTTTTTTAAGTCATCAAGTTTTGCAGGTAGGATTTTCCGCAAATACCATTCCATAACACTTTAAATAGAGAGAAATTGTTTGCTTTCACAAGAGATTATTTGCAAAGTACTTGAACAAATAAAATGGATGAAGGTGTAGGGGTTGTCATTTTAATAAATTAAGGACTAAATCCTAGGCAGTATATTTACCCTTGGGCTGTAGCAGGGACTGTGTATTTGCGAAGGCAGCAGCTCTTAATTTTATGTGTGACTCGATGTGTCGCATAGGTTTCTTATTTTTGTGATAGGCTTATACTTATGTCTATGTACATGTGTGTTTTTTTTTTTTGTTAAATAAATTATTTGTAAATCCTAAGTGGCAAAAATCGTTAGGACTTAAGTACTTTTTGGCATTATACTCGAGAATAATGAATGGGATTTTATTTTTAAATATTGAAGAAAATCTTGTTTGTGTTAGGAGTTGTTGTCAATATGTTGGAGAAATGGTTGTTGGAAAGCTCATTTACAAAAGAAATCAAAGATTTCGTTAACCAACTTGGAAGATTGAGTTTGCTATTGTCTATTTTCATGAGATAGACACAGTTGCTCGATATGCCAAGACATTCAGTCTCATAATAGTTGTGATGAAGATAAAGGAGACAACATATTTTGTTCAGTTTTGTTGTATGGTTGCTTTCGGGATGATCCTAGGCCTCTATCATTATCTTTTGCCAACGAATTTGATAAGTAAGTTTATATATTTAATCGTTAAACTAAGCACATAAACTTATTTAAAAAAAGTATGAATAGGGTGGCGCAACAGAGCGAGGAGCGCAATTCTCACAGCCATTGCCTTTGTGAGAAAATGGAGGGGACCTACAATTTTCTGCCAATTTCCAACGGCTAATCGAGAAAGCGCTTTTCATGCCAATGAATTCATTACTAGAGGACTTGTCAATTCCTCGCGAAAGGAGATACTCGTGAAAAACATTTTTGTTTCTGTTGGGAATCGAAACGCGAACCTCCCGGTTAACAAGCAGACATGCTAACCATCATTCTACGGGTGCCACTTATTTTAAGTATATATTCAAAATTTTATCAAAAAATTGTATTGCTGTTTCACTTTTTCCTTCCATAAGACTTGTTAGTCGAAGTTGCTTAAATTATTTTCTGTAAGGCTTGTCAATCGAAGGAATACAAGACAGTTGTGTTGAAAGACCATTTAATGTTATGAAGCATATGTGCATTTTCTTCTGTCTGTTCTTATTGGAAACTATTTCCCACCTCCTCTATCCATGTCCAGCTTTAGCTCACAAACCTAGGATACACCGAGGTTCGTATTTCTTTCATGGCCCTAGTGATCTTATTCACATCGACGTCCTGCGTCTCTCCCGCTTCATTGTAAGCTCCAAATGTATCTGCAAACCTGGTGCTTACTTAATATAACGTATCATGAGTTATAACACTGACAACAATTCAAAATGGACCTTAACACTTGCCTTGTGTGATGTAAAATTTATTCACACCAAAAAAGATCTGTGTAAATTTGAGTATTTGAGCAGTAAATGCGTCTAGTTCCTGCTAAGAACTTTGCTTTGACTTTATGGGACTCATTCTAAAGCATAAACCATGAAAGATAAATCTATGTCAAATCGTTTCACTGGCTCGTCACCCTAGTCCACAAAAAAAGTCTACAAAGCTAAAGCAAAACTCTTCCTGTTTATTTATCTGTTGTCGGCACAAACTTTCATTCTACTGAAAACTAACTGAGCAAAATCAAACCTTATAAGAGAATAGAAAACAAAAACTTCAACGTACAACGTCAAAGTTTGAAGAACAAAAACATACTCTGCCGCTATCAGGTAAACAGCATGGCTTTCAAAAATATCAAATTTCCATAAATTATGTAGAGGCTAGCAACATTGATCAAACTTACCGTGCTTTTTGGAAATTAAACACAATCCGTCTCATTTTATGCCTCGACGTTTCAAAAACTATATATACAAACGAAAACGAAACCCACTTTGGGGAGCATAGCATTCTATAAATAAAACAGGGATAAAAAGGGGGTGAAAATTCCATAGAGCCTGTTAGCTCACCTATGTATCATCGTGTCCATGTAGGGGTACCATGCAAGGATCCTGGTACGATATTCCAGCAGAAATGCGTGCCTGCCAGAAGTACTCATTGTGATTTTTAATTAGAGCACTAGATGAGGTGGAGTGAGGGCAAGACAAGCAAGCGGGGGCAGAAAGGTGAGCCCTTCTGTAGGTGTAGTCGCTTTGTGAAATTATTTCATTTTACTCTGAGATATGTACATATGTATGTATGTACCTACATGATATTCTAAATGCCTACCTGGATACGTGCCCAAGGATGTGTTGTACAGGAATTTTGTAGTTTGGCTAAAGTGATATGATGATTGCGTGTCATGAGCCTATATGAGTTGATTTTTTTAGGTCTATACAGCACACTGGAGTGTGATTAAATAGGTTATCACAGGTGCAGATATTACTTCCATGATACTTTCTTTAATCTCAAATGCTCATCTATTATTTGGGTGGTAATTTTTGGGTGGTGGGTGGTTTTCTTGTTCTTGTCATGTCAATTGAAGCAAATGAAAGTCAATTAGTTCATGTGTGTGTGTGGACAAGCCCATGAACATTAAAGCTATTCTACTTGTCCTAGTTAGAAGATGATAAAATCTTGTATCGCTCCATCGACTGTGTGATTGCTTATTTTCGGAACTTAGAAATAATGCCTAACAATTACTGGACTCTTGAGCAAGCGAAATAGACAGACAAATGTAAGCATAAAGTGGATAGCGTTCGAACACGAACCCAACGTGTGTTGCGAAAAGGTTTGATGTAATCAAATAAAGTTTGTTTTTATATAAAGGTTGGGCCATCTAGTGGTTTCTTTAGAAAGCATTGGTTATTTTGACACTTACAGCTGTTTTCAGGATCATATTTCTTCGGAGTTGTTTCACGCTTGGATAGCCTTGGAAAGTATTGAAATCTTACTTCCAAAGTCAGTGCTGTGGTACCCGTGGCGTGGTTCGAACCCCAACAGAGTCAAAAATGTTTTTCCACGAGTATCGCCTTTCGCGAGCAATTGGCAAGTCATCCGTCAATAAATGTATTGCCATGAAAAGCGCTTTCTCTATTAGCCGGTCGGAATTGGCGGAAAATTGTAGGTACCTTCCATTCCCTTACTAGGCATGGTTATGAGAAATGCGCCAGTCCGCAGGGATCCTCGCTCTGTTACGCCACCCTAATTATTTTTTCATTGTATTCTATGGTGCTGTGTGCCTGAAACAGTGTGTTATTGTAAAATAAACTTGAGCCGCAATGCAGCACCCAAGGTGCCTGCTCTTCGCGAGTTTGTGCGAAAAGTTCGTGAGACTGGCGTGTTATTAGACAACACTCATGATCCCCGTTTTTGCACGGTTTACGCAGATGAGAATGTGGCCCAAAGTTGTAGGCTTAATCAACAATAAGCTACTTTTCCTCTAGGAAAATGTGTCTGGAACAACGATTGTCATGTAACCCGGCCTTTTCAATTTGAAATTGATTAAATGGACTTGAATGACGCACCATACCCAGATACGTTTTTTGCTCACTAAAATCTTTAATTGTGTTATTAGCCGTCTCAGCGTTGTTGTTTGGTGGTCTGTTTGGCGGAACTGTTATTGTACCATTTTCCACCGTGAAGGACCGACACTTTGTGCAAACAATCCGAACCGATTAAAAAACTAAAGGCAAATATCATCCTAACAATTCGTGAGCTACAGCCCCAAACCATCAACAAGGTCTTGGAAAATTGGAGTGACAGATTGCGCACTGCAAAGTCAGCTGAGGCAGATACTTGAACCATGTTGTGTTCCAAAATTAATGGAAATGTTTTTCGCTTACTAAACTACGCACAATGCACGAAAAAATTGAATTTTGTTCATTTGAATGCATTATTTAAAAGAAGCTTGTTTCTAGCCCACCCCTTATTTGGGTTATTTTTAGCCATTAATTTTAGTTGGCAGACCTTGAGATATGTTGACACAAAAGAAAAATACAAGTCAACAATATCCTGCCATTGACAAATGTGGGCAACTTAATGTAGCCCGCTTATATTCAAATTTTCTCACTCTGCACTTTGGACATTTCTTATGGATATCAAAGGATTTATTGTTGGGAGAGTTTTAATATCCTGTACATCAGTTTGTTTGAAGGCTCATAATCTCAAATCATACATATCTTGTAAAATCCTTAATCCGAAATCAACGTTAGCAGAGAGCAATGTCATGAATATTCATTCATTCGTTTTGCCGCCCATTTCATTGCTTTTTGGTTCTCTGAATACCCCAAAATGTCTCTGTCAAAATGTCAAACCTTTAAGCTCAGTCACACAATTTCACATTAATCACAGTGATTTTGTTCTTGCAGAGAAATGGTTTGGGTGGTCGCTTTTGGAAATCAAATCTCAGAACATTTCTTATTAAAGCCAGTTTATCGATTAGTTGTATGATAGTCGCTAATCGAAAGAAAATGACAGCACATTTGTCTTTCAAATTAATATTCGGTTCGTTGAATTCACTGAGTACATTTATCTGTTGTGGTTAATTCAGATGGATATATTTACGATTTAACAAATACAATGAAGAAGAAAATTAATTAAGAGGAAGACATGATTAACCCCTGTGCGAGTTAACACGAATTTCTAACATAATTATGCTGTTGCTATGGCAATTTTTGTTTGTATATAAAATTTACAAAGATATATTCAACTGTAGCAAATGAAGACACACAAGTGATAGTTAGAAACTCAATAATAAATGCTGGGTTGTGTATTCGTTGTAAATGATTTTGTTGAGTGTCCTACGATACTACTATCGAATCAAAGCTTTTGAACTAGAATTTAGTTTATGTTGGAATTCATTTTCCAATACTTCGATTTAGATATATAGATGTTTTTTTTAAAGGTGTAGAACTTTATGTTGGCAGCGTATTGTTTTCATTGGCAACCATTTTGTCAAGTTTTTGAGAAATTTTGCTTTCAAACTCAAAATAGAGAATTGGTTTATCTTTGTTGTACAGAAAAGAAAATGTAAGCTTGGAAGTTTTTGAATTAAGAATGTCATTCGACTGATTCTTACAATATATTCAGAGTAGAAAAAGAACTGAAGCCATAACATCCTATTTGAAAAACGAACTGATTTAAAGTTATGCAGCCATATGGAGAAAATGCTTTTGATGGGACGTATGCGTGTCTTTATCAAACAAAGCCTACGGCATCTTTGGTGTTGAAAATGCTTCGAGAAGTGAAATTAATTTGCTACACCATTTTATAAAGAACGCTTAAAAGGGAATTTCCTACCGAGTTTGTGGAACTACTGTGCAAATTCATCCTAACAATTTAAGAATATTTTTAGAATTCAAAGGACTTTTAACGTTGTACAAATAGAAAAAAATATGTGAAGCTCATATCATGCTTTAATTTTTTAGTGTTTACTCATACGAATGTGATCCTATTGGTGTGTTTGATACTTATTATCATTTTTTGTATTTGAAAATTAGTTCTTTTTTAAGGACTGTTGGATTTGTAATTCAAGCTAAACTGTCATGTTTAAAATTCATAGACATCGTCTTTTTGAGTGGACGTTTTTACAATTTAAAGACGACTATCTTTAAACACCCAGTACATTATATAAATTTGTATAAGTAATCTTTATTGAATTTAAATAGTATAGCGAGACCAATTCTAAGTCGGCAAATCTAATGACCATAAAAAGTATAAAAAATATTTGGTTGCATAGAACTCAAGAACTTAATGCTGTATTGGATAGAAAATCTCAATAAACTTTAATACTACCACTACTGCCACGTTTGAAAAAGGAAGTAAGTGATTCAATCACTTCAAAAATCACTCAGTAGAATTGTAGAAAAAGAATGCTCATACGCCTCAGTGCACATACTTTTTGGAACATCTCATTTCATGATTTAAAAGGTTGTCAATAAAACCTAATTTAAAATCATAAGCTAAATAAACCGGTAGAAGTAAGGCAACAAATATACGTGACAAAATAAATGAGTAATAAAAAAAAATAAAAAAAAAATAAAAAACAGAATTTTGTTAGGAAGCCCAGCATGCCAAAAAAATGGAATCTATTTAAAAATTAATAAGATTTTGGTGTCGATGAAAAATTTGTTTTCAGACAAGTGTTCTCAGAAATCAGTTTATACAAGTGCTTTCAGTGCAATATGGGAAGGATAACTTTACAAGTAATATTGAATTTGATTCGCGGATCAAGCGGTACATCAGAAGTTTCCAAAGTCCAAATTGTAAGATTTTAGAGTTGCTACGAAAGTCTTTGTCCATTGATTAAAAAGTATGAAAGTATGATCGAGAATCAGCCCATAACAGTAGGTGTTTGAAATGCGTTAGGTCCCAAAGAGCTTTATTTATTTAAATAAATTAAATAAAAAAGTGAATAGAGTGGTTCAACAGAGTGAGGAGCCCCTGGGCCTAGCACATTTCTCACAACCAATCCTTGTGAGGGAATCGAAGGGACTTACAACTTTCTGCCGGTTCCGAACGGCGAATCTTCCTATTGGAGGATTTATCGATTTCTCGCTTTTTATGTAAAGACGTCCTAATCTATCTTTTGATCTCATTTTTTAGTTTTTAAAAATAATTTCTAATTTTTGGTGATAAATTCTTCGCTATTAATGCAAAGAACTTTTTTTAAACTGCGTAAAAGGAGATAAAGGGAGGAGCTGATATTACCCTTGGTTCCTTTGGCCAAGAAAAGAAAAGTTAGTCAGTCAGTGACTTAACACTTATTAAGTAGAAAAAAAGGTTGCTCATACGCCCCAGTAGACAGATCTTATTTCGGTTCTCATTTTATGTTTTTTTTATAATGAATACTATATAGAAGCATAAAAATGGAGTAATAAGTACTTTAATCTTTAATCTTTAATCTTTAACAAAAGACATAAAAACTCCCATCCAATTCTTGGAAACATTTATTTTTTTATTAGTACGTCTGCCAAGAAATGTAAATGGGATGGACTCAGGTTCTAAAGGGTCACTTTAGGTGACGTTTTACAGAACATTGTGGTTGTTTTGAGTCTTGAGTACGTTATTGTTATTTGTTACTAGCTGACTTGTCCGGAGTAGCTAGAGTCGTAAGGTGATCTAGTGCACAGCATCGACTCTGCTCACAATATTTAGATGAAAAAAAAAATATATTAACTGAGTAATATTGAAGCATTCTAATGTTCAACGAATTTTGTAAATTTGTTCAGCAGTTTTGAAGTTCTACTTAACGTTCCTGTTTCCGTGGGAATATGGGAATGAAATATTGTCCATGCTACTCGGAGATAATACTGCACTCTGATGAAGCTCTTTCTTTTGAAATCAGTCTAGAATTTTCTAAGTTCTCGGTTATGTTCCCGTTCCTTTACTGTGGGAATATAAGGATGCAATATAGTCTATGTTCTTTCTCAGGCTCAAGACTATCTCTGTAGTTTTGGAGCCTATTCAATACAAACTCTATCTTCTTGTTTACGTTCGCCAAGTAATATGGAGATGAATTATGGCCTTTTTCCTAGGCTCTAGAGTCTAGATTTTGACCATCTCTGTTTTGAATATTAGTCAAAAAACTCAGTAGCGTTGGAGCTGGACTTTCATATTGTTTGCGGTCTTGCAAAATATTCAGTGGGTCTGTTGTTTACTGTGTAATCGCAACGCAACTGTTCCTTTGCTTTTTATTTTGGAAAACACTAGTTGTAGGTAATCTTGTGGCTATAAGAGCAAGTCCTGGCTACCCGTAAGCTTACTCAACTCGTGTTTTCGAAGTTTCGAAGATGAGTTGACATGCAGGACAATTTGACTTTCAAGTTTATTTCTGTTGTTATTTTTATGCGAATAAATTGATAAAGTTTTTCCTTGAACACTCTCTTTGCTTTCAAATCCTAAGAAAAAAATTGTTCGCCCAACCATGACTTGGGAATGAAAAAATAAAAGCTGAATGAATGAAGCTTAGTTTAAAACCTATCCTAAAACAAGCTGGCTTCAGATCTCTCCAAACGCAGGTAATTTTTTTTTTAATTTACCAGGTCCACTGTCTGAAAAGTATATTCTCAAAGAAAAAAAATATAGTTTTCTTTTGATCATTAAAGTAGTGGCAAATGTCAAGAAACATTCTGAAATTTTTACATGAGAACGTCCCTTTTGTTGCAAACGATCTCAATGTAGCGATTAAATATGCACAAATTAAGCCTCCAAGGCAAATTTTAACTGTTCCCTAAAATCAATGTAATTTTTAGCTGTCTATTTACGATATATTTTCGGTAAGTGGCGTTATCTCTGATTTGTTCTTGTAAAAAATTTGAAATGCGCTAACATTTTTGGATCAAATTCAATTCCGACAAAGAAAAATCTGAAGCAATTTACATATTTTCATTGAAGTAAATACAAGTGAATAAATCAGCTTGTAAAATATGAATTTCATAAGTTTTTGGAAAGGCTGTAGATATTGTGCTCCCTTAAATGCTTATAAAAAATTTAACCCAAAATTGTCTGTCATTCTTCTCTTAGATAAATACTACTCACAAAAAATTTTCAGATAGACAGATTCACCCGAAAGTTTACCCCCGAAACGACAAAAAGCATTTATCTCCAAACAACCTTCGTCAACGTGTCATATCATAAACCATCAACAAAAAATCAATATGAAACTATATATCCCTCCACCGTCATCAATCAGACTTGTCCAGTGGACACTTTACGATAACTGCTAAGCAACAACAAAAACATACACAAGCTCTGCATTAATCCTGGAACAGCCAGTATTCAGCCCCACAATAATGGGTCTGCTGGGTGGCTCGCAACCTCTGTCTCCACCAACCCCCATAGCAACCAAAATAAAACTGATTTGCATATTAATTGGAAGAAGAGACCACCATTACCAACCACCCTTCTTTGAATTCACATGCTGCAGGGGGCGGCCTTTAGTCAGGAAACCACATCTAGGAACAAAAATTCTGACGGTATAGGGAAAATAAAGGAATTTGTAAGTTGTAATTGGATTTGTGGGGTCCAGTTTATATTACCCTCTCCTGTTGGCAGCAGCAAACCAGCACAACTTTCCAGTTTATAGTAATCCTTTAGTTATGAATTTTTCTTTTTAGTTTGTTTTTTTTATTTCTTTGTTAATTTGATTCTTTAAGTTTAACTTATCACTTAACGCACTCAAGGAATTTTGATTTCCTCCTCTTTATTTCTCTTTCATAATTTTTAATTTATATTTTATTTGCATTCATCTAACATGGAGAAGAAAATAATTAATTGCAAATTCTCGTTAAAATAACAATTTATCCTTGTGCTATAAAAACAAAACAAAAATAGAAAAAAAAAAATCATGAAAAAAGAACAAAAAAGCGAGGTAAAAAAAAAATGATGAAAAAAGAAAACACCGACACACTTCAATGATTCAAGGATGATTCTTCTTTTCAACGAGGATATTTTCCGCAAAAGCTTAGCACTCATAAGAACCACAACACAAAATTCAGAACAGACACACGCACACACACGTTTGTATGTAGTATTATCCTGTGCTGGCTCCAACCGACCGAGACTACTAAGAGTGAAATAATTCACAAATAAAACACTTTACACTTTATATTTTTTTGTTTTAATTTTTGTTGTTGTTTCTTTTTTTCTTTGTTTTTGTTTTTGGCAGCAGGTCCTGTTTCTTTACTTTTTGGTGTTGTTATTGCTTGGAATGTTAGTGGATCCTTATAACACGGGAATGCGACGATTAAACGCCTCATAAAGGATGAACAGAAACCATTGGGGTTGACTTTTCGGTGGGTTTGAGGAGGAAGGGGTTGTTGTTGAGATTATAAAGGTACGAGATAGGGTATATTATACAAGCATGCCTTCATAAATATTTATTCGGTGTAAATATAAAGAGGAAAATGAAAGGAAAACAAACGAAAATATGAAAGTTGCCTTTGATGTTGATCACAAGGACGAGATGACGACTACAGCGTCAAGGAGGCGGTATGGACAGATGCGAAAAAGTCATTCATCCAAACATCTACCTGTCCATTTTTTCATGGTTTGTTCACATTTAAATTGAATTATGCACAAGGATAATCACCCTTCTCTCTATACAAAACAAAGAGAGGGATATTCATCAAAGAGTCACTGTAGCTTAAGAGTTTTTCAAATAAATTTAATAAAAGCCGCCTTCTGTTCATCCTTCTTGGTATCCTTGGCTAGTTACGAGTTATGATGTGGTAGCTATTGTTTAGTAGTAAAAACGAAAGAACTCGGTTGTGCCTACGGTTGGTTACACTCAATGCGAAGCACACACTTAAGGATTTCCCTCTTTTCTACCTTTCATTGTTACATGAATGTTTTATCCTTTTTGTTTGGTTTTGTATGACACACGAGTGACAGTAAGACTTTGACCAATTCGCGGGCACGTCCGGTCGGTAAAAGCATTAGGAGCACCGTGGTTGCTTTGTTCTTATAGAAGATGATGAATAAATTAAAAATAAAATAATAATGAAAGTTGATTTTTAATTCAAAGATACACAGCAACGTTGAAATAAATAACAAACAAAAATTATTGACCGCAGCACTTTTCCAGCTGGACCGTTTACAACCAAAGCTCGCACTCTACTAGAGAGTCGAGGGTGCATTACGGCATTCAACCCTCTTGGCAGTCGGTTGTCGGTTTGTTCAATTCAGAATTGCTATGATATAATCGCAATGTGGACTATTTTTTCTGCCTCATGTTTTGTTCTCTTTAGTTGTTGTCGAGGGGGAGGACATTTAAACAAAATCGAAGGTGGATATGAAGTTTTGGTGAGATTGCGCAATTGGAAGTGGGGTGATTGCAGCAAAGAAATCGGCGAATTCACAACCACAAGGATCTACTGAAACAGGTGGACTGTCTGGAATTGTGTGTTTGGAGATGCAATTAATGAAAACGTGGTTTTTGAGATAATCACGTAACACAATTAAACGAAAAAGGGTTGACCTGAGGGAGAGCATTTAAAAGAAATGAGATTAGGAGTTCTATGCTTTTGTTGTGATGTGCTGGTACGGGTAGGTTTTTGCTTTTATTTTCTGACTTTAACTGACCTCATTATGTCCTAGTCCTAGAGGTTGATTCAAAGGAATCAAGGAGAAGAAAGGCACTTCTATGAATTTAACATTTAACTCAAGAACTTTAATTTAAATTGAAAACTCACATAAAAATTTCGGAAGATTCATCAGGAAGTTCTGCTTTAAATGTTCAAACAAAATACTTTCGTTCCTTGACGTATCCCTGAAACATCATGGTGTGTCATTTTATGATTTGTTGAACAAAGAGCCATAGGAAATCAGCGGTTCCGCTTGGCTACTTTTTTATTCGACACTTTTCTTTTTTTCCTTTGAAGACGATATGAGCATTGTGATCTAAAATGGATCACAGTTCTGCCACTTATCTCCTTCACAATAGTTCGCCAGTGGGTTATGAGCTGGGAAGCACAAACTCGACTGTTCTTTTATACCGGGAGATTTTTGTTACAGAAACCACAATGCGTTGCGTTAGCTGGGACGCGTAGCGTAGTTCTTGTTTACACTTTAAAAATCTTCAAAGCATGATTTTGGAGCATTGCTGGCGCTTTAGACGGTCAGTTCTCAGTTCAGTTCTCAGTTCAGTTTGCAGTTCAGTGTGTAAATAGACGTCAGTTCAATGATCAGTTGAGCTTTTTTTTATTTTAGGAAAATCTTAATCAGATAAAAAAACTGATGAGAATTCCATCAGTTGTGAGTTCAGTTATCAGTTCATTTTTGAGCGTTTAGACATCAGTTTAACTGAAAGCTTAACTGAAGACTCAACTGAAATGGAAACTGAAATGATCTAAAAGGGCTATACGAGTGCAGCTAATTGGAACTATAAGCAGTCGCACTGTGGAGTTCAAAAGTTGATGGCACCAAAAACAGAAACTTTTTTCCAATTTTTCAATAAATTTTTTCAAACTCTTGCTTACACGCCAACTTTTTAAATGTAAATTGAACCTTACCTCTTTCAGATGAGTGATGTTTTTCTTTTATTGACGAAAACAATAAATTTGTTTACTTCACACTTCTTTGAATTAAAATACAGGCTAGGCATTGAATGAAGTTTTTATTTTCGTCTGAGGATGAAAAGATACACGAAAATATTCAATTAAACTTGCTCTACTTATAAAATCAGAAAAGAAAAAAAATTCCACATCGTAAAAGAGTGCTTGTTGTGCATCTCATTACAATGGCACTATAATATTATCCGAACATTGCGCCAGTGTCCATAATTTATGAATAGAAACGAACATGTTTCCAACACAATGCTACAATTATCCTTGCCATTCACTCCACTCCACACACTAATTTATGATTCATCATTTTATACTTTCAGGGTATGTTATCCACAACAAGGACAGCGACTGTTACCTCCGATCCAGGCATCCTGTGCTTTCATCACTGTTCGGTAAAAGTTTTCTGTTTCAATTTGCCAAATGTTTGCCCGAATTGCAACTGCGAGCTGGACAGGACAACGCCAAAGTTTATGCCATTTCGACTGCCGTATCCTTTCATTAGAGCATCACAATACCCTTGCGGCATTGTACTTCGACCAACAACAGGAGATTTTTTGAAGTAAGTTTTGTTTGCCCTAACGATACTGATGGCTGGACCAGAGCATTTACTCTACACAGAAGCACCGCAAGCTCCATCATCTTTTGTATCCTTTTGGGCTGTGCATTTTGATTCTTTAGGAAAACAACCGCTCCTCTTTCTCCCTACCTCGTATATCTACATAACTCGATGTTTTTCTTTGTTTATTTCTATTTGTCGGTATCATTCACCTTTGCCTGGACCGTAACGCGGTGTTTTTGCAACCTAAAGTGACTACAACAACTCCATGGACTTGCACATCGGTGTAACCACATCACACGGCAGCATTGTTGAATTCGACCGGAACGGTCTTCAACGCAAATCCGACAACAATGCATGGTGGCAATGTCTACTCGTTGGAGACGTCCCTGATCCTTGGCATGACCTGTGGGACAGTGTCCTTATGCAGGTAAGCAGATACACAATCGTATCGCATTTGCTATCGACTTGTATCTAATAGGATTCATTTGCAATTTAATCATTGAAATTCGACATGTAATCGTTACCGGATTTTCCAGATTTGTAAGCAACCTCATTGGTCCGTTGATCACTACAACGAGGAGACATACAATTGTTATACGTTTGTTTTAAAGTTCCTAGAGGCACTTGGTTATGCGGGACTTAGTGAAGCTGCCCAGAGCAAGACTGTGTTTTGCGAAAAGTATATTGTTCCTAGGACGACGACGGCCGGTAAATACATCTCACTGTACCGGAAGTTAATGGAAAGCGAAGTGTACATTCACCACGTAAAGGACGGAAATGACAGTACCAGTAGTTTGAATGAAAGGACTTTGGAACGACATCAAAAGTTGTTTACCATTGCTGAGTAGGATTTGAATGACGGACAACATTAATGTCGGAAGCCGAGTATTATACCAGCAGAATAACATTCCTTTTCTTTCCTCAGATGAGATCTCTAATTAATTTATTATTTTGCACGTAAGCTAGAATTTATACAGAAAACTCAATATACATCGAAAATGCAGCTTTTTGTGATGAATCTCTTAAATAAAATGATATAAGTTTAGAGTAATGGACATTTTAAAATTTGAAGTTGCCACAGGGAATAACCCTTCTTTGTTTTTATAAATCAGAAAGTGTGATTCAGTCCAAATGGATGATGTTTTCAAGTCGAAAAAAACTAAGTTATATAAAAATACAAAATCAATAACATAATAACATATTTAAAACTTAAGGAAAGTCAGTAAATATTTGCATATTTCAAATTCAAATTAAATTAGTAGTAACTTAAAGTTATAATTTTGTCGAAATCAAATCGAGCTCTTTTTTTTCTAAGCAGTTTAACGAAGAAAGAAGTCTTTAACTGTCCTGAATATCAATCTCTCTTTACATATATAAACAATTTCTTAAAGAAAACTGTATCCACACTTTACACCTTTTTACACAAAATTTAAAATGCCATAGAAATGCTGAAAAAGTAACAATTATTTACAGGCAGCAAATTAAAGAGCATGAATTTTTCAACTCATCTTTTCCTATGTATAGCTTATGCTTAGCTACCTTTACACCTCAATCATTTCATACAATTTCAGAACTCACTCATCTTGCAACCATCCCTCCCTTCACAAGGGCAAGCATAATCGTGTGCGCCTGTCAAGCATTCCAAGGATATAAATTATGTAGGAACTGAAAAGAGGCTGACTTCATAAGCCGACATTTTCTATGCATAGGTACAATACATGTGTAATTTACGTTCCCGACTTCTAAAAAGCTTAAAGGTTTTCATTAATCACTGAAAAATTCCTCCCTAGATTATGTCTCCTTGTCATCGCCGCAGTTGCTCGTTTTCAACAAATTGATTTATTTTCGCACAGTCATCGCTCATGAAGAAATGGGTATTCTTAATAAATTATTAAAAAAAAGGTGCACGTTTTTATCGGTTTTGCTTAAGCAAGTCACTTAATGTGATTTCCTGTCGATCTTGTAGGGTTTGTGCTGACGAATGCCTTTGTTACTCAAATTCAAATAAAAAATGATAACTATCCATCCCCCATAGCATCCTCCTTAAAAGTCACAAACGCTAACGATGATGATCTATATTTATACAGAGCCATATTCTTCGACAAAAAGGGAATCCTTTCAGCCTTCCTCATCCCCCCAATCGTTTTTAGTCATGGCGAACAAAAATTATGAATACAACAAAAGAAAAAAAAAACGAACTAAAAAGTAAAAAATGATAAAAATGCCCACTTTTTATTTTCACAAACAGCAATAATGTAAATCTTCAACCGAACTGCAGGTGCAGTGTTTCCACAATTTTCATGGTGGAATATCCATTACAGTCAAGCATCATCTCCGATGACGGCAAATTGTGGAATAAAGTTATTTCCTTTCTCTTATACCTACCTCTTTTTTATTTCTCATTGAGCCGTACTTATGGGCCAGGAAAAAAAAAACACACACACACACACATCTATGGCAATAGCAGGCATAGCGAGATAGAAGTTTATGGAAAATAGAATTGTAAATGTTTTGATTTGGAAGGAATTCCGGTGCTAGGGGATTCTCTACGATGCGATGGTTCTTTTTATCACACTGAGTTTTAGAATTTGAGCAAGGCAAGAACGAACAAAGAAAAAAGTTAAAAAGTTTTTTTTATTTAGCTTTTTTTGCCGGAGATATAATTCAAATGTGTAAGTGGTTGTGGAAACATTTTCTTTTCTTTTTTGGGATGCTTTGGAACACTTTTGCTGCGGATATCCTTAAGAATCTGAATAACAAATCGTTTATTTATTATTAACACATCTGGATCTGGATTATTGAATTGGCAATAAATTCTCTTTCACTTTTGCCAGAAAGATGGAAAGCCTCTATACAGGGTGATTCGCATAAGGTGTGACAAAAAGATAGGGTGTGTAGGTTGGACCTAGACAAGCAAAAAATCGTATGGGAGGGGGGGGTCCATTTTCCCCCGTTTAGGCGGGAGGGGCAATTTAAGAAAAAAATCGCTAAAAATGGGAAAAAAATTATTTTAAAAGAACGGTAATACCTACAGAGTCGTGCTATAGCATTTTAAAAAGCCAAAAACCTATACATTTATTTAAATTTTAAAGTAAGTTGTTCAAATGAATAGTTTTTGAAATATTAGTTTTCAAAGTCAAAATTTTGAAAAAAAACATTATTTTTTTTATTAAAACCATTTTTTTTTTTCAAAATTTTACGTAATTAAGTAGTATTTTTCTGGCTAATTTTCAATGCTCTTCTTTATTTTTGATCAAACACAAAAAACCGGATGTCAAAATAACCTGTAGTTTTTGAGAAAACAAAAAATTACAAAAACGACTTTTTTAATTTTTTTGTTTTTTTTAAGTTTTTTTTTCGTTATTGGATTCTTAAGTGAACTTACGAAATAAAGGATGAATTTTCTCTTTACTTTTTTTATTGAGAATTCACTTAAAAATCCAATAACGAAAAAAAAACTTAAAAAAAACAAAAAAATTAAAAATGTCGTTTTTGTAATTTTTGGTTTTCTCAAAAACTACAGGTTATTTTGACATCCGGTTTTTTGTGTTTGATCAAAAATAAATAAGAGCATTGAAAATGAGCCAGAAAAATACTACTTAATAACGTAAAATTTTGAAAAAAAAATGGTTTTAATAAAAAAAATTATGTTTTTTTTTCAAAATTTTGACTTTGAAAATTAATATTTCAAAAACTATTTATTTTAACAACTTATTTTTAAATTTAGATTAATGTATAGGTTTTTTGCTTTTCAAAATGCTATAGTACGACTCTGTAGGTACTACCGTTATTTTTAAATAATTTTTTTCCAATTTTTAGTGACTTTTTTCTTAAATTGCCCCTCCCGCCTAAACGGGGGAAAATAGACCCCCCCCTCCCATACGATTTTTTGCTTGTCTAGGTCCAACCTACACACCCTATCTTTTTGTCACACCTTATGCGAATCACCCTGTATAAGAAAATCACTTAACCTCTTGATTTACACTTGCAACATTGATGAATCATAGGTAATTCTTCACGGTGATCAACTTTTTTTTTACTTGAGATTTGAGAATGGGAATTTAGGGGTTGTTAAAAAAATTGTTTTAACTTTGTTCATAGTGTAATGTTATGTAGGAGTACCTACGAAAATTCGTTTGAATGGGTTGCTCAGAGCTTTTGACTATCAAACTTGATTCATGTACCTTTTTTTATCACAGTATTGATATTGTTGGTCTAAGTGTGTCGTTTTCATGACTTTCAGCTTCACCTAACTTGTCGATACTTTATTAATAAATGTTCGTACCCACTTTCTTTCTCTCTAAGTTTTTCTCTGCTTAACCAGTCTCGAACCCTTTGTCAGTCAAACCATGGCGAAAGAATTTTTGAAATCGGTGCAGTGCCTTATGAGTCACTAGTCCTGTGGGAGAAAACGGGATGAAATTTATTCCATGCCGATGAGGGAAACTGTAGCATTCGAATGGCGAAAGAATTTTTGAAATCGGTCCAGTGGCTTATGAGTCACTAGTCCTGTGGGAGAAAACGGGATGAAATTTATCCCGTGCTGATCAGGGACGTTGTAGCATTCGAATGAATAACCATTCCCGTAGGGGAATACGGCAGATAATGAATCTCGTGCTGATCAGAATTAATATACTATTCGAATTTTTGAAACTAGGTCAGTAGTTTTTGAGTTACTATTCCCCTGGGAAATCCTATCTTGATCGGGGATAGTGTAGCATTCCAACGCAAATAAATTTTTTCAAATCGGTTCGGTACTTTCAGAGTTGTGAAGGATTTTCTTTTTCTAATGAAAAATATGCGAAGTGCCATGCCAGTGCTATTATTTTAAAACGTAAAAAAAAATTTTCCTATTGCACCAGGCGCGCAGAAGTATCAGAAAGGCAGCAAGCATCCCAATTTAGCCAATGCACACTCAGCACATACACCCTCCGTTTAGCTTATGCGCACTTAGTTCATACACTCCAGTCGTGCCTTTTTGGAAATGCACTACCTGAACGTTTAGCCTATTCACATACCTATTAAAGAATTTGTACTAGCTATGTGTATAGCATACAAACAGGCGTTCGACATCGGTAATGTAGTCATTCTATAGCCAATACCAGCACCTCCGTCCGTATTACAGTCTGCCGGTAGTGTAGTCTTTCAATAACCCTCTGCCAGTATTACAGTGTGTCGGTAATGCAGTATTTCAATAGTAAATCAGTCAGTATAACAGTATGTCGGTAATGCAGTTTTTAAACAGATAATCCATCGGTGTGTCGGTAATGTAGTTTTAAAACAGATAATCCGTCGGTGTGTCGGTAATGTAGTTTTAAAACTTATAATCCGTCGGTGTGTCGGTAATGTAGTTTTTAAACAGTTAATACGTCGGTTTGTCGGTAATGTAGTTTTAAAACAGATAATCCGGTCGGTAATGTAGTTTTAAAAGAGATAATCCGTCGATGTGTTGGTAGTGTAGTTTTAAAACAGATAATCCGGTCGGTAATGTAGTTTTTAAACAGTTAATCCGTCGGTGTGTCGGTAATGTAGTTTTAAAACAGTCAATCCGTCGGCGAGTCGGTAATGTAGATTTTAAACAGTTAATCCGTCGGTGCGTCGGTAATGTAGTTTTAAAACAGATAATCCGGTCGGTAATGTAGTTTTTAAACAGTCATTCCATCAGTGTGTCGGTAATGTAGTTTTTAAACAGATAATCCGGTCGGTGTGTCGGTAATGTAGTTTTTAAACAGATAATCCGGTCGGTGTGTCGGTAATGTAGTTTTAAAACAGATAATCCGGTCGGTAATGTAGTTTTGCTGACACACACCGACGGATTATCTGTTTTAAAACTACATTACCGACCGGATTATCTGTTTTAAAACTACATTACCGACACACCGACGGATTATCTGTTTAAAAACTACATTACCGACCGGATTATCTGTTTTAAAACTACATTACCGACACACCAACGGATTAACTGTTTAAAAACTACGTTACCGACCGGATTATCTGTTTTAAAACTACATTACCGACACACCGACGGATTAACTGTTTAAAATCTACATTACCGACTCGCCGACGGATTAACTGTTTTAAAACTACATTACCGACACACCGACGGATTATCTGTTTTAAAATTACATTACCGACACGCCTACGGATTATCTGTTTTAAAACTACATTACCGACACACCGATGGATTAACCGTTTAAAAACTACATTACCGACCGGATTATCTGTTTTAAATGATTTTGATGAGTTTTGTGGCCCCCGTATTTTTTGTTGAATCTATAGTATATTTAAAATAGGATGTATGTAGGTATGTATGTATGTATGTCTGGGGTAAACTCCTATGAAATTTTCGGGGTAGATATAGTTTAGTCCAGAGATGGTTCCTGCTAAGGTTTGATCCCCATATTCCCACGGGAACGGGGTTGGGAACGGAAAATTAGAAACTACTCAACAGATTTCAAAAAACTTTTCAACACTAGGGTTGCTCCCAATATCTCCCTTCATCAGTAACATAAATTATATTTCATCCCAATAATCCCACAGAAACAGAAACGGGAACGATCACGGGAACCATAAAGTTACTTGACCAATCTCAAAAATTCTTTCTACTCTGGGATGTTACATCATCTTTCAGAGACATAGACTTATATTTCATTCACTTATTTCCATGGGAACAGAAGATTCCCACAGGAACGGTGTTGGTAACGGAAACTTAAAAACTACTGGATAGATTTCGAAAGTTGTTTCAGCATTAGGATGCCACATAGTCCCACTGTAAGAAAGATTATATTTCATCCCCAAACTCCCACGGAAAAAGAAAAACGAGAACGGAAACCTTAAAACTACAGCTCCGAGCAAAGCCGGGCAGTTCAGCTAGTTTTAAATAAATTTCAGAGATTTCATAGACAGAAATTGTTAAAGTTGAAGCTGAGTAGCAGTTCCTTGACTAGAAATTTTGAATCTTTATTTGTAAGCCGTTTCCATTTAGTAACTACCCCCCAAATAAAAGAAACAAAAAAAATCCCTTGAAGTATGCAACATAAGAAGCATACAAATTTCACTTGCCAAAAATAAAACAAGAAAACTACCAGCCGAGTTATTCATCAGGAGATCAGAAATCGCAGCAAGCTGCCTAACAATAAATGCTACACAAGCAATGAGTCGATGAGGGTGTGTGTACGTTTGTGTATTCCCGAATCACAGGCAAAATTCCATTACATTTAGAACATCTGAGCAACCATGGTACCAGGCGATCATAAGAAAGAGTAGGTATACCAGCATGCCTATAGCAGCAGCAGCTGAACACCAAATGTTGTTGTTTTTCTACTTCTCTTTCTCCTTCATAGGTAAACAAAAACCGGATTTTCTAGAGATGTGCGAATTAGTAACGAGTAATATTCTTGCTAGAGATGTGCTTCTTCTTCTTTTTCATTTTCGGCGTTACGAGTAGTGATCTTGAAGCGATCACAACTCTCCCACTTTTCTGCTTCACACTAGTGATCCGCGTGTGGGGTACGCCGCGTTGACCTCAGAAATCGTCGGCAAGCCTCCCGGTTTTGGATTGTTCCATGTCTGAGGCCAACCAAATGCTGCTGTTTTTGCATTTGCTTGTACCAGGAGTGTTTTGGCCTGCCTTTTCTTTTTCGTCGCGAATTTGTTGAAACGTTGTACGATATTGCCTTTTTGACGGGGTTCTGCGGATCTCTCCTTTGAACATGACAATACCAACTGAGCCGGTCGTGCTGAATTTTGTCCAAGATGGTACTTTTGACATGAAGGCTTCCACGGATCTTAGTACTTCTAATTCGATCAAGCTTTGTTACTCCTGCTGTCATCCGAAGCATCTTCATTAGAGATGTGCACCTCATGAAAACTCATTGTTACAAACAGTTTTAAACAGTGATGCGGTTTGCACACTTTTTTAATTTTAAATTTTAAATTCGATGTGTTATTAGTCGTGAGAATAGTTAATGCTCTATATTCCTATGTTGTAGATTGAAATATGTATGTAAGCATATGGAATTATTAACGCGTTCAATAAATAAAACGCAATAAATATTTCTTTGACTTTCAACGTCTGTTTTATTATATTTTTATTATATTTTATGGTGAAATGAAGTAAATAAAAGAACTTGATCTTTACACAACACAGAGAAATGATGTGTTTGTCTTACATTCATTTAGGAAAGGAAAAAATATTTTGCCATGTACAGTATCAGTACCTGCTGTGTTTGTGTGTAAATTAAAATGCAATGTTTTGATATATTTCACCAATTTTAATATCATATTGTATAAAAACAACAATCTTTTGCTCCGAAACTCGAAAAGCAAAAGAACGAGTAACTCAACGCGCCATCGGGACCCATAACTACACACCTTTATAAGCTGAAGTAAGTTACACATCTCTAGAACATTTCGTTATTATTTCAACGAATGAAGTGAACGCAAACAAAAAAAAAAGAACATTTGGCGGGCAATTTCTACTGCTCCATATAATGGTGTGTATACCTGCTGCTTTTATGCTCGCCTGGTATCATGTTAGCTCAGAAGGCCAGTTTTGCATACCACGCTTAGTTTTTGTGAATTAAAATGAACATGTAGACTTCTTACACAGTACTCTGTGATGCTGCTTGCTACACACAACACATGGTTTTGTATATTGTACCTTTTTTAGCACGCACGTCTTTAGCAAGTGTAGACGATCTTGTTTTTGTTTCTTTTCGAAACGAATGTGGTGTAAGAAAACAAGAAGAAAGAACATTTGGCGGGCAATTGCTACTTCTCCATAGAATTATGGGTATACCTGCTTGTTTTCTGCTCGCCTGGTATCATGCCAGGCCAGAAAGCCAGTTTTGCATACTACGCTTAGTTTTTGTTTTTGCGAATTGAAATGAACACTAACACATACACAGTACCGTGTGATTTTGCTACACACAACACGCGGTTGTAAATGAACACGTACACTTTCACAGTACAGTGTGATGATACACAATACATGGTTGTATATTTTTCTCACATGCACTCTAAAGACGTGGAGACGGTTTTGTTTTTGTATTACTACGAAACGAATGGGGTGAAAGAAAACAAGAAGAAAGAACATTTGGCGGGCAATTGATAATTCTGCATACATTTGAGGGTATGCCTGCTATTTTTCTGCTTGCCTGGTATCATGTTAGCCCAGAAGGCCAGTTTTGCATACCACGCTTAGTTTCTGCGAATTGAAATATATACACGTTCACTTACACAGTACCCTGTGATTTTGCTACACACAACAAACGGTTGTGTATTGTACCTTTCTCGCATGCACGTCTTTAGCAAGTGTAGAAGATCTTGTTTTTGTTTCACTACAAAACGAATGAGGTGTAAGAAAACAAGAAAAAACAACTCTTGGCGCGCAATTGATAGAATTGTAGGTACCTACTGGTTTTCTGCTCGCCTGGTATCACGTAAGCCAAAAGCCTACGTCAGCACTTTTTTGTTTTGTTTTCTTGAAATGAGTGATTTTCGCATCGTCGTTCGTCTTGTGTGAAGTGTGAGGAAAAAAGACAAGAGACCGATTGTCGTACTATTGCTACTTCTCTCATTGTTTTTTTTTTTTGCTTCATCACAAACGAGGTGAAAGAAAATTTGTGAAAAGAACATTTGGCGCGCAATCGACATTGCTCCATGGAAATATTGCTATACCTGCTAACTTTCTGTTCGCCTGGTATCTTGGTAGCCTAGAAAACTAGTTTCGCACTATGCGTTGTTTTGATGAAAAGAAAGAATTTACATGAACTATATTGGTACAGGTACGTGTACGTACTGTGTGGGCATCTATTTTCTTTCTTTAAAACAATCATTCGATCAATAATTGTTTTTTGGGTAATTAATGTACCAAAGCGCGATTTTCCTCAAAAAGTGCAAAATTCACATTTGAATAAAAGAATTTCAATCAATCTTGAAAATTTTTCAAGAGTGGCTGATGTATATCAGTGAACGATAAGAAATTATTTGTGAGATTTTCCCACGAAGGTTAGGTTCACGTGAATAATACATGGATGTCCCTTTTTAAGGTGGTTAATTGCTTTTTCTCTCATATTTCGAGTGGCAGCCTATTAAAATTCAGGTGTTTCATGAAATTAAACTATGCATAATAAAAAAACATTATTCTAACGTTGAATCAAAAACACACGATGCTTTTCACTTCGATGAGCTGCAATTATACACTGTTTCATGTTTCATGCAGGTATGTGGGTATACCTGCTGGTTTTATGCTCGCCTGGTATTATGTTAGGCCAGAAGCCAGCCTTGCACTACGCTTAGTTTTTGTGAATTGAAATGAACACGTACACTTACACAGTACCGTGTGGTGTTGCTACTCACTCACAACACACTGTTGTATACTGTACCTTTCTCGCACGCACGTCTTTAGCAAGTATAGACGATCTTGTTTTTGTATCACAACGAAACGAATGAGGTGAAAGAAAACAAGAAGAAAGAACATTTGGCGGGCAATTGCTACTTCTCCATAGCACAGTGGGTATACCTTCTGGTTTTCTGCTCGCCTGGTATCATGTAACCCAAAAGCCCACAGCACTGTTTTGTTTTCTTGGAATGAATGATTGATTTTCGCATATCGACATGTGTGAAGTGTGACGTGTCACGTGTGAGAAAAAAAGAAAAAAGATCGATAGGCGCACTATTGCCATTCTTCTCAAACATTTCTTGTCGGTTTTGTTGTTGCTTTATTACGAACTAGGTGAAAGAAAATAATTTAAAAGAACATTTGGCACGCAATCGCTATTGCTACATGAAGATATTAGTATACTTGCTAATTTTGCTGTTCGCCTGGTATCATGTTAGACTAGAAAACCAGATTCGCACTACTCTGCCTCGTTTTGATGAAAAGAAGGAATTTACATGAACTTTTTTGGTACATGTACACCTGATGCGATGAGAATATTTAGACTTGTATGAAGAGACTTTTTGTTTGGGCATTTATTTTTCTTTCTTTTGCTTAGATTTAAAACAACCATAAGTTTGCTATAGAATTTTTTAGTTGGTTAATTATTGTAGCCATACCAAAGGGCGATTTTCCTCTTACAAAGTGCACAATTCACATTCGAATAAAAAAAATTTCAATCAATCTTGTTGAATTTTTCAAGAGTGGCTGATGTATATCAGTGAACGATAAGAAATTATTTGTGAGATTTTCCCACAAAGGTTAGGTTCACGTGAATAATACATGGATGGTAAACGACAAACGTGATATACAATTTTTCACTCCGTCACTCTCAGTTTCCTGAACAGCGGTGGTTTTTTAAGCGTCTACCACTTGAAAAACATTTATTCAAGGATAAATAATTTTGTACGGCTCCACAGTCGAAAAGGAAACCGTAATGTCCCCTTATAAGGTGGTTAATACCTTTTTTTTCTCTCATATTTCGGGTTTCAGCCCATTTAAATTCAGGTGTTTCATGAAAGCAAACTATGCATAATAAAAAACATTATTTTAAAGTTGATTCAAAAACACACGATGCTTTTCACTTCGATGAGCTGCAATTATACACTGTTTCATGTTTTCTCTATAAACCTCCTAGTAAATTAATGTATTTTTTAATAGGTTCGAAAGTTTTTGGGCCATTCGGAAAATATGTGACGTTCTATCCTCTACCGCCTACCAGATCGACTCATAAACGAGAAAAGAAAACACCCGAAGTGCTTTCAGTTGTGTCGCTTTTTCCATTCCATTTAACTCACAACAACCTACCAAATTCAATTATCCTCCATCGATTCCAATGCGGTGAGGTGAATGTATTGAAAATTAACATAATTTCGGCACAAGAGCTGGCAATTATATGCAAGCGATTGAGTACAGCTGCCACACGGCATGTGCTCTGCATTTTAAGACGATTGCCTTTAGGTTTGGTGTTTGAATGGAATATTCAAACATGCAAACTTATGCTGTTCTCTCTCTTGCTGTTATGTACGATGAATATTTTCCAATTTGATGCGAATTAGGTTTGTAATAGTGGAATTGGCTTTGTAGGTAGGTACTGTACGATACGATGTAAGAAAACAAGGAAATGGATTTTAGAATAACAAATAAGCTAGATTGACATGAAGTGTTTTGTAAGGCTAAGAGTTTGCTAAGACATTTCTTCGTACGTTATTATGCCTTGCCTTCACTGTGGGGTTTGTTATGAGTAGGATATTCTATTAAAGCAGAATTCTTCGTTTTCCGAAAATCTGAGTCTATGTTTAAAGGGCAATAAGTTCACTGCAGTGTAGGTGTTGAATACGGTTTATTAGCCAAAAAATGAGTCCTTTTAGAAATACTTACCATCTATCGTATCATAAACTGAGTCCTGTTGACGTTAAAGAATCTTTTTTTACACTTATTATGAAAATTAAATTTATAATTTCTCTATAAATGATACGTAAGGGTCTATGAATTGATAACTAATTATTACATCCTACCACACTCGATTGATTTAAATGAAGTTGACTGAGCGCAACATGACCACTTACAGTATCATTAATTACAAAGTCATTTTCCGATGGTAAACTTTATCAAACAGAACTTACTAGCGCTTTTTCAAAATTTGTTTTCCATTCCGTTGTGAATAGATATCCAGGCTCAGATCTGTTAAAGAGTCCATACATTTCTCACGGGTTGATTTATCCTCTGTGCATTGAAATTTCCAAGCACTAAGTCTCAGCTTACTGTGTGAATCATTCCATAGCTTTGTTGTGGCACCACATTTTTACGGGTTTCTTCGTTTTTAACCAGGGGTCGAATTACCGCATCAGTGATCGAGTGAGTGAGTACCTGCTATTTTTCTTTAAAAACTCGCTCTATATTACACAAAATCAGTCTACTGTTCATTTATCGACTTCAATTCGTTCAAATATTGATGAAAGAACGTGAAGTTGTGGTACTTAAGTGCTTGATAACGCGAGAAGTATTGCCAAAAACACGTTATTCAGTCACGTATTACTCGATCACGTGTGCGGTAATTCGTCTTCAGATAACATGACAGTAACCCAAATACACATTCTTGTTGCCATCTAGTTTTTAAAATCTACATCTTGGCGAACCTTATTGTAAAAATGTGTTCTTAATAATAAAAGCTAACTTTGTCTTACGATACCCATCCAGAGCTCCCATATTAGAAATAACGATACTCTTAAAAGATCCCTCGTAATTTTTACATTGCGATTACGTTTCGTGATTATCATTTACGACTGCTGTTAAGGTTTGTGTGTTTTTTTTTTTTATTATTCTGACACATGCTGTCGTGTTTACTTCTCTGTTGTTTGGTATATTTTTGCGTCTGCATCTAGAAAATGGAAATAAACGTGAGTAAGAGTCAACAATAAACAAATAAAATGCAGAATAATATTTTGATTAAAGGCCTTCAATATAAAGAAATAGATAGATCGAAATCCAGGGTTTATAGTAATAAAGGAAAACAATTTAGGGCAAAAGAAAATCCTGTCCTGTTTCTTGCTGGCAGCTTTTTCCTGCTGGAAAGAGTAGTTGGAATATAAAGGGTGTTCCGTAATTCGTGTTGCATACTTTGGGATGTAATTTTTGGTCATATTCCACTTCACTTTTTGTTAATTCAAAAAAGTCTAACTTTGATGTACCCTGACCTGTGTTAAATTCGATTTCTCGCTTAGTACTGATGGTAGAGACCTAATTTTAGACTTAATTTTTTGTGAAAATAATATTCTTTCCAATAGGCTTAGGTTTGCTAGATTTCCAATGTTAAATGGTGTTCAAATTTTGTTCCCACAGCCAAGTTTTGACTTTGAGGTCCTTTTTTTCAGAAAATGCCTGTTAAACATAGAGTTTCTTTATTTTTTACAGATGAACAAAACAATCATAAAAAAATTCATTAATAAGTGCACTCAAAAATTCATATATTTTATGATACTTGGAAAAATCTAAAACAGGTAAAAAACTAATTTTGGGTTTCTTACGGGCTTTTATTGCAGCAGCTTGCAATGGGAGTAGTTTCCTAAGAATTGATTGTTTTAAGGCAAATTTCATGACTGATGAAGAGGATAAAAAGTGTTTTTGACGCACTACCAAAATGCTAATTGACTTTCCTCTTCTCAGGGAGATTTAAGTTTGGGGTATGCATATTCAATGGGTAAAAAAGTCGTGTAAAAGAATAAGAAAACAAATTTAAGTCAAGATTGTAGTTTGATCAGAGAGCTTTTCGAAATGCCATTTACGAAACAAGAATACGCAGACATTTTATTCGTATATGGATTTTGCAATGGGAATTCAAGAAGAGCACAACGAAGATACCAGGGATTTATCATAACAGACGACTTCCTTTTCAAAATGTTCTTGAAAATACCTTTTGAAGGCTTCGAGAAACTGGATTAGTATTAACTGCATTCCATGGATGGACTTCAAGCAATCCAGAATCCACATTCAAGACGTTAAAGATCGTTTCAGCACTGGGGCCCTACTCTGTAATTCGTTTCGAAAGCAAAAATTTTCGAAAACGAATATTTTGTACTCTTTATTTCTAAATCGGATTCGAATCTGCTACTTTCGGAACGGCAAATCCGAAAACGATTTTTTTATTTCATTTATTTACATTTTTACTTGTTTGTAATTTGCTTTGATATTATTTTTTTTTTGCTTGATTTTACAGATATCTTGAGAAATGTTTCAAGACTTCGCAAATCTATTCCGTAAATGAAAATATTATTAAGTACTTTTTTTTCGATTCGAAAACGAAATACAGAGTACGAATTCATAATCGGATTGAAAATCACTTTCAAATAGACTTACGATTCGAAACGAAATACAGAGTAGGGCCCCTGATTTTGTGTCAATATGTGGGCAGGGGTAATTGGAAATAAATAAGTCGGGCCTTTAAAGTTACCACCCCGACTTAATTCACTAACTATCTGGAGTTTTTACAAAATAGTCTACCAGACCTAAGGATGTTCCACTACGTCAGCGAGTTTCATCATACATAGTTCCAACAAGATGTTGCTCCCGCCCACTATGGTCGTGAAGGATGAAAGATACGGTGGTCGATAGATAGGCAGAAATGGACCAATTCATTGGCCTGCACGATCTCCCGATCTCACTGTACTTTATTTCTTTGTATGGGGACGAATGAAAGAATTTGTGTACTCATCTAAAATAAGAACCTTAACTGAATTAGAACAACGTATTTCCGAAGGGCATACTACATTCCAAAGTATGTAACGCGAATTACGGGGCACCCTGTATATTTGAATACATAAGGAATTGTTACAATGAATCAAAAAATAAAATGAATTAATAGGGTGGCGCAACAGAGCGAGGAGCCCCTGGGCCTAGCGCATTTCTCACAGGGGACCTACAATTTTCTGCTGGTTCCGAACGACTAATTGAGAAAGCGCGTTACAATAAATCAGCAAACGACAAAACAAAGACTTTTGGAGCCTGTTCAATAATGGTCATTTTGATTTTTGAATAACGAAAAATTTTCAACGAAAGATCATTGCATTTTGCATTGAATTAGAAATTCTACCATAGCTGCTAGTCCGTCAACGTTTAACACATTCGATATTTATTTTCGATTAACATGAGAGTGTCTTTTCAATTGACGTGCCATCAATCTAAATGCCTTTTCCATCATGGTAATGACATTATTTGATTCTATAATCATGTCCCATGGAGAGTGTCTGGTCACTTACAAAAACATTCGATATTATTTCCGGTAATGTAATGAACTAACTGGGTAGCCCCAAGCTCTAAGTGAACAAATCGACTATCACCTTTGGATTGACAGACAAATCGCCAGTCACAATGCCTCTGTATGTCACACTATGTGAAATGAAACCCGACTCTATGTGCCAGTTATTCATTTATTCAAGAACTCACCTTCCAGCAGAACAACATTCACATAACAAAATTACGAAATTCGTCTTCTGGGATGACATGGAATCGACAGAATTCAATTTTGTGAAAGCAACCCAAACCCAGTTTTGGATAACGTTCTGTCTATCTCTCCGGGAAATTTGAGAACATAAAACTGAATATTTTCCCAATAAACCGCTGCAGGGTCTTTTCAGCCAACATCCCACTACCAGTCTAACTGTTATGCAAAAGTTTTTCCATTCGTTTTCCTGTTCCCTGTTCCTGTCCCAGCAGTGCACAGAATAGTACTAGAATGAAAATATCATGTTGTTGGGGCTATGTTTTCGTTAGTCTCTCTCTTTTTTTTATTTTTACTGTTTTTGATGGTAAGGTGTGGGCTTTCGGCCTCCGTTGCAAATGAAAAAGCGTCATGAGGAAGAATGACGAGCATTGGACATGATGGCAAAAGTCACTAGCAAATCCAGCCATTCAACCATCAGCCACCAAGCAGTCAAAATAATTTTCAATTTGTAACGAATTCAAATGTGAAATTGTTTCCTGTCTACCTGAGGGATGAATGGAAGAGTGAATGAATATTTTTTTTCTCGTTGATATTTTTGCAATGGAAAAGAACTATTTTTGTCAATGTGGTGTGTAAAAAATGTGGTTCTCGAAAACATCCTGGGGATATTGATGAATTCGTGCAAATTGTGTTTAGGTGTTGTAACAAGTTTGACAGCTCGTACGATTGGAACACCGTTTCTGATGGACGATAGGGACAGCGTAGAATAACTGACTTATGGAATGGACAACGCAAGCGAAGCATGCCTTATAATTCTATTAAGTGAGTTAGAGCTTAGAGTTTTGGGAAATACAAACATGTGAGGACGCAATTTCATTTAATGTTTGGTTTCGGTGCAATGAATGTTTAATGGTGGACGAAGCGTTATTCGTTTTTGGTGTTAATTTAGCTCTGACGTCTGAAATCCATAGGGTTGGGAGTTCTTAAAACACGAATATGATACTTTTTATTAGTAGATTTTGAAGACACCATGACGTTCGTATAATGAAGGACGGGATCAATTGAATATTTAGAAATATCTGACCCGCTAGGCGATGCTCGATTCCAAGGAATTGAAAGTTCTCAAGGTTTTGTTACTTACACGAATCAGATATACATACTAATATTGATGCAATGTCGATAGTACCCGTGGTGTGAAGGTTAGCATGTCTACCTGTTAACTGGGAGGTTCGTGGTTCGAATCCCCACAGAAGCAGAAATGTTTTTCCAAGGGTATAGCCTTTCGCGAGGAATTGGCAAGTCATCCGATAGGAAATTCATTGCCATGAAAAGCGCTGCCTCGATAAGCCGTTCGGAATCGGCAGAAAATTGTAGGTCTCCTCCATTCGGTCACAAAGGCAATGGTTGTGAGGCCCGAGGGCCGGCACGGCGGCTCCTCGCTTTGTTGCGTCACACTATTTATTTATTTATTTATAATATTAATAAATAAAACACACAACTCAGACTGACTTGAGAAAGACAAATTACAAAATCTTATTGCGTCGGCTTAACACGACACTGCACTGGGGAGATGTCAAATCAGTTCAACATTCACCTTTCATGGGTGCCAGGGCACAGAGACATACCAGGCAACTGTATGGCAGACGAACTAGCCAAAAAAGGCACGACCACTTTCCTACGCTCAGAATGGAACAACATAGGTGCAAATATCGCTACAAGTAAACACCTACTTAGACAAAGACGCTTTGAGGATAACAAACACTAGATGGACTGAGAATAACAACTGCCTTGCAACCAAAAAAGTTTGGCAGTGTGTAGACTCAAAACGCTCAAGGAGTTTGTTAGCCCTGAACCGCCTGTAGCTAGGTTCTACCATAGGTGTTCTTACGGGACACTGTCTAATAGGAAGACACACCAAAAGACTTCATGTGTTTTCCAATGATCTCTGCAGGAACAGCATGGACGAAGAGGAGGAGGAAACCGTTCAACACCTTCTTTGCTCATGCGCTGCACTACTTCATAGGTGGAAAACTCATCTCGGTGAATTCTTCTTTGATGATACTAGCGACTAAGCTTACATAGACCCTAAAAGTCTTTCGAAATACATTAAAAGTTCCGCGTGGTTCGACTAGCAGGTGATTAACCGGCTAGTCCCGTAATGGAAGATTAATAAGTGATCAATTCGTTAATCTTACATCCATCGGGTTTCTGAGATCTGTAGGTGATCAACTTGTTGATCTCTGTGGTATCACAATGGGTCCTTGCGGCCTAAGTGTTTCAGGCAACGTACTCATTGGCTTACAGCCACTTTCACCTAACCTAACCTATGTCAAATAACCTTCAAGTGGTTTGAGCAGAAAGCTGGGCGCAGTGCTGTACTTTTGGAACCACATGCCGTTCTCATCAATATCACCCGATTTCAGGAGTACAAAATTGGTCATCATCATTATCGTTGTAACTCTTTATGTCATTGTTTTTTCCTTCTTTCAACCATTCGCCATTTACTATCACACAAATATTATATTTTTACAGACCTAAATATTTAAGTCCAACTGAATATTCGGCTTAAATGTAAAATCTAAACACCAGCGGCATGGTTTCCCATGGTGTTTTATCTACACCCTCACGATATCATAAAAAAAGTTTCATCCCAAAGACCAAAGGTATTTCCAGAGGACCGTCACGAAGCCTCAGGCGTTAAATAAACACCTGGCACTAAAAAGTCAATTTGCCAACTCATTTCTGTTGTACGTTGTTTAGCTCTCATAAATCCTGTTGTCAACCTATTGTTTGGTGGTAGTACAGGAGTACAACTGCTCCTTTCTCACACACATTTCGTTTGAAAGGAATTTAAGCCGCAACAAGTGGTCGAAACAATTCGCAACCGCTTAATAGAAAAGCGTGGCTAATCCAATTAAGGACCACTAAGAAGATAGGATTATCGCTTAATGGCTGCCATATATTTTTCGACCACCACCATTTGCTGCGTGACCATTCTTCTAACTGAACTGAGAACTGGGTTGGATGTATGGCACGGGGTGGTTGAATTTTTGCCGACACATTGTCGCCGCAACAGCCTTGGCTCAATAGCAAAATGTATGCTACTAGAGCAGTAGGAGACACACTGTTGAAAGGTTTCACAATTCATGACATAACAATACAAGGTATTATCTGAGGAGCGTTTCTTTCTCACCACGTCGTCGTCAGTCCTCTGCAGATTTTGCATTACGCCCGCAGCGGTCAAGTATAGAGAAACAGGGGGCTTTGTTTTTAGGGCCATAGCATAAACAAACGACCGACGACGATTGTAATGAGATGTCAAGCTGCGGTGCTGTTGCCTTTTATTTGCACTACAATGGTTGCTGCTTCAGAGTTGACCCGGTTCCAACTTGATTTAAGGCATTTTTTTTACCGCTTTCGCTGTTGCATTTTTTTGTTTTTGGTTTAAATTAATTTACGTGTAATTACGTTACGGTGCGATGTTTTCAGAGCTGGCCCTCTTTTTCATAAATAATTAAGTCTTTCGACGAGGTGGGAGGGGGACTGTTTGGGCAGCGAAGTGAGAGACTTTTATATAAACGATGTACCTACACGTGTTGTTAATTAAGGCTTATTGAGGGTCGAATGCTGTGTGCTGTTGCCGCGCAGGGCTTGATGCGATAGCTTGCAGAGAAAATGTTTGCTTTTTATGCCATAATTGGAAGGAGTTGATGTAATTTTTTTTTTAATAAATTAAATTAGTGGTAGGAAATGGGTTGAATTAGCTGCTAAATTGAAATTGATTAACATAAAAAGAGGTGTGGTTGTGATTTCATTTGATTATTTTAGGGCTGTTAAAAGCAGGATTTTATGACGAGCAACTATGAACCTTCAGGGGTTAATGATGATAGAGTTATGTAGGCAACGTTAATGACTATAGTATTAGATAAGGTAAGAATGTTTACACGTTTAATCTGAATTTTGGGGAAGGGCCATGTTTGCCTTTCATACCAAGTGTTCCTTCAGATGGGGCTATGCACAGTCCACAGTGAGAGCAGGGCTATCATCAAACGTCAATAAAAGTGTTGAAATTAGGAAGAGATTTGTGAAAAATGTAATCATACTAAATGGTCTCGGTATAGTCTGTAATTTGTAATGCCGTGTAAAACCCCAACTACATTATTTTGTGACCCACTCTGTCTAACGTGGGTCTGACAACAAACCACTACCTGCAAAGGACTTGCTGTGCCGTCTGACGGTGTCGTCAGCAAATTTTGAAGTCATACTAAGCTTATGATCTACCACAACTGCCATTCACTACTTTGTGACTCATTTTTCTCTACTCGTTAACTAGAAAATATTTTCATTGATTTTGACAAACTCTAATTTATTCCTTGAAAAGTCACAAAAAATTGTAAGAAATTCAAAATTAAGAATGTCCGTGGAAAATTTGGTTCCAGTGGCGGTAGGAGCGGCAGTTTTAGCCAGTAGCTCATTTGTTCTTGGCCAACAAGTGGACAATGCAGAAATATGCAAAAGCCTAACAAATCTTATTGAGACAAATGCGTATGCTTTGTTTTTGAAGGATAAACTCTACGAAGTTGTAAGTAGAAAGTCTAATATTGGTACTTTTAACATATTAATTAATTTTGTACTTTTTTCAATAATTTCTAGTTTAAGAATTGTGAGCCTGACGAAAACAAACCACTAAACAGGATGTTAAAAATTATGAAGTTCGGATTTCCGGGACTCGACGACATTCGGGTATATTCGGACCATGTGCTTTCATACGACCGTCGCAACAGAGTAGCTCATTGGGTAATGGAACACCTCACGCCGCCTTGCATTACCAACATGTTCTCAGTTAGTCGAAGAATCGCAATCTTCCGGTCGGACATTGCTATACCAACATTATTCCGTTCCACCAACCAAGATTATTACCGGTCGGGGTTTGATAGAGGTCACCTTGCGGCTGCGGCCAATCATAAGTGCAACCAACAACATATGAACGACACGTTCATTCTGGCCAATATTGCACCTCAAGTTGGTATTGGTTTCAACAGGGATGCGTGGAATAACTTGGAGATATACACCAGGAATTTGCTGTCGTCATATCCGGAAATTTACATTTGCACTGGTTCAATGTATGAACCCAAGAACAAGAATTCCACCATGTGCGTGGAATACAACTTCATCGGCGGTAATGTGGTAGCTGTGCCCACACATTTCTTCAAAATCATTCTTTGCATATCGAGTGATAAAAAATACACCCTGGAATGTTATGCAATGCCAAATCAGTACATAAGTAACGACATTGATTTGAAAACCTTTCGTCGACCTCCGGAAGATATTGAGAAAATTACTGGTCTTCAATTTTTTGACAAAATCAAGAGAAATAAATTCGTTTCTATAAATGACAGTTCGTTGGAATCCGGATGAAGAAGCCCCCGATCCGTAAAGCTTACCATCCACTCTTTTGCCTAACGTGCGTACGGGTAATTTTTAATTTTTTGATTAATGTTGAAAATATGACTATGAACTGTCTATTTACAGTGTGTCAGTTGCGATATGTCAAGTTTGAGGACAAAATGTGAGTTTATTTATCGCATCTTGAATGGTTGAATCAAGTGGCATTTGCAAGAGTTGTATGTAATAAATCTAGGCAAAAGGAGGCAGGGTGGAGAAACATTTCTGTGGGACACCCATCACACTCACAACTTAGTGTGTACTTGCGTGAAGTTCATAAGTGCGCACATAAATCTCGGTCAAGTGAATACCACAAGGAGCACAAACGGAGCAAGGCCTTCCTACAAAAAAACAACACATACATATATAAATACATATAAATGTCTGATGCGAGTTCAACGATATATTTTCCGAGGATATCTTTTTAAATTATGACCAAGGTTATCTATTTGGTTTTTTTTGTAAATAAATATGAAGGGTACGTCTTGATGTGTGCCTATTTTTTGTTCGAGTTTCGAGGTTTCTTGAAGGGAGCTGATAAAGTATTCCAGGGTTTTGTTTGCAGTATTTTATTTTCTAAAAAGCAGCCAGATAACTACTGTAGAAAAAAAAAATCTAATACATAAACGAACAGTTTGGTTATCTTCAAAAAAACTTTTTGTTTAAAATAAAATAAATAAATAAGGTGGCGCAACAGAGCGAGGAGCTCCAGTGCCTTGCGCATTTCACACAACCATACCTTGTGAGGGAAAGGACAAGTTTCTGCCGGTTTCGAACGGCTTTTCGAGGAAACACTTTTTTGGTAATAAATTAGCTAATGGAGGACTTGCCATTTCCTCGCGAAAGGTGATACCATTGGAAAAACATTTTTGTCTCTGTTGGGATTCGAACCACTAACGTCTGGGTTAACAGGCAGACATGCTAACCATCACGCCACGGGTACCACTTTTTGTTTACTTATGAGAAAGTTTATATTTATTTTTCCCTTATTGTGGAAAATTAATTTTTATTTTATGAAATATTTAGTATAGGAAAAACGATTTCTTGATTTGTGCGGGTTGAAATTTGTCAGACTTCTATCTGGGGAATGAAAAATCAGCCTTAAATGGAATAGTAGAATCGCCATATTGCCACAGGACTTACTTGGTAAAATGTAACATTTTACTTTCGAATGATTGGAGAGTTTTTTTCATACAATTTTCAAATTTCTTAATAGTTTAATCGAATTAGAGTTTCATCAACGTATTTTTGCAAAAACTTCTGTGTTTCCTTCAAATTTCTCATTTGCGACGTCTACGTCCGAATGCTTTCGGGGAAGGAATTTGATACATCGGAACACTTTTATTGTAGAATTTCGTTACACAGTAGACTCCCAGTTAAAGTTTTAGAATTTGGAGATGGAGTTAAAAAAAAAATCATATAACGCAGGTTATCTACCGGGCACCACATAATAATTACATGAAGTACTTACATTGATGAAACAATATATTATACTTCTTTTTGCTGTTAAGTAGAGCAAATACATCGTCTCTTGCTCATGTCCGTTTGAATGTTGTTTTTGATTCAAGTATCCCTGTTTGCCTGGATACTCCGGGCCACTCCGCTGTTGAAGAAAAAGAAGAAGAAAAAAGAGCATTACAATAGGCTTTGCGCATCAAAGAACATTTTATAAAAATAGATACTTGTTTCTAAACCAAAACATAGTCAACTCTTGAATTGGTTAACACATTTGGAGATGTGTATTAAATAACTATGACGCTTTCACAAGGTTTTTTTTTGGAAGCTTCCGAAAACTTATTATAAAGGCCTTCCAAACTAGAACGTTTTTGCAGTTGCGGCAGCGGCAATTGCAGGTGCCAAGATTCGGTTATAAAGCGGCATATATGTACATACACTGCCAACTACTAAGATGAGGCCACAAATTTTGCAATCAATTTTCGCTTTTGCTAGCTGGTGGAAGTTTTGTACCCGGAAAAGTTTATTACCGCAGTAAATAGGTACGTAATTTCCAATAGCATATTCATGAAGTTAAAAGGTTAATTCGAAACTACCGTTGCAATTTCCCAAGATCAATTAATGAACTACTGAAAATAGGTATGAAAAGGTGTTCCACTAGGATGAGGCCATTGCGAATATTTTCGTGCAGGAGTGCGCATGTGGGAATACTTGTATAAAATATCTAAGAGAGTGTTAAAAATAACCGTTTTATTTAGTTTGAAGCACACATGGGTTCCGGAAAGACTTTGACAGCGACAGAAAGGGCAAAAATAGATGCTTTCAAGGCAATAGGACAGCAAGGAGACTTAACAGGAGCAAGACAGTTGTTAACAATTATCTTGCTGATCCACAAAACTATGACAAGAATCAAAAAGGACGCACGGGAAAAGCCACAATACCAAGAGATAATCGGTTGATTCTACGACTTTTCTCAAATTAAACTCTACCATCGACTTTGATGAGGGCCAAAAGCTGAGTTTCAGCCAGCATAACAACGGTTCGAAGAATAATACAAAAAAGTGATACTATTCAAAGAAGGAAACTAAAAAAGAAACCTGTTTTGAAGTCAGTACACAAGGAGCATCGTATGGACTTTGCAAGATAGCATGTTGATTGGAGCAGTGAATGGAAACACGTTATCTTTTCGGATGAAAAAAGTTTAACCTTAACGGTCCTGATGGTTACAACTTTTATTTCCATGATATTAGAAAGGATGAGCTTATTTTGGCAAGACATCATAGCCGTACATCAAGTGTAATGGTGTGGGGAGCTTTACCTACTATGGCACGAATAGTAGAATTGTAGTTGGAGTTTTTGTCCTCAACAAAGAACGAAAATAGCTACATACAAATGTTTGCTGGAACGGTCATTTCCAAAACATTTTTGGACCTCTGACTTGGATTTTTCAACAAGACAATGCCCCAATCCACACTAGGAGGGTTGTCAGAAGCTGGATTCAATCAGAAGACCTGGAACTTTTGTCATGGCCGCCATATTCACCGGACTTAAACATTATGGAAAACGTTTGGTCATGGCTATCTCGTAAAGTTTATGAAGGTGGCAGACAATTTGAAGACAAGGACACCTTAATTGATGCTATTCGTAGTGCCCGGGCCCAAATTTCATGTGATAATTTAAAAATTAACTGTATGATTCTATTCTAAAAACTAGAAACTATTAAAAAAACGTATTAATAAACAATGTTAAACCATAAAATGTAAACATTTCACTCATTTTTTGGTTTTTTTTCTAAAATTTTGCATGTGGCATCATCCAAGTGGAGCACACTTTTATACCTATTTTCAGTAGTTTATAAACTGATTTTGGGAAATTCCAACGGTCGTTTCGAATAAACCCTTTAAAGTTATGGGAAAATACGTACCTATGAACTGGTAGTAAACTTTTCCGGGTACAAAACTCCCACCAGTTATAAAAAGCGAAAATCGATCGCAAAATTTGTGGTCTCATCCTATTGGAATGCAGTGTATATCCACACCTTGTATTTGAATACAGTGCAAAATTTATTTTTTAAGCTAATTTTAGGAATTTGATTTTGACATTTCAAGAAGCAATTCAGTATATCTGCTTCAATTGAAATAAATTCATATCACTATGTTTCTTTCTTAAAGTATACCTACATTCATGTGCGTCAAATTTGGGACCATTGGGACCTCGGTAATGTAGAATTTTTTCTGTTTCGTTTTCCTGCTCATTGAACCATTTAATATTGAACATTTATAGAGAACTACACTATGAAAAACAAAAGAACATAAAGCGAACAAGAAGTGTAAATACTTTTGATTCTGAAACATTGGCCACCTCATAAATACCTGGACTAAAATTCCTAACACTATTTGGTCTCGTATCAATAAATTCATCTTCACACTTCTGTTTAGGACTTTTCTTCGTTTTTCCACAGACACTTTTTAGAAACCAGTAACCATTTAAATGCCACATAAAACAAAACATAGCTTATCAGAATTCATGAAGAATTCCTTAAACGTGTCTGTCTAACATCCAATTCTTCCTTTCAAGTAGAAATGAATACAAATGCAAATTTTAGAAATGTGGTTTCCATCAACAACGAACCATATTCCCACTTGCACTTTGTTTCAAATATTCTTAAAATTCTTGACCAAGCAAGCAACTCTGCCATTGAATGAATACCCGAAACATTTTTCCAGCAGTACACAAACGAATTACTATGCGAAAAGATAAATATTCGTCTGCCAGTTGGTCGGTATGCTGTGTGTTGGACAAATCACTCATCATACAAAATTCAGTGAGTTTTTGAAGTGTAACAGGAAGAAACCATGAAGTTTATTAGTATTCATGATGTTCGAGGAGAAGATTTTCCTCCACGTCTTATTTCTTTTTATTGAACTGTTGGTAGGTTTGATTGCTCTAAGAGCTTGTTTGTTCTGCTTGTTAAACACTTTGTTCCCAATTCATTGTTGGAATTTAAAAAAGGTATGCTCAAGGTATGCTATCTGCAAGTGTATAAGTAATCATCTCTCACTGCAACACCATGTGTTATAAATGAGACAATACCCGTCATCTAATTTATGAATGACCTTTTTTCGCAAACTTATATTTTTTCCTGCATTGTTTCTTCACTTCCGCAAAAGTCCAAAAGTCGAAAAGAACAAAAACCTAAAAAACTAAAACAAACTCCAAACTTTTCTCCTCGGAAAAATCTGCAACAGACAACACAAATGCTGCTTGTGCTACTGGTACCTCCCTGATAAAGTTTTTCATATTTTAATTTTTGTTTTTCGGTTTTTCTTCTTTTCCTGTGAACTCTCCAGACGGATGTACCTAAAAAAAAGTTTTATGGAACACTGCAGATATGCACTCCTTGCAAGATAATACAAAGATTTCGTACGATTTCATTCGTATTATTTCATTTTTGTTTCCCCCTGTACGGAAACTAAATTAGAACTTTTTTATGAATATAAGACGATAGTAGGGGTGGATGTTCCACCCTTGAAGGACCCAAACCTTCACAAAAAATCTGTGCATTTCAAAGAACTTTTTTCCCAAAAAAACACAAAAACCCATTTGAATGGATGAAGCACTGATTCCAAAGAACAAGAAAAAATAGCTCCCCCGATTTCGATTTGGCATTCCAGATTTGAACATCAATTGGAATATCTGTGAAAAAATATCTCCAACAATTTGTTGTTGTTGTTTGCATGATTGCATCCTTTGATTGCATTTTTAAATAAAAATAACAGGCCTTCGAATAGTAAAAGCTCACCCCTTAGTCATCTTAAAATTTGAAATTGTAACGACCGACACGACCGACAGCACCCCAACGACGACAAACTCAGTAAGAAATGATACGGAGAACTTTGTTTCCACTGCTGCTTGTATCGATATCCTTTTACAAGACTCGAAAGCGAAGAAACTTTTTCAATTTAACTTTCCTTCTTTCTGCAGCACACTTTGTGTCCTAGAAGAACGTCTTACTACAAAAATGCCATCAAATTATATTGCAAAGATTTTCTACTACAACGGATTTCACACAGCACTTATGCAGAATTATACGTTTCGATATGATGGGTATCCTTCAAAACATACGCAGTGTTAATGGCGGCATTATAGCTGCAAATGTATGGGATTATGCTAATGTTACATAAAAAGTTATGCTAGCAAACATCTTTGAGTGTACATAATTTAGAAGGAGGAAGTGTTACGAATATTTAGCATTTAGCGCTTGTGAATAGGAGTTTTGAATACTAAGTTTATTGTAAACAAGTTTTTCAAATGGAGATATGAATTTCGGGGCATTCATTTGGGGGCTGAATCTAATTAAAAATTGTTTGTCTCATTATTTTCAAAGAAAAAGGAGAACGATTCTAGTCAAAATGATAAACACTCATCCAGCTAGACATTTACCATACAACTTTAAAAAAGTATCATAATATCACATGAAGTTTGAACTGTCACTAGGATTTATTTTTGTTTTCCATAAGGGCAAGGGCAGTATAATATGTGAAAAAAAAATGCGAAGTGAATGTAAATGGAGTATGTTTCCTTTAAGGAATCGTCAGACTGTCATGAAGATATGCTGGCACTTCTTTCGAACCGCAAAGTGACAACAATGTTCGAAATGATTTTACTTTCCAAACTTCTACCACAATACGGCCTTTGTTCTAATACGAACTTCAATTTTATGTGGTTAAAATTCACTGTTCGTAATTAAATCATTCATGATTGTTTATAGAAGCCCCAATTTAGATAGCAATTCAATCTCTAACAAAATTGATGCACTACCTGACTCCATCTCAAGAACTGACTCGCAATATACTTACACTGAAATCGCATTTGCGGGCGGTTTCAATGTTCACAATTCTGGTTGGCTTCGACATTCTGGCCAGTCAGCACTAGCAGGAAAATATGTAGAGATCTTCGCTGAGCTTAATCATTTAGCTCAACTTGTTGATGAGCCCACTCGGGTTCCATTGAAGGCTATACAGCGAACACTCTTGACCTATTTCTCATTTCTCATCCCGAAAAATACAGGATTGTAGTATTATGTCCTCGGATCATGGTGTCGGTTCGTCTTCCGTCACGGTAAAAAAGATAAAGTCCCCAAAAGAACTAGGTGGCAATACGAGAAAGCCAATTGGGACCCCCTGAATAATTTCTTTCGAAACTTTAATTGGTCATTGTGCTTTCTCGACGGAAACGTTGATGCATCAGCTGATATCTAACGTAATTCTCAACAGCATGAGAAATTTTGTTCCTCACAGAACAAAAAGTATCATCCCCAAAGAGAATTCGTGGTTGGATTTAAGCTGTAAAGAAGCGATTAGGGATGGAGAAAGTAGTTTTCGAAAATTTAAAGACAACCCTACAGTAGAAAACCGAAATTCGTTCAAACGGGCCAGAAATATCTGTAATGCTCATAAAAAAAGCTAAGTTTTAGCATGACCATAAAGCAAGGCAAAAAATACTGTTGTGACCAAAAGGAAGCAAAAATTTTTGGTCTTTTGTTAAGAACATTAAGAACTCGACCACGTCATCGGTCCCAACGCTCGTCTTCAATGACTCTCCCTATGTCAGTTCCATCGATAAAACCAATTTGCTGCCAACTCGACACTTCCTCATAGCATATTGGCTCCACTTGAGCTCGAGTCTGCAAATTCTTTGATGAAGCAGATATTTTTTCGAACTCGCTCGGTTGCGAGAGTCGTCAAAGATCTCAATATACATAAATTTGCTGGTCTAGTTGGTATCCCTGCCGTCATTCTGATGAGGTGTTCTTCTACGCTGGCAAAACCTTTGCGTAAGCTTCTCCATCTTTCCTATTCCGCTGAGCTTTTCCCGAGTAAATCGAAAACTGCTTTTGTCCAGCCGGTCCCTTAAAAAGGCGAATCTTTTTCCCCTTCAAACTACAGGTAAATTGCACTAACGTCCCTTCTTTCCAAGGACATGGAAACGTTGATAAGCCGTCAACTTTTGAAATATCTTGAAGAATGAACGCTTCTTAATGAACGTCATTACGGCTTTCGAAGCAAAAGGTGGTGATTTGATGGCATATCTCACTGAAAAGTGGAACCAATCTTTACTGCGCTTGATATTTCTAAAGCATTTGATAGAGTTTGGCATCAGGCTCTTTTATAGAAAATTCGTGCTTTTGGTATCGATGAGTGTCTCTATCGTTGGATTAGAAACTACCCTTCGAACAGTTCAATACAAGTTATGTTGGATGTTTTCAAGTCTAATACCCTCTTTTTAAATTCTGGTGTGCCCCAGGGCTCCGTTTTGTCTCCGACTCTCTTCCTTATTTTCATAAATGATCTCTTGTCTGAACCTTCTAATCCTCTCAATTGTTTGGCTGACGACTCAACACTCAACCCTTAGCTTTTCATATTCGTTTCCAAATTCACGTCCTTGCTCTTCGGATGTGGAACTGGGACGGTTGCGAATGATAAGCTCACTGAATTCGGACCTTGACAGCATTGTTACATGGGCTCATAAGAACCGAGTAGAATTCAATGCTTAAAAAACTCAATGCTATCTCTTGTCGTTGAAGCTTAACATTCCCCCATTGTCATTACCTATATTACGATACCTGCATCCAAGAAACCAAAAAGTTGTCAGTACTCGGTATGTGTGTAAACAATGATCTTCGTTGAAATGACCACAAATTTGAAGTCACCAAAAACGCTGCTAAATGCTTAGGCTTTTTGAGACGATGCATGCAGTTCTTCACCCCTTCTGATCTGGCTATAATTTATAAGGCGTAAGCCTTATACTAGAGCTCAAAACTAGAGTACAATCCCCGTATCTTGCCCAGTGCTCCTCAAACATCTTTGCGTCTACTTGATAGGGTACAAAACAGAGCGTTTAGATTGATCAATCGTGGAATCGATTGATTCTCTTGAACATCGTCGAAACGTTACCTGTCTCAATCTCTTTTATCGTTTTTTTCACAAACAGTGCTCTAGTGAAATAGCAAGTTGCATTCCTCCTCTCAAACAGTTTAGTCGCAACACCCGCCTCGCTAGGAATGCTCATCAGTTTTACGTCGAATCCAACTTCGTACGCACAGAAAAGTACAAAGGTTCATATTTCATCGCACCACCCGAATGTGGAATGCTCTACCTGACCCTGTTTTCCCCCCTACATTACGATTCACCAAAATTCGAAAGCAATGTGCATCGGTGTCTCCTTTCAAATCCTCTCCTTTTTTCCTAAATGCTCGCACTGTTTTCTATAACATTACCCGCGTTTTATTATCACAATTATCCAATCCGGATCAGATCTTGATAATAAAACAGCTTTGGATCATCATATTTCCAGTTGGAAGTTGTGAGAGACTCGCTCTCTCAACTGACTTTTCAAAAGAGTTGCAGAGTTGCCCTTCGAACTTTTTTTTCAATGGTTAATTTTTTGTTCTTTTTTTTAGGGAAATATGATACTCATGCACTTTGTCAAATATATATTTTATTGCACTAATTCTTATTAATTTCACGAATATATGTTTTGTTTTGTAAAACTTTCTCATTATGTCATGTATTGTACAAAAATGAATAAATGTGAAGTTTCTCGCTATCTATCTAAAATATATTTCATTTCACACAGATAAAAATGTTCAAGTGGCAGTACTGTTGTTATTGGATATATTGGAAATGATACCAACGTTTTCAATGGAAAGTCTCCTCTTGTGTGAAATAGAAGAACTAATTTTTAGATCACAAAAATAGATCCAACTAAAAAGCAGGATCTCGCTTTGTTGTTTTAATGCAAGTAAATCAATGATCCGATCTGGATCATCGTGATAATAAAACGCGGCTATTATAAAGGTAGTCATAACCCTTGATGTGCGTGTTAGTTATCCCGCAGTTGTGGTTGCTTTTGTAACATATTTCTCATACCACTTTACATTTCAACCTGAAAACCAAATCTGTATATGAATTTGAGAGATGCCTTTGCGTGTGTAAAAACATTGCTATGGTAACACTTTAGTCTCTCAAAAAAGTGTGTAAATCCTTATTCAATTCATTACAAAGGTAGAATTCATTCCTGCTTAACATTGTCAAGTAGCACCTCACACACATTATGAGAAAAACTTATTTGTATGGAAAAGGACGTAGATATGTTTCAAACAATTTCCTATCCCATCCTCGATCCTCGATCCGAAAACCAAAATCCCCATTGAGAGATTTGAATCTCCCCGAAAAGTCAACAAAAAGCTTTGTTTTAATAGTTCTTTGATGGCTTGTAACATTCTAATTGCTTACCCTTTAAAAGCCATAAAATGACCTGAAAATTCTAGTTTTAACTCTTATCCAACTGCTTTATTTTTGGGAGCCATAGCTATGCCTTACTGGATATACATAATAATATAATAATAATCAACTCGGTAAAAACAACTTTCCAAACTTTATATTGACACATAATTAATGTCGTCTATCCATCCATTCTTCCGCACTGAATTCATCCCACACAAAATGAGATTTAATTTTTGATTAGTATACCACCCATCAACAGAACATTTTGCTATGTCCATTAACAACCAAAGGGCCTTTTTCATATGGGTAATAAAATTTTAACGACAAGGTGCCGAGCACTTGAGCTTGAATATTTATTATTATTTCATGGAAAAGTTTTTAATTACCCATAACGTAGCAGTTAGAGTCCTCGTGTTTGACCTTTTGGTATACGGGGTTGAGATGAGAGGGAAGGAGGATGGTGACACTTGACTGGCGTTTAAATGTTAACTCATAACTCACACATCTGGCCCCGACATAAAGCACATATATCATTGGATTTCTTCTTTTTGTGTATATGTACATCTTCTCGTCCTTCGCGCTTGCCGCTTATGCACCCCCCGATCCTAGATTTTGAACTTTACTATAGAATTTGCTATAATATTCATAATCGTTAGTTTTTATGACACCAGCAATGATTGTGTGCATTAAATGTGAATTATAACTCCACCATCTATGTATGTGCCCTCGAGCTCCAAAATCCTCTTGGCAACTATCCAAAACCAATTCACGCCCACTCAATAATGAAGGGGACGTTTTCGATTTGAGCTGTCTATTATTATCAATGAATACTGAATGTTTGAAGGATTAAATAGAAGGACGAAGGGTGAAGTTATTGAAGCGAGCAAAGTCGGGACTTCTTTGAATCTAGGGATCGCGTTTTATTTTTTATTGATTCTGTCTGAATAACGACTGTGAGGATAGAAATCGACGCCCAATAAATTGTCATTCACTAAAGAATATAGTCATGGTTCTAAAAAGGGATATGAGTTGATTTTTATGATATCAAATAGATCCTCAGATGGAGGAAAGTTTCCTTGTTTGTGGGAGCGCTTGCTATTCTTCATGGTTATGGGGCGGAAGAATAAGAAGAAGCCTTTATTGGTGCAATTTATACGAAGGCAAATGTTTTGTTGACTTTTTGGCAATTTCAGTCGTCGCGGCATATAGAGGGGGTGGTGTAGGGTTGTCAGGCGTGTGTGTAGGAGTTTGAAATAAATTACTCGTGGAATAAAATAAGTGCCACGCTAACGAACCGTGTAATTAAGTTTTCCGTCTCATTAGATAAATTTGATGAAATCGATTGCAAATTGGATTGGCGTGCGAAAATGAAAATCAGTACAGAATTTGGCAAAAAATAAGTCGTTATGAGTCTGGATCATTAGGTTTTTTGCTAATTGCGCTCATTGTTGATAGGCGTATTGTGGTTTTGCCCTGCTGCCAACTGTGTGCTTCATTCATTAGAGAGAATTGTTCGATTAGCTTTGCAACCTCAACATTGATGCAAAAAGAGAAGCTTGATGATTGTATATTTCTCGGAGACATTTGCTCTTTTCAAAATTGAACCTAAAAACCACAATTCGCCGTAATGAGTCATTTTATATTAATTTAAGAGCCTTCATTTCATATTGGGTTTTAATTTTATTGAACGAGAAAACCCTTAAAAGAAATCACAAGGTCATCACTTTTTGTGACGGTATTGAGGAAAACCATTCATTCATGCTCTTCGAAATTCAACCAGACGAATGAAGTTATAAAATAATAAATAAACGGCCGAGAATGACCCATTAATGCCGTTGCTGGGAAAAATCATAGCTACACTATTGAAAATAACAGTCCTCTTCATCATCGTTAAGAGGAATTCTGCTGGGAAAATCTTCACCACAGTCCGAACCCTTCACATCGGAACAAAAACGTTTCCACTCTCAACCGAGTTCAAGTATCCTTATAGAAAAACAGCCTCGTACTTAAAAACGGGAGTGCTTGCAGCACAGCCATAAGTTCAATTTTTACAAGCACTAAGGGTGACCCAAAAAAAGGGGGAAGACAATGAAGAAGAGCCATTAATTAAAGCTTTTTATTTCTTGCACAGAGTACAACCCGTGCCAATAATTTTAGGTAAAAGAAGGAAAAAAAAAGATTTTCAAGGAGAAAGCTGTCTTGTTTACACCTACATATATAAACTGTAAATGTACTTGAAGGAATATTCTCAAATTTTTTATGTTTAAACGGTTTTGTAGTTTAAGTTCAGTCAGTTCAGAAGGTTCTCAAAACACCCCTGCAGCTTGAACCTTTAAAAACTTCATCTCTCATAATTATTGATATCATTGAAGAACTGCAATTTGGTCAGCGACCATTAAAACCATGGCCTTAGGTCTTTCCAAATTTTACTTTCATGTTAATTGGTGTTTTGTTTGCTGGACACTATTCCACTCAATGAAATTACATGAAGTTTGGAGGATGAGCCTGATTGAATAAACATCTAATTAAAGTGATAGAGGGTTGATTTTGCGGAATCCTAAAATGTGCAAACATCGATATCGTATTAAGTTCGATGCATGCTGAAAGCTGCTGTGGAATTTTCGATAACGATTCTCATAGCCTAGCTGTGCGTATAAAAACGATTGGTTGGTTTTGTAGCTAGCTATTGATCTAATAAGTATAATTGGATGCAAATGCGAGGGTATCTGCGTGGCAAGACTAACTCAGTGGACTGTTGACATTTTATTGCTAATGTAATTGGTAGCAAATATTTGGCTTTGCATGATGATCAACTTGCATTCCTAATTAAATGAATGGAATTTTGATAACGACTTTTGGTTAAATTTTGTACGGAGGGAGGCTTTACATGATATTTAAGTGTGAATGATAATTTCCAAAATACTTGTGTAAACCTAATTAGAAAATTTAGGAGTAATTACAAGTATAAATTTGTTTTGATTAAACAGTGAACATAATTTGATTTATGAGCCTTAGGCAATGTAGTGGTTTCATAATGTAAATATAAAGTAATGAGTAGGAAGCCTAATTTATGCAATGAGGGTGTACTTCTCACATATGCATGTTTTTTTGCTAGCTCGTGTTGAAAATATCCTTATCTTAAATAGTTAAGTTGTAAATACATAAAGCAATCTTGACGTCCTTAACTCAAAAAATGTTTATTTATAAATGACTGAGTGGTGTAGGCGCAATAGTGTGACAACATCTTGGTTTACTTAACATTCTGAATATTTCTGGCTGCTAATTTACTTGTAACTTTAATCCTTGTTATCGTGGAACGCTGATGAGGCTGCCATTTGACAAAAAAGTGGGTGGAAAGCTGACCACAGCCTTACACGAGTGTCACGAAAGAGAACTTCAACAGTGATGATCACTGGTAAAAACTATTCTCACATTCGGGTGGTGCGATTAAATTTGAACCTTTGTACTTTACTGTGCGTACGAAGCTGGGCTCAAGGTAAAACTGATGAGCATTCCTAGCGAGGCGGATGTTGCGGCTAAATTGTTTCAGGGCAACAAATTGCAACTGGCTATTTCACTAGAGCACTGTTTGTGTAAGAAGCGATAAAAGATAGAGAGACAGGTAACGTTTCGACGATGTTCAAGAGGGTCAATCGATTCCAAGATTGAACTATCACCTATCAATCTCAACGCTCTGTTTTGCACCCTATCAAGCAGATGCAAAGATATTTGCGGAGCACCTGGCCAGATATGGGAATTGTTCTCTAGTTTTGGGCGGATGTAAGCCTCCTTATAAATTGTAGCCCGATCAGAAGAGGTGAAGAATTTCCTGCATCGTCTCAAGAAGCTTAAGCATTAAGCAGCGTTTTTGGCGACTTCAAATTTGTGGTCATTCCAACGAAGATCATCGTTACCAAGTACTGACAGCTTTTCGGTTTCTTGGATGCAGGTACAATTAATGGATAATGGCAATGGGGGAATGTTAAGCTTCAACGAAAAGAGCCAGCATTGAGTTTTCGAAGCATTGAATTCTACTCGGTTTTTACTACCCCATGTAACAATGCTGTCAAGGTCAGGATTCAGTGAGCTTATCATTCGCAACCGTTCCAGTTCAACATCCGAAAGACGTGAAATTGGAAACGAATATGAAAAGCTGAGAGTCGAATCGTCAGCCAAACATTTGAGCGGATCAGAAGTTTCAGACAAGAGATCATTTATGAGAACAAGGAAGAGAGTCGGAGACAAAACGGAGCCCTGGGGCACACCAGCATTAAAAAGTGTGTCCTGTCTATCAAATGCCTTAAATATACCAAGCGCAATAACCTTACTTTCTCAAAAAAAAAAAAAAAAAAATAAAGATTGGTTCCACTTCTCAGTGAGATATGCCATCAAATCACTAGTGAGCCTTTTGCTACGAAAGCCGTATACTGTCGATTGAGAAGCTTTCATTGTTCAAGATATTTTACGAGTTGACGGTGTATAAACGATTCTTTGACCTTGGAAAGAAGGGACGCTACTGCAATTGGACGGATTCGCCTTTTTTAGGGACGGGATGGACAAATGCAGTTTTCCATCTATTTGGGAAGGAAGAGCACAGAAAAATAGAAAAGATAGATATGCTTACGCAGTGGCTTGCGGGGATACCATCTGGACCAGCGGATCTTTGAGAACTCTCGCAACCGAGCGAGTACGAAAAATATATGCTTCATTGCAGAATTCACAGTCTCAAGCTCAGACGGTAGTAAAACTTAGATCTATTCGGAGCCCAACGGGTGAGTCTATCTCAGCGTCAACGAAGGATCATTATGTGTGTGATAATGTCACAGAGTTGTAAAAGTAGTAACAATAAAACCTCGCTACTGAAAATTCTTATCTAGTAGTCGACGTGTCACATCGATTTGGTACTAAATAGAAGCTTGATTACTTCAGTTTAGAAGTATGATGCCAGATGTTTGAAACGAATCTTAAAATTTAATTAAAGAATTTGAAAAAATTGTCTCAATTCAACCTTTTACATCAGTAAGGAATACGCAAATTTTATCAATAATGGAACCCCGGCCGTTTGACTATAAGTCCCACACTGGCATTCGTCATTGAAATAACATTTGAGCTTTCGATATTTTAGTTCATGAAATTGATATAAACTTTATATTTAGAAATAGCCATTGAGCTTATGCCAAAGTCAAAGCATAAGTTGAAATTTCCCCCACCAGTGTAAGGCTTGCAAAAAGATCAATGACTTAAAGTCAGTTGTCCTTGTAGTTTTAAAGTAATATTCCCTTTTTTCTCCCTTATAGAAAAAAATTAGTGCATATTTAGATAAAAATTCAAAATACAGATGCTAAAGCAAAAATATTCTTTTTCAAATTCCAGGCTCTTCTCAACAACTCGACTAAAAATCTCAGACAATTGTAACGTATGAATTGCTGGGCAAATTTCTGAAATTACCTGACTCAAAACTAGTTCTTTCAAAGTAATCCTTTCTCAAACACGTTATCTGGATAATGAAAATAGAAAAATGAACAAACATCAAGAATGGCAAGCAAAGCAGCCTCATTCACTGTCTCGTGTTGAGAAACAATGCGGTTTAATCAGTACAGTACATGAGTGGGTAGTAGATATACTATAAATAAAGCTGAATGCAAACAATTGTTGTATTGTATTTTCGTATAGCAACATCAACCACAGAGAACATACCTTTTCCACAAAGTAATGAACCTTTTTAATCATTTCAAGAAGATTTGTTTGTTTTAAGGGCATAACCAGCTTACCAACGTCCGCCATAGAACATTAAATTTGTACGCAATTATAAGACCACAAAGTCCTACAAGCATCTCCACAGTCCACACAGTCCACACAGCCATCTCCTTTAACATAGCTTGTCCCAAATGGAAGCATGTTTGCTTTAAAAATGTCATAAACAACGATAAAATGGTCACCTAGTCACTATGGCAAGAGATTGCTCATGCTTTAGCTATAGAAACCTTCCTCTCGCCACTAAGTAAACCACAAGTGTGACGACAAAGGCTTTCGTTACACAGGCAAAAGATTAATCTTAAGGCTTATAAACGAGCAAAATTATTGTTGCAAAGTCACAGAGCAATGAAGAGGGAAGGGTTGCAATTATATACATGTACGCTGGTACGGTGCACGGGTCAGGCAGAGCGTGCATTTGAATAAATTAAAATTTTCCATCTTCTGTGGGGGAGAAAACAAGGACAAGGACCGAAAAACTGAGATTAAATTCCGTCGACCATGGTGGACGATAATAATAATTTACCCTACCGTTATATGTTTGTTGTACATTTGCCGCCTGTTGTGTGTGTAACTTTGACACAAAGGAAACCAAACAAAGTCCAGGATCAGCTTGGAAGACCATAAAGGCTTTACATTCGAGTATTATACTCGTACTTTGCATGCAACGAAATTAAATTTAGTCTCAAATAAAGTCAAAACGGGATCCTTCGAAGGTCCATGGAGGATTTTGAATATTATTCGTTATTCTAGTCACACCGACTTTAGCACGTATTGCTCTCGCTGCGCTGCCTGTGATGATGCTAGAATACTCGAATGGGAAACTCAAAGCTGCGAATATTATTTGAGTTTCTAAAGCATAAGTTTCACTCCGGTCAGTTGGAATTGAATGTCAAGCAGCGAGCAGCGTGGACCTCCGTAGTACTTTGACATAATTAGCATAAATTTGAACTAGAGTTAGGTATACTGTTGAAAACTGTGCTTAATAACTGTTAATAAAACCTCATCAGTCATCCCTTTTATAGTCCTGACTGCTTCTCGACGTATTTATGTGTAGGTTTTTGCAAAATGAAAACCACTAGTCATAGGTAGACTTGATATTTAACTGTTTCTTCAAAAAGTGACCAGTGAAGCTGCAGGGATGAGTTGACGATAGTCCTAAACTTATAAAGTCACCATTTTGGTTTGTTATTTCTTAGCCAAACATCGGTGTTTCAATTCACAATGTTGTTTGAATTGACTGGAAAAAAAGACTCATTCCCATCGATGACCAGCTTCTCTGAGTATTATGGAGGCCAGCGAGCTTCTAGGAAGTAAGAGTGTATAGTGAACGTCGCATTGTTTTGCTTTGATCGATATCATCGAACTTTAACGAAAGAAAATTTTAAGATTTAACTACAACTCGAAATAAGTTTCAGTTAAAGCTTCAACACACAGCTCAAGTCATATGCCAAGTCACAGCTCAAGTCATAAGCCAAAAACTCATAGCAATTTTCTGTGTCAACGTGTATTTTCATGAACTTCCTACCAGTGGTAAGGCCCTATTCAATACATCAACTTTGAACGCTTTTTCTTCACTTCACCGCTGAACTTATATCAAAAAATAACCAAAGCAGTATTTTGTATCAAACACCTCATTCATTACATTTCTACGAACTCATTCAAAAATATAGTAAAAGAATAAACACATACCAATGCTATACGGGTCATTCGATTTGCCTACGTTTACTTCTTCCTTACAAGTCGCATTTCACCCTCTGTTTAATAAAAATCATAAATTCCCAATGATGTACATTAAAATTTGAAAGGAAAAACATAAAAATATATTTTACGAGAACTTCAACTGCAGGCAGGAGCCGAGCGAACAGTGCAAATTGAAGAGATATCCTTCATAATAACAATAACTGATTCCAGTGTCTGAGCTTCATTGCCGCATTCTATGGTCCATGGTCCATGCCCTGCACAATTTCCACTCCTACATGGCGTCTCTAGTGCCCTTAGTTGATTTTTATATTGAAAAGGGATATCCTGCTGCATGGTGCAATTTGATTGCACAATTGAATGAGATGCACTGGCCAAGTGGGAGAACCAAAAGCACAAACAATAAAAAATTGCTGTTCCAGCATTGCAAGCTGAATGAAAAGTATCCACAAAGTAGTACATATTGTCGTCAGGCAGGACTTGCCTTGCTACCATCATTGTTGTGCCCCAATGAAAACTATTTCCTCATTGCAACAAAGCCAGTTCTTGATTAGGTTCGTCTGAAAGTTGCCGTTCTCGCTGTGTAGACTGTCATCAGAGAAGACCTTTCCGAGGAAAAGTTTTTCCGTGCCAGAGTTGTGTGAGGGCAAAAGTAATAAGTGCTTGCGATTGAAAGGATTACTATGTCACTTTGCTTGCACTCTAGGACATTTTCTGTTTTCACTCGTTTGAGCCCTGCTAAGACTTTCATGTCGTTTTTGATCCGTTGTTATAGAGCGAAAGCATTGTTCTCTGTTTGTCAAGCACAAGCCTTTACATAGTATGCTTCTAGGAGTAGTAGCACTTTATGCGCACTATTTTCATTGCATTAACAGGAACTATGCAAAAATAAATTTCACGATTTGTGAGTTTGAGGAGCAAAGAAGGGGGGAACGAAAGTGCGAATGGTGGAACAATAGCTAAAAAGCTAACACCTTGTGATTTTATTTTATAAATGTGTTCTTATATTGTAGATGCAGGTAAGACAAGGATTTAAAAACTAAACTAGTGTGTGAGGCTTGTGTCTCAATAGATTTATGAATAAAGATGCAATTTTGCACATTCAGAAGTACTCGTTTGGCTGTTGCTTGGCATAACAGAACAAGAGGCATGCAAATTAACTTATCTTTTTCATTTGAATAAAGTTTTGAGTTTGCATGCAACGAAATGGCATAAGCCACTTTCTGAATGAGCATTTAGTTGAGTGGTTTTGGTTGTGCAAATTACGAAATGGTAACGATGACAGTTAAGTTCAGTTCATTTGAATTCGCTTGAGGTTTTTAAATGAAATTTTAAACGTTTAGCGGCTCATCTGCTCATCTGGAAATGCAATGTCGGAGAAAGTTAGAACTTTCTGGTTGGATAGAGTGGTGGTTAAAAGTTTATCAATGGAATTAAGTCGTAATTGAGTTAAGCCGAGGTAGAGATGTTCTCATAAAATTGTTTTTACTTTAACATTGCAGCGAACAGAAAGAAGTAGTAATTAAATTTAATACTACATTAATACTATTTTTGATTGGTGGTTGAAGAAAAAAGAAAGTTTTTGATATTTTGAGTTTGAGTTATCAAAAAAAAAAGAACTTATTTAGTTGAAATATTAAAAAAATATTACTTAACTTTTTTAAATTGATTGCTCCACTTTGTAGGCAGAATAAAGTTCGAGACAGAACCAAAGTTTTTCATTTGGTTTTGCGAAAGACACTGCGTTAATTTAAACTTATACGATTCTCTGCCACTGGTGGGGTGAAGTCGAGAGTTATTATTTTTCTAAGAAGGTTGCCTATCATAGTTTTTGGGAAGCAATCTGTGATGTTTGTATTGTATATTATGACCAACATTTAAATGACCAACAATAAATAAAACGAATGTTCAACTAACTGCGTTAGTGCGACGATTCCAAAGCCATCTGTTGCATAAAACTATGCCATTCATTGGAAAAATACTCGGTTAGTAACTATAGCCCCGTGGACGCGACAGCAACGTTATTTCGCTGTGGAGAGTTATTTAAAAACGGGGATAGTGCAATCGCTACCCAGTGCGCCTTGAAAAAAACAGTTTAATTTAAAACGTCACGAAAATCCCCTTTTGCGTACATCAAGGACGTCGCAAACAATAAAAACTGTCAACGACGCCTTGAGCAAAAGTCCTCGTCGGTCTGTGCCCTGTCATTCTGCCTCCTTGAAAATTCCTCGAAAGTTCGGTAAGATTTCAATAAGACAAGACTTTGCATATCACTACCGAAGTTTTGACCTAGTTGAATGTCATGTTTTTAGCTTTATTTTCATTTGGGTTTCATAACTTTAGCTCTCACCGTTTGTTTTTTACAAAAAGAAATTGTGAATAAACTTTTCGCCCACCCTGTATGTTGGCCACCATTGAGAATTTGCTAGAGAGATTTGCCAAGATGATTTAAGAATTCATGAGAATTGCGATTTGGTTCGTATTTTGAATTTTTCAAATCTAAATTCTTAAAAATTTGAAAAGGGATTGATTTTCGAAAAAAATTCAGAGTAATCTCTAACCAAGAGCCAATTGGCAACCACAATGGTTTTCGATAGGGAAATTGACTGTATTTTCAGAAACCTCTTCTACACACCCAACGCACTCAATCACTCCCACCAATCTTCTGCTGTTCAATTTCATTGTCTTTTTGTATGCACTTGTGGTTAACCAGGCGCCCACCATTGTTTTGGCTCCCTTACGCCAGAAAGTGTCAATATCAATTAGTAAATGACTGCAGCTGTCAAAGCCAACAATCAATTCTGTAACCACTGGCAGCTATTTTACCTATGTAACCACTATACTGGCTGCACCCACCAGAGTGCTTCCGTATTCAAAATTCCAATTGAATTTATGTGTCCGACGATTGAAAAATCGTGGTCTCGAACGAATTAAATTAATGGAATCATTTATTTCAGCAGCATCCTGAGTGTATTGGTGTGGCTTAGTGCTGACAAGTATAATTGCCACGACCGACCACTACAAAGAACATATACAAACTGAGTGTCATTTGTCAATGACCCGCACAGATTTGTGTTTTAATTTGCTCTTGCATTTTTGTGTGTTAATTAAAAAGAAAGAAAAACCGCAGCATGATCATTACTCCCATTGAGATGTGCTCTTAAATGGCATTCCGTTTCGGATATAAATAAACTATAATTGAAAATAACAGTCAAATCTCATCTAACCACTCAATAGTTTTATCTAATTGAGTTAAATATTAAAAATATTGCAACTGTTTTCCCAAAACGAACTCCTATTAAATTCAAAGCCGAGAAAGTAAATCAGCGTAGCAACCAAGCATAGCAAGCACGACTACAACCGAGTCACGGTAAATAGAACAGTTTATCCTTAAGCATCCTTGACTTGTTTGCCCTCTTATTCCGCATCGTTATTACAAGTATCTTTTCGTATACCCAAGTGGAGTATCCATTTTGGAATCAGTCTGAAGAATCGATGAAGAGATGTTCAACCTCCAAAGTGTCTTATCTCTATGCGAAAACCAATAAGTGATATCAAATTTCCTCGAAACAGGAGGTGGGTGAAATTTGGGGTATTATTTTGAGGCGGAGGCAGAGGCAGAGGCAGAGGCAGTAAGGCAATTCTATCGCATACCCAGCATCCACATCAATTTTATAAGGGGTTCGGTGTTCAAAATTAGTGTTATGTGAAAAGTTTGTTCATTAATTTGAAATTTTCGGGATCTTGAGGATGATAAAATATAAGTTTCTCTACCATAATGTATGCTGTTAACCGTGTCCTTAATGATATGGACATAGTTTTGAGTGGGAGTATGAGACTGTATTAGAACTAAAGGCATGCGGTTTGTAATTAGATAACCTTAAAGTAAACACAACTTTTGATTAACAAATTCTTAAAAGGTGGGTATACGTCGTTTTTCTGTACTAGAATAGCTTAGCGTACAAAAAACCCTAAGACGCAACACAATGTTGTTTTATTGAATAAACAAGTAAGTCCTTCAAGTTCAATCTCATTTTCAATTTTGATCTAAGCTGAAACCTAAACAAGTAAATAGTTTCATAAATTGAGATAGGTCAGCATTTGGTCCCCTATCTTGAGTATGGTAGCAGTGAAGTCAACTTTCGAAATTGGGCGTTATTTAAATTAAGCATGGTCAGTTCAAATTCATTTCGTTGAATTTGCTAGTCTGAATTTTCACTTTGTTTCATGTGACATGATGTAAGGTTTGCCTAGACAAGCCGCTGACTGTATAAGCTTAGCTAATGTGGATTTCGCTGTTTTGACAATTCAATTGAAGGTATGATTGCCCTAACACATCTCAATTTTTTTACATTTTAACCTTGGGCTTCGCTCGCCAAACGTAATTTCCCAAAAAATGAAGCAAAAACTACTGGAGGCCTTAGTTGGTTGAAAACCGAAAGTTCTATCACTATAGTCACATTCAGTAATTTAAAAATGTGTTTTTAGCAGAAAAAAGAGACAATGCCTATTCATCAGTGGAATCGGCAATCTTCTCTTTGTGAAAGGCTTAAAAACGAAATCAATTTACAGCATACAAATAAAAAGTAGGGGTCTAAACATCGACGATTTGGGGAATGCCGACACTTTCGTTTTACAGCTTTTTTAAATACCATTTTGTTGGTAAATCAATGAATCACTTAACTTCTATGTTTTCAAAGGTAAAACACCACAAATAAATATTTTCGGTCTACTAAGTCCCTTGACAACTCATAGCAGTCAAAAGCAAAAACCGAATGTAGGCCCTCTACCTGTGTTAGAACTTTTTCTATTTGTTTAGTTCGCCAAACTAATTGCCATTCAGAAAATAAGTTGAAATTTATTGATGTATTGAACTTCCACGGACTAAACTCCGAAAGCATTTATCATCAAGAAAAGCCTACTCGATGATAAAGTGTACCCCTAAGAAATGCCACCCAATATTCAATATTCTGAGTATAACTTTTGACACTTTGAACCAATATTGATTGCCCTGCATAAATTACATGAATTCCATATTGGAAAATCCTTGTTTAACTGGTTCGTATTCTATTTTACCACACACAAAACCTAAAGAGATAAAACAACAAACAAACAATACCTTCAAGTTGAAAATAGAAGCATGGTTTTGCATGTTACAAACCATACCTTCGACAAAATTCTAAATCTAAATCACCTATTTACCTTTATCCGTTTTCCTCATGAAAAGGACTCCCTGCGGTGCAAGTAAAATTCAAATTCACTTTGGAACCCACAAAAACCATAAATTTTAATATCGACAAACATTTCTCTCAATAAATTTTGAAGTTATATTCACATAACACCTAATGGGCGTTTAGTTTCCATTGAAAATGTTCAAAAGAGGATGATGCTGAAGGGGATCACATGTTGCCTCTGCGTGTGTATATGTGTTTAAAGAGAGCATTCCGTGCACCGATACAATAAAAGGTGGTATAGCTATTCGTACAATATTTCAGTCAATTTCTTTGCAAAAAATGTGGTTACACTTTACATACCAGTTTAAAGTCGGCTACCATTGATTTTTCATTTTTTTTCAGAAGCCAATAACTTTAAATGGCCGGAAGTTTTGAGGCATGGTTTAATCGCTACATTAGAATAAGTTAATAAATAAAATGAAAAAAGCATTGAATACCCTAATAGAAGAACAATTTCCCTTCTCAAGAAGTGGCGGAAATTATATTTACGACTTTTTTTGTTTTTTTTATTTATCATATTTCACTTATAATGAGACTCAGCAGTTTTGGCACCCAACATTTTGTAAATGAGCTTGAAAATGTTAATGTACTTTGCTTTCTTTTACTAAGAGGCGACCCACTATACAATTACACGACTTAGTTGAACGTGGTTTTCGGCTGTATTTTTTCTTTGTTGGTGTAAAAAGAAAGAATTTAAAGAAAACAAATTTGTAGCTAGCGTCTCTTGTTAAGGTTTCTTAAGAAAATGTGTCTACATCCATGCAAAGCTAGGCTGTAAATGACATATTCGGTCAAGTGTTCATTAAACATCTTTAGCCCAAATTTATAAGAAAAATAGAACAAAAAAATAGGATAGTAGAACAGAGTGAGGGAATGGAGGGGACCAACAATTTTCTGCCGGTTCCGAATGGCCAATCCCTCGTGAAAGGCGATACCCGTGGAAAAACATGTTTTCCTTTTTTGGGATTCGAACCACGAATCTCTGAGTTAACAGGCAGACATGCTCACGCCACGGGTACAAAAACGGTATTGTTCTTACACTTTGTTCACCATTAACACTCTTGTTTAAGCCGCAAGACTCACCTTACTTGGAATGCTCATCAGTTTTATTTTCAACCCAACTGCGGTCGCACATGTTCGGGTAAAGAGATTAAAATTTTTGTCGCACTATCCACATGTGGAATGCTTTACCAAACTCTGTCTTTCCCCTGAATTACGATTTAATGGCAATTCACATAGGTGACTCCTACTTAATCCAGTCCTTTTATCCTCAGTTAGAGTATTAACTGAGCCTTATAACTCAATACGAGCATTCATAGCGCTGTGATTTTGATGTACGCACTAATTATGAAATATAATATTGTAGTCATGTAAATCACAATGTTTATCATTCCAAAGAAATTCTTGGATTCGTACAAAATAAGCCTGTATACAAATCATTTATCTACAGAAAACATCGCTTTTGAGTCGCGATGATACACCCACTCAATCCCGATCATATTACTTCCAAATTTCTTGTCATAATTTATAAAACCAAAAGAAAAAAAAAAAATTGAATAAAATTTACTTGAAAAAACACACAGGTTCAAGTAGAGAAGGAGCAGAAAGAAGGAGAAGGACTCATATTTATTCGAAAAGGAAACACCATTTGGAATGTTATTAGCATTTTGTGAGGATATTCCAATATAAGTCCCTAGCTCTTCCACTCCTCACTCCTCTCACGTTACCTAGATACTAAGTATTTTATTAATAAAAAAAAACTCCCGCTTCAGAGGACTGTGTTGACATTTGCTGGTTATACCTGAATACCAGATGAGTTGTGTCGAAACTCGGTTCTACAGAATGCCAAAATGGCGGTAGAGTAAAGCCGAACGTCAACGGCATTTCAATTTATAATTAAATTGTAATTTTCTCTCGCGCATAACGACGACCGACGTGATTGCATGTGTGCTTGAAGTTTGGTGGCCTTGTGGGCTAACAAAGTTTAGAAAGGGTAGGTCGTCTACGTTTGTAATGCGGGAGTCACACGTTTTGCTTTAGAATCCATTTCAATTGACAGTACGAGCACGTTTGTTTTTTTTTTTTTTTCTTTCTACCAGAGAAGAAGAAGAGTTAATTCTGTTTGTGGCAAATGCAACACCATGATGGTTCCTTCTTGGATTCAAAGGAGTTAATTACATGTGTGACGTGCAGTGGTAAAAAAAAACATTAAAGGAGTGTGAATGCTTCTGCTTCTGGCATTTGAATTAAATGTTAATAAAATAAACCTTTCTACTTACTTTGCTTCAAGGATGGTGAGATAATATTTCGGGGTCTTCTTGTAGACCCTTATTCATTATGCACAAAAACAAAATATTTGAGGACTATAAATAGCAGAGGAGGCAGAAAAGTTCCTGAAATAATAAATGAAGGTTGGTGAGGTTACAAAAAAATTAGTCACAGTGTAATTGTTTTTTAATTAGGAATTTAAAAACGAAAGCTAAATGAAATACAAAATGATAATTTTAATTGTGGTAGGAACAAGTTCATTCTAACAGCTCAAAAGACATGAAAAGCGCTGGTATTTTGTAATTCTTAGTTTAAGGCTGGAGACCTTTTTAAAATTTTTGTATTGTTACATATTTCGAAAGAATGATACATATATCCAAAGAATGTTATGACAAAGGAAAACTGAAAATATCGAATAGATGCAGAGTTATTGCATTTATAGCGCGAGAACAACATGCGGTCGGGCGACGAGCAAATTGCAGGGAGGATCGGATGAGTCTATCTACGACAAAGAAGCTCCTACAGCCTGGAAAAAGCAGCTAGCGAAAGAAAAATGAGTTTTTCGAGAAAGTTGAATGTATATGGTACGCGCCTTGAATCGCCCATTTATCCGTGAGTTATTGCAATTAATAATTTTCCCGTGGTGAAACTTTAAACGCAATTATCTCGAAACTTCTTTCTCAAAAACTGCTCGTATTGTAGCTCAAAAAGTTAGCGACCGGTTTAGAAGAAATTTCGGGTGGTTACTCTCAGTAATGTTATCGAAAAGATATACCTAAAGTTTTATAATTTTTCGGGGATCAAATTATGTCGAAAAAATGGTCAAAAATTCAAATTTTGTATCAAAAAGGCTCCCAAATTTAGAATTTAGCACTTTTTCATTCTTATTATGGTATAACCTTTACCTTTTTTGTGAATACTAGACAGCTCTAATAAACATTTCTCCTAATTTTGAAAATGATTGGGTTATTCTATTCCCTCTAAAAAAGTCCCAAAACATGTTTTTTACGCTCCTTAAGTGGTTTCCTGCCATTATTTAAAGATTCATTGAATGTTTTTCAAATGTGAAGGCGTTCATCTCATTGAAATATACAAGCAATTTTCAAGTCTTATAACACACATACAGGAATACAGACTATTTTGTTTTGAATGAATGCAGGACGGATAGGTTGGGTAAAGACAAGAAAAAAATCGTATAAGAGGCGGTATGCCTCACTCTGTTCAGGCAGGAGTTGCAACATTAAAAAAAATACTTAAAAAAGTTCTTAAAAATCAACTTAGCCAACTGCTACCACATACTAAAATGAAAACGCATATTTTGATGTTTAACTAACATTTTTGTCAAGCTGATCAAGTGAGTAATCAATTGAGTAATCAAGTCTCAAAAACAAAATTTTGAAAAATAAAAAACTAGTTCATTTTTAAGTAAAATTTTTACAATATTTTGAGTTGGTAAACGTCTCTTTTTTTAATATTCAATGCTTTTTTTAAGTTTTTGAGAAATTAAGCTAAAATCGAAGTTTTTGTGTATTTCCCGCTGATTGAACTTCATCCTCAGGACGAACTACCTTTGGTTTTTTTTTTAAATTTCTTCTTTGAAGAAAAACAAACTTAATTATCTTTTAAAAATGTTGGCTTTGAGTCTTCATTACTGAGAAATCGTTCAATAACTCGACTAAAACTAAAAAGTTAAAATAAATTAAAATACAAAGTACTAACTTGAAAAACATTATTGTATGTGGTAGTAAAAGGCTTAAATGGTTTTAAATAATTTAAGAAAAAATTAACATTGTATTTTAAAAGTTCTCTGTTTTATAAGAAACGTGGTTGTCAATCTGTTATTTGATTTATGCTCAGTTTCATATGCAATTTTACTATGAACTCATTGAAGCCGCATGACCACAGGATACTGGATACATTAGGTAAATTTTCTGGAAATGAAGTCGCTGTTGACGCCAATTTTATTTAATTTCAAGACTTGAATCTGGGAATTACCTTTAGATGGGGGATTTCACAACACTTTACTATTTTCTGTGGGGTTATGTGAAATCGCTTGCTGACGCATTTAAACCCGAGATAATTGACGCCTTAGAAGAGAATATTCGGTGGGTTATTGGTGACATATGACCCCAAATTTCGCAAAATGTGGTCGAAAATATGGCCTCTCGGCTGGATTTTATTCAATCCAGCCGCGGTGGACGCTTGTCCGAAATCATTTTTAAAACATAATGACAAACCCTTATCTTTATAAAATAAAACTTATTTCTTGGCCGTGTGCTTTTATTTTTTTTCTTTGAAAACACACGCCTTATAAATAAGAAAAACTATTTACATATTTGGGCCAAGACACACTTCTAATTTATTAATTACAGTTTAATCTGTTATATATCTACATTTGCAGCGGTGTTTTAAACCATATCTCTACATTTATTTTTATGTTACAAAAAGAAACGCTGTGGAAATAATCCATAAGTAGGAGGCAGTATTTTTTAAAGTTAAAGCAGTGCAACTGTAGTTGGTTGATTTGATTTCTGATTCCGATTGGGAAAACAAAAGGTGAGCCCTTAGAGATCTAAGAAGTGAACAGTAAAAACCGAGAAACCGATCAAAGTTGTCTCAAATGTTTACTTCAAAAATTTGATGTGAGCTCGTGATCTATAAGCTTTTTTAACAAATGGCCAGCAAAGCTGCGTTAAACAACACCTATTGATAATTTTCTGCGACGCATAAGAAGCGACATATGTTATGGATTCCTCGCCTCATGTTTCTGGAAACCTAACGCCTTAAATAAAATATCAGCTTAAACTATCATGAACTTTTTTTTCCAAAAATAAGCTAATACCGTGGCTATTCAACAACTTCATAACAAAGACGTAACTTAAAAGAAGAGTATTTGAAACACGTAGTTACCTTTAAGAGCAACTCGAAGGCTATCCCCAACCCATACATACCTACATATATTTTATGTTATCAGTTCCGTTCAACGCTCTACAAAATGAATGAAAATTTATGCTAAAATTGAAAATAATATACACAGAATATGTTATATCCTCAGAATTTCATTTCCAAACTCTCCCTTTCTGCTCTAATCTCTTCCCTTAAACCGAACTTTTCTCAATTTAATCCAACAATGAATCATACCCCTTCTAAGCTACATTCTCCATTAAATAAGAACATATCTCTTATAGCAAGGCGCCACTACACTATTACGGAATCCTTTCAACCTGCTTTCTTTCACTCATATTTCTTACCTTACCCCAAATATTAAGACTCAACAAAGTCGTTAAATAATTTTGAGGCATTCAACCAAAAACTTCCATCTCTTCAGCTAAAGAAGACTTAAATCAGGTGATAAGTCATCGTTTTAGGGATAAAAGTTTGTCCTTAAATTAACTTTGCTGTAATGGCATTCATATTGTACGCATACTTTTACTCTTATTCATTCACTTATTGCAAAGTTCTCTGTAAAGCGAAAGTTTAAACATTTAGTAAGACAAGGCCAAGAAGCATGGATAAATGGTTATCGTTTTCTCTCTATCTAACCATCCTCAACCGACCGTCCGTAAAAAGTTTGCTATTCGTTTGCTTCTATTTCTCTTCTTTTCTTTATTTTTTTTTAAGTTTTCTCGAGAACTTCAACGTTTAACAATTCAATTCAGAATGAAACCATGGAGCAATAATTTAGCTTTAAACAGGATTACATTGCAGTTCATGCCTTTGTTAGTTCTAGGAATTTCTAACTTGTACGACAATTTGTTTTATTAAAAAAGGTTAGGGACACTCTTCGGGGTTGATTATGCAATCACAAAAGTTTTTCGTTATGATTATTTTTTGACTCAAGTGTAACAGGGAATTTGGATTGTTGAACTTTGAATTGGATCAAGAGTTTGCTTGGAGCTCTGCAAAGGTGTTTTGAATTGTCTTTCGGCAATATTCGACACATTTGTCATATGAGATGAAAGTGTACGTGTACTTGGTTGCACCAGAGGACTGTCATGTGTGACTGAAGCTGTAACTAATGTGGGTGTGTGTGTATGTAAGGGACAAGGATAAGACTGAAAGCGAAGGAGATAACCTAGAAATACATTGATCCTCCAAATTGAGCCATAGTTCTGTCAAACAAAAACTTCAGAATTATAGATACCCATACCCATTACATCAATTCAAAAGCAAAGTTCATTGTACACAATAATCATATAAAATACATTTTTACCCGTATAGTAACGGTTGCAATCGCTGGCGGAATTCACCCGTCGCTTTCCGTTCAATTTAGACAGTAAATGCACTGAAAGATTTTGCTCGAAACAATTTACTTCCCAAAAGTACTTGCGCTGCAAAGTCACTGTGTTTATCATTCTAATAGCTCGGTGCCGCACATCGTCATTGTGTAATGCTAAACGCGGGAAAATATCATCCATGGCGGGCCGGGTGGTGCCGGAGGTGGTGCTTATAATGGCGATGGCGGTACAAAAATCCTTGGAATTTTTAAATTCTAGAAACCTCCTCCGCTCAAAGGATTTTCCGGTGATATCACCGCAATATAATTTAAATTTTCTGGAATGCATCCAAGTAATAATTCTTCATGCGGCCGCAAGGCTAAAACTGGGCGAGTTGTGGCAACGAGATATATAGGGGGAATGGGATGTTCCTACTTTTGAAACAAATCTCTGATATTTTTTTGCCAAATTTTATGGACGAAGATTATTTTTTTGTCATGGGATGATGATATTTATGGCAACATTTATGTAATACGGGTGTGGGTGCAGCACAAAAACACCAGTGCGCGGCGCGGGGAGCTCTCCAATGTCGCTCACCGTCCTACCATCTGCGGGAATTGCATCGTAATTCACAAAAAGTAATTCCATTCTCGATATTCCTGTCGGAGAAGAACAAATTGAGTGAAAATAAGCGGGAGGGAATGAGCCTAGGGCAAGAAGGATAATGCCCCAGGCCGAGGGTATTATAGTTCGGGTAAGAGTTTGTTTTTTTTTTTGGTATACGAAACGTGTGGTGCAATGGGAAAACTATTTTTTTATAAGTATATATTTTTTTTTGTTCGTCTCGAAGGATGCCAAAGTCGAACAATAATACTTTTGGTCACATATGGATGTTGGGCGCTGCATGCACAGGGATAAAATTGAAATCTGTTGGATGTACTCGTATCTGTACGTATTCTAGTGGAGCGTTTTGTGAAAAGCAAATTTATATGTGGTAGGGGATGAATAAACAACTTTTTTCTTCTTCTCTTTGTTGTAATGTTTCATACATGTGTGGCGCTTGTTGGTTATGGAAACTTTTCGACGGGAAATTGAAATTTAAAATTTGCTTTTCGTAGCAAGTTTTCACTTTGCAAAAGGGTCATGGTTTATGATGTTCACTTCATTTACTTTTCAGACATTATTCATATTAAATTAACAACGAGATGGGTAAACATGGATAGTAGTAGAGTCGATTTTGCCAAGGGTTTTCCGGCAAAAACTTGCTTAGTTTTGTAATACAAGAGTGTTGCGAGTAAAACTTTTCAGAATTAACTCCAACTGTTTTATGTGTAAATGTATCTTTGAACAGGATATACATTATCGCATAAAAGGATTATTAGCTTCTGCTTGAGTGTATTTGGTTTTGTTTGCACATTAACGCTAAATTTTGAATTATTGTAGAAAATAAGCCCTCTATCATAAGAAGCAAGACAAATTTATGCTTGGGGAATAATGAGAGCAAGGAAACAATCGAATAGTGGGAGTGAAGTAGGGTGTTTCAATAAGTAAATTATATGTAGCGACAGTTGGGCGACGATTGAACACTTGCATTTAAAAATAGGGTCCTGAAAAAAATTAATTCCTTTGAAAAGGCAAAGAAATGCGCTTGTCTCCAGAGTTCCTCGCTCTGTTTCGCCACCCCAATCTGTTTGTGCTCCTAAAAAAATACAAAATCGATATACATACGAATGCCACAAAACAAGTGCGTCTTACATTTCTTTGTTTTCTGATAAAAGTTCAAGTTGGTTGCTTCCTAGGAGTTATTCCGATTTACTTTCACTGACTTTTGATCGTTGGTAATTGCTACTTTTGCTTATATATTCGTGATTTAACGTACATATATTTTAGACTTTTAAAATTTAGGCATTAATTTTTTAACCCAAAAGTCCGTTCAAGCAACAATGTAAAGCTTCAATTCAATAAATCGAAGAACGTCCTCGAATTGCAGAGTTCGCAGACAGAAAACAGAGTTAGGAAGCTAGGCCCTGAAAGAGTTTGCGAAAAAGTAAAAACCATTTTCACAACTATTCAAATTGAACTTAATGAAAGCAGAAAGAAAATTATTAAAATGACGCTCTTTGATGTGAAAGTAATAAAAAAAAACTGAAATCGAGATATAACAAAAAAACCATTAAAATGGAAAATTGCCCTGCAGCATATATCGAAATAAATAAAGTACCTAATTTAGGGTTCTTAATTCTAAAATAGAATTAATTCACAAATGTTATACCGATAGACGACAAATCACTCAAGTGCCCAGAAAACATATTATAGAACAAATATTTTCTGTTAAAATTCCATTTTTCCATTGTCCTGATTCAATTTCATCAGGAAAGTAGAAAAATACAGATTTAACGGAAAATATTTGTTGAATTGAACATTTTCTTGGCAAAAAAGTTTCTCTGGGTTATTTACCGTCGATTGGTACAACAAATATTAAATTTTAACGAAAACATAGTTACTATTTCTTTTCTTTTCGCTTTAATTTTTTAAAATTTTTTGTAATGTATTAATTTACTAAACGCATAGATATGTACTTTGTTATTTAAAATTTATTTTATATAATTCGATTTAACATAATATGCTTTTTTGAAAAGTACATCATTTACAACAACTATCACTATTTAATAAGATTTATCTTAATGTGTTAGCTTATAAATACTTAATAAACTAAACTAAACTAAACTAAACTATTCCATCTGAAAAATTTTCCTGATTCGTTTTCCTGATCGCTATAACTGGCTCCTTAGTTTCAACTTCATCTATCAAAAGAATATACTGAGTTTCCACGCAGCGCTCTCTCAGGCTATGTACGAGTATAATTCTTTGATTCTAAAAGTTAAAAGGGTTTGAGAAGAGAAAGTAAGAGACAAAAAGTCAAGTTTGTCAGAAAAAAGAGGTATTTTCGAAGCATTCCAAGTCACATTAGGTGTTTGGTAAGGATTAGCGTCTTGAGCTCTCTGCTTTTTATTACAATCTTTGACTATACCTGGTGGAAGGTAAAGTATGGAACACAAAAATACATAAACTATAAGCGAAAGATCAAAGCAGATTTCATTACTTGTGTTGCTCATTTTCTGATCTAGGCTATCTGATCATGGCTATCACACACATTTGGTTCGTTCGATGAGCTTTACCCAGGTTTAACCCAGGCTTCTTTGAAACTTTTGAGCATTGTCAAAAAACCTGGGTTTTCAGTTATCAAAAAAAAAAAAGATAAATCACAATATCACCATACATCCCTGTCATTTGAAGAAAAATACATTCCCTTAGATAGCCCTGTTCGTAACCTGAACTCGCCCCAGCAAAAACCTAGGACTTCTTCAGGGCGAGTTGAGGAGAAACCCAGGTCTTAAAAAAACACTCAGTTTGACATTAATGGCGAGTTAATGTTTTTCAAAAAACAATTTGTGGCGATCACAGGGCAACCTCAGGGCTTCAAATTACAAACCTATTCATTTGAATGGAAACGTGATTTGAAATGTGTTAAATGTTTAAATATCAGGGATCTATGAACAAATGGTAAAGACATTAGTAATGTTTGCATCCATCATCAAATAAGAAGAGTAGAGTAGTGCGAAAAACCCAGGATAGAAAAATGTCTTCTACGTTGAAGAGCAGACTATACACACCTGGGAGGCGGCAGCTGAGATCAAAATGCCCTACGGATTTCAAGGACTTACAATCGTATGCCGACTCCGAACGATTTAGAAAGCAATTTTCATGGCAAAAACAAAGCAAGGCAGACCAAAACGCTCCTTAGAATTTGATTATCTTAGACTCATATCAGTACAAAAATCGGTGATCTTGTGGACGATTGATTAGGTCAATACCGTGTACGCCACAGGCGGACAGGGGTTCAGGTCAAGCAGAAGAATGGTCCCATTACTCAGTCATTAAGCTTGAGTCCTTGTTCAAAATTTGGTGGTTTGTGGAATGCCCAATTCTAAAGTTCGACGAAAAGTGACCAAACCGGGTTTTTTCCACAATACTATGGGTTACAACGGCAACATTTTAAGTTGGTTAAAAGCACGAGTTCGATTCAACACTTCACTTATTTGTCCCAAGAGCTTAAAATTTCCAATCAGCCTCACAATTGATGGCCGAGAAAGTGACAGCGAAATGTTCGCCACTTTTGTATTGAATTTTAATAATTTCCATGTAAATTCCCTTTTCAAAAGCTTCGATTTAACTTGTCATCTGTCAAGTAGTGACATCTTAATTCATGACAAGCTGTTAATTAGTAGATTTTCTTATTTCTTATTGAAAAACTCTGTAAAATTCAACCAATTTAAATAAGTAACAGTTCAATTGATTAACAAAGGTAATAGTCTATTGATTATGTCGTAAAAAAGGGCATATAAAGGAACTCGACATTGAATGGACTTTTATTGCATGACTCGATTAATGGGTTAATTTTAGAGAAAAAACCAAAAGTGCTATTAAATTAGAGGGTGGGATTCGGAGATATGGGTTCTAAACCATCTTCATTCGTTTTTCCAATATATCTCGAGAACGAAACAAAATTTTGATGTAATTCCAAGGACGTTTTTTGTAGAAATCAAATTTTCCCATCGAAATGTATCTTTTAAATAATTATAAAAAAATATTTTTTATCCAAAATAATAAAATTCCCGACCAAAAAAAGTCAATTTTTTCCAATTTTTTAGTTTTGTCATTTTTTTTAATGGCATTTCTTTCTGGTTGAAGATAGGTATAGGCAATGCTTCATAAAAAAGAAAGAAAATAAAATTTTCTTTAAAATGCTATATCAGAGAACTTTCTATGTTTGAAATTCACCGAAATATTGTCACTTGAACATAGACATTTATCGTAGTTTTTCATCCTTTTTATACTGACTGTATTTATTTTTATTTTGTTAAAAAAAAAAACATTTTTTACTCAATGAAAAGGTATTTGTTATAAAAAAAAGTATTTTATTTTATTTTTGGTTTTTTTTGTCAACAATATAAGTGTATAGTTCTGGTACTATTATACTTCTTCAATAACATTTTGAAGGTGTATATCGACATCAACATCTATACATCTTCAAAAATGTCCTCTTCTGCAATATCGGCTACTTGCACACTATCGCAATGAACTCCCATACATTCCTTACAAAATATTGAGCTAGCGATTTGTAGTTTTCTGCAACCAAAGCTTCCATGGCTTCATATGCAATATCTCTGGTGCAGGAGGTGCAATTGGGCGAATCGGAATCAGTTCAAAGGATTTACATAAGTGGTTTCCGTGCCACTGTTGGACTTGGAAAAAAGGGAAGCGGGTCGAAATGCTGTATTTTAAAATACGGTAAGGTCAAAATACTGTATTATACTGTATGATACTGCATGCTCATAATGCTGTAAGGTTAATGTTCTTTATTTCAAAATTCTTCGTCTCAAAATGCTGTATGAGCTAAACACTGTATCTCAAAAATCTGTTTGTAAAAATACTGCATTTTTGCATAATTCCGTTCTTAAACTTCCATTAAACATAAAGCAGAAATCGATCAACGTGTTTTTCTTTTATTGAAAATCTTAACAAATGTACAACCAGAATACATTAATAAGTCATAGATAAGTAAATTATAGTAAGTAGAAATTTATCAGCAAAAACAAACTAACGAAAGATTCTAAAAAACACACACAACGAAATCACAAAATTCCTTTTACTGTAAGTCAAAATACTGTATCTCAAAACTCTGTATTATGATGTAGGTAGGCCGAAAATTAAAAAATGTTTTGAGAATGTTAAAAAGTGCACATAAAGCATTTTGAAATATTGAATTTTGAGATACAGTATTTTGACTTACAGTACTTTGATCATACAGTATTTTGTAAAAACAGTGTTTTGAAATACAGTATTTTGAGATACAGTATTATGACGCATAGAGTATTTTGACCCTAACCCGGAAAAAGTTCACGCATCGCGTGTTGGTGGTATTTGTGCCAGCGAGAAATTTGAACTTTTTGATAATTTGTAAAAATATTGGAAACTACAATTGCTTAGGTCTGGTTTAACTATCAACTTTGGTACATATAAAGAAACTGCAGTCAGTATAAAAAGGATTAAAAACTACGATAAATGACTATGTTCAAGTGACAATATTTCAGTGAATTCTAAACATAGAAAGTTCTCTGATATAGCATTTTAAAGACAATTTTATTTTCTTTCTTTTTTATGAAGCATTGCCTATACCTATCTTCAACCAGAAAGAAATGCCATTAAAAAAAATGACAAAACTAAAAAATTGGAAAAAATTGACTTTTTTTTGGTCGGGAATTTTATTATTTTGGATAAAAAATATTTTTTTATAATTATTTAAAAGATACATTTCGATGGGAAAATTTGATTTCTACAAAAAACGTCCTTGGAATTACATCAAAATTTTGTTTCGTTCTCGAGATATGTTGAAAAAACGAATGAAGATGGTTTAGAACCCATATCTCCGAATCCCACCCTCTAATTTAATAGCACTTTTGTTTTTTTCTCTAAAATTAACCCATTAATCGAGTCATGCAATAAAAGTCCATTCAATGTCGAGTTCCTTAAGAAATGACATAATCAATAGACTATAAGAAAGAAACCAATAATCAGCAGCAAAACGTGTCTCATTGTAAGGGTCTCATTGTCTCTATATATTTCTGTTATTCACTTTCGTTAGCTAAAGTGTGATTTAGTCGAAAATATAATTAGCAACACATTTTATTTTAATTTCCACGGCTAATCAATTTTAAATCAAGACAAAATTACAACAAAACAACAAATCAACTCTCTTCTTTTTCTTCTTATAATATTTGGTCGTTATTGACTTTTACTCAGTCAGTTCGAATCTCGAAGAGCAAAGAGGCTATTCAAATATGAAGGCTTACATTCATTTCATTTTAATTTTAGTTTTAATCTTAAATCATGTTGAAGGAGTCGAAAGAGGACCTTTAATCTTAAATCATGTTGAAGGAGTCGAAAGAAAACCGATACAAACGATGAAAATAAACGGAACACTGATCTGTCAAGATCCACATTTGATACGTCTGTGTCAGAATTTGGCCGGATAAATGTTTAAAAAATTTGTTCACTCAAAATAATGCAATAAAATGTCGGATTAATGAAAACAAGCTGATCGAAATATCCGGTACTTATCGAATTTGAACTTTCAATATAAATTTATTTGAATTTATTGAACATTGATATAATAAATAATGACTTAACTTGGCTTGAATTTCACATCACTCTCCAACTTGTCGAACATTCTAATTTTAAACTAAAGTGATGGTCTACACTCCACTTCCTAGTCCCAATGCACTCAAGTGCACATTAGGCTGGATTCCTGGATGAATCTTCTCCTTGTTATGATGTTATATCTTACCAAATCCATGAGTATCCACGTCAGATACTTGAAATGAAACTGTAGGTATAATAGAGGTGTGTGAGTGCCCTTAATCACACACTAGGGTGATGCTGTCGTAAAATAACAGTTTAGGTTTACCGGTCTTTGGTAGAGAAGTGCCTTTTTAATGCACAAAACCATTCTGGGTCAAAAATGAGAATGAAAGACTTAGCCTGCTTTGTTTAGCTGCCTGCATTTGACAAGGGTTGGTTGAATGAGCTACAAAAACTTTGCCGAATCTCTTTCTATACCACTTTAGAGACTTGGGGCCAAGATGAATTAGTATGTGTGCGTGTGCATACAACGCAAAGGCATCCTTCTGGCTCGTTGGGCTTCTGGTAAAGCTCTCTCGAGGACCATCCACAGCCATTATACGTTTGCAAACTTAGCTGGAATATGGCTTTCGGATATAACGCATCCCAAAAGAACACACATACACATGTGTAGGCTCTGTATCTGCGGCAAAACAAAGATGGCCTACCGCATTTGGCACTCATTTCAATGCAAGTATCTCTTTTCTGACGCACTACAGCGAGTCCTAATTAAAGTTCTATTGCCTGTGGTGGCAAATTAATTAAATTGACTAACGACTCGTTACAGGTTGGTTGGTCTTTACAATGATTGCTCACTACAGCATCAGCGAAAGGGTAGCACTCGTACCAGAACTCCAGAACCTGCAAGTGCCCACATAATGTGTGTGTCCTTTTGGCCAACCTCCAGTGAAAGAAACGTGGTTTTTGTATGGGATAGTTAATCGTAATGAGGGAGGTAGTTCATAAGTCCATCACTACCAACCACTAGCCGTTAGTGGACTAAATTAGGCGTGGTTGGTTAAAGCAGTGAACATAATCAGGTAGTTTCTTTGACTATGGTTTTTCACTCGTTATACGTAAGGTAACTAATTAAATTGACTGGTAGGGTGTATAGGTAATTGCTTTGAGTTCACTTTAACTGTTTTTACCGAGAAATGAAATTTATGTCGTGATCCAAAGGTTCGGACATTTAACTTTGGGGAAGTTCACAGAATCTACAAATTAATTGTTACAATGGGAAAGATCAAATGTAACCCGCTGCTGCAGGTGCATACATAGCTCGGGCAGTGCCAAACTACGGAGGAACAGAGCCTCCTTCAAATTATATGAAAATGCCTTATTTCGTGTGTTGCACCCTTGTAAAGTTTGTGAAGTACCGAGTGGTGTGTTTAAAAAAATTTTGTTTACTGTCGTAGCTTTTGATATCAACGTTTACTTGTGTGTGTAGTGTGTACTTTGTGTTCTTATTTTGACATGCGAAATAATTGGTGGTACCCGTGGCTAAATGGTATGTCTGCCTGTTAATATGGAGGTTTGTAACTCGAATCGTAAGAGAAAAACAAAAAGATGTCTTTACATGGGTATCACCTTTCGCCTCCTCAAGTCTTCCAATCCCTGATTCATTGCCATGAAAAGCTTTCTCAATCAGCCGTTAGTAACTTCAAATAAATAAATTTACACTCGGGTTTGGATGAACGGTGCCTCGTTTTTGCGTTGGATCGTAGGAGTTACTTCTACAGATGCATTCATTAAAATGGTTGACATTTCTTCTTTTAGATTTGAAGGAAGCACCACACACGGCCAGTTTTTATATTTTGCGGTGTAATGAGAAAACGAGAGTTTGAGAAAAACTATATCTGAGGTACACAAAGCCGACAAGCCCGATTGGCGAAGATGTTCTTTGTAAGAGGAATTATTAAGGGAATCAAGTGTAGGTGTATGCGTCATGTGGGTACATTCGTCTTGATGCGGGGATAATCAAGCTGAACTTTTTTTTATAATTTGCGTGCACCCAAGGGGTTGTGACTACCTTTATGTTTCGTTCGTTAATGAAAATGAGAAAAAAGTGTTGGAGACAAAACGAAGCCCTAGGGCACAACCAGTATTTATTTTCAGACTTATGGCCAATAAGTCCAATACGACATGTGATGAACGGTTAGAAAGGTAGCTACTAATCAAGCGAAGAAGAGACTCATCAAAAGAACGCATTTTATCAAATGCTTTAAAAATATCAAGCGAACGTATCTTATTTTCTCCAAATCGATGTTAAGACTTGTGCCACTGTTTGGTGAGATAAACTGCCCAATCACCAGTGGACCTATTGCTACGAAAGCCATACTGCTGGGCATAAAAAAGCTTTCTTTCTTCAAGATATTTCTTAAGCTGGTAATTGATCAGCGTTTCTATGACCTTAGAAAGAAGGAAAGTAAGTGCCAGTGGATGGTAGTAAGAGGGTGAGGACTGGCTGGACAAATGCTGCTTTTCTTCCGAAAACGTCCATCGAAATGCGAATGCGAAATGAAAGGTGTCAAAAGTTCTTTCAACCTTAGAATGTTACATTATCCCTTAGTGACATAGACTTTACTCCCAAAGGAACGAAAGAACACATAACATTAAAACTACTGAACCGATTTAAATGAAATTTGGTGCAAGGTTTGGAATACGCTTTAGGCTTTATTTCATCGCCATATCTAAACGGGAAGTAAAAAACTACTGGACAGATTCCAAAAGTTCTTTCAACATTACAATATAGCATTGACTTTATTCATACTTATTTCATACCCATACTCCTACGGGAAGAGAAGATGGAGGATAGGAACCTTAGTTTTTTCTAGTTTAAAGTCGCACTCAAATTCTGCAACCGAAACGTAAAAAGCCTTGGGAACTACTTCTTTCAGTATTCATTTCTAAGCTCTTTCATGTTTGCTCACTATGATTGAGTTGATTAATACTAACAAAAGTTTGGTGAAGAAAGAAAACACAAACTTCCACTATAGTTCCCATTTCTACAAAGCTTCGATTGTATAAACTGATAACCCGACCCCAGCTAACAACTCTAAGGATAACCAATCGAATTTCAAGTTCAAAAGTTATAAAGTAATTTTTTTTTTTTTTTATAAAGACTTTTGTTTGGTTGGTAGTTCGATGTAAATGCAATCACCTACGGATCTGAATTTGCATAACTAAATTCCTCAGTCTATATAAGAGTCACACAACAGAAACAGAAATATCATTTATCCACTTGCTGTTCCATTGAATAGCATAATCGCTGGTAAACCATCCCATGGTTCCAAGCACTCTACCAATAACCAACTATAGTAGATCCCCAAACGAGAAAAGTTTTACTTGGACTTTGAAAACCATTTGGCAAATCCTATTGGGAAGACGTATGTCTTCCTATTCCAACTTCAACCTACAGCACTCTTTTCCAAGACCGGAGCAATAGTTTGACCAACTTTTTCGTGTCAATTAGTAAAGTTTAATTGAATTTTCTAGACTAACAAATCGAAAGGTGGAGAATAGCCTTCAGAAATCCCAAAGAACAAAACTCTTTTTCAAAGAACTAGTCTTCATTCACATTGCATCCGTTGTCGTCGTCATTGGCCGTGCGGTGACGTCGTCGAGTCGGTTGGTCGTTGGTCGTCGTGTTGGGGCATTGGAAGTAAGGAAAATAAATAATCTCTCTTCGGACTCCTTTGACAGAACTTTCGATATTAAACTTTTCAAAAAGTTGAAGAGTGGCTTGTATTTGAGACAGTGAGGGAGAGTCCAGTAAGACGTGCCTTTGGTGAAAATTATTCAGTGAAATGTAATTTGCACGTTTCACAAATATTTGTCATTCTGTCGTTCAAGGCGGAAATGATGAATGAAAATGCTAACCTAACCTGTGGGTGTGGGAGTTCAATTAGACAGACACAGAAGCGCACATCTACAGACACACACTCACATAAACGTATTTATTAACAGTGTGAGCTTGGCAAATAATTATTATCAACGGCTTATCACTACAGAGCAGATATTCTCGAAAACTCTTTACAATGTACCCTCTGCCTGTCTGCCTCCTCAGCAAACCAGTCGCGACTTTAACCACGCAACTATTATACTTAGCAACTGCAAAGGGAAACTCTGATGGCTTCTTTGCTTTGTACACGAAAAGTAAACTTTGAAAGAATATTTCATTTCAGGTTTTGTTTGTTCACAAGGATGGACTAAGGTAGACAACAAGAGTGGAGCTGCTTCTTTGCTTACTTAGCGGATTGGCAGTGTCACAAAAAGTATGTACTTTAGCATTGACTTTTTTTTGTCATCTTTCTATGCCAAGCCTTTGCTTGCACACTTCTTTCCCTAATTCAGTTTTTGTAACATCATTTGCTTTTTTAAGGAACAAAAAGGGTGCAGGTCCTGAGGATTGTTTTTTTCACTTTGTGGCTTTCGTTTAACCCTACTGCATGGAAGTGGCAAAGGACGACTCGACTCGACGGAGGAAAAAAAGTACTGAGTATATTGATGTTGATTTTTTATTATTAATAATTTTTTTTTAATGCATACTTTTGGTAAGACCATTTTAAGGCTTTCGAAGGAATGGAAAAATATGTATAAATAATATATCCTCTCTATTTAGGTTATAGCTTAGCATAACTATTTTTAAAAATTGATTGCATTTTCAAGCCAAATAGGACAAATACAATAAGGGTGACTTGCAGTTCGATGATCTGCAAGATTTGCTGAGCATTTTTTCCCAACAAAATGACATGGTCAAATTATTCGAAGATCAGTTGGCACATCTCAGGCAGCTGTTAATGCTCCATGAACATTGAAAATTCACCTATCGACCTTTAAAAAAAATGAACAAGTACGACGATGTCATCGTTAAGATTCAAGAATGCACACTGGACAAGCTAACGGGTGTTTCAAATCAGGTTCTATTTGAGATTGAAATGCTTAGTTCATTGATGTTAATGTTCCCAGAGGCACGTTCCTTGGTGGTTATATTGCCAAACGAACTAGATGGACACTTGCACTATCATACAAACAACAAAGACAGTCGAATCGAGCATATGAAATTGATTTCTGAATTCAACGCCTGGGTTCATGAAGGTGAAACTCGATTACAGAACGTGCAGCACGGAATCGACTATGAAAATCTGTTGTGAGACTTGTAGGAACACAAGTAGTTCATTTGAAATGAGTCTTTAGCTAGGAATCTTGTTCACAAAGAAATTCAGGAGGTGGCAGACAAAAATTTGGCCTTCGTTGAGTACTTTTGAACGAACTGAATTGTCAAGGGAATTGCAAGAATACCAACACCCACTTCAAAATACCCTCGCTAAAGCTAAAGGCCAACAAAATTTACATGAAATGGAATCTTAAAGTCGGAAACCATACAATCAGAGTTGTGAGAGAATGCGATCTTCTATTGAGCGTAAACTACGTTTGCTGATGAGTCTATCATCAACTTGGCTGGCGTCTTATTTAACATAGAAAAATGGTTGAGGTGAGTGAAAATTTGATAATAATTTCAAGTCCATTGAGAAATCAGAGCGTAGAAATGATCATGTTTTTTCAAATGTTTTTGATTTTCAAATAAATATGTCCTTCTTAATTATTGTACCCCATAAGCGTCCAACCTTTAACAAACAGTGAAAGAAAAAAATCTCTGCAAGTTTTCTTATCTTCGAATTTTACCAAATAATAAAGAATAAACTAGCGTAAATGGCAGAATACCAGCACTTGTAATTGAATAGCCTAAATTCGTAAAATGCTTGGAGAAAATGAATCAGTTTATGTGATCATTGTGGAAATTTTACTTATTAATTACCAAACTATTGCCAAATTGAATGTTATCGAATTTGGAGGATGGTTTGTTTCGCCTTTCCTGCCTCGTAATTGTTGGCTCAGGGTCCTAAGCCCTAACTTTAAATTTTTAGACTTATGTGCTATGTCCCACTTGAGTGAGACAAAAGTGCACCCTCTATTCAAATCACATAAAACAAAATTTCTTTTTTTCTAGTGTTTTAATCAATCTGAGTTGAATCGTTGCAGTCATTTTCAATTCAAAGCCAATCTTGTGAAGTCCAAAACGGCAACTCAAAAATAGTTTTAGGTGATAGTTTTTCAAACACCTGTTGCGATTTAACGTTTGGTATTGTGTTACATTACGTCTGGATGAAAATTCATTCCTAGAGTGGGCCGAATTGAAATATCGCATAAAATTGCTTATAAAAAACAGTGCGTATACGCCACAGTGACTTTTTTCCACATGCAGATTAAACTTGGTTATGGAGAAAAAAAACTCTTAATAATTCACACCTCGATCATATTCCAATGACTGCACCGAAACAACGAAAAACTATACAATTTCATATTTCAAGAAAATGAAAATGGGATGTAAAGAGTTTTTCAAGACTCATTCATTATTTTACCAGGGCAAATGAATGTTTATATTAATACTACCCCAACAGTCCTTCGTGTTTCTTATTTCTGTTTTTAATATTCTGTTCGTGTTGCTATTCTGTGTAAGGCTCATGAAGTAGTAGAATCTAGCTACACTTGTAAAATATAATCTATTTAAGGTAAGGTTGAAAGAAAGTTCTTTTACTCTGGCGGTTTTTTTTTGTGCAGCAAATCCCTCAAACTACATCCTTGAGTTTTTGAGATGAAAAATTACAATAACGATCCCAACAATCGTGCATCCAACTGCACTGCAACTAGCATACCATATTCCATTTCGCTTTCATTTGGCCGTTTCTCACATTGACATAAATAGTATTTTTTTTTTTTAAAGTATGATAATTACAACGATACTGTTAAGTGTTGGCTGGCGCCAACCTACTGACAATATATCAAAACCGTCACAGATTACCTTCAAACATTCTTTTTCGTATTTGTGCATGGCAACAGTCACAGGCGATAAATTAATAAAAGAAGACAGTTTCTACTTTCAAAAAGGTAAACTATGTGGCAGTTCTATAGTGGCTTCCATTATTTGTATTGGTGTGTTCTTTCAAATTGAGGTTGATGCAATGGCTCAACGCATTTGAGGTATTTTTGCAGCCATACATAATTCTGTTTCAATGTCTTTGCTAAAGCAGGCGCCAAAGTTTAAAGACGTTGTGTATCCTACAAGCTACTCGTACAACAACACAAGCCTTCTTTTTGTGAATCTACTTATGTGGTTTTTTCTCGAGTATGAGTGTGCGAAAAATTGTGTTTTTCTGAACTGAAATGTGGCAAGTTGTAGTAGTTGGGTGAAATTTCTTTATCTGCAAACTAAAAATAATACCAGATGGTATGACATTCAAAAGTGAACTCATATACATAATATGAACCTAGTTGGAGATTGTCATAGCAAAAGAAAATTGAAAAGCAACAAACATCATCAAAAAATATTATGCGGAATATGAAGTAAACGGATGAAAGACAACGGCATTACCATTTCTTTTTTTCATCGAAAAGAATGCAAGAAAACAAAGCATTCTTCTTATACGTATACCCACTTGTTTTTATTTGCATAAAGCCTCACAACAGGATCTGGAAATTGATGCAAAACGAGAACAGACACTTTCAGAGAAGATATGAAAATGGAATGTTCCGACATTTTTGAGAATGTTTAATATTGTACATATTTTCTTTGACTTTGGTCCAAGATCTTGACATGTACAGAATATTATGAGCTCAATGATGAGTGAGAAATAACTATACAAAAATGGTATTTTTGCTCATGATTTATGTGGAAAGGAGATAAGTAAACCTAAAAGACCGCATATTAAACTGCTATAAGGCAAGAAGATTTGGTTTTATGCAACCTATCATAAGCAATTTGGTCTTCATACTTTATTCCTCATCCGTAACATTAAACCGTTTTTCTTAACAGGCAAGCATGCTAATCATTACGAGACAGTGATCGTTTTTGATAGCAAAATTGAGCTCGTGAAACACAAGCTCTTCAAGAGATGCAAGCAGTCAAACGAAATCTAAAATATCTGGCGATGAAAAAACAATACTTTTAGTTGCCTGACACATCTTCGCTCAGTTAATAATAAAAGTTGGCCCCTAAAATAATTTGTGGTTCATTTATTCAAAACGGCATGCCACTATTTAGTCCTAGACAAATTTATTCATTTAAAATTGAAATTACAAAAAAAAATCTTATGGTAGCCCTACTACCCCTTTAAATATTTGTCCGGTTTAACTGTGACGGGTTTTTGTCTCTTTAACGTAGAACTTTGAGATTGAACAACGGTAAATATGAGAAGAAAGAACAATAATTGAAATTTTAAGTTCATTTTAGCAAAAAAAAAAAAAACTAGTTGAAGCCCTCAGAGATACTGATAACAGTTGTCTCTCAACAGTTGTTTTAAATGGAGCGTTCAGCTTAATTATTAGAAATCTGTTTTACGTAGTTTGTTACTTACTTCTAAAAATGATAATTAGTACGTGAAGTATGAAACTGCGTAGCGAATTGATTTCGAAAAAGGCTTCATCAAATGAACTAATATGATAAATTTCCAGAATGTTATTAAATCTGTTGACAAATTGAGATCTATATGAAATTTCATAAATTTTGCTATTAGAAAAAGAAAATGTATAAAACAGTTTATTAGTTGAATATCTAAATTGAGTTAATGTGCTTGGCTTATAGCCAAGCTTTCAATTTAATAATGAGGACAGCGTCGTATTTTACACAACTAGGCCTGATTACAAGAAATGAAGGTAAAAATGATCTACTTTATCAGTCGGAATGGTTAGTTGAATAAACCACGTATATGGAAATACATAATATCATAAGTAAAGTGAGACTGCTTTCGCAGCTTTAAGACGTAATATTAAAGCGTATACATCTCGCTCTGGGGCATTCTGGCTAGCCCTCTAGTGGAGATGTGGAAAGAACACACTTCGTTGAAAATCAACAATATCCTAGAATTTCTCTCTATCGTCGTTGCGCATTGAATTTGAAGTGATAGTATGCGTTTACACAAAAATTGGATTCAGAACGATCACTGTAGAGTAAGTGTCCTCCTTCTTACAAACCTAATCAAATTCGTAGTTTTGATGGTCGCTTAGATAACAATCAATATCAAATTTATACTGCTCCAAACTTAACCACCATGAAGGCAAGGTAAAAAGAGTTTCAAAATATAAATTTTCGAGAATGAATAAGTTTAAGAGAAAGAAGGGTCTGTAACTTGGAATAGGCTATGCTGAACTGAGCTGATGGGTATATCAGATTTTGTTTCATTCCCAACGTGTGGCTATAATCTTCTTTTTCTTTCATTCAGCGCTACGATCAACGTGATCTTGAAGGGATCACAGCTCCCACACTCAATTTCTTTTTACTAGTAATCCGCTCATGGGGCACGCCACCGCGTTTCGCTATAATACGGATTTTGAATAAAGTAAATATTTCCATATAAAGTATTTGCATGAAAAAGAAAGCAGTGGGTTTTCGAAGCATTGAATTTACTGAGTATGAGAAGCTGATAGGGAAGTTGTCAGGAAAACAATTAAAAATCAAAAAAGAGGGTATGAAAGAGAATCAGAAACAAGCCAAAGCCCTTGGAATAGGGACACACAAGCAATTATGTGTCGAGCACATATCAGACTTAAGACCATCCAAAACATCGATAAGGGAGCTATTTTTCAAACTAATGATGAACAAACTCATCGATACCAAAATCACGAGTTAATAACAAGAAAGCCTGTTGCCAAAGCCAAACTCTAACAAATGCTTTCGAAAATAGCAAAAATAAAAAACTTGCAGATCGTAACACGTAACCCTTGACGAATGCATAGTCTCGTGTTATATCTATGACAGCAAGATTCGCTACACTCAGTAATTAGTTTTCTTTTTATAATAAAGTACAAACATTTTCAAATTATTTAAGCCTTTGGTAAAAAACATTTCTGTGTCAGTTCGTAAAGTAATTTTTGTATTTTCAAAATGAATCTCAAATTTCAATTATTAGCATTCCTTCTAATGCTTGCATTTGTTCAAATTGAGATGATAAATGTGCCAATAAATAACAAAAATAAGCAAAACAAGGGTATACCAAGGCGCAAATAAAAATGCTCATTTTGGCATGAATTCCGATTCCACTTTCTTCCTAAAGCAAAACTGTTTTCTTATAATAATTGTTTCTTAAATCAGGTTATATTCATTTTAACAGACATCCAATTGAAATGCTTTATTGAAAATATAAATAAATTGGAACAAAAAGTGAGTGTTTGAATTTTGTATACCAACCAGTTTTTGTTTCGATTCCTTGTGTAAATAAATTCAACGAAAAATATTTAAATAATCAAAAGTAAAATTTTCAATTGATGTGTAGTTTGACTTTTGGTTTTCTTCAAGACTAGAAGAGAGGCGGTACGTCAGCATGATCTTTTTATTCTCCTTGCTTTGAGGCGGTACCTCAGTATGATCTCGAAGGAATCAAAACCATCCCACTTGTCTACTTCACAGTAGGGATCCTCATGTAGAGTACGACGAGATTATTGTGAACAACTGTATTCTAAGCTCAACTGCTTTTGAACGTTTCAGTTTGTATATTGAAATTAGTTGCCTCAAGCGATAAATGTCAACAGGGCCCTATAATCGAGCCATTTCTTAGAGGATTTTTTTCCAATCATCAAACGTTGGCGAATTGTTTAAAAATCCTTACATTTAACTTTACTTTCAGTGATTAAAAGATTTATTAATTAACAGATGATCTTTTTCTTCCCCTTTTTCTGCACTTCATCAAATTAATTTAAATTAGGGGCCGAATTACCGCACACGTGATCGAGTAATACGTGACTGAATTATGTGAGCTTGGAATTACTTCTCACGTTATCGAGAGGGTATCTGTACCCTTTATTTTCAACTTTTTGATGTGAAAGTTTTTAATAGGTTCATTCGTTGAACTTTACCCAGGGTTGACCCAGGTTTTCTTGACAACCCTATGAGTTGTCATAAAAACCTGGGTTTTTCTGTCCTCAAAAAACGCTAATCCACAAATCACCACACATCCCTGTCATTAAAAAAAAAGTATAACAAAAACCTATGGCGAGTTGAGGGAAAACTTAGGTCAACTCTAGTTGTTGACGAATGGCTTCAGACGCTCATACAATACAGCAAAGAAAATCTTGTACGCGATGTTAAGAAGACTGATACCTCTGTAGTTGGCGCAGTTCAGAAGGTCTTCTTTCTTGAGGACCGGGGAAACAAGGCTGAGATTCCATTCATCGGGCATGCTCTCTTCCGACCATATTTTGCAACTGAGCTGGTGCATACTCCTGACCAGGGAATCGCCAGCTGCTTTAAGCAATTCAGCAGTGAAGCCATCGATCGGCTCCAGCAGCTTTGTTGGACTTTAGCTTGGATACTGCTGTCTTCACTTCTTTCAGGTCGGGTTGGCGGATTTGTTGATCTACGTCGCCTAAATCGAATGGTTCTATCTCTCTAACAGCGGAATTGGGTTCATCATCGCCGTTATAGAGCTTAGAGAAGTGGTCTTTCCATATCCTCAGCATTGACTGCGGTTCCACCACGATGTTCCTTTGATCATCTTTGCAGGCTTCGGCTCGGTACTTTATTACCACAATTTGACATTCTTCCATCAGCATTTGAACGAATTGAAATAATTGGGCAGCTGACTTCAACTTCAAAGCAAATTTTGGAAGAAAAATGGCGCTTACTCACTCAATCACTGATGCGGTAATTCGTCCCCAGGACTGACTCAATTTAACTTAAACAGCCTTAGGTGAATGTGTGTTAATGGTGTTAGATTTGGCTCAAAATTTGTGGAAGAAAAATGTAGCCATGTAGTTCCAAGTTTTTTAAAAATAGTAGTGGAACACTCAATTTCAAATCCTACAACCAATGTAAGTTCTGAATACAGATGTCGCCACGACCAAAAATTGGAAATAAGAAATGACATATAGGTCACAAATTTTATTGCACTTGAAAATACGCGCGTTCCAAGAAATGAGACCAGCTAAACCGATTGTTCGCCCCTAAAAGGCTGCGTATAGGAATTTTCTTCAAAATCACCAAAGATCCCTTTTCGAAATGTCAAAATTTATATCCGTATATATTCAAGCAAATATTGCTTTTTAACAATAAAGAATTTAGGGTCCAAATAGAACCCGAATAAAGTACCGCACATTGAGTGCTATTGAGCGAATGGCTTACAGGATCTTCCGTTCGCCATTCGACGACACTCAACTTCTAATCTCATTACGATAGCAAAGTTCACATACATAAAACTTGCAGACTAATTATTCATACTTACGCCCTAAATGGTGTAATATCACACACATATCATAAATATATTGCATGCGATTTCACTCCAAAAAATATTTCTTTTAAGAATTACTAAAGGAAACCAGGCTATTGTCTGTTTTCCTAGTTTACCATCGCAAAACTGCCACCCACCCTACCTTTATTGTAGGTGGATGCTTTTTCATTTTGCTCAGCTTCATTAGGTAAGTAAAATAAGAACAGTACAGGTTTCCTCGTTCAAAGTAGGTCACTTAGCTCATATAGCTCTCGTCAAGCAATTTTAAAATTCCTTACATGAAAAAAGTGCACATCAGCAGGACAATCAGATACTCAGATCTCATAAATAAAAATTTATCAAAGAAACCTTTCGTTGCCAGACGCGTTAGACAAAAAAAAAATGAAAGAAAAATCACATACGCACCAGAGACCAAATTGGGTAGGCACACAAAACCGACACCAGCATTAGGGAAGAGAAAAAAAGATGACGAACGACTGATAAATCTACGCAGAAGGGGGAAATTAAACAAAAAACCAAAGTACTTACCACAACACAATCACCTCCAAGCATCCATCTAATTTAGGATAATCTCGGTCCCAGATCCATTTCCTCAAATTGCTTCATTCAAAGAAATGTGTGCTACCACCATTGCTTGTGGATATTTGCACTTGAGCTTCGGTCCGAAGTAGAGATGTGGTTGCTAAAGAATTCAACCATAATCATGATGAACTGTTGAGTAAGACAACGAGACAACTGACAAGCCATTGGGACCCACGCTGCATTACTCATTCATGAGCTTTATAAATTGTTGTACCATCCGCACAGCCCGCCCTCAACCACCCCCCGAACAACACCAGCGGGCTTGTATATATGCGAGTTGTATGATTCATAGAAGAAGTTCTTTTGCGGAATTCAGACTCACATTTTATGAATGAGATTTTTCTTCTCTCTTTCACCGAATTCTTCCATAATGAAACATTCCACAGGACACCCTGAACATTTTATTTAACGATCCTAGCAAACCAAAAAAAAAAAAAGAAAAAACACCAAAATGGAATTAATGAAAGTGGAAGTATTTTACTACCTGAATACATTTTTGGGTATGTTTTTTTTTGGTGGGGATATGGCACTATATCGGAATATTTCTCTTTTGTTGCAAAACATCCGGAAGTTAAAGTGGGATGTAAAAATAATCGTTCAACTTAATGTGACAACGAAAAACTCAGACCTTTCCTTCGTCGGTTTGTAAAAATAAAAGAAACTTGGGTTACAACATTTGTTTTATTGGAAGTTTATTCAAAACCGAAAGGAAAATAAGGACTCACCCCTATTCAAGATTCGGGATGTTTTCCACATCCCAATATCACCATAAATGCCAAACAAACTAAATAAAATAAATTATTCAAAGGTAAAAACACCTTAAGGACAAACGATATTCTTCAGTCATTTAAAAGAGCTTTTGCCAGTCTAAGACTAGAGAAACTTCTCGACGGGTTTTCACAGTTTTCACACATTCAATGTCACTTTTGAGGACAAATAGAAAAGAAAAAGAAAACATATACAACGGTAGATAAGTTATATCATGCTGTGTCAACTGTCTGTCTATATAAGCAAGGGAACTTTGCGAACTTCAAATTACTTTCTATTCAACTGAAACTGGGTTACGGCTTGTGGACAGAGGAAAAAAGGCGAAGGATAAGTTATGTTTGTAAGGGACAAACAACTGTCATATGTTGGGTTTGTAAATCTGTCTCAAGATTTCCAATTATTGATATAAGTAAAGAAAGCTGAATCGCAAAGAACGCAAGAATATTTTGCTTTCAGCTTAAGAAGCATACGTTGTTTTTTTTTTCCTTAGAATTTAGTAAACCGTGTTGGGTTTGGATTTCTATCCTCAAATCTAAAGTGCCTTAAATGGGACAGATGATCCTTTTAAGATATTTCCTAAAAATTAGCGTTACAATACAAGCTGGCAGTTTGATTACAAATACCAGACAGGTGGTGACATAATGTTTACATATTAAGTAGAATAAGGTTTCCAAGAATGAGATATTTCAGAAAGTTTGCCTAAAGGAAAAAAGATATATAAAATTTCTTTCTGATTTTAGTTTAATATTAGCCGTGGAATATAATAGGCTTGTTTTTTCTTGGCAAACATTTTATATGCAGGGTGTGTCTTGTTAATCGTGTTACATACTTTGTAATAAACAAATCTTTCTTAGTTCTTGCGAAATTTAAAAAGCGCTTTCTTCTAGAAAACCCTTTTTTTGCTCAAAGAATGAAGTTCACTCAGCGAAAAACCTACAAAACTCAATTTTCTGGAGCAAATTACCTTTGATCTTTTTTAAATTTCTCAAAAACTAAGAGATTTTTTTCGTTCGGCTTTCTGTGCTTGACTCAAAACTAATAAGAGCATGGATTATTGAAAGAAAAAGCAACCCTTACTGGGGCAAAATTTTGAAAAATTTGACTTTTAGACCTTATTACCCAAAAACCTTTCAGTTAATTAACCTGAATTAAATATTGATAAAGAAACAAACAATTAGTATTCTCCTATCGACAGCAAAAACTACCATCATTTTTCTCAATCTTCTCTGCTGAAGCCTTAGCCATTTTTAAATCCACACAAATAGCGTATAAATATAAGAAAACTCAGTGATATGCACAGAAAGCCTCTCAACCTAAGTTGCCAACGAAAACATAAATAACCGATCGTCCTTCATTTAAAAATCAGAGACAACGTCATCAAACTTGGAGAACGACTTAAGATTTGTTGGGTGCCATGGCACATCGGTGTAAATCGAAACACACACGCAGACCGAGAAGCCAAATTAACTGCTTAGAACATCAACCAACTCTAAATATCAGCCAACAAAACAAGATGTCTCCAAACTGACAAACCACTAATCTTCATCAATCAAAATCGCAACCCAGTTGTCTATCCAACTACTGCCTCAGTAATCATGAACAAATGCTTCATCGGGTTGAGAATTGGACGCACCCAGCTCACCCACAGGTACCTACTTAACAAAGACCCGCCACGCACATGCTCCTATTGCCAACGTAACCTCCAGTTTTCCATCAACCACTTAACAACGGATTGCATCAAAGTCAACGAAACTTGCAACAGACTTTTCAGTGACAATTTAAAAAAACTTCTTTTTAAAATTCTAAAAAATTTCAACTTACATCATAATATTTAACATTTGTTTTTTTAAACTCAGCTAAACGCCCTGGTAGCTACTAGCTTTTAAGTAATATTTTGTACATTCATGTATATTTCAATAAATAATCAGGGCTATCGTGAATCGCATTTCCCAAGAAATTTTTCCCTTATTCGAAAAAGAGGTATCGTGAACTAATTTCGAAATTAGGGAAAAATTCCGCGAGAAATGTTTACCTATCATGAATTATTTTTGTATGGGAAATTTTCTTATCTTTCTCGTGGAATATTCTCTTACAGTTTTGCAAGGGGAATCACAAAAGTTATCAAAAAAGTAAGTTATTTCTAGAAAAAATAAATAAATAATTAAAGATAGCAATTAAAACTTACTAAAATGGTTGGTTTTTAAGGTCTAATTCTTCAAATTCCAAACAAATCGAACATTTAATTTCCTTAATGAAAAAAAAAAAAAAAAAACAGGACATACAATGGCTTTGTCACAAATAAAAGCAAGGATGATGTCCAAAAATTTTGGAAACAGCTTGAGAAAAACCTCAACTGTATTGAGCCCCCTATGAACACAATTGCCGAGTGGAAAAAAGTAAGCGGTTAATGATTTCAATGATGTTATTGATTGAATAGGTATTTCAACATACAGTGCTTGTGGTAACTTCAAAGGATTTGAACGATTTCTTGAACCACGTAGTATGGCTCTCGACTCATTTCGCCTTCTTTGTTCTTCTTCTTCTAATAACAATAACACTGATAATCTTTTGCATTTTTACTAACTGAAACTTTTTATATAAATAACTTCTTTGTTTTCTTCTTTAAAATGAAATGTCAAAATATTCGAAAACTGTGTTGGAATATGATTTCCTTATTTTTATGTTGGTAAAACTTGTTCCCAAAGAAAAGCATTCCACGAGGAATTCCCGATAGGAGGAATGTATTCTCGAGAATAGTAAAATCTGGCGGGAGAAATATTTCCCAAGGAATTCCCGATAGAGCTGAATAACAATAATTGTCTTACAAAGCAATGAAGTATGTGGTAAATGGATTAATTATTAAGGATTAAAGTGTGTGGTGAATGGATAAGATAATTTCTAATATTTTTTTTTAGAAAATTGGTATTTTTTTTTTTAAATTGCCCCTCCCGCCCAAATGGAGAGACCTCCTTACGATTTTTTTCTTAGAAAATGACCAAGAATCACATCTCAAAGTATGTTATATCTGGGTGTCGGGGATAAAGGATGAGTAGAAAGCTGTCCGGGATAGACTTTTGACGTTTACTCGAGTATCGAATGTTATTCTGCCTGATTCATCGCCAAATGTTTGTACAGGTGAAGACTTTCATGTATCTCGAATAAAAACAAAATGGACGTCAGAGGGTCTGTTCCCAAGTATTTATCAGAATAGAATCGCATCACACTATCATATGCAAGGATTTAGTTGGTTACGATTTATAATTTTTTGAAGTTTACATTGGGGTCGTTCCATACACCCGAAACGCACACTTTTAGACTCGTAACACTGTTCATCCTTATGCAAAAATCTACAAATCTTACAATGAAGATAAAATAGCTAAAAACGTAAAAAATAAAAAATATATCGCTAAAATATCAGCATAAGGACTAACGAGTCGAAAAGTGTTCGTTTCGGGTGTTACACCATGGAATGAATGCTTGTTAAGGCTCTCCTTAAAATTTGTATCTTGGTTTAAGACGGGCACCTTTTTTTTGTTACCCTTTGAATAGTAAGCCGATTTTTACTCTATGTCCAGGTTCTTAAAACACCTTTGAAATTTATTAGGATTTTAAGCTTTTAAGTGACATTTGGCCAAACAACCGTAATTTAAAACCTTAAATCCTTAAAAATTGTTCAATTTTCTTACGAAATTTTGGGGAAATATTTCATTTAAAAGTAGTTCATGCAGAGCAAAAGTATCGAAGATTTCCATCTCAGGCATTTGTGCTGTCCAAGAGCAAAAATGAACACTTTCTTTTATCTACTTTTGAACAAATTTAAACCGTCTCAAACAAATAATCACAAAATATTTTTTCCAAATAGCATTAAAATTACGTCTCATGTAAAATCCACCCAAGCATGTATACAGAGTCAAAGACACACAACATAAAATCCTTGCTTATTTTTGGGAATAAACCCATTTTTGGCATTTGTGTTTTTTTTTTGTTACAACTGATCAAGAACACCAGCCCTAAAACAATGAATGCATTTGCTTGATTGTGAAAGCTTCAGAAAGTTATTGGAGAGAGCAAGTGCGTAATCCAATTTTCATGTTCATTCAAAATGTTTTCGATAAGTTGTTCTTTAATTGAATAGTGAGAGCAATAACTAATTAATTAGTTAAATTGTTAATATTGATGTAAATATACACACGAGGCTTAGCAAGTGCGCTCTCTTTTTTCTTTCTTCAGATTGATTAGTCTCTCCTTACGTTAACATCATATTGGCTTCCTCAATGCTTGCTTATTAAAATATTTTATTTTCATCCAACTTCAACTTCTGAAGAAAAAATTCATCGCTTCAAAAAGGAGGAAGCATATAACCCCAATCAGGAGAGTCGGCAATTGCAAACAACAATTTCCCACATCCTTCTAATGCATCGACTCATAGCATACAACCTCTTCTTTCACATAACTACGTATGTGCTTTGGATCTGGTTAATTACTTGTTGACAATGAAACCCCACCCGATCTCGAGCAGTGGTAGAACCTCCGTATGATTATGTAATTGCATGAATTATATCTTGCGTACTAATTGGAGGAAAACTCATTCATTACCGGCGATTCTATTCAATGGAAATCCGCTTGACTTACTCTCCAGCCAGCCTTACCAAAGCACTTGTTAGTCAAAAGTTTTTTTTTTCCTTTTTCTTTTGCGTTTGCCTTTTAAAGTGCCCACAAACGTTTCTTGACAATGATTCAATAAAATGCACTGAGAACAACATTGCTGGGGAGATTAATTGGATTGCGTCCTACTGGAGCGTGAGTCTCTCCTGATTGAATTTGATTTCTCAAGGCATACGAGTACAACATTGCTAGGGGATATGTCATCACCACATCACATCCGGGCTCGGAAGTATCATCATTAGCCAGAGAAACAAGTTGAATCAGCAATTAGCAAGTGAGCTATACCTACACACGCATACAAATCATTGAGGATATAGCGTTGTATGTCCTGCTCATAGCCACGATGACAGGATGAAGAACAACAGAATCAGAAATCAACCAGCGGCACAACAGGTTATGCTTGTTTGTGGGATTAGTCCATCACATGCAGGCTTCATCACGAATTCGGTCATGAGATAGCATCCAATTGCCAAAATCGCTGATGGCCACAACGAATTAAGCAAACAGGGTATAGCCATGGTCAGTGGTCATCATTGTGCTGTTGACTTGGTGATATTGTGGAGGAAAGGCTTATATTATGTTGTACCTGCGTCCAAATCAGCTTTTGCATGCACTCATGTGCCAGCCTCTGATTAACTGATGATGGAGGGTATGGATTTCTTCTTTTCATCCAGGAAAGAAGCCTTTTTCCAAAGGATCGTCTGTCAACTACACCATGGGCTTAATTTATGAAAAAGGATAGCATTGAAGCAGCAGGAGCCATTTTACAGTCATAATTTACCTAATGGAAGAACAACTCAGCATGGAAATCAATTTATTGCAGAATTAACGAATGATTCATATCAAAATGATTGATCATGAGGAACTGGTAAGTCTTCTGAGAGCTAAAGTGCAATGAAAGAGCTTTTAGCCTCAGGCTTTCGAGGTTGACATGGTTATTGAATCTTTCAACTGAAGATAGCTGGGATTTCTAGCAGCATTGTTCACTTCACGCTATTTTCGATGATAGAAGTCATCATCGCAAGTGGCTCTTCTATAGATCATGGTTCCCAGTTACTTAAGCTTCCCATTTCTACTTCAGTTTCTAGTTCTTAAAAACAGAAAAAAAAATTCACACTTTTTTGTATGGATGATCAGCAAGCTTCTTGATATTCAACAGGGACAACCTGGACGAAGTTCTTATGTTCTAAGCTACTCTATTCATCTCAATAAAAAAACGCCAACAAATTATTAAAAATGGCTTATTTCTATAAACTGTCAACGGAATAAACACAAAGTTTGTTGAAAGGACGAAGCCGCATTGAACGTTTTTACATCATGTTTACCTACTGAAAACGAGTAACAGCTCCTGTCTCAAGCACCACATTGTTTTTATGTCCTAATCTCGGAAGCACAGAAAACAACATCGAAGATTTAAAAAGATTTATTTATCAACTCCACTTCTATACTTCCCAGGCTTGGTATGATAACAAACGTGTAACGTGCGTCGTTGCTGTTGACTTGTTGACATGACGCAAATTCTTAAGCGCTGTGACAAAATCCAAGACCCCTAACATAATTACAATAAATTAAATTCCACGCTTAATGAGCCGATTAATGTTGGCATCTTACGACATCCCGGTCACAGGGGTTGAATGCCACCAGGGAATCCTGGCTGGTGGCGCATTCAGAAGCAGGTAGGTAGGTAGGTGCTGTATAGGCAACGACTTTCATTCCATCAGTATAAACTCTTTCAACTACACCCAAACCAGTCGGAAATACCTGTGGTGAATATTTATGCGGCACAGATTTCAAGCACGTAGACTTACGACATGGCCTTGCTCATATAACAAACCTCCAGAGTACACAAGGTGATAAAGTTTGCCTACCTCCTGCATCGTACTCTGCGCACCTGTCTTCTTGCGTTTGGATGGAGAAAAAATAAAAAAAAAATAAAAAACACAAAAATAATTCTCACTTTCCGGATGCACACACACGTGGCAATGTAGCACCACGACAATAATTTAATATTCGGGAAGCGTGTTCATCGCGTCGTTGAGCGGTCCTTGTTTTTTTGAAGCGAAACATTGTCGTTGTCGTATTTCAAGAGACGCAATGTGACTGAGAGCTGATCACAAGCAAATAGGGCTTAAGGTTGACTGTGGAGCCATAATTAATGAGAGAATAAAATCCACCAAGGACCACAATTATCATTTATTTTACTTTTCGAACGCTGACGTTGGTAAAAGAACGACGAGGCCATCAAAGAAGCCAAGGTATAAACCTGTCGTGGTTGTTGCTTTTAAAGGGAAAATAATATTATAAAGGTCATGGAGTAGGCCAGATCGGGTGAAAAAAGGGGAATGAAAAGCGTGGGAGTTGCCATAGTCATTAAATTTATTTTTATTGTTTTCAATGAAATTCCTGCCTCACTGAAATGGTAAAGTTAAGGTGGAGGGTATTTCCGTGTGACTTTCGGGTAATGCCAACGAAAAGACACTAAACCTGCAAGTTAGATGTATAGCGGTAAAAAATGAAATAAAAAAACGAGTAGGAAAAATTGTGAAAAATCATTTAAGGTAAAGGACCGGAGGGTGGTAGGCTGATGAGAGATGAAGGTTATATATGAAGTGTCAGGTAGAAAGGGCGATCGTTTGTGGACCAACCCACTATACCCTATCCTATTAGCCTTACATTCAAGTCCAAGCTTTGCCACCTACGAAGCCTTACCCCCATAACGGCTAACCACTTATTAGGTTTGCTATGATAGATCCTAAGTTATGGTACGCGTGGTGTGATGGTTAGCATGTCCGCCTCTTAACATAGAGGTTCATGGTTCGAATCCCAACAGAGCCACAAATGTTTTTCCACGGGTATCGTCTTCCGCGAGGAATTGGCAAGACCTCCGTTAGTAAGTTCATTGCCATGAAAAGCGCTCTCTCGATTAACCGATCGATCGGAACAGGCAGAAAACTGTAGGTCCCCTCCATTCTGTCACAATGCATGGTTGTAAGAAATTCGCTAGGCCTTGGGGCTTCTCGCTCTGTTGCGCCAACCTATTTATTTATTTATTTAGATCTTAAGCCAGAAGGTTCGTCATGAGCTTAGAATGAAAAGATCACCTTCCAAATTGTGCATCCAGAGTTTTCCAAAAAATATAAGTTCAACCCAAAACCTGATTGAAGGCAAATCCAATCATCCACTTCCATCCTATTCATTTGATCAGCATTGAGTTATTGAAAAACAATAATTGGCTTTATTCAAAAAACACATCGAATAAAAAACTATTTCGGTTTTATGGACTGGCAACAATTATGTGTTGCAACGGGTGCGCTCACGCTCATATCTTATTTTGGCTTTGTTCACAATGAAATTCACAACCCATAAAGTATTGATGGTGTCAGATCCTTATTCACCGAACAAATCATATTCAAATGCAAATTACTCGCATTTCACTAATGGACGTCGTTCGACCGTATGCTGTTCCCAATGCACTCATAACCATGACTTTTTCATGTACCGATGACCATCAGCAGGATACACACTCTCCCACACACATATACAATACCCAATGCATTCTGTGAATAAGGTTGAACAGTGAATAGCACTTAAATATTTATTGCAATTTTCACACTTGAATATAAAACGTTCATTAAACAAAAATGCCGGCGTTTTTATTTTGGTTTTTCCTTGCGCAATGTGTGAATGTTGAAGCGGGTGCGGATGCGGGTGCGGGTGCGGGTTTGGCGAATGTGATATTTATGGTTTCTAAATGTTTGTTTGGATTCAATATCACTCGCAATTTGCATGTGGAGAAAAAAAAAAGAACACACACTCACAAAATGATAGACGAGCATATTATGAGTAGAAGGCATTGTTGGTATAATGCCCAGCCGGAGGCATTTAAATAAGTGGCCCGAGCCCGACCCAATATGTCCTTTCTTTATACAAATGCACATATAGGAGGATCTGAGTAGAGTGTACATGGGGACAGAACCCATATTCCATTTATTTTTATTGAAATATTTTTCCTCGAAATGAGGTTATCATTTCTCATTTCATCGTCATCCTTAGGCTGATGAGATTTTCAGAGTGAATGGAAATTGAAAATTTGTCTGGCAAATGGATGTCTATTTGAGATGCGTTGTCATCTGAAACTGTGTAGGCATAGACAAATATGCAAAAGATATCATTGAGAGAATGCTTTTTGTGGGAAGTTTTTGCAAGCAAAAATTTTCAGTGTCGGAGTCAATATTTACTAAAAATTCTTTATTTACTTAACTGACTGAAGACGGCCCCGGTGGTGACCTAAAACTGTGATGAAATTTAGTAAAAATGATACATACGCATCAGAGTACAATGTGATTTCAACCAAAGCACTTTCGAGAGAAAAACAATTCTTTCTTTCAATGAGCAATCGTCTTATTGGAATCTGCATTCTTCGCCATGATTGATAACCGTGGCTTTATTGAAAAACAGAAGAAATACAGGGTCCGCCATCTAACTTTTTTTTCAACAAGTGCTTATTTCGTGAATGGTAACACTTAGCTCATGTCTGATTTGAAAGATAATTAGTTTTAACTTTTCGCTGAACGAATATGGTTTGTGTATACGCTTGAACAACGCTGGGAAATATTGCGACATTACTTTGAAAATCATGGTAATGTTGCAGAATGTGTGCGAAAATTGCGTATGGATATTGGAAGAAGAGAAGCAACGTCAGCTCCGTATGTTCGTTATCTTGTATCTTATCTTGGCATCCTCGACGATAAATCAAAGCGTGAAAAGCCAAAAAACCCGAGAATATTGCTGCTATGGCAAAAAGTGTGCGTGAAGGGCCATCAACATCAATTCACCGTCGTTCTCAACAATTGAACATTTCGGAGACATCATTGAGACGAGTTTTGCATAAAGACCTTGGTATGACGCCATACAAAGCCCAACTGGTTCAGGATTTGAAGCCAACTGATCATCCAATGCATTTTTGCTTCGCTAAGTGGGCTTGCGATCGACTTAGAGAAGATGACGATTTTGCCAAAATAAATCATCTTTTCAGATGAAGCTCCTTTTGATCTTGGCGGGTATGTAAACAAGCAAAGTTGTCACATTTTTGGCACAGAAAACCCGCACGCATACATTGAAAAGCCGATACACCCAAAACGAGTCACTATTTGGTGCGGATTTCAGTTTCTTCGAAAATGAGCAAGGAGTGGTCGTTACAGTCATTAGCGATCGTTATCGGGCCATGTTGAACGAATTTTTGTTCAAAAAAATTTAAGAGGAGAAAGAAATTTGAGAAAATATTCAGTAGTTTTTTTTTTATAGCATTTTCCAGAAAAAAAAAGTTATTTGGCGGACCCCTTATTAGCTCGAACCATTCTTTGTGTATCTTACTATACGGAAAACAATGTTCCCAATATAAAAAATCGATTGATTCCTTTCGAAGCAACAACAACTAGATGTTCTACTCTCATGCGGTATTTGGAAACTATGCTGTTGTGATCTGGATCACCTCCTTGTCCTCGAAATATAAGTTGTGGAAAACTACTTTCAAATGCCATATTTTTTAAATTGCTTAGAGTTTTTCAACGTTCGAAATCGACATAAAATTGAAGACCTTGGAAATGCGTTATGCCCCAAGCTTTCAACACCTTTGTTGTACAGCCATTCTGCGACTCTTCGCATTTAATTTAACCCTGTGTAAATCAAGTACTTCGAGCATCATAAAAAGGATTGCTTTGATTTTCAGAGTGGGGACTTTCACTTGCAAAACATTTAATAAAATTAGCAAAGAGAGAATTTCTTGGGAATACCCTATATCATCACATCTAAACATGAACATCAACACAAATAGCACGCAGCGCTACTGAAGTTAACTAAAAAAAGCAGATAGTGGAAATATCTGCGAACATGGTCTTATTTTGCTTTCAAGCTAAAGGGTTTTCCAATAAGAGTGATAGGATTTCTTTTTAGAAAAAAACACACTTTTTCAAATATTCAAATATTTTTTATTTAATTTGCATTTCAATCAATAAATTAGGCTTTAAATAAAAGGTCATTCAAATGGCCACCACGTTTTCTTCTGCAGCAACAAGTTCAATGAACCGAATTTTCGAGTACTTTTTCCACTAAATCAAGTCGTATATCATGAATGGCACGTTCAAAATTGACTTGTAAGGCTTGAAGAGAATCTGGTTTATTTTGAAAGACCAATGACTTCAAATAACCCTACAAGAAATAGTCTAATGATGTTAAATCACGACTTTTCGGAGGCCATTCAATATAACTATTTCTAGAAATAATCAAAGCTCTAAGCTTTTCTCGCAGTAATTCAATTGTTGCATTTGCCGTGTGACACGTAGTCCCGTCTTGTTGAAACCAAATGTTGTCAAAATCAATTTCTTCCAATTTCGGACATAAAAAGTTGGTTATCATCGATCTATACCGCTCTCCATAGACAGTTATGGTGTTACCTCATTTTGAATGAAGTACGAACCGATGATTCCACCATCCCAAAAACCACACCAAACTGTCAATTTAGGTGAATGTAATGGTTAACATGAATATTTTGAGGATTTTAATCGCCAGTTTTGTTTGTTTAACGCACTAGTCAAATGAAATTAAGCCTTTTCGGAAAAGATGATTTTCTCAAAAAAATCGTTATCTATTTCAAGTTGTTCCAAGGCAAAATCAGAAAGTTCTCGACGCGACGTTTACGTTGGTCCAATGGTGAAATTGTAGACACTTCTGAATGCAATAAAAAACAAATGAAATATCATAACATACTACAAATGGTCGAAACGCCACTGCAAAATCATATCATACCTATTGGAAAACACTTTATATAGAGATCGCATTTCTCACAGCAATGCCTTGTAAGGAAATGGAGGATTAATATAAAGCAGAACTTTAAAATATTTTGCTTTTTTTAAGAAGCGTTTGGCTGACTTGTCTTGGCGATGTCAAATGCCACCTCAGACCTGCAGTTTTACTCCTTGGACTTTCTTTTGTAGAGATCCATGAGAGACCGATTGTTATGCAACAAAACTAGAAACGATTTGAGCACTTAAGGCCAAATCATCCAAGTAATGCGTCACGTACAGCTCGAAACTAACATGATCTTTGGAAATTGCAGTGACGGATGCACTACTACAAATCCAAACGAGGCAGGGACATTGTGTTTCATATTCAGTGGAAATGTTTGCTCTTAGTTACAAACTCAAATACATGGACAAAATTTAAGTTTATTCATTTTATTGCTTTTTAAAAGAGCACTTGTATTTTGGCGCACCCTGTAATCTGGCAACCTCTTTTCAATGTTTTTTGTTACATACAAAACTGAACTCGCTAAACGCAATATAGAGGTGCATATATTTTATATACAATTCATTTACCGGTTGATTTACATGAAACATTAAGCTCACATGCCCCTCATCATAAATTACAGCTTAGTGCCAATCTCTATGTGAGTTATATAATCAATCAAAACACTCAAACATTACAACTTTGCCCCCGAAGAAAATAGGTTCTTTTAACTTCGAAACTAATTAAAGTCTGATTAAATTTCACAACAGACTTCGGTTTGTAAATTTATGCAAATTTAAAAGCACCCTGCCCAAAGACAAGCCAAAAGGTTGGCATAGATATAATAAGGATTGATCGGCCCTATAATATTTATTTATGCAAATTGCATTAGGAAACATAGGAGGAGTCAACTTTGACACTTTATTTCTGCATAAATATTCATCAGCATGAAACAACCATGACTCAATAAATTCAGTGTCGATGTCGGTGATGTCCGACGCTGATGGCGTTGCGGCGCAGCGTGGACGGACGGTAGCAGTAGAAAGTATCTTGTCGAACTAAAAATCCAATTTTGTTTCAAGTAAGTTATGGTCTTGATCCTTGTGGCTTCTGAAGAGTAAATTTTATCTCTTGCACAAAAGACATGAGAATTGTTTTTGTTACTTGTGTTATATAAAGTAAGCGATAACTTAGATTTGCGGTAGATGGCATTTCCTCTAGGAGACCAATACTTCTTTCCGGGAATGTGGTCGATTAGTTTGCCAATCGAAATCAAACCACTTAAGCACTTGCGGGCGTTAAGAATGCATGGGTTCCAAAGGATAGTTAATATAGTCGATGTCATTCTAGGAAGACTATAGCCTTGTGGAAAAATCTTTTGGGAAATACACTTAGATTTCCTTTGCAAACAATCTGTATGCAATGTTCAGTGTGATGTACTGTGCTACGTCAAGGTAAACTACTTAGAATAATGGTCGAGAACATAAATTAAACACTCAGATTGCTCTCACACAATTCCAGGGAAAATAAGGGAAAGAAGTTGGTAAGCCGTGTACCTAAGTCAACTGTGTACAACTGTAGTGGATGAAGTATAAAGTATCGGAACTAAGAATGTATTGGAAGTAATACCGGTGGGTTTATATTTGTGAACTATTTCTTGTTTTCTTGCACCCTGATTCTGAGAAGAGTTATTAAGTTGTGTGCCATGAAGTTCTTTTTGATGTTGGATTTTGAATCAATTTTCTGCAACTGTGTACCAAATACAAAGACAAAACTGTTAATTCGAATGCAAAAAAGCGATTTCCTGAGATATTCTTAAATTAAAAAGCAGAAACTTTACGTTCTTCAGAAATTTGAAAAGCCAAAAATGATACAAATAATTTATTTATTTTTTTTTTTCAAAAATTGAAGTGCAAGTCTTCAACGTGAACTTTTTTCGGCACTAATACACCAGGAATATGTAGGTGTGTTTTTAGACGTGAGGTTTGCAAGAAAGAATGAAACGCATATTTCTTAATGTACTTAAAGGCCAAGAATTTAGCTTTATTAAAAAGCCATTGTGTTTTAAAAATGGTTTCGAGCAAGTGGTCCCCGCGGCTGACTCGAATAAATTATATTCGAGAAGCCTCTTTTTGCAGGATTTGGGTGTGTTAAAAATAGCCCACCAAATATTCTTTTCTAAGGCATTAATTGTCTCGAAATTGTTTCGAGATAATTTCCCGAACGTACGCCATACCTAGTAGTCGCGCGACTTCAATTAGTTAACGATGAAATGGCAAACCAAACTGAGCATAAGTCAAGTGACAGCTGTCAAATACACCAACGCTAAAAAAGTATTGCTAGATTGAAAGCTACGTGTCTAAAAATAACACGTTTTGGAAATAGTTTAACGATTACTTACTTTCTTCCTTAGGTTGGCATTACAGTTCGGAGTGAACCTGAGCCTCAACCAACATCTTACGCCATCAATTTCGATTTCGGGCGGGCTCTCTCCAGTTTTGCACTATAAGTCGGTTGAGGTCTTCTTTATTGCACCGCTTAAGGCGAGGTCTTCCCCTTCCGCGATATCCCTGCAATGTGCTTTCGAAAATCTGACGAACCGGAGCCTTTGGGTCCATCTGCTCTACATGGCCCAACCATAGTATCCTCGCGATGCGTACTCTGGCTATGCTCATGACGCGGTACAGCTCATACAGCTCGTTGTTGTATCTTCTGCTCCACACATTGTCTTCGCATACGGAACCAAAGATCATTCGGAGTATTTTTCTTTCGAGACGACCAAGGGTTTCCTCATCCGCTTTTGTCCACTCTTCCGCGTCATAAAGCAGGACTGGGATGATCAAGATCTTATACAGGGTTACCTTGGTTTTTTTTGGAGATGGTTTTATTCCTCAATTGCCTTCTTAGCCCAAAGAAGCAACGGTTGGCAAGAGTTACTCTCCGTTTAATCTCCGCACTGATGTTGTTATTCGTGCCTACAGCGGATCCTAGGTAGACGAATTCCTGTACTACCTCGAAGTTATGTCTGTCTATTGTGACGTTTTGTCCAACTCATCGATGTTCTGTGTCCTTATTTGATGACAGCATATACTTCGTTTTGCCCTCATTAACCATCAAACCCATTTTTGCTGCTTCTGTTTCAATACTCGCAAAAGCACCTATGACATCACGCTTTTTTCTTCCCATTACGTCAATATCGTCTGCATATGCGAGTAATTGCACAGACTTTTGAAAGATTGTTCCTCTGGTGTTGACGTTTGAGTTTCTTACAATCTGTTCAAGTATGATGTTGAAGAAATCGCATGACAGTTTGTCGCCTTGCCTAAAGCCTTTTTCGACATCAAAGGTCTCAACGAGTTCTCTACCGACCTTGACGGTGCAGCGTGAATTCTCCAAAGTCATCCTGCATAGTTCTACGAGTTTTGCAGGAATGCCAAAACTAGACATGACTTTGTACAACTCGTCTCTGTAAATACTGTCATACGCGGTCTATTGCGGATTTCTCTGGCCACATTGATAGGTGGAGTTTCAGACGTTCACATACTACAGCAGCCAAGATCTTATAAGTGACGTTAAGGAGGCTTATTACTCTATAATTGGCGCAATTATGAGGGTCTTCCCCTTTTAAAGCAATTTTATGAATTTTTCTTATGAAAAAACCATTGCTATATATGTTAAATTAAATAACTCGCAATAAAAGTTCAATTAAAAATTGTTTATTTTACACAAAAAAGGTCTTGTTAATGGTGAAGCACAATACTGAGTGAGCGGTTGACTAGCCAAAGAGACCGCAAAAGGCGAAACCCAAAAGGTGGCGAGTCAACATAAATGAAATCAAATGTCAGCGCGTGAGGAAAAACATTGAACTTCCATGGAAGATCACATTTCGTATGGCTTCACGCTGCTGGGGAAGTTGGTTGGGAATTGGAGTTGTAGGTTATATGAAAGGTGTTGGAGTTGGAATAAATAATAAATTTGGGAAGTGATAAAGCCATCATTTCCCATCGTGTCTGCCGTCAAAATAAAGGTACGTGTGAAAGCATTGTTGGTTGGTTTGCTTAACACTATAATATTTTTATAAACTACGTTACAGAAAAAGTTAAGGCCCAAAGCTAAAAAGTTATTATTTTTTAATAACTTTTAGTTTTTCAACTAACGACTAAGTTGAATCTAAGGCTTGACTGATAACATACCAAGCCTCAAATAGAACTCAATAATCTTGTTTTTCTTTATGTATAAGGACTTCAAAAGTCTGGCCTAAATATACGAATACGACCTCCTCATGAACGATTAATTCAACCAACTCGTTCCAAAGTACTTTGAAGTATTATATCTATTTCAATTTTCAATATACTCCTGCAATGTCCAGTTTATCCTTTAATTAAAAAATCACCAGCACTTAAACGAGAAAAAAGAGTAAGCCATCACATACCCGCATTATTTATCCTTATCCTTTTCAAGCCAAGTCTACATCGTTTGGTCCTAAGGACTCTACTTGTTCATACCAACACTCGATTCCATTCATCGCGTTTTTATTTCATTTCTTTCAATTTATAGCCACAAGCAAAAACGGGTTAGGGTTTTATATCCGAAAACGAGAATAAAGCCTTCGTTATCCCGTGCGCTTTATTAAACCATGAACAATTTAAGGATCTAGAGACACAAGCACTTGAGATGGTTTTAATACAAACGTTTCACTACAGGGCTTGATGCATGTATACCAAAAATTATTCATAAGCGAATCAAATTATCCAAAAAATATTTAGGAAATCCACCCGAATCGCCCACACACCTACACACTAGAAAGGGATAACAGAAATGAAAAATATTCAACTAACAAGCCGCCTGATGGAATTATTTATTTATTAGAAAACTGATTGAAGTTTTTTCTTTTATGTGAGTTCAGCTCTCAGTTACCTGGCTTTTTGAACACACAAACAAAAAAAAAAACCATTGATAGGTACGTAACCTCCCTCTAAATTTAGCCCACACTCTGGAACATCTGCAACGCGTATATTCTCAACAGAATGAGACTGTAAAAAAGTTTTCTCGCAAGGATTCGACTTTATTCAAATTGTCCATGCCAAGGTAGAAGAACTTGGCTCATTAATTTTGTAGGACAAAATACTGGTAGGAGAAGTACACTCTTGCTCTCCCTTAGGCTGAGTGGAGTTTCAAGAAGTATTTGCAAGAAAATTAGGCTCCACATGCGAATTACCCCGCAGGGTGGTAATAAAATGAGTAAACATTGAAAAGGATGAACATGACACTGTGGCGGAATGTGTATATGTTTTGAAATAAGTATCCACTTCTTGGAAAATTTTAAATTCAAAGCTGCTATTTTTATTATTAAAAGGAAAACGGAAACGAAAACAAATATAGGGTGAGACCAGCTAGTTTTAAAAGCCTAAACATTGAATAAAATCTCTTTTGTCTTCATACACAAACCCAAAGAGTTTATGACGAGAGGTTTCATTAAAAAATTACTAAATTTACGGTCTGCTTCGAACTGCGCTCCTCCAGCTCCAGCGGTTTCCAATGAAAATCTAAAGTACAAACAAACAAAGAAAATTCTCTATGGAATGTGTCTGTTAACACTCAGCGAATACATTCTGTACGAAGTAAAGTTTCTTCACCTTCAGCTACATAAAGTTTTAAACTCTTATTTGTCCCTAAACTTTCAAATTCCACTACCTCTCGTGTGTTCATTGAATTGTATCGCGCAGCAGTATGAAAACAATAGGAACAAACTTATCCACTTGGCTAGCATTTTGTTGCATCTTTCCTGTTCCAGTTCCTCTCCAAGAAACTAACAGCAAAGAGAAAATTAAACTTCTACAAATTAAACGGACGTTAAAACAATTTCCAAACCATTGTCTGGTTGTTCAGCAAGGGAACTTGAGCTTCAAGAACAATATTGAAATATAAATCTTATGGTATAATAGTGCATGCAATGTTCCTTTGTTGTGGTGGTGGGAGTAGTATGCCCTTTGGGAACTGTGACCATGCAATCTTATTGATTTGATTTAATTTTTGTTTTTTTGTTTTTGTTTTATTGTGTGTAGCGGTAATTAATTAAAATTACTTCTCCGTACGAACGGACAAACTTTTCAGATTTTCTTAAGAACACACATCGACTTGAGAATGAATATCCCGAGGGAACCATAAATATACACTTTACGTAGTTAAGGAGTTTACATTTTTTTTTTGTTTTGTTTAATTCATCCTCGTTCTTTTTCATGCTCTAATTGTGTTGATATAAATTTTCCAGAGTAGAAATAAATAATCGATTGGAAAAGAGGGTGTCTGAGAGTTTCTCTTGTTCCGATCACATTCCCATGGGGATTCAGACTACCCCTTTTTTTGTTTCACAAATAATGAGATATGCTGGTGAATAGATAACGCTGAAGTTATACCACTTTTCTCAAGGATAATATACAAAAGCCTTCATCTCTTCACTCTATTGCCATGGCTTTTTGTAGCCTAGCTGGTAGCTAGCTACTCGTAACAATGACTACATGTCAGTCGGTAATGTATGCGGTGAACAATGTCAGCGTTGAGGGTTAGAGGAGATACCTGAGCAAGAAGGGTTGCCGCTGAAGGAGCACATGAAGGAGTCATTATGATGGGCTTGGAGTAGATTTTCAAAGTGTCTTATGGTAACGGCTATGTCATCGTGATGACATTCAAAGAGGTGGATGACATGGAAAATGTCTTTCAGATTATGGAAAAGGGCCTATTTTCTTCTAAAGAAAAGAATCTTCTATTTGGACTAATGTTCATGTTTTTGGGATGATGCCATGACGAAATGGAGAGCAAGGTTGTCTTGCTATTTACGGTCATTTCAACTGAATTTGGTTTTACACAACTCTTAGTGCGTAGGTGGATGTATATATAAGAATAGAGGTGGTCCTTGTGGGAAATACTTTCGGCCTATTATACAATTCAGTTTGATGGTTGGCAAAATTTTCAAGTATGCGGTTAACGACAAATTGTGACAGAGGATTTTCCTCCATTAGGCTACTTTTAGAAGGCGGATGGTTTTGAATTTCAAGGAATTTTCAATGAGATGGGTGCGGGAGGCTCTTTTCGGTATTTTTTTTTTTTTTTTATATATTGGACGAGATTATTTCAGTGATGTAGAAGTACTTAAGGAAGTTCGGAGGTTTTTGGGAGAAAATGTTCAAGTTCATACAAGGCAGCTTTTTTGATTCAGCAAGAGCCTTAAACACAGGAAACGTAACTTACAGTTTGTAATGAGACAGCAAAATGCTGGTCTAATTTCAACCAACACATAATTACTTTGTAATCAAAGAAAGCTATTAGATCTGAAGAAGTCGCAGATTGGTTTTTTTTCTCACGACCATGCCTTGTAAGGGAATGGAGGGGACCTACAATTATCTGAATTCACTATCGGAGGACCAGACAATTCCTTGCGAAAGGCGATACTTGTGGAAAATCTTTTTTGGGATTCGAACCACGAACCTCTGGGTTACCAGGCGGACATGCTAACTATCACGGCATGTTTATACAATTGTCATCGCTGACAAAATCTTAGCTGCTATAGACAGGAAGTATGATTGAAGTGGCTAGTCTGAGAGTTTCTGAGAAGAATTCCACTCCAAGTCTATTCTTAATAAGGAAGCTCTCTATACAGAGGTGAACTGCCAGTTCCATGGTGTTGGGGTTTGTTTCCTTGTCATTCTTTTTTCTAGGAAAACTGTATTATATAGCTTGTGAAAACCTAAACTTCATGACGTTATTAAGTTTGTGGAAACAAAGAATTTGCGTATGGCCGACGATCATTTTAGTTTCATTTCAGTTTCAGTCAGTCCGTCAGTTAGGCAGACATTTGTTTGAAGGCAAACATAGATGCGCTTAACAGAAACATAGACTGAGCTTTCAATTCAACTGTTATGTAATTTGGAGTACGAGGAATTGGCAAAACCTCCCGGAGTAATGACAAACCATGAAAAGAACATTTTTACTTAAATAAAATAAAAAATAAATAAATAGGGTGGCGCAACAGAGCGAGGAGCCCTGAGCCTAGCACATTTCTCACAACCATGCTTTGTGAGAGAATGGAGGGGACCTACAATTTTCTGCCCATTCCGAACGGCTAATTGACAAAACGCTTTTCATGGCAATAAATTTACTATCGGAAGACTTGCCAATTCCTCTCGAACGGTGATACTTGAGGAAAAACATTTTTGCCTCTATTGTGATTCGAACCACGAACCTCTGGGTTAACAGGCGGACATGCTAACCAACACACTATGGGTACCACATTTGTTCACTCAGCCGTTCGATATCAGCATTAAATTGTAAGCCCTTGAATCGTGTTACGCGCTGAGGTTACCATGGATTTGTTGTGCCTACACATCTATTTTTATTTATGATGGGGAGCTGAACAGACAACTGATCTTCGAATTGGGCCTCTACACTACAAAGTGATCTCTCGATTTCAGGTTTACTTAAGTTTTTAGTCCCGGAGTGGAATTTGTTCTCAATAACTCAATTTTTTTTTTCAAGGCGTCAAGTACTTATTGCAAAGATGTAGGGTCCTCGCCAGCCAAAAACAGTTGTTTATCTTTGGTATCGGTACTTTACCTCCGATCAGGTAGTCAGGGACTTTAATAAAGATCAAAAGACGCTGCTTTAGTTTGAACAAACTCTGCCTTTATTGATGAATTCAGTTAGACGTTGTCGTACCCGTGATTACCTGGTTCGAATTTCAAAAACGTCAACGGAAAATAATGTTTTTCCACGCCTTTCACGAGGACCTGTAATTCCCGATAGTAATTTCATGTCATTTCCTCACAAGGTATGGTTGACAGAAATGAGCTATTCTCCAGAGCTCCACGTTCCGTGGCGGTTCGTTTCGGGGCTCGAATCCCAAAAACACCAAGGAAAAATTTTTTTTTCCATATATATCGTCCAGGAACTAGTGATTTCTCCCATTGTAGTTTCATGTCATGGCGCTTTCCCGATTAGTCGTTCGTAGTCGGCAAAAGTCGTAGGTCCACTATGTTTCCTCATAGGGTATAATTGAGTGAAAAGATCTCCGCTCTGTTCCGCCAGTAAGTACATCTATCCGAAAATTGAAAAGATCTCGTTCATCGGCTCTTTTTTTGTCCAAAATTCATCACCAAGCCAAGTCTTCAAAATCTTTCTTTCTCAGCCTTCTCATTTGGTCTTGCTTTCTTTCACAAAATAAATAATCCAAAATAGGTCAAAAAGTAGTCAGATTTATAGGCTGATAAACCAATAACTGTTTTTTATTCAATTCCCCGAGGCCAAACACAATTTGATGTTGCCGCAATTAACCTATATTACAAACCAAATGAATGTAATTTCTTTACCCAAAGCAATCAAGCCTTGTCATTTCCGCGTTCATTGTCAATATCCGTCCAGCAAAGAAAGCCTTTGGAGAAAATTACATCATTTTCTTACTACAACCCATAACCTTACACGAATCAAATATTTACTTATTACTATCAAAAAACAAAAATCAAAACAAACATTCTTTCCTAAAATAGATGTTCATTAATGTAAGTGGCGCTCCCATATCACTCAATTTTTTGACAGCATAAAATCATTTCACAATCACCTAGCAACTTATGTAACCAAAACAGCAGTAACGACTACCGAGTCCTTTCATTTAAGTAAAACAAATTTAAGGCTTGTTATCTATTTGACATGGCCAATTTTGGAGAAAGCTTACTTATCGACTAAGGACCTCTCCGGTTACAACTTTTGAATAACTCCTAGCAGAAGAGAAATTGATTCTTTGCTTCCCCAATCTCGTAACTCTTTCCCCTGAAGATGAGAGCTGTTTTGGTGGTGAGTAGGCGCATAGCTTTTGTTTTTGTTCCTTTTAAACTTCAGTGAGGATGAAGGTGTAAACTTCCAGCCGGCATAATATAAAATAAAGATGTCAATTCTTCGGATGTCTATTAAAATTTTGTAAAGACTTTTACAGTATAAAAGTTGATACTTTAAGAAAAAGGAGCAAATCTCTCGCTAAAACTCAACTTTCCTCTACATTAGGTAATAGACAGGTGTTTACCTTATCATACTTGCCAACTAACTGCTCTAGGAAACTATTCGCAAATTTCATTTAAAACTAGGCAATGAGGGCCTTAAATAGAACCTCCTGGTGGAAATTAAACAAAAGAAAGAGCACGACCAGCACAATGAAATGTTTAACATTTTATATCTTTTAATTTTGTAGGAAGAGCGAATTTGCAGCTTGCATCCGATGTCAACAAAGCCCTTGAAGAACCTTCCGTACCTTCGCTAACCCGCGCAAACAATGTCAGCCTGAATGTAACTTAAGAATTGTGATGTTCTTCAATTGATTCAAAAAATAATTGGGAAGATTTTTGGATATTAATTTCAACTCTACCAACTTCCTCTCTTACATAAACATCATGGTAAACAAAACAAAAAAGTTCCTTTATTTCCTTTTTCTATAGCAGCAGCAGGAGCACTAACAGCATACAGGTCCTTGATTACATCACAAGAAAGTTTTTCCAGAGAATGGATGGACGCAAGAGTGGGTGGGACAAAAGCAAACTAACAGACAATTACACTGTGAGATATCCACTCCACTGGATGTTGACACCAAATCGAAAGGATAACTGTGAAGGACTTTTAATTTGCCGCAAATCTCTCTCTCTTATTTTTCGTTTTCCATTTTCTATTTTTATCAGTGAATGAAAAAATTTTTAAAATTTTTCATTTTTCTTCTTTGCCACAAAATCCACAAACCCCGAACCCGAACGAATCATTTTTTCACCCCCTAAGCATTGTTAATTCAATAAAACCGAACGCCAACGCATTGCTTGTGCTTGCTTTACTAAACGCGAACCGTTATGTATATTTGTACTCTTAGATGTATGTGTACGTTTTCCTCTGCAGGAAAGAAGAAAATCAATTCGTGGCATTTTAGAACCCTTTAATTGCATTTCTTTGCTGAAACCGCATTTTTATGGGTTACCCTCCATTCTAGACCACCAACTACCACAAGTACAAGAGAAAACAAACAAAAACTTGCAGTTTTCAGTTCACTGTGAGTGTGGGTATAGAAGTGCCTCCACTGATTTCAACCCCAAAACTGGGGTTAGGGATGTGAGGGGTGGTATGGCATTGTTGCGGTTGAGTGATTCAAGCTTGTCTGCGGCCTGACTTTTTGGTTAAAACCATAGTTTTTTTTCTGAGTGACCAAACGAACACAATTTTAATTTGTATTCACACAAAAAAGCCATAACTGGCGCTCGACTGACGTCACACCAGTCACAATGTAGGTATGGGCAAAAGCCAATTTGCGCTATGATGGAACGGAATTCCTGGCACCCTATGAAAAGTGTAAAATTATACATACATTCAAAATAATAATGCCTCTTTATTCAAAACGAAGGCCATTCGAATTATAGTTTCTTAAGTTTTTGAGGGTAATTAGTGGCAGTGCCGAGCGGCGCAGCGGCCCGTTAAAATGATAGAATTTTTTGTTCTTCATTTTTTTTTTTAGCTCGAGTGCATTGTTTTGTGTAATGAGAACGATAACTATTCTGTTTGCGTTGGCCTCGCCTTCAAAAACACATTGTCGGCTTCAATTGTGGAGTACTAATATTAAAACTAGGGTAAACGATTAAGAATCCATCCAATGGAGCGGCACATAATTATACTACGTTCGTAAGTACGTAGGATTATGAAGTTTGATTTGTGTCTGAATGGTCCTTTATTTCCCTATTTTTTTTTTTTTCCTTTTTTGTGTTCTGATAGTGAGTGGTTTAGTGAAAGAGGCATTATTTTTGGTCGATTAATTAAATCGGATTTTATTGTGATCTAGAGTGGATTATGCCACCGAAGGCTGAAATAAATACCAATAAACCTCACGTGCACTCACGCATCACCTATGATGAAAATGGTATGTGAGTGTGCTGTGCATATGAGTTTTTGGGTACAGCATTTTGCTTTGAAATCAATTAACTGTGCGGTTAGAACACAACAGTCAATTAGAGATGATGGTAGTGCTTACGTTGATGGAGGAATAAGCTGATTGAAAAATACTTTTGTTAGGCTGGTAATCGAATTTTAATTATGACCAACCTAGGAAGTCATTGTTTTTGTTATCGAAGAATTCAGTTCAGTGATGGAACAGCAGTAGGGTTGAACAAAGAAGGAACAGCTGGAGAGAGCTTCCTAGTCTGATGAAAAACAACGAATCTTTGTGTTACATTATTTTTTTGATTCAGCTGAAAAGAATGGATGTCCTTTGCAAGTACTAGTCTTTTGAATGTTCCCTTAAAGGTCTTTGTATTCCTGAAAACTTGAGTCTATTGAGTGACAGTGGCTAAAAATCTTCTGTTTTTTTCAAATTATTTAGAGACTGATGGCATTTTTGATTGAAAGTACTGTACTTTTGATTGAAAATACTGCAAAACATGGAACCTAACAATCAACAGCAACAGCAACAGCAACAGCAACAGCAACAGCAACAGCAACAGCAACAGCAACAGCAACAGCAACAGCAACAGCAACAGCTACAGCCACAGCATCATCAACAACAACAACAACACCACCAACAACAACAACAACAAATGCAAAAACAACGTCAACGAAAACAACAAACTACTTTTGAACCCAGAGTCCTAAGATCTGGAACGTCCAAAAACTCTGTAGATAAACGCGTCGTAAGTGCCTCAACCCCAGAGTGTGATCTTTCCAGTGGATTAATTGCTAACGGACCACTAGATATCCCAACAGCTTCCATTGTGGATGAGGGGTTTTCTAACACGTTTGCAATATCACCCACTGATAGTAATCCAGCGTTGAACGTATCCTGCATGGAAGAACTCATTGCCTTGCCACCTGCCAAGAGCATTTTTATTTCTCGGCTTTCCCAAACCACTTCAGTAGAACTGATAAAAAATTATATCTCAAAAAAGCTTCCATCAACTGCAAATTTATCAAATATCAACATAAGGAAGTTTAACATGTCTCCTGATAAAGATTATTCCTCTTTCGAAATTAAAGTTGGAAGGGATCTCGATTTATATAATATGCTTAATAACAGCTCGCTTTGGCCCTTACATACGGTTGTCCACGATTTTTTTCGTGGCAAGAAACGAAGACCCCACGTTAACTGAAGGGGAATCATACGATGCTCTACATGCGGATTCATTTGAACCGTCTACTCTAAATCTTCGCTTATCATCGTTAAAGATATATTATCATAACGCTAGTGGTCTCAGAACTAAAATATCTGATCTTTTTAAAAATACGAGCAATATTTATTATGATATAATCTTCATAGTCGAGTCCTGGCTGTACAATGGAATCGCATCCACAGAACTTTTTGATTGTAGACTTTACAATATTTATCGTCGTGATCGTTGTCAATCAGCTAGTGAAAGAGGAGGTGGGATAATTGTTGCTGTGCGCTTGCATTTGTGCTGTACAGAAGTAACCTTGCCATCTGAAGACATTGAACAGGTTTGCATCTCGCTCAAAGTAAACATGCCTCATAAGTCAAATCTATTCTTTATTGTAAGTTATGTGCCTCCAAGTAGCTCTATAGAACTGTATGAAAAACATATATCCAATATTGATTTTATCAACAGTATTTGCATTGACTCAGACAATATTTGTGTCTTAGGTGACTTTAACTTGTCTGAATTAAAGTGGAAATACTCAGAATCTGAGAAAATGCTACTGCCGTTTAACATGAAACAAACTTTTGAAATTATTTTTATAGATTATCTATATTCTTTAAATTTGATGCAATTTAATCATATTCCCAATTCTTTAGGAAAGATATTGGATTTAGTGTTCGTATGTTGTGAAGATTTAAGAGTTAAATTATATAATGTTCCTTTTTCCTTGCTGAATGATTCTATTCATCACACGGAATTGTTCTTCGAAATAGAGTTTTATACATATGTATCAAAAAATGTAAAACAGGATTTAAAATCGTATAATTTCTCTAAAGCTAATTTTACCGGTCTAAATGACTATTTCTGCAATATCGATTGGCGAACTGAATTTGTATGTCTTGATCTAGAAAATATGTATCATCGCTTCACTGAAATCATGTTTTTGGGTTTTGATAACTATATACCGGTTTTTACAAAAAAGAAGTCCTTGAATTCACCTTGGATTAATAAACAACTCAGCGATTTAAAAAAACAAAAACGAAAAGCATACGTAAAATATAGTAAATCTAAAAGTCAACCTGATTACGAACACTTTAGTAAGTTACGCAAAGATTTTGTGGTTCTTAGCAAGTTTCTTTATAGAGCTTATATTCTAAATATTGAAAGCAATATCAAAAACAATTCTAAATCATTCTGGTCTTTTATAAATTCCAAAAGAAAATCAGTAGGGTTTCCAAGTACTATGCATTACAGTGGCGTCGAATCCTCGGACTTAGACTCTACAGTCGAATTATTTGCTAACTTCTTTGAATCGGTTTATTCCGTATCTAGTTTTAATAAAAGTTCACTCACACAATTGAACAGTAGCATTAATATTGGATCCATTCAGTTCAGTTTCGATGAAGTTAATACAGCACTTTCATCTCTCAAATCTAGTTCTAGCTCTGGCCCCGACGGCATTCCTGCCACAGTGCTTAAGGAATGTTGTAACTCTATTTGCACTCCCTTACTTATGATATTTAATAAGTCTCTTCAAGAAGGAATCTTCATCAAAGAATGGAAACTTTCTTATTTAGTTCCGATCCATAAATCAGGCTCAAAAAGTGATATTCAAAATTATAGGGGTATTTGCAAACTCTCTGCAATTCCCAAATTATTTGAAAGTATCCTGAAAAATAAACTAGATTTCTTCACAAGCGAACATTTATCGGAAGTACAGCATGGTTTTGTGTCTGGTAGATCCACTATAACAAATCTGGCATATTTTACTTCTTTTGTAACTAATGCTATGGAAAGTGGTTTTCAAGTCGATGCGGTATACACGGACTTTAGTAAGGCGTTCGATTCTGTAAACCACCAAATACTCCTTGCTAAACTAGAGATGTTTGGATTTCATTCCCAAATCCTTCGTTGGATATCCTCGTATCTTTCTTGTAGAAAACAACAGGTTAAAATTGAAAATTCTTTTTCAAGGGAAATTCAGTGTACATCGGGTGTACCCCAAGGTAGCCACCTCGGTCCATTGTTCTTCATAATTTTTATCAATGACATTATATCTGCATTCAAATATTGTAGGTGTTTGTTATATGCGGATGATCTCAAGCTATTCTTGACAGTTAACTGCTTAGGTGATTGTCAATTGATTCAATCTGACCTTGATTCTCTTACACACTGGTGTCACGAAAATTGCTTGAAACTCAATATAAAAAAGTGTAATATTATTTCATTTACTCGAAAATGTACCAGTATTCGGTCCAATTACAAAATTGAATCTAATGCCTTAGATCGTGTCTCAAACATTAAGGACTTAGGTGTTATTCTTGATTCCTCATTAAATTTTAGGAACCACATTGATTTCTTAGTACCAAAAGCTAACTCGTTAGTTGGATTCATAAAACGTAATGGCAAAGATTTTTGAGATCCTTATGTTTTATTAACATTGTATACATCTCTTGTCAGATCGCGTTTGGAATACGCTGATGTAATCTGGAGTCCCGCGTTTAAAGTTAATTCTGACAGGGTAGAATCAGTTCAAAGAAGATTTACAAAATACATATTCAACAAAATGAGCTGGGGTTTCTGTCCTGATTACAAAGCTAGGTGCCTATTGCTTGGAATAAAATCCTTAGAATCAAGAAGAAAAATTCATGGTGTAATGCTTATAAGAGACTTACTATGCTATCACATAAAGTGTCCAACACTCCTTGCTCTATTACCTATACATGTACCAGCCAGGTCCACGAGAACAAGGATTTTCCTATTTCAAAAAATACATAGAACAGTTTATGGATGTAATGAAACGTTATCAAGATGTATAGCTGATTTCAATGAAGTGCCTTCAGAAATTGATTTTTCAATCCTTAGTAGAAGTAAATTTAAGACTGATTTATTGTACTTATTTATATTTTAATTATTTTATTCTTGGAGCACTATATCTGTTAGCTGTAAGACTGCTTGTAGATAAATAAATAAAATAAAATAAAAAATAAAAAAAAACTTGGAAAAGTCTAAAATGATGATTATCAGACGTGGAGGAGGAAGATTTTCGCGAAAAGAAAAATGGTACCTCAACGGAGTGTCTATAGAAATAGTAAAAGAATACAAATACTTGGGGGTCCGATTCACCACGAATGCTAATATGAACAAACAGCTTGAAAATAAACTTGCGGAAGCTAAAAGAGCGGTTTCTTCGGTGTGGAATAAATGTATAGATAACAAAAACGTGTTACACAGAGCAACTGCTTTGTCAATACTGCTTTATGGAGTCCAAGTATGGGGATATAGTGCGTTTGAAAAGTACGAAAAATTTCTTCGTTACTTTCTGAAAAGACTATTCATATTACCAAACAGCACACCTAATTACATGCTACAATTGTTCAAAAAAAAAGTTGCCAAAAATAATCTTAACCAGTTTATTAGTAAACAGAAGAGGATTTGTCAAGGAATTGGACCACTTAGCAGCAGTAGGTAAACTTAACTGGAAAATCGAACTGGATGAACTTGTAGCAATAGTAAAGGCGAAGTTCACCGATCTTCTGAATGCAACCGGTTTCAGGATGTACGAGCAATTCAAAAAGGAAGCCAAAAAATCCCAGTATAGGATGATTTACAGCAAACTGAATTACAATCTGGAAGCAAACACGTACTTCGTCAATTCAAATAAAGTTAACTTAATAAGTACGATCTTCAAATTGAGAGGCGAACTTACAAATTTAAACTTCTTACCCCACAGACCAGACTTGCTAATACTCTGCAGCATCTGTAATCTAAAGGTAAGGGAAGACGCATTTCATTTTCTTGGGTCATGCCCAATTTTCAAAGAAATCCGACTAAAGTGGTTGGGAGCAAAATTCATAGACGAAGGCAAAGTAGTCAAAATCTTAAATGGAGAACAAGGCTGGGATCTGTTGTATAATTATGCAGTCAACGCACTTCGATATCGTAGCAAAATAATAAATGAAGATTTTTAAGAAACACAAACTTATATAGTAGTATAATAATTGAATCATACATTAAAAATTTAACCTTAATAAAGAAAATTAAAAACTTATTGTCAATCTGGTAGACGGCCTTAGGCCAAACCATATACTTTTATTTTTATTTTTATTTTTATTTTATTTACATTGTAAATATTGTTGAAACAAATTGAAATAATAAAAAAGTAAAAAAAAGACTCTTTAATAGAAATTTACGAAGTCTTCTCCTTTTTCCTCTTCTTTCTTTTTGATGTTACGAGTACCGTGATCTCGAAAGGATCACAATTCTCGCATTTTTCTGCTCCGCATTAATGATCCGCTTGGAAGGTAAGCCCCTTTGACATCAAAAAGCATCCAGTTTTTAATAGTTCCATGTCTGAGGTCCCAAAAATGTAGATGCCGATACATTCGTCCGTCCAAGCAGTGTTTTAGTCAGTTTTCTTTTTCCTTTCTGCGCGATCGTGTCTGATCGTTGAATGACATTGCCTTTTTAATTGGGTTCTTTTTATCTTCAAACTGAGTCTGTCGCGCTTTATTTTCTGCATGATGATATTTTTTGACGTCAAGGCTTCCACGGATGTTGGCATTTCTGATACGATCAAGCTTTGTTTTTACCTTCTGTCTTGTGGAGGATCTTAATCTCAGCTACTGCCAGCTCACTCCAATAATTTTTGTATGGATACATTGTCCCACATTGTGAACCGTTATTTGAGTGCTGGATGCCCAACTTCGCAGTCGAGTTTGCCCTACGCTTACTCGATGATTAATGTCGTCAACACAAGCTGCTTCACTATTGATGGATCAACGTTAAAGCAGCATAAAGACTCAATCTTTTTTCGGTCTCTCTTGTACGGTACCCACTACCTTCTTTTCTTTTATTGGAAATTAGGTACTGTCTATAGGAAACTGTTTGTTAAATGTTCTCGAACATCGTTAATGAACTTCGGGGAACGAATTTTCTGAGCATTTCTCTTTTTTTGGACGTCCATATATCTTGAATGGCGTTGTATCAGCAGTCAGCTCCTGATACATTCGTTCTGATTCTTACTAACTACATAAATAAATAAATGACTGCTTCCACCAATTCAAGAAAATTTTCACTTTAAGTGATAAATTAAACCTAAAATCCACATTCATAAAAAAATATAAGGTGTAATACCTGAAACTCAAACCAAAGTAGCATCTTCTGTTTAAAATATTGACCCTAAATCAAGGGCCTGTGACAACAAACTACAAGTTCTTGTAATGCAAGTGAATTGTGAAAAGTGTAAGAAATATTTGTAATACAAAGCTAAGCTTCAAGTTTGCTTGGTCTTCAACAAGTGGACACAATTATACATTTGGCTCTTGACTCGAAGACTTGCAGCTTTGTGTTACAAGCCCCAGTTATAGTATTGACTAATCCCTAGGCATATAAAGTTTTTAGACATACCAACAGTTTCGATTCAGAAGGCGAAATAGTACATAATATCTGCTCGAAAATGGTACTCTGACCATAAGCTTAGTCAATCCAATTTTCAAGTTTATACGGGCGCCTCCAACTTAATTCCACAAACAAATATCAAAACTGCAGTAGCAGAAGAGTGAATAAAAGCGATCAGAATAGAAAGGATGCCTGCAGGGTGTATGAATGTACCACAGTTGATTTTTATATGGCACATAATAACTTTATTGAAGTGAAAACAAAAATCCTTTCGGCAATCATCACAAGCTAACTACGATTGGACTCCTGGAAAACTTTCAGTGAGAAAAATACTTTAATGAGCTTAGAGACAAAAGCAGGACAGATTAACACAAACAAGTGTGATCAAATTTTCTTAAAAAGACCATTCACACTTCTTGGAGAAGCTTCACAATGATGAATAATTTAATTTGGTTTCAGCATCTAAAGCCATAGAAGTTCAAATAATAACCACTTCAACTGCAAGCCAACTCTGCACACTGATAAAACTTTTCCAAAGCAGTCATGTATAAAAAGTGCTCAAAACGAACAGGCTTTCTTATTGACTAAAGTATTTAAAAATCCTAAAATCAACTCAAATAGAGACAAATTAAATGCTTCCCTAACCGACAATGCTGGAATAAAACCAGCAAAGAAAATATTTCAAATCCAATTGTCTCTGTTGGCTTAAAGTTCTTCTGACTCATGTCAAAGACGTCAATCTCTCATATATGCAAATGGCTGGTATATATTTATTATTTAAAACAGGAAGAAATTTAAATAGACTCATTATTTTAAGCTGCCTTTACGTCCAATGAAACTCCCTTTTCTCATCAAACAATCTCGAAATACACAATTTTAAGTACCAACCAAGAGTGGAATGTTCTTACGCTCGTCATCAATTAATCAATCAGAAGTGGCGCTCCTCGAAGCATTCCTTTGCACAAAACTCCTCGACGTGACAAATGGTGTAATTTTAATTCTACCCTCTCTATATCCGAAGCGCGTTTAAAAAATGCCAAGTGGTGCGCGCTGAAGCTTGTGCGGGTTGAATGAGCTGTTGCATCCCTAACGGGGGATTTTAACTGTCGCACTGTCACAAAACGCAAAGAAAAACCCTCTTGGGTTTCGCATGGAAAGTCATCACATCACCATTCCAAACGAGCTTTAGCACTTTTCATGTTTTGAGGGGATGATGGTGCGGTAACGGCGCGGCAGCAGCAGCAACTATGGGGCAACAGGGATTCAGCGATTTCATTTTGTATTTTGCCATTGGATACGTTTGGTTGAAGCCAGTGGTGTGCTGGAAAATCAATTTAAAATTGAATTTAAAAATTAATGGTGGATGACTAGTCGTGACCGAAAGGGCATTAAGTATGAATTCATGTCAAAAAAAAAGAAAAACTTCAAGTGGTTTTCATGCGGGAATGAGAGTTTTTGTGAATTACATTGTCTGAACCAGAAAATAGATGGCTTACGCATCATGACCGCTTACAATGCAACACACTTAACCTTTCAGTCCTTTGTGACGCTCTTTTCTAAAGAAATCTTTAGAAGTTTGTTTTTTTTTTAAGTGGAAAGTTTGTTTGGTCTGCCTTTTAACAAGCCCACTAAGTTGAGTCATTCTCTGTTCAAATGAGCTCCTTGATAAGCTAAGAGTTGGTTTAGGGTATGTCATGTAAATAGGAAATGATTTCTCAGACAAGTCCGTGCTGCTGATGTCGCTATTTCATAACTTACTGACCAAAAACAGAAGAAACTTTCAGTTCACTCAAACAAGTCATTAGGGCATTGCACTACCAAAGTAGGAGCCACAACTTTCCTTTTGTGGGCAGTAGTCGAACACAAGGTGGTTGTAATTTCAATCACAAGCTCCAAGTCGATGTGTCAATTGCTACCAGATGAAACTAGAAGAAAAGAAGATACTCGACTTGGGATTCGAGTCCATGCGTTCGGTCTATCGACTTAACGCAGTGAACCACTGCCGCCCACTTTTCAGTTTCATGTTGCGCCAAACCATTTCTCGGTCTTAAAATTGTTACCTGCACTTGTGAATCGTTCAAAAAAGTAATTACATTTCAAATTGCATTAAGTAATGCGACATATAAAATACTCCTCGTTCAAAGGAGCAGCAGAGTCCAATTTGTAATATTTTGATTTAAAGAAACAAGCATACTCAAAACAAGAGTTAAGTAGAGATTATGAGCAAACAGACACATTTCGGAACACTTTTCTTCCCTTGAGTGATGAGAATTTTCTCCAATAAAAGTCAACATCAATTCCATTGGCAATTCGGAAACCAACAAAGAGGTGAATTTGCTCTCAGTTTGTGCCAATGCTAAACCAACCTAACGTCCGGAGAAAGACAAAATCAAGTTTTCAGTATTTGATAATCTGTCATATTTATGCTCAAGGGAAATTTCCTTTCTAACTCCAGAAAGTCCCTCAAAAGAACACAATTTCGAATTCCTTTTAAGCTTCTCCATAGAATATATTAGATAATTCATTCGCAACTGTAAATTGCACATATTCTTAGCCTTACCACACAGCAGGACTAAAGGTGTCTGAGAGCAATATTGATACATGCCTGTAGGTAGGATTTGGTCGGTCATGCAGTAGGAAATTAAATTCTATCCTAAGAGACAAAGCGATATTGGATTGAGGTAAAAATCAACTTATCACAGAAATCTTCATTTCCAAATACAATAGGATACAGAGCATTGTATATTTATGAATGAAACTTTGTGTTTGTAGGATATTTTGGCTTGCAATGCAAACCATTTAATCTGATCTGAAATATTTAAATCTCCACAGGAATATATTATTTGGAACAACTCCAAAATAATATTTGAAGCAAATGCATTCCATCCAATGTCCTTTGGCACACGGGAGAACTGGGAGATTGGATTATCGCAGTGATGGCAACGAACAACACAGTCGAAAATATATGTGCCGTGGAATTACTTTGTAGCCTGTTTGGTGGTGATAAGATGGCAGAACCTGGAGGAAAGCTGAAATAAGCAAATCCCTTGCACTGGGGTTATCTGTGCTTGTGCACAATTCGCGAACAAACAAGGACATCGCGCTATAAATTATTCTACGAAACCAGACAAAAATATTTTTGCGTGGGGATTGTTGTTGTTGTGATGCAAAAAATAAAAAGGAGAATAAAAGAATTTTTTCAGCAAGTTGCGGAGTCGAGGCATAAAAATAAAATTTGCTGGCAAAACCTTTGCGAAAAGAAATGAAATGAAGGAAGAGGAATTTACAAATTTCAAGAGCTGCATTTGTTTTTATGTCCAAGAGATTTGCTGTGGTGTATCAGGTATCACCTAGGATTTGCTCTCAAGACCTTTTTGGCTCACCAAATCAATTAAAAAAGATTAATTTGTGATTTTAAGCGAACGTTTTGTTCGTGACAGATCGTGATCTGGCTTGGGTATGTGCATTTCGAGAAATCCAAAGCGAGAATTAAGTTTTCGTAAGGGTTTTTGGCGAAGGGCTTTCTTGAAAAGGAAAACGAAAGAGTTTGTTTTGACTTGAATAGTACTAGAATGATATTTTGCGTTTTAAGATGAGTATTTTGAGAACTTGAAGTATTAAACTCCTGTGTAATTCGCATTCATAAGCTTTGTAGTGGAAACTTTCGATTGCATTTTCAACAACTTCCAGACATGTAATTTATTTGAAAATTGGTAGACATTCTCTGAACTGATGACAAGACACAAGTCAAGTATTTCTACGAAAAAATGCACTACATGATAAATTGAAAAGCGATATATTCAGTAAATCCATAATTAATAATAAATAAATAAATAAATAGCAAACCGAGTTGACTCGGGTTAGCAAACCTAGTTGACTCGGTTAAGCAAACCGAGTTGACTCGGATCAGCCAACCGAGTTGACTCGGATAAGCAAACCGAGTTGACTCGCGTAAGCAAACCGAGTTTAATCGGGTAAGCAAACCGAGTTGACTCGGGTTAGCAGACCGAGTTGACTCGGGTTAGCAGACCGAGTTGACTCGGGTTAGCAGACCGAGTTGACTCGGGTTAGCAGACCGAGTTGACTCGGGTTAGCAGACCGAGTTGACTCGGGTAAGCAGACCGAGTTGACTCGGGTTAGCAAACCGAGTTGACTCGGGTTAGCAAACCGAGTTGACTCGGGTTGGCAAACCGAGTTGACTCGGGTTAGGAAACCGAGTTGACTCGGGTTAGCAAACCGAGTTGACTCGGGTTAGCAAACCGAGTTGACTCGGGTTAGCAAACCGAGTTGACTCGGGTTAGCAAACCGAGTTGACTTGGGTTAGCAAACCGAGTTGACTCGGGTTAGCAAACCGAGTTGACTCGGGTTAGCAAACCGAGTTGACTCGGGTTAGCAAACCGAGTTGACTCGGCTTAGCAAGCCGAATTGACCCGGGTAAGCAAACCGAGTTGACTCGGGTAAGCAAACCGAGTTGACTTGGGTAAGCGAACCGAGTTGACTCGGGTTAGGAAACCGAGTTGACTCGGGTTAGGAAACCGAGTTGACTCGGGTTAGGAAACCGAGTTGACTTGGGTTAGGAAACCGAGTTGACTTGGGTTAGGAAACCGAGTTGACTCGGGTTAGGAAACCGAGTTGACTCGGGTTAGGAAACCGAGTTGACTCGGGTTAGGAAACCGAGTTGACTCGGGTTAGGAAACCGAGTTGACTCGGGTTAGGAAACCGAGTTGACTCGGGTTAGGAAACCGAGTTGACTCGGGTTATCAAACCGAGTTGACTCGGGTTAGCAAACTGAGTTGACTCGGATAAGCAAACCGAGTTGACTCGGGTAGGCAGACCGAGTTAGCTCGGGGAAGTAAACCGAGTTGACTCGGGTTAGCAAACCGAGTTGACTCGGGTAAGCAGACCGAGTTAGCTCGGGTAAGCAGACCGAGTTAGCTCGGGTAAGCAAACCGAGTTGACTCGGGTAAGCAAACCGAGTTGACTCGGGCAAGCAAACCGAGTTGACTCGGGCTAGCAAACCGAGTTGACTCGGGTTAGCAAACCGAGTTGACTCGGGTAAGCAAACCGAGTTGACGCGGGCTAGCAAACCAAGTTGACTCGGTTAAGCAAACCGAGTTGACTCGGGTAAGCCAACAAAGTTTACTCGGGTAAGCCAACCGAGTTGACTCGGGTTAGCAGAACGAGTTGACTCGGGTTATCAGAACGAATTGACTCGGGTTAGCAAACCGAGTTCACTCGGGTTAGCAGACCGAATTGACTAGGTTAAGTAGACCGAGTTGACTTGGGCTAGCAAACCGAGTTGACTCAGGCTAGCAAACCGAGTTGACTCGAGTAAGTAAACCGAGTTGACTGGGGTTACCAAACCGAGTTGACTGGGGTTAGCAGACCGAGTTGACTCGGGTAATCAAACCGAGTTGACTCGGGTTATCAAACCGAGTTGACTCGGGTTATCAAACCGAGTTGACTGGGGTTAGCAGACCGAGTTGACTCGGGTAATCAAACCGAGTTGACTCGGGTTATCAAACCGAGTTGACTCGGGTTATCAAACCGAGTTGATTCGGGCTAGCAAACTGAGTTGACTCGGATAAGCAAACCGAGTTCACTCGGGTAGGCAGACCGAGTTAGCTCGGGGAAGTAAACCGAGTTGACTCGGGTTAGCAAACCGAGTTGACTCGGCTAAGCAAACCCAGCTAACTCGAGTAAGTATACCGAGTTGACTGGGGTTAGCAAACCGAGTTAACTCGGGGTAAGAGACCGAGTTGATTAGGGGTAGTAGACCTAGTTGACTCGGGTAAGCAGACCGAGTTGACTCGGGTTAGCAGACCGAGTTGACTCGGGTCAGCAAACCGAGTTGGCTCGGGCCAGCAAACCGAGTTGGCTCGGGTTAGGAAACCGAGTTGGCTCGGGTTAGGAAACCGAGTTGACTCGGGTTAGGAAACCGAGTTGACTTGGGTTAGGAAACCTAGTTGACTCGGGTTAGGAAACCGAGTTGACTCGGGTTAGGAAACCGAGTTGACTTGGGTTAGGAAACCGAGTTGACTTGGGTTAGGAAACCGAGTTGACTCGGGTTAGCAGACCGAGTTGACTCGGGTTAGCAAACCGAGTTGACTCAAGTTAGCAAACTGAGTTGACTCGGGTTAGCAAACCGAGTTGACTCGGGTTAGCAAACCGAGTTGACTCGGGTTAGCAAACCGAGTTGACTCGGGTTAGCAGACCGAGTTGACTCGGGTTGGCAGACCGAGTTGATTAGGGGTAGTAGACCGAGTTGACTCGGGTTAGCAGACCGAGTTGACTCGGGTTAGCAGACCGAGTTGACTCGGGTTAGCAGACCGAGTTGACTCGGGTTAGCAGACCGAGTTGGCTCGGGCCAGCAAACCGAGTTGGCTCGGGTTAGGAAACCGAGTTGGCTCGGGTTAGGAAACCGAGTTGACTCGGGTTAGCAAACCGAGTTGACTCGGGTAAGCAAACCGAGTTGACTCGGGTAAACAAACCGAGTTGACTCGGGTAAGCAAACCGAGTTGACTCGGGTAAGCAAACCAAGTTGACTCGGGTTAGCAAACCGATTTGACTCGGGTTAGGAAACCGAGTTGACTTGGGTTAGGAAACCGAGTTGACTTGGGTTAGGAAACCGAGTTGACTTGGGTTAGGAAACCGAGTTGACTTGGGTTAGGAAACCGAGTTGACTCGGGTTAGCAGACCGAGTTGGCTCGGGCCAGCAAACCGAGTTGACTCGGGTTAGCAAACCGAGTTGACTCGGGTTAGCAAACCGAGTTGACTCGGGTTAGCAAACTGAGTTGACTCGGATAAGCAAACCGAGTTCACTCGGGTAGGCAGACCGAGTTAGCTCGGGGAAGTAAACCGAGTTGACTCGGGTTAGCAAACCGAGTTGACTCGGCTAAGCAAACCCAGCTAACTCGAGTAAGTATACCGAGTTGACTGGGGTTAGCAAACCGAGTTAACTCGGGGTAAGAGACCGAGTTGATTAGGGGTAGTAGACCTAGTTGACTCGGGTAAGCAGACCGAGTTGACTCGGGTTAGCAGACCGAGTTGACTCGGGTCAGCAAACCGAGTTGGCTCGGGCCAGCAAACCGAGTTGGCTCGGGTTAGGAAACCGAGTTGGCTCGGGTTAGGAAACCGAGTTGACTCGGGTTAGCAAACCGAGTTGACTCGGGTAAGCAAACCGAGTTGACTCGGGTAAACAAACCGAGTTGACTCGGGTAAGCAAACCGAGTTGACTCGGGTAAGCAAACAAAGTTGACTCGGGTTAGCAAACCGAGTTGACTCGTGTTAGGAAACCGAGTTGACTTGGGTTAGGAAACCGAGTTGACTTGGGTTAGGAAACCGAGTTGACTTGGGTTAGGAAACCGAGTTGACTCGGGTTAGCAGACCGAGTTGACTCGGGTTAGCAAACCGAGTTGACTCAAGTTAGCAAACTGAGTTGACTCGGGTTAGCAAACCGAGTTGACTCGGGTTAGCAAACCGAGATGACTCGGGTTAGCAAACCGAGTTGACTCGGGTTAGCAAACCGAGTTGACTCGGGTTAGCAGACCGAGTTGACTCGGGTTGGCAGACCGAGTTGATTAGGGGTAGTAGACCGAGTTGACTCGGGTAAGCAGACCGAGTTGACTCGGGTTAGCAGACCGAGTTGACTCGGGTTAGCAGACCGAGTTGACTCGGGTTAGCAGACCGAGTTGACTCGGGTTAGCAGACCGAGTTGACTCGGGTTAGCAGACCGAGTTGACTCGGGTTAGCAGACCGAGTTGACTCGGGTTAGCAGACCGAGTTGACTCGGGTTAGCAGACCAAGTTGACTCGGGGTTAGAGACCGAGTTGACTTGGGGTAGTAGACCGAATTGACTGGGTTTAGCAGACCGAGTTGACTCGGGTTAGCAGACCGATTTGACTCGGGTTAGCAGACCGAGTTAACTCGGGGTAAGAGACCGAGTTGATTAGGGGTAGTAGACCGAGTTGACTCAGGTAAGCAGACCGAGTTGACTCGGGTTAGCAGACCGAGTTGACTCGGGTCAGCAAACCGAGTTGGCTCGGGCCAGCAAACCGAGTTGGCTCGGGTTAGGAAACCGAGTTGGCTCGGGTTAGGAAACCGAGTTGACTCGGGTTAGGAAACCAAGTTGACTTGGGTTAGGAAACCTAGTTGACTCGGGTTAGGAAACCGAGTTGACTCGGGTTAGGAAACCGAGTTGACTCGGGTTAGGAAGCCGAGTTGACTCGGATTAGGAAACCGAGTTGACTCGGGTTAGGAAACCGAGTTGACTCGGGTTAGGAAACCGAGTTGACTCGGGCTAGGAAACCGAGTTGACTCGGGTTAGGAAACCCAGTTGACTCGGGTTAGGAAACCGAGTTGACTAGGGTTAGGAAACCGAGTTGACTCGGGTTAGGAAACCGAGTTGACTCGGGTTAGGAAACCGAGTTGACTCGGGTTAGGAAACCGAGTTGACTCGGGTTAGGAAACCGAGTTGACTCGGGTTAGGAAACCGGGTAAGCAAACCGAGTTGACTCGGGTTAGCAGACCGAGTTGACTCGGGTTAGCAGACCGAGTTGACTCGGGTTAGCAGACCGAGATGACTCGGGTCAGCAAACCCAGCTAACTCGAGTAAGTATACCGAGTTGACTGGGGTTAGCAGACCGAGTTGACTCGGGTAATCAAACCGAGTTGACTCGGGTTATCAAACCGAGTTGACTTGGGTTATCAAACCGAGTTGACTCGGGTTAGCAAACTGAGTTGACTCGGATAAGCAAACCGAGTTGAATCGGGTAGGCAGACCGAGTTAGCTCGGGGAAGTAAACCTAATTGACTCGGGTTAGCAAACCGAGTTGACTCGGGTTAGCAAACCGAGTTGACTCGGGTTAGCAAACCGAGTTGACTCGGGTAAGCAAACCCAGCTCACTCGAGTAAGTATACCGAGTTGACTGGGGTTAGCAAACCGAGTTAACTCGGGGTAAGAGACCGAGTTGATTAGGGGTAGTAGACCTAGTTGACTCGGGTAAGCAGACCGAGTTGACTCGGGTTAGCAGACCGAGTTGGCTCGGGCCAGCAAACCGAGTTGGCTCGGGTTAGGAAACCGAGTTGGCTCGGGTTAGGAAACCGAGTTGACTCGGGTTAGCAAACCGAGTTGACTCGGGTAAGAAAACCGAGTTGACTCGGGTAAACAAACCGAGTTGACTCGGGTAAGCAAACCGAGTTGACTCGGGTAAGCAAACCAAGTTGACTCGGGTTAGCAAACCGAGTTGACTCGTGTTAGGAAACCGAGTTGACTTGGGTTAGGAAACCGAGTTGACTTGGGTTAGGAAACCGAGTTGACTTGGGTTAGGAAACCGAGTTGACTCGGGTTAGCAGACCGAGTTGACTCGGGTTAGCAAACCGAGTTGACTCAAGTTAGCAAACTGAGTTGACTCGGGTTAGCAAACCGAGTTGACTCGGGTTAGCAAACCGAGTTGACTCGGGTTAGCAAACCGAGTTGACTCGGGTTAGCAAACCGAGTTGACTCGGGTTAGCAAACCGAGTTGACTCGGGTTAGCAGACCGAGTTGACTCGGGTTGGCAGACCGAGTTGATTAGGGGTAGTAGACCGAGTTGACTCGGGTTAGCAGACCGAGTTGACTCGGGTTAGCAGACCGAGTTGACTCGGGTTAGCAGACCGAGTTGACTCGGGTTAGCAGACCGAGTTGACTCGGGTTAGCAGACCGAGTTGACTCGGGTTAGCAGACCAAGTTGACTCGGGGTTAGAGACCGAGTTGACTTGGGGTAGTAGACCGAATTGACTGGGTTTAGCAGACCGAGTTGACTCGGGTTAGCAGACCGATTTGACTCGGGTTAGCAGACCGAGTTAACTCGGGGTAAGAGACCGAGTTGATTAGGGGTAGTAGACCGAGTTGACTCAGGTAAGCAGACCGAGTTGACTCGGGTTAGCAGACCGAGTTGACTCGGGTCAGCAAACCGAGTTGGCTCGGGCCAGCAAACCGAGTTGGCTCGGGTTAGGAAACCGAGTTGGCTCGGGTTAGGAAACCGAGTTGACTCGGGTTAGGAAACCAAGTTGACTTGGGTTAGGAAACCTAGTTGACTCGGGTTAGGAAACCGAGTTGACTCGGGTTAGGAAACCGAGTTGACTCGGGTTAGGAAGCCGAGTTGACTCGGGTAAGGAAACCGAGTTGACTCGGGTTAGGAAACCGAGTTGACTCGGGTTAGGAAACCGAGTTGACTCGGGCTAGGAAACCGAGTTGACTCGGGTTAGGAAACCCAGTTGACTCGGGTTAGGAAACCGAGTTGACTAGGGTTAGGAAACCGAGTTGACTCGGGTTAGGAAACCGAGTTGACTCGGGTTAGGAAACCGAGTTGACTCGGGTTAGGAAACCGAGTTGACTCGGGTTAGGAAACCGAGTTGACTCGGGTTAGGAAACCGGGTAAGCAAACCGAGTTGACTCGGGTTAGCAGACCGAGTTGACTCGGGTTAGCAGACCGAGTTGACTCGGGTTAGCAGACCGAGATGACTCGGGTCAGCAAACCCAGCTAACTCGAGTAAGTATACCGAGTTGACTGGGGTTAGCAGACCGAGTTGACTCGGGTAATCAAACCGAGTTGACTCGGGTTATCAAACCGAGTTGACTTGGGTTATCAAACCGAGTTGACTCGGGTTAGCAAACTGAGTTGACTCGGATAAGCAAACCGAGTTGAATCGGGTAGGCAGACCGAGTTAGCTCGGGGAAGTAAACCTAATTGACTCGGGTTAGCAAACCGAGTTGACTCGGGTTAGCAAACCGAGTTGACTCGGGTTAGCAAACCGAGTTGACTCGGGTAAGCAAACCCAGCTCACTCGAGTAAGTATACCGAGTTGACTGGGGCTAGCAAACCGAGTTAACTCGGGGTAAGAGACCGAGTTGATTAGGGGTAGTAGACCGAGTTGACTCGGGTAAGCAGACCGAGTTGACTCGGGTTAGCAGACCGAGTTGACTCGGGTCAGCAAACCGAGTTGGCTCGGGCCAGCAAACCGAGTTGACTCGGGTAAACAAACCGAGTTGACTCGGGTAAGCAAACCGAGTTGACTCGGGTAAGAAAACCGAGTTGACTCGGGTTAGCAAACCGAGCTGACTCGGGTTAGGAAACCGAGTTGACTTGGGTTAGGAAACCGAGTTGACTTGGGTTAGGAAACCGAGTTGACTCGGGTTAGGAACCGAGTTGACTCGGGTTAGGAAACCGAGTTGACTCGGGTTAGCAAACTGAGTTGACTCGGGTTAGCAAACCGAGTTGACTAGGGTTAGCAAACCGAGTTGACTCGGGTTAGGAAACCGAGTTGACTCGGGTTAGGAAACCGAGTTGACTCGGGTTAGGAAACCGAGTTGACTCGGGTTAGGAAACCGAGTTGACTCGGGTTAGGAAACCGAGTTGACTCGGGTTAGGAAACCGAGTTGACTCGGGTTAGCAGACCGAGTTGACTCGGGTTAGGAAGCCGAGTTGACTCGGGTTAGGAAACCGAGTTGACTCGGGTTAGGAAACCGAGTTGACTCGGGTTAGGAAACCGAGTTGACTCGGGTTAGGAAACCGAGTTGACTCGGGTTAGGAAACCGGGTAAGCAAACCGAGTTGACTCGGGTTAGCAGACCGAGTTGACTCGGGTTAGCAGACCGAGTTGACTCGGGTTAGCAGACCGAGATGACTCGGGTCAGCAAACCCAGCTAACTCGAGTAAGTATACCGAGTTGACTGGGGTTAGCAGACCGAGTTGACTCGGGTAAGCAAACCGAGTTGACTCGGGTTAGCAAACCGAGTTGACTCGGGTTAGGAAACCGAGTTGACTTGGGTTAGGAAACCGAGTTGACTTGGGTTAGGAAACCGAGTTGACTCGGGTTAGGAAACCGAGTTGAATAGGGTTAGGAAACCGAGTTGACTCGGGTTAGGAAACCGAGTTGACTCGGGTTAGGAAACCGAGTTGACTCGGGTCAGGAAACCGAGTTGACTCGGGTTAGGAAACCGAGTTGACTCGGGTTAGGAAACCGAGTTGACTCGGGTTAGGAAACCGAGTTGACTCGGGCTAGGAAGCCGAGTTGACTCGGGTTAGGAAACCGAGTTGACTCGGGTTAGGAAACCGAGTTGACTCGGGTTAGGAAACCGAGTTGACTCGGGTTAGGAAACCGAGTTGACTGGGGTTAGGAAACCGAGTTGACTGGGGTTAGGAAACCGAGTTGACTCGGGTTAGGAAACCGAGTTGACTCGGGTTAGGAAACCGAGTTGACTCGGGTTAGGAAACCGAGTTGACTCGGGTTAGGAAACCGAGTTGACTCGGGTTAGGAAACCGAGTTGACTCGGGTAAGGAAACCGAGTTGACTCGGGTTAGGAAACCGAGCTGACTCGGGTTAGGAAACCGAGTTGACTCGGGTTAGGAAACCGAGTTGACTCGGGTTAGGAAACCGAGTTGACTCGGGTTAGGAAACCGAGTTGACTCGGGTTAGGAAACCGAGTTGACTCGGGTTAGGAAACCGAGTTGACTCGGGTTAGGAAACCGAGTTGACTCGGGTTAGGAAACCGAGTTGACTCGGGCTAGGAAACCGAGTTGACTCGGGTTAGGAAACCGAGTTGACTCGGGTTAGCAGACCGAGTTGACTCGGGTTAGGAAACCGAGTTGACTCGGGTTAGGAAACCGAGTTGACTCGGGTTAGGAAACCAAGTTGACTCGGGTTAGGAAACCGAGTTGACTCGGGTTAGGAAACCGAGTTGACTCGGGTTAGCAGACCAAGTTGACTCGGGTTAGGAAACCGAGTTGACTCGGGTTAGGAAACCGAGTTGACTCGGGTTAGGAAACCCAGTTGACTCGGGTTAGGAAACCCAGTTGACTCGGGTTAGGAAACCGAGTTGACTCGGGTTAGGAAACCGAGTTGACTCGGGTTAGGAAACCGAGTTGACTCGGGTTAGCAGACCGAGTTGACTCGGGTTAGCAGACCGAGTTGGCTCGGGTTAGGAAACCGAGTTGACTCGGGTTAGGAAACCGAGTTGACTCGGGATAGGAAACCGAGTTGACTCGGGTTAGGAAACCGAGTTGACTCGGGTTAGGAAACCGAGTTGACTCGGGTTAGCAGACCAAGTTGACTCGGGTTAGCAGACCGAGTTGACTCGGGTTAGGAAACCGAGTTGACTCGGGTTAGCAGACCGAGTTGACTCGGGTTAGGAAACCGAGTTGACTCGGGTTAGGAAACCGAGTTGACTCGGGTTAGGAAACCGAGTTGACTCGGGTTAGGAAACCGAGTTGACTCGGGTTAGGAAACCGAGTTGACTCGGGTTAGGAAACCGAGTTGACTCGGGTTAGGAAACCGAGTTGACTCGGGTTAGGAAACCGAGTTGACTCGGGTTAGCAGACCGAGTTGACTCGGGCTAGCAGACCGAGTTGACTCGGGTTAGCAGACCGAGTTGACTCGGGTTAGCAGACCGAGTTGACTCGGGTTAGTAGACGGAGTTGACTCGGGTTAGCAGACCGAGTTGACTCGGGTTAGCAGACCGAGTTGACTCGGGTTAGCAGACCGAGTTGACTCGGGTTAGGAAACCGAGTTGACTCGGGTTAGCAGACCGAGTTGACTCGGGTTAGCAGACCGAGTTGACTCGGGTTAGCAGACCGAGTTGGCTCGGGTTAGCAGACCGAGTTGACTCGGGTTAGGAAATCGAGTTGACTCGGGTTAGGAAACCGAGTTGACTCGGGTTAGGAAACCGAGTTGACTCGGGTTAGGAAACCGAGTTGACTCGGGTTAGGAAACCGAGTTGACTCGGGTTAGGAAACCGAGTTGACTCGGGTTAGGAAACCGAGTTGACTCGGGTTAGGAAACCGAGTTGACTCGGGTTAGGAAACCGAGTTGACTCGGGTTAGGAAACCGAGTTGACTCGGGTTAGGAAACCGAGTTGACTCGGGTTAGGAAACCGAGTTGACTCGGGTTAGGAAACCGAGTTGACTCGGGTTAGGAAACCGAGTTGACTCGGGTTAGGAAACCGAGTTGACTCGGGTTAGGAAACCGAGTTGACTCGGGTTAGCAGACCGAGTTGACTCGGGTTAGCAGACCGAGTTGACTCGGGTAAGCAGACCGAGTTGACTCGGGTTAGCAGACCGAGTTGACTCGGGTTAGCAGACCGAGTTGACTCGGGTTAGCAGACCGAGTTGACTCGGGTTAGGAAACCGAGTTGACTCGGGTTAGCAGACCGAGTTGACTCGGGTTAGGAAACCGAGTTGACTCGGGTTAGGAAACCGAGTTGACTCGGGTTAGGAAACCGAGTTGACCCGGGTTAGCAGACCGAGTTGACTAGGGTTAGGAAACCGAGTTGACTTGGGTTAGGAAACCGAGTTGACTCGGGTTAGGAAACCGAGTTGACTCGGGTTAGGAAACCGAGTTGAACCGGGTTAGGAAACCGAGTTGACTCGGGTTAGGAAACCGAGTTGACTCGGGTTAGCAGACCGAGTTGACTCGGGTTAGGAAACCGAGTTGACTCGGGTTAGGAAACCGAGTTGACTCGGGTTAGGAAACCGAGTTGACTCGGGTTAGGAAACCGAGTTGACTCGGGTTAGGAAACCGAGTTGACTCGGGTTAGGAAACCGAGTTGACTCGGGTTAGGAAACCGAGTTGACTCGGGTTAGGAAACCGAGTTGACTCGGGTTAGGAAACCGAGTTGACTCGGGTTAGGAAACCGAGTTGACTCGGGTTAGCAGACCGAGTTGACTCGGGTTAGCAGACCGAGTTGACTCGGGTTAGCAGACCGAGTTGGCTCGGGTTAGCAGACCGAGTTGGCTCGGGTTAGCAGACCGAGTTGACTCGGGTTAGGAAACCGAGTTGACTCGGGTTAGGAAACCGAGTTGACTCGGGTTAGGAAACCGAGTTGACTCGGGTTAGGAAACCGAGTTGACTCGGGTTAGCAGACCAAGTTGACTCGGGTTAGGAAACCGAGTTGACTCGGGTTAGGAAACCGAGTTGACTCGGGTTAGCAGACCAAGTTGACTCGGGTTAGGAAACCGAGTTGACTCGGGTTAGGAAACCGAGTTGACTCGGGTTAGGAAACCGAGTTGACTCGGGTTAGGAAACCGAGTTGACTCGGGTTAGGAAACCGAGTTGACTCGGGTTAGGAAACCGAGTTGACTCGGGTTAGGAAACCGAGTTGACTCGGGTTAGGAAACCGAGTTGACTCGGGTTAGGAAACCGAGTTGACTCGGGTTAGGAAACCGAGTTGACTCGGGTTAGGAAACCGAGTTGACTCGGGTTAGCAGACCGAGTTGACTCGGGTTAGGAAACCGAGTTGACTCGGGTTAGGAAACCGAGTTGACCCGGCTTAGCAGACCGAGTTGACTCGGGTTAGGAAACCGAGTTGACTCGGGTTAGCAGACCGAGTTGACTCGGGTTAGCAGATCGAGTTGACTCGGGTTAGCAGACCGAGTTGACTCGGGTTAGCAGACCGAGTTGACTCGGGTTAGCAGACCGAGTTGACTCGGGTTAGCAGACCGAGTTGACTCGGGTTAGCAGACCGAGTTGACTCGGGTTAGCAGACCGAGTTGACTCGGGTTAGGAAACCGAGTTGACTCGGGTTAGGAAACTGAGTTGACTCGGGTTAGCAGACCGAGTTGACTCGGGTTAGCAGACCGAGTTGACTCGGGTTAGCAGACCGAGTTGACTCGGGTTAGGAAACCGAGTTGACTCGGGTTAGGAAACCGAGTTGACTCGGGTTAGGAAACCGAGTTGACTCGGGATAGGAAACCGAGTTGACTCGGGTTAGGAAACCGAGTTGACTCGGGTTAGGAAACCGAGTTGACTTGGGTTAGGAAACCGAGTTGACTCGGGTTAGGAAACCGAGTTGACTCGGGTTAGGAAACCGAGTTGACTCGGGTTAGGAAACCGAGTTGACTCGGGTTAGGAAACCGAGTTGACTCGGGTTAGGAAACCGAGTTGACCCGGGTAAGCAGACCGAGTTGACTCGGGTTAGGAAACCGAGTTGACTGGGGTTAGGAAACCGAGTTGACTCGGGTTAGGAAACCGAGTTGACCCGGGTTAGCAGACCGAGTTGGCTCGGGTTAGGAAACCGAGTTGACTCGGGTTAGGAAACCGAGTTGACTCGGGTTAGGAAACCGAGTTGACTCGGGTTAGGAAACCCAGTTGACTCGGCTTAGCAGACCGAGTTGTTTCGGGTTAGGAAACCGAGTTGATTCGAGTTAGGAAACCGAGTTGACTCGGGTTAGGAAACCGAGTTGACTCGGGTTAGGAAACCGAGTTGACTCGGGTAAGGAAACCGAGTTGACTCGGGTTAGGAAACCCAGTTGACTCGGGTTAGGAAACCGAGTTGACTCGGGTTAGGAAACCGAGTTGACTCGGGTTAGGAAACCGAGTTGACTCGGGTTAGGAAGCCGAGTTGACTCGGGTTAGGAAACCGAGTTGACTCGGGTTAGGAAACCGAGTTGACTCGGGTTAGGAAACCGAGTTGACTCGGGTTAGGAAACCGAGTTGACTCGGGTTAGCAGACCAAGTTGACTCGGGTTAGGAAACCGAGTTGACTCGGGCTAGGAAACCGAGTTGACCCGGCTTAGCAGACCGAGTTGACTCGGGTTAGGAAACCGAGTTGACTCGGGTTAGGAAACCGAGTTGACTCGGGTTAGGAAACCGAGTTGACTCGGGTTAGGAAACCGAGTTGACTCGGGTTAGCAGACCGAGTTGACTCGGGTTAGCAGACCGAGTTGACTCGGGTTAGCAGACCGAATTGACTCGGGTTAGCAGACCGAGTTGACTCGGGTTAGCAGACCGAGTTGACTCGGGTTAGCAGACCGAGTTGGCTCGGGTTGGCAGACCGAGTTGACTCGGGTTAGCAGACCAAGTTGACTCGGGTTAGGAAACCGAGTTGACTCGGGTTAGGAAACCGAGTTGACTCGGGTTAGGAAACCGAGTTGACTCGGGTTAGGAAACCGAGTTGACTCGGGTTAGCAGACCGAGTTGACTCGGGTTAGCAGACCGAGTTGACTCGGGTTAGGAAACCGAGTTGACTCGGGTTAGGAAACCGAGTTGACTCGGGTTAGGAAACCGAGTTGACTCGGGTTAGGAAACCGAGTTGACTCGGGTTAGGAAACCGAGTTGACTCGGGTTAGGAAACCGAGTTGACTCGGGTTAGGAAACCGAGTTGACTCGCGTTAGGAAACCGAGTTGACTCGGGTTAGGAAACCGAGTTGACTCGGGTTAGGAAACCGAGTTGACTCGGGTTAGGAAACCGAGTTGACCCGGGTTAGCAGACCGAGTTGACTCGGGTTAGGAAACCGAGTTGACTCGGGTTAGGAAACCGAGCTGACCCGGGTTAGCAGACCGAGTTGGCTCGGGTTAGGAAACCGAGTTGACTCGGGTTAGGAAACCGAGTTGACTCGGGTTAGGAAACCCAGTTGACTCGGGTAAGAAAACCGAGTTGTTTCGGGTTAGGAAACCGAGTTGACTCGGGTTAGGAAACCGAGTTGACTCGGGTTAGGAAACCGAGTTGACTCGGGTTAGGAAACCGAGTTGACTCGGGTTAGGAAACCGAGTTGACTCGGGTTAGGAAACCGAGTTGACTCGGGTTAGGAAACCGAGTTGACTCGGGTTAGGAAACCGAGTTGACTCGGGTTAGCAGACCGAGTTGACTCGGGTTAGGAAACCGAGTTGACTCGGGTTAGGAAACCGAGTTGACTCGGGTTAGGAAACCGAGTTGACTCGGGTTAGGAAACCGAGTTGACTCGGGTTAGCAGACCAAGTTGACTCGGGTTAGGAAACCGAGTTGACTCGGGTTAGGAAACCGAGTTGACTCGGGTTAGGAAACCCAGTTGACTCGGATTAGGAAACCCAGTTGACTCGGGTTAGGAAACCGAGTTGACTCGGGTTAGGAAACCGAGTTGACTCGGGTTAGGAAACCCAGTTGACTCGGGTTAGGAAACCGAGTTGTTTCGGGTTAGGAAACCGAGTTGACTCGGCTTAGGAAACCGAGTTGACTCGGGTTAGGAAACCGAGTTGACTCGGGTTAGGAAACCGAGTTGACTCGGGTTAGGAAACCGAGTTGACTCGGGTTAGGAAACCGAGTTGACTCGGGTTAGGAAACCGAGTTGACTCGGGTTAGGAAACCGAGTTGACTCGGGTTAGGAAACCGAGTTGACTCGGGTTAGGAAACCGAGTTGACTCGGGTTAGGAAACCGAGTTGACTCGGGTTAGCAGACCGAGTTGACTCGGGTTAGGAAACCGAGTTGACTCGGGTTAGGAAACCGAGTTGACTCGGGTTAGGAAACCGAGTTGACTCGGGTTAGGAAACCGAGTTGACTCGGGTTAGCAGACCAAGTTGACTCGGGTTAGGAAACCGAGTTGACTCGGGTTAGGAAACCGAGTTGACTCGGGTTAGGAAACCGAGTTGACTCGGGTTAGGAAACCGAGTTGACTCGGGTTAGCAGACCGAGTTGACTCGGCTTAGCAGACCGAGTTGACTCGGGTAAGCAGACCGAGTTGACTCGGTTTAGCAGACCGAGTTGACTTGGGTTAGCAGACCGAGTTGACTCGGGTTAGCAGACCGAGTTGACTCGGGTTAGCAGACCGAGTTGACTCGGGTTAGGAAACCGAGTTGACTCGGGTTAGGAAACCGAGTTGACTCGGGTTAGGAAACCGAGTTGACTCGGGTTAGGAAACCGAGTTGACTCGGGTTAGGAAACCGAGTTGACTCGGATTAGGAAACCGAGTTGACTTGGTTTAGCAGACCGAGTTGACTCGGCTTAGCAGACCGAGTTGACTCGGGTTAGCAGACCGAGTTGACTCGGGTTAGCAGACCGAGTTGACTCGGGTTAGGAAACCGAGTTGACTCGGGCTAGGAAACCGAGTTGACTCGGGTTAGGAAACCGAGTTGACTCGGGTTAGGAAACCGAGTTCAATCGGGTTAGGAAACCGAGTTGACTCGGGTTAGGAAACCGAGTTGACTCGGGTTAGCAGACCGAGTTGACTCGGGTTAGGAAACCGAGTTGACTCGGGTTAGGAAACCGAGTTGACTCGGGTTAGGAAACCGAGTTGACTCGGGTTAGGAAACCGAGTTGACTTGGGTTAGGAAACCGAGTTGACTCGGGTTAGGAAACCGAGTTGACTCGGGCTAGGAAACCAAGTTGACTCGGGTTAGGAAACCGAGTTGACTCGGGTTAGGAAACCGAGTTGACTCGGGTTAGGAAACCGAGTTGACTCGGATTAGGAAACCGAGTTGACTCGGATTAGGAAAAGGAAGGAGTTGACTCGGGTTAGCAGACCGAGTTGACTCGGGTTAGCAGACCGAGTTGACTCGGGTTAGGAAACCGAGTTGACTCGGGTTAGGAAACCGAGTTGACTCGGGTTAGGAAACCGAGTTGACTCGGGTTAGGAAACCGAGTTGACTCTGGTTAGGAAACCGAGTTGACTCTGGTTAGGAAACCGAGTTGACTCGGATTAGGAAACCGAGTTGACTCGGATTAGGAAACCGAGTTGACTCGGTTTAGCAGACCGAGTTGACTTGGCTTAGCAGACCGAGTTGACTCGGCATAGCAGACCGAGTTGACTCGGGTTAGCAGACCGAGTTGACTCGGGTTAGCAGACCGAGTTGACTCGGGTTAGGAAACCGAGTTGACTCGGGCTAGGAAACCGAGTTGACTCGGGTTAGGAAACCGAGTTGACTCGGGTTAGGAAACCGAGTTCAATCGGGTTAGGAAACCGAGTTGACTCGGGTTAGGAAACCGAGTTGACTCGGGTTAGCAGACCGAGTTGACTCGGGTTAGGAAACCGAGTTGACTCGGGTTAGGAAACCGAGTTGACTCGGGTTAGGAAACCGAGTTGACTCGGGTTAGGAAACCGAGTTGACTCGGGTTAGGAAACCGAGTTGACTCGGGTTAGGAAACCGAGTTGACTCGGGTTAGGAAACCGAGTTGACTCGGGCTAGGAAACTGAGTTGACTCGGGTTAGGAAACCGAGTTGACTCGGGTTAGGAAACCGAGTTGACTCGGGTTAGGAAACCGAGTTGACTCGGATTAGGAAACCGAGTTGACTCGGTTTAGCAGACCGAGTTGACTCGGGTTAGCAGACCGAGTTGACTCGGGTTAGCAGACCGAGTTGACTCGGGTTAGGAAACCGAGTTGACTCGGGTTAGGAAACCGAGTTGACTCGGGTTAGGAAACCGAGTTGACTCGGGTTAGGAAACCGAGTTGACTCGGGTTAGAAGACCGAGTTGACTCGGGTTAGCAGACCGAGTTGACTCGGGTTAGGAAACCGAGTTGACTCGGGTTAGGAAACCGAGTTGACTCGGGTTAGGAAACCGAGTTGACTCGGGTTAGGAAACCGAGTTGACTCGGGTTAGGAAACCGAGTTGACTCGGGTTAGCAGACCGAGTTGGCTCGGGTTAGGAAACCGAGTTGACTCGGCTTAGGAAACCGAGTTGACTCGGCTTAGGAAACCGAGTTGACTCGGGTTAGGAAACCGAGTTGACTCGGGTTAGCAGACCGAGTTGACTCGGGTTAGGAAACCGAGTTGACTCGGGTTAGGAAACCGAGTTGACTCGGTTTAGCAGACCGAGTTGACTCGGTTTAGCAGACCGAGTTGACTCGGCTTAGCAGACCGAGTTGACTCGGGTTAGCAGACCGAGTTGACTCGGGTTATCAGACCGAGTTGACTCGGGTTAGGAAACCGAGTTGACTCGGGTTAGGAGACCGAGTTGACTCGGGCTAGGAAACCGAGTTGACTCGGGTTAGGAAACCGAGTTGACTCGGGTTAGGAAACCGAGTTGACTCGGGTAAGGAAACCGAGTTGACTCGGGTTAGGAAACCGAGTTGACTCGGATTAGGAAACCGAGTTGACTCGGATTAGGAAACCGAGTTGACTCGGTTTAGCAGACCGAGTTGACTCGGGTTAGCAGACCGAGTTGACTCGGGTTAGCAGACCGAGGTGACTCGGGTTAGGAAACCGAGTTGACTCGGGTTAGGAAACCGAGTTGACTCGGGTTAGGAAACCGAGTTGACTCGGGTTAGGAAACCGAGTTGACTCGGGTTAGGAAACCGAGTTGACTCGGGTTAGGAAACCGAGTTGACTCGGTTAAGCAGACCGAGTTGACTCGGCTTAGCAAACCGAGTTGACTCGGGTAAGCAGACCGAGTTGACTCGGGTTAGCAGACCGAGTTGACTCGGGTTAGGAAACCGAGTTGACTCGGGTTAGGAAACCGAGTTGACTCGGGTTAGGAAACCGAGTTGACTCGGGTAAGGAAACCGAGTTGACTCGGGTTAGGAAACCGAGTTGACTCGGGTTAGGAAACCGAGTTGACTCGGATTAGGAAACCGAGTTGACTCGGGTTAGCAGACCGAGTTGACTCGGGTTAGCAGACCGAGTTGATTCGGGTTTGCAGACCGAGTTGACTCGGGTTAGGAAACCGAGTTGACTCGGGTTAGGAAACCGAGTTGACTCGGGTTAGGAAACCGAGTTGACTCGGGTTAGGAAACCGAGTTGACTCGGGTTAGGAAACCGAGTTGACTCGGGTTAGGAAACCGAGTTGACTCGGGTTAGGAAACCGAGTTGACTCGGGTTAGGAAACCGAGTTGACTCGGGATAGCAGACCGAGTTGACTCGGGTTAGCAGACCGAGTTGGCTCGGGTTAGGAAACCGAGTTGACTCGGGTTAGGAAACCGAGTTGACTCGGGTTAGCAGACCGAGTTGACTCGGGTTAAGAAACCGAGTTCACTCGGGTTAGGAAACCGAGTTGACTCGGGTTAGGAAACCGAGTTGACTCGGGTTAGGAAACCGAGTTGACTCGGGTTAGGAAACCGAGTTGACTCGGGTTAGGAAACCGAGTTGACTCGGGTTAGGAAACCGAGTTGACTCGGGTTAGGAAACCGAGTTGACTCGGGTTAGGAAACCGAGTTGTCTCGGGTTAGGAAACCGAGTTGACTCGGGTTAGGAAACCGAGTTGACTCGGGTTAGGAAACCGAGTTGACTCGGGTTAGGAAACCGAGTTGACTCGGGTTAGGAAACCGAGTTGACTCGGGTTAGGAAAACGAGTTGACTCGGGTTAGGAAACCGAGTTGACTCGGGTTAGGAAACCGAGTTGACTCGGGTTAGGAAACCGAGTTGACTCGGGTTAGAAGACCGAGTTGACTCGGGTTAGCAGACCGAGTTGACTCGGGTTAGCAGACCGAGTTGACTCGGGTTAGCAGACCGAGTTGACTCGGGTTAGGAAACCGAGTTGACTCGGGTTAGGAAACCGAGTTGACTCGGGTTAGGAAACCGAGTTGACTCGGGTTAGGAAACCGAGTTGACTCGGGTTAGGAAACCGAGTTGACTCGGGTTAGGAAACCGAGTTGACTCGGGTTAGCAGACCGAGTTGACTCGGCTTAGCAGACCGAGTTGACTCGGGTAAGCAGACCGAGTTGACTCGGTTTAGCAGACCGAGTTGACTCGGCTTAGCAGACCGAGTTGACTCGGGTTAGCAGACCGAGTTGACTCGGGTTAGCAGACCGAGTTGACTCGGGTTAGCAGACCGAGTTGACTCGGGTTAGCAGACCGAGTTGACTCGGGTTAGGAAACCGAGTTGACTCGGGTTAGGAAACCGAGTTGACTCGAGTTAGGAAACCGAGTTGACTCGGGTTAGGAAACCGAGTTGACTCGGATTAGGAAACCGAGTTGACTTGGTTTAGCAGACCGAGTTGACTCGGCTTAGCAGACCGAGTTGACTCGGGTTAGCAGACCGAGTTGACTCGGGTTAGCAGACCGAGTTGACTCGGGTTAGGAAACCGAGTTGACTCGGGCTAGGAAACCGAGTTGACTCGGGTTAGGAAACCGAGTTGACTCGGGTTAGGAAACCGAGTTCAATGGGGTTAGGAAACCGAGTTGACTCGGGTTAGGAAACCGAGTTGACTCGGGTTAGCAGACCGAGTTGACTCGGTTTAGGAAACCGAGTTGACTCGGGTTAGGAAACCGAGTTGACTCGGGTTAGGAAACCGAGTTGACTCGGGCTAGGAAACCGAGTTGACTCGGGTTAGGAAACCGAGTTGACTCGGGTTAGGAAACCGAGTTGACTCGGGTTAGGAAACCGAGTTGACTCGGATTAGGAAACCGAGTTGACTCGGATTAGGAAAAGGAAGGAGTTGACTCGGGTTAGCAGACCGAGTTGACTCGGGTTAGCAGACCGAGTTGACTCGGGTTAGGAAACCGAGTTGACTCGGATTAGGAAAAGGAAGGAGTTGACTCGGGTTAGCAGACCGAGTTGACTCGGGTTAGCAGACCGAGTTGACTCGGGTTAGGAAACCGAGTTGACTCGGATTAGGAAACCGAGTTGACTCGGATTAGGAAAAGGAAGGAGTTGACTCGGGTTAGCAGACCGAGTTGACTCGGGTTAGCAGACCGAGTTGACTCGGGTTAGGAAACCGAGTTGACTCGGGTTAGGAAACCGAGTTGACTCGGGTTAGGAAACCGAGTTGACTCGGGTTAGGAAACCGAGTTGACTCGGGTTAGGAAACCGAGTTGACTCGGGTTAGGAAACCGAGTTGACTCGGGTTAGGAAACCGAGTTGACTCGGGTTAGGAAACCGAGTTGTCTCGGGTTAGGAAACCGAGTTGACTCGGGTTAGGAAACCGAGTTGACTCGGGTTAGGAAACCGAGTTGACTCGGGTTAGGAAACCGAGTTGACTCGGGTTAGGAAACCGAGTTGACTCGGGTTAGGAAAACGAGTTGACTCGGGTTAGGAAACCGAGTTGACTCGGGTTAGGAAACCGAGTTGACTCGGATTAGGAAACCGAGTTGACTCGGGTTAGAAGACCGAGTTGACTCGGGTTAGCAGACCGAGTTGACTCGGGTTAGCAGACCGAGTTGACTCGGGTTAGCAGACCGAGTTGACTCGGGTTAGGAAACCGAGTTGACTCGGGTTAGGAAACCGAGTTGACTCGGGTTAGGAAACCGAGTTGACTCGGGTTAGGAAACCGAGTTGACTCGGGTTAGGAAACCGAGTTGACTCGGGTTAGGAAACCGAGTTGACTCGGGTTAGCAGACCGAGTTGACTCGGCTTAGCAGACCGAGTTGACTCGGGTAAGCAGACCGAGTTGACTCGGTTTAGCAGACCGAGTTGACTCGGCTTAGCAGACCGAGTTGACTCGGGTTAGCAGACCGAGTTGACTCGGGTTAGCAGACCGAGTTGACTCGGGTTAGCAGACCGAGTTGACTCGGGTTAGCAGACCGAGTTGACTCGGGTTAGGAAACCGAGTTGACTCGGGTTAGGAAACCGAGTTGACTCGGGTTAGGAAACCGAGTTGACTCGAGTTAGGAAACCGAGTTGACTCGGGTTAGGAAACCGAGTTGACTCGGATTAGGAAACCGAGTTGACTTGGTTTAGCAGACCGAGTTGACTCGGCTTAGCAGACCGAGTTGACTCGGGTTAGCAGACCGAGTTGACTCGGGTTAGCAGACCGAGTTGACTCGGGTTAGGAAACCGAGTTGACTCGGGCTAGGAAACCGAGTTGACTCGGGTTAGGAAACCGAGTTGACTCGGGTTAGGAAACCGAGTTCAATCGGGTTAGGAAACCGAGTTGACTCGGGTTAGGAAACCGAGTTGACTCGGGTTAGCAGACCGAGTTGACTCGGTTTAGGAAACCGAGTTGACTCGGGTTAGGAAACCGAGTTGACTCGGGTTAGGAAACCGAGTTGACTCGGGCTAGGAAACCGAGTTGACTCGGGTTAGGAAACCGAGTTGACTCGGGTTAGGAAACCGAGTTGACTCGGGTTAGGAAACCGAGTTGACTCGGATTAGGAAACCGAGTTGACTCGGATTAGGAAAAGGAAGGAGTTGACTCGGGTTAGCAGACCGAGTTGACTCGGGTTAGCAGACCGAGTTGACTCGGGTTAGGAAACCGAGTTGACTCGGGTTAGGAAACCGAGTTGACTCGGGTTAGGAAACCGAGTTGACTCTGGTTTGGAAACCGAGTTGACTCGGATTAGGAAACCGAGTTGACTCGGATTAGGAAACCGAGTTGACTCGGTTTAGCAGACCGAGTTGACTTGGCTTAGCAGACCGAGTTGACTCGGCATAGCAGACCGAGTTGACTCGGGTTAGCAGACCGAGTTGACTCGGGTTAGGAAACCGAGTTGACTCGGGCTAGGAAACCGAGTTGACTCGGGTTAGGAAACCGAGTTGACTCGGGTTAGGAAACCGAGTTCAATCGGGTTAGGAAACCGAGTTGACTCGGGTTAGGAAACCGAGTTGACTCGGGTTAGCAGACCGAGTTGACTCGGGTTAGGAAACCGAGTTGACTCGGGTTAGGAAACCGAGTTGACTCGGGTTAGGAAACCGAGTTGACTCGGGTTAGGAAACCGAGTTGACTCGGGTTAGGAAACCGAGTTGACTCGGGTTAGGAAACCGAGTTGACTCGGGCTAGGAAACCGAGTTGACTCGGGTTAGGAAACCGAGTTGACTCGGGTTAGGAAACCGAGTTGACTCGGGTTAGGAAACCGAGTTGACTCGGATTAGGAAACCGAGTTGACTCGGATTAGGAAACCGAGTTGACTCGGTTTAGCAGACCGAGTTGACTCGGGTTAGCAGACCGAGTTGACTCGGGTTAGCAGACCGAGTTGACTCGGGTTAGGAAACCGAGTTGACTCGGGTTAGGAAACCGAGTTGACTCGGGTTAGGAAACCGAGTTGACTCGGGTTAGGAAACCGAGTTGACTCAGGTTAGGAAACCGAGTTGACTCGGGTTAGAAGACCGAGTTGACTCGGGTTAGCAGACCGAGTTGACTCGGGTTAGGAAACCGAGTTGACTCGGGTTAGGAAACCGAGTTGACTCGGGTTAGGAAACCGAGTTGACTCGGGTTAGGAAACCGAGTTGACTCGGGTTAGGAAACCGAGTTGACTCGGGTTAGGAAACCGAGTTGACTCGGGTTAGGAAACCGAGTTGACTCGGGTTAGCAGACCGAGTTGGCTCGGGTTAGGAAACCGAGTTGACTCGGCTTAGGAAACCGAGTTGACTCGGGTTAGGAAACCGAGTTGACTCGGGTTAGCAGACCGAGTTGACTCGGGTTAGGAAACCGAGTTGACTCGGGTTAGGAAACCGAGTTGACTCGGTTTAGCAGACCGAGTTGACTCGGTTTAGCAGACCGAGTTGACTCGGCTTAGCAGACCGAGTTGACTCGGGTTAGCAGACCGAGTTGACTCGGGTTAGCAGACCGAGTTGACTCGGGTTAGGAAACCGAGTTGACTCGGGTTAGGAGACCGAGTTGACTCGGGCTAGGAAACCGAGTTGACTCGGGTTAGGAAACCGAGTTGACTCGGGTTAGGAAACCGAGTTGACTCGGGTTAGGAAACCGAGTTGACTCGGGTAAGGAAACCGAGTTGACTCGGGTTAGGAAACCGAGTTGACTCGGATTAGGAAACCGAGTTGACTCGGATTAGGAAACCGAGTTGACTCGGTTTAGCAGACCGAGTTGACTCGGGTTAGCAGACCGAGTTGACTCGGGTTAGCAGACCGAGTTGACTCGGGTTAGCAGACCGAGGTGACTCGGGTTAGGAAACCGAGTTGACTCGGGTTAGGAAACCGAGTTGACTCGGGTTAGGAAACCGAGTTGACTCGGGTTAGGAAACCGAGTTGACTCGGGTTAGGAAACCGAGTTGACTCGGGTTAGGAAACCGAGTTGACTCGGTTAAGTAGACCGAGTTGACTCGGCTTAGCAAACCGAGTTGACTCGGGTAAGCAGACCGAGTTGACTCGGGTTAGCAGACCGAGTTGACTCGGGTTAGGAAACCGAGTTGACTCGGGTTAGGAAACCGAGTTGACTCGGGTTAGGAAACCGAGTTGACTCGGGTTAGGAAACCGAGTTGACTCGGGTAAGGAAACCGAGTTGACTCGGGTTAGGAAACCGAGTTGACTCGGGTTAGGAAACCGAGTTGACTCGGATTAGGAAACCGAGTTGACTCGGGTTAGCAGACCGAGTTGACTCGGGTTAGCAGACCGAGTTGATTCGGGTTTGCAGACCGAGTTGACTCGGGTTAGGAAACCGAGTTGACTCGGGTTAGGAAACCGAGTTGACTCGGGTTAGGAAACCGAGTTGACTCGGGTTAGGAAACCGAGTTGACTCGGGTTAGGAAACCGAGTTGACTCGGGTTAGGAAACCGAGTTGACTCGGGTTAGGAAACCGAGTTGACTCGGGTTAGGAAACCGAGTTGACTCGGGATAGCAGACCGAGTTGACTCGGGTTAGCAGACCGAGTTGGCTCGGGTTAGGAAACCGAGTTGACTCGGGTTAGGAAACCGAGTTGACTCGGGTTAGCAGACCGAGTTGACTCGGGTTAAGAAACCGAGTTCACTCGGGTTAGGAAACTGAGTTGACTCGGGTTAGGAAACCGAGTTGACTCGGGTTAGGAAACCGAGTTGACTCGGGTTAGGAAACCGAGTTGACTCGGGTTAGGAAACCGAGTTGACTCGGGTTAGGAAACCGAGTTGACTCGGGTTAGGAAACCGAGTTGACTCGGGTTAGGAAACCGAGTTGACTCGGGTTAGGAAACCGAGTTGTCTCGGGTTAGGAAACCGAGTTGACTCGGGTTAGGAAACCGAGTTGACTCGGGTTAGGAAACCGAGTTGACTCGGGTTAGGAAACCGAGTTGACTCGGGTTAGGAAAACGAGTTGACTCGGGTTAGGAAACCGAGTTGACTCGGGTTAGGAGACCGAGTTGACTCGGATTAGGAAACCGAGTTGACTCGGGTTAGAAGACCGAGTTGACTCGGGTTAGCAGACCGAGTTGACTCGGGTTAGCAGACCGAGTTGACTCGGGTTAGCAGACCGAGTTGACTCGGGTTAGCAGACCGAGTTGACTCGGGTTAGGAAACCGAGTTGACTCGGGTTAGGAAACCGAGTTGACTCGGGTTAGGAAAACGAGTTGACTCGGGTTAGGAAACTGAGTTGACTCGGGTTAGGAGACCGAGTTGACTCGGATTAGGAAACCGAGTTGACTCGGGTTAGCAGACCGAGTTGACTCGGGTTAGCAGACCGAGTTGACTCGGGTTAGGAAACCGAGTTGACTCGGGCTAGGAAACCGAGTTGACTCGGGTTAGGAAACCGAGTTCAATCGGGTTAGGAAACCGAGTTGACTCGGGTTAGGAAACCGAGTTGACTCGGGTTAGCAGACCGAGTTGACTCGGTTTAGGAAACCGAGTTGACTCGGGTTAGGAAACCGAGTTGACTCGGGTTAGGAAACCGAGTTGACTCGGGCTAGGAAACCGAGTTGACTCGGGTTAGGAAACCGAGTTGACTCGGGTTAGGAAACCGAGTTGACTCGGGTTAGGAAACCGAGTTGACTCGGATTAGGAAACCGAGTTGACTCGGATTAGGAAAAGGAAGGAGTTGACTCGGGTTAGCAGACCGAGTTGACTCGGGTTAGCAGACCGAGTTGACTCGGGTTAGGAAACCGAGTTGACTCGGGTTAGGAAACCGAGTTGACTCGGGTTAGGAAACCGAGTTGACTCGGGTTAGGAAACCGAGTTGACTCTGGTTTGGAAACCGAGTTGACTCGGATTAGGAAACCGAGTTGACTCGGATTAGGAAACCGAGTTGACTCGGTTTAGCAGACCGAGTTGACTTGGCTTAGCAGACCGAGTTGACTCGGCATAGCAGACCGAGTTGACTCGGGTTAGCAGACCGAGTTGACTCGGGTTAGCAGACCGAGTTGACTCGGGTTAGGAAACCGAGTTGACTCGGGCTAGGAAACCGAGTTGACTCGGGTTAGGAAACCGAGTTGACTCGGGTTAGGAAACCGAGTTCAATCGGGTTAGGAAACCGAGTTGACTCGGGTTAGGAAACCGAGTTGACTCGGGTTAGCAGACCGAGTTGACTCGGGTTAGGAAACCGAGTTGACTCGGGTTAGGAAACCGAGTTGACTCGGGTTAGGAAACCGAGTTGACTCGGGTTAGGAAACCGAGTTGACTCGGGTTAGGAAACCGAGTTGACTCGGGTTAGGAAACCGAGTTGACTCGGGCTAGGAAACCGAGTTGACTCGGGTTAGGAAACCGAGTTGACTCGGGTTAGGAAACCGAGTTGACTCGGATTAGGAAACCGAGTTGACTCGGATTAGGAAACCGAGTTGACTCGGATTAGGAAACCGAGTTGACTCGGTTTAGCAGACCGAGTTGACTCGGGTTAGCAGACCGAGTTGACTCGGGTTAGCAGACCGAGTTGACTCGGGTTAGGAAACCGAGTTGACTCGGGTTAGGAAACCGAGTTGACTCGGGTTAGGAAACCGAGTTGACTCGGGTTAGGAAACCGAGTTGACTCGGGTTAGGAAACCGAGTTGACTCGGGTTAGAAGACCGAGTTGACTCGGGTTAGCAGACCGAGTTGACTCGGGTTAGGAAACCGAGTTGACTCGGGTTAGGAAACCGAGTTGACTCGGGTTAGGAAACCGAGTTGACTCGGGTTAGGAAACCGAGTTGACTCGGGTTAGGAAACCGAGTTGACTCGGGTTAGGAAACCGAGTTGACTCGGGTTAGCAGACCGAGTTGGCTCGGGTTAGGAAACCGAGTTGACTCGGCTAAGGAAACCGAGTTGACTCGGGTTAGGAAACCGAGTTGACTCGGGTTAGCAGACCGAGTTGACTCGGGTTAGGAAACCGAGTTGACTCGGGTTAGGAAACCGAGTTGACTCGGTTTAGCAGACCGAGTTGACTCGGTTTAGCAGACCGAGTTGACTCGGCTTAGCAGACCGAGTTGACTCGGGTTAGCAGACCGAGTTGACTCGGGTTAGCAGACCGAGTTGACTCGGGTTAGGAAACCGAGTTGACTCGGGTTAGGAGACCGAGTTGACTCGGGCTAGGAAACCGAGTTGACTCGGGTTAGGAAACCGAGTTGACTCGGGTTAGGAAACCGAGTTGACTCGGGTTAGGAAACCGAGTTGACTCGGGTAAGGAAACCGAGTTGACTCGGGTTAGGAAACCGAGTTGACTCGGATTAGGAAACCGAGTTGACTCGGATTAGGAAACCGAGTTGACTCGGTTTAGCAGACCGAGTTGACTCGGGTTAGCAGACCGAGTTGACTCGGGTTAGCAGACCGAGTTGACTCGGGTTAGGAGACCGAGGTGACTCGGGTTAGGAAACCGAGTTGACTCGGGTTAGGAAACCGAGTTGACTCGGGTTAGGAAACCGAGTTGACTCGGGTTAGGAAACCGAGTTGACTCGGGTTAGGAAACCGAGTTGACTCGGGTTAGGAAACCGAGTTGACTCGGTTAAGTAGACCGAGTTGACTCGGCTTAGCAAACCGAGTTGACTCGGGTAAGCAGACCGAGTTGACTCGGGTTAGCAGACCGAGTTGACTCGGGTTAGGAAACCGAGTTGACTCGGGTTAGGAAACCGAGTTGACTCGGGTTAGGAAACCGAGTTGACTCGGGTTAGGAAACCGAGTTGACTCGGGTAAGGAAACCGAGTTGACTCGGGTTAGGAAACCGAGTTGACTCGGGTTAGGAAACCGAGTTGACTCGGATTAGGAAACCGAGTTGACTCGGGTTAGCAGACCGAGTTGACTCGGGTTAGCAGACCGAGTTGATTCGGGTTTGCAGACCGAGTTGACTCGGGTTAGGAAACCGAGTTGACTCGGGTTAGGAAACCGAGTTGACTCGGGTTAGGAAACCGAGTTGACTCGGGTTAGGAAACCGAGTTGACTCGGGTTAGGAAACCGAGTTGACTCGGGTTAGGAAACCGAGTTGACTCGGGTTAGGAAACCGAGTTGACTCGGGTTAGGAAACCGAGTTGACTCGGGTTAGGAAACCGAGTTGACTCGGGATAGCAGACCGAGTTGACTCGGGTTAGCAGACCGAGTTGGCTCGGGTTAGGAAACCGAGTTGACTCGGGTTAGGAAACCGAGTTGACTCGGGTTAGCAGACCGAGTTGACTCGGGTTAAGAAACCGAGTTCACTCGGGTTAGGAAACTGAGTTGACTCGGGTTAGGAAACCGAGTTGACTCGGGTTAGGAAACCGAGTTGACTCGGGTTAGGAAACCGAGTTGACTCGGGTTAGGAAACCGAGTTGACTCGGGTTAGGAAACCGAGTTGACTCGGGTTAGGAAACCGAGTTGACTCGGGTTAGGAAACCGAGTTGTCTCGGGTTAGGAAACGGAGTTGACTCGGGTTAGGAAACCGAGTTGACTCGGGTTAGGAAACCGAGTTGACTCGGGTTAGGAAACCGAGTTGACTCGGGTTAGGAAACCGAGTTGACTCGGGTTAGGAAAACGAGTTGACTCGGGTTAGGAAACCGAGTTGACTCGGGTTAGGAGACCGAGTTGACTCGGATTAGGAAACCGAGTTGACTCGGGTTAGAAGACCGAGTTGACTCGGGTTAGCAGACCGAGTTGACTCGGGTTAGCAGACCGAGTTGACTCGGGTTAGCAGACCGAGTTGACTCGGGTTAGCAGACCGAGTTGACTCGGGTTAGGAAACCGAGTTGACTCGGGTTAGGAAACCGAGTTGACTCGGGTTAGGAAACCGAGTTGACTCGGGTTAGGAAACCGAGTTGACTCGGGTTAGGAAACCGAGTTGACTCGGGTTAGCTGACCGAGTTGACTCGGGTTAGGAAACCGAGTTGACTCGGGTTAGGAAACCGAGTTGACTCGGGTTAGGAAACCGAGTTGACTCGGGTTAGGAAACCGAGTTGACTCGGGTTAGGAAACCGAGTTGACTCGGGTTAGGAAACCGAGTTGACTCGGGTTAGGAAACCGAGTTGACTCGGGTTAGGAAACCGAGTTGACTCGGGTTAGGAAACCGAATTGACTCGGTTAAGCAGACCGAGTTGACTCGGGTTAACAGACCGAGTTGACTCGGGTTAGCAGACCGAGTTGACTCGGGTTAGCAGACCGAGTTGACTCGGGTTAGTAGACCGAGTTGACTCGGGTTAGGAAACCGAGTTGATTCGGGTTAGGAAACCGAGTTGACTCGGGTTAGGAAACCGAGTTGACTCGGGTTAGCAGACCGAGTTGACTCGGGTTAGCAGACCGAGTTGACTCGGGTTAGCAGACCGAGTTGACTCGGGTTAGCAGACCGAGTTGACTCGGGTTAGCAGACCGAGTTGGCTCGGGTAAGGAAACCGAGTTGACTCGGGTTAGGAAACCGAGTTGACTCGGGTTAGGAAACCGAGTTGACTCGGGTTAGGAAACCGAGTTGACTCGGGTTAGGAAACCGAGTTGACTCGGATTAGGAAACCGAGTTGACTCGGTTTAGCAGACCGAGTTTACTCGGCTTAGCAGACGGAGTTGACTCGGGTTAGGAAACCGAGTTGACTCGGGTTAGGAAACCGAGTTGACTCTTGTTAGGAAACCGAGTTGACTCGGGTTAGGAAACCGAGTTGACTCGGGTTAGGAAACCGAGTTGACTCGGGTTAGGAAACCGAGTTGACTCCGGTTAGGAAACCGAGTTGACTCGGGTTAGGAAACCGAGTTGACTCGGGTTAGGAAACCGAGTTGACTCGGGTTAGGAAACCGAGTTGACTCGGGTTAGGAAACCGAGTTGACTCGGGTTAGGAAACCGAGTTGACTCGGGTTAGGAAACCGAGTTGACTCGGGTTAGGAAACCGAGTTGACTCGGGTTAGCAGACCGAGTTGACTCGGGTTAGGAAACCGAGTTGACTCGGGTTAGGAAACCGAGTTGACTCGGGTTAGGAAACCGAGTTGACTCGGGTTAGGAAACCGAGTTGACTCGGGTTAGGAAACCGAGTTGACTCGGGTTAGGAAACCGAGTTGACTCGGGTTAGGAAACCGAGTTGACTCGGGTTAGGAAACCGAGTTGACTCGGGTTAGGAAAACGAGTTGACTCGGGTTAGGAAACCGAGTTGACTCGGGTTAGGAAACCGAGTTGACTCGGATTAGGAAACCGAGTTGACTCGGGTTAGAAGACCGAGTTGACTCGGGTTAGCAGACCGAGTTGACTCGGCTTAGCAGACCGAGTTGACTCGGGTTAGCAGACCGAGTTGACTCGGGTTAGGAAACCGAGTTGACTCGGGTTAGGAAACCGAGTTGACTCGGGTTAGGAAACCGAGTTGACTCGGGTTAGGAAACCGAGTTGACTCGGGTTAGGAAACCGAGTTGACTCGGGTTAGCAGACCGAGTTGACTCGGCTTAGCAGACCGAGTTGACTCGGGTAAGCAGACCGAGTTGACTCGGTTTAGCAGACCGAGTTGACTCGGCTTAGCAGACCGAGTTGACTCGGGTTAGCAGACCGAGTTGACTCGGGTTAGCAGACCGAGTTGACTCGGGTTAGCAGACCGAGTTGACTCGGGTTAGGAAACCGAGTTGACTCGGGTTAGGAAACCGAGTTGACTCGGGTTAGGAAACCGAGTTGACTCGGGTTAGGAAACCGAGTTGACTCGGATTAGGAAACCGAGTTGACTTGGTTTAGCAGACCGAGTTGACTCGGCTTAGCAGACCGAGTTGACTCGGGTTAGCAGACCGAGTTGACTCGGGTTAGCAGACCGAGTTGACTCGGGTTAGGAAACCGAGTTGACTCGGGCTAGGAAACCGAGTTGACTCGGGTTAGGAAACCGAGTTCAATCGGGTTAGGAAACCGAGTTGACTCGGGTTAGGAAACCGAGTTGACTCGGGTTAGCAGACCGAGTTGACTCGGTTTAGGAAACCGAGTTGACTCGGGTTAGGAAACCGAGTTGACTCGGGTTAGGAAACCGAGTTGACTCGGGTTAGGAAACCGAGTTGACTCGGGTTAGGAAACCGAGTTGACTCGGGTTAGGAAACCGAGTTGACTCGGGCTAGGAAACCGAGTTGACTCGGGTTAGGAAACCGAGTTGACTCGGGTTAGGAAACCGAGTTGACTCGGGTTAGGAAACCGAGTTGACTCGGATTAGGAAACCGAGTTGACTCGGATTAGGAAAAGGAAGGAGTTGACTCGGGTTAGCAGACCGAGTTGACTCGGGTTAGCAGACCGAGTTGACTCGGGTTAGGAAACCGAGTTGACTCGGGTTAGGAAACCGAGTTGACTCGGGTTAGGAAACCGAGTTGACTCGGGTTAGGAAACCGAGTTGACTCTGGTTTGGAAACCGAGTTGACTCGGGTTAGGAAACCGAGTTGACTCGGATTAGGAAACCGAGTTGACTCGGATTAGGAAACCGAGTTGACTCGGTTTAGCAGACCGAGTTGACTTGGCTTAGCAGACCGAGTTGACTCGGCATAGCAGACCGAGTTGACTCGGGTTAGCAGACCGAGTTGACTCGGGTTAGCAGACCGAGTTGACTCGGGTTAGGAAACCGAGTTGACTCGGGCTAGGAAACCGAGTTGACTCGGGTTAGGAAACCGAGTTGACTCGGGTTAGGAAACCGAGTTGACTCGGGTTAGGAAACCGAGTTGACTCGGGTTAGGAAACCGAGTTGACTCGGGTTAGCAGACCGAGTTGACTCGGGTTAGGAAACCGAGTTGACTCGGGTTAGGAAACCGAGTTGACTCGGGTTAGGAAACCGAGTTGACTCGGGTTAGGAAACCGAGTTGACTCGGGTTAGGAAACCGAGTTGACTCGGGTTAGGAAACCGAGTTGACTCGGGCTAGGAAACCGAGTTGACTCGGGCTAGGAAACCGAGTTGACTCGGGTTAGGAAACCGAGTTGACTCGGATTAGGAAACCGAGTTGACTCGGATTAGGAAACCGAGTTGACTCGGATTAGGAAACCGAGTTGACTCGGTTTAGCAGACCGAGTTGACTCGGGTTAGCAGACCGAGTTGACTCGGGTTAGCAGACCGAGTTGACTCGGGTTAGGAAACCGAGTTGACTCGGGTTAGCAGACCGAGTTGACTCGGGTTAGGAAACCGAGTTGACTCGGGTTAGGAAACCGAGTTGACTCGGGTTAGGAAACCGAGTTGACTCGGGTTAGAAGACCGAGTTGACTCGGGTTAGCAGACCGAGTTGACTCGGGTTAGGAAACCGAGTTGACTCGGGTTAGGAAACCGAGTTGACTCGGGTTAGGAAACCGAGTTGACTCGGGTTAGGAAACCGAGTTGACTCGGGTTAGGAAACCGAGTTGACTCGGGTTAGCAGACCGAGTTGACTCGGGTTAGGAAACCGAGTTGACTCGGCTTAGGAAACCGAGTTGACTCGGGTTAGGAAACCGAGTTGACTCGGGTTAGCAGACCGAGTTGACTCGGGTTAGGAAACCGAGTTGACTCGGGTTAGGAAACCGAGTTGACTCGGTTTAGCAGACCGAGTTGACTCGGGTTAGCAGACCGAGTTGACTCGGCTTAGCAGACCGAGTTGACTCGGGTTAGCAGACCGAGTTGACTCGGGTTAGCAGACCGAGTTGACTCGGGTTAGGAAACCGAGTTGACTCGGGTTAGGAGACCGAGTTGACTCGGGCTAGGAAACCGAGTTGACTCGGGTTAGGAAACCGAGTTGACTCGGGTTAGGAAACCGAGTTGACTCGGGTAAGGAAACCGAGTTGACTCGGGTTAGGAAACCGAGTTGACTCGGATTAGGAAACCGAGTTGACTCGGATTAGGAAACCGAGTTGACTCGGTTTAGCAGACCGAGTTGACTCGGGTTAGCAGACCGAGTTGACTCGGGTTAGCAGACCGAGTTGACTCGGGTTAGCAGACCGAGGTGACTCGGGTTAGGAAACCGAGTTGACTCGGGTTAGGAAACCGAGTTGACTCGGGTTAGGAAACCGAGTTGACTCGGGTTAGGAAACCGAGGTGACTCGGGTTAGGAAACCGAGTTGACTCGGGTTAGGAAACCGAGTTGACTCGGTTAAGCAGACCGAGTTGACTCGGCTTAGCAAACCGAGTTGACTCGGGTAAGCAGACCGAGTTGACTCGGGTTAGCAGACCGAGTTGACTCGGGTTAGGAAACCGAGTTGACTCGGGTTAGGAAACCGAGTTGACTCGGGTTAGGAAACCGAGTTGACTCGGGTTAGGAAACCGAGTTGACTCGGGTTAGGAAACCGAGTTGACTCGGGTTAGGAAACCGAGTTGACTCGGGTTAGGAAACCGAGTTGACTCGGATTAGGAAACCGAGTTGACTCGGGTTAGCAGACCGAGTTGACTCGGGTTAGCAGACCGAGTTGATTCGGGTTTGCAGACCGAGTTGACTCGGGTTAGGAACCGAGTTGACTCGGGTTAGGAAACCGAGTTGACTCGGGTTAGGAAACCGAGTTGACTCGGGTTAACAAACCGAGTTGACTCGGGTTAGGAAACCGAGTTGACTCGGGTTAGGAAACCGAGTTGACTCGGGTTAGGAAACCGAGTTGACTCGGGTTAGGAAACCGAGTTGACTCGGGTTAGGAAACCGAGTTGACTCGGTTAAGTAGACCGAGTTGACTCGGCTTAGCAAACCGAGTTGACTCGGGTAAGCAGACCGAGTTGACTCGGGTTAGCAGACCGAGTTGACTCGGGTTAGGAAACCGAGTTGACTCGGGTTAGGAAACCGAGTTGACTCGGGTTAGGAAACCGAGTTGACTCGGGTTAGGAAACCGAGTTGACTCGGGTAAGGAAACCGAGTTGACTCGGGTTAGGAAACCGAGTTGACTCGGGTTAGGAAACCGAGTTGACTCGGATTAGGAAACCGAGTTGACTCGGGTTAGCAGACCGAGTTGACTCGGGTTAGCAGACCGAGTTGATTCGGGTTTGCAGACCGAGTTGACTCGGGTTAGGAAACCGAGTTGACTCGGGTTAGGAAACCGAGTTGACTCGGGTTAGGAAACCGAGTTGACTCGGGTTAGGAAACCGAGTTGACTCGGGTTAGGAAACCGAGTTGACTCGGGTTAGGAAACCGAGTTGACTCGGGTTAGGAAACCGAGTTGACTCGGGTTAGGAAACCGAGTTGACTCGGGTTAGGAAACCGAGTTGACTCGGGATAGCAGACCGAGTTGACTCGGGTTAGCAGACCGAGTTGGCTCGGGTTAGGAAACCGAGTTGACTCGGGTTAGGAAACCGAGTTGACTCGGGTTAGCAGACCGAGTTGACTCGGGTTAAGAAACCGAGTTCACTCGGGTTAGGAAACTGAGTTGACTCGGGTTAGGAAACCGAGTTGACTCGGGTTAGGAAACCGAGTTGACTCGGGTTAGGAAACCGAGTTGACTCGGGTTAGGAAACCGAGTTGACTCGGGTTAGGAAACCGAGTTGACTCGGGTTAGGAAACCGAGTTGACTCGGGTTAGGAAACCGAGTTGTCTCGGGTTAGGAAACGGAGTTGACTCGGGTTAGGAAACCGAGTTGACTCGGGTTAGGAAACCGAGTTGACTCGGGTTAGGAAACCGAGTTGACTCGGGTTAGGAAACCGAGTTGACTCGGGTTAGGAAAACGAGTTGACTCGGGTTAGGAAACCGAGTTGACTCGGGTTAGGAGACCGAGTTGACTCGGATTAGGAAACCGAGTTGACTCGGGTTAGAAGACCGAGTTGACTCGGGTTAGCAGACCGAGTTGACTCGGGTTAGCAGACCGAGTTGACTCGGGTTAGCAGACCGAGTTGACTCGGGTTAGCAGACCGAGTTGACTCGGGTTAGGAAACCGAGTTGACTCGGGTTAGGAAACCGAGTTGACTCGGGTTAGGAAACCGAGTTGACTCGGGTTAGGAAACCGAGTTGACTCGGGTTAGGAAACCGAGTTGACTCGGGTTAGCTGACCGAGTTGACTCGGGTTAGGAAACCGAGTTGACTCGGGTTAGGAAACCGAGTTGACTCGGGTTAGGAAACCGAGTTGACTCGGGTTAGGAAACCGAGTTGACTCGGGTTAGGAAACCGAGTTGACTCGGGTTAGGAAACCGAGTTGACTCGGGTTAGGAAACCGAGTTGACTCGGGTTAGGAAACCGAGTTGACTCGGGTTAGGAAACCGAATTGACTCGGTTAAGCAGACCGAGTTGACTCGGGTTAACAGACCGAGTTGACTCGGGTTAGCAGACCGAGTTGACTCGGGTTAGCAGACCGAGTTGACTCGGGTTAGTAGACCGAGTTGACTCGGGTTAGGAAACCGAGTTGATTCGGGTTAGGAAACCGAGTTGACTCGGGTTAGGAAACCGAGTTGACTCGGGTTAGCAGACCGAGTTGACTCGGGTTAGCAGACCGAGTTGACTCGGGTTAGCAGACCGAGTTGACTCGGGTTAGCAGACCGAGTTGACTCGGGTTAGCAGACCGAGTTGGCTCGGGTAAGGAAACCGAGTTGACTCGGGTTAGGAAACCGAGTTGACTCGGGTTAGGAAACCGAGTTGACTCGGGTTAGGAAACCGAGTTGACTCGGGTTAGGAAACCGAGTTGACTCGGATTAGGAAACCGAGTTGACTCGGTTTAGCAGACCGAGTTTACTCGGGTTAGCAGACGGAGTTGACTCGGGTTAGGAAACCGAGTTGACTCGGGTTAGGAAACCGAGTTGACTCTTGTTAGGAAACCGAGTTGACTCGGGTTAGGAAACCGAGTTGACTCGGGTTAGGAAACCGAGTTGACTCGGGTTAGGAAACCGAGTTGACTCGGGTTAGGAAACCGAGTTGACTCGGGTTAGGAAACCGAGTTGACTCGGGTTAGGAAACCGAGTTGACTCGGGTTAGGAAACCGAGTTGACTCGGGTTAGGAAACCGAGTTGACTCGGGTTAGGAAACCGAGTTGACTCGGGTTAGGAAACCGAGTTGACTCGGGTTAGGAAACCGAGTTGACTCGGGTTAGCAGACCGAGTTGACTCGGGTTAGGAAACCGAGTTGACTCGGGTTAGGAAACCGAGTTGACTCGGGTTAGGAAACCGAGTTGACTCGGGTTAGGAAACCGAGTTGACTCGGGTTAGGAAACCGAGTTGACTCGGGTTAGGAAACCGAGTTGACTCGGGTTAGGAAAACGAGTTGACTCGGGTTAGGAAACCGAGTTGACTCGGGTTAGGAAACCGAGTTGACTCGGATTAGGAAACCGAGTTGACTCGGGTTAGAAGACCGAGTTGACTCGGGTTAGCAGACCGAGTTGACTCGGGTTAGCAGACCGAGTTGACTCGGGTTAGCAGACCGAGTTGACTCGGGTTAGGAAACCGAGTTGACTCGGGTTAGGAAACCGAGTTGACTCGGGTTAGGAAACCGAGTTGACTCGGGTTAGGAAACCGAGTTGACTCGGGTTAGGAAACCGAGTTGACTCGGGTTAGGAAACCGAGTTGACTCGGGTTAGCAGACCGAGTTGACTCGGCTTAGCAGACCGAGTTGACTCGGGTAAGCAGACCGAGTTGACTCGGTTTAGCAGACCGAGTTGACTCGGCTTAGCAGACCGAGTTGACTCGGGTTAGCAGACCGAGTTGACTCGGGTTAGCAGACCGAGTTGACTCGGGTTAGCAGACCGAGTTGACTCGGGTTAGGAAACCGAGTTGACTCGGGTTAGGAAACCGAGTTGACTCGGGTTAGGAAACCGAGTTGACTCGGATTAGGAAACCGAGTTGACTTGGTTTAGCAGACCGAGTTGACTCGGCTTAGCAGACCGAGTTGACTCGGGTTAGCAGACCGAGTTGACTCGGGTTAGCAGACCGAGTTGACTCGGGTTAGGAAACCGAGTTGACTCGGGCTAGGAAACCGAGTTGACTCGGGTTAGGAAACCGAGTTCAATCGGGTTAGGAAACCGAGTTGACTCGGGTTAGGAAACCGAGTTGACTCGGGTTAGCAGACCGAGTTGACTCGGTTTAGGAAACCGAGTTGACTCGGGTTAGGAAACCGAGTTGACTCGGGTTAGGAAACCGAGTTGACTCGGGTTAGGAAACCGAGTTGACTCGGGTTAGGAAACCGAGTTGACTCGGGTTAGGAAACCGAGTTGACTCGGGCTAGGAAACCGAGTTGACTCGGGTTAGGAAACCGAGTTGACTCGGGTTAGGAAACCGAGTTGACTCGGGTTAGGAAACCGAGTTGACTCGGATTAGGAAACCGAGTTGACTCGGATTAGGAAAAGGAAGGAGTTGACTCGGGTTAGCAGACCGAGTTGACTCGGGTTAGCAGACCGAGTTGACTCGGGTTAGGAAACCGAGTTGACTCGGGTTAGGAAACCGAGTTGACTCGGGTTAGGAAACCGAGTTGACTCGGGTTAGGAAACCGAGTTGACTCTGGTTTGGAAACCGAGTTGACTCGGATTAGGAAACCGAGTTGACTCGGATTAGGAAACCGAGTTGACTCGGATTAGGAAACCGAGTTGACTCGGTTTAGCAGACCGAGTTGACTTGGCTTAGCAGACCGAGTTGACTCGGCATAGCAGACCGAGTTGACTCGGGTTAGCAGACCGAGTTGACTCGGGTTAGCAGACCGAGTTGACTCGGGTTAGGAAACCGAGTTGACTCGGGCTAGGAAACCGAGTTGACTCGGGTTAGGAAACCGAGTTGACTCGGGTTAGGAAACCGAGTTGACTCGGGTTAGGAAACCGAGTTGACTCGGGTTAGGAAACCGAGTTGACTCGGGTTAGCAGACCGAGTTGACTCGGGTTAGGAAACCGAGTTGACTCGGGTTAGGAAACCGAGTTGACTCGGGTTAGGAAACCGAGTTGACTCGGGTTAGGAAACCGAGTTGACTCGGGTTAGGAAACCGAGTTGACTCGGGTTAGGAAACCGAGTTGACTCGGGCTAGGAAACCGAGTTGACTCGGGCTAGGAAACCGAGTTGACTCGGGTTAGGAAACCGAGTTGACTCGGATTAGGAAACCGAGTTGACTCGGATTAGGAAACCGAGTTGACTCGGATTAGGAAACCGAGTTGACTCGGTTTAGCAGACCGAGTTGACTCGGGTTAGCAGACCGAGTTGACTCGGGTTAGCAGACCGAGTTGACTCGGGTTAGGAAACCGAGTTGACTCGGGTTAGCAGACCGAGTTGACTCGGGTTAGGAAACCGAGTTGACTCGGGTTAGGAAACCGAGTTGACTCGGGTTAGGAAACCGAGTTGACTCGGGTTAGAAGACCGAGTTGACTCGGGTTAGCAGACCGAGTTGACTCGGGTTAGGAAACCGAGTTGACTCGGGTTAGGAAACCGAGTTGACTCGGGTTAGGAAACCGAGTTGACTCGGGTTAGGAAACCGAGTTGACTCGGGTTAGGAAACCGAGTTGACTCGGGTTAGCAGACCGAGTTGGCTCGGGTTAGGAAACCGAGTTGACTCGGCTTAGGAAACCGAGTTGACTCGGGTTAGGAAACCGAGTTGACTCGGGTTAGCAGACCGAGTTGACTCGGGTTAGGAAACCGAGTTGACTCGGGTTAGGAAACCGAGTTGACTCGGTTTAGCAGACCGAGTTGACTCGGTTTAGCAGACCGAGTTGACTCGGCTTAGCAGACCGAGTTGACTCGGGTTAGCAGACCGAGTTGACTCGGGTTAGCAGACCGAGTTGACTCGGGTTAGGAAACCGAGTTGACTCGGGTTAGGAGACCGAGTTGACTCGGGCTAGGAAACCGAGTTGACTCGGGTTAGGAAACCGAGTTGACTCGGGTTAGGAAACCGAGTTGACTCGGGTAAGGAAACCGAGTTGACTCGGGTTAGGAAACCGAGTTGACTCGGATTAGGAAACCGAGTTGACTCGGATTAGGAAACCGAGTTGACTCGGTTTAGCAGACCGAGTTGACTCGGGTTAGCAGACCGAGTTGACTCGGGTTAGCAGACCGAGTTGACTCGGGTTAGCAGACCGAGTTGACTCGGGTTAGGAAACCGAGTTGACTCGGGTTAGGAAACCGAGTTGACTCGGGTTAGGAAACCGAGTTGACTCGGGTTAGGAAACCGAGGTGACTCGGGTTAGGAAACCGAGTTGACTCGGGTTAGGAAACCGAGTTGACTCGGTTAAGCAGACCGAGTTGACTCGGCTTAGCAAACCGAGTTGACTCGGGTAAGCAGACCGAGTTGACTCGGGTTAGCAGACCGAGTTGGCTCGGGTTAGGAAACCGAGTTGACTCGGGTTAGGAAACCGAGTTGACTCGGGTTAGGAAACCGAGTTGACTCGGGTTAGGAAACCGAGTTGACTCGGGTTAGGAAACCGAGTTGACTCGGGTTAGGAAACCGAGTTGACTCGGGTTAGGAAACCGAGTTGACTCGGATTAGGAAACCGAGTTGACTCGGGTTAGCAGACCGAGTTGACTCGGGTTAGCAGACCGAGTTGATTCGGGTTTGCAGACCGAGTTGACTCGGGTTAGGAAACCGAGTTGACTCGGGTTAGGAAACCGAGTTGACTCGGGTTAGGAAACCGAGTTGACTCGGGTTAGGAAACCGAGTTGACTCGGGTTAGGAAACCGAGTTGACTCGGGTTAGGAAACCGAGTTGACTCGGGTTAGGAAACCGAGTTGACTCGGGTTAGGAAACCGAGTTGACTCGGGATAGCAGACCGAGTTGACTCGGGTTAGCAGACCGAGTTGGCTCGGGTTAGGAAACCGAGTTGACTCGGGTTAGGAAACCGAGTTGACTCGGGTAAGGAAACCGAGTTGACTCGGGTTAGGAAACCGAGTTGACTCGGGTTAGGAAACCGAGTTGACTCGGGTTAGGAAACCGAGTTGACTCGGGTTAGCTGACCGAGTTGACTCGGGTTAGGAAACCGAGTTGACTCGGGTTAGCTGACCGAGTTGACTCGGGTTAAGAAACCGAGTTGACTCGGGTTAGGAAACCGAGTTGACTCGGGTTAGGAAACCGAGTTGACTCGGGTTAGGAAACCGAGTTGACTCGGGTTAGGAAACCGAGTTGACTCGGGTTAGGAAACCGAGTTGACTCGGGTTAGGAAACCGAGTTGACTCGGGTTAGGAAACCGAGTTGACTCGGGTTAGGAAACCGAGTTGACTCGGGTTAGGAAACCGAATTGACTCGGTTAAGCAGACCGAGTTGACTCGGGTTAACAGACCGAGTTGACTCGGGTTAGCAGACCGAGTTGACTCGGGTTAGCAGACCGAGTTGACTCGGGTTAGCAGACCGAGTTGACTCGGGTTAGGAAACCGAGTTGACTCGGGTTAGGAAACCGAGTTGACTCGGGTTAGGAAACCGAGTTGACTCGGGTTAGCAGACCGAGTTGACTCGGGTTAGCAGACCAAGTTGACTCGGGTTAGCAGACCGAGTTGACTCGGGTTAGCAGACCGAGTTGACTCGGGTTAGCAGACCGAGTTGGCTCGGGTAAGGAAACCGAGTTGACTCGGGTTAGGAAACCGAGTTGACTCGGGTTAGGAAACCGAGTTGACTCGGGTTAGGAAACCGAGTTGACTCGGGTTAGGAAACCGAGTTGACTCGGATTAGGAAACCGAGTTGACTCGGTTTAGCAGACCGAGTTTACTCGGCTTAGCAGACGGAGTTGACTCGGGTTAGGAAACCGAGTTGACTCGGGTTAGGAAACCGAGTTGACTCTTGTTAGGAAACCGAGTTGACTCGGGCTAGGAAACCGAGTTGACTCGGGTTAGGAAACCGAGTTGACTCGGGTTAGGACACCGAGTTGACTCGGGTTAGGAAACCGAGTTGACTCGGGTTAGGAAACCGAGTTGACTCGGGTTAGGAAACCGAGTTGACTCGGGTTAGGAAACCGAGTTGACTCGGGTTAGGAAACCGAGTTGACTCGGGTTAGCAGACCGAGTTGACTCGGGTTAGGAAACCGAGTTGACTCGGGTTAGGAAACCGAGTTGACTCGGGTTAGGAAACCGAGTTGACTCGGGTTAGGAAACCGAGTTGACTCGGGTTAGGAAACCGAGTTGACTCGGGTTAGGAAACCGAGTTGACTCGGGTTAGGAAACCGAGTTGACTCGGTTTAGCAGACCGAGTTGACTCGGGTTAGCAGACCGAGTTGACTCGGGTTAGCAGACCGAGTTGACTCGGGTTAACAGACCGAGTTGACTCGGGTTAGGAAACCGAGTTGACTCGGGTTAGGAAACCGAGTTGACTCGGTTTAGCAGACCGAGATGACTCGGGTTAGCAGACCGAGTTGACTCGGGTTAGGAAACCGAGTTGACTCGGGTTAGGAAACCGAGTTGACTCGGGTTAGGAAACCGAGTTGACTGGGGCTAGGAAACCGAGTTGACTCGGGTTAGGAAACCGAGTTGACTCGGGTTAGGAAACCGAGTTGACTCGGGTTAGGAAACCGAGTTGACTCGGGTTAGGAAACCGAGTTGACTCGGGTTAGGAAACCGAGTTGACTCGGGTTAGGAAACCGAGTTGACTCGGGTTAGGAAACCGAGTTGACTCGGGTTAGGAAACCGAGTTGACTCGGGTTAGGAAACCGAGTTGACACGGGTTAGGAAACCGAGTTGACTCGGGTTAGCAGTCCGAGTTGACTCGGGTTAGCAGACCGAGTTGACTCGGGTTAGCAGACCGAGTTGACTCGGGTTAGGAAACCGAGTTGACTCGGGTTAGGAAACCGAGTTGACTCGGGTTAGGAAACCGAGTTGACTCGGGTTAGAAGACCGAGTTGACTCGGGTTAGCAGACCGAGTTGGCTCGGGTTAGGAAACCGAGTTGACTCGGGTTAGGAAACCGAGTTGACTCGGGTTAGGAAACCGAGTTGACTCGGGTTAGGAAACCGAGTTGACTCGGATTAGGAAACCGAGTTGACTCGCATTTAGAAACCGAGTTGACTCGGTTTAGCAGACCGAGTTGACTTGGCTTAGCAGACCGAGTTGACTCGGCTTAGCAGACCGAGTTGACTCGGGTTAGCAGACCGAGTTGACTCGGGTTAGCAGACCGAGTTGACTCGGGTTAGCAGACCGAGTTGACTCGGGTTAGGAAACCGAGTTGACTCGGGTTAGGAAACCGAGTTCAATCGGGTTAGGAAACCGAGTTGACTCGGGTTAGGAAACCGAGTTGACTCGGGTTAGGAAACCGAGTTGACTCGGGTTAGCAGACCGAGTTGACTCGGGTTAGGAAACCGAGTTGACTCGGGTTAGGAAACCGAGTTGACTCGGGTTAGGAAACCGAGTTGACTCGGGTTAGGAAACCGAGTTGACTCGGGTTAGGAAACCGAGTTGACTCGGGTTAGGAAACCGAGTTGACTCGGGTTAGGAAACCGAGTTGACTCGGGTTAGGAAACCGAGTTGACTCGGGTTAGGAAACCGAGTTGACTCGGGTTAGGAAACCGAGTTGACTCGGGTAAGGAAACCGAGTTGACTCGGGTTAGGAAACCGAGTTGACTCGGATTAGAAAACCGAGTTGACTCGGATTAGGAAACCGAGTTGACTCGGTTTAGCAGACCGAGTTGACTCGGTTTAGCAGACCGAGTTGACTCGGGTTAGCAGACCGAGTTGACTCGGGTTAGCAGACCGAGTTGACTCGGGCTAGGAAACCGAGTTGACTCGGGTTAGGAAACCGAGTTGACTCGGGTTAGGAAACCGAGTTGACTCGGGTTAGGAAACCGAGTTGACTCGGGTTAGAAGACCGAGTTGACTCGGGTTAGCAGACCGAGTTGGCTCGGGTTAGGAAACCGAGTTGACTCGGGTTAGGAAACCGAGTTGACTCGGGTTAGGAAACCGAGTTGACTCGGGTTAGGAAACCGAGTTGACTCGGGTTAGGAAACCGAGTTGACTCGGGTTAGGAAACCGAGTTGACTCGGGTTAGCAGACCGAGTTGGCTCGGGTTAGGAAACCGAGTTGACTCGGTTTAGGAAACCGAGTTGACTCGGGTTAGGAAACCGAGTTGACTCGGGTTAGCAGACCGAGTTTACTCGGGTTAGGAAACCGAGTTGACTCGGGTTAGGAAACCGAGTTGACTCGGTTAAGCAGACCGAGTTGACTCGGCTTAGCAGACCGAGTTGACTCGGGTTAGCAGACCGAGTTGACTCGGGTTAGTAGACCGAGTTGACTCGGGTTAGGAAACCGAGTTGACTCGGGTTAGGAAACCGAGTTGACTCGGGTTAGGAAACCGAGTTGATTCGGGTTAGGAAACCGAGTTGACTCGGGTTAGGAAACCGAGTTGACTCGGGTTAGGAAACCGAGTTGACTCGGGTAAGGAAACCGAATTGACTCGGGTTAGGAAACCGAGTTGACTCGGATTAGGAAACCGAGTTGACTCGGATTAGGAAACCGAGTTGACTCGGTTTAGCAGACCGAGTTGACTCGGGTTAGCAGACCGAGTTGACTCGGGTTAGCAGACCGAGTTAACTCGGGTTAGGAAACCGAGTTGACTCGGGTTAGGAAACCGAGTTGACTCGGGTTAGGAAACCGAGTTGACTCGGGTTAGGAAACCGAGTTGACTCGGGTTAGGAAACCGAGTTGACTCGGGTTAGGAAACCGAGTTGACTCGGGTTAGGAAACCGAGTTGACTCGGGTTAGGAAACCGAGTTGACTCGGGTTAGGAAACCGAGTTGACTCGGGTTAGGAAACCGAGTTGACTCGGGTTAGGAAACCGAGTTGACTCGGGATAGCAGACCGAGTTGACTCGGGTTAGCAGACCGAGTTGGCTCGGGTTAGGAAACCGAGTTGACTCGGGTTAGGAAACCGAGTTGACTCGGGTTAGGAAACCGAGTTGACTCGGGTTAGCAGACCGAGTTGACTCACGTTAAGAAACTGAGTTCACTCGGGTTAGGAAACTGAGTTGACTCGGGTTAGGAAACCGAGTTGACTCGGGTTAGGAAACCGAGTTGACTCGGGTTAGGAAACCGAGTTGACTCGGGTTAGGAAACCGAGTTGACTCGGGTTAGGAAACCGAGTTGACTCGGGTTAGGAAACCGAGTTGACTCGGGTTAGGAAACCGAGTTGACTCGGGTTAGGAAAACGAGTTGACTCGGGTTAGGAAACCGAGTTGACTCGGGTTAGGAAACCGAGTTGACTCGGGTTAGCAGACCGAGTTGACTCGGGTTAGCAGACCGAGTTGACTCGGGTTAGGAAACCGAGTTGACTCGGGTTAGGAAACCGAGTTGACTCGGGTTAGGAAACCGAGTTAACTCGGGTTAGGAAACCGAGTTGACTCGGGTTAGGAAACCGAGTTGACTCGGGTTAGCTGACCGAGTTGACTCGGGTTAGGAAACCGAGTTGACTCGGGTTAGGAAACCGAGTTGACTCGGGTTAGGAAACCGAGTTGACTCGGGTTAGGAAACCGAGTTGATTCGGGTTAGGAAACCGAGTTGACTCGGGTTAGGAAACCGAGTTGACTCGGGTTAGGAAACCGAGTTGACTCGGGTTAGGAAACCGAGTTGACTCGGGTTAGGAAACCGAGTTGACTCGGGTTAGGAAACCGAGTTGACTCGGGTTAGGAAACCGAGTTGACTCGGGTTAGGAAACCGAGTTGACTCGGGTTAGGAAACCGAATTGACTCGGTTAAGCAGACCGAGTTGACTCGGGTTAGCAGACCGAGTTGACTCGGGTTAGCAGACCGAGTTGACTCGGGTTAGCAGACCGAGTTGACTCGGGTTAGGAAACCGAGTTGACTCGGGTTAGGAAACCGAGTTGACTCGGGTTAGGAAACCGAGTTGACTCGGGTTAGGAAACCGAGTTGACTCGGGTTAGCAGACCGAGTTGACTCGGGTTAGCAGACCGAGTTGACTCGGGTTAGCAGACCGAGTTGACTCGGGTAAGCCGACCGAGTTGACTCGGGTTAGCAGACCGAGTTGGCTCGGGTAAGGAAACCGAGTTGACTCGGGTTAGGAAACCGAGTTGACTCGGGTTAGGAAACCGAGTTGACTCGGGTTAGGAAACCGAGTTGACTCGGATTAGGAAACCGAGTTGACTCGGTTTAGCAGACCGAGTTTACTCGGCTTAGCAGACGGAGTTGACTCGGGTTAGGAAACCGAGTTGACTCGGGTTAGGAAACCGAGTTGACTCTTGTTAGGAAACCGAGTTGACTCGGGTTAGGAAACCGAGTTGACTCGGGTTAGGAAACCGAGTTGACTCGGGTTAGGAAACCGAGTTGACTCGGGTTAGGAAACCGAGTTGACACGGGTTAGGAAACCGAGTTGACTCGGGTTAGGAAACCGAGTTGACTCGGGTTAGGAAACCGAGTTGACTCGGGTTAGCAGACCGAGTTGACTCGGGTTAGGAAACCGAGTTGACTCGGGTTAGGAAACCGAGTTGACTCGGGTTAGGAAACCGAGTTGACTCGGGTTAGGAAACCGAGTTGACTCGGGTTAGGAAACCGAGTTGACTCGGGTTAGGAAACCGAGTTGACTCGGGTTAGCAGACCGAGTTGACTCGGGTTAGGAAACCGAGTTGACTCGGGCTAGCAGACCGAGTTAACTCGGGTTAGGAAACCGAGTTGACTCGGGTTAGGAAACCGAGTTGACTCGGTTTAGGAAACCGAGTTGACTCGGGTTAGGAAACCGAGTTGACTCGGGTTAGGAAACCGAGTTGACTCGGGTTAGGAAACCGAGTTGACTCGGGTTAGGAAACCGAGTTGACTCGGGTTAGGAAACCGAGTTGACTCGGGTTAGGAAACCGAGTTGACTCGGGTTATTAAACCGAGTTAACTCTGGTTAGGAAACCGAGTTGACTCGGGTTAGGAAACCGAGTTGACTCGGGTTAGGAAACCGAGTTGACTCGGGTTAGGAAACCGAGTTGACTCGGGTTAGGAAACCGAGTTGACTCGGGTTAGGAAACCGAGTTGACTCGGGTAAGGAAACCGAGTTGACTCGGGTTAGGAAACCGAGTTGACTCGGGTTAGGAAACCGAGTTGACTCGGGTTAGGAAACCGAGTTGACTCGGGTTAGGAAACCGAGTTGACTCGGGTTAGGAAACCGAGTTGACTCGGGTTAGGAAACCGAGTTGACTCGGGTTAGGAAACCGAGTTGACTCGGGTTAGGAAACCGAGTTGACTCGGGTTAGGAAACCGAGTTGACTCGGGTTAGGAAACCGAGTTGACTCGGGTTAGGAAACCGAGTTGACTCGGGTTAGGAAACCGAGTTGACTCGGGTTAGGAAACCGAGTTTACTCGGCTTAGCAGACCGAGTTGACTCGGGTTAGCAGACCGAGTTGACTCGGGCTAGGAAACCGAGTTGACTCGGGTTAGGAAACCGAGTTGACTCGGGTTAGGAAACCGAGTTGACTCGGGTTAGGAAACCGAGTTGACTCGGGTTAGGAAACCGAGTTGACTCGGGTTAGGAAACCGAGTTGACTCGGGTTATTAAACCGAGTTGACTCGGGTTAGGAAACCGAGTTGACTCGGGTTAGGAAACCGAGTTGACTCGGGTTAGGAAACCGAGTTGACTCGGGTTAGGAAACCGAGTTGACTCGGTTTAGCAGACCGAGTTGACTCGGGTTAGCAGACCGAGTTGACTCGGGTTAGCAGACCGAGTTGACTCGGGTTAACAGACCGAGTTGACTCGGGTTAGGAAACCGAGTTGACTCGGGTTAGGAAACCGAGTTGACTCGGTTTAGCAGACCGAGATGACTCGGGTTAGCAGACCGAGTTGACTCGGGTTAGGAAACCGAGTTGACTCGGGTTAGGAAACCGAGTTGACTCGGGTTAGGAAACCGAGTTGACTCGGGTTAGGAAACCGAGTTGACTCGGGTTAGGAAACCGAGTTGACTCGGGTTAGGAAACCGAGTTGACTCGGGTTAGGAAACCGAATTGACTCGGTTAAGCAGACCGAGTTGACTCGGGTTAGCAGACCGAGTTGACTCGGGTTAGCAGACCGAGTTGACTCGGGTTAGCAGACCGAGTTGACTCGGGTTAGGAAACCGAGTTGACTCGGGTTAGGAAACCGAGTTGACTCGGGTTAGGAAACCGAGTTGACTCGGGTTAGGAAACCGAGTTGACTCGGGTTAGCAGACCGAGTTGACTCGGGTTAGCAGACCGAGTTGACTCGGGTAAGCCGACCGAGTTGACTCGGGTTAGCAGACCGAGTTGACTCGGGTTAGCAGACCGAGTTGACTCGGGTTAGGAAACCGAGTTGACTCGGGTTAGGAAACCGAGTTGACTCGGGTTAGGAAACCGAGTTGACTCGGGTTAGGAAACCGAGTTGACTCGGGTTAGGAAACCGAGTTGACTCGGGTTAGGAAACCGAGTTGACTCGGGTTAGCAGACCGAGTTGACTCGGGTTAGCAGACCGAGTTGACTCGGGTAAGCCGACCGAGTTGACTCGGGTTAGGAAACCGAGTTGACTCGGGTTAGGAAACCGAGTTGACTCGGATTAGGAAACCGAGTTGACTCGGTTTAGAAGACCGAGTTTACTCGGCTTAGCAGACGGAGTTGACTCGGGTTAGGAAACCGAGTTGACTCTTGTTAGGAAACCGAGTTGACTCGGGTTAGGAAACCGAGTTGACTCGGGTTAGGAAACCGAGTTGACTCGGGTTAGGAAACCGAGTTGACACGGGTTAGGAAACCGAGTTGACTCGGGTTAGGAAACCGAGTTGACTCGGGTTAGGAAACCGAGTTGACTCGGGTTAGCAGACCGAGTTGACTCGGGTTAGGAAACCGAGTTGACTCGGGTTAGGAAACCGAGTTGACTCGGGTTAGGAAACCGAGTTGACTCGGGTTAGGAAACCGAGTTGACTCGGGTTAGGAAACCGAGTTGACTCGGGTTAGGAAACCGAGTTGACTCGGGTTAGGAAACCGAGTTGACTCGGGTTAGGAAACCGAGTTGACTCGGGTTAGGAAACCGAGTTGACTCGGGTTAGCAGACCGAGTTGACTCGGGTTATCAAACCGAGTTGACTCGGGCTAGCAGACCGAGTTAACTCGGGTTAGGAAACCGAGTTGACTCGGGTTAGGAAACCGAGTTGACTCGGTTTAGGAAACCGAGTTGACTCGGGTTAGGAAACCGAGTTGACTCGGGTTAGGAAACCGAGTTGACTCGGGTTAGGAAACCGAGTTGACTCGGGTTAGGAAACCGAGTTGACTCGGGTTAGGAAACCGAGTTGACTCGGGTTAGGAAACCGAGTTGACTCGGATTAGGAAACCGAGTTGACTCGGGTTAGGAAACCGAGTTAACTCTGGTTAGGAAACCGAGTTGACTCGGGTTAGGAAACCGAGTTGACTCGGGTTAGGAAACCGAGTTGACTCGGGTTAGGAAACCGAGTTGACTCGGGTTAGGAAACCAAGTTGACTCGGGTTAGGAAACCGAGTTGACTCGGGTTAGGAAACCGAGTTGACTCGGGTAAGGAAACCGAGTTGACTCGGGTTAGGAAACCGAGTTGACTCGGGTTAGGAAACCGAGTTGACTCGGGTTAGGAAACCGAGTTGACTCGGGTTAGGAAACCGAGTTGACTCGGGTTAGGAAACCGAGTTGACTCGGGTTAGGAAACCGAGTTGACTCGGGTTAGGAAACCGAGTTGACTCGGGTTAGGAAACCGAGTTGACTCGGGTTAGGAAACCGAGTTGACTCGGGTTAGGAAACCGAGTTGACTCGGGTTAGGAAACCGAGTTGACTCGGGTTAGGAAACCGAGTTTACTCGGCTTAGCAGACCGAGTTTACTCGGGTTAGCAGACCGAGTTGACTCGGGCTAGGAAACCGAGTTGACTCGGGTTAGGAAACCGAGTTGACTCGGGTTAGGAAACCGAGTTGACTCGGGTTAGGAAACCGAGTTGACTCGGGTTAGGAAACCGAGTTGACTCGGGTTAGGAAACCGAGTTGACTCGGGTTAGGAAACCGAGTTGACTCGGGTTAGGAAACCGAGTTGACACGGGTTAGGAAACCGAGTTGACTCGGGTTAGGAAACCGAGTTGACTCGGGTTAGGAAACCGAGTTGACTCGGGTTAGCAGACCGAGTTGACTCGGGTTAGGAAACCGAGTTGACTCGGGTTAGGAAACCGAGTTGACTCGGGTTAGGAAACCGAGTTGACTCGGGTTAGGAAACCGAGTTGACTCGGGTTAGGAAACCGAGTTGACTCGGGTTAGGAAACCGAGTTGACTCGGTTTAGCAGACCGAGTTGACTCGGTTTAGCAGACCGAGTTGACTCGGTTTAGCAGACCGAGTTGACTCGGGTTAGCAGACCGAGTTGACTCGGGTTAGGAAACCGAGTTGACTCGGGCTAGGAAACCGAGTTGACTCGGATTAGGAAACCGAGTTGACTCGGGTTAGGAAACCGAGTTGACTCGGATTAGGAAACCGAGTTGACTCGGGTTAGGAAACCGAGTTGACTCGGGTTAGGAAACCGAGTTGACTCGGGTTAGGAAACCGAGTTGACTCGGGTTAGGAAACCGAGTTGACTCGGGTTAGGAAACCGAGTTGACTCGGGTTAGGAAACCGAGTTGACTCGGGTTAGGAAACCGAGTTGACTCGGGTTAGGAAACCGAGTTGACTCGGGTTAGGAAACCGAGTTGACTCGGGTTAGGAAACCGAGTTGACTCGGGTTAGGAAACCAAGTTGACTCGGGTTAGGAAACCGAGTTGACTCGGGTTAGCAGACCGAGTTGACTCGGGTTAGGAAACCGAGTTGACTCGGGTTAGCAGACCGAGTTGACTCGGGTTAGGAAACCGAGTTGACTCGGGTTAGGAAACCGAGTTGACTCGGGTTAGGAAACCGAGTTGACTCGGGTTAGGAAACCGAGTTGACTCGGGTTAGGAAACCGAGTTGACTCGGGTTAGGAAACCGAGTTGACTCGGGTTAGCAGACCGAGTTGACTCGGGTTAGGAAACCGAGTTGACTCGGGTTAGGAAACCGAGTTGACTCGGGTTAGGAAACCGAGTTGACTCGGGTTAGGAAACCGAGTTGACTCGGCTTAGCAGACCGAGTTGACTCGGCTTAGCAGACCGAGTTGACTCGGGTTAGCAGACCGAGTTGACTCGGGTTAGGAAACCGAGTTGACTCGGGTTAGGAAACCGAGTTGACTCTTGTTAGGAAACCGAGTTGACTCGGGTTAGGAAACCGAGTTGACTCGGGTTAGGAAACCGAGTTGACTCGGGTTAGGAAACCGAGTTGACTCGGGTTAGGAAACCGAGTTGACTCGGGTTAGGAAACCGAGTTGACTCGGGTTAGGAAACCGAGTTGACTCGGGTTAGGAAACCGAGTTGACTCGGGTTAGGAAACCGAGTTGACTCGGGTTAGCAGACCGAGTTGACTCGGGTTAGGAAACCGAGTTGACTCGGGTTAGGAAACCGAGTTGACTCGGGTTAGGAAACCGAGTTGACTCGGGTTAGGAAACCGAGTTGACTCGGGTTAGGAAACCGAGTTGACTCGGTTTAGCAGACCGAGTTGACTCGGGTTAGCAGACCGAGTTGACTCGGGTTAGCAGACCGAGTTGACTCGGGTTAACAGACCGAGTTGACTCGGGTTAGGAAACCGAGTTGACTCGGGTTAGGAAACCGAGTTGACTCGGTTTAGCAGACCGAGATGACTCGGGTTAGCAGACCGAGTTGACTCGGGTTAGGAAACCGAGTTGACTCGGGTTAGGAAACCGAGTTGACTCGGGTTAGGAAACCGAGTTGACTCGGGTTAGGAAACCGAGTTGACTCGGGTTAGGAAACCGAGTTGACTCGGGTTAGGAAACCGAGTTGACTCGGGTTAGGAAACCGAGTTGACTCGGGTTAGGAAACCGAATTGACTCGGTTAAGCAGACCGAGTTGACTCGGGTTAGCAGACCGAGCTGACTCGGGTTAGCAGACCGAGTTGACTCGGGTTAGCAGACCGAGTTGACTCGGGTTAGGAAACCGAGTTGACTCGGGTTAGGAAACCGAGTTGACTCGGGTTAGGAAACCGAGTTGACTCGGGTTAGGAAACCGAGTTGACTCGGGTTAGCAGACCGAGTTGACTCGGGTTAGCAGACCGAGTTGACTCGGGTTAGCAGACCGAGTTGACTCGGGTAAGCCGACCGAGTTGACTCGGGTTAGCAGACCGAGTTGGCTCGGGTAAGGAAACCGAGTTGACTCGGGTTAGGAAACCGAGTTGACTCGGGTTAGGAAACCGAGTTGACTCGGGTTAGGAAACCGAGTTGACTCGGATTAGGAAACCGAGTTGACTCGGTTTAGCAGACCGAGTTTACTCGGCTTAGCAGACGGAGTTGACTCGGGTTAGGAAACCGAGTTGACTCGGGTTAGGAAACCGAGTTGACTCTTGTTAGGAAACCGAGTTGACTCGGGTTAGGAAACCGAGTTGACTCGGGTTAGGAAACCGAGTTGACTCGGGTTAGGAAACCGAGTTGACTCGGGTTAGGAAACCGAGTTGACACGGGTTAGGAAACCGAGTTGACTCGGGTTAGGAAACCGAGTTGACTCGGGTTAGGAAACCGAGTTGACTCGGGTTAGGAAACCGAGTTGACTCGGGCTAGCAGACCGAGTTGACTCGGGTTAGGAAACCGAGTTGACTCGGGTTAGGAAACCGAGTTGACTCGGGTTAGGAAACCGAGTTGACTCGGGTTAGGAAACCGAGTTGACTCGGGTTAGGAAACCGAGTTGACTCGGGTTAGGAAACCGAGTTGACTCGGGTTAGGAAACCGAGTTGACTCGGTTTAGCAGACCGAGTTGACTCGGGTTAGCAGACCGAGTTGACTCGGGTTAGGAAACCGAGTTGACTCGGGCTAGCAGACCGAAGTAACTCAGGTTAGGAAACCGAGTTGACTCGGGTTAGGAAACCGAGTTGACTCGGTTTAGGAAACCGAGTTGACTCGGTTTAGGAAACCGAGTTGACTCGGGTTAGGAAACCGAGTTGACTCGGGTTAGGAAACCGAGTTGACTCGGGTTAAGAAACCGAGTTGACTCGGGTTAGGAAACCGAGTTGACTCGGGTTAGGAAACCGAGTTGACTCGGGTTAGGAAACCGAGTTGACTCGGGTTAGGAAACCGAGTTGACTTGGGTTAGGAAAACGAGTTAACTCTGGTTAGGAAACCGAGTTGACTCGGGTTAGGAAACCGAGTTGACTCGGGTTAGGAAACCGAGTTGACTCGGGTTAGGAAACAAAGTTGACTCGGGTTAGGAAACCGAGTTGACTCGGGTTAGGAAACCGAGTTGACTCGGGTTAGGAAACCGAGTTGACTCGGGTTAGGAAACCGAGTTGACTCGGGTTAGGAAACCGAGTTGACTCGGGTTAAGAAACCGACTTGACTCGGGTTAGGAAACCGAGTTGACTCGGGTTAGGAAACCGAGTTGACTCGGGTTAGGAAACCGAGTTGACTCGGGTTAGGAAACCGAGTTGACTCGGGTTAGGAAACCGAGTTGACTCGGGTTAGGAAACCGAGTTGACTCGGGTTAGGAAACCGAGTTTACTCGGCTTAGCAGACCGAGTTGACTCGGGTTAGCAGACCGAGTTGACTCGGGCTAGGAAACCGAGTTGACTCGGGTTAGGAAACCGAGTTGACTCGGGTTAGGAAACCGAGTTGACTCGGGTTAGGAAACCGAGTTGACTCGGGTTAGGAAACCGAGTTGACTCGGGTTAGGAAACCGAGTTGACTCGGGTTATTAAACCGAGTTGACTCGGGTTATTAAACCGAGTTGACTCGGGTTAGGAAACCGAGTTGACTCGGGTTAGGAAACCGAGTTGACTCGGGTTAGGAAACCGAGTTGACTCGGGTTAGGAAACCGAGTTGACTCGGGTTAGGAAACCGAGTTGACTCGGGTTAGGAAACCGAGTTGATTCGGGTTAGGAAACCGAGTTGACTCGGGTTAGGAAACCGAGTTGACTCGGGTTAGGAAACCGAGTTGACTCGGATTAGGAAACCGAGTTGACTCGGATTAGGAAACCGAGTTGACTCGGTTTAGCAGACCGAGTTGACTCGGGTTAGCAGACCGAGTTGACTCGGGTTAGCAGACCGAGTTGACTCGGGTTAGGAAACCGAGTTGACTCGGGTTAGGAAACCGAGTTGACTCGGGTTAGGAAACCGAGTTGACTCGGGTTAGGAAACCGAGTTGACTCGGGTTAGGAAACCGAGTTGACTCGGGTTAGGAAACCGAGTTGACTCGGGTTAGGAAACCGAGTTGACTCGGGTAAGGAAACCGAGTTGACTCGGATTAGGAAACCGAGTTGACTCGGATTAGGAAACCGAGTTGACTCGGATTAGGAAACCGAGTTGACTCGGATTAGGAAACCGAGTTGACTCGGTTTAGCAGACCGAGTTGACTCGGGTTAGCAGACCGAGTTGACTCGGGTTAGCAGACCGAGTTGACTCGGGTTAGCAGACCGAGTTGACTCGGGTTAGGAAACCGAGTTGACTCGGGTTAGGAAACCGAGTTGACTCGGGTTAGGAAACCGAGTTGACTCGGGTTAGGAAACCGAGTTGACTCGGGTTAGGAAACCGAGTTGACTCGGGTTAGGAAACCGAGTTGACTCGGTTAAGCAGACCGAGTTGACTCGGCTTAGCAAACCGAGTTGACTCGGGTAAGCAGACCGAGTTGACTCGGGTTAGCAGACCGAGTTGACTCGGGTTAGGAAACCGAGTTGACTCGGGTTAGGAAACCGAGTTGACTCGGGTTAGGAAACCGAGTTGACTCGGGTTAGGAAACCGAGTTGACTCGGGTAAGGAAACCGAGTTGACTCGGGTTAGGAAACCGAGTTGACTCGGGTTAGGAAACCGAGTTGACTCGGATTAGGAAACCGAGTTGACTCGGGTTAGCAGACCGAGTTGACTCGGGTTAGCAGACCGAGTTGATTCGGGTTTGCAGACCGAGTTGACTCGGGTTAGGAAACCGAGTTGACTCGGGTTAGGAAACCGAGTTGACTCGGGTTAGGAAACCGAGTTGACTCGGGTTAGGAAACCGAGTTGACTCGGGTTAGGAAACCGAGTTGACTCGGGTTAGGAAACCGAGTTGACTCGGGTTAGGAAACCGAGTTGACTCGGGTTAGGAAACCGAGTTGACTCGGGTTAGGAAACCGAGTTGACTCGGGTTAGGAAACCGAGTTGACTCGGGATAGCAGACCGAGTTGACTCGGGTTAGCAGACCGAGTTGGCTCGGGTTAGGAAACCGAGTTGACTCGGGTTAGGAAACCGAGTTGACTCGGGTTAGCAGACCGAGTTGACTCGGGTTAAGAAACCGAGTTCACTCGGGTTAGGAAACTGAGTTGACTCGGGTTAGGAAACCGAGTTGACTCGGGTTAGGAAACCGAGTTGACTCGGGTTAGGAAACCGAGTTGACTCGGGTTAGGAAACCGAGTTGACTCGGGTTAGGAAACCGAGTTGACTCGGGTTAGGAAACCGAGTTGTCTCGGGTTAGGAAACCGAGTTGACTCGGGTTAGGAAACCGAGTTGACTCGGGTTAGGAAACCGAGTTGACTCGGGTTAGGAAACCGAGTTGACTCGGGTTAGGAAACCGAGTTGACTCGGGTTAGGAAAACGAGTTGACTCGGGTTAGGAAACCGAGTTGACTCGGGTTAGGAAACCGAGTTGACTCGGATTAGGAAACCGAGTTGACTCGGGTTAGAAGACCGAGTTGACTCGGGTTAGCAGACCGAGTTGACTCGGGTTAGCAGACCGAGTTGACTCGGGTTAGCAGACCGAGTTGACTCGGGTTAGGAAACCGAGTTGACTCGGGTTAGGAAACCGAGTTGACTCGGGTTAGGAAACCGAGTTGACTCGGGTTAGGAAACCGAGTTGACTCGGGTTAGGAAACCGAGTTGACTCGGGTTAGCTGACCGAGTTGACTCGGGTTAAGAAACCGAGTTGACTCGGGTTAGGAAACCGAGTTGACTCGGGTTAGGAAACCGAGTTGACTCGGGTTAGGAAACCGAGTTGACTCGGGTTAGGAAACCGAGTTGACTCGGGTTAGGAAACCGAGTTGACTCGGGTTAGGAAACCGAGTTGACTCGGGTTAGGAAACCGAATTGACTCGGTTAAGCAGACCGAGTTGACTCGGGTTAACAGACCGAGTTGACTCGGGTTAGCAGACCGAGTTGACTCGGGTTAGCAGACCGAGTTGACTCGGGTTAGCAGACCGAGTTGACTCGGGTTAGGAAACCGAGTTGACTCGGGTTAGGAAACCGAGTTGACTCGGGTTAGGAAACCGAGTTGACTCGGGTTAGCAGACCGAGTTGACTCGGGTTAGCAGACCGAGTTGACTCGGGTTAGCAGACCGAGTTGACTCGGGTTAGCAGACCGAGTTGACTCGGGTTAGCAGACCGAGTTGACTCGGGTTAGCAGACCGAGTTGGCTCGGGTAAGGAAACCGAGTTGACTCGGGTTAGGAAACCGAGTTGACTCGGGTTAGGAAACCGAGTTGACTCGGGTTAGGAAACCGAGTTGACTCGGGTTAGGAAACCGAGTTGACTCGGATTAGGAAACCGAGTTGACTCGGTTTAGCAGACCGAGTTTACTCGGCTTAGCAGACGGAGTTGACTCGGGTTAGGAAACCGAGTTGACTCGGGTTAGGAAACCGAGTTGACTCTTGTTAGGAAACCGAGTTGACTCGGGTTAGGAAACCGAGTTGACTCGGGTTAGGAAACCGAGTTGACTCGGGTTAGGAAACCGAGTTGACTCGGGTTAGGAAACCGAGTTGACTCGGGTTAGGAAACCGAGTTGACTCGGGTTAGGAAACCGAGTTGACTCGGGTTAGGAAACCGAGTTGACTCGGGTTAGCAGACCGAGTTGACTCGGGTTAGGAAACCGAGTTGACTCGGGTTAGGAAACCGAGTTGACTCGGGTTAGGAAACCGAGTTGACTCGGGTTAGGAAACCGAGTTGACTCGGGTTAGGAAACCGAGTTGACTCGGTTTAGCAGACCGAGTTGACTCGGGTTAGCAGACCGAGTTGACTCGGGTTAGCAGACCGAGTTGACTCGGGTTAACAGACCGAGTTGACTCGGGTTAGGAAACCGAGTTGACTCGGGTTAGGAAACCGAGTTGACTCGGTTTAGCAGACCGAGATGACTCGGGTTAGCAGACCGAGTTGACTCGGGTTAGGAAACCGAGTTGACTCGGGTTAGGAAACCGAGTTGACTCGGGTTAGGAAACCGAGTTGACTCGGGCTAGGAAACCGAGTTGACTCGGGTTAGGAAACCGAGTTGACTCGGGTTAGGAAACCGAGTTGACTCGGGTTAGGAAACCGAGTTGACTCGGGTTAGGAAACCGAGTTGACTCGGGTTAGGAAACCGAGTTGACTCGGGTTAGGAAACCGAGTTGACTCGGTTTAGCAGACCGAGTTGACTCGGGTTAGCAGTCCGAGTTGACTCGGGTTAGCAGACCGAGTTGACTCGGGTTAGCAGACCGAGTTGACTCGGGTTAGGAAACCGAGTTGACTCGGGTTAGGAAACCGAGTTGACTCGGGTTAGGAAACCGAGTTGACTCGGGTTAGAAGACCGAGTTGGCTCGGGTTAGGAAACCGAGTTGACTCGGGTTAGGAAACCGAGTTGACTCGGGTTAGGAAACCGAGTTGACTCGGGTTAGGAAACCGAGTTGACTCGGATTAGGAAACCGAGTTGACTCGGATTTAGAAACCGAGTTGACTCGGTTTAGCAGACCGAGTTGACTTGGCTTAGCAGACCGAGTTGACTCGGCTTAGCAGACCGAGTTGACTCGGGTTAGCAGACCGAGTTGACTCGGGTTAGCAGACCGAGTTGACTCGGGTTAGCAGACCGAGTTGACTCGGGTTAGCAGACCGAGTTGACTCGGGTTAGGAAACCGAGTTGACTCGGGTTAGGAAACCGAGTTGACTCGGGTTAGGAAACCGAGTTCAATCGGGTTAGGAAACCGAGTTGACTCGGAATAGGAAACCGAGTTGACTCGGGTTAGGAAACCGAGTTGACTCGGGTTAGCAGACCGAGTTGACTCGGGTTAGGAGACCGAGTTGACTCGGGTTAGGAAACCGAGTTGACTCGGGTTAGGAAACCGAGTTGACTCGGGTTAGGAAACCGAGTTGACTCGGGTTAGGAAACCGAGTTGACTCGGGTTAGGAAACCGAGTTGACTCGGGTTCGGAAACCGAGTTGACTCGGGTTAGGAAACCGAGTTGACTCGGGTTAGGAAACCGAGTTGACTCGGGTTAGGAAACCGAGTTGACTCGGGTTAGGAAACCGAGTTGACTCGGGTTAGGAAACCGAGTTGACTCGGATTAGAAAACCGAGTTGACTCGGATTAGGAAACCGAGTTGACTCGGTTTAGCAGACCGAGTTGACTCGGGTTAGCAGACCGAGTTGACTCGGGTTAGCAGACCGAGTTGACTCGGGTTAGGAAACCGAGTTGACTCGGGTTAGGAAACCGAGTTGACTCGGGTTAGGAAACCGAGTTGACTCGGGTTAGGAAACCGAGTTGACTCGGGTTAGGAAACCGAGTTGACTCGGGTTAGAAGACCGAGTTGACTCGGGTTAGCAGACCGAGTTGGCTCGGGCTAGGAAACCGAGTTGACTCGGGTTAGGAAACCGAGTTGACTCGGGTTAGGAAACCGAGTTGACTCGGCTTAGGAAACCGAGTTGACTCGGGTTAGGAAACCGAGTTGACTCGGGTTAGGAAACCGAGTTGACTCGGGTTAGCAGACCGAGTTGGCTCGGGTTAGGAAACCGAGTTGACTCGGGTTAGGAAACCGAGTTGACTCGGGTTAGCAGACCGAGTTGACTCGGGTTAGGAAACCGAGTTGACTCGGGTTAGGAAACCGAGTTGACTCGGTTAAGCAGACCGAGTTGACTCGGCTTAGCAGACCGAGTTGACTCGGGTTAGCAGACCGAGTTGACTCGGGTTAGTAGACCGAGTTGACTCGGGTTAGTAGACCGAGTTGACTCGGGTTAGTAGACCGAGTTGACTCGGGTTAGGAAACCGAGTTGACTCGGGTTAGGAAACCGAGTTGACTCGGGTTAGGAAACCGAGTTGACTCGGGTTAGGAAACCGAGTTGACTCGGGTTAGGAAACCGAGTTGACTCGGGTTAGGAAACCGAGTTGACTCGGGTAAGGAAACCGAGTTGACTCGGGTTAGGAAACCGAGTTGACTCGGATTAGGAAACCGAGTTGACTCGGATTAGGAAACCGAGTTGACTCGGTTTAGCAGACCGAGTTGACTCGGGTTAGCAGACCGAGTTGACTCGGGTTAGCAGACCGAGTTAACTCGGGTTAGGAAACCGAGTTGACTCGGGTTAGGAAACCGAGTTGACTCGGGTTAGGAAACCGAGTTGACTCGGGTTAGGAAACCGAGTTGACTCGGGTTAGGAAACCGAGTTGACTCGGGTTAGGAAACCGAGTTGACTCGGGTTAGGAAACCGAGTTGACTCGGGTTAGGAAACCGAGTTGACTCGGGTTAGGAAACCGAGTTGACTCGGGTTAGGAAACCGAGTTGACTCGGGTTAGGAAACCGAGTTGACTCGGGATAGCAGACCGAGTTGACTCACGTTAAGAAACCGAGTTCACTCGGGTTAGGAAACCGAGTTGACTCGGGTTAGGAAACCGAGTTGACTCGGGTTAGGAAACCGAGTTGACTCGGGTTAGGAAACCGAGTTGACTCGGGTTAGGAAACCGAGTTGACTCGGGTTAGGAAACCGAACTGACTCGGGTTAGGAAACCGAGTTGACTCGGGTTAGGAAACCGAGTTGACTCGGGTTAGGAAACCGAGTTGACTCGGGTTAGGAAACCAAGTTGACTCGGGTTAGGAAAACGAGTTGACTCGGGTTAGGAAACCGAGTTGACTCGGGTTAGGAAACCGAGTTGACTCGGGTTAGCAGACCGAGTTGACTCGGGTTAGCAGACCGAGTTGACTCGGGTTAGGAAACCGAGTTGACTCGGGTTAGGAAACCGAGTTGACTCGGGTTAGGAAACCGAGTTAACTCGGGTTAGGAAACCGAGTTGACTCGGGTTAGGAAACCGAGTTGACTCGGGTTAGGAAACCGAGTTGACTCGGGTTAGGAAACCGAGTTGACTCGGGTTAGGAAACCGAGTTGACTCGGGTTAGGAAACCGAGTTGACTCGGGTTAGGAAACCGAGTTGACTCGGGTTAGGAAACCGAGTTGACTCGGGTTAGGAAACCGAGTTGACTCGGGTTAGGAAACCGAGTTGACTCGGGTTAGGAAACCGAGTTGACTCGGGTTAGGAAACCGAATTGACTCGGTTAAGCAGACCGAGTTGACTCGGGTTAGCAGACCGAGTTGACTCGGGTTAGCAGACCGAGTTGACTCGGGTTAGCAGACCGAGTTGACTCGGGTTAGGAAACCGAGTTGACTCGGGTTAGGAAACCGAGTTGACTCGGGTTAGGAAACCGAGTTGACTCGGGTTAGCAGACCGAGTTGACTCGGGTTAGCAGACCGAGTTGACTCGGGTTAGCAGACCGAGTTGACTCGGGTAAGCCGACCGAGTTGACTCGGGTTAGCAGACCGAGTTGGCTCGGGTAAGGAAACCGAGTTGACTCGGGTTAGGAAACCGAGTTGACTCGGGTTAGGAAACCGAGTTGACTCGGGTTAGGAAGCCGAGTTGACTCGGATTAGGAAACCGAGTTGACTCGGTTTAGCAGACCGAGTTTACTCGGCTTAGCAGACGGAGTTGACTCGGGTTAGGAAACCGAGTTGACTCGGGTTAGGAAACCGAGTTGACTCGGGTTAGGAAACCGAGTTGACTCTTGTTAGGAAACCGAGTTGACTCGGGTTAGGAAACCGAGTTGACTCGGGTTAGGAAACCGAGTTGACTCGGGTTAGGAAACCGAGTTGACACGGGTTAGGAAACCGAGTTGACTCGGGTTAGGAAACCGAGTTGACTCGGGTTAGGAAACCGAGTTGACTCGGGTTAGGAAACCGAGTTGACTCGGGTTAGGAAACCGAGTTGACTCGGGTTAGGAAACCGAGTTGACTCGGGTTAGGAAACCGAGTTGACTCGGGTTAGGAAACCGAGTTGACTCGGTTTAGCAGACCGAGTTGACTCGGGTTAGCAGACCGAGTTGACTCGGGTTAGCAGACCGAGTTGACTCGGGTTAGGAAACCGAGTTGACTCGGGCTAGCAGACCGAGTTAACTCGGGTTAGGAAACCGAGTTGACTCGGGTTAGGAAACCGAGTTGACTCGGTTTAGGAAACCGAGTTGACTCGGGTTAGGAAACCGAGTTGACTCGGGTTAGGAAACCGAGTTGACTCGGGTTAGGAAACCGAGTTGACTCGGGGTAGGAAACCGAGTTGACTCGGGTTAGGAAACCGAGTTGACTCGGGTTAGGAAACCGAGTTGACTCGGGTTAGGAAACCGAGTTAACTCTGGTTAGGAAACCGAGTTGACTCGGGTTAGGAAACCGAGTTGACTCGGGTTAGGAAACCGAGTTGACTCGGGTTAGGAAACCGAGTTGACTCGGGTTAGGAAACCGAGTTGACTCGGGTTAGGAAACCGAGTTGACTCGGGTTAGGAAACCGAGTTGACTCGGGTTAGGAAACCGAGTTGACTCGGGTTAGCAGACCGAGTTGACTCGGGTTAGGAAACCGAGTTGACTCGGGTTAGGAAACCGAGTTGACTCGGGTTAGGAAACCGAGTTAACTCTGGTTAGGAAACCGAGTTGACTCGGGTTAGGAAACCGAGTTGACTCGGGTTAGGAAACCGAGTTGACTCGGGTTAGGAAACCGAGTTGACTCGGGTTAGGAAACCGAGTTGACTCGGGTTAGGAAACCGAGTTGACTCGGGTTAGGAAACCGAGTTGACTCTGGTTAAGAAACCGAGTTGACTCGGGTTAGGAAACCGAGTTGACTCGGGTTAGGAAACCGAGTTGACTCGGGTTAGGAAACCGAGTTGACTCGGGTTAGGAAACCGAGTTGACTCGGGTTAGGAAACCGAGTTGACTCGGGTTAGGAAACCGAGTTGACTCGGGTTAGGAAACCGAGTTGACTCGGGTTAGGAAACCGAGTTGACTCGGGTTAGGAAACCGAGTTGACTCGGGTTAGGAAACCGAGTTTACTCGGCTTAGCAGACCGAGTTGACTCGGGTTAGGAAACCGAGTTGACTCGGGTTAGGAAACCGAGTTGACTCGGGTTAGGAAACCGAGTTGACTCGGGTTAGGAAACCGAGTTGACTCGGGTTAGGAAACCGAGTTGACTCGGGTTATTAAACCGAGTTGACTCGGGTTATTAAACCGAGTTGACTCGGGTTAGGAAACCGAGTTGACTCGGGTTAGGAAACCGAGTTGACTCGGGTTAGGAAACCGAGTTGACTCGGGTTAGGAAACCGAGTTGATTCGGGTTAGGAAACAGAGTTGACTCGGGTTAGGAAACCGAGTTGACTCGGGTTAGGAAACCGAGTTGACTCGGGTTAGCAGACCGAGTTGACTCGGGTTAGGAAACCGAGTTGACTCGGGTTAGGAAACCGAGTTGACTCGGGTTAGGAAACCGAGTTGACTCGGGTTTGGAAACCGAGTTGACTCGGTTTAGCAGACCGAGTTGACTCGGGCTAGCAGACCGAGTTGACTCGGGTTAGCAGACCGAGTTGACTCGGGTTAGGAAACCGAGTTGACTCGGGTTAGGAAACCGAGTTGACTCGGGTTAGAAGACCGAGTTGACTCGGGTTAGCAGACCGAGTTGGCTCGGGTTAGGAAACCGAGTTGACTCGGGTTAGGAAACCGAGTTGACTCGGGTTAGGAAACCGAGCTGACTCGTGTTAGGAAACCGAGTTGACTCGGGTTAGGAAACCGAGTTGACTCGGGTTAGGAAACCGAGTTGACTCGGGTTAGGAAACCGAGTTGACTCGGGTTAGGAAACCGAGTTGACTCGGGTTAGGAAACCGAGTTGACTCGGGTTAGAAGACCGAGTTGACTCGGGTTAGCAGACCGAGTTGACTCGGGTTAGCAGACCGAGTTGACTCGGGTTAGGAAACCGAGTTGACTCGGGTTAGGAAACCAAGTTGACTTGGGTTAGCAGACCGAGTTGACTCGGGTTAGCAGACCGAGTTGACTCGGGTTAGGAAACCGAGTTGACTCGGGTTAGGAAACCGAGTTGACTCGGGTTAGGAAACCGAGTTGACTCGGGTTAGGAAACCGAGTTGACTCGGGTTAGGAAACCGAGTTGACTCGGGTTAGGAAACCGAGTTGACTCGGTTTAGCAGACCGAGTTGACTCGGGTTAGCAGACCGAGTTGACTCGGGTTAGGAAACCGAGTTGACTCGGGCTAGCAGACCGAGTTAACTCGGGTTAGGAAACCGAGTTGACTCGGTTTAGGAAACCGAGTTGACTCGGGTTAGGAAACCGAGTTGACTCGGGTTAGGAAACCGAGTTGACTCGGGTTAGGAAACCGAGTTGACTCGGGTTAGGAAACCGAGTTGACTCGGGTTAGGAAACCGAGTTGACTCGGGTTAGGAAACCGAGTTGACTCGGGTTAGGAAACCGAGTTGACTCGGGTTAGGAAACCGAGTTGACTCGGGTTAGGAAACCGAGTTAACTCTGGTTAGGAAACCGAGTTGACTCGGGTTAGGAAACCGAGTTGACTCGGGTTAGGAAACCGAGTTGACTCGGGTTAGGAAACCGAGTTGACTCGGGTAAGGAAACCGAGTTGACTCGGGTTAGGAAACCGAGTTGACTCGGGTTAGGAAACCGAGTTGACTCGGGTTAGGAAACCGAGTTGACTCGGGTTAGGAAACCGAGTTGACTCGGGTTAAGAAACCGAGTTGACTCGGGTTAGGAAACCGAGTTGACTCGGGTTAGGAAACCGAGTTGACTCGGGTTAGGAAACCGAGTTGACTCGGGTTAGGAAACCGAGTTGACTCGGGTTAGGAAACCGAGTTGACTCGGGTTAGGAAACCGAGTTGACTCGGGTTAGGAAACCGAGTTTACTCGGCTTAGCAGACCGAGTTGACTCGGGCTAGGAAACCGAGTTGACTCGGGTTAGGAAACCGAGTTGACTCGGGTTAGGAAACCGAGTTGACTCGGGTTAGGAAACCGAGTTGACTCGGGTTAGGAAACCGAGTTGACTCGGGTTAGGAAACCGAGTTGATTCGGGTTAGGAAACCGAGTTGACTCGGGTTAGGAAACCGAGTTGACTCGGGTTAGGAAACCGAGTTGACTCGGGTTAGCAGACCGAGTTGACTCGGGTTAGGAAACCGAGTTGACTCGGGTTAGGAAACCGAGTTGACTCGGGTTAGGAAACCGAGTTGACTCGGGTTTGGAAACCGAGTTGACTCGGTTTAGCAGACCGAGTTGACTCGGGTTAGCAGACCGAGTTGACTCGGGTTAGCAGACCGAGTTGACTCGGGTTAGGAAACCGAGTTGACTCGGGTTAGAAGACCGAGTTGACTCGGGTTAGCAGACCGAGTTGGCTCGGGTTAGGAAACCGAGTTGACTCGGGTTAGGAAACCGAGTTGACTCGGGTTAGGAAACCGAGCTGACTCGGGTTAGGAAACCGAGTTGACTCGGGTTAGGAAACCGAGTTGACTCGGGTTAGGAAACCGAGTTGATTCGGGTTAGGAAACCGAGTTGACTCGGGTTAGGAAACCGAGTTGACTCGGGTTAGGAAACCGAGTTGACTCGGGTTAGGAAACCGAGTTGACTCGGGTTAGGAAACCGAGTTGACTCGGGTTAGAAGACCGAGTTGACTCGGGTTAGCAGACCGAGTTGACTCGGGTTAGCAGACCGAGTTGACTCGGGTTAGGAAACCGAGTTGACTCGGGTTAGGAAACCAAGTTGACTTGGGTTAGCAGACCGAGTTGACTCGGGTTAGCAGACCGAGTTGACTCGGGTTAGGAAACCGAGTTGACTCGGGTTAGGAAACCGAGTTGACTCGGGTTAGGAAACCGAGTTGACTCGGGTTAGGAAACCGAGTTGACTCGGGTTAGCAGACCGAGTTGACTCGGATTAGGAAACCGAGTTGACTCGGTTTAGCAGACCGAGTTGACTCGGCTTAGCAGACCGAGTTGACTCGGGTTAGCAGACCGAGTTGACTCGGGTTAGCAGACCGAGTTGACTCGGGTTAGGAAACCGAGTTGACTCGGGTTAGGAAACCGAGTTGACTCGGGTTAGGAAACCGAGTTGAATCGGGTTAGGAAACCGAGTTGACTCGGGCTAGGAAACCGAGTTGACTCGGGTTAGGAAACCGAGTTGACTCGGGTTAGGAAACCGAGTTGACTCGGGTTAGGAAACCGAGTTGACTCGGGTTAGGAAACCGAGTTGACTCGGATTAGGAAACCGAATTGACTCGGATTAGGAAACCGAGTTGACTCGGTTTAGCAGACCGAGTTGACTTGGCTTAGCAGACCGAGTTGACTCGGCTTAGCAGACCGAGTTGACTCGGGTTAGCAGACCGAGTTGACTCGGGTTAGCAGACCGAGTTGACTCGGGTTAGGAAACCGAGTTGACTCGGGTTAGGAAACCGAGTTGACTCGGGTTAGGAAACCGAGTTGAATCGGGTTAGGAAACCGAGTTGACTCGGGTTAGGAAACCGAGTTGACTCGGGTTAGCAGACCGAGTTGACTCGGGTTAGGAAACCGAGTTGACTCGGGTTAGGAAACCGAGTTGACTCGGGTTAGGAAACCGAGTTGACTCGGGTTAGGAAACCGAGTTGACTCGGGTTAGGAAACCGAGTTGACTCGGGTTAGAAAACCGAGTTGACTCGGGTTAGGAAACCGAGTTGACTCGGGTTAGGAAACCGAGTTGACTCGGGTTAGGAAACCGAGTTGACTCGTATTAGGAAACCGAGTTGACTCGGATTAGGAAACCGAGTTGACTCGGTTTAGCAGACCGAGTTGACTCGGGTTAGCAGACCGAGTTGACTCGGGTTAGCAGACCGAGTTGACTCGGGTTGGGAAACCGAGTTGACTCGGGTTAGGAAACCGAGTTGACTCGGGTTAGGAAACCGAGTTGACTCGGGTTAGGAAACCGAGTTGACTCGGGTTAGGAAACCGAGTTGACTCGGGTTAGGAAACCGAGTTGACTCGGGTTAGAAGACCGAGTTGACTCGGGTTAGCAGACCGAGTTGGCTCGGGTTAGGAAACCGAGTTGACTCGGGTTAGGAAACCGAGTTGACTCGGGTTAGGAAACCGAGTTGACTCGGGTTAGGAAACCGAGTTGACTCGGGTTAGGAAACCGAGTTGACTCGGGTTAGGAAACCGAGTTGACTCGGGTTAGGAAACCGAGTTGACTCGGGTTAGGAAACCGAGTTGACTCGGGTTAGGAAACCGAGTTGACTCGGGTTAGGAAACCGAGTTGACTCGGGTTAGGAAACCGAGTTGACTCGGGTTAGCAGACCGAGTTGGCTCGGGTTAGGAAACCGAGTTGACTCGGTTTAGGAAACCGAGTTGACTCGGGTTAGGAAACCGAGTTGACACGGGTTAGCAGACCGAGTTGACTCGGGTTAGGAAACCGAGTTGACTCGGGTTAGGAAACCGAGTTGACTCGGTTTAGCAGACCGAGTTGACTCGGTTTAGCAGACCGAATTGACTCGGCTTAGCAGACCGAGTTGACTCGGGTTAGCAGACCGAGTTGACTCGGGTTAGGAAACCGAGTTGACTCGGGTTAGGAAACCGAGTTGACTCGGGTTAGGAAACCGAGTTGACTCGGGTTAGGAAACCGAGTTGACTCGGGTTAGGAAACCGAGTTGACTCGGGTTAGGAAACCGAGTTGACTCGGGTTAGGAAACCGAGTTGACTCGGGTTAGGAAACCGAGTTGACTCGGGTAAGGAAACCGAGTTGACTCGGGTTAGGAAACCGAGTTGACTCGGATTAGGAAACCGAGTTGACTCGGATTAGGAAACCGAGTTGACTCGGATTAGGAAACCGAGTTGACTCGGTTTAGCAGACCGAGTTGACTCGGGTTAGCAGACCGAGTTGACTCGGGTTAGCAGACCGAGTTGACTCGGGTTAGCAGACCGAGTTGACTCGGGTTAGGAAACCGAGTTGACTCGGGTTAGGAAACCGAGTTGACTCGGGTTAGGAAACCGAGTTGACTCGGGTTAGGAAACCGAGTTGACTCGGGTTAGGAAACCGAGTTGACTCGGGTTAGGAAACCGAGTTGACTCGGGTTAGGAAACCGAGTTGACTCGGGTTAGGAAACCGAGTTGACTCGGGATAGCAGACCGAGTTGACTCGGGTTAGCAGACCGAGTTGGCTCGGGTTAGCAGACCGAGTTGACTCGGGTTAGGAAACCGAGTTGACTCGGGTTAGCAGACCGAGTTGACTCGGATTAGGAAACCGAGTTGACTCGGTTTAGCAGACCGAGTTGACTCGGCTTAGCAGACCGAGTTGACTCGGCTTAGCAGACCGAGTTGACTCGGGTAAGCAGACCGAGTTGACTCGGGTTAGCAGACCGAGTTGACTCGGGTTAGGAAACCGAGTTGACTTGGGTTAGGAAACCGAGTTGAATCGGGTTAGGAAACCGAGTTGACTCGGGTTAGGAAACCGAGTTGACTCGGGTTAGCAGACCGAGTTGACTCGGGTTAGGAAACCGAGTTGACTCGGGTTAGGAAACCGAGTTGACTCGGGTTAGGAAACCGAGTTGACTCGGGTTAGGAAACCGAGTTGACTCGGGTTAGGAAACCGAGTTGACTCGGGTTAGGAAACCGAGTTGACTCGGGTTAGGAAACCGAGTTGACTCGGGTTAGGAAACCGAGTTGACTCGGGTTAGGAAACCGAGTTGACTCGGGTTAGGAAACCGAGTTGACTCGGGTTAGGAAACCGAGTTGACTCGGGTTAGGAAACCGAGTTGACTCGGGTTAGGAAACCGAGTTGACTCGGGTTAGCAGACCGAGTTGACTCGGGTTAGGAAACCGAGTTGACTCGGGTTAGGAAACCGAGTTGACTCGGGTTAGGAAACCGAGTTGACTCGGGTTAGGAAACCGAGTTGACTCGGGTTAGGAAACCGAGTTGACTCGGGTTAGGAAACCGAGTTGACTCGGGTTAGGAAACCGAGTTGACTCGGGTTAGGAAACCGAGTTGACTCGGGTTAGGAAACCGAGTTGACTCGGGTTAGCAGACCGAGTTGACTCGGGTTAGCAGACCGAGTTGACTCGGGTTAGCAGACCGAGTTGACTCGGGTTAGGAAACCGAGTTGACTCGGGTTAGGAAACCGAGCTGACTCGGGTTAGGAAACCGAGTTGACTCGGGTTAGGAAACCGAGTTGACTCGGGTTAGGAAACCGAGTTGACTCGGGTTAGGAAACCGAGTTGACTCGGGTTAGGAAACCGAGTTGACTCGGGTTAGGAAACCGAGTTGACTCGGGTTAGAAGACCGAGTTGACTCGGGTTAGCAGACCGAGTTGACTCGGGTTAGCAGACCGAGTTGACTCGGGTTAGGAAACCGAGTTGACTCGGGTTAGGAAACCAAGTTGACTCGGGTTAGCAGACCGAGTTGACTCGGGTTAGCAGACCGAGTTGACTCGGGTTAGGAAACCGAGTTGACTCGGGTTAGGAAACCGAGTTGACTCGGGTTAGGAAACCCAGTTGACTCGGGTTAGGAAACCGAGTTGACTCGGGTTAGCAGACCGAGTTGACTCGGATTAGGAAACCGAGTTGACTCGGTTTAGCAGACCGAGTTGACTCGGCTTAGAAGACCGAGTTGACTCGGGTTAGCAGACCGAGTTGACTCGGGTTAGCAGACCGAGTTGACTCGGGTTAGGAAACCGAGTTGACTCGGGTTAGGAAACCGAGTTGAATCGGGTTAGGAAACCGAGTTGACTCGGGCTAGGAAACCGAGTTGACTCGGGTTAGGAAACCGAGTTGACTCGGGTTAGGAAACCGAGTTGACTCGGGTTAGGAAACCGAGTTGACTCGGGTTAGGAAACCGAGTTGACTCGGATTAGGAAACCGAATTGACTCGGATTAGGAAACCGAGTTGACTCGGTTTAGCAGACCGAGTTGACTCGGCTTAGCAGACCGAGTTGACTCGGCTTAGCAGACCGAGTTGACTCGGGTTAGCAGACCGAGTTGACTCGGGTTAGCAGACCGAGTTGACTCGGGTTAGGAAACCGAGTTGACTCGGGTTAGGAAACCGAGTTGACTCGGGTTAGGAAACCGAGTTGAATCGGGTTAGGAAACCGAGTTGACTCGGGTTAGGAAACCGAGTTGACTCGGGTTAGCAGACCGAGTTGACTCGGGTTAGGAAACCGAGTTGACTCGGGTTAGGAAACCGAGTTGACTCGGGTTAGGAAACCGAGTTGACTCGGGTTAGGAAACCTAGTTGACTCGGGTTAGGAAACCGAGTTGACTCGGGTTAGAAAACCGAGTTGACTCGGGTTAGGAAACCGAGTTGACTCGGGTTAGGAAACCGAGTTGACTCGGGTTAGGAAACCGAGTTGACTCGTATTAGGAAACCGAGTTGACTCGGATTAGGAAACCGAGTTGACTCGGTTTAGCAGACCGAGTTGACTCGGGTTAGCAGACCGAGTTGACTCGGGTTAGCAGACCGAGTTGACTCGGGTTGGGAAACCGAGTTGACTCGGGTTAGGAAACCGAGTTGACTCGGGTTAGGAAACCGAGTTGACTCGGGTTAGGAAACCGAGTTGACTCGGGTTAGGAAACCGAGTTGACTCGGGTTAGGAAACCGAGTTGACTCGGGTTAGGAAACCGAGTTGACTCGGGTTAGGAAACCGAGTTGACTCGGGTTAGGAAACCGAGTTGACTCGGGTTAGGAAACCGAGTTGACTCGGGTTAGCAGACCGAGTTGGCTCGGGTTAGGAAACCGAGTTGACTCGGTTTAGGAAACCGAGTTGACTCGGGTTAGGAAACCGAGTTGACACGGGTTAGCAGACCGAGTTGACTCGGGTTAGGAAACCGAGTTGACTCGGGTTAGGAAACCGAGTTGACTCGGTTTAACAGACCGAGTTGACTCGGTTTAGCAGACCGAGTTGACTCGGCTTAGCAGACCGAGTTGACTCGGGTTAGCAGACCGAGTTGACTCGGGTTAGGAAACCGAGTTGACTCGGGTTAGGAAACCGAGTTGACTCGGGTTAGGAAACCGAGTTGACTCGGGTTAGGAAACCGAGTTGACTCGGGTTAGGAAACCGAGTTGACTCGGGTTAGGAAACCGAGTTGACTCGGGTTAGGAAACCGAGTTGACTCGGGTTAGGAAACCGAGTTGACTCGGGTTAGGAAACCGAGTTGACTCGGGTAAGGAAACCGAGTTGACTCGGGTTAGGAAACCGAGTTGACTCGGATTAGGAAACCGAGTTGACTCGGATTAGGAAACCGAGTTGACTCGGATTAGGAAACCGAGTTGACTCGGTTTAGCAGACCGAGTTGACTCGGGTTAGCAGACCGAGTTGACTCGGGTTAGCAGACCGAGTTGACTCGGGTTAGCAGACCGAGTTGACTCGGGTTAGGAAACCGAGTTGACTCGGGTTAGGAAACCGAGTTGACTCGGGTTAGGAAACCGAGTTGACTCGGGTTAGGAAACCGAGTTGACTCGGGTTAGGAAACCGAGTTGACTCGGGTTAGGAAACCGAGTTGACTCGGGTTAGGAAACCGAGTTGACTCGGGTTAGGAAACCGAGTTGACTCGGGTTAGGAAACCAAGTTGACTCGGGTTAGGAAACCGAGTTGACTCGGGTTAGGAAACCGAGTTGACTCGGGATAGCAGACCGAGTTGACTCGGGTTAGCAGACCGAGTTGGCTCGGGTTAGCAGACCGAGTTGACTCGGGTTAGGAAAATTAGTTGACTCGGGTTAGCAGACCGAGTTGACTCGGATTAGGAAACCGAGTTGACTCGGATTAGGAAACCGAGTTGACTCGGTTTAGCAGACCGAGTTGACTTGGCTTAGCAGACCGAGTTGACTCGGCTTAGCAGACCGAGTTGACTCGGGTAAGCAGACCGAGTTGGCTCGGGTTAGCAGACCGAGTTGACTCGGGTTAGGAAACCGAGTTGACTTGGGTTAGGAAACCGAGTTGAATCGGGTTAGGAAACCGAGTTGACTCGGGTTAGGAAACCGAGTTGACTCGGGTTAGCAGACCGAGTTGACTCGGGTTAGGAAACCGAGTTGACTCGGGTTAGGAAACCGAGTTGACTCGGGTTAGGAAACCGAGTTGACTCGGGTTAGGAAACCGAGTTGACTCGGGTTAGGAAACCGAGTTGACTCGGGTTAGGAAACCGAGTTGACTCGGGTTAGGAAACCGAGTTGACTCGGGTTAGGAAACCGAGTTGACTCGGGTTAGGAAACCGAGTTGACTCGGGTTAGGAAACCGAGTTGACTCGGGCAAGCAGACCGAGTTGACTCGGTTTAGCAGACCGAGTTGACTCGGCTTAGCAGACCGAGTTGACTCGGGTTAGCAGACCGAGTTGACTCGGGTAAGCAGACCGAGTTGACTCGGGTTAGCAGACCGAGTTGACTCGGGTTAGGAAACCGAGTTGACTCGGGTTAGGAAACCGAGTTGACTCGGCTTAGCAGACCGAGTTGACTTGGCTTAGCAGACCGAGTTGACTCGGGTTAGCAGACCGAGTTGACTCGGGTTAGGAAACCGAGTTGACTCGGGTTAGGAAACCGAGTTGACTCGGGTTAGGAAACCGAGTTGACTCGGGTTAGGAAACCGAGTTGACTCGGGTTAGGAAACCGAGTTGACTGGGGTAAGGAAACCGAGTTGACTCGGGTTAGGAAACCGAGTTGACTCGGATTAGGAAACCGAGTTGACTCGGGTTAGGAAACCGAGTTGACTCGGGTTAGCAGACCGAGTTGACTCGGGTTAGCAGACCGAGTTGACTCGGGTTAGGAAACCGAGTTGACTCGGGTTAGGAAACCGAGTTGACTCGGCTTAGCAGACCGAGTTGACTTGGCTTAGCAGACCGAGTTGACTCGGGTTAGCAGACCGAGTTGACTCGGGTTAGGAAACCGAGTTGACTCGGGTTAGGAAACCGAGTTGACTCGGGTTAGAAAACCGAGTTGACTCGGGTTAGGAAACCGAGTTGACTGGGGTAAGGAAACCGAGTTGACTCGGGTTAGGAAACCGAGTTGACTCGGATTAGGAAACCGAGTTGACTCGGATTAGGAAACCGAGTTGACTCGGATTAGGAAACCGAGTTGACTCGGTTTAGCAGACCGAGTTGACTCGGGTTAGCAGACCGAGTTGACTCGGGTTAGGAAACCGAGTTGACTCGGGTTAGGAAACCGAGTTGACTCGGGTTAGGAAACCGAGTTGACTCGGGTTAGGAAACCGAGTTGACTCGGGTTAGGAAACCGAGTTGACTCGGGTTAGGAAACCGAGTTGACTCGGGTTAGGAAACCGAGTTGACTCGGGTTAGGAAACCGAGTTGACTCGGGTTAGGAAACCGAGTTGACTCGGGTTAGGAAACCGAAATGACTCGGGTTAGGAAACCGAGTTGACTCGGGATAGCAGACCGAGTTGACTCGGGTTAGGAAACCGAGTTGACTCGGATTAGGAAACCGAGTTGACTCGGATTAGGAAACCGAGTTGACTCGGTTTAGCAGACCGAGTTGACTCGGCTTAGCAGACCGAGTTGACTCGGCTTAGCAGACCGAGTTGACTCGGGTTAGCAGACCGAGTTGACTCGGGTTAGCAGACCGAGTTGACTCGGGTTAGCAGACCGAGTTGACTCGGGTTAGGAAACCGAGTTGACTTGGGTTAGGAAACCGAGTTGAATCGGGTTAGGAAACCGAGTTGACTCGGGTTAGGAAACCGAGTTGACTCGGTTTAGCAGACCGAGTTGACTCGGTTTAGCAGACCGAGTTGACTCGGTTTAGCAGACCGAGTTGACTCGGTTTAGCAGACCGAGTTGACTCGGCTTAGCAGACCGAGTTGACTCGGGTTAGCAGACCGAGTTGACTCGGGTTAGCAGACCGAGTTGACTCGGGTTAGCAGACCGAGTTGACTCGGGTTAGGAAACCGAGTTGACTCGGGTTAGGAAACCGAGTTGACTCGGGTTAGGAAACCGAGTTGACTCGGGTTAGGAAACCGAGTTGACTCGGGTAAGGAAACCGAGTTGACTCGGATTCCTAACCCGAGTCAACTCGGTCTGCTAACCCGAGTCAACTCGGTTTCCTAACCCGAGTCAACTCGGTTTCCTAACCCGAGTCAACTCGGTTTCCTAACCCGAGCCAACTCGGTCTGCTAACCCGAGTCAACTCGGTCTGCTATCCCGAGTCAACTCGGTTTCCTAACCCGAGTCAACTCGGTTTCCTATCCCTAGTCAACTCGGTTTCCTAACCCGAGTCAACTCGGTTTCCTAACCCGAGTCAACTCGGTTTCCTAACCCGAGTCAACTCGGTTTCCTAACCCGAGTCAATTCGGTCTGCTAACCCGAGTCTACTCGGTCTGCTAACCCGAGTCAACTCGGTCTGCTAACCCGAGTCAACTCGGTCTGCTAAACCGAGTCAACTCGGTTTCCTAATCCGAGTCAACTCGGTTTCCTAACCCGAGTCAACTCGGTTTCCTTACCCGAGTCAACTCGGTTTCCTTACCCGAGTCAACTCGGTTTCCTAACCCGAGTCAACTCGGTTTCCTAACCCGAGTCAACTCGGTTTCCTAACCCGAGTCAACTCGGTTTCCTAACCCGAGTCAACTCGGTCTGCTAACCCGAGTCAACTCGGTCTGCTAACCCGAGTCAACTCGGTCTGCTAAGCCGAGTCAACTCGGTTTCCTAGCCCGAGTCAACTCGGTTTCCTAGCCCGAGTCAACTCGGTTTCCTAACCCGAGTCAATTCGGTCTGCTAACCCGAGTCAACTCGGTTTCCTAACCCGAGTCAACTCGGTTTCCTAAACCGAGTCAACTCGGTTTCCTAACCCGAGCCAACTCGGTCTGCTAACCCGAGTCAACTCGGTTTCCTAACCCGAGTCAACTCGGTTTCCTAACCCGAGTCAACTCGGTTTCCTAACCCGAGTCAACTCGGTTTCCTAACCCGAGTCAACTCGGTTTCCTAACCCGAGTCAACTCGGTTTCCTAACCCGAGTCAACTCGGTTTCCTAACCCGAGTCAACTCGGTTTCCTAACCCGAGCCAACTCGGTCTGCTAACCCGAGTCAACTCGGTCTTCTAACCCGAGTCAACTCGGTTTCCTAACCCGAGTCAACTCGGTTTCCTAACCCGAGTCAACTCGGTTTCCTAACCCGAGTCAACTCGGTCTGCTAACCCGAGTCAACTCGGTCTGCTAACCCGAGTCAACTCGGTCTGCTAACCCGAGTCAACTCGGTCTGCTAAACCGAGTCAACTCAGTTTCCTAATCCGAGTCAACTCGGTTTCCTAATCCGAGTCAACTCGGTTTCCTAATCCGAGTCAACTCGGTTTCCTAACCCGAGTCAACTCGGTTTCCTAACCCGAGTCAACTCGGTTTCCTAACCCGAGTCAACTCGGTTTCCTAACCCGAGTTAACTCGGTTTCCTAACCCGAGTCAACTCGGTTTCCTAACCCGAGTCAACTCGGTTTCCTAACCCGAGTCAACTCGGTTTCCTAACCCGAGTCAACTCGGTCTGCTAACCCGAGTCAACTCGGTTTCCTAACCCGAGTCAACTCGGTTTCCTAACCCGAGTCAACTCGGTTTCCTAACCCGATTGAACTCGGTTTCCTAACCCGAGTCAATTCGGTTTCCTAACCCGAGTCAACTCGGTTTCCTAACCCGAGTCAACTCGGTTTCCTAACCCGAGTCAACTCGGTTTCCTAACCCGAGTCAACTCGGTCTGCTAACCCGAGTCAACTCGGTCTGCTAACCCGAGTCAACTCGGTCTGCTAAGCCGAGTCAACTCGGTCTGCTAAGCCAAGTCAACTCGGTCTGCTAAACCGAGTCAACTCGGTTTCCTAATCCGAGTCAACTCGGTTTCCTAATCCGAGTCAACTCGGTTTCCTAACCCAAGTCAACTCGGTTTCCTAACCCGAGTCAACTCGGTTTCCTAACCCGAGTCAACTCGGTTTCCTAGCCCGAGTCAACTCGGTTTCCTAACCCGAGTCAACTCGGTTTCCTAACCCGAGTCAACTCGGTTTCCTAACCCGAGTCAACTCGGTCTGCTAACCCGAGTCAACTCGGTCTGCTAACCCGAGTCAACTCGGTCTGCTAACCCGAGTCAACTCGGTCTGCTAACCCGAGTCAACTCGGTCTGCTAAGCCGAGTCAACTCGGTCTGCTAAACCAAGTCAACTCGGTTTCCTAATCCGAGTCAACTCGGTTTCCTAACCCGAGTCAACTCGGTTTCCTAGCCCGAGTCAACTCGGTTTCCTAACCCGAGTCAACTCGGTTTCCTAACCCGAGTCAACTCGGTTTCCTAACCCGAGTCAACTCGGTCTGCTAACTCGAGTCAACTCGGTCTGCTAACCCGAGTCAACTCGGTCTGCTAACCCGAGTCAACTCGGTCTGCTAAGCCGAGTCAACTCGGTCTGCTAAACCGAGTCAACTCGGTTTCCTAATCCGAGTCAACTCGGTTTCCTAACCCGAGTCAACTCGGTTTCTTAACCCGAGTCAACTCGGTTTCCTTACCCGAGTCAACTCGGTTTCCTAACCCGAGTCAACTCGGTCTGCTAACCCGAGTCAACTCGGTTTCCTAACCCGAGTCAACTCGGTTTCCTAACCCGAGTCAACTCGGTTTCCTAACCCGAGTCAACTCGGTTTCCTAACCCGAGTCAACTCGGTCTGCTAACCCGAGTCAACTCGGTTTCCTAACCCGAGTCAACTCGGTTTCCTAACCCGAGTCAACTCGGTTTCCTAACCCGAGTCAACTCGGTTTCCTAACCCGAGTCAACTCGGTTTCCTAACCCGAGTCAACTCGGTTTCCTAACCCGAGTCAACTCGGTTTCCTAACCCGAGTCAACTCGGTTTCCTAACCCGAGTCAACTCGCTTTCCTAACATGAGTCAACTCGGTTTCCTAACCCGAGCCAACTCGGTCTGCTAACCCGAGTCAACTCGGTCTTCTAACCCGAGTCAACTCGGTTTCCTTACCCGAGTAACTCGGTCTGCTAAACCGAGTCAACTCGGTTTCCTAATCCGAGTCAACTCGGTTTCCTAATCCGAGTCAACTCGGTTTCCTAACCCGAGTCAACTCGGTTTCCTAACCCGAGTCAACTCGGTTTCCTAACCCGAGTCAACTCGGTTTCCTAACCCGAGTCAACTCGGTTTCCTAACCCGAGTCAACTCGGTCTGCTAACCCGAGTCAACTCGGTTTCCTAACCCGAGTCAACTCGGTTTCCTAACCCGAGCCAACTCGGTTTCCTAACCCGAGTCAACTCGGTTTCCTAACCCGAGTCAACTCGGTCTGCTAACACGAGTCAACTCGGTTTCCTAACCCGAGTCAACTCGGTTTCCTAACCCGAGTCAACTCGGTTTCCTAACCCGAGTCAACTCGGTCTGCTAACCCGAGTCAACTCGGTCTGCTAACCCGAGTCAACTCGGTCTGCTAACCCGAGTAACTCGGTCTGCTAAACCGAGTCAACTCGGTTTCCTTATCCGAGTCAACTCGGTTTCCTAATCCGAGTCAACTCGGTTTCCTAACCCGAGTCAACTCGGTTTCCTAACCCGAGTCAACTCGGTTTCCTAACCCGAGTCAACTCGGTTTCCTAACCCGAGTCAACTCGGTTTCCTAACCCGAGTCAACTCGGTTTCCTAACCCGAGTCAACTCGGTTTCCTAACCCGAGTCAACTCGGTTTCCTAACCCGAGTCAACTCGGTTTCCTAACCCGAGTCAACTCGGTCTGCTAACCCGAGTCAACTCGGTCTGCTAACCCGAGTCAACTCGGTTTCCTAACCCGATTCAACTCGGTTTCCTAACCCGAGTCAACTCGGTTTCCTAACCCGAGTCAACTCGGTCTGCTAACCCGAGTCAACTCGGTCTGCTAACCCGAGTCAACTCGGTCTGCTAACCCGAGTCAACTCGGTCTGCTAAGCCGAGTCAACTCGGTCTGCTAAACCGAGTCAACTCGGTTTCCTAATACGAGTCAACTCGGTTTCCTAATCCGAGTCAACTCGGTTTCCTAACCCGAGTCAACTCGGTTTCCTAACCCGAGTCAACTCGGTTTCCTAACCCGAGTCAACTCGGATTCCTAACCCGAGTCAACTCGGATTCCTAACCCGAGTCAACTCGGTTTCCTAACCCGAGTCAACTCGGTTTCCTAACCCGAGTCAACTCGGTTTCCTAACCCGAGTCAACTCGGTCAGCTAACCCGAGTCAACTCGGTTTCCTAACCCGAGTCAACTCGGTTTCCTAATCCGAGTCAACTCGGTTTCCTAACCCGAGTCAACTCGGTTTCCTAATCCGAGTCAACTCGGTTTCCTAACCCGAGTCAACTCGGTTTCCTAACCCGAGTCAACTCGGTCTGCTAACCCGAGTCAACTCGGTCTGCTAACCCGAGTCAACTCGGTCTTCTAACCCGAGTCAACTCGGTTTCCTAATCCGAGTCAACTCGGTTTCCTAACCCGAGTCAACTCGGTTTCCTAACCCGAGTCAACTCGGTTTCCTAACCCGAGTCAACTCGGTTTCCTAACCCGAGTCAACTCGGTTTCCTAACCCGAGTCAACTCGGTTTCCTAACCCGAGTCAACTCGGTTTCCTAACCCGAGTCAACTCGGTTTCCTAACCCGAGTCAACTCGGTTTCCTAACCCGAGTCAACTCGGTTTCCTAACCCGAGTCAACTCAGTTTCCTAACCCGAGTGAACTCGGTTTCTTAACCCGAGTCAACTCGGTCTGCTAACCCGAGTCAACTCGTTTCCTAACCCGAGTCAACTCGGTTTCCTAATCCGAGTCAACTCGGTTTCCTAACCCGAGCCAACTCGGTCTGCTAACCCGAGTCAACTCGGTCTGCTATCCCGAGTCAACTCGGTTTCCTAACCCGAGTCAACTCGGTTTCCTAACCCGAGTCAACTCGGTTTCCTAACCCGAGTCAACTCGGTTTCCTAACCCGAGTCAACTCGGTTTCCTAACCCGAGTCAACTCGGTTTCCTAACCCGAGTCAACTCGGTTTCCTAACCCGAGTCAACTCGGTTTCCTAACCCGAGTCAACTCGGTTTCCTAACCCGAGTCAACTCGGTCTGCTAACCCGAGTCAACTCGGTCTGCTAACCCGAGTCAACTCGGTCTGCTAACCCGAGTCAACTCGGTCTGCTAACCCGAGTCAACTCGGTCTGCTAAACCGAGTCAACTCGGTTTCCTAATCCGAGTCAACTCGGTTTCCTAACCCGAGTCAACTCGGTTTCCTTACCCGAGTCAACTCGGTTTCCTAACCCGAGTCAACTCGGTTTCCTAACCCGAGTCAACTCGGTTTCCTAACCCGAGTCAACTCGGTTTCCTAACCCGAGTCATTTCGGTCTGCTAACCCGAGTCAACTCGGTCTGCTAACCCGAGTCAACTCAGTCTGCTAAGCCGAGTCAACTCGGTCTGCTAAACCGAGTCAACTCGGTTTCCTAACCCGAGTCAACTCGGTTTCCTAACCCGAGTCAACTCGGTCTGCTAACCCGAGTCAACTCGGTTTCCTAACCCGAGTCAACTCGGTTTCCTAGACCGAGTCAACTCGGTTTCCTAACCCGAGCCAACTCGGTCTGCTAACCCGAGTCAACTCGGTTTCCTAACCCGAGTCAACTCGGTTTCCTAACCCGAGTCAACTCGGTTTCCTAACCCGAGTCAACTCGGTTTCCTAACCCGAGTCAACTCGGTTTCCTAACCCGAGTCAACTCGGTTTCCTAACCCGAGTCAACTCGGTCTGCTAACCCGAGTCAACTCGGTCTTCTAACCCGAGTCAACTCGGTTTTTCTAACCCGAGTCAACTCAGTTTCCTAACCCGAGTCAACTCGGTTTCCTAACCCGAGTCAACTCGGTCTGCTAACCCGAGTCAACTCGGACTGCTAACCCGAGTCAACTCGGTCTGCTAAACCGAGTCAACTCGGTTTCCTAATCCGAGTCAACTCGGTTTCCTAATCCGAGTCAACTCAGTTTCCTAACCCGAGTCAACTCGGTTTCCTTACCCGAGTCAACTCGGTTTCCTAACCCGAGTCAACTCGGTTTCCTAACCCGAGTCAACTCGGTTTCCTAACCCGAGTCAATTCGGTTTCCTAACCCGAGTCAACTCGGTTTCCTAACCCGAGTCAACTCGGTTTCCTAACCCGAGTCAACTCGGTTTCCTAACCCGAGTCAACTCGGTTTCCTAACCCGAGTCAACTCGGTTTCCTAACCCGAGTCAACTCGGTCTGCTAACCCGAGTCAACTCGGTTTCCTAACCCGAGTCAACTCGGTTTCCTAACCCGATTGAACTCGGTTTCCTAACCCGAGTCAACTCGGTTTCCTAACCCGAGTCAACTCGGTTTCCTAACCCGAGTCAACTCGGTCTGCTAACCCGAGTCAACTCGGTCTGCTAACCCGAGTCAACTCGGTCTGCTAAGCCGAGTCAACTCGGTCTGCTAAGCCGAGTCAACTCGGTCTGCTAAGCCAAGTCAACTCGGTCTGCTAAACCGAGTCAACTCGGTTTCCTAATATGAGTCAACTCGGTTTCCTAATCCGAGTCAACTCGGTTTCCTAACCCGAGTCAACTCGGTTTCCTAACCCGAGTCAACTCGGTTTCCTAACCCGAGTCAACTCGGTTTCCTAACCCGAGTCAACTCGGTTTCCTAACCCGAGTCAACTCGGTTTCCTAACCCGAGTCAACTCGGTCTGCTAACCCGAGTCAACTCGGTCTGCTAACCCGAGTCAACTCGGTCTGCTAACCCGAGTCAACTCGGTCTGCTAACCCGAGTCAACTCGGTCTGCTAACCCGAGTCAACTCGGTCTGCTAACCCGAGTCAACTCGGTCTGCTAACCCGAGTCAACTCGGTCTGCTAAGCCGAGTCAACTCGGTCTGCTAAACCAAGTCAACTCGGTTTCCTAATCCGAGTCAACTCGGTTTCCTAACCCGAGTCAACTCGGTTTCCTAACCCGAGTCAACTCGGTTTCCTAACCCGAGTCAACTCGGTCTGCTAACCCGAGTCAACTCGGTCTGCTAACCCGAGTCAACTCGGTCTGCTTACCCGAGTCAACTCGGTCTGCTAACCCGAGTCAACTCGGTCTGCTAAGCCGAGTCAACTCGGTCTGCTAAACCGAGTCAACTCGGTCTGCTTACCCGAGTCAACTCGGTCTGTTAAGCCGAGTCAACTCGGTCTGCTAACCCTAGTCAACTCGGTTTCCTAACCCGAGTCAACTCGGTTTCCTAACCCGAGTCAACTCGGTTTCCTAACCCGAGTCAACTCGGTTTCCTAGCCCGAGTCAACTCGGTCTGCTAACCCGAGTCAACTCGGTTTCCTAACCCGAGTCAACTCGGTTTCCTAACCCGAGTCAACTCGGTTTCCTAACCCGAGTCAACTCGGTTTCCTAACCCGAGTCAACTCGGTTTCCTAACCCGAGTCAACTCGGTTATCTAACCCGAGTCAACTCGGTCTGCTAACCCGAGTCAACTGGGTTTCCTAACCCGAGTCAACTCGGTTTCCTAACCCGAGTCAACTCGGTTTCCTAACCCGAGTCAACTCGGTTTCCTAACCCGAGTCAACTCGGTTTCCTAACCCGAGTCAACTCGGTTTCCTAACCCGAGTCAACTCGGTTTCCTAACCCGAGTCAACTCGGTTTCCTAACCCGAGTCAACTCGGTTTCCTAACCCGAGTCAACTCGGTTTCCTAACCCGAGTCAACTCGGTTTCCTAACCCGAGTCAACTCGGTTTCCTAACCCGAGTCAACTCGGTTTCCTAACCCGAGTCAACTCGGTTTCCTAACCCGAGTCAACTCGGTCTGCTAACCCGAGTCAACTCGGTCTGCTAACCCGAGTCAACTCGGTTTCCTAACCCGAGTCAACTCGGTCTGCTAAACCGAGTTGACTCGGGTTAGGAAACCGAGTTGACTCGGGTTAGGAAACCGAGTTGACTCGGGTTAGCAGACCGAGTTGACTCGGGTTAGGAAACCGAGTTGACTCGGGTTAGGAAACCGAGTTGACTCGGATTAGGAAACCGAGTTGACTCGGTTTAGCAGACCGAGTTGACTCGGGTTAGCAGACCGAGTTGACTCGGGTTAGCATACCGAGTTGACTCGGGTTAGCAGACCGAGTTGACTCGGGTTAGCAGACCGAGTTGACTCGGGTTAGGAAACCGAGTTGACTCGGGTTAGGAAACCGAGTTGACTCGGGTTAGGAAACCGAGTTGACTCGGGTTAGGAAACCGAGTTGACTCGGGTTAGGAAACCGAGTTGACTCGGGTTAGGAAACCGAGTTGACTCGGGTTAGGAAACCGAGTTGACTCGGGTTAGGAAACCAAGTTGACTCGGGTTAGGAAACCGAGTTGACTCGGGTTAGCAGACCGAGTTGACTCGGGTTAGGAAACCGAGTTGACTCGGGTTAGCAGACCGAGTTGACTCGGGTTAGGAAACCGAGTTGACTCGGGTTAGGAAACCGAGTTGACTCGGGTTAGGAAACCGAGTTGACTCGGGTTAGGAAACCGAGTTGACTCGGGTTAGGAAACCGAGTTGACTCGGGTTAGCAGACCGAGTTGACTCGGGTTAGGAAACCGAGTTGACTCGGGTTAGGAAACCGAGTTGACTCGGGTTAGGAAACCGAGTTGACTCGGGTTAGGAAACCGAGTTGACTCGGGTTAGCAGACTGAGTTGACTCGGCTTAGCAGACCGAGTTGACTCGGGTAAGCAGACCGAGTTGACTCGGTTTAGCAGACCGAGTTGACTCGGCTTAGCAGACCGAGTTGACTCGGCTTAGCAGACCGAGTTGACTCGGGTTAGCAGACCGAGTTGACTCGGGTTAGCAGACCGAGTTGACTCGGGTTAGCAGACCGAGTTGACTCGGGTTAGGAAACCGAGTTGACTCGGGTTAGGAAACCGAGTTGACTCGGGTTAGGAAACCGAGTTGACTCGGGTTAGGAAACCGAGTTGACTCGGGTTAGGAAACCGAGTTGACTCGGATTAGGAAACCGAGTTGACTTGGTTTAGCAGACCGAGTTGACTCGGCTTAGCAGACAGAGTTGACTCGGGTTAGCAGACCGAGTTGACTCGGGTTAGCAGACCAAGTTGACTCGGGTTAGCAGACCGAGTTGACTCGGGTTAGCAGACCGAGTTGACTCGGGTTAGGAAACCGAGTTGACTCGGGTTAGGAAACCGAGTTGACTCGGGTTAGGAAACCGAGTTGACTCGGGTTAGGAAACCGAGTTGACTCGGGCTAGGAAACCGAGTTGACTCGGGTTAGGAAACCGAGTTGACTCTGGTTAGGAAACCGAGTTGACTCGGATTAGGAAACCGAGTTGACTCGGATTAGGAAACCGAGTTGACTCGGTTTAGCAGACCGAGTTGACTTGGCTTAGCAGACCGAGTTGACTCGGGTTAGCAGACCGAGTTGACTCGGGTTAGGAAACCGAGTTGACTCGGGCTAGGAAACCGAGTTGACTCGGGTTAGGAAACCGAGTTGACTCGGGTTAGGAAACCGAGTTCAATCGGGTTAGGAAACCGAGTTGACTCCGGTTAGGAAACCGAGTTGACTCGGGTTAGCAGACCGAGTTGACTCGGGTTAGGAAACCGAGTTGACTCGGGTTAGGAAACCGAGTTGACTCGGGTTAGGAAACCGAGTTGACTCGGGTTAGGAAACCGAGTTGACTCGGGTTAGGAAACCGAGTTGACTCGGGTTAGGAAACCGAGTTGACTCGGGCTAGGAAACCGAGTTGACTCGGGTTAGGAAACCGAGTTGACTCGGGTTAGGAAACCGAGTTGACTCGGGTTAGGAAACCGAGTTGACTCGGATTAGGAAACCGAGTTGACTCGGATTAGGAAACCGAGTTGACTCGGATTAGGAAACCGAGTTGACTCGGTTTAGCAGACCGAGTTGACTCGGGTTAGCAGACCGAGTTGACTCGGGTTAGCAGACCGAGTTGACTCGGGTTAGGAAACCGAGTTGACTCGGGTTAGGAAACCGAGTTGACTCGGGTTAGGAAACCGAGTTGACTCGGGTTAGGAAACCGAGTTGACTCGGGTTAGAAGACCGAGTTGACTCGGGTTAGCAGACCGAGTTGACTCGGGTTAGGAAACCGAGTTGACTCGGGTTAGGAAACCGAGTTGACTCGGGTTAGGAAACCGAGTTGACTCGGGTTAGGAAACCGAGTTGACTCGGGTTAGGAAACCGAGTTGACTCGGGTTAGCAGACCGAGTTGGCTCGGGTTAGGAAACCGAGTTGACTCGGCTTAGGAAACCGAGTTGACTCGGGTTAGGAAACCGAGTTGACTCGGGTTAGCAGACCGAGTTGACTCGGGTTAGGAAACCGAGTTGACTCGGTTTAGCAGACCGAGTTGACTCGGTTTAGCAGACCGAGTTGACTCGGCTTAGCAGACCGAGTTGACTCGGGTTAGCAGACCGAGTTGACTCGGGTTAGCAGACCGAGTTGACTCGGGTTAGGAAACCGAGTTGACTCGGGTTAGGAAACCGAGTTGACTCGGGTTAGGAGACCGAGTTGACTCGGGTTAGGAAACCGAGTTGACTCGGGTTAGGAAACCGAGTTGACTCGGGTTAGGAAACCAAGTTGACTCGGGTAAGGAAACCGAGTTGACTCGGGTTAGGAAACCGAGTTGACTCGGATTAGGAAACTGAGTTGACTCGGATTAGGAAACCGAGTTGACTCGGTTTAGCAGACCGAGTTGACTCGGGTTAGCAGACCGAGTTGACTCGGGTTAGCAGACCGAGTTGACTCGGGTTAGCAGACCGAGGTGACTCGGGTTAGGAAACCGAGTTGACTCGGGTTAGGAAACCGAGTTGACTCGGGTTAGGAAACCGAGTTGACTCGGGTTAGCAAACCGAGTTGACTCGGGTTAGGAAACCGAGTTGACTCGGGTTAGGAAACCGAGTTGACTCGGGTTAGGAAACCGAGTTGACTCGGGTTAGGAAACCGAGTTGACTCGGTTAAGCAGACCGAGTTGACTCGGCTTAGCAAACCGAGTTGCCTCGGGTTAGCAGACCGAGTTGACTCGGGTTAGGAAACCAAGTTGACTCGGGTAAGGAAACCGAGTTGACTCGGGTTAGGAAACCGAGTTGACTCGGATTAGGAAACCGAGTTGACTCGGATTAGGAAACCGAGTTGACTCGGTTTAGCAGACCGAGTTGACTCGGGTTAGCAGACCGAGTTGACTCGGGTTAGCAGACCGAGTTGACTCGGGTTAGCAGACCGAGGTGACTCGGGTTAGGAAACCGAGTTGACTCGGGTTAGGAAACCGAGTTGACTCGGGTTAGGAAACCGAGTTGACTCGGGTTAGGAAACCGAGTTGACTCGGGTTAGGAAACCGAGTTGACTCGGGTTAGGAAACCGAGTTGACTCGGGTTAGGAAACCGAGTTGACTCGGGTTAGCAGACCGAGTTGGCTCGGGTTAGGAAACCGAGTTGACTCGGCTTAGGAAACCGAGTTGACTCGGGTTAGGAAACCGAGTTGACTCGGGTTAGCAGACCGAGTTGACTCGGGTTAGGAAACCGAGTTGACTCGGGTTAGGAAACCGAGTTGACTCGGTTTAGCAGACCGAGTTGACTCGGTTTAGCAGACCGAGTTGACTCGGCTTAGCAGACCGAGTTGACTCGGGTTAGCAGACCGAGTTGACTCGGGTTAGCAGACCGAGTTGACTCGGGTTAGGAAACCGAGTTGACTCGGGTTAGGAAACCGAGTTGACTCGGGTTAGGAAACCGAGTTGACTCGGGTTAGGAGACCGAGTTGACTCGGGTTAGGAAACCGAGTTGACTCGGGTTAGGAAACCGAGTTGACTCGGGTTAGGAAACCAAGTTGACTCGGGTAAGGAAACCGAGTTGACTCGGGTTAGGAAACCGAGTTGACTCGGATTAGGAAACCGAGTTGACTCGGATTAGGAAACCGAGTTGACTCGGTTTTGCAGACCGAGTTGACTCGGGTTAGCAGACCGAGTTGACTCGGGTTAGCAGACCGAGTTGACTCGGGTTAGCAGACCGAGGTGACTCGGGTTAGGAAACCGAGTTGACTCGGGTTAGGAAACCGAGTTGACTCGGGTTAGGAAACCGAGTTGACTCGGGTTAGGAAACCGAGTTGACTCGGGTTAGGAAACCGAGTTGACTCGGGTTAGGAAACCGAGTTGACTCGGGTTAGGAAACCGAGTTGACTCGGGTTAGGAAACCGAGTTGACTCGGGTAAGGAAACCGAGTTGACTCGGGTTAGGAAACCGAGTTGACTCGGGTTAGGAAACCGAGTTGACTCGGATTAGGAAACCGAGTTGACTCGGGTTAGCATACCGAGTTGGCTCGGGTTAGCAGACCGAGTTGACTCGGGTTAGCAGACCGAGTTGACTCGGGTTAGGAAACCGAGATGACTCGGGTTAGGAAACCGAGTTGACTCGGGTTAGGAAACCGAGTTGACTCGGGTTAGGAAACCGAGTTGACTCGGGTTAGGAAACCGAGTTGACTCGGGTTAGGAAACCGAGATGACTCGGGTTAGGAAACCGAGTTGACTCGGGTTAGGAAACCGAGTTGACTCGGGTTAGGAAACCAAGTTGACTCGGGTTAGGAAACCGAGTTGACTCGGGTTAGCAGACCGAGTTGACTCGGGTTAGGAAACCGAGTTGACTCGGGTTAGCAGACCGAGTTGACTCGGGTTAGGAAACCGAGTTGACTCGGGTTAGGAAACCGAGTTGACTCGGGTTAGGAAACCGAGTTGACTCGGGTTAGCAGACCGAGTTGACTCGGGTTAGGAAACCGAGTTGACTCGGGTTAGGAAACCGAGTTGACTCGGGTTAGGAAACCGAGTTGACTCGGGTTAGGAAACCGAGTTGACTCGGTTTAGCAGACCGAGTTGACTCGGCTTAGCAGACCGAGTTGACTCGGGTTAGCAGACCGAGTTGACTCGGGTTAGCAGACCGAGTTGACTCGGGTTAGGAGACCGAGTTGACTCGGGTTAGGAAACCGAGTTGACTCGGGTTAGGAAACCGAGTTGACTCGGGTTAGGAAACCGAGTTGACTCGGGTTAGGAAACCGAGTTGACTCGGGTTAGGAAACCGAGTTGACTCTGATTAGGAAACCGAGTTGACTTGGTTTAGCAGACCGAGTTGACTCGGCTTAGCAGACCGAGTTGACTCGGGTTAGCAGACCGAGTTGACTCGGGTTAGCAGACCGAGTTGACTCGGGTTAGGAAACCGAGTTGACTCGGGCTAGGAAACCGAGTTGACTCGGGTTAGGAAACCGAGTTGACTCGGGTTAGGAAACCGAGTTCAATCGGGTTAGGAAACCGAGTTGACTCGGGTTAGGAAACCGAGTTGACTCGGGTTAGCAGACCGAGTTGACTCGGGTTAGGAAACCGAGTTGACTCGGGTTAGGAAACCGAGTTGACTCGGGTTAGGAAACCGAGTTGACTCGGGTTAGGAAACCGAGTTGACTCGGGCTAGGAAACCGAGTTGACTCGGGTTAGGAAACCGAGTTGACTCGGGCTAGGAAACCGAGTTGACTCGGGTTAGGAAACCGAGTTGACTCGGATTAGGAAAAGGAAGGAGTTGACTCGGGTTAGGAAACCGAGTTGACTCGGGTTAGCAGACCGAGTTGACTCGGGTTAGGAAACCGAGTTGACTCGGGCTAGGAAACCGAGTTGACTCGGGTTAGGAAACCGAGTTGACTCGGGTTAGGAAACCGAGTTCAATCGGGTTAGGAAACCGAGTTGACTCGGGTTAGGAAACCGAGTTGACTCGGGTTAGCAGACCGAGTTGACTCGGGTTAGGAAACCGAGTTGACTCGGGTTAGCAGACCGAGTTGACTCGTGTTAGGAAACCGAGTTGACTCGGGTTAGGAAACCGAGTTGACTCGGGTTAGGAAACCGAGTTGACTCGGGTTAGGAAACCGAGTTGACTCTGGTTAGGAAACCGAGTTGACTCGGATTAGGAAACCGAGTTGACTCGGATTAGGAAACCGAGTTGACTCGGATTAGGAAACCGAGTTGACTCGGTTTAGCAGACCGAGTTGACTTGGCTTAGCAGACCGAGTTGACTCGGCATAGCAGACCGAGTTGACTCGGGTTAGCAGACCGAGTTGACTCGGGTAAGGAAACCGAGTTGACTCGGGTTAGGAAACCGAGTTGACTCGGATTAGGAAACCGAGTTGACTCGGGTTAGCAGACCGAGTTGACTCGGGTTAGCAGACCGAGTTGACTCGGGTTAGGAAACCGAGTTGACTCGGGTTAGCAGACCGAGTTGACTCGGGTTAGGAAACCGAGTTGACTCGGGTTAGGAAACCGAGTTGACTCGGGTTAGGAAACCGAGTTGACTCGGGTTAGGAAACCGAGTTGACTCGGGTTAGGAAACCGAGTTGACTCGGGCTAGGAAACCGAGTTGACTCGGGTTAGGAAACCGAGTTAACTCGGGTTAGGAAACCGAGTTGACTCGGGTTAGGAAACCGAGTTGACTCGGATTAGGAAACCGAGTTGACTCGGATTAGGAAACCGAGTTGACTCGGATTAGGAAACCGAGTTGACTCGGTTTAGCAGACCGAGTTGACTCGGGTTAGCAGACCGAGTTGACTTGGGTTAGCAGACCGAGTTGACTCGGGTTAGGAAACCGAGTTGACTCGGGTTAGGAAACCGAGTTGACTCGGGCTAGGAAACCGAGTTGACTCGGGTTAGGAAACCGAGTTGACTCGGGTTAGAAGACCGAGTTGACTCGGGTTAGCAGACCGAGTTGACTTGGGTTAGGAAACCGAGTTGACTCGGGTTAGGAAACCGAGTTGACTCGGGTTAGGAAACCGAGTTGACTCGGGTTAGGAAACCGAGTTGACTCGGGTTAGGAAACCGAGTTGACTCGGGTTAGGAAACCGAGTTGACTCGGGTTAGCAGACCGAGTTGGCTCGGGTTAGGAAACCGAGTTGACTCGGCTTAGGAAACCGAGTTGACTCGGGTTAGGAAACCGAGTTGACTCGGGTTAGCAGACCGAGTTGACTCGGGTTAGGAAACCGAGCTGACTCGGGTTAGGAAACCGAGTTGACTCGGTTTAGCAGACCGAGTTGACTCGGTTTAGCAGACCGAGTTGACTCGGCTTAGCAGACCGAGTTGACTCGGGTTAGCAGACCGAGTTGACTCGGGTTAGCAGACCGAGTTGACTCGGGTTAGGAAACCGAGTTGACTCGGGTTAGGAAACCGAGTTGACTCGGGTTAGGAGACCGAGTTGACTCGGGTTAGGAAACCGAGTTGACTCGGGTTAGGAAACCGAGTTGACTCGGGTTAGGAAACCGAGTTGACTCGGGTAAGGAAACCGAGTTGACTCGGGTTAGGAAACCGAGTTGACTCGGATTAGGAAACCGAGTTGACTTGGTTTAGCAGACCGAGTTGAATCGGGTTAGCAGACCGAGTTGACTCGGGTTAGCAGACCGAGTTGACTCGGGTTAGCAGACCGAGTTGACTCGGGTTAGCAGACCGAGGTGACTCGGGTTAGGAAACCGAGTTGACTCGGGTTAGGAAACGGAGTTGACTCGGGTTAGGAAACCGAGTTGACTCGGGTTAGGAAACCGAGTGGACTCGGGTTAGGAAACCGAGTTGACTCGGGTTAGGAAACCGAGTTGACTCGGGTTAGGAAACCGAGTTGACTCGGGTTAGGAAACCGAGTTGACTCGGGTTAGGAAACCGAGTTGACTCGGGTTAGGAAACCGAGTTGACTCGGTTAAGCAGACCGAGTTGACTCGGCTTAGCAAACCGAGTTGACTCGGGTAAGCAGACCGAGTTGACTCGGGTTAGCAGACCGAGTTGACTCGGGTTAGCAGACCGAGTTGACTCGGGTTAGGAAACCGAGTTGACTCGGGTTAGGAAACCGAGTTGACTCGGGTTAGGAAACCGAGTTGACTCGGGTTAGGAAACCGAGTTGACTCGGGTAAGGAAACCGAGTTGACTCGGGTTAGGAAACCGAGTTGACTCGGATTAGGAAACCGAGTTGACTCGGGTTAGCAGACCGAGTTGACTCGGGTTAGCAGACCGAGTTGATTCGGGTTTGCAGACCGAGTTGACTCGGGTTAGGAAACCGAGTTGACTCCGGTTAGGAAACCGAGTTGACTCGGGTTAGGAAACCGAGTTGACTCGGGTTAGGAAACCGAGTTGACTCGGGTTAGGAAACCGAGTTGACTCGGGTTAGGAAACCGAGTTGACTCGGGTTAGGAAACCGAGTTGACTCGGGTTAGGAAACCGAGTTGACTCGGGATAGCAGACCGAGTTGACTCGGGTTAGCAGACCGAGTTGGCTCGGGTTAGGAAACCGAGTTGACTCGGGTTAGGAAACCGAGTTGACTCGGGTTAGGAAACCGAGTTGACTCGGGTTAGCAGACCGAGTTGACTCGGGTTAAGAAACCGAGTTCACTCGGGTTAGGAAACTGAGTTGACTCGGGTTAGGAAACCGAGTTGACTCGGGTTAGGAAACCGAGTTGACTCGGGTTAGGAAACCGAGTTGACTCGGGTTAGGAAACCGAGTTGTCTCGGGTTAGGAAACCGAGTTGACTCGGGTTAGGAAACCGAGTTGACTCGGGTTAGGAAACCGAGTTGACTCGGGTTAGGAAACCGAGTTGACTCGGGTTAGGAAACCGAGTTGACTCGGGTTAGGAAACCGAGTTGACTCGGTTTAGCAGACCGAGTTTACTCGGCTTAGCAGACGGAGTTGACTCGGGTTAGGAAACCGAGTTGACTCGGGTTAGGAAACCGAGTTGACTCGTGTTAGGAAACCGAGTTGACTCGGGTTAGGAAACCGAGTTGACTCGGGTTAGGAAACCGAGTTGACTCGGGTTAGGAAACCGAGTTGACTCGGGTTAGGAAACCGAGTTGACTCGGGTTAGGAAACCGAGTTGACTCGGGTTAGGAAACCGAGTTGACTCGGGTTAGGAAACCGAGTTGACTCGGGTTAGGAAACCGAGTTGACTCGGGTTAGCAGACCGAGTTGACTCGGGTTAGGAAACCGAGTTGACTCGGGTTAGGAAACCGAGTTGACTCGGGTTAGGAAACCGAGTTGACTCGGGTTAGGAAACCGAGTTGACTCGGGTTAGGAAACCGAGTTGACTCGGGTTAGGAAACCGAGTTGACTCGGGTTAGGAAACCGAGTTGACTCGGTTTAGCAGACCGAGTTGACTCGGGTTAGCAGACCGAGTTGACTCGGGTTAGCAGACCGAGTTGACTCGGGTTAACAGACCGAGTTGACTCGGGTTAGGAAACCGAGTTGACTCGGGTTAGGAAACCGAGTTGACTCGGTTTAGCAGACCGAGATGACTCGGGTTAGCAGACCGAGTTGACTCGGGTTAGGAAACCGAGTTGACTCGGGTTAGGAAACCGAGTTGACTCGGGTTAGGAAACCGAGTTGACTCGGGCTAGGAAACCGAGTTGACTCGGGTTAGGAAGCCGAGTTGACTCGGGTTAGGAAACCGAGTTGACTCGGGTTAGGAAACCGAGTTGACTCGGGTTAGGAAACCGAGTTGACTCGGGTTAGGAAACCGAGTTGACTCGGGTTAGGAAACCGAGTTGACTCGGGTTAGGAAACCGAGTTGACTCGGGTTAGGAAACCGAGTTGACTCGGGTTAGGAAACCGAGTTGACTCGGTTTAGCAGACCGAGTTGACTCGGGTTAGCAGTCCGAGTTGACTCGGGTTAGCAGACCGAGTTGACTCGGGTTAGCAGACCGAGTTGACTCGGGTTAGCAGACCGAGTTGACTCGGGTTAGGAAACCGAGTTGACTCGGGTTAGGAAACCGAGTTGACTCGGGTTAGGAAACCGAGTTGACTCGGGTTAGAAGACCGAGTTGACTCGGGTTAGCAGACCGAGTTGGCTCGGGTTAGGAAACCGAGTTGACTCGGGTTAGGAAACCGAGTTGACTCGGGTTAGGAAACCGAGTTGACTCGGGTTAGGAAACCGAGTTGACTCGGATTAGGAAACCGAGTTGACTCGGATTTAGAAACCGAGTTGACTCGGTTTAGCAGACCGAGTTGACTCGGCTTAGCAGACCGAGTTGACTCGGCTTAGCAGACCGAGTTGACTCGGGTTAGCAGACCGAGTTGACTCGGGTTAGCAGACCGAGTTGACTCGGGTTAGCAGACCGAGTTGACTCGGGTTAGGAAACCGAGTTGACTCGGGTTAGGAAACCGAGTTCAATCGGGTTAGGAAACCGAGTTGACTCGGGTTAGGAAACCGAGTTGACTCGGGTTAGCAGACCGAGTTGACTCGGGTTAGCAGACCGAGTTGACTCGGGTTAGCAGACCGAGTTGGCTCGGGTAAGGAAACCGAGTTGACTCGGGTTAGGAAACCGAGTTGACTCGGGTTAGGAAACCGAGTTGACTCGGGTTAGGAAACCGAGTTGACTCGGGTTAGGAAACCGAGTTGACTCGGGTTAGGAAACCGAGTTGACTCGGATTAGGAAACCGAGTTGACTCGGTTTAGCAGACCGAGTTTACTCGGCTTAGCAGACGGAGTTGACTCGGGTTAGGAAACCGAGTTGACTCGGGTTAGGAAACCGAGTTGACTCTTGTTAGGAAACCGAGTTGACTCGGGTTAGGAAACCGAGTTGACTCGGGTTAGGAAACCGAGTTGACTCGGGTTAGGAAACCGAGTTGACTCGGGTTAGGAAACCGAGTTGACTCGGGTTAGGAAACCGAGTTGACTCGGGTTAGGAAACCGAGTTGACTCGGGTTAGGAAACCGAGTTGACTCGGGTTAGCAGACCGAGTTGACTCGGGTTAGGAAACCGAGTTGACTCGGGTTAGGAAACCGAGTTGACTCGGGTTAGGAAACCGAGTTGACTCGGGTTAGGAAACCGAGTTGACTCGGGTTAGGAAACCGAGTTGACTCGGGTTAGGAAACCGAGTTGACTCGGTTTAGCAGACCGAGTTGACTCGGGTTAGCAGACCGAGTTGACTCGGGTTAGCAGACCGAGTTGACTCGGGTTAACAGACCGAGTTGACTCGGGTTTGGAAACCGAGTTGACTCGGGTTAGGAAACCGAGTTGACTCGGTTTAGCAGACCGAGATGACTCGGGTTAGCAGACCGAGTTGACTCGGGTTAGCAGACCGAGTTGACTCGGGTTAGGAAACCGAGTTGACTCGGGTTAGGAAACCGAGTTGACTCGGGTTAGGAAACCGAGTTGACTCGGGTTAGGAAACCGAGTTGACTCGGGTAAGGAAACCGAGTTGACTCGGGTTAGGAAACCGAGTTGACTCGGGCTAGGATACCGAGTTGACTCGGGTTAGGAAACCGAGTTGACTCGGGTTAGGAAACCGAGATGACTCGGGTTAGGAAACCGAGTTGACTCGGGTTAGGAAACCGAGTTGACTCGGGTTAGGAAACCGAGTTGACTCGGGTTAGGAAACCGAGTTGACTCGGGTTAGGAAACCGAGTTGACTCGGGTTAGGAAACCGAGTTGACTCGGGTTAGGAAACCGAGTTGACTCGGGTTAGGAAACCGAGTTGACTCGGTTTAGCAGACCGAGTTGACTCGGGTTAGCAGTCCGAGTTGACTCGGGTTAGCAGACCGAGTTGACTCGGGTTAGCAGACCGAGTTGACTCGGGTTAGCAGACCGAGTTGACTCGGGTTAGGAAACCGAGTTGACTCGGGTTAGGAAACCGAGTTGACTCGGGTTAGGAAACCGAGTTGACTCGGGTTAGGAAACCGAGTTGACTCGGGTTAGGAAACCGAGTTGACTCGGGTTAGAAGACCGAGTTGACTCGGGTTAGCAGACCGAGTTGGCTCGGGTTAGGAAACCGAGTTGACTCGGGTTAGGAAACCGAGTTGACTCGGGTTAGGAAACCGAGTTGACTCGGATTAGGAAACCGAGTTGACTCGGATTTAGAAACCGAGTTGACTCGGTTTAGCAGACCGAGTTGACTCGGCTTAGCAGACCGAGTTGACTCGGCTTAGCAGACCGAGTTGACTCGGGTTAGCAGACCGAGTTGACTCGGGTTAGCAGACCGAGTTGACTCGGGTTAGCAGACCGAGTTGACTCGGGTTAGCAGACCGAGTTGACTCGGGTTAGGAAACCGAGTTGACTCGGGTTAGGAAACCGAGTTCAATCGGGTTAGGAAACCGAGTTGACTCGGGTTAGGAAACCGAGTTGACTCGGGTTAGGAAACCGAGTTGACTCGGGTTAGGAAACCGAGTTGACTCGGGTTAGGAAACCGAGTTGACTCGGGTTAGCAGACCGAGTTGACTCGGGTTAGCAGACCGAGTTGACTCGGGTTATGAAACCGAGTTGACTCGGGTTAGGAAACCGAGTTGACTCGGTTTAGCAGACCGAGTTGACTTGGCTTAGCAGACCGAGTTGACTCGGGTTAGCAGACCGAGTTGACTCGGGTTAGGAAACCGAGTTGACTCGGGTTAGGAAACCGAGTTGACTCGGGTTAGGAAACCGAGTTGACTCGGGTTAGGAAACCGAGTTGACTCGGGTTAGGAAACCGAGTTGACTCGGGTAAGGAAACCGAGTTGACTCGGGTTAGGAAACCGAGTTGACTCGGATTAGGAAACCGAGTTGACTCGGATTAGGAAACCGAGTTGACTCGGATTAGGAAACCGAGTTGACTCGGTTTAGCAGACCGAGTTGACTCGGTTTAGCAGACCGAGTTGACTCGGGTTAGCAGACCGAGTTGACTCGGGTTAGCAGACCGAGTTGACTCGGGTTAGCAGACCGAGTTGACTCGGGTTAGGAAACCGAGTTGACTCGGGTTAGGAAACCGAGTTGACTCGGGTTAGGAAACCGAGTTGACTCGGGTTAGGAAACCGAGTTGACTCGGGTTAGGAAACCGAGTTGACTCGGGTTAGGAAACCGAGTTGACTCGGGTTAGGAAACCGAGTTGACTCGGGTTAGGAAACCGAGTTGACTCGGGTTAGGAAACCGAGTTGACTCGGGATAGCAGACCGAGTTGACTCGGGTTAGCAGACCGAGTTGGCTCGGGTTAGGAAACCGAGTTGACTCGGGTTAGGAAACCGAGTTGACTCGGATTAGGAAACCGAGTTGACTCGGATTAGGAAACCGAGTTGACTCGGTTTAGCAGACCGAGTTGACTCGGCTTAGCAGACCGAGTTGACTCGGCTTAGCAGACCGAGTTGACTCGGGTTAGCAGACCGAGTTGACTCGGGTTAGCAGACCGAGTTGACTCGGGTTAGGAAACCGAGTTGACTTGGGTTAGGAAACCGAGTTGAATCGGGTTAGGAAACCGAGTTGACTCGGGTTAGGAAACCGAGTTGACTCGGTTTAGCAGACCGAGTTGACTCGGTTTAGCAGACCGAGTTGACTCGGTTTAGCAGACCGAGTTGACTCGGCTTAGCAGACCGAGTTGACTCGGGTTAGCAGACCGAGTTGACTCGGGTTAGCAGACCGAGTTGACTCGGGTTAGCAGACCGAGTTGACTCGGGTTAGGAAACCGAGTTGACTCGGGTTAGGAAACCGAGTTGACTCGGGTTAGGAAACCGAGTTGACTCGGGTTAGGAAACCGAGTTGACTCGGGTTAGGAAACCGAGTTGACTCGGGTTTAGGAACCCGAGTCAACTCGGTCTGCTAACCCGAGTCAACTCGGTTTCCTAACCCGAGTCAACTCAGTTTCCTAACCCGAGTCAACTCGGTTTCCTAACCCGAGCCAACTCGGTCTGCTAACCCGAGTCAACTCGGTCTGCTATCCCGAGTCAACTCGGTTTCCTAACCCGAGTCAACTCGGTTTCCTATCCCTAGTCAACTCGGTTTCTTAACCCGAGTCAACTCGGTTTCCTAACCCGAGTCAACTCGGTCTGCTAACCCGAGTCAACTCAGTCTGCTAAGCCGAGTCAACTCGGTCTGCTAAACCGAGTCAACTCGGTTTCCTAACCCGAGTCAACTCGGTTTCCTAACCCGAGTCAACTCGGTCTGCTAACCCGAGTCAACTCGGTTTCCTAACCCGAGTCAACTCGGTTTCCTAAACCGAGTCAACTCGGTTTCCTAACCCGAGCCAACTCGGTCTGCTAACCCGAGTCAACTCGGTTTCCTAACCCGAGTCAACTCGGTTTCCTAACCCGAGTCAACTCGGTTTCCTAACCCGAGTCAACTCGGTTTCCTAACCCGAGTCAACTCGGTTTCCTAACCCGAGTCAACTCGGTCTGCTAACCCGAGTCAACTCGGTCTTCTAACCCGAGTCAACTCGGTTTCCTAACCCGAGTCAACTCGGTTTCCTAACCCGAGTCAACTCAGTTTCCTAACCCGAGTCAACTCGGTTTCCTAACCCGAGTCAACTCGGTCTGCTAACCCGAGTCAACTCGGTCTGCTAACCCGAGTCAACTCGGTCTGCTAAACCGAGTCAACTCGGTTTCCTAATCCGAGTCAACTCGGTTTCCTAATCCGAGTCAACTCGGTTTCCTAACCCGAGTCAACTCGGTTTCCTTACCCGAGTCAACTCGGTTTCCTAACCCGAGTCAACTCGGTTTCCTAACCCGAGTCAACTCGGTTTCCTAACCCGAGTCAATTCGGTTTCCTAACCCGAGTCAACTCGGTTTCCTAACCCGAGTCAACTCGGTTTCCTAACCCGAGTCAACTCGGTTTCCTAACCCGAGTCAACTCGGTTTCCTAACCCGAGTCAACTCGGTCTGCTAACCCGAGTCAACTCGGTTTCCTAACCCGAGTCAACTCGGTTTCCTAACCCGATTGAACTCGGTTTCCTAACCCGAGTCAACTCGGTTTCCTAACCCGAGTCAACTCGGTTTCCTAACCCGAGTCAACTCGGTCTGCTAACCCGAGTCAACTCGGTCTGCTAACCCGAGTCAACTCGGTCTGCTAAGCCGAGTCAACTCGGTCTGCTAAGCCGAGTCAACTCGGTCTGCTAAGCCGAGTCAACTCGGTCTGCTAAACCAAGTCAACTCGGTTTCCTAATATGAGTCAACTCGGTTTCCTAATCCGAGTCAACTCGGTTTCCTAACCCGAGTCAACTCGGTTTCCTAACCCGAGTCAACTCGGTTTCCTAACCCGAGTCAACTCGGTTTCCTAACCCGAGTCAACTCGGTTTCCTAACCCGAGTCAACTCGGTCTGCTAACCCGAGTCAACTCGGTCTGCTAACCCGAGTCAACTCGGTCTGCTAACCCGAGTCAACTCGGTCTGCTAACCCGAGTCAACTCGGTCTGCTAACCCGAGTCAACTCGGTCTGCTAACCCGAGTCAACTCGGTCTGCTAAGCCGAGTCAACTCGGTCTGCTAAACCAAGTCAACTCGGTTTCCTAATCCGAGTCAACTCGGTTTCCTAACCCGAGTCAACTCGGTTTCCTAACCCGAGTCAACTCGGTTTCCTAACCCGAGTCAACTCGGTTTCCTAACCCGAGTCAACTCGGTCTGCTAACCCGAGTCAACTCGGTATGCTAACCCGAGTCAACTCGGTCTGCTTACCCGAGTCAACTCGGTCTGCTAACCCGAGTCAACTCGGTCTGCTAAGCCGAGTCAACTCGGTCTGCTAAGCCGAGTCAACTCGGTCTGCTAAACCGAGTCAACTCGGTCTGCTTACCCGAGTCAACTCGGTCTGTTAAGCCGAGTCAACTCGGTCTGCTAACCCGAGTCAACTCGGTTTCCTAACCCGAGTCAACTCGGTTTCCTAACCCGAGTCAACTCGGATTAGGAAACCGAGTTGACTCGGATTAGGAAACCGAGTTGACTCGGTTTAGCAGACCGAGTTGACTTGGCTTAGCAGACCGAGTTGACTCGGGTTAGGAAACCGAGTTGACTCGGGTTAGGAAACCGAGTTGACTCGGGTTAGGAAACCGAGTTGACTCGGGTTAGGAAACGGAGTTGACTCGGGTTAGGAAACCGAGTTGACTCGGGGTAAGAAACCGAGTTGACTCGGGTTAGGAAACCGAGTTGACTCGGTTTAGCAGACCGAGTTGACTCGGGTTAGCAGACCGAGTTGACTCGGGTTAGCAGACCGAGTTGACTCGGGTTAACAGACCGAGTTGACTCGGGTTAGGAAACCGAGTTGACTCGGGTTAGGAAACCGAGTTGACTCGGTTTAGCAGACCGAGATGACTCGGGTTAGCAGACCGAGTTGACTCGGGTTAGGAAACCGAGTTGACTCGGGTTAGGAAACCGAGTTGACTCGGGTTAGGAAACCGAGTTGACTCGGGCTAGGAAACCGAGTTGACTCGGGTTAGGAAACCGAGTTGACTCGGGTTAGGAAACCGAGTTGACTCGGGTTAGGAAACCGAGTTGACTCGGGTTAGGAAACCGAGTTGACTCGGGTTAGGAAACCGAGTTGACTCGGGTTAGGAAACCGAGTTGACTCGGGTTAGGAAACCGAGTTGACTCGGGTTAGGAAACCGAGTTGACTCGGTTTAGCAGACCGAGTTGACTCGGGTTAGCAGACCGAGTTGACTCGGGTTAGCAGACCGAGTTGACTCGGGTTAGCAGACCGAGTTGACTCGGGTTAGGAAACCGAGTTGACTCGGGTTAGGAAACCGAGTTGACTCGGGTTAGGAAACCGAGTTGACTCGGGTTAGAAGACCGAGTTGACTCGGGTTAGCAGACCGAGTTGGCTCGGGTTAGGAAACCGAGTTGACTCGGGTTAGGAAACCGAGTTGACTCGGGTTAGGAAACCGAGTTGACTCGGATTAGGAAACCGAGTTGACTCGGATTTAGAAACCGAGTTGACTCGGTTTAGCAGACCGAGTTGACTCAGCTTAGCAGACCGAGTTGACTCGGCTTAGCAGACCGAGTTGACTCGGGTTAGCAGACCGAGTTGACTCGGGTTAGCAGACCGAGTTGACTCGGGTTAGCAGACCGAGTTGACTCGGGTTAGGAAACCGAGTTGACTCGGGTTAGGAAACCGAGTTCAATCGGGTTAGGAAACCGAGTTGACTCGGGTTAGGAAACCGAGTTGACTCGGGTTAGGAAACCGAGTTGACTCGGGTTAGGAAACCGAGTTGACTCGGGTTAGGAAACCGAGTTGACTCGGGTTAGCAGACCGAGTTGACTCGGGTTAGCAGACCGAGTTGACTCGGGTTAGGAAACCGAGTTGACTCGGGTTAGGAAACCGAGTTGACTCGGGTTAGGAAACCGAGTTGACTCGGTTTAGCAGACCGAGTTGACTTGGCTTAGCAGACCGAGTTGACTCGGGTTAGCAGACCGAGTTGACTCGGGTTAGGAAACCGAGTTGACTCGGGTTAGGAAACCGAGTTGACTCGGGTTAGGAAACCGAGTTGACTCGGGTTAGGAAACCGAGTTGACTCGGGTTAGGAAACCGAGTTGACTCGGGTTAGGAAACCGAGTTGACTCGGGTAAGGAAACCGAGTTGACTCGGGTTAGGAAACCGAGTTGACTCGGATTAGGAAACCGAGTTGACTCGGATTAGGAAACCGAGTTGACTCGGATTAGGAAACCGAGTTGACTCGGTTTAGCAGACCGAGTTGACTCGGTTTAGCAGACCGAGTTGACTCGGGTTAGCAGACCGAGTTGACTCGGGTTAGCAGACCGAGTTGACTCGGGTTAGCAGACCGAGTTGACTCGGGTTAGGAAACCGAGTTGACTCGGGTTAGGAAACCGAGTTGACTCGGGTTAGGAAACCGAGTTGACTCGGGTTAGGAAACCGAGTTGACTCGGGTTAGGAAACCGAGTTGACTCGGGTTAGGAAACCGAGTTGACTCGGGTTAGGAAACCGAGTTGACTCGGGTTAGGAAACCGAGTTGACTCGGGTTAGGAAACCGAGTTGACTCGGGATAGCAGACCGAGTTGACTCGGGTTAGCAGACCGAGTTGGCTCGGGTTAGGAAACCGAGTTGACTCGGGTTAGGAAACCGAGTTGACTCGGATTAGGAAACCGAGTTGACTCGGATTAGGAAACCGAGTTGACTCGGTTTAGCAGACCGAGTTGACTCGGTTTAGCAGACCGAGTTGACTCGGCTTAGCAGACCGAGTTGACTCGGCTTAGCAGACCGAGTTGACTCGGGTTAGCAGACCGAGTTGACTCGGGTTAGCAGACCGAGTTGACTCGGGTTAGGAAACCGAGTTGACTTGGGTTAGGAAACCGAGTTGAATCGGGTTAGGAAACCGAGTTGAGTCGGGTTAGGAAACCGAGTTGACTCGGTTTAGCAGACCGAGTTGACTCGGTTTAGCAGACCGAGTTGACTCGGTTTAGCAGACCGAGTTGACTCGGCTTAGCAGACCGAGTTGACTCGGGTTAGCAGACCGAGTTGACTCGGGTTAGCAGACCGAGTTGACTCGGGTTAGCAGACCGAGTTGACTCGGGTTAGGAAACCGAGTTGACTCGGGTTAGGAAACCGAGTTGACTCGGGTTAGGAAACCGAGTTGACTCGGGTTAGGAAACCGAGTTGACTCGGGTAAGGAAACCGAGTTAACTCGGTTTCCTAACCCGAGTCAACTCGGTTTCCTAACCCGAGTCAACTCGGTTTCCTAACCCGAGTCAACTCGGTTTCCTAACCCGAGCCAACTCGGTCTGCTAACCCGAGTCAACTCGGTCTGCTATCCCGAGTCAACTCGGTTTCCTAACCCGAGTCAACTCGGTTTCCTATCCCTAGTCAACTCGGTTTCCTAACCCGAGTCAACTCGGTTTCCTAACCCGAGTCAACTCGGTCTGCTAACCCGAGTCAACTCAGTCTGCTAAGCCGAGTCAACTCGGTCTGCTAAACCGAGTCAACTCGGTTTCCTAACCCGAGTCAACTCGGTTTCCTAACCCGAGTCAACTCGGTCTGCTAACCCGAGTCAACTCGGTTTCCTAACCCGAGTCAACTCGGTTTCCTAAACCGAGTCAACTCGGTTTCCTAACCCGAGCCAACTCGGTCTGCTAACCCGAGTCAACTCGGTTTCCTAACCCGAGTCAACTCGGTTTCCTAACCCGAGTCAACTCGGTTTCCTAACCCGAGTCAACTCGGTTTCCTAACCCGAGTCAACTCGGTTTCCTAACCCGAGTCAACTCGGTTTCCTAACCCGAGTCAACTCGGTCTGCTAACCCGAGTCAACTCGGTCTTCTAACCCGAGTCAACTCGGTTTCCTAACCCGAGTCAACTCGGTTTCCTAACCCGAGTCAACTCAGTTTCCTAACCCGAGTCAACTCGGTTTCCTAACCCGAGTCAACTCGGTCTGCTAACCCGAGTCAACTCGGTCTGCTAACCCGAGTCAACTCGGTCTGCTAAACCGAGTCAACTCGGTTTCCTAATCCGAGTCAACTCGGTTTCCTAATCCGAGTCAACTCGGTTTCCTAACCCGAGTCAACTCGGTTTCCTTACCCGAGTCAACTCGGTTTCCTAACCCGAGTCAACTCGGTTTCCTAACCCGAGTCAACTCGGTTTCCTAACCCGAGTCAATTCGGTTTCCTAACCCGAGTCAACTCGGTCTGCTAACCCGAGTCAACTCGGTTTCCTAACCCGAGTCAACTCGGTTTCCTAACCCGAGTCAACTCGATTTCCTAACCCGAGTCAACTCGGTTTCCTAACCCGAGTCAACTCGGTCTGCTAACCCGAGTCAACTCGGTTTCCTAACCCGAGTCAACTCGGATTCCTAACCCGATTGAACTCGGTTTCCTAACCCGAGTCAACTCGGTTTCCTAACCCGAGTCAACTCGGTTTCCTAACCCGAGTCAACTCGGTTTCCTAACCCGAGTCAACTCGGTCTCCTAACCCGAGTCAACTCGGTCTGCTAACCCGAGTCAACTCGGTCTGCTAAGCCGAGTCAACTCGGTCTGCTAAGCCGAGTCAACTCGGTCTGCTAAGCCAAGTCAACTCGGTCTGCTAAACCAAGTCAACTCGGTTTCCTAATATGAGTCAACTCGGTTTCCTAATCCGAGTCAACTCGGTTTCCTAACCCGAGTCAACTCGGTTTCCTAACCCGAGTCAACTCGGTTTCCTAACCCGAGTCAACTCGGTTTCCTAACCCGAGTCAACTCGGTCTGCTAACCCGAGTCAACTCGGTCTGCTAACCCGAGTCAACTCGGTCTGCTAACCCGAGTCAACTCGGTCTGCTAACCCGAGTCAACTCGGTCTGCTAACCCGAGTCAACTCGGTCTGCTAACCCGAGTCAACTCGGTCTGCTTACCCGAGTCAACTCGGTCTGCTAAGCCGAGTCAACTCGGTCTGCTAAACCAAGTCAACTCGGTTTCCTAATCCGAGTCAACTCGGTTTCCTAACCCGAGTCAACTCGGTTTCCTAACCCGAGTCAACTCGGTTTCCTAACCCGAGTCAACTCGGTTTCCTAACCCGAGTCAACTCGGTCTGCTAACCCGAGTCAACTCGGTCTGCTAACCCGAGTCAACTCGGTCTGCTTACCCGAGTCAACTCGGTCTGCTAACCCGAGTCAACTCGGTCTGCTAAGCCGAGTCAACTCGGTCTGCTAACCCGAGTCAACTCGGTCTGCTTACCCGAGTCAACTCGGTCTGTTAAGCCGAGTCAACTCGGTCTGCTAACCCGAGTCAACTCGGTTTCCTAACCCGAGTCAACTCGGTTATCTAACCCGAGTCAACTCGGTCTGCTAACCCGAGTCAACTCGGTTTCCTAACCCGAGTCAACTCGGTTTCCTAACCCGAGTCAACTCGGTTTCCTAACCCGAGTCAACTCGGTTTCCTAACCCGAGTCAACTCGGTTTCCTAACCCGAGTCAACTCGGTTTCCTAACCCGAGTCAACTCGGATTAGGAAACCGAGTTGACTCGGATTAGGAAACCGAGTTGACTCGGTTTAGCAGACCGAGTTGACTTGGCTTAGCAGACCGAGTTGACTCGGCATAGCAGACCGAGTTGACTCGGGTTAGCAGACCGAGTTGACTCGGGTTAGCAGACCGAGTTGACTCGGGTTAGGAAACCGAGTTGACTCGGGCTAGGAAACCGAGTTGACTCGGGTTAGGAAACCGAGTTGACTCGGGTTAGGAAACCGAGTTCAATCGGGTTAGGAAACCGAGTTGACTCGGGTTAGGAAACCGAGTTGACTCGGGTTAGCAGACCGAGTTGACTCGGGTTAGGAAACCGAGTTGACTCGGATTAGGAAACCGAGTTGACTCGGATTAGGAAACCGAGTTGACTCGGATTAGGAAACCGAGTTGACTCGGTTTAGCAGACCGAGTTGACTCGGGTTAGCAGACCGAGTTGACTCGGGTTAGCAGACCGAGTTGACTCGGGTTAGCAGACCGAGTTGACTCGGGTTAGGAAACCGAGTTGACTCGGGTTAGGAAACCGAGTTGACTCGGGTTAGGAAACCGAGTTGACTCGGGTTAGGAAACCGAGTTGACTCGGGTTAGAAGACCGAGTTGACTCGGGTTAGCAGACCTAGTTGACTCGGGTTAGGAAACCGAGTTGACTCGGGTTAGGAAACCGAGTTGACTCGGGTTAGGAAACCGAGTTGACTCGGGTTAGGAAACCGAGTTGACTCGGGTTAGGAAACCGAGTTGACTCGGGTTAGGAAACCGAGTTGACTCGGGTTAGGAAACCGAGTTGACTCGGGTTAGGAAACCGAGTTGACTCGGGTTAGCAGACCGAGTTGGCTCGGGTTAGGAAACCGAGTTGACTCGGGTTAGGAAACCGAATTGACTCGATTAAGCAGACCGATTTGACTCGGGTTAACAGACCGAGTTGACTCGGGTTAGCAGACCGAGTTGACTCGGGTTAGCAGACCGAGTTGACTCGGGTTAGCAGACCGAGTTGACTCGGGTTAGGAAACCGAGTTGACTCGGGTTAGGAAACCGAGTTGACTCGGGTTAGGAAACCGAGTTGACTCGGGTTAGCAGACCGAGTTGACTCGGGTTAGCAGACCGAGTTGACTCGGGTTAGCAGACCGAGTTGACTCGGGTTAGCAGACCGAGTTGACTCGGGTTAGCAGACCGAGTTGGCTCGGGTAAGGAAACCGAGTTGACTCGGGTTAGGAAACCGAGTTGACTCGGGTTAGGAAACCGAGTTGACTCGGGTTAGGAAACCGAGTTGACTCGGGTTAGGAAACCGAGTTGACTCGGATTAGGAAACCGAGTTGACTCGGTTTAGCAGACCGAGTTTACTCGGCTTAGCAGACGGAGTTGACTCGGGTTAGGAAACCGAGTTGACTCGGGTTAGGAAACCGAGTTGACTCTTGTTAGGAAACCGAGTTGACTCGGGTTAGGAAACCGAGTTGACTCGGGTTAGGAAACCGAGTTGACTCGGGTTAGGAAACCGAGTTGACTCGGGTTAGGAAACCGAGTTGACTCGGGTTAGGAAACCGAGTTGACTCGGGTTAGGAAACCGAGTTGACTCGGGTTAGGAAACCGAGTTGACTCGGGTTAGCAGACCGAGTTGACTCGGGTTAGGAAACCGAGTTGACTCGGGTTAGGAAACCGAGTTGACTCGGGTTAGGAAACCGAGTTGACTCGGGTTAGGAAACCGAGTTGACTCGGGTTAGGAAACCGAGTTGACTCGGGTTAGGAGACCGAGTTGACTCGGGTTAGGAAACCGAGTTGACTCGGGTTAGGAAACCGAGTTGACTCGGTTTAGCAGACCGAGTTGACTCGGGTTAGCAGACCGAGTTGACTCGGGTTAGCAGACCGAGTTGACTCGGGTTAACAGACCGAGTTGACTCGGGTTAGGAAACCGAGTTGACTCGGGTTAGGAAACCGAGTTGACTCGGTTTAGCAGACCGAGATGACTCGGGTTAGCAGACCGAGTTGACTCGGGTTAGGAAACCGAGTTGACTCGGGTTAGGAAACCGAGTTGACTCGGGTTAGGAAACCGAGTTGACTCGGGTTAGGAAACCGAGTTGACTCGGGTTAGGAAACCGAGTTGACTCGGGTTAGGAAACCGAGTTGACTCGGGTTAGGAAACCGAGTTGACTCGGGTTAGGAAACCGAGTTGACTCGGGTTAGGAAACCGAGTTGACTCGGGTTAGGAAACCGAGTTGACTCGGGTTAGGAAACCGAGTTGACTCGGGTTAGGAAACCGAGTTGACTCGGGTTAGGAAACCGAGTTGACTCGGGTTAGGAAACCGAGTTGACTCGGTTTAGCAGACCGAGTTGACTCGGGTTAGCAGTCCGAGTTGACTCGGGTTAGCAGACCGAGTTGACTCGGATTAGCAGACCGAGTTGACTCGGGTTAGCAGACCGAGTTGACTCGGGTTAGGAAACCGAGTTGACTCGGGTTAGGAAACCGAGTTGACTCGGGTTAGGAAACCGAGTTGACTCGGGTTAGAAGACCGAGTTGACTCGGGTTAGCAGACCGAGTTGGCTCGGGTTAGGAAACCGAGTTGACTCGGGTTAGGAAACCGAGTTGACTCGGGTTAGGAAACCGAGTTGACTCGGATTAGGAAACCGAGTTGACTCGGATTTAGAAACCGAGTTGACTCGGTTTAGCAGACCGAGTTGACTCGGCTTAGCAGACCGAGTTGACTCGGCTTAGCAGACCGAGTTGACTCGGGTTAGCAGACCGAGTTGACTCGGGTTAGCAGACCGAGTTGACTCGGGTTAGGAAACCGAGTTGACTCTTGTTAGGAAACCGAGTTCAATCGGGTTAGGAAACCGAGTTGACTCGGGTTAGGAAACCGAGTTGACTCGGGTTAGGAAACCGAGTTGACTCGGGTTAGGAAACCGAGTTGACTCGGGTTAGGAAACCGAGTTGACTCGGGTTAGCAGACCGAGTTGACTCGGGTTAGCAGACCGAGTTGACTCGGGTTAGGAAACCGAGTTGACTCGGGTTAGGAAACCGAGTTGACTCGGTTTAGCAGACCGAGTTGACTTGGCTTAGCAGACCGAGTTGACTCGGGTTAGCAGACCGAGTTGACTCGGGTTAGGAAACCGAGTTGACTCGGGTTAGGAAACCGAGTTGACTCGGGTTAGGAAACCGAGTTGACTCGGGTTAGGAAACCGAGTTGACTCGGGTTAGGAAACCGAGTTGACTCGGGTTAGGAAACCGAGTTGACTCGGGTAAGGAAACCGAGTTGACTCGGGTTAGGAAACCGAGTTGACTCGGATTAGGAAACCGAGTTGACTCGGATTAGGAAACCGAGTTGACTCGGATTAGGAAACCGAGTTGACTCGGTTTAGCAGACCGAGTTGACTCGGTTTAGCAGACCGAGTTGACTCGGGTTAGCAGACCGAGTTGACTCGGGTTAGCAACTCGGTTTCCTAGCCCGAGTCAACTCGGTTTCCTAACCCGAGTCAACTCGGTTTCCTAACCCGAGTCAACTCGGTTTGCTAACCCGAGTCAACTCGGTCTGCTAACCCGAGTCAACTCGGTCTGCTAACCCGAGTCAACTCGGTCTGCTAACCCGAGTCAACTCGGTCTGCTAACCCGAGTCAACTCGGTCTGCTAACCCGAGTCAACTCGGTCTGCTAAGCCGAGTCAACTCGGTCTGCTAAACCAAGTCAACTCGGTTTCCTAATCCGAGTCAACTCGGTTTCCTAACCCGAGTCAACTCGGTTTCCTAACCCGAGTCAACTCGGTTTCCTAACCCGAGTCAACTCGGTTTCCTAACCCGAGTCAACTCGGTTTCCTAACCCGAGTCAACTCGGTCTGCTAACTCGAGTCAACTCGGTCTGCTAACCCGAGTCAACTCGGTCTGCTAACCCGAGTCAACTCGGTCTGCTAAGCCGAGTCAACTCGGTCTGCTAAACCGAGTCAACTCGGTTTCCTAATCCGAGTCAACTCGGTTTCCTAACCCGAGTCAACTCGGTTTCTTAACCCGAGTCAACTCGGTTTCCTAACCCGAGTCAACTCGGTTTCCTAACCCGAGTCAACTCGGTCTGCTAACCCGAGTCAGCTCGGTTTCCTTACCCGAGTCAACTCGGTTTCCTAACCCGAGTCAACTCGGTTTCCTAACCCGAGTCAACTCGGTTTCCTAACCCGAGTCAACTCGGTCTGCTAACCCGAGTCAACTCGGTCTGCTAACCCGAGTCAACTCGGTTTCCTAACCCGAGTCAACTCGGTTTCCTAATCCGAGTCAACTCGGTTTCCTAACCCGAGTCAACTCGGTTTCCTAACCCGAGTCAACTCGGTTTCCTAACCCGAGTCAACTCGGTTTCCTAACCCGAGTCAACTCGGTTTCCTAAAACGAGTCAACTCGGTTTCCTAACCCGAGTCAACTCGCTTTCCTAACATGAGTCAACTCGGTTTCCTAACCCGAGCCAACTCGGTCTGCTAACCCGAGTCAACTCGGTCTTCTAACCCGAGTCAACTCGGTTTCCTTACCCGAGTAACTCGGTCTGCTAAACCGAGTCAACTCGGTTTCCTAATCCGAGTCAACTCGGTTTCCTAATCCGAGTCAACTCGGTTTCCTAACCCGAGTCAACTCGGTTTCCTAACCCGAGTCAACTCGGTTTCCTAACCCGAGTCAACTCGGTTTCCTAACCCGAGTCAACTCGGTTTGCTAACCCGAGTCAACTCGGTTTCCTAACCCGAGTCAACTCGGTTTCCTAACCCGAGCCAACTCGGTTTCCTAACCCGAGTCAACTCGGTTTCCTAACCCGAGTCAACTCGGTCTGCTAACACGAGTCAACTCGGTTTCCTAACCCGAGTCAACTCGGTTTCCTAACCCGAGTCAACTCGGTTTCCTAACCCGAGTCATCTCGGTTTCCTAACCCGAGTCAACTCGGTCTGCTAACCCGAGTCAACTCGGTCTGCTAACCCGAGTCAACTCGGTCTGCTAACCCAAGTAACTCGGTCTGCTAAACCGAGTCAACTCGGTTTCCTTATCCGAGTCAACTCGGTTTCCTAATCCGAGTCAACTCGGTTTCCTAATCCGAGTCAACTCGGTTTCCTAACCCGAGTCAACTCGGTTTCCTAACCCGAGTCAACTCGGTTTCCTAACCCGAGTCAACTCGGTTTCCTAACCCGAGTCAACTCGGTTTCCTAACCCGAGTCAACTCGGTTTCCTAACCCGAGTCAACTCGGTTTCCTAACCCGAGTCAACTCGGTTTCCTAACCCGAGTCAACTCGGTCTGCTAACCCGAGTCAACTCGGTTTCCTAACCCGAGTCAACTCGGTTTCCTAACCCGATTCAACTCGGTTTCCTAACCCGAGTCAACTCGGTTTCCTAACCCGAGTCAACTCGGTCTGCTAACCCGAGTCAACTCGGTCTGCTAACCCGAGTCAACTCGGTCTGCTAACCCGAGTCAACTCGGTCTGCTAAGCCGAGTCAACTCGGTCTGCTAAACCGAGTCAACTCGGTTTCCTAATCCGAGTCAACTCGGTTTCCTAATCCGAGTCAACTCGGTTTCCTAACCCGAGTCAACTCGGTTTCCTAACCCGAGTCAACTCGGATTCCTAACCCGAGTCAACTCGGTTTCCTAACCCGAGTCAACTCGGTTTCCTAACCCGAGTCAACTCGGTCAGCTAACCCGAGTCAACTCGGTTTCCTAACCCGAGTCAACTCGGTTTCCTAATCCGAGTCAACTCGGTTTCCTAACCCGAGTCAACTCGGTTTCCTAATCCGAGTCAACTCGGTTTCCTAACCCGAGTCAACTCGGTTTCCTAACCCGAGTCAACTCGGTCTGCTAACCCGAGTCAACTCGGTCTGCTAACCCGAGTCAACTCGGTCTTCTAACCCGAGTCAACTCGGTTTCCTAATCCGAGTCAACTCGGTTTCCTAACCCGAGTCAACTCGGTTTCCTAACCCGAGTCAACTCGGTTTCCTAACCCGAGTCAACTCGGTTTCCTAACCCGAGTCAACTCGGTTTCCTAACCCGAGTCAACTCGGTTTCCTAACCCGAGTCAACTCGGTTTCCTAACCCGAGTCAACTCGGTTTCCTAACCCGAGTCAACTCGGTTTCCTAACCCGAGTCAACTCAGTTTCCTAACCCGAGTGAACTCGGTTTCTTAACCCGAGTCAACTCGGTCTGCTAACCCGAGTCAACTCGTTTCCTAACCCGAGTCAACTCGGTTTCTTAATCCGAGTCAACTCGGTTTCCTAACCCGAGCCAACTCGGTCTGCTAACCCGAGTCAACTCGGTCTGCTATCCCGAGTCAACTCGGTTTCCTAACCCGAGTCAACTCTGTTTCCTAACCCGAGTCAACTCGGTTTCCTAACCCGAGTCAACTCGGTTTCCTAACCCGAGTCAACTCGGTTTCCTAACCCGAGTCAACTCGGTTTCCTAACCCGAGTCAACTCGGTTTCCTAACCCGAGTCAACTCGGTTTCCTAACCCGAGTCAACTCGGTCTGCTAACCCGAGTCAACTCGGTCTGCTAACCCGAGTCAACTCGGTCTGCTAACCCGAGTCAACTCGGTCTGCTAACCCGAGTCAACTCGGTCTGCTAAACCGAGTCAACTCGGTTTCCTAATCCGAGTCAACTCGGTTTCCTAATCCGAGTCAACTCGGTTTCCTAACCCGAGTCAACTCGGTTTCCTTACCCGAGTCAACTCGGTTTCCTAACCCGAGTCAACTCGGTTTCCTAACCCGAGTCAACTCGGTTTCCTAACCCGAGTCAACTCGGTTTCCTAACCCGAGTCATTTCGGTCTGCTAACCCGAGTCAACTCGGTCTGCTAACCCGAGTCAACTCAGTCTGCTAAGCCGAGTCAACTCGGTCTGCTAAACCGAGTCAACTCGGTTTCCTAACCCGAGTCAACTCGGTTTCCTAACCCGAGTCAACTCGGTCTGCTAACCCGAGTCAACTCGGTTTCCTAACCCGAGTCAACTCGGTTTCCTAAACCGAGTCAACTCGGTTTCCTAACCCGAGCCAACTCGGTCTGCTAACCCGAGTCAACTCGGTTTCCTAACCCGAGTCAACTCGGTTTCCTAACCCGAGTCAACTCGGTTTCCTAACCCGAGTCAACTCGGTTTCCTAACCCGAGTCAACTCGGTTTCCTAACCCGAGTCAACTCGGTCTGCTAACCCGAGTCAACTCGGTCTTCTAACCCGAGTCAACTCGGTCTTCTAACCCGAGTCAACTCGGTTTCCTAACCCGAGTCAACTCGGTTTCCTAACCCGAGTCAACTCAGTTTCCTAACCCGAGTCAACTCGGTTTCCTAACCCGAGTCAACTCGGTCTGCTAACCCGAGTCAACTCGGTCTGCTAACCCGAGTCAACTCGGTCTGCTAACCCGAGTCAACTCGGTCTGCTAAACCGAGTCAACTCGGTTTCCTAATCCGAGTCAACTCGGTTTCCTAACCCGAGTCAACTCGGTTTCCTTACCCGAGTCAACTCGGTTTCCTAACCCGAGTCAACTCGGTTTCCTAACCCGAGTCAACTCGGTTTCCTAACCCGAGTCAACTCGGTTTCCTAACCCGAGTCAACTCGGTTTCCTAACCCGAGTCAACTCGGTTTCCTAACCCGAGTCAACTCGGTTTCCTAACCCGAGTCAACTCGATTTCCTAACCCGAGTCAACTCGGTTTCCTAACCCGAGTCAACTCGGTCTGCTAACCCGAGTCAACTCGGTTTCCTAACCCGAGTCAACTCGGTTTCCTAACCCGATTGAACTCGGTTTCCTAACCCGAGTCAACTCGGTTTCCTAACCCGAGTCAACTCGGTTTCCTAACCCGAGTCAACTCGGTCTGCTAACCCGAGTCAACTCGGTCTGCTAACCCGAGTCAACTCGGTCTGCTAAGCCGAGTCAACTCGGTCTGCTAAGCCGAGTCAACTCGGTCTGCTAAGCCAAGTCAACTCGGTCTGCTAAACCAAGTCAACTCGGTTTCCTAATATGAGTCAACTCGGTTTCCTAATCCGAGTCAACTCGGTTTCCTAACCCGAGTCAACTCGGTTTCCTAACCCGAGTCAACTCGGTTTCCTAACCCGAGTCAACTCGGTTTCCTAACCCGAGTCAACTCGGTCTGCTAACCCGAGTCAACTCGGTCTGCTAACCCGAGTCAACTCGGTCTGCTAACCCGAGTCAACTCGGTCTGATAACCCGAGTCAACTCGGTCTGCTAACCCGAGTCAACTCGGTCTGCTAACCCGAGTCAACTCGGTCTGCTAAGCCGAGTCAACTCGGTCTGCTAAACCAAGTCAACTCGGTTTCCTAATCCGAGTCAACTCGGTTTCCTAACCCGAGTCAACTCGGTTTCCTAACCCGAGTCAACTCGGTTTCCTAACCCGAGTCAACTCGGTTTCCTAACCCGAGTCAACTCGGTCTGCTAACCCGAGTCAACTCGGTCTGCTAACCCGAGTCAACTCGGTCTGCTTACCCGAGTCAACTCGGTCTGCTAACCCGAGTCAACTCGGTCTGCTAAGCCGAGTCAACTCGGTCTGCTAAACCGAGTCAACTCGGTCTGCTTACCCGAGTCAACTCGGTCTGTTAAGCCGAGTCAACTCGGTCTGCTAACCCGAGTCAACTCGGTTTCCTAACCCGAGTCAACTCGGTTTCCTAACCCGAGTCAACTCGGTTTCCTAACCCGAGTCAACTCGGTTTCCTAACCCGAGTCAACTCGGTTTCCTAACCCGAGTCAACTCGGTCTGCTAACCCGAGTCAACTCGGTTTCCTAACCCGAGTCAACTCGGTTTCCTAACCCGAGTCAACTCGGTTTCCTAACCCGAGTCAACTCGGTTTCCTAACCCGAGTCAACTCGGTTTCCTAACCCGAGTCAACTCGGTTTCCTAACCCGAGTCAACTCGGTTATCTAACCCGAGTCAACTCGGTCTGCTAACCCGAGTCAACTCGGTTTCCTAACCCGAGTCAACTCGGTTTCCTAACCCGAGTCAACTCGGTTTCCTAACCCGAGTCAACTCGGTTTCCTAACCCGAGTCAACTCGGTTTCCTAACCCGAGTCAACTCGGATAAGGAAACCGAGTTGACTCGGATTAGGAAACCGAGTTGACTCGGATTAGGAAACCGAGTTGACTCGGTTTAGCAGACCGAGTTGACTTGGCTTAGCAGACCGAGTTGACTCGGCATAGCAGACCGAGTTGACTCGGGTTAGCAGTCCGAGTTGACTCGGGTTAGCAGACCGAGTTGACTCGGGTTAGGAAACCGAGTTGACTCGGGCTAGGAAACCGAGTTGACTCGGGTTAGGAAACCGAGTTGACTCGGGTTAGGAAACCGAGTTCAATCGGGTTAGGAAACCGAGTTGACTCGGGTTAGGAAACCGAGTTGACTCGGGTTAGCAGACCGAGTTGACTCGGGTTAGGAAACCGAGTTGACTCGGATTAGGAAACCGAGTTGACTCGGATTAGGAAACCGAGTTGACTCGGATTAGGAAACCGAGTTGACTCGGTTTAGCAGACCGAGTTGACTCGGGTTAGCAGACCGAGTTGACTCGGGTTAGCAGACCGAGTTGACTCGGGTTAGCAGACCGAGTTGACTCGGGTTAGGAAACCGAGTTGACTCGGGTTAGGAAACCGAGTTGACTCGGGTTAGGAAACCGAGTTGACTCGGGTTAGGAAACCGAGTTGACTCGGGTTAGAAGACCGAGTTGACTCGGGTTAGCAGACCGAGTTGACTCGGGTTAGGAAACCGAGTTGACTCGGGTTAGGAAACCGAGTTGACTCGGGTTAGGAAACCGAGTTGACTCGGGTTAGGAAACCGAGTTGACTCGGGTTAGGAAACCGAGTTGACTCGGGTTAGGAAACCGAGTTGACTCGGGTTAGCAGACCGAGTTGGCTCGGGTTAGGAAACCGAGTTGACTCGGCTTAGGAAACCGAGTTGACTCGGGTTAGGAAACCGAGTTGACTCGGGTTAGCAGACCGAGTTGACTCGGGTTAGGAAACCGAGTTGACTCGGGTTAGGAAACCGAGTTGACTCGGGTTAGCAGACCGAGTTGACTCGGGTTAGGAAACCGAGTTGACTCGGGTTAGGAAACCGAGTTGACTCGGGTTAGGAGACCGAGTTGACTCGGGTTAGGAAACCGAGTTGACTCGGGTTAGGAAACCGAGTTGACTCGGGTTAGGAAACCAAGTTGACTCGGGTAAGGAAACCGAGTTGACTCGGGTTAGGAATCCGAGTTGACTCGGATTAGGAAACCGAGTTGACTCGGATTAGGAAACCGAGTTGACTCGGTTTAGCAGACCGAGTTGACTCGGGTTAGCAGACCGAGTTGACTCGGGTTAGCAGACCGAGTTGACTCGGGTTAGCAGACCGAGGTGACTCGGGTTAGGAAACCGAGTTGACTCGGGTTAGGAAACCGAGTTGACTCGGGTTAGGAAACCGAGTTGACTCGGGTTAGGAAACCGAGTTGACTCGGGTTAGGAAACCGAGTTGACTCGGGTTAGGAAACCGCGTTGACTCGGGTTAGGAAACCGAGTTGACTCGGGTTAGGAAACCGAGTTGACTCGGTTAAGCAGACCGAGTTGACTCGGCTTAGCAAACCGAGTTGACTCGGGTTAGGAAACCGAGTTGACTCGGGTTAGGAAACCAAGTTGACTCGGGTAAGGAAACCGAGTTGACTCGGGTTAGGAAACCGAGTTGACTCGGATTAGGAAACCGAGTTGACTCGGATTAGGAAACCGAGTTGACTCGGTTTAGCAGACCGAGTTGACTCGGGTTAGCAGACCGAGTTGACTCGGGTTAGCAGACCGAGTTGACTCGGGTTAGCAGACCGAGGTGACTCGGGTTAGGAAACCGAGTTGACTCGGGTTAGGAAACCGAGTTGACTCGGGTTAGGAAACCGAGTTGACTCGGGTTAGGAAACCGAGTTGACTCGGGTTAGGAAAACGAGTTGACTCGGGTTAGCAGACCGAGTTGGCTCGGGTTAGGAAACCGAGTTGACTCGGCTTAGGAAACCGAGTTGACTCGGGTTATGCGGCATATACACTGTTCAAATGCTTGAACAGCATGTGAGAGTGTATTAGTAAATTCTATTTTACTTTGGATATACACACTTCAAGCTTGAGTCTTCAATCATTGTTGGTGTTGTTGTTGTTTTCCCCATTAAACTTCGCGCTCTGTGACTACAATGTTAGCTTTGCGGTGTCTTTACGAAATGTATGCTGGATCAAACATTCAATCTCGCATATACACTCTTCAATGATTGAAGCCTGATTGAACGAAAATCAAAACGATTTGATTTTGCTTCCAGCATACACACAATGCATACGTGAGTTTTTTTCACTAATACACTCTTACATGCTGGTCAAGCATTTGAACAGTGTATATGCCGCATTAGGAAACCGAGTTGACTCGGGTTAGCAGACCGAGTTGACTCGGGTTAGGAAACCGAGTTGACTCGGGTTAGGAAACCGAGTTGACTCGGTTTAGCAGACCGAGTTGACTCGGTTTAGCAGACCGAGTTGACTCGGCTTAGCAGACCGAGTTGACTCGGGTTAGCAGACCGAGTTGACTCGGGTTAGCAGACCGAGTTGACTCGGGTTAGGAAACCGAGTTGACTCGGGTTAGGAAACCGAGTTGACTCGGGTTAGGAGACCGAGTTGACTCGGGTTAGGAAACCGAGTTGACTCGGGTTAGGAAACCAAGTTGACTCGGGTAAGGAAACCGAGTTGACTCGGGTTAGGAAACCGAGTTGACTCGGATTAGGAAACCGAGTTGACTCGGATTAGGAAACCGAGTTGACTCGGTTTAGCAGACCGAGTTGACTCGGGTTAGCAGACCGAGTTGACTCGGGTTAGCAGACCGAGTTGACTCGGGTTAGCAGACCGAGGTGACTCGGGTTAGGAAACCGAGTTGACTCGGGTTAGGAAACCGAGTTGACTCGGGTTAGGAAACCGAGTTGACTCGGGTTAGGAAACCGAGTTGACTCGGGTTAGGAAACCGAGTTGACTCGGGTTAGGAAACCGAGTTGACTCGGGTTAGGAAACCGAGTTGACTCGGGTTAGGAAACCGAGTTGACTCGGGTTAGGAAACCGAGTTGACTCGGGTAAGGAAACCGAGTTGACTCGGATTAGGAAACCGAGTTGACTCGGGTTAGCATACCGAGTTGACTCGGGTTAGCAGACCGAGTTGACTCGGGTTAGCAGACCGAGTTGACTCGGGTTAGGAAACCGAGTTGACTCGGGTTAGGAAACCGAGTTGACTCGGGTTAGGAAACCGAGTTGACTCGGGTTAGGAAACCGAGTTGACTCGGGTTAGGAAACCGAGTTGACTCGGGTTAGGAAACCGAGTTGACTCGGGTTAGGAAACCGAGTTGACTCGGGTTAGGAAACCAAGTTGACTCGGGTTAGGAAACCGAGTTGACTCGGGTAAGCAGACCGAGTTGACTCGGGTTAGGAAACCGAGTTGACTCGGGTTAGCAGACCGAGTTGACTCGGGTTAGGAAACCGAGTTGACTCGGGTTAGGAAACCGAGTTGACTCGGGTTAGGAAACCGAGTTGACTCGGGTTAGGAAACCGAGTTGACTCGGGTTAGGAAACCGAGTTGACTCGGGTTAGCAGACCGAGTTGACTCGGGTTAGCAGACCGAGTTGACTCGGGTTAGGAAACCGAGTTGACTCGGGTTAGGAAACCGAGTTGACTCGGGTTAGGAAACCGAGTTGACTCGGGTTAGGAAACCGAGTTGACTCGGGTTAGCAGACCGAGTTGACTCGGCTTAGCAGACCGAGTTGACTCGGGTAAGCAGACCGAGTTGACTCGGTTTAGCAGACCGAGTTGACTCGGCTTAGCAGACCGAGTTGACTCGGGTTAGCAGACCGAGTTGACTCGGGTTAGCAGACCGAGTTGACTCGGGTTAGCAGACCGAGTTGACTCGGGTTAGCAGACCGAGTTGACTCGGGTTAGGAAACCGAGTTGACTCGGGTTAAGAAACCGAGTTGACTCGGGTTAGGAAACCGAGTTGACTCGGGTTAGGAAACTGAGTTGACTCGGGTTAGGAAACCGAGTTGACTCGGATTAGGAAACCGAGTTGACTTGGTTTAGCAGACCGAGTTGACTCGGCTTAGCAGACCGAGTTGACTCGGGTTAGCAGACCGAGTTGACTCGGGTTAGCAGACCGAGTTGACTCGGGTTAGGAAACCGAGTTGACTCGGGCTAGGAAACCGAGTTGACTCGGGTTAGGAAACCGAGTTGACTCGGGTTAGGAAACCGAGTTCAATCGGGTTAGGAAACCGAGTTGACTCGGGTTAGCAGACCGAGTTGACTCGGGTTAGGAAACCGAGTTGACTCGGGTTAGGAAACCGAGTTGACTCGGGCTAGGAAACCGAGTTGACTCGGGTTAGGAAACCGAGTTGACTCGGATTAGGAAAAGGAAGGAGTTGACTCGGGTTAGCAGACCGAGTTGACTCGGGTTAGCAGACCGAGTTGACTCGGGTTAGGAAACCGAGTTGACTCGGGTTAGGAAACCGAGTTGACTCGGGTTAGGAAACCGAGTTGACTCGGGTTAGGAAACCGAGTTGACTCTGGTTAGGAAACCGAGTTGACTCGGATTAGGAAACCGAGTTGACTCGGATTAGGAAACCGAGTTGACTCGGTTTAGCAGACCGAGTTGACTTGGCTTAGCAGACCGAGTTGACTCGGTATAGCAGACCGAGTTGACTCGGGTTAGCAGACCGAGTTGACTCGGGTTAGCAGACCGAGTTGACTCGGGTTAGGAAACCGAGTTGACTCGGGCTAGGAAACCGAGTTGACTCGGGTTAGGAAACCGAGTTGACTCGGGTTAGGAAACCGAGTTCAATCGGGTTAGGAAACCGAGTTGACTCGGGTTAGGAAACCGAGTTGACTCGGGTTAGCAGACCGAGTTGACTCGGGTTAGGAAACCGAGTTGACTCGGGTTAGGAAACCGAGTTGACTCGGGTTAGGAAACCGAGTTGACTCGGGTTAGGAAACCGAGTTGACTCGGGTTAGGAAACCGAGTTGACTCGGGTTAGGAAACCGAGTTGACTCGGGCTAGGAAACCGAGTTGACTCGGGTTAGGAAACCGAGTTGACTCGGGTTAGGAAACCGAGTTGACTCGGGTTAGGAAACCGAGTTGACTCGGGTTAGGAAACCGAGTTGACTCGGATTAGGAAACCGAGTTGACTCGGATTAGGAAACCGAGTTGACTCGGATTAGGAAACCGAGTTGACTCGGTTTAGCAGACCGAGTTGACTCGGGTTAGCAGACCGAGTTGACTCGGGTTAGCAGACCGAGTTGACTCGGGTTAGGAAACCGAGTTGACTCGGGTTAGGAAACCGAGTTGACTCGGGTTAGGAAACCGAGTTGACTCGGGTTAGGAAACCGAGTTGACTCGGGTTAGAAGACCGAGTTGACTCGGGTTAGCAGACCGAGTTGACTCGGGTTAGGAAACCGAGTTGACTCGGGTTAGGAAACCGAGTTGACTCGGGTTAGGAAACCGAGTTGACTCGGGTTAGGAAACCGAGTTGACTCGGGTTAGCAGACCGAGTTGGCTCGGGTTAGGAAACCGAGTTGACTCGGCTTAGGAAACCGAGTTGACTCGGGTTAGGAAACCGAGTTGACTCGGGTTAGCAGACCGAGTTGACTCAGGTTAGGAAACCGAGTTGACTCGGGTTAGGAAACCGAGTTGACTCGGTTAAGCAGACCGAGTTGACTCGGTTTAGCAGACCGAGTTGACTCGGCTTAGCAGACCGAGTTGACTCGGCTTAGCAGACCGAGTTGACTCGGGTTAGCAGACCGAGTTGACTCGGGTTAGCAGACCGAGTTGACTCGGGTTAGGAAACCGAGTTGACTCGGGTTAGGAAACCGAGTTGACTCGGGTTAGGAGACCGAGTTGACTCGGGTTAGGAAACCGAGTTGACTCGGGTTAGGAAACCGAGTTGACTCGGGTTAGGAAACCGAGTTGACTCGGGTAAGGAAACCGAGTTGACTCGGGTTAGGAAACCGAGTTGACTCGGATTAGGAAACCGAGTTGACTCGGATTAGGAAACCGAGTTGACTCGGTTTAGCAGACCGAGTTGACTCGGGTTAGCAAACCGAGTTGACTCGGGTTAGCAGACCGAGTTGACTCGGGTTAGCAGACCGAGGTGACTCGGGTTAGGAAACCGAGTTGACTCGGGTTAGGAAACCGAGTTGACTCGGGTTAGGAAACCGAGTTGACTCGGGTTAGGAAACCGAGTTGACTCGGGTTAGGAAACCGAGTTGACTCGGGTTAGGAAACCGAGTTGACTCGGGTTAGGAAACCGAGTTGACTCGGGTTAGGAAACCGAGTTGACTCGGGTTAGGAAACCGAGTTGACTCGGGTTAGGAAACCGAGTTGACTCGGGTTAGGAAACCGAGTTGACTCGGTTAAGCAGACCGAGTTGACTCGGCTTAGCAAACCGAGTTGACTCGGGTAAGCAGACCGAGTTGACTCGGGTTAGCAGACCGAGTTGACTCGGGTTAGCAGACCGAGTTGACTCGGGTTAGGAAACCGAGTTGACTCGGGTTAGGAAACCGAGTTGACTCGGGTTAGGAAACCGAGTTGACTCGGGTTAGGAAACCGAGTTGACTCGGGTAAGGAAACCGAGTTGACTCGGGTTAGGAAACCGAGTTGACTCGGATTAGGAAACCGAGTTGACTCGGGTTAGCAGACCGAGTTGACTCGGTTTAGCAGACCGAGTTGATTCGGGTTTGCAGACCGAGTTGACTCGGGTTAGGAAACCGAGTTGACTCGGGTTAGGAAACCGAGTTGACTCGGGTTAGGAAACCGAGTTGACTCGGGTTAGGAAACCGAGTTGACTCGGGTTAGGAAACCGAGTTGACTCGGGTTAGGAAACCGAGTTGACTCGGGTTAGGAAACCGAGTTGACTCGGGATAGCAGACCGAGTTGACTCGGGTTAGCAGACCGAGTTGGCTCGGGTTAGGAAACCGAGTTGACTCGGGTTAGGAAACCGAGTTGACTCGGGTTAGGAAACCGAGTTGACTCGGGTTAGCAGACCGAGTTGACACGGGTTAAGAAACCGAGTTCACTCGGGTTAGGAAACTGAGTTGACTCGGGTTAGGAAACCGAGTTGACTCGGGTTAGGAAACCGAGTTGACTCGGGTTAGGAAACCGAGTTGACTCGGGTTAGGAAACCGAGTTGACTCGGGTTAGGAAACCGAGTTGACTCGGGTTAGGAAACCGAGTTGACTCGGGTTAGGAAACCGAGTTGACTCGGGTTAGGAAACCGAGTTGTCTCGGGTTAGGAAACCGAGTTGACTCGGGTTAGGAAACCGAGTTGACTCGGGTTAGGAAACCGAGTTGACTCGGGTTAGGAAACCGAGTTGACTCGGGTTAGGAAACCGAGTTGACTCGGGTTAGGAAACCGAGTTGACTCGGGTTAGGAAAACGAGTTGACTCGGGTTAGGAAACCGAGTTGACTCGGGTTAGGAAACCGAGTTGACTCGGATTAGGAAACCGAGTTGACTCGGGTTAGAAGACCGAGTTGACTCGGGTTAGCAGACCGATTTGACTCGGGTTAGCAGACCGAGTTGACTCGGGTTAGGAAACCGAGTTGACTCGGGTTAGGAAACCGAGTTGACTCGGGTTAGGAAACCGAGTTGACTCGGGTTAGGAAACCGAGTTGACTCGGGTTAGGAAACCGAGTTGACTCGGGTTAGCTGACCGAGTTGACTCGGGTTAGGAAACCGAGTTGACTCGTGTTAGGAAACCGAGTTGACTCGGGTTAGGAAACCGAGTTGACTCGGGTTAGGAAACCGAGTTGACTCGGGTTAGGAAACCGAGTTGACTCGGGTTAGGAAACCGAGTTGACTCGGGTTAGGAAACCGAGTTGACTCGGGTTAGGAAACCGAGTTGACTCGGGTTAGGAAACCGAATTGACTCGATTAAGCAGACCGAGTTGACTCGGGTTAACAGACCGAGTTGACTCGGGTTAGCAGACCGAGTTGACTCGGGTTAGCAGACCGAGTTGACTCGGGTTAGCAGACCGAGTTGACTCGGGTTAGGAAACCGAGTTGACTCGGGTTAGGAAACCGAGTTGACTCGGGTTAGGAAACCGAGTTGACTCGGGTTAGCAGACCGAGTTGACTCGGGTTAGCAGACCGAGTTGACTCGGGTTAGCAGACCGAGTTGACTCGGGTTAGCAGACCGAGTTGACTCGGGTTAGCAGACCGAGTTGACTCGGGTTAGCAGACCGAGTTGGCTCGGGTAAGGAAACCGAGTTGACTCGGGTTAGGAAACCGAGTTGACTCGGGTTAGGAAACCGAGTTGACTCGGGTTAGGAAACCGAGTTGACTCGGGTTAGGAAACCGAGTTGACTCGGGTTAGGAAACCGAGTTGACTCGGGTTAGGAAACCGAGTTGACTCGGTTAAGCAGACCGAGTTGACTCGGCTTAGCAAACCGAGTTGACTCGGGTTAGCAGACCGAGTTGACTCGGGTTAGGAAACCGAGTTGACTCGGGTTAGGAAACCGAGTTGACTCGGGTTAGGAAACCGAGTTGACTCAGGTTAGGAAACCGAGTTGACTCGGGTAAGGAAACCGAGTTGACTCGGGTTAGGAAACCGAGTTGACTCGGGTTAGGAAACCGAGTTGACTCGGGTAAGGAAACCGAGTTGACTCGGGTTAGGAAACCGAGTTGACTCGGATTAGGAAACCGAGTTGACTCGGATTAGGAAACCGAGTTGACTCGGTTTAGCAGACCGAGTTGACTCGGGTTAGCAGACCGAGTTGACTCGGGTTAGCAGACCGAGTTGACTCGGGTTAGCAGACCGAGGTGACTCGGGTTAGGAAACCGAGTTGACTCGGGTTAGGAAACGGAGTTGACTCGGGTTAGGAAACCGAGTTTACTCGGGTTAGGAAACCGAGTTGACTCGGGTTAGGAAACCGAGTTGACTCGGGTTAGGAAACCGAGTTGACTCGGGTTAGGAAACCGAGTTGACTCGGGTTAGGAAACCGAGTTGACTCGGGTTAGGAAACCGAGTTGACTCGGGTTAGGAAACCGAGTTGACTCGGGTTAGGAAACCGAGTTGACTCGGTTAAGCAGACCGAGTTGACTCGGCTTAGCAAACCGAGTTGACTCGGGTAAGCAGACCGAGTTGACTCGGGTTAGCAGACCGAGTTGACTCGGGTTAGCAGAGCGAGTTGACTCGGGTTAGGAAACCGAGTTGACTCGGGTTAGGAAACCGAGTTGACTCGGGTTAGGAAACCGAGTTGACTCGGGTTAGGAAACCGAGTTGACTCGGGTTAGGAAACCGAGTTGACTCGGGTAAGGAAACCGAGTTGACTCGGGTTAGGAAACCGAGTTGACTCGGATTAGGAAACCGAGTTGACTCGGGTTAGCAGACCGAGTTGACTCGGGTTAGCAGACCGAGTTGATTCGGGTTTGCAGACCGAGTTGACTCGGGTTAGGAAACCGAGTTGACTCGGGTTAGGAAACCGATTTGACTCGGGTTAGGAAACCGAGTTGACTCGGGTTAGGAAACCGAGTTGACTCGGGTTAGGAAACCGAGTTGACTCGGGTTAGGAAACCGAGTTGACTCGGGTTAGGAAACCGAGTTGACTCGGGTTAGGAAACCGAGTTGACTCGGGATAGCAGACCGAGTTGACTCGGGTTAGCAGACCGAGTTGGCTCGGGTTAGGAAACCGAGTTGACTCGGGTTAGGAAACCGAGTTGACTCGGGTTAGGAAACCGAGTTGACTCGGGTTAGCAGACCGAGTTGACTCGGGTTAAGAAACCGAGTTCACTCGGGTTAGGAAACTGAGTTGACTCGGGTTAGGAAACCGAGTTGACTCGGGTTAGGAAACCGAGTTGACTCGGGTTAGGAAACCGAGTTGACTCGGGTTAGGAAACCGAGTTGACTCGGGTTAGGAAACCGAGTTGACTCGGGTTAGGAAACCGAGTTGACTCGGGTTAGGAAACCGAGTTGACTCGGGTTAGGAAACCGAGTTGTCTCGGGTTAGGAAACCGAGTTGACTCGGGTTAGGAAACCGAGTTGACTCGGGTTAGGAAACCGAGTTGACTCGGGTTAGGAAACCGAGTTGACTCGGGTTAGGAAACCGAGTTGACTCGGGTTAGGAAAACGAGTTGACTCGGGTTAGGAAACCGAGTTGACTCGGGTTAGGAAACCGAGTTGACTCGGATTAGGAAACCGAGTTGACTCGGGTTAGAAGACCGAGTTGACTCGGGTTAGCAGACCGATTTGACTCGGGTTAGCAGACCGAGTTGACTCGGGTTAGGAAACCGAGTTGACTCGGGTTAGGAAACCGAGTTGACTCGGGTTAGGAAACCGAGTTGACTCGGGTTAGGAAACCGAGTTGACTCGGGTTAGGAAACCGAGTTGACTCGGGTTAGCTGACCGAGTTGACTCGGGTTAGGAAACCGAGTTGACTCGGGTTAGGAAACCGAGTTGACTCGGGTTAGGAAACCGAGTTGACTCGGGTTAGGAAACCGAGTTGACTCGGGTTAGGAAACCGAGTTGACTCGGGTTAGGAAACCGAGTTGACTCGGGTTAGGAAACCGAGTTGACTCGGGTTAGGAAACCGAATTGACTCGATTAAGCAGACCGAGTTGACTCGGGTTAACAGACCGAGTTGACTCGGGTTAGCAGACCGAGTTGACTCGGGTTAGCAGACCGAGTTGACTCGGGTTAGGAAACCGAGTTGACTCGGGTTAGGAAACCGAGTTGACTTGGGTTAGGAAACCGAGTTGACTCGGGTTAGCAGACCGAGTTGACTCGGGTTAGCAGACCGAGTTGACTCGGGTTAGCAGACCGAGTTGACTCGGGTTAGCAGACCGAGTTGACTCGGGTTAGCAGACCGAGTTGGCTCGGGTAAGGAAACCGAGTTGACTCGGGTTAGGAAACCGAGTTGACTAGGGTTAGGAAACCGAGTTGACTCGGGTTAGGAAACCGAGTTGACTCGGGTTAGGAAACCGAGTTGACTCGGATTAGGAAACCGAGTTGACTCGGTTTAGCAGACCGAGTTTACTCGGCTTAGCAGACAGAGTTGACTCGGGTTAGGAAACCGAGTTGACTCTTGTTAGGAAACCGAGTTGACTCGGGTTAGGAAACCGAGTTGACTCGGGTTAGGAAACCGAGTTGACTCGGGTTAGGAAACCGAGTTGACTCGGGTTAGGAAACCGAGTTGACTCGGGTTAGGAAACCGAGTTGACTCGGGTTAGGAAACCGAGTTGACTCGGGTTAGGAAACCGAGTTGACTCGGGTTAGGAAACCGAGTTGACTCGGGTTAGCAGACCGAGTTGACTCGGGTTAGGAAACCGAGTTGACTCGGGTTAGGAAACCGAGTTGACTCGGGTTAGGAAACCGAGTTGACTCGGGTTAGGAAACCGAGTTGACTCGGGTTAGGAAACCGAGTTGACTCGGGTTAGGAAACCGAGTTGACTCGGGTTAGGAAACCGAGTTGACTCGGTTTAGCAGACCGAGTTGACTCGGGTTAGCAGACCGAGTTGACTCGGGTTAGCAGACCGAGTTGACTCGGGTTAACAGACCGAGTTGACTCGGGTTAGGAAACCGAGTTGACTCGGGTTAGGAAACCGAGTTGACTCGGTTTAGCAGACCGAGATGACTCGGGTTAGCAGACCGAGTTGACTCGGGTTAGGAAACCGAGTTGACTCGGGTTAGGAAACCGAGTTGACTCGGGTTAGGAAACCGAGTTGACTCGGGCTAGGAAACCGAGTTGACTCGGGCTAGGAAACCGAGTTGACTCGGGTTAGGAAACCGAGTTGACTCGGGTTAGGAAACCGAGTTGACTCGGGTTAGGAAACCGAGTTGACTCGGGTTAGGAAACCGAGTTGACTCGGGTTAGGAAACCGAGTTGACTCGGGTTAGGAAACCGAGTTGACTCGGGTTAGGAAACCGAGTTGACTCGGGTTAGGAAACCGAGTTGACTCGGGTTAGGAAACCGAGTTGACTCGGTTTAGCAGACCGAGTTGACTCGGGTTAGCAGTCCGAGTTGACTCGGGTTAGCAGACCGAGTTGACTCGGGTTAGCAGACCGAGTTGACTCGGGTTAGCAGACCGAGTTGACTCGGGTTAGGAAACCGAGTTGACTCGGGTTAGGAAACCGAGTTGACTCGGGTTAGGAAACCGAGTTGACTCGGGTTAGAAGACCGAGTTGACTCGGGTTAGCAGACCGAGTTGGCTCGGGTTAGGAAACCGAGTTGACTCGGGTTAGGAAACCGAGTTGACTCGGGTTAGGAAACCGAGTTGACTCGGATTAGGAAACCGAGTTGACTCGGATTAGGAAACCGAGTTGACTCGGATTAGGAAACCGAGTTGACTCGGATTTAGAAACCGAGTTGACTCGGTTTAGCAGACCGAGTTGACTCGGCTTAGCAGACCGAGTTGACTCGGCTTAGCAGACCGAGTTGACTCGGGTTAGCAGACCGAGTTGACTCGGGTTAGCAGACCGAGTTGACTCGGGTTAGCAGACCGAGTTGACTCGGGTTAGGAAACCGAGTTGACTCGGGTTAGGAAACCGAGTTGACTCGGGTTAGGAAACCGAGTTCAATCGGGTTAGGAAACCGAGTTGACTCGGGTTAGGAAACCGAGTTGACTCGGGTTAGGAAACCGAGTTGACTCGGGTTAGCAGACCGAGTTGACTCGGGTTAGGAGACCGAGTTGACTCGGGTTAGGAAACCGAGTTGACTCGGGTTAGGAAACCGAGTTGACTCGGGTTAGGAAACCGAGTTGACTCGGGTTAGGAAACCGAGTTGACTCGGGTTAGGAAACCGAGTTGACTCGGGTTAGGAAACCGAGTTGACTCGGGTTAGGAAACCGAGTTGACTCGGGTTAGGAAACCGAGTTGACTCGGGTTAGGAAACCGAGTTGACTCGGGTTAGGAAACCGAGTTGACTCGGGTTAGGAAACCGAGTTGACTCGGATTAGAAAACCGAGTTGACTCGGATTAGGAAACCGAGTTGACTCGGTTTAGCAGACCGAGTTGACTCGGGTTAGCAGACCGAGTTGACTCGGGTTAGCAGACCGAGTTGACTCGGGTTAGGAAACCGAGTTGACTCGGGTTAGGAAACCGAGTTGACTCGGGTTAGGAAACCGAGTTGACTCGGGTTAGGAAACCGAGTTGACTCGGGTTAGGAAACCGAGTTGACTCGGGTTAGGAAACCGAGTTGACTCGGGTTAGAAGACCGAGTTGACTCGGGTTAGCAGACCGAGTTGACTCGGGTTAGGAAACCGAGTTGACTCGGGTTAGGAAACCGAGTTGACTCGGGTTAGCAGACCGAGTTGGCTCGGGTTAGGAAACCGAGTTGACTCGGTTTAGGAAACCGAGTTGACTCGGGTTAGGAAACCGAGTTGACTCGGGTTAGCAGACCGAGTTGACTCGGGTTAGGAAACCGAGTTGACTCGGGTTAGGAAACCGAGTTGACTCGGTTAAGCAGACCGAGTTGACTCGGCTTAGCAGACCGAGTTGACTCGGGTTAGCAGACCGAGTTGACTCGGGTTAGTAGACCGAGTTGACTCGGGTTAGGAAACCGAGTTGACTCGGGTTAGGAAACCGAGTTGACTCGGGTTAGGAAACCGAGTTGACTCGGGTTAGGAAACCGAGTTGACTCGGGTTAGGAAACCGAGTTGACTCGGGTAAGGAAACCGAGTTGACTCGGGTTAGGAAACCGAGTTGACTCGGATTAGGAAACCGAGTTGACTCGGATTAGGAAACCGAGTTGACTCGGTTTAGCAGACCGAGTTGACTCGGGTTAGCAGACCGAGTTGACTCGGGTTAGCAGACCGAGTTAACTCGGGTTAGGAAACCGAGTTGACTCGGGTTAGGAAACCGAGTTGACTCGGGTTAGGAAACCGAGTTGACTCGGGTTAGGAAACCGAGTTGACTCGGGTTAGGAAACCGAGTTGACTCGGGTTAGGAAACCGAGTTGACTCGGGTTAGGAAACCGAGTTGACTCGGGTTAGGAAACCGAGTTGACTCGGGTTAGGAAACCGAGTTGACTCGGGTTAGGAAACCGAGTTGACTCGGGTTAGGAAACCGAGTTGACTCGGGTTAGGAAAACGAGTTGACTCGGGTTAGGAAACCGAGTTGACTCGGGTTAGGAAACCGAGTTGACTCGGGTTAGCAGACCGAGTTGACTCGGGTTAGCAGACCGAGTTGACTCGGGTTAGGAAACCGAGTTGACTCGGGTTAGGAAACCGAGTTGACTCGGGTTAGGAAACCGAGTTAACTCGGGTTAGGAAACCGAGTTGACTCGGGTTAGGAAACCGAGTTGACTCGGGTTAGCTGACCGAGTTGACTCGGGTTAGGAAACCGAGTTGACTCGGGTTAGGAAACCGAGTTGACTCGGGTTAGGAAACCGAGTTGACTCGGGTTAGGAAACCGAGTTGACTCGGGTTAGGAAACCGAGTTGACTCGGGTTAGGAAACCGAGTTGACTCGGGTTAGGAAACCGAGTTGACTCGGGTTAGGAAACCGAATTGACTCGGTTAAGCAGACCGAGTTGACTCGGGTTAGCAGACCGAGTTGACTCGGGTTAGCAGACCGAGTTGACTCGGGTAAGCAGACCGAGTTGACTCGGGTTAGGAAACCGAGTTGACTCGGGTTAGGAAACCGAGTTGACTCGGGTTAGGAAACCGAGTTTACTCGGCTTAGCAGACCGAGTTGACTCGGGTTAGCAGACCGAGTTGACTCGGGCTAGGAAACCGAGTTGACTCGGGTTAGGAAACCGAGTTGACTCGGGTTAGGAAACCGAGTTGACTCGGGTTAGGAAACCGAGTTGACTCGGGTTAGGAAACCGAGTTGACTCGGGTTAGGAAACCGAGTTGACTCGGGTTAGGAAACCGAGTTGACTCGGGTTAGGAAACCGAGTTGACTCGGGTTAGGAAACCGAGTTGACTCGGGTTAGGAAACCGAGTTGACTCGGGTTAGGAAACCGAGTTGACTCGGGTTAGGAAACCGAGTTGATTCGGGTTAGGAAACCGAGTTGACTCGGGTTAGGAAACCGAGTTGACTCGGGTTAGGAAACCGAGTTGACTCGGGTTAGGAAACCGAGTTGACTCGGGTTAGCAGACCGAGTTGACTCGGGTTAGGAAACCGAGTTGACTCGGGTTAGGAAACCGAGTTGACTCGGGTTAGGAAACCGAGTTGACTCGGGTTTGGAAACCGAGTTGACTCGGTTTAGCTGACCGAGTTGACTCGGGTTAGCAGACCGAGTTGACTCGGGTTAGCAGACCGAGTTGACTCGGGTTAGGAAACCGAGTTGACTTGGGTTAGGAAACCGAGTTGACTCGGGTTAGAAGACCGAGTTGACTCGGGTTAGCAGACCGAGTTGGCTCGGGTTAGGAAACCGAGTTGACTCGGGTTAGGAAACCGAGTTGACTCGGGTTAGGAAACCGAGCTGACTCGGGTTAGGAAACCGAGTTGACTCGGGTTAGGAAACCGAGTTGACTCGGGTTAGGAAACCGAGTTGACTCGGGTTAGGAAACCGAGTTGACTCGGGTTAGGAAACCGAGTTGACTCGGGTTAGGAAACCGAGTTGACTCGGGTTAGGAAACCGAGTTGACTCGGGTTAGAAGACCGAGTTGACTCGGGTTAGCAGACCGAGTTGACTCGGGTTAGGAAACCGAGTTGACTCGGGTTAGGAAACCGAGTTGACTCGGGTTAGGAAACCGAGTTGACTCGGGTAAAGAAACCGAGCTGACTCGGGTTAGGAAACCGAGTTGACTCGGGTTAGGAAACCGAGTTGACTCGGGTTAGGAAACCGAGTTGACTCGGGTTAGGAAACCGAGTTGACTCGGGTTAGCAGACCGAGTTGACTCGGGTTAGGAAACCGAGTTGACTCGGGTTAGGAAACCAAGTTGACTCGGGTTAGCAGACCGAGTTGACTCGGGTTAGCAGACCGAGTTGACTCGGGTTAGGAAACCGAGTTGACTCGGGTTAGGAAACCGAGTTGACTCGGGTTAGGAAACCGAGTTGACTCGGGTTAGGAAACCGAGTTGACTCGGGTTAGCAGACCGAGTTGACTCGGATTAGGAAACCGAGTTGACTCGGTTTAGCAGACCGAGTTGACTCGGCTTAGCAGACCGAGTTGACTCGGGTTAGCAGACCGAGTTGACTCGGGTTAGCAGACCGAGTTGACTCGGGTTAGCAGACCGAGTTGACTCGGGTTAGGAAACCGAGTTGACTCGGGTTAGGAAACCGAGTTGAATCGGGTTAGGAAACCGAGTTGACTCGGGCTAGGAAACCGAGTTGACTCGGGTTAGGAAACCGAGTTGACTCGGGTTAGGAAACCGAGTTGACTCGGGTTAGGAAACCGAGTTGACTCGGGTTAGGAAACCGAGTTGACTCGGGTTAGGAAACCGAGTTGACTCGGGTTAGGAAACCGAGTTGACTCGGATTAGGAAACCGAATTGACTCGGATTAGGAAACCGAGTTGACTCGGTTTAGCAGACCGAGTTGACTTGGCTTAGCAGACCGAGTTGACTCGGCTTAGCAGACCGAGTTGACTCGGGTTAGCAGACCGAGTTGACTCGGGTTAGCAGACCGAGTTGACTCGGGTTAGGAAACCGAGTTGACTCGGGTTAGGAAACCGAGTTGACTCGGGTTAGGAAACCGAGTTGAATCGGGTTAGGAAACCGAGTTGACTCGGGTTAGGAAACCGAGTTGACTCGGGTTAGCAGACCGAGTTGACTCGGGTTAGGAAACCGAGTTGACTCGGGTTAGGAAACCGAGTTGACTCGGGTTAGGAAACCGAGTTGACTCGGGTTAGGAAACCGAGTTGACTCGGGTTAGGAAACCGAGTTGACTCGGGTTAGGAAACCGAGTTGACTCGGGTTAGAAAGCCGAGTTGACTCGGGTTAGGAAACCGAGTTGACTCGGGTTAGGAAACCGAGTTGACTCGGGTTAGGAAACCGAGTTGACTCGGGTTAGGAAACCGAGTTGACTCGTATTAGGAAACCGAGTTGACTCGGATTAGGAAACCGAGTTGACTCGGTTTAGCAGACCGAGTTGACTCGGGTTAGCAGACCGAGTTGACTCGGGTTAGCAGACCGAGTTGACTCGGGTTAGGAAACCGAGTTGACTCGGGTTAGGAAACCGAGTTGACTCGGGTTAGGAAACCGAGTTGACTCGGGTTAGGAAACCGAGTTGACTCGGGTTAGGAAACCGAGTTGACTCGGGTTAGGAAACCGAGTTGACTCGGGTTAGGAAACCGAGTTGACTCGGGTTAGAAGACCGAGTTGACTCGGGTTAGCAGACCGAGTTGGCTCGGGTTAGGAAACCGAGTTGACTCGGGTTCGGAAACCGAGTTGACTCGGGTTAGGAAACCGAGTTGACTCGGGTTAGGAAACCGAGTTGACTCGGGTTAGGAAACCGAGTTGACTCGGGTTAGGAAACCGAGTTGACTCGGGTTAGGAAACCGAGTTGACTCGGGTTAGGAAACCGAGTTGACTCGGGTTAGGAAACCGAGTTGACTCGGGTTAGCAGATCGAGTTGGCTCGGGTTAGGAAACCGAGTTGACTCGGTTTAGGAAACCGAGTTGACTCGGGTTAGGAAACCGAGTTGACTCGGGTTAGCAGACCGAGTTGACTCGGGTTAGCAGACCGAGTTGACTCGGGTTAGGAAACCGAGTTGACTCGGGTTAGGAAACCGAGTTGACTCGGTTTAGCAGACCGAGTTGACTCGGCTTAGCAGACCGAGTTGACTCGGGTTAGCAGACCGAGTTGACTCGGGTTAGGAAACCGAGTTGACTCGGGTTAGGAAACCGAGTTGACTCGGGTTAGGAAACCGAGTTGACTCGGGTTAGGAAACCGAGTTGACTCGGGTTAGGAAACCGAGTTGACTCGGGTTAGGAAACCGAGTTGACTCGGGTAAGGAAACCGAGTTGACTCGGGTTAGGAAACCGAGTTGACTCGGATTAGGAAACTGAGTTGACTCGGATTAGGAAACCGAGTTGACTCGGATTAGGAAACCGAGTTGACTCGGTTTAGCAGACCGAGTTGACTCGGGTTAGTAGACCGAGTTGACTCGGGTTAGCAGACCGAGTTGACTCGGGTTAGCAGACCGAGTTGACTCGGGTTAGCAGACCGAGTTGACTCGGGTTAGGAAACCGAGTTGACTCGGGTTAGGAAACCGAGTTGACTCGGGTTAGGAAACCGAGTTGACTCGGGTTAGGAAACCGAGTTGACTCGGGTTAGGAAACCGAGTTGACTCGGGTTAGGAAACCGAGTTGACTCGGGTTAGGAAACCGAGTTGACTCGGGTTAGGAAACCGAGTTGACTCGGGTTAGGAAACCGAGTTGACTCGGGTTAGGAAACCGAGTTGACTCGGGATAGCAGACCGAGTTGACTCGGGTTAGCAGACCGAGTTGGCTCGGGTTAGGAAACCGAGTTGACTCGGGTTAGGAAACCGAGTTGACTCGGGTTAGCAGACCGAGTTGACTCGGATTAGGAAACCGAGTTGACTCGGATTAGGAAACCGAGTTGACTCGGTTTAGCAGACCGAGTTGACTCGGCTTAGCAGACCGAGTTGACTCTGCTTAGCAGACCGAGTTGACTCGGGTTAGCAGACCGAGTTGACTCGGGTTAGCAGACCGAGTTGACTCGGGTTAGCAGACCGAGTTGACTCGGGTTAGGAAACCGAGTTGACTTGGGTTAGGAAACCGAGTTGAATCGGGTTAGGAAACCGAGTTGACTCGGGTTAGGAAACCGAGTTGACTCGGGTTAGCAGACCGAGTTGACTCGGGTTAGGAAACCGAGTTGACTCGGATTAGGAAACCGAGTTGACTCGGGTTAGGAAACCGAGTTGACTCGGGTTAGGAAACCGAGTTGACTCGGGTTAGGAAACCGAGTTGACTCGGGTTAGGAAACCGAGTTGACTCGGGTTAGGAAACCGAGTTGACTCGGGTTAGGAAACCGAGTTGACTCGGGTTAGGAAACCGAGTTGACTCGGGTTAGGAAACCGAGTTGACTCGGGTTAGGAAACCGAGTTGACTCGGGTTAGGAAACCGAGTTGACTCGGGTTAGGAAACCGAGTTGACTCGGGTTAGGAAACCGAGTTGACTCGGATTAGGAAACCGAGTTGACTCGGTTTAGCAGACCGAGTTGACTCGGCTTAGCAGACCGAGTTGACTCGGGTTAGCAGACCGAGTTGACTCGGGTTAGCAGACCGAGTTGACTCGGGTTAGCAGACCGAGTTGACTCGGGTTAGGAAACCGAGTTGACTCGGGTTAGGAAACCGAGTTGACTCGGGTTAGGAAACCGAGTTGACTCGGGTTAGGAAACCGAGTTGACTCGGGTTAGGAAACCGAGTTGACTCGGGTTAGGAAACCGAGTTGACTCGGGTTAGGAGACCGAGTTGACTCGGGTTAGGAAACCGAGTTGACTCGGGTTAGGAAACCGAGTTGACTCGGGTTAGGAAACCGAGTTGACTCGGGTTAGGAAACCGAGTTGACTCGGGTTAGCAGACCGAGTTGACTCGGGTTAGGAAACCGAGTTGACTCGGGTTAGGAAACCGAGTTGACTCGGGTTAGGAAACCGAGTTGACTCGGGTTAGGAAACCGAGTTGACTCGGGTTAGGAAACCGAGTTGACTCGGGTTAGGAAACCGAGTTGACTCGGGTTAGGAAACCGAGTTGACTCGGGTTAGGAAACCGAGTTAACTCGGGTTAGGAAACCGAGTTGACTCGGGTTAGGAAACCGAGTTGACTCGGGTTAGGAAACCGAGTTGACTCGGGTTAGGAAACCGAGTTGACTCGGGTTAGCAGACCGAGTTGACTCGGGTTAGCAGACCGAGTTGACTCGGGTTAGGAAACCGAGTTGACTCGGGTTGGGAAACCGAGTTTACTCGGTTTAGCAGACCGAGTTGACTTGGCTTAGCAGACCGAGTTGACTCGGGTTAGCAGACCGAGTTGACTCGGGTTAGGAAACCGAGTTGACTCGGGTTAGGAAACCGAGTTGACTCGGGTTAGGAAACCGAGTTGACTCGGGTTAGGAAACCGAGTTGACTCGGGTTAGGAAACCGAGTTGACTCGGGTAAAGAAACCGAGTTGACTCGGGTTAGGAAACCGAGTTGACTCGGATTAGGAAACCGAGTTGACTCGGATTAGGAAACCGAGTTGACTCGGTTTAGCAGACCGAGTTGACTCGGTTTAGCAGACCGAGTTGACTCGGGTTAGCAGACCGAGTTGACTCGGGTTAGCAGACCGAGTTGACTCGGGTTAGCAGACCGAGTTGACTCGGGTTAGGAAACCGAGTTGACTCGGGTTAGGAAACCGAGTTGACTCGGGTTAGGAAACCGAGTTGACTCGGGTTAGGAAACCGAGTTGACTCGGGTTAGGAAACCGAGTTGACTCGGGTTAGGAAACCGAGTTGACTCGGGTTAGGAAACCGAGTTGACTCGGGTTAGGAAACCGAGTTGACTCGGGTTAGGAAACCGAGTTGACTCGGGTTAGGAAACCGAGTTGACTCGGGTTAGGAAACCGAGTTGACTCGGGTTAGGAAACCGAGTTGACTCGGGTTAGGAAACCGAGTTGACTTGGGTTAGGAAACCGAGTTGACTCGGGTTAGGAAACCGAGTTGACTCGGGTTAGGAAACCGAGTTGACTCGGGTTAGCAGACCGAGTTGACTCGGGTTAGGAAACCGAGTTGACTCGGGTTAGGAAACCGAGTTGACTCGGGTTAGGAAACCGAGTTGACTCGGGTTAGGAAACCGAGTTGACTCGGGTTAGGAAACCGAGTTGACTCGGGTTAGGAAACCGAGTTGACTCGGGTTAGGAAACCGAGTTGACTCGGGTTAGGAAACCGAGTTGACTCGGGTTAGGAAACCGAGTTGACTCGGGTTAGGAAACCGAGTTGACTCGGGTTAGGAAACCGAGTTGACTCGGGTTAGGAAACCGAGTTGACTCGGGTTAGCAGACCGAGTTGACTCGGGTTAGGAAACCGAGTTGACTCGGTTTAGCAGACCGAGTTGACTCGGCTTAGCAGACCGAGTTGACTCGGGTTAGCAGACCGAGTTGACTCGGGTTAGGAAACCGAGTTGACTCGGGTTAGGAAACCGAGTTGACTCGGGTTAGGAAACCGAGTTGACTCGGGTTAGGAAACCGAGTTGACTCGGGTTAGGAAACCGAGTTGACTCGGGTAAGGAAACCGAGTTGACTCGGGTTAGGAAACCGAGTTGACTCGGATTAGGAAACCGAGTTGACTCGGATTAGGAAACCGAGTTGACTCGGATTAGGAAACCGAGTTGACTCGGATTAGGAAACCGAGTTGACTCGGTTTAGCAGACCGAGTTAACTCGGGTTAGGAAACCGAGTTGACTCGGGTTAGGAAACCGAGTTGACTCGGGATAGCAGACCGAGTTGACTCGGGTTAGCAGACCGAGTTGGCTCGGGTTAGGAAACCGAGTTGACTCGGGTTAGGAAACCGAGTTGACTCGGGTTAGCAGACCGAGTTGACTCGGGTTAAGAAACCGAGTTCACTCGGGTTAGGAAACTGAGTTGACTCGGGTTAGGAAACCGAGTTGACTCGGGTTAGGAAGCCGAGTTGACTCGGGTTAGGAAACCGATTTGACTCGGGTTAGGAAACCGAGTTGACTCGGGTTAGGAAACCGAGTTGACTCGGGTTAGGAAACCGAGTTGACTCGGGTTAGGAAACCGAGTTGACTCGGGTTAGGAAACCGAGTTGACTCGGGTTAGGAAACCGAGTTGACTCGGGTTAGGAAACCGAGTTGACTCGGGTTAGGAAACCGAGTTGACTCGGGTTAGGAAACCGAGTTGACTCGGATTAGGAAACCGAGTTGACTCGGGTTAGCAGACCGAGTTGACTCTGGTAGCAGACCGAGTTGACTCGGGTTAGGAAACCGAGTTGACTCGGGTTAGGAAACCGAGTTGACTCGGGTTAGGAAACCGAGTTGACTCGGATTAGGAAACCGAGTTGACTCGGATTAGGAAACCGAGTTGACTCGGTTTAGCAGACCGAGTTGACTCGGGTTAGCAGACCGAGTTGACTCGGGTTAGCAGACCGAGTTGACTCGGGTTATCAGACCGAGTTGACTCGGGTTAGGAAACCGAGTTGACTCGGGTTAGGAAACCGAGTTGACTCAGGTTAGGAAACCGAGTTGACTCGGGTTAGGAAACCGAGTTGACTCGGGTTAGGAAACCGAGTTGACTCGGGTTAGGAAACCGAGTTGACTCGGGTTAGGAAACCGAGTTGACTCGGGTTAGGAAACCGAGTTGACTCGGGTTAGGAAACCGAGTTGACTCGGGTTAGGAAACCGAGTTGACTCGGGATAGCAGACCGAGTTGACTCGGGTTAGCAGACCGAGTTGACTCGGGTTAGGAAACCGAGTTGACTCGGGTTAGGAAACCGAGTTGACTCGGGTTAGGAAACCGAGTTGACTCGGGTTAGCAGACCGAGTTGACTCGGGTTAAGAAACCGAGTTCACTCGGGTTAGGAAACTGAGTTGACTCGGGTTAGGAAACCGAGTTGACTCGGGTTAGGAAACCGAGTTGACTCGGGTTAGGAAACCGATTTGACTCGGGTTAGGAAACCGAGTTGACTCGGGTTAGCAGACCGAGTTAACTCGGGTTAGGAAACCGAGTTGACTCGGGTTAGGAAACCGAGTTGACTCGGGTTAGGAAACCGATTTGACTCGGGTTAGGAAACCGAGTTGACTCGGGTTAGCAGACCGAGTTAACTCGGGTTAGGAAACCGAGTTGACTCGGGTTAGGAAACCGAGTTGACTCGGGTTAGCAGACCGAGTTGACTCGGGTTAGCAGACCAAGTTGACTCGGGTAAGGAAACCGAGTTGACTCGGGTTAGGAAACCGAGTTGACTCGGGTTAGCAGACCGAGTTAACTCGGGTTAGGAAACCGAGTTGACTCGGGTTAGGAAACCGAGTTGACTCGGGTTAGGAAACCGAGTTGACTCGGGTTAGGAAACCGAGTTGACTCGGGTTAGCAGACCGAGTTGACTCGGGTTAGGAAACCGAGTTGACTCTGTTTAGCAGACCGAGTTGACTCGGCTTAGCAGACCGAGTTGACTCGGGTTAGCAGACCGAGTTGACTCGGGTTAGGAAACCGAGTTGACTCGGGTTAGGAAACCGAGTTGACTCGGGTTAGGAAACCGAGCTGACTCGGGTTAGGAAACCGAGTTGACTCGGGTAAGGAAACCGAGTTGACTCGGGTTAGGAAACCGAGTTGACTCGGGTTAGGAAACCGAGTTGACTCGGGTTAGGAAACCGAGTTGACTCGGGTTAGGAAACCGAGTTGACTCGGGTTAGGAAACCGAGTTGACTCGGGTTAGGAAACCGAGTTGACTCGGGTTAGGAAACCGAGTTGACTCGGATTAGGAAACCGAGTTGACTCGGTTTAGCAGACCGAGTTGACTCGGCTTAGCAGACCGAGTTGACTCGGGTTAGCAGACCGAGTTGACTCGGGTTAGCAGACCGAGTTAACTCGGGTTAGGAAACCGAGTTGACTCCGGTTAGGAAACCGAGTTGACTCGGGTTAGGAAACAGAGTTGACTCGGGTTAGGAAACCGAGTTGACTCGGGTTAGCAGACCGAGTTGACTCGGGTTAGGAAACCGAGTTGACTCGGGTTAGGAAACCGAGTTGACTCGGGTTTTTAAACCGAGTTGACTCGGGTTAGGAAACCGAGTTGACTCGGGTTAGGAAACCGAGTTGACTCGGGTTAGGAAACCGAGTTGACTCGGGTTAGGAAACCGAGTTGACTCGGGTTAGGAAACCGAGTTGACTCGGGTTAGGAAACCGAGTTGACTCGGGTTAGGAAGCCCAGTTGACTCGGGTTAGGAAACCGAGTTGACTCGGTTTAGCAGACCGAGTTGACTCGGGTTAGCAGACCGAGTTGACTCGGGTAAGGAAACCGAGTTGACTCGGGTTAGGAAACCGAGTTGACTCGGGTTAGGAAACCGAGTTGACTCGGGTTAGGAAACCGAGTTGACTCGGGTTAGGAAACCGAGTTGACTCGGGTTAGGAAACCGAGTTGACTCGGGTTAGGAAACCGAGTTGACTCGGGTTAGGAAACCGAGTTGACTCGGGTTAGGAAACCGAGTTGACTCGGGTTAGGAAACCGAGTTGACTCGGGTTAGGAAACCGAGTTGACTCGGGTTAGGAAACCGAGTTGACTCGGGTTAGGAAACCGAGTTGACTCGGGTTAGGAAACCGAGTTGACTCGGGTTAGGAAACCGAGTTGACTCGGGTTAGGAAACCGAGTTGACTCGGGTTAGGAAACCGAGTTGACTCGGGTTAGGAAACCGAGTTGACTCGGGTTAGGAAACCGAGTTGACTCGGGTTAGGAAACCGAGTTGACTCGGGTTAGGAAACCGAGTTGACTCGGGTTAGGAAACCGAGTTGACTCGGGTTAGGAAACCGAGTTGACTCGGGTTAGCAGACCGAGTTGACTCGGGTTAGGAAACCGAGTTGACTCGGGTTAGGAAACCGAGTTGACTCGGGTTAGGAAACCCAGTTGACTCGGGTTAGGAAACCGAGTTGACTCGGTTTAGCAGACCGAGTTGACTCGGGTTAGCAGACCGAGTTGATTCGGGTGAGCAGACCGAGTTGACTCGGATTAGGAAACCGAGTTGACTCGGTTTAGCAGACCGAGTTGACTCGGCTTAGCAGACCGAGTTGACTCGGGTTAGCAGACCGAGTTACTCGGGTTAGCAGACCGAGTTAACTCGGGTTAGGAAACCGAGTTGACTCGGGTTAGGAAACCGAGTTGACTCGGGTTAGGAAACCGAGTTGACTCGGGTTAGGAAACCGAGTTGACTCGGGTTAGGAAACCGAGTTGACTCGGGTTAGAAAACCGAGTTGACTCGGGTTAGGAAACCGAGTTGACTCGGGTTAGCAGACCGAGTTGACTCGGGTTAGCAGACCGAGTTGACTCGGGTTAGGAAACCGAGTTGACTCGGGTTAGGAAACCGAGTTGACTCGGGTTAGGAAACCGAGTTGACTCGGGTTAGGAAACCGAGTTGACTCGGATTAGGAAACCGAGTTGACTCGGTTTAGCAGACCGAGTTGACTCGGGTTAGCAGACCGAGTTGACTCGGGTAAGGAAACCGAGTTGACTCGGGTAAGGAAACCGAGTTGACTCGGGTTAGGAAACCGAGTTGACTCGGGTTAGGAAACCGAGTTGACTCGGGTTAGGAAGCCGAGTTGACTCGGGTTAGGAAACCGAGTTGACTCGGGTTAGGAAACCGAGTTGACTCGGGTTAGGAAACCGAGTTGACTCGGGTTAGGAAACCGAGTTGACTCGGGTTAGGAAACCGAGTTGACTCGGGTTAGGAAACCGAGTTGACTCGGGTTAGGAAACCGAGTTGACTCGGTTTAGCAGACCGAGTTGACTCGGCTTAGCAGACCGAGTTGACTCGGGTTAGCAGACCGAGTTGACTCGGGTTAGCAGACCGAGTTGAGTCGGGTTAGCAGACCCAGTTGACTCGGGTTAGGAAACCGAGTTAACTCGGGTTAGGAAACCGAGTTGACTCGGGTTAGGAAACCGAGTTGACTCGGGTTAGGAAACCGAGTTGACTCGGGTTAGCAGACCGAGTTGACTCGGGTTAGGAAACCGAGTTGACTCGGGTTAGCAGACCGAGTTGACTCGGGTTAGGAAACCGAGTTGACTCGGGTTAGGAAACCGAGTTGACTCGGGTTAGCAGACCGAGTTGACTCGGGTTAGGACACCGAGTTGACTCGGGTTAGGAAACCGAGTTGACTCGGGTTAGGAAACCGAGTTGACTCGGGTTAGGAAACCGAGTTGTCCCGGGTTAGCAGACCGAGTTGACTCGGGTTAGGAAACCGAGCTGACTCGGGTTAGCAGACCGAGTTGACTCGGGTTAGGAAACCGAGTTGACTCGGGTTAGCAGACCGAGTTGACTCGGGTTAGCAGACCGAGTTGACTCGGGTTAGGAAACCGAGTTGACTCGGGTTAGGAAACCGAGTTGACTCGGGTTAGGAAACCGAGTTGACTCGGGTTAAGAAACCGAGTTGACTCGGGTTAGGAAACCGAGTTGACTCGGGTTAGGAAACCGAGTTGACTCGGGTTAGGAAACCGAGTTGACTCGGGTTAGCAGACCGAGTTGACTCGGGTTAGGAAACCGAGTTGACTCGGGTTAGGAAACCGAGTTGACTCGGGTAAGGAAACCGAGTTGTCCCGGGTTAGCAGACCGAGTTGACTCGGGTTAGGAAACCGAGTTGACTCGGGTTAGCAGACCGAGTTGACTCGGGTTAGGAAACCGAGTTGACTCGGGTTAGCAGACCGAGTTGACTCGGGTTAGCAGACCGAGTTGACTCGGGTTAGCAGACCGAGTTGACTCGGGTTAGCAGACCGAGTTGACTCGGGTTAGCAGACCGAGTTGACTCGGGTTAGGAAACCGAGTTGACTCGGGTTAGGAAACCGAGTTGACTCGGTTTAGGAAACCGAGTTGACTCGGGTTAGGAAACCGAGTTGACTCGGGTTAGGAAACCGAGTTGACTCGGGTTAGGAAACCGAGTTGACTCGGGTTAGGAAACCGAGTTGACTCGGGTTAGGAAACCGAGTTGACTCGGGTTAGGAAACCGAGTTGACTCGGGTTAGGAAACCGAGTTGACTCGGGTTAGGAAACCGAGTTGACTCGGGTTAGGAAACCGAGTTGACTCGGGTTAGGAAACCGAGTTGACTCGGGTTAGGAAACCGAGTTGACTCGGGTTAAGAAACCGAGTTGACTCGGGTTAGGAAACCGAGTTGATTCGGACTAGGAAACCGAGTTGACTCGGGTTAGGAAACCGAGTTGACTCGGGTTAGCAGACCGAGTTGACTCGGGTTAGGAAACCGAGTTGACTCGGGTTAGGAAACCGAGTTGACTCGGGTTAGGAAACCGAGTTGACTCGGGTTAGGAAACCGAGTTGACTCGGGTTAGCAGACCGAGTTGACTCGGGTTAGGAAACCGAGTTGACTCGGGTTAGGAAACCGAGTTGACTCGGGTTAGGAAACCGAGTTGACTCGGATTAGGAAACCGAGTTGACTCGGTTTAGCAGACCGAGTTGACTCGGGTAAGGAAACCGAGTTGACTCGGGTTAGCAGACCGAGTTGACTCGGGTTAGCAGACCGAGTTGACTCGGGTTAGCAGACCGAGTTGACTCGGGTTAGCAGACCGAGTTGACTCGGTTTAGGAAACCGAGTTGACTCGGTTTAGGAAACCGAGTTGACTCGGTTTAGGAAACCGAGTTGACTCGGGTTAGGAAACCGAGTTGACTCGGGTTAGGAAACCGAGTTGACTCGGGTTAGGAAACCGAGTTGACTCGGGTTAGGAAACCGAGTTGACTCGGGCTAAGAAACCGAGTTGACTCGGGTTAGGAAACCGAGTTGACTCGGGTTAGGAAACCGAGTTGACTCGGGTTAGGAAACCGAGTTGACTCGGGTTAGCAGACCGAGTTGACTCGGGTTAGGAAACCGAGTTGACTCGGGTTAGGAAACCGAGTTGACTCGGGTTAGGAAACCGAGTTGACTCGGATTAGGAAACCGAGTTGACTCGGTTTAGCAGACCGAGTTGACTCGGCTTAGCAGACCGAGTTGACTCGGGTTAGCAGACCGAGTTGACTCGGGTTAGCAGACCGAGTTGACTCGGTTTAGGAAACCGAGTTGACTCGGGTTAGGAAACCGAGTTGACTCGGGTTAGGAAACCGAGTTGACTCGGGCTAGGAAACCGAGTTGACTTGGGTTAGGAAACCGAGTTGACTCGGGTTAGGAATCCGAGTTGACTCGGGTTAGGAAACCGAGTTGACTCGGGTTAGGAAACCGAGTTGACTCGGGTTAGGAAACCGAGTTGACTCGGGTTAGGAAACCGAGTTGACTCGGGTTAGGAAACCGAGTTGACTCGGGTTAGGAAACCGAGTTGACTCGGGTTAGGAAACCGAGTTGACTCGGGTTAGGAAACCGAGTTGACTCGGGTTAGGAAACCGAGTTGACTCGGGTTAGGAAACCGAGTTGACTCGGGTTAGGAAACCGAGTTGACTCGGGTTAGCAGACCGAGTTGGCTCGGGTTAGGAAACCGAGTTGACTCGGTTTAGGAAACCGAGTTGACTCGGTTTAGGAAACCGAGTTGACTCGGGTTAGGAAACCGAGTTGACTCGGGTTAGGAAACCGAGTTGACTCGGGTTAGGAAACCGAGTTGACTCGGGTTAGCAGACCGAGTTGACTCGGGTTAGGAAACCGAGTTGACTCGGTTTAGCAGACCGAGTTGACTCGACTTAGAAGACCGAGTTGACTCGGTTTAGCAGACCGAGTTGACTCGGCTTAGCAGACCGAGTTGACTCGGGTTAGGAAACCGAGTTGACTCGGGTTAGGAAACCGAGTTGACTCGGGTTAGGAAACCGAGTTGACTCGGGTTAGGAAACCGAGTTGACTCGGGTTAGGAAACCGAGTTGACTCGGGTTAGGAAACCGAGTTGACTCGGGCTAGGAAACCGAGTTGACTCGGGTTAGGAAACCGAGTTGACTCGGGTTAGGAAACCGAGTTGACTCGGGTTAGGAAACCGAGTTGACTCGGGTTAGGAAACCGAGTTGACTCGGGTTAGCAGACCGAGTTGACTCGGGTTAGGAAACCGAGTTGACTCGGGTTAGGAAACCGAGTTGACTCGGGTTAGGAAACCGAGTTGACTCGGATTAGGAAACCGAGTTGACTCGGTTTAGCAGACCGAGTTGACTCGGCTTAGCAGACCGAGTTGACTCGGGTTAGCAGACCGAGTTGACTCGGGTTAGCAGACCGAGTTGACTCGGTTTAGGAAACCGAGTTGACTCGGCTTAGGAAACCGAGTTGACTCGGGTTAGGAAACCGAGTTGACTCGGGTTAGGAAACCGAGTTGACTCGGGTTAGGAAACCGAGTTGACTCGGGCTAGGAAACCGAGTTGACTCGGGTTAGGAAACCGAGTTGACTCGGGTTAGGAAACCGAGTTGACTCGGGTTAGGAAACCGAGTTGACTCGGGTTAGGAAACCGAGTTGACTCGGGTTAGGAAACCGAGTTGACTCGGGTTAGGAAACCGAGTTGACTCGGGTTAGGAAACCGAGTTGACTCGGGTTAGGAAACCGAGTTGACTCGGGTTAGGAAACCGAGTTGACTCGGGTTAGGAAACCGAGTTGACTCGGGTTAGGAAACCGAGTTGACTCGGGTTAGCAGACCGAGTTGGCTCGGGTTAGGAAACCGAGTTGATTCGGTTTAGGAAACCGAGTTGACTCGGGTTAGGAAACCGAGTTGACTCGGGTTAGGAAACCGAGTTGACTCGGGTTAGCAGACCGAGTTGACTCGGGTTAGCAGACCGAGTTGACTCGGGTTAGGAAACCGAGTTGACTCGGTTTAGCAGACCGAGTTGACTCGACTTAGAAGACCGAGTTGACTCGGTTTAGCAGACCGAGTTGACTCGGCTTAGCAGACCGAGTTGACTCGGGTTAGCAGACCGAGTTGACTCGGGTTAGGAAACCGAGTTGACTCGGGTTAGGAAACCGAGTTGACTCGGGTTAGGAAACCGAGTTGACTCGGGTTAGGAAACCGAGTTGACTCGGGTTAGGAAACCGAGTTGACTCGGGTTAGGAAACCGAGTTGACTCGGGTTAGGAAACCGAGTTGACTCGGGTTAGGAAACCGAGTTGACTCGGGTTAGGAAACCGAGTTGACTCGGGTTAGGAAACCGAGTTGACTCGGGTTAGGAAACCGAGTTGACTCGGTTTAGCAGACCGAGTTGACTCGGCTTAGCAGACCGAGTTGACTCGGGTTAGCAGACCGAGTTGACTCGGGTTAGCAGACCGAGTTGAGTCGGGTTAGCAGACCCAGTTGACTCGGGTTAGGAAACCGAGTTGACTCGGGTTAGGAAACCGAGTTGACTCGGGTTAGGAAACCGAGTTGACTCGGGTTAGGAAACCGAGTTGACTCGGGTTAGCAGACCGAGTTGACTCGGGTTAGGAAACCGAGTTGACTCGGGTTAGCAGACCGAGTTGACTCGGGTTAGGAAACCGAGTTGACTCGGGTTAGGAAACCGAGTTGACTCGGGTTAGCAGACCGAGTTGACTCGGGTTAGGAAACCGAGTTGACTCGGGTTAGGAAACCGAGTTGACTCGGGTTAGGAAACCGAGTTGACTCGGGTTAGGAAACCGAGTTGACTCGGGTTAGGAAACCGAGTTGTCCCGGGTTAGCAGACCGAGTTGACTCGGGTTAGGAAACCGAGCTGACTCGGGTTAGCAGACCGAGTTGACTCGGGTTAGGAAACCGAGTTGACTCGGGTTAGCAGACCGAGTTGACTCGGGTTAGCAGACCGAGTTGACTCGGGTTAGGAAACCGAGTTGACTCGGGTTAGGAAACCGAGTTGACTCGGGTTAGGAAACCGAGTTGACTCGGGTTAGGAAACCGAGTTGACTCGGGTTAGCAGACCGAGTTGACTCGGGTTAGGAAACCGAGTTGACTCGGGTTAGGAAACCGAGTTGACTCGGGTAAGGAAACCGAGTTGTCCCGGGTTAGCAGACCGAGTTGACTCGGGTTTGGAAACCGAGTTGACTCGGGTTAGCAGACCGAGTTGACTCGGGTTAGGAAACCGAGTTGACTCGGGTTAGCAGACCGAGTTGACTCGGGTTAGCAGACCGAGTTGACTCGGGTTAGCAGACCGAGTTGACTCGGGTTAGCAGACCGAGTTGACTCGGGTTAGCAGACCGAGTTGACTCGGGTTAGCAGACCGAGTTGACTCGGGTTAGCAGACCGAGTTGACTCGGGTTAGGAAACCGAGTTGACTCGGGTTAGGAAACCGAGTTGACTCGGTTTAGGAAACCGAGTTGACTCGGGTTAGGAAACCGAGTTGACTCGGGTTAGGAAACCGAGTTGACTCGGGTTAGGAAACCGAGTTGACTCGGGTTAGGAAACCGAGTTGACTCGGGTTAGGAAACCGAGTTGACTCGGGTTAGGAAACCGAGTTGACTCGGGTTAGGAAACCGAGTTGACTCGGGTTAGGAAACCGAGTTGACTCGGGTTAGGAAACCGAGTTGACTCGGGTTAGGAAACCGAGTTGACTCGGGTTAGGAAACCGAGTTGACTCGGGTTAGGAAACCGAGTTGACTCGGGTTAGGAAACCGAGTTGACTCGGGTTAGGAAACCGAGTTGATTCGGACTAGGAAACCGAGTTGACTCGGGTTAGGAAACCGAGTTGACTCGGGTTAGCAGACCGAGTTGACTCGGGTTAGGAAACCGAGTTGACTCGGGTTAGGAAACCGAGTTGACTCGGGTTAGGAAACCGAGTTGACTCGGGTTAGGAAACCGAGTTGACTCGGGTTAGCAGACCGAGTTGACTCGGGTTAGGAAACCGAGTTGACTCGGGTTAGGAAACCGAGTTGACTCGGGTTAGGAAACCGAGTTGACTCGGATTAGGAAACCGAGTTGACTCGGTTTAGCAGACCGAGTTGACTCGGGTAAGGAAACCGAGTTGACTCGGGTTAGCAGACCGAGTTGACTCGGGTTAGCAGACCGAGTTGACTCGGGTTAGCAGACCGAGTTGACTCGGGTTAGCAGACCGAGTTGACTCGGTTTAGGAAACCGAGTTGACTCGGTTTAGGAAACCGAGTTGACTCGGTTTAGGAAACCGAGTTGACTCGGGTTAGGAAACCGAGTTGACTCGGGTTAGGAAACCGAGTTGACTCGGGTTAGGAAACCGAGTTGACTCGGGTTAGGAAACCGAGTTGACTCGGGCTAGGAAACCGAGTTGACTCGGGTTAGGAAACCGAGTTGACTCGGGTTAGGAAACCGAGTTGACTCGGGTTAGGAAACCGAGTTGACTCGGGTTAGCAGACCGAGTTGACTCGGGTTAGGAAACCGAGTTGACTCGGGTTAGGAAACCGAGTTGACTCGGGTTAGGAAACCGAGTTGACTCGGATTAGGAAACCGAGTTGACTCGGTTTAGCAGACCGAGTTGACTCGGCTTAGCAGACCGAGTTGACTCGGGTTAGCAGACCGAGTTGACTCGGGTTAGCAGACCGAGTTGACTCGGTTTAGGAAACCGAGTTGACTCGGTTTAGGAAACCGAGTTGACTCGGGTTAGGAAACCGAGTTGACTCGGGTTAGGAAACCGAGTTGACTCGGGCTAGGAAACCGAGTTGACTCGGGTTAGGAAACCGAGTTGACTCGGGTTAGGAATCCGAGTTGACTCGGGTTAGGAAACCGAGTTGACTCGGGTTAGGAAACCGAGTTGACTCGGGTTAGGAAACCGAGTTGACTCGGGTTAGGAAAACGAGTTGACTCGGGTTAGGAAACCGAGTTGACTCGGGTTAGGAAACCGAGTTGACTCGGGTTAGGAAACCGAGTTGACTCGGGTTAGGAAACCGAGTTGACTCGGGTTAGGAAACCGAGTTGACTCGGGTTAGGAAACCGAGTTGACTCGGGTTAGCAGACCGAGTTGGCTCGGGTTAGGAAACCGAGTTGACTCGGTTTAGGAAACCGAGTTGACTCGGGTTAGGAAACCGAGTTGACTCGGGTTAGGAAACCGAGTTGACTCGGGTTAGGAAACCGAGTTGACTCGGGTTAGCAGACCGAGTTGACTCGGGTTAGGAAACCGAGTTGACTCGGTTTAGCAGACCGAGTTGACTCGACTTAGAAGACCGAGTTGACTCGGTTTAGCAGACCGAGTTGACTCGGCTTAGCAGACCGAGTTGACTCGGGTTAGCAGACCGAGTTGACTCGGGTTAGGAAACCGAGTTGACTCGGGTTAGGAAACCGAGTTGACTCGGGTTAGGAAACCGAGTTGACTCGGGTTAGGAAACCGAGTTGACTCGGGTTAGGAAACCGAGTTGACTCGGGTTAGGAAACCGAGTTGACTCGGGCTAGGAAACCGAGTTGACTCGGGCTAGGAAACCGAGTTGACTCGGGTTAGGAAACCGAGTTGACTCGGGTTAGGAAACCGAGTTGACTCGGGTTAGGAAACCGAGTTGACTCGGGTTAGCAGACCGAGTTGACTCGGGTTAGGAAACCGAGTTGACTCGGGTTAGGAAACCGAGTTGACTCGGGTTAGGAAACCGAGTTGACTCGGATTAGGAAACCGAGTTGACTCGGTTTAGCAGACCGAGTTGACTCGGCTTAGCAGACCGAGTTGACTCGGGTTAGCAGACCGAGTTGACTCGGGTTAGCAGACCGAGTTGACTCGGTTTAGGAAACCGAGTTGACTCGGCTTAGGAAACCGAGTTGACTCGGGTTAGGAAACCGAGTTGACTCGGGTTAGGAAACCGAGTTGACTCGGGTTAGGAAACCGAGTTGACTCGGGCTAGGAAACCGAGTTGACTCGGGTTAGGAAACCGAGTTGACTCGGGTTAGGAAACCGAGTTGACTCGGGTTAGGAAACCGAGTTGACTCGGGTTAGGAAACCGAGTTGACTCGGGTTAGGAAACCGAGTTGACTCGGGTTAGGAAACCGAGTTGACTCGGGTTAGCAGACCGAGTTGGCTCGGGTTAGGAAACCGAGTTGACTCGGTTTAGGAAACCGAGTTGACTCGGGTTAGGAAACCGAGTTGACTCGGGTTAGGAAACCGAGTTGACTCGGGTTAGCAGACCGAGTTGACTCGGGTTAGGAAACCGAGTTGACTCGGTTTAGCAGACCGAGTTGACTCGACTTAGAAGACCGAGTTGACTCGGTTTAGCAGACCGAGTTGACTCGGTTTAGCAGACCGAGTTGACTCGGCTTAGCAGACCGAGTTGACTCGGGTTAGCAGACCGAGTTGACTCGGGTTAGGAAACCGAGTTGACTCGGGTTAGGAAACCGAGTTGACTCGGGTTAGGAAACCGAGTTGACTCGGGTTAGGAAACCGAGTTGACTCGGGTTAGGAAACCGAGTTGACTCGGGTTAGGAAACCGAGTTGACTCGGATTAGGAAACCGAGTTGACTCGGATTAGGAAACCGAGTTGACTCGGTTTAGCAGACCGAGTTGACTCGGGTTAGCAGACCGAGTTGACTCGGGTTAGCAGACCGAGTTGACTCGGTTTAGCAGACCGAGTTGACTCGGGTTAGCAGACCGAGTTGACTCGGGTTAGCAGACCGAGTTGACTCGGGTTAGGAAACCGAGTTGACTCGGGTTAGGAAACCGAGTTGACTCGGGTTAGGAAACCGAGTTGACTCGGGTTAGGAAACCGAGTTGACTCGGGTTAGGAAACCGAGTTGACTCGGGTTAGGAAACCGAGTTGACTCGGGTTAGGAAACCGAGTTGACTCGGGTTAGGAAACCGAGTTGACTCGGGTTAGGAAACCGAGTTGACTCGGGATAGCAGACCGAGTTGACTCGGGTTAGCAGACCGAGTTGGCTCGGGCTAGGAAACCGAGTTGACTCGGGTTAGGAAACCGAGTTGACTCGGGTTAGGAAACCGAGTTGACTCGGGTTAGCAGACCGAGTTGACTCGGGTTAGGAAACCGAGTTGACTCGGGTTAGGAAACCGAGTTGACTCGGGTTAGGAAACCGAGTTGACTCGGGTTAGGAAACCGAGTTGACTCGGGTTAGGAAACCGAGTTGACTCGGGTTAGGAAACCGAGTTGACTCGGGTTAGGAAACCGAGTTGACTCGGGTTAGGAAACCGAGTTGACTCGGGTTAGCAGACCGAGTTGGCTCGGGTTAGCAGACCGAGTTGACTCGAGTTAGGAAACCGAGTTGACTCGGGTTAGGAAACCGAGTTGACTCGGGTTAGGAAACCGAGTTGACTCGGGTTAGGAAACCGAGTTGACTCTTGTTAGGAAACCGAGTTTACTCGGGTTAGGAAACCGAGTTGACTCGGGTTAGGAAACCGAGTTTACTCGGGTTAGGAAACCGAGTTGACTCGGGTTAGGAAACCGATTTGACTCGGGTTAGGAAACCGAGTTGACTCGGGTTAGGAAACCGAGTTGACTCGGGTTAGGAAACCGAGTTGACTCGGGTTAGGAAACCGAGTTGACTCGGGTTAGGAAACCGAGTTGACTCGGGTTAGCAGACCGAGTTGACTCGGGTTAGGAAACCGAGTTGACTCGGGTTAGGAAACCGAGTTGACTCGGGTTAGGAAACCGAGTTGACTCGGGTTAGGAAACCGAGTTGACTCGGGTTAGCAGACCGAGTTGACTCGGGTTAGGAAACCGAGTTGACTCGGGTTAGGAAACCGAGTTGACTCGGTTTAGCAGACCGAGTTGACTTGGTTTAGCAGACCGAGTTGACTCGGCTTAGCAGACCGAGTTGACTCGGGTTAGCAGACCGAGTTGACTCGGGTTAGCAGACCGAGTTGACTCGGGTTAGCAGACCGAGTTGACTCGGGTTAGGAAACCGAGTTGACTCGGGTTAGGAAACCGAGTTGACTCGGGTTAGGAGACCGAGTTGACTCGGGTTAGGAAACCGAGTTGACTCGGGTTAGGAAACCGAGTTGACTCGGGTTAGGAAACCGAGTTGACTCGAGTTAGGAAACCGAGTTGACTCGGATAAGCAAACCGAGTTGACTCGTGTTAGGAAACCGAGTTGACTCGGGTTAGGAAACCGAGTTGACTCGGGTTAGGAAACCGAGTTGACTCGGGTTAAGAAACCGAGTTGACTCGGATTAGGAAACCGAGTTGACTCGGGTTAGGAAACCGAGTTGACTCGGGTTAGGAAACCGAGTTGACTCGGGTTAGGAAACCGAGTTGACTCGGGTTAGGAAACCGAGTTGACTCGGGTTAGGAAACCGAGTTGACTCGGGTTAGGAAACCGAGTTGACTCGGGTTAGGAAACCGAGTTGACTCGGGTTAGGAAACCGAGTTGACTCGGGTTAGGAAACCGAGTTGACTCGGGTTAAGAAACCGAGTTGACTCGGGTTAGGAAACCGAGTTGACTCGGGTTAGGAAACCGAGTTGACTCGGGTTAGGAAACCGAGTTGACTGCTGTTAGGAAATCGAGTTGACTCGGGTTAGGAAACCGAGTTGACTCGGGTTAGGAAACCGAGTTGACTCGGGTTAGCAGACCGAGTTGACTCGGGTTAGCAGACCGAGTTGACTCGGGTTAGCAGACCGAGTTGACTCGGGTTAGCAGACCGAGTTGACTCGGGTTAGGAAACCGAGTTGACTCGGGTTAGCAGACCGAGTTGACTCGGGTTAGGAAACCGAGTTGACTCGGGTTAGGAAACCGAGTTGACTCGGGTAAGGAAACCGAGTTGACTCGGGTTAGGAAACCGAGTTGACTCGGGTTAGGAAACCGAGCTGACTCGGGTTAGGAAACCGAGTTGACTCGGGTTAGGAAACCGAGTTGACTCGGGTTAGGAAACCGAGTTGACTCGGGTTAGGAAACCGAGTTGACTCGGGTTAGGAAACCGAGTTGACTCGGGTTAGCAGACCGAGTTGACTCGGGTTAGGAAACCGAGTTGACTCGGGTTAGGAAACCGAGTTGACTCGGGTTAGGAAACCGAGTTGACTCGGGTAAGGAAACCGAGTGGACTCGGGTTAGGAAACCGAGTTGACTCGGGTTAGGAAACCGAGTTGACTCGGGTTAGGAAACCGAGTTGACTCGGGTTAGGAAACCGAGTTGACTCGGGTTAGCAGACCGAGTTGACTCGGGTTAGGAAACCGAGTTGACTCGGGTTAGGAAACCGAGTTGACTCGGGTTAGGAAACTGAGTTGACTCGGGGTAGGAAACCGAGTTGACTCGGGTTAGGAAACCGAGTTGACTCGGGTTAGGAAACCGAGTTGACTCGGGTTAGGAAACCGAGTTGACTCGGGTTAGGAAACCGAGTTGACTCGGGTTAGGAAACCGAGTTGACTCGGGTTAGGAAACCGAGTTGACTCGGGTTAGGAAACCGAGTTGACTCGGGTTAGGAAACCGAGTTGACTCGGGTTAGGAAACCGAGTTGACTCGGGTTAGGAAACCGAGTTGACTCGGGTTAAGAAACCGAGTTGACTCGGGTTAGGAAACCGAGTTGACTCGGGTTAGGAAACCGAGTTGACTCGGGTTAGGAAACCGAGTTGACTGCTGTTAGGAAATCGAGTTGACTCGGGTTAGGAAACCGAGTTGACTCGGGTTAGGAAACCGAGTTGACTCGGGTTAGCAGACCGAGTTGACTCGGGTTAGCAGACCGAGTTGACTCGGGTTAGCAGACCGAGTTGACTCGGGTTAGGAAACCGAGTTGACTCGGGTTAGCAGACCGAGTTGACTCGGGTTAGGAAACCGAGTTGACTCGGGTTAGGAAACCGAGTTGACTCGGGTTAGGAAACCGAGTTGACTCGGGTTAGGAAACCGAGTTGACTCGGGTTAGGAAACCGAGTTGACTCGGGTTAGGAAACCGAGTTGACTCGGGTTAGCAGACCGAGTTGACTCGGGTTAGGAAACCGAGTTGACTCGGGTTAGGAAACCGAGTTGACTCGGGTTAGCAGACCGAGTTGACTCGGGTTAGGAAACCGAGTTGACTCGGGTTAGGAAACCGAGTTGACTCGGGTTAGGAAACCGAGTTGACTCGGGTTAGGAAACCGAGTTGACTCGGGTTAGGAAACCGAGTTGACTCGGGTTAGGAAACCGAGTTGACTCGGGTTAGGAAACCGAGTTGACTCGGGCTAGGAAACCGAGTTGACTCGGGTTAGGAAACCGAGTTGACTCGGGTTAGGAAACCGAGTTGACTCGGGTTAGGAAACCGAGTTGACTCGGGTTAGGAAACCGAGTTGACTCGGGTTAGGAAACCGAGTTGACTCGGGTTAGGAGACCGAGTTGACTCGGGTTAGGAAACCGAGTTGACTCGGGTTAGGAAACCGAGTTGACTCGGGTTAGGAAACCGAGTTGACTCGGATTAGGAAACCGAGTTGACTCGGTTTAGCAGACCGAGTTGACTCGGCTTAGCAGACCGAGTTGACTCGGGTTAGCAGACCGAGTTGACTCGGGTTAGCAGACCGAGTTGACTCGGTTTAGGAAACCGAGTTGACTCGGCTTAGGAAACCGAGTTGACTCGGGTTAGGAAACCGAGTTGACTCGGGTTAGGAAACCGAGTTGACTCGGGTTAGGAAACCGAGTTGACTCGGGCTAGGAAACCGAGTTGACTCGGGTTAGGAAACCGAGTTGACTCGGGTTAGGAAACCGAGTTGACTCGGGTTAGGAAACCGAGTTGACTCGGGTTAGGAAACCGAGTTGACTCGGGTTAGGAAACCGAGTTGACTCGGGTTAGGAAACCGAGTTGACTCGGGTTAGGAAACCGAGTTGACTCGGGTTAGGAAACCGAGTTGACTCGGGTTAGGAAACCGAGTTGACTCGGGTTAGCAGACCGAGTTGGCTCGGGTTAGGAAACCGAGTTGACTCGGTTTAGGAAACCGAGTTGACTCGGGTTAGGAAACCGAGTTGACTCGGGTTAGGAAACCGAGTTGACTCGGGTTAGGAAACCGAGTTGACTCGGGTTAGCAGACCGAGTTGACTCGGGTTAGGAAACCGAGTTGACTCGGTTTAGCAGACCGAGTTGACTCGACTTAGAAGACCGAGTTGACTCGGTTTAGCAGACCGAGTTGACTCGGCTTAGCAGACCGAGTTGACTCGGGTTAGCAGACCGAGTTGACTCGGGTTAGGAAACCGAGTTGACTCGGGTTAGGAAACCGAGTTGACTCGGGTTAGGAAACCGAGTTGACTCGGGTTAGGAAACCGAGTTGACTCGGGTTAGGAAACCGAGTTGACTCGGGTTAGGAAACCGAGTTGACTCGGATTAGGAAACCGAGTTGACTCGGATTAGGAAACCGAGTTGACTCGGTTTAGCAGACCGAGTTGACTCGGGTTAGCAGACCGAGTTGACTCGGGTTAGCAGACCGAGTTGACTCGGTTTAGCAGACCGAGTTGACTCGGGTTAGCAGACCGAGTTGACTCGGGTTAGCAGACCGAGTTGACTCGGGTTAGGAAACCGAGTTGACTCGGGTTAGGAAACCGAGTTGACTCGGGTTAGGAAACCGAGTTGACTCGGGTTAGGAAACCGAGTTGACTCGGGTTAGGAAACCGAGTTGACTCGGGTTAGGAAACCGAGTTGACTCGGGTTAGGAAACCGAGTTGACTCGGGTTAGGAAACCGAGTTGACTCGGGATAGCAGACCGAGTTGACTCGGGTTAGCAGACCGAGTTGGCTCGGGCTAGGAAACCGAGTTGACTCGGGTTAGGAAACCGAGTTGACTCGGGTTAGGAAACCGAGTTGACTCGGGTTAGCAGACCGAGTTGACTCGGGTTAGGAAACCGAGTTGACTCGGGTTAGGAAACCGAGTTGACTCGGGTTAGGAAACCGAGTTGACTCGGGTTAGGAAACCGAGTTGACTCGGGTTAGGAAACCGAGTTGACTCGGGTTAGGAAACCGAGTTGACTCGGGTTAGGAAACCGAGTTGACTCGGGTTAGGAAACCGAGTTGACTCGGGTTAGGAAACCGAGTTGACTCGGGTTAGCAGACCGAGTTGGCTCGGGTTAGCAGACCGAGTTGACTCGAGTTAGGAAACCGAGTTGACTCGGGTTAGGAAACCGAGTTGACTCGGGTTAGGAAACCGAGTTGACTCGGGTTAGGAAACCGAGTTGACTCGGGTTAGGAAACCGAGCTGACTCGGGTTAGGAAACCGAGTTGACTCGGGTTAGGAAACCGAGTTGACTCGGGTTAGGAAACCGAGTTGACTCGGGTTAGGAAACCGAGTTGACTCGGGTTAGGAAACCGAGTTGACTCGGGTTAGCAGACCGAGTTGACTCGGGTTAGGAAACCGAGTTGACTCGGGTTAGGAAACCGAGTTGACTCGGGTTAGGAAACCGAGTTGACTCGGGTAAGGAAACCGAGTGGACTCGGGTTAGGAAACCGAGTTGACTCGGGTTAGGAAACCGAGTTGACTCGGGTTAGGAAACCGAGTTGACTCGGGTTAGGAAACCGAGTTGACTCGGGTTAGCAGACCGAGTTGACTCGGGTTAGGAAACCGAGTTGACTCGGGTTAGGAAACCGAGTTGACTCGGGTTAGGAAACTGAGTTGACTCGGGTTAGGAAACCGAGTTGACTCGGGTTAGGAAACCGAGTTGACTCGGGTTAGGAAACCGAGTTGACTCGGGTTAGGAAACCGAGTTGACTCGGGTTAGGAAACCGAGTTGACTCGGGTTAGGAAACCGAGTTGACTCGGGTTAGGAAACCGAGTTGACTCGGGTTAGGAAACCGAGTTGACTCGGGTTAGGAAACCGAGTTGACTCGGGTTAGGAAACCGAGTTGACTCGGGTTAGGAAACCGAGTTGACTCGGGTTAGGAAACCGAGTTGACTCGGGTTAAGAAACCGAGTTGACTCGGGTTAGGAAACCGAGTTGACTCGGGTTAGGAAACCGAGTTGACTCGGGTTAGGAAACCGAGTTGACTGCTGTTAGGAAATCGAGTTGACTCGGGTTAGGAAACCGAGTTGACTCGGGTTAGGAAGCCGAGTTGACTCGGGTTAGCAGACCGAGTTGACTCGGGTTAGCAGACCGAGTTGACTCGGGTTAGCAGACCGAGTTGACTCGGGTTAGGAAACCGAGTTGACTCGGGTTAGCAGACCGAGTTGACTCGGGTTAGGAAACCGAGTTGACTCGGGTTAGGAAACCGAGTTGACTCGGGTTAGGAAACCGAGTTGACTCGGGTTAGGAAACCGAGTTGACTCGGGTTAGCAGACCGAGTTGACTCGGGTTAGGAAACCGAGTTGACTCGGGTTAGGAAACCGAGTTGACTCGGGTTAGCAGACCGAGTTGACTCGGGTTAGGAAACCGAGTTGACTCGGGTTAGGAAACCGAGTTGACTCGGGTTAGGAAACCGAGTTGACTCGGGTTAGGAAACCGAGTTGACTCGGGTTAGGAAACCGAGTTGACTCGGGTTAGGAAACCGAGTTGACTCGGGTTAGGAAACCGAGTTGACTCGGGCTAGGAAACCGAGTTGACTCGGGTTAGGAAACCGAGTTGACTCGGGTTAGGAAACCGAGTTGACTCGGGTTAGGAAACCGAGTTGACTCGGGTTAGGAAACCGAGTTGACTCGGGTTAGCAGACCGAGTTGACTCGGGTTAGGAAACCGAGTTGACTCGGGTTAGGAAACCGAGTTGACTCGGGTTAGGAAACCGAGTTGACTCGGATTAGGAAACCGAGTTGACTCGGTTTAGCAGACCGAGTTGACTCGGCTTAGCAGACCGAGTTGACTCGGGTTAGCAGACCGAGTTGACTCGGGTTAGCAGACCGAGTTGACTCGGGTTAGCAGACCGAGTTGACTCGGTTTAGGAAACCGAGTTGACTCGGCTTAGGAAACCGAGTTGACTCGGGTTAGGAAACCGAGTTGACTCGGGTTAGGAAACCGAGTTGACTCGGGTTAGGAAACCGAGTTGACTCGGGCTAGGAAACCGAGTTGACTCGGGTTAGGAAACCGAGTTGACTCGGGTTAGGAAACCGAGTTGACTCGGGTTAGGAAACCGAGTTGACTCGGGTTAGGAAACCGAGTTGACTCGGGTTAGGAAACCGAGTTGACTCGGGTTAGGAAACCGAGTTGACTCGGGTTAGGAAACCGAGTTGACTCGGGTTAGGAAACCGAGTTGACTCGGGTTAGGAAACCGAGTTGACTCGGGTTAGGAAACCGAGTTGACTCGGGTTAGGAAACCGAGTTGGCTCGGGTTAGGAAACCGAGTTGACTCGGGTTAGGAAACCGAGTTGACTCGGGTTAGGAAACCGAGTTGACTCGGGTTAGGAAACCGAGTTGACTCGGGTTAGGAAACCGAGTTGACTCGGGTTAGGAAACCGAGTTGACTCGGATTAGGAAACCGAGTTGACTCGGATTAGGAAACCGAGTTGACTCGGTTTAGCAGACCGAGTTGACTCGGGTTAGCAGACCGAGTTGACTCGGGTTAGCAGACCGAGTTGACTCGGTTTAGCAGACCGAGTTGACTCGGGTTAGCAGACCGAGTTGACTCGGGTTAGCAGACCGAGTTGACTCGGGTTAGGAAACCGAGTTGACTCGGGTTAGGAAACCGAGTTGACTCGGGTTAGGAAACCGAGTTGACTCGGGTTAGGAAACCGAGTTGACTCGGGTTAGGAAACCGAGTTGACTCGGGTTAGGAAACCGAGTTGACTCGGGTTAGGAAACCGAGTTGACTCGGGTTAGGAAACCGAGTTGACTCGGGATAGCAGACCGAGTTGACTCGGGTTAGCAGACCGAGTTGGCTCGGGCTAGGAAACCGAGTTGACTCGGGTTAGGAAACCGAGTTGACTCGGGTTAGGAAACCGAGTTGACTCGGGTTAGCAGACCGAGTTGACTCGGGTTAGGAAACCGAGTTGACTCGGGTTAGGAAACCGAGTTGACTCGGGTTAGGAAACCGAGTTGACTCGGGTTAGGAAACCGAGTTGACTCGGGTTAGGAAACCGAGTTGACTCGGGTTAGGAAACCGAGTTGACTCGGGTTAGGAAACCGAGTTGACTCGGGTTAGGAAACCGAGTTGACTCGGGTTAGCAGACCGAGTTGGCTCGGGTTAGCAGACCGAGTTGACTCGAGTTAGGAAACCGAGTTGACTCGGGTTAGGAAACCGAGTTGACTCGGGTTAGGAAACCGAGTTGACTCGGGTTAGGAAACCGAGTTGACTCTTGTTAGGAAACCGAGTTTACTCGGGTTAGGAAACCGAGTTGACTCGGGTTAGGAAACCGAGTTTACTCGGGTTAGGAAACCGAGTTGACTCGGGTTAGGAAACCGATTTGACTCGGGTTAGGAAACCGAGTTGACTCGGGTTAGGAAACCGAGTTGACTCGGGTTAGGAAACCGAGTTGACTCGGGTTAGGAAACCGAGTTGACTCGGGTTAGGAAACCGAGTTGACTCGGGTTAGCAGACCGAGTTGACTCGGGTTAGGAAACCGAGTTGACTCGGGTTAGGAAACCGAGTTGACTCGGGTTAGGAAACCGAGTTGACTCGGGTTAGGAAACCGAGTTGACTCGGGTTAGCAGACCGAGTTGACTCGGGTTAGGAAACCGAGTTGACTCGGGTTAGGAAACCGAGTTGACTCGGTTTAGCAGACCGAGTTGACTCGGTTTAGCAGACCGAGTTGACTCGGCTTAGCAGACCGAGTTGACTCGGGTTAGCAGACCGAGTTGACTCGGGTTAGCAGACCGAGTTGACTCGGGTTAGGAAACCGAGTTGACTCGGGTTAGGAAACCGAGTTGACTCGGGTTAGGAGACCGAGTTGACTCGGGTTAGGAAACCGAGTTGACTCGGGTTAGGAAACCGAGTTGACTCGGGTTAGGAAACCGAGTTGACTCGAGTTAGGAAACCGAGTTGACTCGGATAAGCAAACCGAGTTGACTCGTGTTAGGAAACCGAGTTGACTCGGGTTAGGAAACCGAGTTGACTCGGGTTAGGAAACCGAGTTGACTCGGGTTAAGAAACCGAGTTGACTCGGATTAGGAAACCGAGTTGACTCGGGTTAGGAAACCGAGTTGACTCGGGTTAGGAAACCGAGTTGACTCGGGTTAGGAAACCGAGTTGACTCGGGTTAGGAAACCGAGTTGACTCGGGTTAGGAAACCGAGCTGACTCGGGTTAGGAAACCGAGTTGACTCGGGTTAGGAAACCGAGTTGACTCGGGTTAGGAAACCGAGTTGACTCGGGTTAGGAAACCGAGTTGACTCGGGTTAGCAGACCGAGTTGACTCGGGTTAGGAAACCGAGTTGACTCGGGTTAGGAAACCGAGTTGACTCGGGTTAGGAAACCGAGTTGACTCGGGTTAGGAAACCGAGTTGACTCGGGTTAGGAAACCGAGTTGACTCGGGTTAGGAAACCGAGTTGACTCGGGTTAGGAAACCGAGTTGACTCGGGTTAGGAAACCGAGTTGACTCGAGTTAGCAGACCGAGTTGACTCGGGTTAGGAAACCGAGTTGACTCGGGTTAGGAAACCGAGTTGACTCGGGTTAGGAAACTGAGTTGACTCGGGTTAGGAAACCGAGTTGACTCGGGTTAGGAAACCGAGTTGACTCGGGTTAGGAAACCGAGTTGACTCGGGTTAGGAAACCGAGTTGACTCGGGTTAGGAAACCGAGTTGACTCGGGTTAGGAAACCGAGTTGACTCGGGTTAGGAAACCGAGTTGACTCGGGTTAGGAAACCGAGTTGACTCGGGTTAGGAAACCGAGTTGACTCGGGTTAGGAAACCGAGTTGACTCGGGTTAGGAAACCGAGTTGACTCGGGTTAGGAAACCGAGTTGACTCGGGTTAGGAAACCGAGTTGACTCGGGTTAGGAAACCGAGTTGACTCGGGTTAAGAAACCGAGTTGACTCGGGTTAGGAAACCGAGTTGACTCGGGTTAGGAAACCGAGTTGACTCGGGTTAGGAAACCGAGTTGACTCGGGTTAGGAAACCGAGTTGACTGCTGTTAGGAAATCGAGTTGACTCGGGTTAGGAAACCGAGTTGACTCGGGTTAGGAAACCGAGTTGACTCGGGTTAGCAGACCGAGTTGACTCGGGTTAGCAGACCGAGTTGACTCGGGTTAGCAGACCGAGTTGACTCGGGTTAGCAGACCGAGTTGACTCGGGTTAGGAAACCGAGTTGACTCGGGTTAGCAGACCGAGTTGACTCGGGTTAGGAAACCGAGTTGACTCGGGTTAGGAAACCGAGTTGACTCGGGTTAGGAAACCGAGTTGACTCGGGTTAGGAAACCGAGTTGACTCGGGTTAGGAAACCGAGTTGACTCGGGTTAGGAAACCGAGCTGACTCGGGTTAGGAAACCGAGTTGACTCGGGTTAGCAGACCGAGTTGACTCGGGTTAGGAAACCGAGTTGACTCGGGTTAGGAAACCGAGTTGACTCGGGTTAGGAAACCGAGTTGACTCGGGTTAGGAAACCGAGTTGACTCGGGTTAGGAAACCGAGTTGACTCGGGTTAGGAAACCGAGTTGACTCGGGTTAGGAAACCGAGTTGACTCGGGTTAGGAAACCGAGCTGACTCGGGTTAGGAAACCGAGTTGACTCGGGTTAGGAAACCGAGTTGACTCGGGTTAGGAAACCGAGTTGACTCGGGTTAGGAAACCGAGTTGACTCGGGTTAGCAGACCGAGTTGACTCGGGTTAGGAAACCGAGTTGACTCGGGTTAGGAAACCGAGTTGACTCGGGTTAGGAAACCGAGTTGACTCGGGTTAGGAAACCGAGTTGACTCGGGTTAGGAAACCGAGTTGACTCGGGTTAGGAAACCGAGTTGACTCGGGTTAGGAAACCGAGTTGACTCGGGTTAGGAAACCGAGTTGACTCGAGTTAGCAGACCGAGTTGACTCGGGTTAGGAAACCGAGTTGACTCGGGTTAGGAAACCGAGTTGACTCGGGTTAGGAAACTGAGTTGACTCGGGTTAGGAAACCGAGTTGACTCGGGTTAGGAAACCGAGTTGACTCGGGTTAGGAAACCGAGTTGACTCGGGTTAGGAAACCGAGTTGACTCGGGTTAGGAAACCGAGTTGACTCGGGTTAGGAAACCGAGTTGACTCGGGTTAGGAAACCGAGTTGACTCGGGTTAGGAAACCGAGTTGACTCGGGTTAGGAAACCGAGTTGACTCGGGTTAGGAAACCGAGTTGACTCGGGTTAGGAAACCGAGTTGACTCGGGTTAGGAAACCGAGTTGACTCGGGTTAGGAAACCGAGTTGACTCGGGTTAAGAAACCGAGTTGACTCGGGTTAGGAAACCGAGTTGACTCGGGTTAGGAAACCGAGTTGACTCGGGTTAGGAAACCGAGTTGACTCGGGTTAGGAAACCGAGTTGACTGCTGTTAGGAAATCGAGTTGACTCGGGTTAGGAAACCGAGTTGACTCGGGTTAGGAAACCGAGTTGACTCGGGTTAGCAGACCGAGTTGACTCGGGTTAGCAGACCGAGTTGACTCGGGTTAGCAGACCGAGTTGACTCGGGTTAGCAGACCGAGTTGACTCGGGTTAGGAAACCGAGTTGACTCGGGTTAGCAGACCGAGTTGACTCGGGTTAGGAAACCGAGTTGACTCGGGTTAGGAAACCGAGTTGACTCGGGTTAGGAAACCGAGTTGACTCGGGTTAGGAAACCGAGTTGACTCGGGTTAGGAAACCGAGCTGACTCGGGTTAGGAAACCGAGTTGACTCGGGTTAGCAGACCGAGTTGACTCGGGTTAGGAAACCGAGTTGACTCGGGTTAGGAAACCGAGTTGACTCGGGTTAGGAAACCGAGTTGACTCGGGTTAGGAAACCGAGTTGACTCGGGTTAGGAAACCGAGTTGACTCGGGTTAGGAAACCGAGTTGACTCGGGTTAGCAGACCGAGTTGACTCGGGTTAGGAAACCGAGTTGACTCGGGTTAGGAAACCGAGTTGACTCGGGTTAGGAAACTGAGTTGACTCGGGTTAGGAAACCGAGTTGACTCGGGTTAGGAAACCGAGTTGACTCGGGTTAGGAAACCGAGTTGACTCGGGTTAGGAAACCGAGTTGACTCGGGTTAGGAAACCGAGTTGACTCGGGTTAGGAAACCGAGTTGACTCGGGTTAGGAAACCGAGTTGACTCGGGTTAGGAAACCGAGTTGACTCGGGTTAGGAAACCGAGTTGACTCGGGTTAGCAGACCGAGTTGACTCGGGTTAGGAAACCGAGTTGACTCGGGTTAGGAAACCGAGTTGACTCGGGTTAGGAAACCGAGTTGACTCGGGTTAGGAAACCGAGTTGACTCGGGTTAGGAAACCGAGTTGACTCGGGTTAAGAAACCGAGTTGACTCGGGTTAGGAAACCGAGTTGACTCGGGTTAGGAAACCGAGTTGACTCGGGTTAGGAAACCGAGTTGACTGCTGTTAGGAAATCGAGTTGACTCGGGTTAGGAAACCGAGTTGACTCGGGTTAGGAAACCGAGTTTACTCGGGTTAGCAGACCGAGTTGACTCGGGTTAGCAGACCGAGTTGACTCGGGTTAGCAGACCGAGTTGACTCGGGTTAGGAAACCGAGTTGACTCGGGTTAGCAGACCGAGTTGACTCGGGTTAGGAAACCGAGTTGACTCGGGTTAGGAAACCGAGTTGACTCGGGTTAGGAAACCGAGTTGACTCGGGTTAGGAAACCGAGTTGACTCGGGTTAGGAAACCGAGTTGACTCGGGTTAGCAGACCGAGTTGACTCGGGTTAGGAAACCGAGTTGACTCGGGTTAGGAAACCGAGTTGACTCGGGTTAGCAGACCGAGTTGACTCGGGTTAGGAAACCGAGTTGACTCGGGTTAGGAAACCGAGTTGACTCGGGTTAGGAAACCGAGTTGACTCGGGTTAGGAAACCGAGTTGACTCGGGTTAGGAAACCGAGTTGACTCGGGTTAGGAAACCGAGTTGACTCGGGTTAGGAAACCGAGTTGACTCGGGTTAGGAAACCGAGTTGACTCGGGTTAGGAAACCGAGTTGACTCGGGTTAGGAAACCGAGTTGACTCGGGCTAGGAAACCGAGTTGACTCGGGTTAGGAAACCGAGTTGACTCGGGTTAGGAAACCGAGTTGACTCGGGTTAGGAAACCGAGTTGACTCGGGTTAGGAAACCGAGTTGACTCGGGTTAGGAAACCGAGTTGACTCGGGTTAGGAAACCGAGTTGACTCGAGTTAGGAAACCGATTTGACTCGGGTTAGGAAACCGAGTTGACTCGGGTTAGGAAACCGAGTTGACTCGGGTTAGGAAACCGAGTTGACTCGGGTTAGGAAACCGAGTTGACTCGGGTTAGGAAACCGAGTTGACTCGGGTTAGGAAACCGAGTTGACTCGGGTTAGGAAACCGAGTTGACTTGGGTTAGGAAACCGAGTTGACTCGGGTTAGGAAACCGAGTTGACTCGGGTTAGGAAACCGAGTTGACTCGGGTTAGGAAACCGAGTTGCCTCGGGTGAGGAAACCGAGTTGACTCGGGTTAGGAAAACGAGTTGACTCGGGTTAGGAAACCGAGTTGACTCGGGATAGGAAACCGAGTTTACTCGGGTTAGGAAACCAAGTTGACTCGGATTAGGAAACCGAGTTGACTCGGGCTAGGAAACCGAGTTGACTCGGGTTAGGAAACCAAGTTGACTCGGGTTAGGAAACCGAGTTGACTCGGGTTAGAAAACCTAGTTGACTCGGGTTAGGAAACCGAGTTGACTCGGGTTAGGAAACCTAGTTGACTCGGGTTAGGAAACCGAGTTGACTCGGGTTAGGAAACCGATTTGACTCGGGTTAGGAAACCGAGTCGACTCGGGTTAGGAAACCGAGTTGACCTGGGTTAGCAGACCGAGTTGACTCGGGTTAGGAAACCAAGTTGACTCGGGTTAGGAAACCGAGTTGACTCGGGTTAGGGAACCGAGTTGACTCGGGTTAGGAAACCGAGTTGACTCGGGTTAGGAAACCGAGTTGACTCGGGCTAGGAAACCGAGTTGACTCGGGTTAGGAAACCGAGTTGACTCGGGTTAGGAAACCGAGTTGACTCGGGTTAGGAAACCGAGTTGACTCGGGTTAGGAAACCGAGTTGACTCGGGTTAGGAAACCGAGTTGACTCGGGTTAGGAAACCGAGTTGACTCGGGTTAGGAAACTGAGCTGGGCCGGGTTAGCAGACCGAGTTGACTCGGGTTAAGAAACCGAGTTGACTCGGGTTAGGAAACCGAGTTGACTCGGGTTAGGAAACCGAGTTGACTCGGGTTAGGGAACCGAGTTGACTCGGGTTAGGAAACCGAGTTGACTCGGGTTAGGAAACCGAGTTGACTCGGGTTAGGAAACCGAGTTGACTCGAGTTAGGAAACCGAGTTGACTCGGATAAGCAAACCGAGTTGACTCGTGTTAGGAAACCGAGTTGACTCGGGTTAGGAAACCGAGTTGACTCGGGTTAGGAAACCGAGTTGACTCGGGTTAGGAAACCGAGTTGACTCGGATTAGGAAACCGAGTTGACTCGGGTTAGGAAACCGAGTTGACTCGGGTTAGGAAACCGAGTTGACTCGGGTTAGGAAACCGAGTTGACTCGGGTTAGGAAACCGAGTTGACTCGGGTTAGGAAACCGAGTTGACTCGAGTTAGGAAACCGAGTTGACTCGGATAAGCAAACCGAGTTGACTCGTGTTAGGAAACCGAGTTGACTCGGGTTAGGAAACCGAGTTGACTCGGGTTAGGAAACCGAGTTGACTCGGGTTAGGAAACCGAGTTGACTCGGATTAGGAAACCGAGTTGACTCGGGTTAGGAAACCGAGTTGACTCGGGTTAGGAAACCGAGTTGACTCGGGTTAGGAAACCGAGTTGACTCGGGTTAGGAAACCGAGTTGACTCGGGTTAGGAAACCGAGTTGACTCGGGTTAGGAAACCGAGTTGACTCGGGTTAGGAAACCGAGTTGACTCGGGTTAGGAAACCGAGTTGACTCGGGTTAGGAAACCGAGTTGACTCGGGTTAGGAAACCGAGTTGACTCGGGTTAGGAAACCGAGTTGACTCGGGTTAAGAAACCGAGTTGACTCGGGTTAGGAAACCGAGTTGACTCGGGTTAGGAAACCGAGTTGACTCGGGTTAGGAAACCGAGTTGACTGCTGTTAGGAAATCGAGTTGACTCGGGTTAGGAAACCGAGTTGACTCGGGTTAGCAGACCGAGTTGACTCGGGTTAGCAGACCGAGTTGACTCGGGTTAGCAGACCGAGTTGACTCGGGTTAGGAAACCGAGTTGACTCGGGTTAGGAAACCGAGTTGACTCGGGTTAGGAAACCGAGTTGACTCGGGTTAGGAAACCGAGTTGACTCGGGTTAGGAAACCGAGTTGACTCGGGTTAGGAAGCCGAGTTGACTCGGGTTAGGAAGCCGAGTTGACTCGGGTTAGGAAACCGAGTTTACTCGGGTTAGGAAACCGAGTTGACTCGGGTTAGGAAACCGAGTTGACTCGGGTTAGGAAACCGAGTTGACTCAGGTTAGCAGACCGAGTTGACTCGGGTTAGGAAACCGAGTTGACTCGGGTTAGGAAACCAAGTTGACTCGGGTTAGGAAACCAAGTTGACTCGGGTTAGGAAACCGAGTTGACTCGGGTTAGGGAACCGAGTTGACTCGGGTTAGGAAACCGAGTTGACTCGGGTTAGGAAACCGAGTTGACTCGGGTTAGGAAACCGAGTTGACTCGGGTTAAGAAACCGAGTTGACTCGGGTTAGGAAACCGAGTTGACTCGGGTTAGGAAACCGAGTTGACTCGGGTTAGGAAACCGATTTGACTCGGGTTAGGAAACCGAGTTGACTCGGGTTAGGAAACCGAGTTGACCTGGGTTAGCAGACCGAGTTGACTCGGGTTAGGAAACCAAGTTGACTCGGGTTAGGAAACCGAGTTGACTCGGGTTAGGGAACCGAGTTGACTCGGGTTAGGAAACCGAGTTGACTCGGGTTAGGAAACCGAGTTGACTCGGGTTAGGAAACCGAGTTGACTCGGGCTAGGAAACCGAGTTGACTCGGGTTAGGAAACCGAGTTGACTCGGGTTAGGAAACCGAGTTGACTCGGGTTAGTAAACTGAGCTGGGCCGGGTTAGCAGACCGAGTTGACTCGGGTTAAGAAACCGAGTTGACTCGGGTTAGGAAACCGAGTTGACTCGGGTTAGGAAACCGAGTTGACTCGGGTTAGGGAACCGAGTTGACTCGGGTTAGGAAACCGAGTTGACTCGGGTTAGGAAACCGAGTTGACTCGGGTTAGGAAACCGAGTTGACTCGAGTTAGGAAACCGAGTTGACTCGGATAAGCAAACCGAGTTGACTCGTGTTAGGAAACCGAGTTGACTCGGGTTAGGAAACCGAGTTGACTCGGGTTAGGAAACCGAGTTGACTCGGGTTAGGAAACCGAGTTGACTCGGGTTAGGAAACCGAGTTGACTCGGATTAGGAAACCGAGTTGACTCGGGTTAGGAAACCGAGTTGACTCGGGTTAGGAAACCGAGTTGACTCGGGTTTGGAAACCGAGTTGACTCGGGTTAGGAAACCGAGTTGACTCGGGTTAGGAAACCGAGTTGACTCGGGTTAGGAAACCGAGTTGACTCGGGTTAGGAAACCGAGTTGACTCGGGTTAGGAACCCGAGTTGACTCGGGTTAGGAAACCGAGTTGACTCGGGTTAGGAAACCGAGTTGACTCGGGTTAGGAAACCGAGTTGACTCGGGTTAGGAAACCGAGTTGACTCGGGTTAAGAAACCGAGTTGACTCGGGTTAGGAAACCGAGTTGACTCGGGTTAGGAAACCGAGTTGACTCGGGTTAGGAAACCGAGTTGACTCGGACTAGGAAACCGAGTTGACTCGGGTTAGGAAACCGAGTTGACTCGGGTTAGGAAACCGAGTTGACTCGGGTTAGGAAACCGAGTTGACTCGGGTTAGGAAACCGAGTTGACTGAGGTTAGCAGACCGAGTTGACTCGGGTTAGGAAACCGAGTTGACTCGGGTTAGCAGACCAAGTTGACTCGGGTTAGGAAACCAAGTTGACTCGGGTTAGGAAACCGAGTTGACTCGAGTTAGGAAACCGAGTTGACTCGGGTTAGGAAACCGAGTTGACTCGGGTTAGGAAACCGAGTTGACTCGGGTTAGGAAACCGAGTTGACTCGGATTAGGAAACCGAGTTGACTCGGGTTAGGAAACCGAGTTGACTCGGGTTAGGAAACCGAGTTGACTCGGGTTAGGAAACCGAGTTGACTCGGGTTAGGAAACCGAGTTGAGTCGGGTTAGGAAACCGAGTTGACTCGGGTTAGGAAACCGAGTTGACTCGGGTTAGGAAACCGAGTTGACTCGGGTTAGGAAACCGAGTTGACTCGGGTTAGGAAACCGAGTTGACTCGGGTTAGGAAACCGAGTTGACTCGGGTTAGGAAACCGAGTTGACTCGGGTTAGGAAACCGAGTTGACTCGGGTTAGGAAACCGAGTTGACTCGGGTTAAGAAACCGAGTTGACTCGGGTTAGGAAACCGAGTTAACTCGGGTTAGGAAACCGAGTTGACTCGGGTTAGGAAACCGAGTTGACTGCTGTTAGGAAATCGAGTTGACTCGGGTTAGGAAACCGAGTTGACTCGGGTTAGCAGACCGAGTTGACTCGGGTTAGCAGACCGAGTTGACTCGGGTTAGCAGACCGAGTTGACTCGGGTTAGGAAACCGAGTTGACTCGGGTTAGGAAACCGAGTTGACTCGGGTTAGGAAACCGAGTTGACTCGGGTTAGGAAACCGAGTTGACTCGGGTTAGGAAACCGAGTTGACTCGGGTTAGGAAGCCGAGTTGACTCGGGTTAGGAAACCGAGTTTACTCGGGTTAGGAAACCGAGTTGACTTGGGTTAGGAAACCGAGTTGACTCGGGTTAGGAAACCGAGTTGACTCAGGTTAGCAGACCGAGTTGACTCGGGTTAGGAAACCGAGTTGACTCGGGTTAGGAAACCAAGTTGACTCGGGTTAGGAAACCAAGTTGACTCGGGTTAGGAAACCGAGTTGACTCGGGTTAGGGAACCGAGTTGACTCGGGTTAGGAAACCGAGTTGACTCGGGTTAGGAAACCGAGTTGACTCGGGTTAGGAAACCGAGTTGACTCGGGTTAGGAAATCGAGTTGACTCGGGTTAAGAAACCGAGTTGACTCGGGTTAGGAAACCGAGTTGACTCGGGTTAGGAAACCGAGTTGACTCGGGTTAGGAAACCGATTTGACTCGGGTTAGGAAACCGAGTTGACTCGGGTTAGGAAACCGAGTTGACCTGGGTTAGCAGACCGAGTTGACTCGGGTTAGGAAACCAAGTTGACTCGGGTTAGGAAACCGAGTTGACTCGGGTTAGGGAACCGAGTTGACTCGGGTTAGGAAACCGAGTTGACTCGGGTTAGGAAACCGAGTTGACTCGGGTTAGGAAACCGAGTTGACTCGGGCTAGGAAACCGAGTTGACTCGGGTTAGGAAACCGAGTTGACTCGGGTTAGGAAACCGAGTTGACTCGGGTAAGAAGACCGAGTTGACTCGGGTTAGGAAACTGAGCTGGGCCGGGTTAGCAGACCGAGTTGACTCGGGTTAAGAAACCGAGTTGACTCGGGTTAGGAAACCGAGTTGACTCGGGTTAGGAAACCGAGTTGACTCGGGTTAGGGAACCGAGTTGACTCGGGTTAGGAAACCGAGTTGACTCGGGTTAGGAAACCGAGTTGACTCGGGTTAGGAAACCGAGTTGACTCGAGTTAGGAAACCGAGTTGACTCGGATAAGCAAACCGAGTTGACTCGTGTTAGGAAACCGAGTTGACTCGGGTTAGGAAACCGAGTTGACTCGGGTTAGGAAACCAAGTTGACTCGGGTTAGGAAACCGAGTTGACTCGGATTAGGAAACCGAGTTGACTCGGGTTAGGAAACCGAGTTGACTCGGGTTAGGAAACCGAGTTGACTCGGGTTAGGAAACCGAGTTGACTCGGGTTAGGAAACCGAGTTGACTCGGGTTAGGAAACTGAGTTGACTCGGGTTAGGAAACCGAGTTGACTCGGGTTAGGAAACCGAGTTGACTCGGGTTAGGAAACCGAGTTGACTCGGGTTAGGAAACCGAGTTGACTCGGGTTAGGAACCCGAGTTGACTCGGGTTAGGAAACCGAGTTGACTCGGGTTAGGAAACCGAGTTGACTCGGGTTAGGAAACCGAGTTGACTCGGGTTAGGAAACCGAGTTGACTCGGGTTAAGAAACCGAGTTGACTCGGGTTAGGAAACCGAGTTGACTCGGGTTAGGAAACCGAGTTGACTCGGGTTAGGAAACCGAGTTGACTCGGACTAGGAAACCGAGTTGACTCGGGTTAGGAAACCGAGTTGACTCGGGTTAGGAAACCGAGTTGACTCGGGTTAGGAAACCGAGTTGACTCGGGTTAGGAAACCGAGTTGACTCGGGTTAGGAAACCGAGTTGACTCAGGTTAGCAGACCGAGTTGACTCGGGTTAGGAAACCGAGTTGACTCGGGTTAGCAGACCAAGTTGACTCGGGTTAGGAAACCAAGTTGACTCGGGTTAGGAAACCGAGTTGACTCGAGTTAGGAAACCGAGTTGACTCGGGTTAGGAAACCGAGTTGACTCGGGTTAGGAAACCGAGTTGACTCGGGTTAGGAAACCGAGTTGACTCGGGTTAGGAAACCGAGTTGACTCGGGTTAGGAAACCGAGTTGACTCGGGTTAGGAAACCGAGTTGACTGCTGTTAGGAAATCGAGTTGACTCGGGTTAGGAAACCGAGTTGATTCGGGTTAGGAAACCGAGTTGACTCGGGTTAGGAAACCGAGTTGACTCGGGCTAGGAAACCTAGTTGACTCGGGTTAGGAAACCGACTTGACTCGGGTTAGGAAACCGAGTTGACTCGGGTTAGGAAACCAAGTTGACTCGGGTTAGCAGACCGAGTTGACTCGGGTTAAGAAACCGAGTTGACTCGGGTTAGGAAACCGAGTTGACTCGGGTTAGGAAACCGAGTTGACTCGGGTTAGGAAACCGAGTTGACTCGGGTTAGGAAACCGAGTTGACTCGGGCTAGGAAACCGAGTTGACTCGGGCTAGGAAACCGAGTTGACTCGGGTTAGGAAACCGAGTTGACTCGGGCTAGGAAACCGAGTTGACTCGGGTTAGGAAACCGAGTTGACTCGGGTTAGGAAACCGAGTTGACTCGGGCTAGGAAACCGAGTTGACTCGGGTTAGGAAACCGAGTTGACTCGGGTTAGGAAACCGAGTTGACTCGGGTTAGGAAACCGAGTTGACTCGGGTTAGGAAACCTTGTTGACTCGGGTTAGGAAACCTTGTTGACTCGGGTTAGGAAACCGAGTTGACTCGGGTTAGGAAACCGAGTTGACTCGGGTTAGGAAACCGAGTTGACTCGGGTTAGGAAACCGAGTTGACTCGGGTTAGGAAACCGAGTTGACTCGGGTTAGGAAACCGAGTTGACTCGAGTTAGGAAACCGAGTTGACCCGGGTTAGCAGACCGAGTTGACTCGGGTTAGGAAACCGAGTTGACTCGGGTTAGCAGACCGAGTTGACTCGGGTTAGGAAACCGAGTTGACTCGGGTGAGGAAACCGAGTTGACTCGGGTTAGGAAACCGAGTTGACTCGGGTTAGCAGACCGAGTTGACTCGGGTTAGGAAACCGAGTTGACTCGGGTTAGGAAACCGAGTTGACTCGGGTTAGGAAACCGAGTTGACTCGGGTTAGGAAACCGAGTTGACTCGGGTTAGGAAACCGAGTTGACTCGGGCTAGGAAACAAAGTTGACTCGGGTTAGGAAACCGAGTTGACTCGGATTAGCAGGCCGAGTTGACTCTTCTTAGCAAACCGAGTTGACTCGGGTTAGCAAACCGAGTTGACTCGGGTTAGCAAACCGAGTTGACTCGGGTTAGCAAACCGAGTTGACTCGGGTTAGGAAACCAAGTTGACTTGGGTTAGGAAACCGAGTTGACTCGGGTTAGGAAACCGAGTTGACTCGGGTTAGGAAATCGAGTTGACTCGGGTTAGCAAACCGAGTTGACTCGGGCTAGGAAACAAAGTTGATTCGGGTTAGGAAACCGAGTTGACTCGGGTTAGCAGACCGAGTTGACTCTTCTTAGCAAACCGAGTTGACTCGGGTTAGCAAACCGAGCTGACTCGGGTTAGCAAACCGAGTTGACTCGGGTTAGCAAACCGAGTTGACTCGGGTTAGCAAACCGAGTTGAATCGGGTTAGGAAACCAAGTTGACCTGGGTTAGGAAACCGACTTGACTCGGGTTAGGAAACCGAGTTGACTCGGGTTAGGAAACCGAGTTGACTCGGGTTAGCAGACCGAGTTGACTCGGGTTAAGAAACCGAGTTGACTCGGGTTAGGAAACCGAGTTGACTCGGGCTAGGAAACCGAGTTGACTCGGGTTAGGAAACCGAGTTGACTCGGGTTAGGAAACCGAGTTTACTCGGGTTAGGAAACCGAGTTGACTCGGGTTAGCAGACCGAGTTGACTCGGGTTAGGAAACCGAGTTGACTCGGGTTAGGAAAGCGAGTTGACTCATGTTAGGAAAGCGAGTTGACTCGGGTTAGGAAACCGAGTTGACTCGGGTTAGGAAACCGAGTTGACTCGGGTTAGGAAACCGAGTTGACTCGGGTTAGGAAAGCGAGTTGACTCGGGTTAGGAAACCGAGTTGACTCGGGCTAGGAAAGCGAGTTGACTCGGGTTAGCAGACCGAGTTGACTCGGGTTAGCAGACCGAGTTGGCTCGGGTTAGCAGACCGAGTTGGCTCGGGTTAGCAGACCGAGTTGACTCGGGTTAGGAAACCGAGTTGACTCGGGTAAGCAAACCGAGTTGACTTGTGTTAGCAAACCGAGTTGACTCGGGTTAGCAAACCGAGTTCCGTCGGGTTAGCAAACCGAGTTCACTCGGGTTAGCAAACCGAGTTGACTCGGGTTAGCAATCCGAGTTGACTCGGGTTAGCAATGCGAGTTGACTCGGGTTAGCAATGCGAGTTGATTCGGGTTAGCAATCCGAGTTGACTGGGGTTAGCAAACCGAGTTGACTCGGGTTAGCAAACCGTGTTGATTCGGGTTAGCAAACCGAGTTGACTCGGTTAAGCAAACCGAGTTGACTCGGATAAGCAAACCGAGTTGAATCGGGTAAGCCAACCGAGTTTTCTTGCGTAAGCCAACCGAGTTGACTCGGGTTAGCAGACCGAGTTGACTCGGGTTAGCAGTTTGAGTTGACTCGAGTAAGCAAACCGAGTTGACTTGGGTTAGCAAACCGAGTTGACTCGGGTTAGCAAACCGAGTTCAGTCGGGTTAGCAAACCGAGTTCACTCGGGTTAGCAAACCGAGTTGGCTCGGGTTAGCAATCCGAGTTGACTCGGGTTAGCAATGCGAGTTGATTCGGGTTAGCAATCCGAGTTGACTGGGGTTAGCAAACCGAGTTGACTAGGGTTAGCAAACCGAGTTGACTCGGGTTAGCAGACCGAAGCCCCTGGGCCTAGCGCATTTCTCACAACCATGCATGAGGGAATAGAGGGGACCTACAATTTTCTGCCGGTTGCGAACGGCTAATCGAGAAAGCGCTTTTCATGGCAATGAATACTAACGGAGGACTTGCCAATTCCTCGCGAAAGGCGATACCCGTGGAAAAAACTTTTTTGCCTCTGCTGGGATTCGAACCTCGAACCTCTGGGTTATCAGGTGGACATGCTAACCATCACGCCACGGGTACTATATTTAATCCATAATTAATGAAACAAAAAATTCATTGTCTGCTTTCAAGCTTGTAGAAGGTTTTTGGAAATAAAAACCAGAAGAATCAAAGCACCATCTGTACTGATCTTTCCAAAGCTATATTTTCCGTGTTGTTTCATGGAATCTTCAAGGATTATCTCTTCCGCTAAGCCAACCACACTCATTTCATTCTTCCACAATAAATGCTGACTACTATCGTCTTCGTTTTTTTTTATGAATTTAGTGTTTTAATAACAGAGTTAAAAATGTGCCAAAAACTATTTAAATGTGCTTTTCGCAAGCCTAATGGTGCGAGTCTGTATAGCTCGCTTTTGAATGATTTTTCAATGTTAAGTGGATAAAATCCATTATAATTCTGCTGTTTTTGAAATCACATTGCAAGAAAGTCTTCAAAGCTCAAGTACGAATTGTGCCAGAGACCACATCTCTTTAAACGAGAAATGATTTTGAAAGTACACCCCATGATGTAGGCATGAAGGGGAGGAAGACTCAGCAGTTCATCGAGGGCAGCTTCCAGTGCGCTGGGAAGGCCCCAGTACAATCAAGATAAATTCTTATTTGAAGTTTGGCAAACAAGGCAATAACATATTTACACTTGAGCTTATTCCACCAGACAACTGACGCATAGGAGATGATTGGTCTTATCATAGCCGTTTAGATCCAAAGGTCCCTTTTCGTTGAAAGACCCATGTCTGGGCAAAGGCTCCTTTACATTGCCAGAAGACTGACAGTTCTTTCTTTAGTGTAGTTTTAAGCTCGACATGTTTAGATCAAAGAAGTTTGGGGTCTAGGATTACTCCGAGATGTTGGTTGAGGCCCAAGTTCACCCCAAATGTTATGCTCACCTAAGTTCGTGAAAACACTTGTAATTCAAATGATGTACTTCGTTAGTACTTACAATTCCACGTGCAACACGTGTAAACGTGTACATGAGCGTTGGAGTAACTATAATGACAACAACGTCGTATGAAAAGTGTCTATAGAAATGTCATATTTAAACATTTAATACTTATACACGAAAGATTAAAAATCTGTTAAATCCAGCTCTATGTAAAGCTTATATAGCCCTTAAAATAAGTCGTGAAACATGACAATTTCAATTGAAAATCCAGAATTATTTTCAATTAATTTTTAAAGAGGTGTAATACTACAAAAGTCTGTACAGGCTTTATCCCAAACAATCAGGGGGAAAATCCTGCATAATAACTGCATTCACTTTTTCATCTCCCTGAATTTTGTATGAGATTGTTATTGTCATCCTTATATTGGGAATGGCTCATGAAGCTTTGTTTGGCAGTTGAAAATGAGTGTTTGCAAAAAACAAAAACCGAATACCAGATATGAAACTTAACACGAATCTGAGTTCCTTTTTTTTGTTTTGTTCTACTTCGTTCGGTGGGTAGAAATTCCGAACAAATGAACTGTCAATTATTTCAATTAAACTCTTAAGCACCATTCTAGAGGATTAACGATATTTATTAATTAGCACGTTCAACTGAAATGTATTGTACAGTACAGAGTAGACGTTTGCGTTCTTTCGGTGTGCTTTGTTTAATTAAACACAAAAATCTGGAGCTTAACAACGTTGATAAAAGTTATGGTTGAACACGGCAAGCACAAACAAAGTTATCAAGGACCCAACTACAAACATGCTCTTTCAGAAATAAACGATTGCGTGATTGATTGTAAAGAATGAAATTATGTTCTTATCAATTACGTGAGCTATAAGCTTTGTTCCTAACACGTGCAACTATAGGAGAAGATTCTACCACCAACTGTCAACAGTCATTAAAATGTCTTCAAACTTATTGATGTCCTTGGAAAAGGCTTTCAGTAGTAGTGTTTGTTGATAAAATGGAAAAAAAAGGTCTGAGTGGTATCCTTGGTTAGGCTTTCATACAATTTTAATTTTTCAAAGCAGTAGCTCTTTTTTCGTTCATTGTGTTCGAGGACATTGTTGTTTTTGAATGAAGATCTGAGAAGGTTGCTTCCATTGTTATTTTCAATGTTATCTCTTACATCATTTTCTTTTTTTTTTTATTTGAAAAGGTATTCTGGTCCAATTATTATTTTTGGATTACCTACCGCATTGATATATTAAATGATAAAAAAAATAGATGATTATATGTAGTCAAATGTTTTAATGAAGTGAAGGACATCTTTCTGGAAATCTGTCAAAACCGAACCCTCTTTACACGTCCCTACACGTTAGCTGCTTACTTCCAAAACCTCTATGGCCCTCCGTTTTGTTGAAAATTGTTCTTCAACGAGGTGTGGTTTGACGTATATATGTATAAAGAAGAAAAGAAGTTCTCTTTAAAAAATAACCAGTGAATTTATTCAACTAACTTAAGTGAACAAAAATATTGAAGCGAAGAAAAAATATTAAAATTTGACATAAGCAAACAGACAAACTGATTTCAAGAATTTATTGGTGTCGGTGGGGTTTGTATAAAACCACAGGTGAAGACCGTTTTCTGTACATATGAATACTTCAAAAATGCTTTTGTGTTGATTTCCTTTAAAAACTAACGCCTATACATACGGTTTCAGATGGCCCTATAAAGAGAGGTCGGAAATCTTCCATAAATCTATCGTTTTCCCATTTTTAAAATAGGGGACGTGAAAGATCTTGTAGTAGTTATAGGGATCTTGGTCACACTAGTCTTTTTAAGAACTTAAGATTCATCCCAAATCGATTATATTACACCTTTCTAGAAGACGGCATCGTATGGTTTTGTTTCCCTAATGCCTCAACTAAGATAATATATAAGTTGCCGTTTGATAACACTTTCCAAGTAAAGATTTCCCTCCAGAGAAGATTGGGAGAACCGTACTCTCTTGGAAAATTAAGCCTTACAACTTCTTAAGCCTCCTATGGTGTAGCAAGTGGAATTTTCTCCAAAGGGCTGAATTTAAGTCTTTTCTTCCGCCTAACTGACCACTGTAGTGTGTTCCAAGCGGAAATTCTGGCGATGAAAGAAGTTCTGTCCTGGCTCCGAGAAAACGTTGTATCCTCCACAGAAATTCATATCATCTCAGACAGTCAGGCTGCTCTCAAAGTTCTGGCCCCTGTCTCAACATAATCCACTTCGGTCCAAATCTGTTTCACGTCTCTAAAAGAGATGTCAACGTCTCTAAAAGAGATGCCAGTTCATCATTCACCTTTCATGCATGCTGAGACACAGAGATATATACGACGACTTCTCCTCTTTGACCTGAATGTAACAACATTGATATACCTAACGCTACTAGTAAACTTTTGCTAAAGCAGTACGGTTCTAAGAAAATGAGCACCAGATGGACGTAGAGTAATAAGGGCCTTATGACTTAACAAATTTACCCATGTGTAGACTCGAAATGTTCAAAGAGCTTTTTGAAACTTAATCTTCTACATATTTTCTTCACCGTACATGACAGGACAATGAATAACAGGTAGATGCGCCAAAAGTCTTTGTATCTACTCCAATGACTTTCTTAAAAGCTGCAATGAGGAAGAGGAGGAGGAAACATTTCACCATCTCCTTTGTTCATGCCCTGCGCTAACTAACAGATGGAAAACTCGCCGAGAGGAATATGTTTTTGACGACACACCTTTTTAACTAACAAAGATCCTAAAAATCTCCCCCTTTTTATACGAGGTTCGATTAGAAGTTGGTCTACTATCGTATCCCCTAGATGGGGACTAGGACACCTCTTGGTCTGAGTGGTCTCACTATGGACGCACTGTGTTCTAAGTATGTCAGACTCCGTATTCTGACAGCCACATCTTACATATAGAGGCACATATATCCTTCATAAACATAGATACACATTTTTCTAAAAATTATCCTGCTGCAGCGACTTACTTACTTAGGTGGGCATTGAATTTCGGGGTGAACCTGGGCCTCAACCAACATCCTTCTATAACGACTTCGATTTCGGGCGAGCTCTCTCCAGTTTTGCACTCTAAGTCAGTTGAGGTCTTCTTCCACTCGATTGCAACACCTAAGACGAGGTCTTCCCCTTCCGCGATTTCTCTGCAATGTGCTTTCGAACACCCGTCTAGCCGGAGCGTTTGGGTCCATCTGCTCTACATAGCCCAACCATCGTATAGTTTTGCGATACGTAATCTTCTGGCTATGCCAATGTCGCGGTAAAGCTCATACTCATTGTTGTATCTTCATCTCCACACATTGTCTTCACATATGGGACCCGAGATTTTTCTTTCCAAGGGTTTCCTCATCGGCTTTCGATAAAGTCCACGCTTCAGCGCCGAAAAGCAGGACTGGGATGATCAGGTCTTATACAAGGTAACCCTGTTTTTCTGGAGAGGGTTTCGTTTCACAATTGACTTCTAAACCCAGAGCAGCAACGGTTGGCAAGAGTTATTCTCCGTTTGATCTAGGCACTGATGTTGTTTTGCCTGTCTATAACGGTGATGTTCTGTGTCCTTTTTTGATGACAGCGTATACTCACGAATTGGGTTAATGAAAATTACTTGATAAACGAATTTGAAATTAGTTTTGGCAAAGGATATTCCACAATCTTCTTCTTGTCAAGCTAAGCGCGAACGTACCTGTGACGAAAGTGTGCATTTTTCTTCGACCTTAAAGCGACGCGGCAGGCGTCCGATTGCATCAATATACAACAAAACTATTTTTCAAACTAAGCAACCAAGGAGTTTCTGTCAGGATACAAGGAGTCATCCAAAGTCCTTACGAAAAAAAACATAAGAGTAGAGTGGGTTGAGAATACATTGTACAACTGGTTCGCGCCAACAACAGGAGTTAAACAGGTATGCTTTCTGGTTCTGAACCCAATTCTGTATGAGGAGAAACACCTTCTGTTGCTGTATATCGATGACATCCACATACTTCTATATCAGTAGTCACTCCGCTTCAGAAAAGCTTTAGGCTCTTAAACAATTGCACATTTCTGTTAATCACCTCAGTACTTTGTGAGATTTTAAATTTAACTTATTTTATGAAATATCAATTTTTCATGTTTAAGCGAATTTATACGCAAAAATTTCCATTTTAAAGCCTACTGAATACTTCCCCTCGGGAGATAAAAATAAACAAATACAAAATATCTAGGCACATAATATTAAAAGTCTTATGTAAATAGCACCACTTCAAATAAGACAAACAAAATTTATGTTAGTAGGTACATCCCTCTTGAAATATTAAGCATGAAAATAGCTACGCAATAGTAGATACTCAGTCTTCTCAAACTCAAAGCTCAACACTATTTTATTAAACCATCTTCCTACTGAGAAAATTTTTCTGAATATTGAATAATAAATCAGGACACTAAAGTACGAGAGTCGCCATTTCTACACGCTGTATGGCAGCGATCTCAGTAAAATAAACAAAAATAAACAAAAAAACGAGAGAAAAAAACACCTCGCGTCGTTGTGCAAAAATTGAGAAAGACACAACCTTCTCGTTGTTTCGGTGTCGTTTTCGCGGAAATGTATGAGATATTTTGTTCACCTTTCATTTTCGAGAAGGTACCTCAATCTTGCTGTGCTCGCCATGTCAAAGATAAGTAGATATTTTATGAATATGTTGCTGGTTTTGCTAAGACATTTACGAGAACACACACGTGTGGCCTGTAAATCAGTGTCATTCCTATACCACGCGCTACAGGCGAAGAAAACAAAATTGAATACCTTCCATGGGATGGCATCATATAAACATGATGTGGCGATGGGTTAGCAGAATGACTTTACATCACCGATGGAATCGATGCAGCAATATACATTTTTCAGTGGCATTCACTCACACTAAGCCCTCTTAATTGACCATCTGTCTGCCATGAATTTTTCCCCAAAAGGTGCCGTATAAGGCATTTATGTGGGTGCCAATCACCTTCCGGGTTAAAGAAAATTGTAAAAAAAAACGAAAAGAAAGAAAAAATGCCCATGACTACATTTTGGGCAACACGTATCCTTCTTTTCAAAAATTCGACATAACTCAATTTTACCTGTCTTAAGGAACACAGGTACTTCCAACAGGATTACGATTTACGAATTCTATAGAAAAACTGAGGATGCTTCTGTTTACAACCCAAGATGAATGGCCAAATGGATTCCTTTACGGCGGGTGTTTCCATTTTCACGATTACGGCTTTCTTTCTTTTTTCTCATGAGGAGGGTTGGATGGATGGATATGGCAGCAGTATTTCAGTCAATCTGTTAAGTGCATAGTTTTGATTTGAAAGCAGGTTGCTCTTAATCAAATCTCGTTTCAAGTGAATTGTGCTCGTGTATAGCTTTCAGCACAGCAGAGTAAAAGGGGGGATTAGAGAAGATACAAAAATGCAAAATGTTCTCTTAAAGTGCCTTGAGCAGAATTGAAAATTTAAAGCTCAATGAGCACATGCTAGCACAAGGAGTCCCCGCATAGCAAATGGGAGTTGGGTTAAAACGAAAATTGTATAGCAATCCAATTGAGGAATTGGATCGAGTCCATTGAGCAGGAATGGAAGTAAATTTGGTTGAACTTGCCGGAGCCGCTTTGGTTCAGGGACGTACGTTGCAATTTCCGAAAGTTGTCAGACAGGAAAACTTTCTAATTCGTTTCGTTATCGTTTGTGTTTTGCTTTACCCTCTTATTTTTAGGTTTCTGTTTTTCTGTTAGATTGTTGTTTTGGCTTAACAGAGACATTTGGCTGCTGGGGACATTTTATTTTCAGCGAGCGCAAACAGAGTTCGATTTGAAAATCCAATTTGTTGGATTCACCGCCTTTGGTTTTTATTTTTATTTTTTGGGTTTAGGGAGCTTTCAACTCGACGGCAACGTGTCTAATCTTTTCGGTGGCATCGTGAATATGTTCGCAGGAAACATGTACTGCAAGTGGCTAGAGCGAAAATCGCTGGATTGTGGCGTTTTAATTATTCAACACAAAATTGAATTGTTTTTTATATCGCGGGTTAGCTTTTTTCGGGGAGGGAAATGAATATTTTAAATGGAAAAAATACCACGTAGTTGAGGTCGATACTTTTTATTTTCTTGAGATTTTTTTCTGCAACTGGGTGTGATGCATGAAATAGTGTGACGACAAATTGAAATTGTAATACAGCCGACTGGAGGATTATTAACGCAATTTTTTCTGAATCTTTTTGCTTTTGAAATGATGATCTGAGGAAAGTGTTGTTTGTACGTTAGAAATAAAGCACTAGGCTATCGCAATTTTGAAAATCAAATGTTATTGGCAATTGCACTCATTTTATTTAATCGAAGCGGATGATGTCTACTTACTAATTATTTTCATTTCAATAAATTAACCCAACGACCTCTCTGAGCTCTGGCACATCTGCTCAAGGAAATATACGAGTACAATAAGTTTAAGCATACCAAATTTCGAAACTTAAAGCAATCTTTAAGTGTCATTAGATTCCGTTATAATTAACACTGCGTGCAGAGTGAAAACTTATGGAACGCTATTCTGTCAATTAAACGAACCCCTTTTGCAAAGCGAAATTTTAAGATTTCATCCGGTAGCACCATGCTGTGTTGTTCTTGCTAACCTTCCAACTCAGTTGAACATCCCAACTCTTCACAGCGAAAACATGAATACTTTTCCGCTCGGTAGTTATTTTCTTTTCTTTCTTTTTTCTCGTTTTGTTTAGTTTGATAGGAACGACCAGAGTAACCTTCCAGGACAGGAAACATCGGCACAAGGACGCTTCAACGCTTCAGACTAATTTCATTTGTTCGTGTTGAATTGAAGTTGGAACATTTCTGGCTGGTTTTTCTTTTCATCCGCATTCACCATTTCCTTCGTCTTCTGCTTCATTCATTTTTCTGTTGGATAATATCAGGATGAAAGAAGCGTTTTGATAACAAATTTGCTGTGAATTGGCCAAATGCACTACCTACTGCTGACACTTCTAGTTTTGTATATATTATACTGCTTTAGCTAGTTGTTCGGTTGTAAGGGACCCGAACGTGACTTGAATAATGAAAATGGAAGTGTTTACTGGTGCGGAGGTCACCCCCTGTCCTTTTTTGTAGACATTATTTAAGGATTTTGGATTATTTTTGTTTTTGGTTTCCATTGCTGTGAAGATTTGTTTTACAAAGCTTTTTGGCAACAGATTTGGGCAATTGACTGGTAATGGCGAAAAGTTTATAGTTATTTGGCGGAATAAGACTTTTGAGTTGTTTTTAGTTAAGGAATTTTAATGAAATCTGAATATGTTCAAAGTAAATTTGAATAAATAAAGTCGTTTATTTGTGAGGATCGTTATTATATTTTAAAGGGTTTACAGGACGTTGTGCCTCCGCTTTGAAAATAAAAGGAGGTGGTTTCAAGTTTGATTTAAGTGTTAAACTCAGCAGCTTGCAGTATCTCAAATTATTTTTTTTACTGCGCATTATAGAATGAGAGAACCTTTCTCACAAAAACCCCCTTTTTGCACTCATTGAACTCATTTTTCGGCAGCCATTTTAATTCATTAGAATTGCCTGGCTCAGCGCAGTGTGCCTTGACGATTGACGACACCTGATTAAAAAATTTCAATGTGCTTACTAAAACGAATTATGTTTTTCAATACTCTCGGTGCTTTCTGCCAGTTTTCTAATACGATTTTTTTTTTTCGTTGAAATCGAATCTACCTCTGTCAACTTGGTGAAGTTAAATTTTCGGATCGGAACAAAATTCATGTGTAGTTTAGTTGCTAGTTATTTGCTAATTAGTTAAAAAAAAAAAATTAATATTTTTCCTCTTCCCGTTCAAGGGCTTGCCAACTTGAAGACCTTAGTTGAAGTTTTTTCTTTCAACGCTCAAGACGTGACCGGCTTAAGATGTGGCTTTGCTGATATTGTTTAAATAAGAGACCCAGAGAATTTCGCTGAAAAGGCGATCTCATATACATATGATCAAAACCACAAAACACAGACCCATATTCTCTTGGGATAGTAACAAATTAATTCGACCGCAACACCAGAAAAGTTGTCCAATTCTAATTCGTTAAACTAAAGTTGTCGACGCCAATTCTGCACACCCCACAGGCGGATCACTGTTTTACTGCTCATCGCCGTTAATTTTCAGTTTTCAATCTATACTACTTAAAAAAAGAGCATTAATGAGTTTAGATATCGACAAGAGGGTGTGATTAAACTTAAAGTTCGAGAAGAACCTCGAGAAAAGCATGCCCAATAGATATGTAGGCATTTTTAATGAATCATCTTATGCAGAAACTTTAAATATTTTGAATTCAGAAATTGAGTAAAAGTGCATGGTTATGCAAACCAAAAACATGCTTTACCATATCAAAGCAACAAGTTACTTATGCAACATATTTAATGATGGTAGAAACAAAGTTTTTATAAATCTCAATTTTCTGTTTACCGGAATAGTATTGGAAAAAGGCTAAGTTTCCAAGGACCAATTATAAGCCCGAACTATACTAATATTAACATGACCATTACCTGAAAGTGAAAGCTTATGCTAAAGCTAAGGCTAGTGATAGTATCAAAAAAATCCTTACCAACACTACTGACTACTGACTACGATGTTTCAAGTAATTTTCAATCAAACATACTGATCCTCGACTAAAACCAAAATATTGACTCCACTTTTGACTCAGAATTCTGTAAAAATTTCTAAAGCCTAGGAAAAATTGAATAAACATAAGATCGTTAGTTCATCTTGGTCAAAATGAATTCCTATATCATAAAGTGCCTCAACAATTGCTTTGGAGCAGCTATTATTCGCACGGTACTACGATTGCAATGGTGAAAATGGTGACGAACGCTTGTTTTTATGGATGGTCCAAAATTTTGATAGCTATAAGCAGACTTGTGCTTTGATGTAGCCCATAGACAATATTGTTAAAACACATTCAAATGATTTTGGCTTCAAAAATAGCGTGCAATGTGAAATTCCGAAATTCGAAATGTGGTCGCATGGTTTGAGCTAAGTCACTATATGAAGAGCTAAGAGTTCTAAGCTTTGAGTTAGGTAAAAGTTAAGTGCATTAAAAAGTCTGTACAAAAAAAAACAAAGCTTAAAATTTCATAACTTTTGTTAACAATTTCAAATAAACCCTACACGACACTTTAAGGCCTTAGGCCACTCTAGAATTTTCGAAAAATTGATTTTTTTAACTCCAAATGGCCCCTCAGGGCCTCAGAAATGATGTCCCAGAAGATTATTGCCGGGAAAAACCTTTGGGTACTCGGTTTTTGAATTTTATTACAAGCCCGTCTGGTCCGCAGCGAGCTCCTTTTGTGAGCGCAAGGGGGAAGGTACGTTAGGAGAGTAGAGCATGTATACGGCAGCTGTTATTAAAAATATTTATTTCCTGACTAGTCTTGCCGAGTTAGACTTGTCGAACATATCTCAGGCATCGTAGATCGAAGGTATTGTAAAATTATTCATAATTTTCTTCTACTCAAAAACTTTAAACGCGTTTATCTCAATACTATATTTTTCAAGCTGGCCGGACTCGTAAGACAAGCAATTTTCAGCCGATTAACTTGAAATTTTAGAAATGTCTTGAATTATACACTGGCTATGGAAGTACCTAGGATTTTTTTTATATTGAGAGGTTCATTTGTTATTAACAATTATCTGACAATTTTTTCACTTTTCACTTTAGAAGGGCGCCATTTGGCCAAAAATTAATACATCGCATATATAGTATATGCGACCGAAGAAATTCATTTGCTCATTATTGATCAAATTGTTGTAAGCAGTCACTGTTACAGATAATAAATCTGTTATCTCGATTTATTTTGTAGTATTTCTGAAAAAAGAATCCCCAAAAAGCCTATTTTCAGCCTCTAGGGTGGCCTAACCCCTTAAAGTAAACCACTGAGCCAAAACGTAATAGAAACAGGAAGCCGATGCAAATAAAAGTTATTTTTTGAGTTGGTTGGTTTCAACTAACAATTGAACTTAATCCGGGTACTTTAAAACCACTGTTGCCCCCGCCCATCCACAGTTTTTAAACACCCCTCTCACAAGGCCCATTGTAACAATTTCGGACTACGAGCTCATTTTAAGAAGTTTATTTTATTAAAGACAACAATTTCTGGAACAATCCTCCTAGAACAACAGTATTTTCATTCACATGATTAATTTTTATTGAATTAAAGCAATATTCTACCACACTCTTAGTAGATGTAAATATTTTTCATTTGACACATAAAAACCTTTGATATAAATACTCTGAAGCATACGTAAGAAAATTGTGAAATTGTGAAATTCACATCATACAGTAAGCTGATACTAATAACCCATATAACGTCCTTAATACTTCGTTGAAACCCGAACAAAGAAAACCCAGAAGGAAGAAGCAATAAATGCAAAATCTAGGCAACATTAATTGGACATTCATGTGTGCAAATTCAAGGTGAGAACCAACGAAGAGACAACCCCACTTCTGCATGAGAAGAAACCCAACTTGGTTGGTCGTCCCTTGCGTCTTAAGTGGCAACATACTTAAGCCTATAATTTAATTATTTTGTTTAAGAATGCAGGCTCTATTTTGACTTGTTCATGTGTCTTAAAGCTAGGGCACTTAAAGGGTGGTATTTAAGAAAATATTTACACAAAACGACCTTGGTTCAGTAAAAGACAAAGACAAAGCCACTATTCACATTTTGCTTCAATGAATTGGGCTAGAATGTTGTCATGTGATTTGCAAATTTTTATGGCTTCACTGGATTCCACAAAACATGATTGCCCCAGTAAAAGGGTATCATAAAACCCTTAGAAAAGAAGGTATTTTCTTCACCTTTTATCATCACTTTCTTAGATCTTTTTTGAACCATTTCAAGTTAATCGTGTTACGTGTCTCTCCATTTGAGATTTTACACCATTTGAGATTTTAGCAATCACTTGCCATTGAATCTGAGTCTTAATCTCACATTCAAAGAACCAATCTTTCGTTGAAATGCACCATTCAGCCATCATTCACCTACTTTCCATCTGTTTCTTGTTTGCCATCATCTCAAAAGCCATCCAAAAAGTACCTTGCTGCTACTTAACCGATTTTCTGAGCAAAGGTTGAGGAAAATACTAAATGGTTGTGGACAGGCAAAAAATAAACTAAACTGCACACAAGAATTTTGAAGAATTCCTTTAAAGTGAGCGTCTCGTGCATTTTACATATGAAATTGACATGCAGCCTCAGGTCTACCTCTAAAGCTGGATGCACTTTTCAGTTCTAAATGGAGGAAAGCCCAGAAGAGTTTACTTCAAAATGCTATTCTTGTCAAGTGTAGCTTATGGTGTGGGTTCGCTTGAGTGAGCAAGAAGGCAAAACTCAGGGACTTATCCTGCCTTTGACAAATGAATTCATTTTCTCCAACCATGAGTGGGTAATCTTCTCTTAGTACCGTCATTGATTTAACAGAAGAGAAATGTGTTTCTTTATATAACTGGAAATGTGTGGCTTACTTTATGAATTTACGAAGGACAGCAATTACTGCAACATACAAAAGGTCTTACCCATTCCTTCTTGGGTCTGAGTAAATGTTTGCTTTTGAAACAAAAATAAATTTTGTGAGTGGCAATGAAAGACAGTGCTGCATTGCCATCTAGAAAGGGTTTTAAGGAAAGAAATACCTTGTTGGAATGATGGTCTCTGTTGCACATTCATTTTATTTGGATGCAATCAATAATGTCAAGCATTTTTGAAATGGTAAACTGGTTGGAAATGGCTAATCCATTTAATCCTAACCAATGCTGGTCCTTTTGCTCATTTCTATCGATTCGGTTTACGATTCATACAAGAATCATGGAATAGTATCGCAGCATCAATCATCAATTAATGCCCAGTGGTGATCATTTTATATCAAAGGAAGCCGCCAACTTTGAAGAAATAAACTTTCAGAGTTGTTGGCAAGTTGTTACACTGATGGGAAAAATTGTATGATTAAAAATTGTATCACTTAAAGTTTTGATGGAATACATATTTTTAAAAGGAGAATAAATTTAAGGTGGAAAAAGAGCTTAAATCAGGTCGATTCCTTCTTTCGTTGTTTCCCTGAGAAGCTTTAGCGAACCGTTGATTGGTTCACGTTGCTTCAGGCTTATGGCTATTTCATTACTTAGTTATTCTGGCATTTTTGTGATGTTTTTCCTTTGACACTCATAACTTGGTTTATTTTTTTAGCCAGTACTAAATCAACCATACAAATCGTATTGTTTCGAAATTTGGCTGTACCTACCCCTACCTACATATCCTTTCATTCGAACAGGCTTTGTTACATTTGATGTCATGCTATGGCTATTTCCGTGTGCTTGATTTGTTGTTGTCATTGTTGTAAGAATTATTTCTCTTTTTTTTGTAATTGGTTCATGTTTGAGAATTTTCAACGAAAGTCCAAGTTTAATTTAAGGAAAAATACAAAAGCTGTGCCACGGAGATAGCAATTTTTTTGTAAGATTGGATTTCTTATGTGATGAGACTTATTTTTTTTAAATTTTCCCATTCAAGAAGCGGAACAAAACAAATGGCTTCATTGGATAAGCTTTCTACCTAAGCTCGCAGAGGTACGTATCCCTAGATGCTATGTTTCAACAATATTTGTTTTCTTTCCAGACTTCGAACTTCACATTTTTGTGGAAAAACGGTTTCGCAGCAGCTGTATATGCCAGGATGATGGCGTCTGATTTCGTCGAGTGCATCTTGATCCGATCCAAGACTAAAGTTGCTCCGCTCAAGAGTTTTTCCATTCCTAGACTTGGGTTGCAAGCTACTGTGTTGGGAACTCGCCTTGCCAAGATGATGAAAACTTCTCACTCAATTTCATTCAAAAGGCAGTTTTTCTGGTCAGACTATAGGACCCCCTTGCTGGCTTAGATCCGATCATCGTTGTTACCGACAATTCGTCGCATTTTGAGTAAGCGAAATACTTGACACCACAGAGGTTGGCGAATGGAGGTGGGTCCCATCTAAAATGAACGTGGCTGATGAGGCAACTAAGTGGCATAAGAGGCCGAATTTGGATAGTTCCAGTGCTTGGTTTAAAGGGCCTTCCTTTCTGACTTTGCCCCCCGAGTGCTGGCCAAAAGAAGAACCCTCAGAATCCAACACCGAGGAAGAGTTAAAGGCGCAGTTCGTTGGAGTACACTGTTTTGGAGATCGGAAATTGTTCCAAGCAGAAGGGTTTTCATACTGGTTTCGGCTTCTTCGATTCGCTGTAAGAACAATTCGATATGGGATCAACTGGAAGCTGATTTGCAAACGTGAACCGAGAAGATTTGGTGCCTTGACTAGTGATGAATTGCAGCAAGCTGAAAGAGCTCTTTTTCAGCAGGCTCAATACGATGCGTTCAACGAAGAGATTGCCAGCATGTCCTCTGAAGGTAAAATTAATAAAACAAGCTCAATAGTTTCCTTTTGCCCCTACTCAGATGAATTTGGAGTCCTCCGAGCTAACAACAGGATTAATACGTGTGATGTCATATATGCAGATTTAAGACGTCCTATTATTCTGCCCTTTCAGCATCGCATAACAATCCTTGTTGTGGAACATTACCACCTGCTCTACTATCATCGAAACGGTTGTAAATGAACTCCGGCAAAATTTCTGCATTGCCAGATTGCGAAGTGTGTTGGCAACGGTTCGAAGAAATTGCCAAGCTTGTAAGAACGCCGCAGCACAACCGCAACCACCAATGGCCACCATCTATTTCTCAGAAGTGTGAAAAGATTTACAAGAAAAACGCATGCATAACTTTCCATATTCCAACACGTGCCACCAAATCGTTGACAGAAAATTGCACTCGGAGAAGTGGTAATGGTTTTTACAATTGGATGTAAATATTTTAAGTTAGTAAATACAGATTAGCAATTTAGAGATGGCATTCCAACTTAAAATTTCTGAGTTCGTTTTTTTTTTTGTTTCTTGATGTGAAAATAAACCGCAAGTTTGGGAGATCTGATCTTGTTTCCGTATCCTATTGAATCTCAGTTGTGTACTTTGAAGCGTCGGTCGTGTCGCGTTTATTTGAAGTTATTAAAAAAAGTTATAAAATTTTAAGCTCTATTTGGAGTGGTTCAGGCATTTTACTGTACTGAACTTTTACCCCAAAATTTGTACATGTATATGTACTCGTTTTTCATTAATGAGTCTATGCAGAGCTTGGACTTCACTGTTTTGAAACATTGTGGACTATTTTATCTCCACTAAGAAGCATTCAAAAGACGTGTAAGAACTAATTTATCAAAAATTTCAAACAAGCTATGAATAATATTCCAATCAATCTTCAAAAAAAAGGTAAAATTCAAAACGAAAGTCCAGAGAGCACCCTTAAAACTCCCACGGTATCAAAATATGCACGCGTCTTTAATTTCCATTTTAAAATCGAAGAACTTATTGGCCAGGCCAACACTAAATGCAGCTCAATCTTTCGAGAAACTCTAAAAACGCACAAAAAAGCTTTGTCTCCTAGTATTAACTCTCGATATCGAACTGATTTTGAACAACCCCTGCCAATTACTTTCGGGAAGCTAACTCGTTGTAAATTGAATTCCTTGTTGGGGTGGGGGCAGGCAATCATCTACAATGAGACTTCCCTTTCTAAAAGTCTAGAAGGATGTCATCTGAAAAAATACTTTTGATAACCTCTTTAAGTGACAGCGACATAATTAAACATAAGCGAGATAAGACTTTTGCTTTTTGTGACTTCAATACAATTCACCTCTTTCCCATTTTTTGTTTTGTAATTTCAAATTTCTCGATTTATCATTCCACAGCCACTGCCACAAAATTTTGTTTTTGTAAATTTGATTTGAAATATCGTCTTCCAACCCAAAATGCGCCACACTTTATTCACAACCAAAATTTGATTTCAACGAATTGCGGAAAAACAACGTCACAATAACTTCCCAAGATACTTTCAAATTGCCGTTTGATTTGCGGTAATCAACTCTAAATTAAATTCCCCATTGAAATTCACAGGATATTAAAATTAAAATAAACAAGAATTCATTACTCCCGGTCTTGCACCCCTCGGGGTGTTCTTTCCCGTGGCGTGGAAATGGATATTTGGTGAAGCGTGCGGTGTTAGAGATATTCGTTCAACATTCAACTTTGGTTCAGTCAGTTGGCTTGTCTCTCCTTAAAGGAAAAAGGAATGGGACGACAACGACAGACATTTGGAGGGGGTTGGAGGCTATTGATGTTTTTAAGGGAATGCCAAATGAATAAGTCTTTGGAAACGACGAATGAAAAAACACGGCTTCGTTCGTAATTGAGGTGATTGTTTTTCATTTAAAATTTTGAGAGAATGAAGTCGAGTAAAGCAAAAGCAACAAACATTGAATGAAACTGTCCATCTTAATCAAATTAGAAAAAAACAGGGTACTGATATACGACAAAGTGCTTTGAGAATATTTTGATATGAACTCATCACAAGTCTGCTTATATTTCGTCATGTACATACAATATTTAGATAGTTTCTTTATCCTCTTCTGGAATTTCTTCTGCCGTCTACATTAATAATGCAGGCCCCCACTCGTGTATCCACCAACATTTTTCCTTTGAATTGTAAACATGCGCGCATCTCATTTGCAATTCTTCATCTCATTTGGTTCTTATTTGGACTCTCCAAGAGGCCAATGTTAAGCAAATTTTTATGAAATATTCAAATGCACATTTAAATTTTTAAGCCTGCAACCCAAAACAAGATTTTGTGTTGAGTGTTCTTTTGTGTTTGTGTAAGGCCACAAGCCTATTTCATGATTTGAGTGTTGTTGCGATGTCGGCAGTTCGGCACACATTTTTATCTCCTTGGGTTTCGAATCAACATTTGAAGAGGGTTTTTGAGCATGGATTTAATATGAATTTCGGTCTTGAGGTGGGGTGGATAAGCAGAGTGGTTGAGAGGAATGAAACTGAAGAGAAAAAGAAGGTATTTTTGAAAGGAAGGGAAGACATAAATGAGGTAATGAGGTATTACATTGAATTCCGCCGTTCAAAGTATAACAGCAGAACGATTACGATAGGGTGACAACCCTGTAGCCATTTACCACTGAAAGTCGATGCACATATTTCCACAGTCAGTGAGCTAATAAACGACCTAGAAGACTCTCTGCCGTAAAAGAATGCACCCGAAGTTCAAAACTAACGTCAGAAAATCAACTGAGGTGTTTAGTACATTTTGAGTAAATATGCACTTCAAGTAAGCCCGCAAATTTGTAAAGAAGGTCGTTGAGATAGAGGTTCAGTGATAGCCCATCGCGGAAACCATCTTTTTCTTCAAAGCTCTGACTGTTCTGTTCAACAACAGTTGACATATCTAACTCATAATTCTAAAAGGCATAATTTTCTTTGATGGAACCTACATTCTCCATAAGTGCATTACATTACACTTTTCTCGTCGAAACGATATTAAACTACAAACAAAAAAAGAAAAAAGACCTGTGACTAAAACTTCCATCACGATAAATAGATTCGAGTGTCACAAATTCATAACGGTATCCTAGAAATAGCTCATCTTGTTCCATTTAGGGCTAAATCAAATAACATTTCCATTTGAGCTCACAGCTCACCCAAAACATAATGATTTGCTTAAGCTTGTTTTCCATTATATCAAAACTAAATAACCTTCTTTGACAGCCGATAATAGCATAAAAAACACAACAAATCGCTTGGAAACCAAAACATCAAAACATAAACCTCATTCATGTTGTACGGGGGTAGATTTTAGTATAGAACTATTTTGCTATGCCTCGCAACATTATTAGGAAAAGGAAGTGTACGCCTCTTGGGGGTAATAGAGATAAGATTATGCCGGGGGAAAACCGAACGTCCTCTAAGACTCTTTAGTTTGTTGTGTGTGGACAATAGACCTATTTTATGCACTGGTATACGAGTGAACGTGGCCCTGAATATGACCTCATAAAAGTTATGGTGAAACGAAACGCCTAACACTATAGGCGAGTTTTGAGAGAACCCGCAAATGGATGTTTATGGGCGTTTGAGTTGAGCCGAAGAGGTGTTTGATTATGTCCACTTAAATACTTCTCCGGTTATTGTGTTATTGTGATGTCGTGATAAAAATACAAAATCATCAACCTTTTTTGACCTCCCCCTTTCAGATCTATTTTCAATTACGTTATGTGAACATACGAGTGTTCAAACAAAATTAGTAATTCTGAGGTCTACGTACAGGCGAGTGAGCACGTGTAACATATTTCTTTTGTGAGAGTGACCTAAGCCTTTAACGAGATAACCATAAAAGAAGTTCGTTGTGGGTTGTACTTTTTTTGGACATCCTGATGAATCATTTTGTTGAAGCCGGACAGAACCATACTCAAAAGCGTGTATTTTATGAAGGGTATGCTTGAAACGTGCTTGATCCTCATGAATTTTTTTTTAGAGGAGTTTAGATAAGGTTGCTTCATCACACTGACAGTCTGAACTTTTTGTGTTGAAGACTATTAAAAAGGGGACGTTTAAGCGTCCGTTTCAGTTCTGCCCCGATGTGCTTTACTTGGTAATATGCTTCAGCTGGTTCAAGCAAAGCAATTTCAAGTTCACCGTTTTTTTCGTAGTATAACTTTAGTTGTTTGTGGGCTAAAATTATCTGACGATTTCAAAGACGGGAGCTCTGACTTTACTAAACGATGTTCTATATTGCAACTTGGTGCACTTTTTTCGTTGATGTGCTTTGAATGTAAATTTTTGGTGTGATGGTCTAAATTAAAGTACTTTTCTTTTCGTTGGACCCCAATATAAACATTCTTATCAACAAGTTTGGTTTAGACTGAACTGTATTTCATAGACCGTCCATTTTACATAGGCAGCCTAGTGAGTAGGCAAATAGTGCAGACATTGATCGTTTTCGCAATACCTTTACTCATCTTTATTAAAAACTATCAGCAAGGCACAGAAATGTGCAAATGTTGCTACTGTAGAGCAAAGTGTTAAACAAGACGCTGAAATGAGAAAGGAGCTGACAATACAGTGAACGGCGAGCAATGACTGATTTTTCGTTTCTCTAAATAAGTCAGATAAGCATCAGCCACCTTTGATAACAGTACAGGGAACTTATTCATCAACTTATTGCAAAATTAATTATGTGACACCTTCATTTCCAAAAGTGGTCCTGAAAACTGGCCCTCTCGCTCATGAGACTCAACTTCTCTCGATTAATTTTATAAGACTCTATTCAGTCATTGATATATACCAACAAACTAGTAACTTTTGAGGCATTGGAAGCCAATATTCAAGCCACCATGTCTATAATGCCAGATTTATATGAAAAATGAACATCGTAACAGCAAAGGACAAATGCCAGAAATCGTTAAAAATAAAAATGCCATGAAATTATCCATCAAAAAATGGTAATAGTAAATTTATTACAACAGTATTAATATCTGGTATCGCCATATACAACGTACAACAATATCAATAAAACCACTTAATTCAACCCACCCACTTAATGGCTTCGCATATCAAAAAAACGCATAATGACTTTAAGTTGAATGAACATATTTGCAAGGAAACTAGGTCAACAGGTTCAAAGGCTCTAAATATTAAATTCTATTGCTGACCAAGTAGTGAGCATTTTTTAGGCACAGTTAATACAGAAATATCATATCATATTTTAAAGCATGGCTTCGCTAAATAGACAAAGCCGCCAATTTTATCAGTACGTTGCAATACATTGCCAGAACCACTTGAATAATTGTTTCGCATCAATAGGGTATAAATATCACACACTGGCACTCTTCAAGAGCAGCTGCCATTGCATATTCCTATCTACCTTAATTTTTTTCATCTGCCATCCCCACCAGTGGTAGGGGGTTCTAACTTTTTTTAAATGTAATGTCTTAAAAAACTTCATAGTCATTCAATTTTTTTCATTAAATGCACCATAATACTATCATTTTCAATAAACAGGGGCCTTAGGTTGAAATCCTTAAATCACAACAGTCATTAAAACCAAATGCACGTGGTACACAGACAATTAAAACTAACGTTTACACATCTGGACAAGGACATGTTTCATTTTTGAACTCAACCGCTGTTAAATATCATAAACTCATCATATACTTTCTTCGATCATGATTTTTCTTCTGAACATTGTCACGAGATCTTCATTTTGTTATTCAAAAGAGAATGTATCCGTTTATCCTACAAATGAAGATAACAGTGAGTTAAAAGTTGCCTTATCTCCTCCACATGCGTTCAAACAATTACCATTACCAGAAAACTTTACCATCAAAAAACAAACAAACACCTCCACCATCATCAATTAGACATGTCGTCTAGAAACTTTATGATAACTGCTTTAACAACAGCACAATCTCAATTAATCTCAAACACATTGTTTCTGCATGAGAATCTCGCCCACGTTCTAGGTTGTAGCAAACACGCAGCAACAAAATTAAAACTGATTTGCATAATAATTGGATGAGGACCACTACCAACCTATTCTATACCATAGCCACACCCCTTTGAGCCAAAGCCAACTCATGGAGTTAAAGTAAGAACTTTGTGAATGGGCAAAAGCAATTGTAGAGTGCGGCGAAGGGATGTAATAAAGAAATTTGTAACTTTTAATTAAGTTTGTGGTGACCAGTTTTAAATTTCATCTCATTCTCTGGTTTGAAAAATTAAGTGCTAACGTTTTTTTTCGCAGTAACTCTGTCTGGTCAATTAAGTTTTTCCATTACTCTTATGACCTTTTGTCTTTAGAAGAAACTTAATCAAATATATGAACATATATAGCTGTAATAACTCCCATTTGAAAATCCGTAGAAAAAGTGTCAACAGCTTGTGTCACCAAAAACCGTACAAAAACATACATCACCACCCATGTTTTTCAGGAGTGATTTTATTTGAGTTTTATTACTTATTAAATCTTCAAGCACTGCTACAGATCTCCACACCAAAACTGCTGTAAGTGATACCATAAATCAATGAGGGAGATGTCAGTGGGGTTGGTTTAGGGTATCTAAGGAAAAGAGTGATAGTTATTGCCGCAGAAGAGAGCTTTCATAAATATTTGTTTCTGTAAGAATGAGGAGGAACAAATTCTAAGACATAGGCAAGAAACCTTTTTTTAAAGGCAATTACAAGTTGTTTTCAACATGAAATAAAATTCGTATTCTTTGATGGAGAAAAACTATTATCTTAGCCTAGTCCTACTTCAAAATAAATGTGTCGTTAGATGTTTTTGAATAACCAACGTACTAGCGTGTATCAAAATTGTAGAGCAGTTGTTTCTGTGATACAACTTGTTAAAGAAGATCATTCCAGCCGGTGAGGAGTATTTTCTGATTCACAACAATTCTAAAAATGGCTAACTGTGGCTTAAATTTTATTTATATCGCAAAATAAACACGTTTCAATTTGGTATTCCTAGACAAATTGAAGCTCGACATGGGCCAATACTTTTTCCAAAAGCAATCAGTCATACATTTATTATTTTGATTATTTTCAAGAGTAAATATCAAAATTCTTTTCAAATTTTTTAGCCTCAACCGTCGATATCCAAAGCTCCCACTGGACTATGGTGCTCAGAGTAGATAAGAGTATTCAACCTCGTTACAAAAATCAAATCAAATTTGTTGGATTCCGCGCACAACTGGATTTTTAACCATTTCTGATTCTTTTTTCCCACCAAGCTCTCCTAGACACAAAAGGGGCAACACTTTACGTTTAGGTTCACATCACAACTCAGGATGTGGTAGAAACTAGCTTTGGTGATAATGCGCTTTGGAGGTTTTTTTTTTCACCAAATGGAATGAAAGTATACGGCGAATTAACAAAATGCATTAGTGCAATTTTTCCCTACGAGTGGGGGTAATATATTCAAATATTGAAAATTAGACTTGCTCTGGACTATTTGCAAGTAACTGTGTGGATATTTTGTATTTTAATATATGAAAGTCTTGTGTGGCAGGCTTATTTAGCTATTAACTTGAGTTTTCATTTAAATTTTAACCATTTGCTTTCCGGTTATAAGTACTACAAGTACAAGGCAAGTAACGCATTCATAAGAAAAAGATTTAGACGGCAACCAAACATTGATAACGAAAATGATGACAAAGAAGACGCCATGAGTCGGTCTATCGGTTTGTCTGCAATCACGTTTTCAAATATCTGAATCTAAAATCTAAGTTCTAAGCCGTAAAAGAAAGTTTTGGCAGAACAAAGGATCCTTTTCATATTTTTTCTCCTTTTCGTTAAAAGAAAATTCAATCTCACCACCCAAACTGTTAAAAAAGAATTGTTAGTTCAAAGAGAGTCACTTTTACCTTTCTACTTGGGATTTTTTCTACACAAGTTTGGTGAATCGCTAAATGTATTCATCAGTTATGTTGCTTGGAAAGAATAACTATAGTTAAGGAAGAATGTTGGATAGCGTGTCTGTCTGTTAATCCAGAGGTTCGTGGTTCGAATCCCAACAGAGGCAAAAATGTTTTTCACGGGTATCGCCTTTCGCGAGGATTTGGCAAGTCCTCCGTTAGTACTCATTGCCATGAAAAGCGCTATCTCGATTAGCCGTGCGAAACCAGCAAAAAACTGTAAGTCCCCTCCATTCCCTCATGGCATGGTTGTGAGAAACACGCTAGGCCCTGGGGCTCCTCGCTTTGTTGCGCCACCCTATTTATTTATTTATTTTTAAGAAAGAATGTTGAAAGAACTTTGAGCTCTGCAGACTGAATGTCCCTGAATGAACCTCAATCAGATAAATCTCCAGCCAATTGCTTTTCAGCCCAATACAGCAAACTGTTTCAAGCTTCAAACTATTCTAGCGAGCAGCGCAGTTTGCTACCAACTCAACACTACCATTCCGTACTCGTTCGGTAGCTAGAGTCCTAAACGATCTCAATATACATAAATCCTTGGTCCGGATGGTATCCCCGCCGTTATTCTGAACAGGTGTTCTTATACGCTACCAAAACCACACTCATCCTGAAATAATTCCTTTCATTTTGAATTATAGTTCCTTAAATCTCGTCAGGAACTGAGATTTTCTTTGAAGAAAATTAAATTCTTAAAACTGAAAACAGTAAGAAGGAAGGAAAATGTTTAAAATTACGGTAGAACTGAGCTTCTGCTTCTGAGGTTAATCTTGTAGGAGCACTAATCTGCACCAGAAGCATACCAAAACAAATATCACAGAGTTCCTATGCTACAGCTGACCTTTTACGACTACCAAAATTTCCCCCTAGGTCCATGCCATTCACCTAACAGGCTTTGAGCTAAATGGAATGAAAACATTTTCAAATTATCCCCTTCCTGCACTAAGCTCCATATTCTCTCTCTGAAACTTAACATTCCTAATTCAGTTTCACCTGTACAAGGAAACATACTTTCAGCATAGGATAGAGATAACGAATGGCATAGGAGGAACCTTCTGTTTATACGACTAAAGATAAATAGCCAAATGGATTTTTCTATGGCTTTTCGATTTCGCGATTACTGCTTTGGGGGGGGGGGGGGATGAAGTCGTACATCTATCTTCTGTGTCGTCTCAGTCAATCTGTTAAGTGCAGATTTTTGATTTGATAGCAGGTTTTGCTCTTAATCAAATCTCAGCTCAATTGAGTTGTGTTTCTTCTTTATTTTGTCTTTTTTGATTGAAGATGGAAACATATTTTCCAGACATGCAAAAATTTTCTTTACATGTTTCTCGTTTCCTTTGCTTGCCTTAAGCAAATGAAAAAGTTTTAGTTTAACGTTTATGTTAAGGAGGGGCACATGACTATGTGTTTTTTAAGATAAAAAGAAAGATGGCATGGCAATCAAACTGAGGAGTGAATTTGAATCCTTTCAACTGAAAGAGGTCTTGCTGTTGGATTTTTGGATGAGGTTCAAATGCTGAATATGGAGGAATTTTGCATTTTCCGAGTGTCTTAGGTTTGGTAAGGATATAAGTATGTACATATATGTACATAATATTTTTTTGCTGCGCTTGTCGTGTGAGTTTTTGATTCCTGTGACATTTGGCTTTGGTGCACTTATATATTCAGCTTTGACGCACTTTCAAGTCGTGAAGTGCTTCTCTGACTTGTTTTTTTTTTTTTTTGCAAAATGATTGCGTGGGAGCAAATAGTCATTGCTATGAAAATTAAAAATACTTTTATTCATTCTTTTACATTAAATTTATCAGTGTTGCCTTTGCATTTGCTTCTTTGACTTTACTCATTTGTACCTTAAAAGACTATCAACTTTTTTGCAAAACGGATTGTGACAAATTTTATATCGTACATTAAATAGAATACATTCTCAATTGTCTTTCTTATGGCACTTTCCATTGGACGAAAAGAACCGTCCAGGAGCGTCCAGAAGCATTCTCAAACCGTTCCATTGGTGCAAAAAGATCGCTTCTCATGATTCTGAGGAGTGACAGCCGCTTCTCGATTTGAAGTGAGAATCGACTCAGAAGCACTAACACATGTTACTCAAATGTCAAAAAGAAAAGTTTCTTCAAGCAAAATTTTTTTAAGAGCCATAGGTGTTTTACTCACACAAAGGAAATTACGTTAAACTGAGTAGAAACAATTTTGGGTGTTCCATTGGTTTTTAAAATGAGTGCTTCCCTGAGTGAAACCAATGGAAAGTGCCATTACATTTCATAATGGGGTGAGGATGTCCTGTCAAAATCATTGAATCATTGTACTGTCATCTTGACTTCATGTGTAAAGAGGATTTAATTTAAATTGGTCGCCGGAAAGTGCATAAAAATTCGATGGAAGGATTTAATTACATACACACTAAGGCCAATATAAAGAGTGTATAGGAAAATAGGATACCTCAATGCACAGGTCGTCAATAGTTTTTTTTTTTTTTATTGACATACTTTTTTCCAATTGTTCTAGAGTAATCATGGAAAAATATCAATGATCGAGGAAAGTCTAAAGTGCACACAAGAAGTGAACAAATTTTAACCCTCAGATTTTGAATCATACTGCTTTGTCTTCATTTAAGTGAATGATGAGTGTTTTAGAGCAAACAAGGGCACCTTGTGCATTAAATAGTCGCAAATAAGACACCTTACAAAAATCAAAACAATGTAAATCTATACCCAAGTTCAAGTAAACACCTTTGCGTTGTGTGAACCCTTAGCAAAAATAAGCCTATTTTCTAAAAAGCGATTGGTCTACTCCCGTAAACACCAATGCACAAGTATAATAATTTTTCTGTTTTCTTGTGTCAAAACGTATGACTCCCAACTAATTTTCATGGCCAATTCACATTTCTTTTTCCAGTTCATAATTTGTTTACTTCGGTCCTGTCTTAAGTCCATTAGCAATGACCCTCCCAAAAAGCTTTCAACCAACAAAGAAATATAAAAGCATCGACTAATGGATTCCCATTTACTGATGAACGACCAGCGTGGTAAGCACGGGCACTCTCATACCCTTGTCAACCTTTTCATTTATCCTTAAGTGAGGTATGCTGTACATTAAATTGTTTCCTTATTCCCCCAAAAATGAAAGAAATATATATTCAAATCAATACATAAGTCAAGAAGGACAATACAAAACTATACTCATTCACTCATTCATCTCTCTCTTTCAGTATCCATTTTGAAATGACATTTCAATAATATACCATCAGACACCGTCGTCAGTGACAAGTTGCCGTTTTTATTTTGCAAATAGGACATTCTTTTATTGTGTGTCGTCTCTCTAGTCTCTGCAACAGACATTTGAATCAATTAATCAGCCACCAATATCCGTTTCCTCCTTTTTTTATTTTTTATTTTCATTCATGGCAATGGCGTCAGACACTTGAAGTGATAAATGAAGTGATTCAAATTGTATAGTATTTTAAGAGTATAGTCATTGGGAATCCTTTTGATTCCCTTTTTTGCTACCCACAACACAAAGGGAGAACAAAAATCAATTCTACTGGCTTGGCTTTCACAAAAAATGGATTATTCTATCAATCTGATACAATCATTGATGTCACTTTCTGACCTTCAAGGGAAAAGCAATTCTTTTTTCAAGCTATTTGTGACTAATGGTCGAAAATTATATAGGTTCTGTTTTAACATAGCGCGGCGCATATAGCCATTGTAAATGTATTTGTATAAATATAGGTATATCATTTACTTTACGGTTATACAATTCAATTGACACACATTCAACAATTCACTTACCTGCAATACACTCACTTAATGCACCGAATTTAATAAAATGTAATAAGAAACATATCACTTCAAACAATTACTGAAGATTTACTAATGTACAAGAAAAATGAGAATACTAAATTTAACACTAGTTCACTTTCAACGATACTGCGAAATTAATCAACAATTCAACGAGTTAAGGGCATTAAATTTAAGATTATACTAAAAGGACATGATAATGATATGAAGCAAACAGGTGATTCTTATGTGTTGCTGTTTTCTTTGCTCACATTTCACAATGCTGCCTTTGTAAAACGAAACATTAACCCGTTTCCACTAGTTCATCGAGTAATCGAATCGAACCGGAATGAAGTGCTATACAAACCGACGATAAATAACACACAATTTTTTTTTGCCAAAAAAATGTTCTATTGAACTTATATTTTCTGATGGTATTTTTCTATTTTGTTAGTGTAATTTCATTTTTCGTGTGAGCCGATTGAAATTTCAGCCAAAATGAAATAAATTGTTCCAATTCTTGGATTCCTTTTTCCATGTGACTGACTGACTCACAGAGTATTTTTTTTTTTGTGTGTGCATTGCATAAGGGAAACCAGTTGCTGGTTTGTGGCTACGAAGAGTATAGAACCAGGAAACTGATATATTTTTCGTGTTCGCTAAACACGCTCAGCAGGAAAAACTTCATGTTTCCATTGTATTTTTATTAATTAAATTTAAGAACAGCTCTGCGTACCAGCATGTCCATTAGACTGGTTCAAAAAAAGCTACTATTTGTTTTTCTAGAAACAATTCGATCTATACCTTCGAGGATGTGTGGAAAGATGCCCGTTAAAAGGAGAGCTCTTAATATTAATATTTAGAGGTCGCTCATCGCAGATTTCTATTTCCCATAAAAATTGTTTGGGAAAAAGCTTTGGAATTTTATATTTATTATATGAACGATACACATTATCAATTTATCATAGAAAATTAGTTGTTCTAAAAAAAGGTTTCTTATCATTTTTCGACAAACTCACTCCTTCAAAATTTATTCAAGGTTAAAGTTTAATTTAAAGTAAAATTAAGTTTTTTTTTGATTTCTGACAAAATGTGATAAAACTTATCACTTATTTTTACTGTTAGGGTCTGTGGGGTAGCCTTCAGAGGGAATTTGGTCTCTAGGTTTTGAAGTTACGGTACCTGCCATGCAACCGATATGACGATATACTTATTTTTCTCGAAAACGGCAACAACGATTTCGATTAAATTTTCTGTAAAGGATAAGTTTCTGGTTTTCTTTTTATGGATTGAAAAATATTTTCAGAAAAAGTCGAAAACCGATACCACTTTTTTTCAAAACCTTTCACGATTTTGACAAAATTCTATATTTAAGAAGTTCAAAGTGGTTTGAGAAAGATTGTATATAAACATGTGAAATATTTTAATTTTTTAAATTTCTATAAATTTTATTAGAAAAATTTGATTTTTTGAAATAACTTCTAAACTGTGTCAAAATAACTTCTGCCAATCTTTAAAACCTTTCATGCTGAACTATTAAATAACTCGTTTTTAAGAAAGTAGAACTAAAAAACCCGTTTCATTTTAAACTACTCCAACGATTTTGATTAAGTTTTCAGCGTTTATAAGTATTAGAAAATGCAAATAAATGGTGGATGGGATATTTAGTTAAATTTTTTTCGAATACTTAATGTGATCTATTCAATTTGCAAAATTTACTTATATTTGGCAACCCTGAGCCACTAAATATATCATGAAGAGCGAATACTAAGACCTTGCACTCAGCCTTTAGCACACAATCGCAAGTCTGTGCCACCCAGTCGTGCCCACCTTTTACTATCTGGGGATTCAGATTGCTTCATTTTTTGGGTTGGTCATATTAACACCCACTGCTAAGTAATCTGTGCCTCTGTTCTGTAACAACCGCCGCGATAAAAGCAGGCGATAAATGGGGGAATGGAATGAAGTCCTACTAAATTCATAGAATTTGGTCCATTTTACACCGTTTATCGCGGAGGCGAAAGTCACAGAACAGAAACACTGATCCTTATTCAATTTGATTACTTGATCCTAAGTGGAAACGCGGTAACAGAACAAGAGCACCACATACGACATACAAGATATGATAAGACGGAGAGCATCACACACACATCGTCATCTGTCCACAAGGCACAAGATGACTCTATAATTATCAACTTATTTGAAAACCCTTAAACCGAAAATATAAGGGTTTTTTTAACTTCACTATCACAACTTTATATTCAGCTGAATACATGTATTAGAGATAGCTCCCGTGTTACTCAAGCAATAATGCAAACAAATGGAAGTAGCGGGTCAGAGAAGTAAAGGGCTTTCCTCTTGCTCTTAAATCCTCTATGACGGACACTGAATCGAAATCTCATTCCGATTCATTCCGGCCGTTCCGTTGCAGTTGTGGAACGTAAGGAGGTCAGTTTTCACTCAGAGAACTAGCGATCAAGAAAAGTTGAAGCAAATGGAAACATGATTTATTGATGAGCGTTTAGAGCAAACAGGAATAATATGTCAGTTACTAGGGGCTCAGCTATTCGCAGCCACATACTACAAAATGATTTGCTCTTTGCAATGCACACGAAAAAATAAATCGCTTTGACTTCTGGGTCTGTCAGCAGAATCCGTACAAACATGGAAAATGGAACACAAATAAATTGAAACGATTCCATTTTGGCATTAAAATCAGCTGAGAAGAAAAATTGCATATGGAATCTAGAAAAATACAATTCTAACACTTGTTCAGTTCACTTCACTTGTTCTGTTGAACACTCCATCATAGCATTCCTTCTTGGATTCTAAAGAAACCATTGTCAATATTCCATTTGAACATTTTTCTTGACTCGTTTTTCTGATCACTTGCATCTAACCTGTATTATTGCTTCTAGAGTGGACTTTCCATCTCATAATACAACACAAAAGTAATTGAAAAACGAGACCAAATTTTCCTCCATATTAACAAATTTAATTAATTTATTAATAATAAAATGCTATCCACACTTGATTAAGTCAATGTGTCATAGTTTTTATCAAATTAATTAAACTGCTGGAGTTGAGCAGGTATTCTAAAATATTACAAATATTAATCTTCAGTTTGTAACTGATCAGAAAAACTTTTCTTTCTTACGTGTGGAGTGTTTGTTCCAAAAAAATTAAAGAATGAAAATAAACGTCAAATTGAAAATGTCGACATGTAAAATTACTTGACGAACAGCTGGCCTGCTTTCACGAGCTCAACTTTCTAATTTCTTTTGTTTTTCCTATTCAAAATGGCTGAGGGTAAAATCTCATTTCATTTCTGCATCCACGCACAAGGACGCCAATATTATTTTTTTTTCACAACGATGATATGTTTCTCTTTCATTAAGAAACTGTTTAATACAATAAACTTAAGGAGAAGCACTGTAGAGAACTTCAGGATTCATTTACCGATTTTCATCTCGTGTAAGTAAATATCAAAACTGAATTTGAAACAGAGAATACAAGAATTAACATGTGACAGCACTCTTTGGTTAACTTTTACAGTCTTAATTTTGCTTTCTAAGACTACTAGAGCAAAGGAATTGAAAAATTGCATTCGGTTTCTTTTATAACATTTTCAAAAAGATTTGAACAGAAAAAGTAAAAGCGTAAAAGATGTTGACTAACTTTGTGGAGAATGGAAAGTAATGATGCCAAAAAAATTAATCCTTTCGTTTTTCATTTCAAGGAGCTATCATGTTCGCAAAAATGACAGACCAAATTTATAAGATAAGATGCGTTTTTTTGAGAATTTTATATCATGTGCACTTGTGCAGTAATGAGTCTCAATAAAACGCTGTACTCACTAATGGAACTTCATTCCATTAACACCATTTATCAGTCATCCCTTTTGAACTCTGACTTATTTCTATTGACTAATCGTTGCTGTTTTCCCATGTGCGATAATTTGAGATCGTTTGCAAATTTGCATATAGATTTCCAATAAAACACGACTATTACTAAAAAAAAAAAGGTACTTAATTCTTTGCATGACTATATCGCGATTAGGTTTTAGGTGTTAGACAATCTATAAATTAGAGTGTGACCCCTCATTCATCTATTTCAGATTTAATACAAACAACGAACACCATGTGACAGCTACCAAATAAAGCATTGAAAGCATTATGGTTGCTATCGATCGAAATACATCATGTCCAAATAAAATTTGCTAATGATTGCCGTTTTGTAGGTTTGTCATTCAAAAATGTGTAGGTACATCTATCAACATGAATATGACTATTCTATTTGCATTAATGGAAACCACTCAGTTATTTAAAGACTTTTTCAGAATCAAAACATCACAATAATGTAGAGTTCTTATGATTTGTAATTCTATTTGAAGGCTTTTAAGAGAACGAAGAAATTACTACGCAATAGTCTCTGTTTTCAAAAATTAAAATCAAAGTATCTAAGCAGTTATGTGAGTTTGTATTTTCCGAAATCTTGAATTTGTTCATCCAATGTAACTAATGTATCGTTTGTATTTAGTCTTATTTTTTTTTGTAAGAAAGTAAGTTCTTTCTAAGTAGGGCCGTCTTTATAGTAAAAGTCAAAGAATTCATCTACGCGCCTTGTGCACTTAGATATTCCTTCTCAGTACTTTAGTTCTTTGAAGTAAAACCATAGCTTAAGCATTTGTTCTTGGTATCAGCATACTTCTTGAGAAGTAACTACTAGTCTGTGAAGAAACAGTCGTCATCCTACACTGAATTGTTATTATTATTTCATTAAATTCAACTTCTATAAAAATATATACAAATTAATAGGGGTTGGAAGAAGCTCTTTAAGTGCCGTATTTTCCGCATTTCTCTCAACTATAACTAGTTAGAGAAAATGGAGGGATCTATACTTTTACAGGTTCCGAATGGAGAAGTGAGAAAATGCTTTTCAAGACAGTGCAATTACTGCCGGAATTGTCGATGTGAATAAAACTTAAACCTTTTCTCCACACAAAACCAATACTTGCCCTCTGTCAAACTACACCAACTCATGCATAAAACGATTGCTTCAAAAGCATTTCAATCTTCGCTTTAACATTGAAATAGCGTTGTAAAGCCAAATTGCAGTTGCTCCAAACATTGTAACTCGTTTACTTGAATATAGTCACATTCCATAGATTCACAGTTGCACAAACCCAAAAGCAATATGACCCTTTAGCTTACAGCAAAAGGATGTTCCCTTTGAGAGCTTTTTATCTCTTCTTCATTCAATTCAATAAAATAAAAAAAAAATGTATCACGAAGTGCAAAGCAACAAGCACAAAGCTGCAGATACTTTTGTCCATCCTTTAATTAAAAATTCCTCGTCCACTAAAATAAATGCAGTGAACAGTTTATCCTTTCATCCTTTTTAACGAGCATTCATCACTTTACACCGAACAAAAACTCTCAGTTTCAATCATTCCTCGTTTTTTTCATTCAATGTTAGCCATTTTTTTCCACAATTTCCTGCTTTTTTGGGAGTATAAAGGTCTCTGAACTCATTCGAGAGATCTTCAATCTGTGTTATCAAAAAGAAATAAAGCAGACAAACAAATTGTTCTTAAAAGAGCCTAAATGAGACCTAACCAGCAGATGCAACATGCACACACATACCTAGTCAAATCAAATTATGTAAAAATATGCAGGGCAGAAATAAGTGGCACTCAATGGGATATAAAAGCTTACAACATCAACAAACAAACTGGCCTTTTTGTTTTTCGTTCACTTGATGTTTTTTGTTCGTAAAGAGCACTCCGTTGTAAATATTTTGTTTAAATCTACTTTAAAACATCTGCCTTTGCGTAACCTCTCTTTGTGGAGTCACGCTAATAAAAACTTTCTCCAGAGAGATTTGGCTTTGTAGCTATTTTTGCAGAGGTAAAACTTTCTTCATTGTTTTTGTAGGATAAAGAAGAAGAAGAAGAAGAAGATACTTCCCTAATTCAAACGACAATCCATGGGAGAAAGATATTCCTATTCATACATGGAAATTTTTCGGCTTATATTTCGGAATGAGTCCTTCAAAAAGTAACTGAGCTGTTTTACGAAAATCGTTAGATTGGATTTTGGGAGCAATTTATGGAGCGAATTTTGGAAGCTAAATGAATGACCTATTTACTTGACCAAAACCAACTTCCTTTGAATCCTTAAAACTATAAACGACCAGCTCAATTGGTAGCAATTGTTGTTAAAGTACACACATATTAAAACAAAAAGGCAGCCATTATGCCATTCGTTTATTTACTACAATTTAAAAAATTGTTTGCAACAATTTGCCCCGCTTTTTGTACTACAATAGCCTCGAAGAACAATGAAATAATTGCAGTAAGAATCCGTTTTTATTCAACCTCAAACAGCAACCCCAACAAAAGAGCCGAATACAATAGTCTGTGGGAGAAAATTGCAGCTTCGTTAAAATCCATGCACAATGAACTTATTCCCAGCAAGGGCATCAAAAGGCACACATTTGCATTTTGATTGTTTAAGTGGAGTTGGAGTTAAAGTGGCAGATAAATTTAAAGCAAGGAGTTGGCCTTTTTAAACTTTTAACCAGAAATTTCGATAATTGTTTTCGACATTCAACGCAATTTTTGAAGATCGGATTTGGATTTAAGCTCAGCTAAATAAATAAATTGGGTTGCGCAACAGGGCGAGTAGCCCCGGGGCCTAGTGCATTTCTGCCAATTATTACCTTTTGTGAGAGAATGGAGAGGACTCACAATTTTCTACCGTTTCCAAATGGCTAATCCAGAAAGCGCTTTTCATGGCAATGAATTCACTATCGTAGGACTTGCCAATATTGCGATTCCCGTAAAAAACATTTTTGCTTAAGTTAGGTAAGGTTGGATGGAGAGGCAGCACCTTACTTGGATCTCAAGGCTCCATTGTATGAGGAGCAACTCGACCTTAGGTAGAGGTGGCTGTCAGAAACCCGATGTAAGATTAACGAGTTGATCACTTATTCATCTTCCATTACCAGCCGGTTAATCACCTGCTAGTCGAACCACGCGGAACTTTTAATGTATTTCGAAAGACTTTTAGGGTCTATGTAAGCTAAGTCGCTAGTATCATCGAAGAAGAATTCACCGAGATGAGTTTTCCTCCTATGAAGTAGTGCAGGGCATGAGCAAAGAAGGTGTTGAACGGGTTCCTCCTCCTCTTCGTCCATGCAGCTCCTGCAGAAATCATTGAAAACACACCAATTCTTTTGACGTGTCTTTCTATTAGACAGTGTCCCGTAAGAACTCCTATGGTAGAACCTAAATACAGGCGGTTCAGGGCTAACAAACTCTTTGAGCGTTTTGAGTCTACACACGGACACACTTTTTTGGTTGCGAGGCAGTTGTTACTCTCAGTCCATCTAGTGTTTGTTATCCTCGCAGCGTCTTGTCTAAGTAGGAGTTTACATGTATCGATAGGTGCACCCATGTTGTTCCATTCTGAGAGTAGGAAAGTGGTCGTGCCCTTTTTGGCTAGTTCATCTGCCATACAGTTGCCTGGTATGTCTCTGTGCCCTGAAACCCATGAAAGGTGAATGTTGAACTGATTTGACATCTCCCTCAGAGACATCTGACAATTTTGGACCGTGATGGATTTTGTAGATTTTTTAATAAAATTAACAAACAACATCGAAGCTTACCGCTTGTATAAACAAGGCTAATTAGGGATAAAAATTGTTCATACTTCTGGCCACTTTTCCTTGCCTTAGCTGTGTTTTTGGTTCCAAGCTAAATTTTTCTCACCCAAGTAGGTTTTTGTTTATTCTTTATACACATGAATAATTACCATCACGCCATTTAATGACCAATCCTCTTCTTTCTTCCACTTGATCGTTCCTCCTGACCACAATTGTGTCGAAAAGGGATCCATTTTCATACATGGGAAAACCATAAACATTGTAAGCCCCAGCTTATTGCATTAATTTTTAAAAACCTGAAAACGTGCGAAATACCTCACATCATTTTATTCCATTTAAAATATCCTCAATAATTATCTTGGTTAATCCTTTCGAATGGCGCTTGAGTTCAAAATAATTGAAACAAAACACACAAAAAAAGGAAAACCGCACACGGGATTTCGTCAGGCCAATAAACGGCCGAGCTCTTATCACAAATGTATACAATAAGGACATCCAAATCACCGCCACACTCATCCCTCAATGTATTTTTATTTAATAATATGTCCATGAAAATAATAATGCCAGCAGGAGCTTACATCGACTATATGTAAAGCTTCTTTTTATCTCCAGAATACTCAGCCACAAAATACAAAAGATACAAAAGTGAAAAAATATAAAATTAAATACATGTTCATGTGTACACACATTCATCGGGAAAGGCCTCGGAAAAATAATGATGCTCTCGGTTAATTGGCTTAATTTCCACATCTGCACTGCCATTTTTGTTGCACAGTTTGAGGTAAATTCACCTTCTCCAATCTCCATGAACCATGAGCCAACGTTGGCTCATGGTTCGTCCTGGTGGCGTTTTGGGTAAAGGCATTGGTGGTTTTGGTGACAGTATCATTGGCTTGCAATATAAACCACCATTAATTAACGTTTGAACAACGATAAATAGTTATTTAAATGTTAAATAAATTGTACACCACAATTTGTGCAGCACAGTCACTGAGGCGACGACGACGTCAACGGCGCACGAGACACGGTGCTGCTATCAAAAGAGTTTATCAGTCGATGATGATGAAAGTTGAACAGGAGCTCTGTTTACATTTGAGCTCGACAAATATAAATTGGCCAATGTGAATTGTTGCATTAATTTGTTGATAAAGCAGCGGAAACTTTTAATGAGTTTCAGTAGTTTCAGAGCAAGCAGGCCCAAGTAGTCTTTATTTGTTTTAAGTTTTTTATTTTTTCTTTCTTCACTTGTGAAGCAATTAAATGGATGTTGGAAATCTGAAAAATAATATTAAGGAGTTAAACCGAACGAAGGCACGACTGTAATTTTTGAGCAAATTTAAAAAAATGTTAGCAGCGTGAAAATTTCTTTTCAATGTGTGCATAGGATGTGAATTTGAAACTATTTGTCTGCTAGTCTGTTGGATTGGCATTTTCACGGCCCACAACGCACTGGGTACATGATGAGAATGGGCATCAGCACATCCCGACTTATGTAGAGGATGCAAAGACTCTGTGAGTGTCTTATCTTGGCCCACATTAGAAAAAAGCCCTCGGAGAATACTTCTTCGACAAACTGGGCATCTCTAACCTCCTATTGAACAGAATCCTGAAATTTCCTCAGGGCCTCAAATGGTTCAGTGGGAGTTCCCAGCCTCAATAAATCAGCCACCAGCTCGAACTTCTACCTCTCCAATCTTACCTCTGTTTTTTTTTTTTTTTTAATACCAGCTGGAGCACTTAGACCTAAATACCGGTCCTTTGTACTACCAGATAGCAACCTCCTATTTGTTATAGCTTTCCAGATGTTCGGAGAAAAGCCAAAAGACGCTGCCATGATAAGGAGCCTAAGTTACCAGCTCTCACCATATCTGCACCGAGTATCTGTAACCTAATGCGAGAAAAAGCAGGACATTCAGACATTCACAGAGGAAGTGCTCTGCGGTGTCCTCATCTTCTCCACAAGATTCACAGAGTGTGGTATCACTTAAGCCTAACACATTTAAATGCTTGGCAAAAGAGAAGTGCCCGCTGTCAACGCCAATAAGCTTTCTACAGTCTTTTCTGCTACGAGCTAGCAAAAATAATGCAGTCTTCTTACTAACGTTGGGGAGCATACGCTTGGTTTGTCTGCATCCAATAGAGGCATGTCATAACAGATCCAATGGTTGATTGAAGCTCTCACTGAAGACCCTGGCAGACCTAGCGACGGTTCAGGTCCTGAGAAAGCTGTCTGAGATCCCTGCCTAGCAAGTTCATCGGCGATCTCATTTCCAGTTATGCCGTGATGGCCGGGAACCCAAATGAGACTCAAGGAATTTAATCTTCCGACCGCATTTAGAGAGCTCTTGCATTCCTGGATCACTTTCGAAGTGGTTAGAGGGTTGAGAAAAGGGCCTTAAGCACAGTTTGGCTGTCGCTGCAAACAAAGATACTTCTCCCCGTCCATCATCCTCTTCCTTATCCTCTGTTTCTTGGGAAGCACAATAGATCCTTGAGATCCGAGTGATGTGCTGCCACTTGTATGAGTAAGCTTGAGTCTCACGGAAAAAATATAGAAAGTTAGACCTTTGCTCACAAAGTCATCAGGAGGACGATCATAGACGGTGTGTAGCAGGCGTTGGTACAAAGCTGAATAAAATAGCTCAAAGTTAAGCAAGGCATTATCCTCATTAACTTCATAGCAGTAATCATCATCAAAGGACACAATAATCTCAAATCCACTTCAGGCTTTCTTTAAACCACTTAGGTTCTGAGGTCACAATGGCCGTGTCAACCTAAGCGGAAAGGAAGAAATGCATTTCAGACGTTAGTCGCCTTTAAAACTACGCGATACTTTGATACTTTCAGCTTCTTATATGGCCACGTCTTTTACAGATGAAATATTTTTTGGAGTGACCAAATGATTTGCCCAAAGCTTCACTCTTGTTCAAGTTGAGCTCTTAACCCCATTAACAAAAAAAAACTTTATTTTTAAAAAGTAGAAAAGAGAAAGGGTCATTATAAGTTCCCCACAGCTGTCCTTCGGCCTTGTTTTATTCAACGCGTTCGTTAACTTCGAGCTTAAAAAGAGCACTACTACGGATACTATGAAACATAAGCGACCCTTACAATATCAAAACCCTTTACCCGAGAATAAATTGCACGACAAACTTTTATCCCTAAAGCTAAAATTTATCACCTTAACCGGTGATTGGATGGGGAAACTTTTTGTGTAGAATCTTTTACTTGAAGTTTCAAAATCTTTTTTTGAGAAGAACAAATAGATTTGAAATTGTTGTAATTATTTCATTATAATGCGACAGTCTTACATTGAAAGTTTTCAAGGCAAAGTGATTAGCTGTGCATAGAGGTTCAATTTGGATAGCCAAGGAGTTGGAATGGCATGATACAGAAAATCCAATTTGTTGAAAAATTTCGTAGAAAGAAACTGATTCTATTACCCTCTCATCAAAAATTAAGTTTTCATTTTTCCAGTTACAAGAGAATCTTTATCTTTTTACCTCCCACAAGTGCGACCCACACCTTTTACCTGCAATTGAGGCGAAAGTTAACTTTCTAAAGAATTAAATAAGGTAGCGCTAAGGGTAAAGCTTTAATTTAACTGTTGTGTAATTTAATTTTCATTGCAATGAAATTCTATCATTCAATTACCAAAGATTAAAATCAAACATTTGCCGGAAAAAGAATTCTTATACGAAATAAACCTCCCACACGCATTTAAGTGGCGTCCTTGAGGTGCTTTGGCCTTTTAAATATTTGATTGTGTCTCAAATTTCATTCATACGCAAAAAAAAGGAATTCATGATTATGGTCAAATTGGGATAGAAAACATTCCAATGGTACCATTTGCCTGTTTTCCTTTTTTTTTGCTTAACTTTTATTCTGTCCGTTTGAGTCGAGAGTGTGTGTGTGGAGAAGGAATATTTGCCCTCATAAAACTAATGGGAAACTACACTTCTTTATCGTTGGACTATGGGACCGAAATTGCTTTCTGGGTGAGTTTGTGTGGCTCTTTTTCGGTCACATCATGTCTGACGATTATTTTTATGCTCTCGTTTTATTGCCGATGTTTAGCAACAGAAAGGGAACACCCCCACTCTGATAACGTGCCAGAATGATATCGATGTCGGTGGTCGGTAGCAAAAGAGTGAAGTGTAAAAAAACGTCCCTTCAATGAATTCAGGTAGTAAAATACTTCTGCTTTCATTAATTCAGCTTTTTTCTCTCTCTTTCTCCCTCTCTCTTTCTTCCTTGCTATTTTGGGGTTAGTGGTCCGGAATCGTTAAATAAAATGGGGATCCCTTAGAATGTGTCACTCGAAAGGTAAAACTTGAGTAAAGTGCAAAGCAAAATACGGAAAAAAAGAACAATGAAACGTGGTAAGTGTTTAGGTGTAGTGAACAGTAGGAGTGTGCAACAATTTATACAGCTCATGAATGAAGAATGTGTCCTTGGTCCCACTACTGGTCTGTCAGTTGTCGTATTATTGTTCAACAGTTCATCATGGTTTAGGGGGTTGGGGTGCAGGGGTATTGAATTGGATCCCCGATAACAGTTTCACTTCGGACTAGAGCTCAAGTGCAAATACCCATAGATACAATGTGGTTGTAGTAGGGCCACACTTTCCGAGTCTAAAGCAATAGTGTGGCTGGCAATGGTTTTTGACCGTTGCGGACTATTGAGTTGATTTTGTGGTTGGTGTTTTAGTCTTTGCCACTCGCTTATGCGTGGATTATCACACACATTTATTGTCATTTTACGAGGAATTTGAACTCAATTGGATCACTGTGGCGTATGAGTAACTTTTTTTCGTTTTATTTTTGTAAATAAACAAATCGTTGAAGTGGATGAAAATAAATTCAGTTCAAATGGTTTGAGATGAGTATACTTCACATTTCCTGTCTAGTTTTAGATAAATATAACATCTTTTTTAGAGTAATTCACAAATTGAACAATGAATATCTGCAAATATAGTTTGGTACTTATTTTCTCAACCAAGTCGCATCAACTGCCTCATGAGAAGAGAAATGACACAAATGTGCATTCTTTGTAGTACCCCAGAAGTGACACACTGATGAGAATGGAAATTATCAATCAACATAAACTAAACATGCCCTTTGATTAAGACACTAGCTATTTCATAAAAGATTTGAATAAAAACAATTTTTTTTTTTTGTAGAAGCTGATTGACTCTATTGAAGGTTTCTGTACACATACCTTACAATTAGTCCGCTTCAAGTTTGCAAAGGATAAAGTTGGAAAAAACGATACGGTTAGTAAGTGTAGACTGCAGACCTAGGAGGCCGTGTTAGTAAGGCGAAATCATTTCTGTGAACATCAATTTCAATAATTTATCATTGTTTTAAAAAGCATTGCTATAAGTTTATAAATTTGCTCGTAGCACGATTTGTGAATGGAAATAATATATGACTCCTTTCACGCTCAGAGAATCTCTCTTTTTTGACAAATTACTTCTAAAAGAAACAAAGCGCTGAACAGAGAACAGAGACACAGCTTGTTGCCCTTTTTACTAAGCGGAAACTAAATTTATGTTGAAACGATGCTACTAGACGCGATTTGATTTTCCGAATGCCTTAATTAAATAAATAAACGAAATTTAACGCTAGCAAAAGGAATACACAACCGATGTGCTGTGAGGTAAACAAACTAAATGTCAATCGCGCTGGTAAGCGAACTCTCAGCAGGCAGTCTGCTTTTAAATAACACAATTGATCGCACACTTCTTGGTGAAGGATAAAATAAATTTATTGAATAAAAGCAATCAAGAGGGGGTATGTTTAATTATTTTAATTGCAAGAAAGTGCACAGGGTGTACTTACATGTAATAAGAGGCGCCAGAAAATTTTCATTTAAAACTTCCAAACTAATTACATAGAACGCAAAGTGGTATAAATAAAGAAAACTGAAGTTAGACTCTCAAAAGAGATTTGAAAAAAATATGTGGGGCTTGGGAAATCTATTGGGCAAGGCCCTGGATGAAAATCCAAAACCATTTCAAACAAAAGAACAACATATTTTAGATGGAGGGAAATGACAGAAGGTCCAATTAAACAATACATATCAGCACAAAGACCCTGAAACCAAGAATGATTCTTTTTGACTTCTTCCGAAAGAAGACCAAATGGTAACAATCAAAAAGTTCACAAGTTCCGCTGTCTCGCAAAAAAAAACGCTAACGAAAGAACACCCAAAATAATACCACAAAGGGTTTGGACAGAAAGAATATGGGTTGGGTATGGAAAAGAACAGAGAAATATCTTTCGAAATTTATCAATATATGGTCCTTAATATTTCATGCTTTTAGAAATTTCATCGACCAGATGGTGAGCATGCCTGTCTGTTAACCCAGAGATTCGTTGTGCAAATCCCATCTGAGGCAAAAAATTTTTCCACGGGTGTCGCATTCCGCGAGGAATTGGGAAGTCCTCCGTTACTAAATTCAATACCACGAATAGCGCTTTCTGGATAAGTTGTTCGGTTTCGGCAGAAAATTGTAGGTCCCTCCCATTCCTTCACAAGGCATGATTGTGAGAAATTTGCTAGGCCCTGGGGCTCCTCACTCTGTCGCGCCACTCTATTTATTTATGTAAGATATGATTTTAAGCTTCAGCTCGAGAAAATTATCTTAAACGATAATGATGTTCTTACATAAGCACTTTTCAACAATGGATACTCGTACTCAAAGCAAAGCAGTGAAGATAGTCCTCAAGCCAAAGAATGGTTGCTGAAAGTTTATTGAACACCCAGTTTAATTAAAGATAAAAACACTAAACAATAAACCCACTCTTTCTCAAAAACAGATCAGTATCAAATGCCTTATCTTTTTAGAAAGCTCATTTTATCTATCTCTGAATACAATTCAATTCAATTCAATTTCAGTAACGCTAATTAAAATAATTGTTTCTGTTCCACTTCATAGTTCGCAAAGATCAAAACTTGAACCATGTTTGGCCTGTACAACATATTCAGGATGCGATAAAAGCCCAGGACGGATATGTTGGACTAAGACAAGAAAAAAATCGAAAAGGAGGAATGTTTTATTTCCCTTCGCTCAGGCGGGAGAAGCAGTTATACAAAATTTACTTTAAAATGAAAAAAATATTATTTACAATTAATCAAAACGGCATCTAAACTCGCCTGCTGTAGTGTTTTGAAAACTTATACCTTGTTCATCTTTTTCTTTATATATATAAAATTTCCATGTCACAATGTTAGTTACCGTACTCCTCCGAAACGGCTTTACCGATTTTCACCAAATTTTATATGCGTATTCAGTAGGTCTGAGAATCGGCTACTAATAATTTTCCATACCCCTAAGTGATAAGGTTCATATACCCTTAACATTGTTTCTTTAATTTACACTGTGACACGAGAATTTTATAAATTAGATTTTACAGTCTCAGTGTAGATGTCATATCAACTATGTATATTCTCAAGTAAATTAATTGTTACATATGTATATATTTGGTGGCTTTGAGAATAGTTTTAAAACTTTATCATCCCAAAACTACCACGGAACCGGGGACAGGAAAGAAAGGGGAACGGGAACTGGAACTCTTGAAATTCTAAGCCAATATCAAAAATCCTTTCCACATTAGGATATTTTATTACCTCTACATATGTAGACTATATTTAATGCCAACATTTCCACAGAAACGGCAACGTGAAGCTAGAGACTTTCTTCGGCGGATGTTCCTGACAGTTTTTTATATAACTTAGATCCGAGCAACGCCGGGCGGGTCAGCTAGTTTATTATAAATTTTAATTCAATGGTCTCAAAGTCAAAAATTTGAAAAGAAGTCAAATCTAAAATAAAATGCTTTTTTTGAATAATCAATTCTGTAACTAGTTCTGAGTCAAACAATCAAATCGGAAAGTGAAAATTATTATTTTTGATCAATTTAAAAAAAATATATGTAGGCACTTTTTCCCAGAAATCCCCCTTTTGGGTTTTGCCCTAATTGGACCTTTTTCTCTGCGTAGATTTCTCGTCTCGGTTATACTTATCCGTCGTATACGATATATATACTCTACTCTTTGCAGGTTAATCAATCGCTCACTCCAGTCTCTGGAACTTTAATGTGGTATGGTGAATCAAAATAAATACTACAGAGTCCATGCTGATGCGCCCCAAATGAAATGCAGTACACTCTCAACTACCAACTGCCGCAGCCTCACCAGAAAAGAGCCTACTTGACCAACCGCCAAATATCTCGGTAACACTTTGGAAAATAAAGCTTTGTTTCAGCAAAAGCGACACAATTGTGTTGATAACGCTAATTTTGCTTTCTTTGACGAATTCAGCCGTCAAAAAATGAAAGTACCTTTGATCAGAAGATAAAGTTTCGTCCCGACTAGCAACTCCTGCGGGCCATAATGAAGTGCTACTCTTCTGCCTGGTTAACAATCCGTAGTAAGTAACATCTTCGATAGTATAAGTCCGGTCTTAGATTTTGGATAAAAAGTAAAGGATATGTCTTTTAGTTTAATAACTCTTTTTCTTTACAGGCGAATTGTTGCTGACATTTGAACCTGCCTATCATTTCCAAAAAATCACTTTTGAATCTGCATCTCTACATCCCATCGCCAAAAGATCTGTATTATACTAAACGAGCCATTTTCTCATTGAACGATGAATGTTTCTCCGTGATTCCTGTGACATTCGCAATAAATTCAATCGAACCAATGTGACCATCCTTGATACATACAAATTGGAAACGAGTATGAACAAATCTTTAATTTATCTCTTCTTAGCATCAATTTGAGCCATCCAAAGGAGCTCTGATTTTTGCCACTCACTCGTTGCACCATTTAATTCGTTTATTGCAGTCATCCATGCCCAATAAATCTTATCGCTCCCACATCATTGGTATTGTGTAAATGAATGTTTTATACCCTCAATGATAAAGATGCATGTGGAAGAAAATTGGAGAATCCAAATTCGTACACATGATGGTAGCCAGGATTCTAAACGCATCTTAGGTCACTACACGACATCTGGAGCGTTCTCCATTCTTTAAAAATGGAAACTCTCCATTGTATACCCATATCCTTTTCCTACTTGACAACACCCGTACTGTGTTCTATAACATTATAAGGGTTGTCGCAACCAATTGAAGTGCGCGTAAATTATAAAAAAAATATCCTTTCCAAATGAAGAAGTAGGTTCTTCATATTTATTTATTTATCTCTTGTCATATTTCCCCAAGATCCATGTTATTCAATTAGACTTTTTTTTCTTTAGTACATACATATGAGTGTATACATTATACAAAATAAATATTTCAAATGCAGCATGAAAACATTTTCCTTTCAAAAGATCCCATACATTTTTTCACATTTTCCTCTGCCCAGAATGCTCGAGAGCTAATTTTGAATTTAGATTTGTAAATTTAGGCAAAACAAATCAATGAAACGCTGTGCTCTTTGTCTTTTTGAATACCAAATTTAAATTCCTTGAAACTTCTTGCCATTAATTAATTTAAAATAATTGAATTTGATATAATTCCATGAAAATTGAGGACCTTTATAAGGGCACCTATTTTCAGGTCAGAGCTCCGTAAAAATTTACTGAAGAACGTTTTGCATTCCTGTACGAATAATTTATTTGAAAAGGAATTTTCCTTTGTGCCTTTACATATTTAGACTCGAGTCTTTTATTTTTAACTCTCGTAGCTCAGTTTTTCATCGATCTACTTGTTGATGTAAGGAGTCCATTCTATTTTCTATTGATGGGGCTCATGTGTATAACAACTCCAAGGAATATTGACTTATTTCTAAAATTAATGGGCAAAAATTGTATACAACAAAGAGAGCAGAGGTTGATTTTTAAAATACTCCTTTCAATTAAATTATCTGAATATTTTCATTTGCTCCAGACAGTTCTTGGAGAAAAAAGTAATTTGAAATCATTCTTGCAAATATACCAAATCGATGGATGGGCATCACAACTGCACGAGCATCTGCTGGGTTGTTTTAAAAGAAGGAAATTGTGCTCATGAAATAGGAAGAGAATTTTAAACGTAGTACCTACGGTGACACAAACGAACTCAACCAAGTTCTTCTGAATCAAAAATTAGGGCTTACCTTGATGTGGTTGCCAAACACCGGGTTCCTTACTTGAAAAGAGTCATTTAAGAAACTTGAAGCAGCTTTATATTTATGTTTATCTGCGACACCATTCACAGAAACAAGAAATCCCTTTTCTATGATTCTTCACACTCATAGCCGTTTTGTTCGAAACTTGTCACCATTATGGGTCAATTGCTCAAATTTGTTGCCAGAACTTTGAACTCAAACTCATCCCGCAGAATTTAAAAGAAGAGAAGGAGTAACTTTCAAAAGCATATTCCAACTTAAGAAATGAATTGAACGAACAAAGTTTTGAGGGTGGAAGTCGTAGTCTTTCTATGATGCCAGCAAACATTTGCACTTTCATTATTCAAGTCACGTCCTTTATTACAACTCACAGGACAGGAGTAGCCCGGCAAATCTACAAAACTAGTGTCAGCAACAGCAATGGAGCAATGCATTTGGCCAATTCATGCCAAATTTGTTATCAACGCTATCCTACCCAATCCTTAAATAATCCAACAGAAAAGTGAATAAAGGAGAATGGAGAACTGAGTGTAGAAAAAAAAAATTCAAGAGTTCATCTTCATTCAGCACGAACCAATGAAATTAGTCTGAAGCGTTGAAGCGTCTTTGTGTCAATTTTTTTTTTCTGGGCTCATGAGTAAAGTAAAATCCTCGCCAAGACTTTTGAAGTTTGAGGACTAAGCGCCTGGAGAGAAATGGCTTGTCCTGAAATTTGCCTAAGGGTGAGAGATAAAAACTCATCATACAAAAATTAGAAATCAGAAGTTTTTACATTTCTTTTGTTCTTCAACTAAAGGGGGGTTTGGAAAAATCGCATAGGACACAATTTTAAAAAGTGGTTGAAAGTAATAAGGGTAGTAGAAAGTTAATTAGAAATCAAGGTAAATAGTCAATATGTACTAGCAAATCTCCTGAAGTTGCTTTCAACTGAGCGTAGTCCTCTTTGAGGACTAGTTTGATGCCGGGGGATGCTTCAAAGTTTTTAAGGTATAAGGAAAACATACAAGACAGCCAGATTTGATCATTGGGTACTCAATAGCGAGCTGAGAATCTCCCTCGTTACAACCCGACCACTTCAATTGCTTGGAAATTGGAATGAGACTTCGATGAACTCTCAGCCATTTTTATAATAATTTCATTTTAGTTTCAATATATTTAACAAAAATAAACTTAATAATAGTTCAAGGCTGCCTGAAAATAGATTTAATCCAGCTTTTAAGAGCATGTACTTTGTAAGCATGTGTCACCTGTTTGTTGATCAACTTACACAACCAATTCTTGTTGTTTTCATCAAGCCCAACATTGCGTTTGCTTTTGGCGAGCTTTCTCTTTGACTGTTTTTACATCCCCACTAAGTACCCCACACAAAATCACTTAAAACTGCCAAAGGCCATGTTTCTAGTGGCGCTAGTATGCGAGTCCATAACACAGCACATAATGTTATTAGTGCACTTCCTTTTGTGTTTTCATATTTTCATATTAAATTATTTTCATAGTTTTTATATCTCAATTCTTCACTAGAAGCCATTGTACGTTGGGATGTTGGGAGATCAAAAGAGAGAGAAAAAAAAAGAACAAATCCCTTGCATCCTCTGGTTTATTGTTACCCAGAGTACTTTTGCTATTGAAAATTTCATTAAATTCAACTAATGAGATGTGAAAATTTAATTACACGGTTCGATAGCAGCGCTGAACATAATTTTTTTTTTTTTTTGTTTTTTTCATTTTTGTAATATCATGTTCTCTCGTGTAACGTGCTTACTGAGTGTATGCTAAACGAAACATATTTTTTCATAATGTCTATCGATGGGGAAAATTTACATTTTTCATTATAATAATATAAAATCACTCTATTTTTGTGGAATTATTTTCATATAATATCTGTATGGATGGTTCATTGATGATAATTATAATTGAAATCTGTAGACTATTTTTATTGATTTCTTTTATTTTTCAAATAGTTGCTACTGCATGTAAATTTATTCCATTTGATATGTTGGTTTCAGTTGACACTCTGATAACCTTTCTGGACTTGGTGCTCGGTGTTTCAGCTTTCTATATGTTTGGCTATTTGAATAGTGCGATCTTTTGTTTTGACAGTTTTCATAAATCGACAACCTGCTTTGCATTTGCCTATAATCCTGAATTTATCCTTTCTGGCATTTTTTTTTCTTTTGTAGTTATTGTATGTGGAAGAAAGTGGTAAATTGGTTACTCATTGTTCTGGAACTGTATTGGAAAGTGGTTGGAATCTCACGATCTTCTTTTAATTCAATCTCCCACTTCACCTTGTCTCACGCCAGAAGCTCTAATGAGATTATAAATAAAATAACAAGAATCAATTTATTTCAAGGAAGCTTGCTATCCCTAAGTAATCTTTGACCTACGACCCTACGTGCACTCACTGTCACCCCTGTGATTGCTGTTCTAGAGTAGAAGACCACCTAAAGAAGCTATTCGAGTACTACAAACTATGGCGAATCAAAATTTATTCAGCGAAGTACGAGCTAATCTGCATAAGAAGACCCACACAAGGACGGAGACGTTCGAGATCACCCACAAGCAGCCATAATATAAGCGTCAACCTTCCCAAAGTTACACAGCTCTAGCCAGAAAAGCAGGTCAAGTATTTAGAAGTCCACTTCAACAAGCTGATGCGTTTCAAACCGCACGCCACTGCAATCGTAAGATAACACCCACGTAATCACCATCTGTTTTCCCGTCTGGTTTACAAAATCCAAGACGGAGTGCATACGCATATGCACAGGACTTGGCTACGATCCGATATGCAGGAAAAATGTAAGCAATAGAAAGCTCTATAAAGGAGCTAAGGTAACCCCATAGAGACATACATGTTGCAAACAGGAAGACGACTACTAGAAAATCTGGCAAACCATTCGAATCCCTTAGTATAAGAATAGCAGAAGAAGACCGATACCTGGACTCGAGATACATCGATGCCATGACCCTAATGGAACACGACACATTCATCAACGATGAAGCAATGATCTTCTACGCTGAGGCAGCGTCATCCAACCACCGTTGATTGTTGTTCCATCACCCCCTCTCCTCCTACACCATCGACCTTCCAACCTCAACCACAATTAAATCCAAGGACAACAAGAACAATCCCACAGTTACAAAATACTAACAAATTATATTTTTTTGTTAATATCCTTTTCTTCAATAAAAATCATTAAAATCGTAAAAAAAAGTCATACCCTCGAAGTACGATAATTAGCCTGGCTGCACCAAGGTTTTTTTTTCTTTCGGAGGTTTAAAATACCAGCTGGAGCACTCAGACCTAAATCCGGTCCATTGTACTACCAGTTAGCAACCTTCTATTTGTTATAGCTTTCCAGATGTTCGGAGAAAAGCCAAAAGACGCTGCCATGATAAGGAGCCTAACTTACCAGCTCTCACCATGTCTGCGCCGAGTATCTGTAACTTCATGCGAGAAAAAGCAGGACATTCACAGGAGAAGTGCTCTGCGGTGTCCTCATCTTCTCCACAAGATTCACAGAGTGTGGTATCACTAAAGCCTAACACATTTAAATGCTTGGCCAAAGAGAAGTGCCCACTGGCAACGCCAATAAGCTTTCTACAGTCTTTTCTGCTACGAGCTAGCAAAAATGTTGCGGTCTTCTTACTAACGTTGGGGAGCATATGTTTGTTCTGTCTGCATCCAATGGAGGCATGCCATCTACCCTTGTGCTCTTCACAGATCCAATCGTTGATTGAAGCCCTCACTGAGGACGCCGGCAGACCTAGCGACGGTTCAGGTCCTGAGAAAGCTGTCTGAGATCCTTGCCTAGAAAGTTCATTGGCGATCTCGTTTCCAGTTATGCCGTGATGGCCCGGAACCCAAATGAGACTCAAGGAATTTAATCTTCCGATCGCATTCAGAGAGATCTTGCATTCCTGGATCACTTTCGAAGTGGTTGGAGGGTTGAGAAGGGCCTTAAGCACAGCTTGGCTGTTGCTGCAAACAAATATACTTCTCCCCGTCCATCCATATGATCCCAAAGATGAGTGCAGTCGTATGTTGTCGTTCTCAACAAAGGCACCAGCACCTGAACCCTCGTCGGTTTTGGAGCCATCTGTGAATATACGATAACAGTTCTTTCCAGGCTCAGATTCTGGAGCGAACCAGTGCTGAACCGAAGGAAAGTTGACTGAGTAATTTTGACGCAGTTTGAGCCTTGGGATAATCGTGTCAGTCGTCATCACCACGGTACTAAAAAACCTCCTTTATAAGGAAGTTCTTGCTGCCTTAAATACTAATTACATTCTTTGCATTCCATCAACTCTTTTTTATATTCTTTTAGAGTCCTCGTCTTTACATTCTTCTGTGCTCTCTGTATTAACCTATAACTTACTTTCTTAGGTGGGCATTACATTTCGGAGTGAACCCGGGCCTCAACCAACGTTTTTCGATAACAATTTCGATTCAGAGACTTCGATCCTCCAGTTTTACACTCTAAGGCGATTGAGGTCTTCCTCAATTTCATTGTGCCATCTAATACGAGGTCTTCTACCATCCACGATTTCCCTTCGATGTGTTTTTGAAAACCCTGACACTCGGAGTGTTGATGTCCATCCGCTCTACATGTCCGAGCCATTATAGCCAGCTCTCACAGATCGTTATTGTACCTTCTTCTGCGCACATTCTACTGACTTACGGGCCCAGAGATCATTCGGAGTATCTTTCTTTCGAAATGACCAAGGACTTCGTCATCCGCTTTAGATAAGGTCCATGCTTCGGTACCGTATAGCATGACTGGGGTGATCATGGTCTTATAAAGGGTTACCTTTGGTTTTATTTCTCAATTGCCTGCTTAGCCCAAAGAAGTTAAGGAAATCGCATGACTGTGTGTCTCCTTGTTAAAAGCCTTTTCCGACGCAAAGGTTTCGGTAAGTTCTCTGCCGGCCTTGGCGGGTGATTCATCGAAAGTCATCCTGCATAGTCGTACCAATTAACTCTTGATATAAATGAATTAAATTTCAATGAAAATGCCAATTTGCGTCCTAACTTTAAAAAGCAACTTTTCGCAAATTCCTTTAAGTATACACGTCCAAGTTGCTATACTGAGAGTTTTTTCTTACGTTTTTGTAATTAAAACTCAAATGCAATATTCTTCCCTTCCAATTCTTCCGGGGCTCAGAGCAAAACAAAAAAAAAATGTTTCTTTTACTGCTGTACCAAAAGTTTTTTTTTCTTCTATTTGGCTCGGTGCGCGGTTAATATAAAAGAAACAAACTTTTGCATTATGTAGGGCAATTTTTGTTTCAACTTGCGTAACTGTTTCGTTTCTTTATGTATGAAGATTTTTTTTGGTGGACTTTGGCGAAAACTTTTTTCTCCTGGGAATAGTTTCTTTTGAAAACTCAATCTGCACAAAACCGCAATTACAACTTTACTGAGGGCGCTTATTACTTTAAAATGGTTTTCTTGGGATACCTATGTATTAAAGAACTGCTTTTCGTCATTTTGTTCGAAAGGATCAATGCAAATCGGAGTAAGTTTATACCATCAACTAAAAAATCCGATTCCACAATTCATACAACTTAGCCAACCTCACAAACAATTCTATTTTTGTTCCTGTTTAGGGTCATAGGCTGGTTAAAAGCTTGTTGATTTTAAGAGCTGCTGCATTCTCAAATAAAGGTTTCATTGTCAATAACGCAAAACAAAAGTCTTGCGGTAGTCAAGTCAGGCAAATAAAATAGAATTATATTCGTGTACAGCATTGTGCACTGTGGTCTTTTTATGAAATGAAGTTATGTCTACCCTCAGATTGCTCTCGCATTCCTGATTGAATGATACTAAAAAAATGTTTAAGCAAAAAATATTCCCATTCGGCTTTGAGCTCCTGAACTCTTTGACAATTATTGAAACGAATTCTGAAAGCGAGTAACATTGTCAATTAGCTTTTATTTTCTTATAAATGAAAAGCATTAAAGCTGCGATTGAGCGTTTTTGAGAAACAAAAACACAGTCATTCATGGCGCGAGGCTGACAAGAAAGTTTTTTTGGAAAACTTCTATAGAAATTGAAATCTTATTCCAAATTGAAATGTTTGACTCTAAAGTAACCTTCAAATATGTGTCCAAAACCTTTCAAGTTAAATTTAACTCTCTTCTCATTACCAATCGCTTTGAGTTGTAATTTTAATACTGCTTGAACTTATACGAATCGACTAGTAACGATACGATATAACGAGTATTTGTAGTTTGTAGTAACGCATTTATTACGAAACAACAAGTCCAAAAATCTGCAAAAACTTGTGGGACTCTGTTGGATTGATAAATAATGAAAATTATTTCGGTAGCACAAAGTTGTAGAAAATGAATATTTTTCACTGCTTGTAGACTTAATTTACAAGTGCCCGTTTGAAAAGAATTGGAAGAAGTTCGTTGTAAAAGATGAATATTTTCCACTACTTGTAAACTCAATTTACAAGTGTCCGTTTGAAAAGAATTGAAAAGAAGGTAGATGTAGAAAATTAATATTTTCCACTACTTGTAGACTCAATTTGAAAATGTCAGTTTGAAAAGAATTGGAAAGAAGTTTGTTGTAGAAAATGAATATTTTCCACTTCTTGTGGACTCAATTTATAAGTGTCCGTTTAAAAAGAATATGGAAAGAAGTTCGTTGTAGAAAATTATTATTTTCCACTACTTGTAGACTCAATTTACAAGTGTTCATTTGAAAAGAAAGCAATCAATTGGAAAGAAGCTTGTTTAAAGAAATTTATGCAAAGTAAAAAGATCATAAATATGAAGAATTGCTACAGTTAGAATTAATATTTTCAGAAATGCTTTCATCTACTTAACTTAAAACTATTAACTTGTAGTTGGTGAAATAAAAACAAGTTTGTGGTTGTAACTTTTATTTTGGTGAAAGAGGCAACTGTTATTAGTGACAAATTTAACATACCCAATGCTACACTCTTTAAAAAGTTCTCAGGCATTTGGTTTTATCATAGAATTAGACGACAGACAAGATGCCTTAAAATTTCATCGTTATCTCCCTACTTTAATCCACTTCACATTTCTTATTGAATGTTCAAAACCATTTGCATTTTTGTCTTTTAAGAAATCGATTAAATCAAATGAATATGAGAAACGAAACTTCCTCATGACATTTTTACATAAATTGATTCAAATGCGAAGTGAAACTCCTCTCAACCCAGATTACCTTCTGCAAAAAAAAGGATTCCAAAACAAGTCGTGGGTTACACCACACCTAATCTCTTCAAAGGATGAAATCAGCTTTAGCTACAAATCCCTCTTTATTCCAATTCCTTGTGTCAGCCAGATTGTTCTACTCTTAAAGATATGTTACGATGTCCCAAACAATTTTACCAGCTTATGCTGAAATATTTATGGCAAAGTCTCAAAGCTCCCACAGCACAAGTCGTGCAGGAGAAAAACAAATTCTTATACAACGCCTCGTTATTCTGCTTTATCGACGTGTAGCAACTAAATACGCGGTAAAAGTCCTCTATTGTCTTATTCATCACTATATCTGTTTAAGTCCCATTCATCGACATGCCAAAGGACATTATAATGCATTTTGTTGGAATGAAGTTTGGGACTTTTGGATAAAGTCCAAGTATTTATTCTAGCCTTCGTCATCCTTGTGTCAGGATTTGAATATTTTATCGCAGCTGTAGGCAAATTTGTGCATTTGTAGATATTATGATGGTAGTGGAATGAATTCAAACAACTTTGTCTTCGTCTTTGAAGTGAATGTAAATCCAAATGGATGCATCTTTTGCAGTTCATTGCTTCCTACATACCCAAACTCAGGGGTCGCTTAGAAGGCTAGTTTAATTTTGATTAGAAACGACTCATGACCAAATAGTAGATTTAACTCCTCTCATATCTGTAAACGACCCCACAACTACTACGTACAATGAAAGGTCTCCACTGAATTGAAAACTATCAAATATTGATAGTTACACAATCAGGGTGAGGAAGAATCAAGAATTAAGGTAAATGTAACCAAGTTATTTTGATAATAATTTTGTTATTATTGTTCTATGGGTAGGTATGTCAGTAATTCACATTGTGTGATTCACATGCAATTGCAGCCGCTTCCAACTGATTTTGTCTGTATTCACTCTTCTCTTTAATGTGTTTGAGAGTGGAATTATTAATTGAACTCTGAAATATTCTTAGTTGGTACAATGGTATTTGTTTTGAATATGATGAATAAAATATAAACAAATTCTCAATGGAAAATAAAGCACAATATTCAGAGTGCTTAGTAGGGCCTAGGAAAAAGTTTCCACCAGGCTCATTAATTAAACTGAACTAATGCGAGTTGGGTGTATAGGCCTTATTCAAGCAATATGAATACTTTGGGGATCCGACATTCTTTTGAGCGAACTACGATCTTATGTTCCCAACATTTGAATATATAGGTACTCGTTTAGTAAAATTGTCTAAGATGGGTATAAATATACATATAAGAATGCTACAAAGTTATTCTTTTCCCCTTAAATAAAACCAAGCCTATTGCGTATGTGGAACATATTTCCTTTCGAAAATACTACACTTTCCTCAAAACGACTACATCAAGAAAAGCATGCTGACACAAAACTTACAAAAACTTGTACAGCCTCATGTAAATTTTCTTTCAGTTCTCCCTTTATAGGTGGTACAAAACCTAAAACCGCATCAAAATTTCCAGTCATCCGTATTCAAAGCCTTTTAATTTTGTTTCCTTTTCACCTTAAAAAGATAAATGACTTACGGTCTTGCCTTTGACACAAAACCACCAGTGGCCAGTATCATGAACTGTACAAAATGAAATATCATTTCAAATGCCATAAAAAACGAAAGGTCAGGATGTGACTCTATCAACCAAAGAGGATAACGATTCTAAATCAGAGCAATATTATTGCATCCATTTTGAAGGGGTTGTGTTTAAGTTCTGTTATAACTTTTAAATCGCATTAGCAATTCATGTTTTCTAAAAATGAGCACAAATGTTTATAAAATTCTGTGGAAGAAAAGAAGAGTTTTGGTTTTACATCTGAGGAGTTGTCAATGGTCTTAGTCTTTTTTTCTGAAAATAGGTTGCGTATAATTTTTCTTGGAAACTTTCATCGTAAAGCAATTTTATATCTTCTATCGAATTTCTTAGTGCCTTGGCCAGACTTTCTCTTTTGATTTTGGATCTGGTCTGGGAGGGATATTCCTGAAATGAGATCAGGTAAGATGATGGATTGGTGGAACCGCAGTCAATGCTGATGATATAGAAAGACCACTTATCCAAGCTCTATAACGGCGATGATGAACCCGATTCCGCTGTTAGAGAGATAGAACCATTCGATTTAGGCGACAGACGTAGACCAACAATTCCGCCAACCCGACCTGAACGAAGTGAAGACAGCAGTATCCAAGCTAAAGTCCAACAAAGCTGCTGGAGCTGATGGCCTCACTGCCGAATTATTTAAAGCGGCAGGCAATGACCCTGGTCTGGAGTATGCACCAGCTCATTTGCAAAATATGGTCGGAGAAAGCATGCCCGATGAATGGAACCTCAGCATTGTTTCCCCGGACCTCAAGAAAGGAGACCATCTGAACTGCGCCAACTACAGAGGTATAGGTCTTCTTAATATCGCATACAAGATCCTCTCTGCCGTATTGTGTGAGCGTCTGAAGCCATTCGTCAACAACCTGATAGGTCCTTATCAGTGCGGCTTTAGACCAGGAAAGTCCACCATAGACCAAATCTTCACACTACGGCAGATCTTGGAAAAAACCCAGGAGCTTCAAATCGATACCCACCACCTTTTTATCGATTTTAAGGCCGCTTATGACAGCATCTATAGAGAGGAGTTATATAGAGCCATGTCTAGTTTTGGCATCCCTACCAAACTTGTCCGATTGTGTAGGATGACGATGGAGAATGCACGCTGCTCCATCAGGGTCGGGAAAGATCTCACCGATACATTCGATGTCAAAAAAGGTTTTAGGCAAGGCGATGCACTGTCATGCGACTTCTTCAACATCGTTCTTGAAAGAATAGTGCAAAACTCCTACGTCAACACAAGAGGCACAATCTTTCAAAGATCCGTTCAATTGCTCGGATATGCCGACGATATTGACATAATTGGAAGAACGCAGCGTGATGTCAATGGAGCGTTTATGAGCATTAGACGGAAGCGAAGAAGATGGGTTTAGTGGTAAATGAGGGCAAGACCAAGTATATGCTGTCATCAGAAAGGACACCCAACACCAACGTCTTTAACAGAACGTCACGATTGACAGCTATAACTTTGAGGTAGTTAAGGACTTTGTCTACCTAGGCGCCGCTACTAATTCAGACAACGACACAAGTGCTGAAATCAAACGAAGAATAACTCTTGCCAATCGCTGTTTCTTCGGACTAAGAAGGCAATTGAGTAGTAAAGTCCTCTCTCGAGCAACTAAGGTGTCCCTGTATAAGATACTTATCATCCCGGTTCTTATATATGGCTCAGAGGCATGGACCTTGTCAAAGGCAGACGAGAACGCTTTAGGATGCTTCGAGAGAAAAAAATCTTCCGGTGATTTTTTTGTCCCGTCTGCATAGATGGAGAGTGGAGAAGAAGATTTAACGACGAACTGTACGGGCTGTACAGCGACACTGACCTCGTCAAACGAGTCAAGGTCCAGTGGCTTAGATGGCTAGGTCATGTAGAGCGAATGGACACCAACGCTCCGGCCCGGAAAGTCTTCGAATCCAATCCCGAGGGACGGCGCAGTAGAGGAAGACCGCGACTCAGGTAGCGCACGCAAGTAGGAGAGGACCTCAACCAACTTGGCGTGCAAAACTGGAGGCAGCTGGCTAGGGACCGAGTTGGCTGGAGAAGCATGTTGGTTGAAGCCCTAGTCCGACCCGGACTGTAGTGCCACCTTAGGTTAGCAAGTAACTAAGATGATGGATTTTGCATAAAGGGGTATGATCAACTAAATTCGACAGTGGACACTATCAACTGCAAATCAACATTGTCTATAGACTTTTAAAAATGGAAGGACTTCATGGGAATTTGGCAATGTGTGTGCGTCACTTACGATCGGAATCACGATAGATTTCCACTCCGTGAAAAAAAGGACGGTCTTATCTATCGACAGTGATGTTTGATGTGCAGCGTGTTAAAACGAAGTTGCAATGTTCATATTTATGTGCTGCATTTAAGTAGATCATGAATAAGGGAAATGGTCCAATGCAATATTGGACGGTATTTTAACGAGTCGCAGCTTTATAGGAACTTAAATCGTGAGATTGGGCACTACCACATCAGATTTAAGTAGAAGATACTACGACGACGAGATTGTAGAAGAAAAAAGTATTTCACTTTAAAACTGTGAATTCATTACCTTAGGCTTCAACAGTAAAATTTCGAAAACCACTTTCCGACGACCTAAGCGGCGCAATACTCTCAAATTTTCTACTAACCACCTTTAAACTCCCATCACCTCCAAGAGGCATCCCAGCTAAGATCCCAACTCAAACTCCTTTTCCTTCTTCAACATATTCAACCTCCTCTATCCTGAAAAGTACAACATATTCACTGATATCCGAGTGATGTGTTTGCCTTTTGCAAAATATCCTTCCCAACCCATAGCAAAATTTTTAGTTCATTTGGATTGAGTACCTTGAGCTGTCATCAGAACCTTGCAAAGGAGCCATAACTAGCTTTTTCTCTCGGTCAAGAAAACACGTACATATGTACTTTTTTACTAACAATGCCAATATTTCAAACAAAACAGAAAACACTTACTCTGCATCCTACACCATGAAACAGAAAACATAAAAGCCAATGTCACTATGTCAAAATTTTTTCTTAGTTCAACATTTTTTTTTGCTATGGAAATGTTTACCTCATTGCTAAGCTGCAACAATTGCACAAAAACGACTTCAGCATATACTTTTTTTATTAACAGAAATGGCACTTATCCATAGTAACATCAGTTTATACAACCCGTTCAGCACAATTTTTGTACTTGTACTCCAAACCATTACAACCGTCCAAGAGCTTTGTATGTTTTACCCATGTTGGTTCAAATTTGCTTAGTTATTCTGACATTTCTGTCAAAAAACTTATCAGACTTTACATGAGTTCACGTTGTAGTACGATGTATCAACTACCAAAACAGACAAACCTATTCACTGGCCATCGCATCGTTTAGAATACCATCACATCACAACCCTATCCTACAATATAAAAAAAGACATCGGAAAAACAAAAATCTTCACACTCCGACAAGCAATTCTTCACAGAGGCAAACAATATATACGCTGGAACTGAATTGACAGCAAGTTTTTGCACTCCATTGCTTCTATGGTACATGACTAGAGGCAGCCACACAATCGATTTTGTGCGAAGGAAAAACAAAACTGTCGCTCCGACACTCCCTCACCTGAAAATATATGTATAGGTTATGCTGTAGGGCAATGTTTGAGGAAGCACAAGTCTTGACGCACATTACTTCCACCGCAACACGGAACCATGCCATATACAAATTCATTTCAATCAATCAAGTAAGTTCCATTCGAACCACAAATGAGAATAGTCAATCTCTTGCGGGAATGCAACATTCCTATAAAGCTTCGTCCTGCTGTTAGGATATATTCCACCCACCGACCGTCCTGGCAGTTAATTCACAAGAGATTGCCTCTCAGTACGGCTAGCGGAAAAGTGGCCACTCAACCGATTTTCCGAGGACCTGCAGCCGGTTAAAAAAAAAAAGCAAAAAGGAAAAAGAAAACCATTTGCACAAGGGTTCTAAAGTATTTCTGAAAAGAAAAACGTTTTAACGTTTCAGAATTGACGTTTGGGACTTTGGGGCCCTCGTTGGGCTAAGCCAGAGGTGTGTACTCTTCCGCATGGCAGCACAGTAGGGCGAGGTGGCGACGACGACGGACGGCGAAGGTGGGAGAGAGAGTGAGTTGGGTATGGGTAGGGTATATAACTTTCAAAATGTGCTATTCTCGTCAAGTGGTTGGGCTTTTAGTGTGAATTCATTTGAATATGACTGCAAGACTGAAAGAATTATTTCAGTGGAAAACAGCAGGGGGTGAGTTCTGGTGATGAATGAACTCATTTCCCCAAAACCGTAAGTGGCTAATCTTCAAGTGCGGTGTCATTGATTCCACACGAGAGCAATGGTTTCGTATAGAATATGTGTCCCTCTCTGTACCTGGCTATGGAAGAATTCACACTCCACAGTGCTTTTGTGTGATGGTATGATAGGTATACGAGTACAACTAAAAGCGAAAATTTAGAATAGAAAATTGTGATTTATTCTGACACATATTTGACCTACATATTCATATGGAAATTTTTGGCACTTCACTTAAGTGTAAACTGAACAAAGGTTAAACGAAGGGAATTCTGGTAGATAACGTAGCTGTGTTGCAGTGTTGAGTTAAGATCAGATTTACAGTACGTTCTCGATTAACGCAACTCTTTACTTGCGCAATCCCTCGATTTACACAACACCTGGATCTACCATCATTGTTGACGCGTTAATCGCAACTCTTCTAATAATATTGATGTTTTGGTTCCTGGATCGAAGAAAGCAAAGTGTACCAATTCCCAGTGAGGTCCTTAAGACAAATGAGTGCATGAAGAAATTAAGGAGAGACTAGGATCATAACCAACTGGGTCCAGGCCCAGGGCCCCGCAATCACCAGGGGCCCCCAAATTGCCGAAACAACACTAAACCTCTATTGGTCTATTTTCAATAAAAAAATATATTCCAATACATTTAACAACAACCTTTATTGAACATTTTAAATCACACTCCCTCCGAAATTATATTCAAATTAAAAAAAAGAGGTCACTCAAGTAATGATCAGGACAACGAAACCATACACTCCCTTGTGTTCATTTCAGGGCACTATTAAATATCCAATCAGAAAAAACATCCATATGTGTATCTTACAACCGAAGTTAAATGGTGTTGTGAAGATGGGAAAACTTCTTGTGTATCCTTCTGACATTTGCGATGCGATGGACCGAAAGGGTTACTATTAATAATAATTTTTGCCTGTTTTCACTAAATGTGGGTTTTTTTTATTTTTTGCTGTCTATTGTTAATGTTGGCATTGCATTTGTGGGGAGAGTGTCCCTACTTATTATTAGATATACTCTGGAATGAACGGATCTCAATTTTTTAAGATTTCAAAGATGGAGTGTGTTGACTGCTCAAAAAGTCTTTCTCAAACAAGATGGTCAGGGCGAGCTGATGAACTAAGCGCCTAATATAATGACCATCAGAAATTGAAGAAGCTTTGATGCCTATCGTTAACGATTTACGACAGGCACGATAGGCCAGACAGGAAGCTCTTAGTCTTTGCAAAAAAATGTTAGATTTGTTGAGTGCAATCGATGAATTTTTAATTGGGCTCAAGGACAATTTCGATAACTTTGATTCATCATCCAGACAAAAAACAAAACCGGATTCCGAGTATAAGAACCTTTCTGAAAGGACTAGGTGTTGAACAGACTTTTTTTGACGGCTCTGAACCCTCAGTAATTTTGACTGGGAAAGAAAGGTTTGAAGTCGAACGCTTTCTTTCCATTGTTGACAATCTAAGCGTTGATTTGAAACAGCGACTAGGTTCATATACGAATATTGGCCAACGTTTTGACTTTTTTTCGATTAAAAAACCTAAACTCAGAAGACTTAAAAGAAAACTGTAAATCTTTTGCTAAATTTTACACTGAAGATGTAAACGGAGATGAACTACGTGCTGAATGTCTGAATTTAAAAGAATACTGAAAACTGTTCGAGACGAAAATGAATTTAAAATAATTTCTTAAAAACATATAAAGTTGAAGATGAATTTCCAAGTGTATTTCAACACTTAGAATTTTCTTAAGTATGATGGTGACCGACTGCAGTGGTGAACGTTCCTTCTCTAAGTTAAAAAGAATAAAAAACGAACTCAGAACTACAATGGTTCAAAAAAGATTGAGAAGTTTGTCGCTGATGTCAATCGAAAGCGACATCCTCAGAGGTTTGATTTTGTAGATATAATCAATGATTTTGCTAATCTTAAATCAAGAAAAAGAATCCTTCCATAAACATTCCTTTTTCCATCTTTTTGCATATCAATATAATGTTCCTTAAACTACATTCCTTAAACTATATCTGAATTTAATTTTCTGTTTCTTAAATTTTGTTTATTTTTGAATTCTTATATGAAAAATTTATTATTTTGTTTTAATTTTTATATTATGTATTTATTTTTATGTTAACGCTTGTTAAAACCTAAACATGCTGCAATAATTATTTACTTTTATAATGATTAATAATGATTAATGAAATATTGATTCAAAGTTATATGTTTTTTCTGTATACCTTTACACAACATAACATTTTTATAGAATCATACACGGGCCCCATTTTCAAAAAGTGCCCAGGGCCCCCAAAAGGGTAAGGACGACCTTGGTTGGGAGACAAATTTTAAGAAAAGACATGGAATCCACCTGTTAAAAATTTGGGGAGAGTAAGTTTCCAACAAACCGCAGCTTTATGACGTCGCGTCGGTGAATTGGGACTATTCTACTGACTTATGCCCAACAAAACCCTTTTAGGTTTCAAAATAACTTCAGTTCCTGACCAAAAGGCAAGCAAAGAAAGAATTGCATTAACCATGTTTGAAGGTTATTGGTTTGCTCATCTTCGCTTTTCGTATCGAATTGAACCTTTGAAAAATTCCTATTCGGTGAGTGCAACAACCTTGGTCGTAACAACTACCATTGTTTTAATTAGTTGCGATGTCAACTGATTTTTTAAAGATAAACGTATTTGTTGTGATCATAAATTTGTACTAATTTTACATAGTAAATCAGATTTTGCAGAATAAACAGAACTGCAGAAATCTCTGACGATTGGTTCGTCCCTTTTATAGCTCTTAATCCTGTTTTATGAAAACTACGATGGAATTGTCTTTGAAAACATTCAAGATAGAAAAATTTCGACTTATTGGGGAGATAATAAAGTTCGGAGAATCAGTAATCGCTTTATATCTTGGAAACTTTTGAAACTTTAATCCTTTCACATGGCTCATAGCATCGTCGTAGTGAATTCATAATAATCTTCAGTTGCTTCCAAAAATTCTTTAAGTTGAACTTCTCTTTGAATTCATATCTAAACCCTTTTTGTAATTTGAAATTAATTTCAATAACTGACGTCAATGCCGATTAATATCTCGTTCCAATAATGTTTGTATATGTTTGGTTATGCAAATTTAAATATCCCCAATTTCATTTCATGGCACTACACATAATCAAAAAAAAAAAAAAAAGGTCGGATGAGGGAGTATAAGCATTCTTCAAAGGATTTCGTAACTCTGTAAAGAGTGATAGATGATGTAAGAAACCTTTTCTTCTCAATACGCTTCTTCTTTATTGGAAAGTTTGACGATGACTGAAAAAGCCATTAGACTGAATATATGAGGCTTCGATTGGATTACAACATGATTTGATACCCAGAATTCTGCCCTTTACGTATGAAATTTTGATACGCTGCAGAGTCATTTCGAGTATAGAATTGTCATCCTTCTAGATGAAGTGTGTATAGCTATTTGGACTATTTAAAATGTAAATGACATGTTCTTTGTGGAGCGTATAATTTATCGAGCATGAAAGTATTTTTATTTGAATGAAGAAAGAAAAATGACTTTACTTGAGATTTATATAGTTTTTCGAAAATGATGGCTATGGCATCCACTTCGCAATCCTTGTGTATCAATGGATACGATGGACTTTATTGACTCTCGCAAATGAGCTAAGCCCAGCTAGTGTATGTTCATCAATAAATCTTTTCTTCTTATATGGTAATCGCTTGCGTTCGTTGGTTCGTTTCGAAGAATGTATTGCTTTGAAGAGAAAAATGTCTCACATATTTGCATTTGAAGAAGACACGGGCGTCACAAGTAGCCAATGACAAATAGTACGGTTAGAATCAGGGGTTAAAATAACTAACGAGCTCATTGAGATATTGTAGTTAGAAGAGGAAGACTCAGGGATAAGGTGATTAGCCAAAATCCAGTTAATGAGCATATAATGACTATCCGCATCAGGGCTAAATTCGCTAACATTAGCCTAATATGCAAGCCCCCACAAAAGAGAAAGACGAAAGTTCCAAAGACTGTTTCTATGAGCTCCTCGAAGAAACATATGAGCAGTGCCCGAGACACGACGTGAAAATCGTTCTTGATGATTTTAACGCAAAACTAAGGAAGGGGGAAATCTTTCGAATACAATCGGTAAGCATGGCCTCCATGACAAAACCTCCGAAATCGAACTGAGGATAATCAATTTTGCTGCGGTGCTAGATCTTGTTGTAAGTGGTACACGCTTCCCGCATCTCAAAACTCTTAAAGGTACGTGGCGATCCCCATATCAATCAACTGTCAACCAAATTGACCATGTTGCGATCGACGCAAGGCACTCTTCCAGTGTGTTAGATGTCCGAACTTTCCGGGGGGCCAACTTTGAATCGGACCACTATACCATGTTGTAACCGAGGATATCTTGTTGATGACTCGCACGAACTAACGCTGTGAAGAGATATGACGTTGGAAAGCTACAATCACAAGAGATTGCCAATTTTTCCAATCGAGTGTCCCTTCAATTATACTATACTGCATTAAGCATTGAAGACCAGTAGCAGTAATCCCAAGAAGCCATTACAACAGCTACCTCTGAGGTTCTGGGTTTCACTCGGCCCCCAAAACGAAACCCATGGTTCGATGAAGACTTCAGGCAGGCAAATGCAGCCAAACAAAAAACACAACAAATGATGATGCAAAAGCGAAAAAGGGCTACTTACGATCAGTACAACGGGATTTACAAGGAGAAAAGAAGGGAATAACACCCAATTTATCAAAAAGAAAAAGCAGCAGCATGAGAATCGCTCGTTTGATGAAATTGAGAGGTACCATGACAGGAACCAGATTCGGAAGTTTTACCAAAAGGTAGAAGATCCAGCCAGGGTGGCAAGCCCCGAACTCAAGTCTGTAAAGACCAGCAGGGAAACATAGTTGTAGAGTCGCAGTCGCTACTGAGCATCTAGAAAGATCACTTCTGCAGACTGCTTAACGGCGATGAGGACACAAATTCCGCTGTCAGGCAGATCGCCCCATTCAGCTTGGACGATGATCAAGAATGCCGACCTAGAAGAAGTTAAGCTTGCCATATGCAAACTTAAATCAAATAAGACTGCAGGTGCAAATGGCCTTGATGCCGAACTCTTCAAGGCAGCTGGAGACCAGTTGGAAAGGGTCATGCACCAGCTGATCTGCATGATATGGTCGGAAGAAAGCATGCCCGATGAATGGAACCTCAGTATCGTATGCCCGATCCTAAAGAAGGGAGACCCTCACAATTGCGCCAATTACAGAGGGATAAGCCTCCTTAACGCCACTTATAAATCTTGTCTGCTGTAATATGTGAACGTCTCAAACCCCACGTCAACAACTTGATAGGTCCTTATCAATGTGGTTTTAGATCAGAAAAGTACACAATCGACCAAATTTTCACATTACGGCAGATTTTGGAAAAACCCGGGAATCTAATGTGACAGTATTTACAGAGACGAGCTGTACAGAGTCATGTCTAGTTTTGGCATTTCAGCCTTGTAGGACTATGCAGGATGACTTTGCAGAATTCACTCTGCTCCGTCAAGGTCGGTAAAGGACTCACCGAGACCTTTGATGTCGAAAATGGCTTTAGGCAAGGCGCCAAACTGTTATGCGATTTCTTCAATATGATACTTGAAAAGATTGTACAAAACTCAAACGTCAACACAAGAGGAACAACCTTTCAAAAGTCTGTACAATTACTCGCTTACGCAGACGATATTGACGAAATGGGAAGAAAAAAGCATGATGTCATAGGTGTTTTTGCAAGTATTGAAACAAAAGCGGCAAAAAAGGGTTTGGTGGTTAATGAGGCCAAAACGAAGTGTATGTTGTCATCAATTAAGGACACAGAACATCAACGAATTGGACAAAACCTCACAATAGACAGGCATAGCTTCGAGGTAGTACAGGACTTCATCTACTGAGGATCCGCTATAGACACGGAAAACAACATCAGTGCGGAGATCAAACGGAGAATAACTCTTGCCAACCGTTGCTTCTTTGGGTTCAGAAGGAAATTGAGAAACAAAACCATCTCTAGAAAAACCTAGGTAACCGTCTTATACAGGGTGCATGATCTTGATCATCCCAGTCCTGCTTTACGGCGCAGGAGCATGGACCATATCGAAAGCGGAGGAGGTCGTTGGTCGTTTTGAAAAAAAACTCTCCGAATGATCTTTGGTTCCGTATGCGAAGACAATTTGTGGAGAAGAAGATACAACAACGAGTTGTATGAGCTGAACCGCTACATGAGCATACCCAGAAGTGTACTCATCGCCAGGCTACGGTGCGATGGTTGGGCCATGTAGAGCGGGTGGACCCAAACTCCAGGGCTCGTCGGGTGTTCGAAAACACATTGCAGGGAAATCGCGGAAGGGGAAGACCTCGTCTTAGAGGCGCAATCAAGTGGAGAAAACCTCAACCGACTGGAGTGCAGAACTGGAGAGAGCTCGCCCGAAATCGAAGTCGTTACAGAAGGATATTAGTTGAGGCCCAGGTTCACCCCGAACTGTAATGTCCTATAATTAAAGGCACCATTTCTTAAACTTGCTGCTGATCCTAATTGGTCTTGAGTTTTGAAATGTCATACGTGCTGATGAAAACAGATATGTATTTTGATACAAAAACCGAATTGACAAATCAATTGAGAAGAATCAAATTTCGTAATCGCATTTTTCTAGCGTGAGGCGTGACTGACATTCTGATTGGAACTTCGTTTCTACCGAGGGTTTCTAGATCCACTCTGATCTGTTTCGAATATTTTCTCAAATGTTCTCAATAGACCCCTTTCCGAAATTGCTCTTTTACAAAAATAGAAGGGGGTACAATAAAAAGCTTCCCAAAGGAGTTTCTGGAAAAGTTCACTGCTTATAGGTATGCATTTTAAATCTTTTAGGAATAGGTACAACACAATATTAAACAGAGCTAAGCTAAGCAATCAGAGCATAAGAAGCGATACAGAGTTAAAAAGTTGTTTTCAACGTAAAAAGAAATTTCTTTGGCTGTAGATAATCACTGCACGTTGCAAAAAAAAAGAATTGAATAAATGAAAACAATGGAGTAAATCACATCTTTGGTTGCTGTTGAAACAATTTATAAAATTAAAGTCTAATGCAATCAAGAAAAGCAAATGAATTGGAAAAATATGTGTACGTACGTGGTACGTATGATGTACAAATATACAAAATAAGCAAAAAGAATAATGTTTATGTAGGAACCAATTTACTCACCACAAAAAAGAAAATCCAAGGTTTTTGTTGAAGATGATCATTCATTTTTATACACATGATTGAAATGAAAACACACACATCACATTAATTATGTAAAATCAAACCGCACAAAATTGCTCACCGACCGTCTTACTTGCTTTACAAAGAACAACAAAGAAAATTGAAACACTTTAGATTGCACACCATTTCGATTTTAATACGAAAATAATAAACATTCAACCGAATACATTGAGTGCCTTGCTTACTTTGATATAAAAACTAAAAACTAATTGGGAATTCAAAGTGAAAATCGCACAAATTTCTAATGAAATTCTTTATTTTCCACGAAACGTCACACTTTTGCTTGCACTTCTTTGTTCTTCGGTCGCCATTACAGTTTGTTAAGTTTGACATTGTCAAAACATGTCTCTCTCGTTCTCTCACTCTCGGTGAATTGTACAGGCTAAATAAACAGCGCCAGCGGGCAAATTTGAATTCAAATTTTTAATTTCTTCTGGTCTAATGTTGTTGAGCTTCGAAATGTTCTTAAGGTTTTAAGTTTATCGACTGATCGCAAGTATAAACGCAAAATATTCACGGATCGACGATGATAAGAAAACCTTTCTCTGTGTATGCATAGATTCTTCAATCAAATGAGACTACAGCCGTAATTTTTTTTTTAAAGTTGCTGCAAATGATGGAAAACACTGTGATTTGATTTTGGGTTCATTTTATTATTTAATTTATTATTTAATTTATTATTTATTGGATAGCTTACTTAAGTCTAACAGTCTTAGGCATACAAATATTTATTATATCTCCCCAATGCGTAGGGAGAGGTTGCTTTGGTTCTTACATAAAATGTACCAGTCTTTGGATATGATGGCTCTCCACCCATTTTGTACTGCTTTCCCTTTTCTGGACACTTCCATTTGCGCTCTTTTTTATCACATAATGTTCCCCAAAATCCCCTTGGACTTGTGATTGACTCAGCAAAGAACTCGTACGCTCTACTGTGAGAACATCCATAGCCAAAGCACTTCTGATACACACCCTTGTTGGGGAAGAAAGTAGCATTGCCCACCGGCTGAAGTAAGCCCAAATTCACACTCGTCTGGATAGATTCAACGTACTTAGCATCTGTTGGATCAATACGACAGTCCATTCCCTTAAACCTGAAAGCTGGTCCGGCCGGATCCAAAGCGAAGATCGTATTGAACTGCGCTGGCTTGATTTGCTTGCCAGCACTACCAGCTATTTGTGCACCTAGGCTATGACCAATCAAGTAAATGCTGTCATAGTCCACACCTAGAGTGTTGTGTAAATGGTGGGCAAAATTAGCCATGATTACACCAAATTTCTCTATTAGCCGGACAACTTTGAAATAATTCAGAGTGGTAGAGATCACGCTCCAATCTACAACGATCACATTGAAGTCACCAACGCTTAGGTAAGCATCTTTAATGTCACGATTAAGATCATTTTTACTTTGACTCATCCAGCCATGTATAATTATTCTGGAATGGGAATAAATGTGTTAAAAGGAACTAAAATCTGGAACACTACGAGTATTAACTACCTCGTTTGATGGGAGATATTAAACCCAGATCTCTGCAGTGAATAATCATCGGTTCGAATTTCCTGTCCGCATGTTGGAAACGCTCTTTTGTACAAATAGAACTTCATTTTCACCTCGGGAGTGAGGAAGGGAACCATATTCCGAAGAACTCTTCCAAGAAACTTAAAATCAATGAACTTATCCAAGCCGGTTGGTGTACTCAGATCATGGCCACAATCATCCAAGTTTTCAGTCTCACACGTTACCAAAACTAAACGAGAAAAAAAATATGCAATGCATTTTTCAATCAAATTTACACAAACTTTTGACCTACCCAAATGAAAAACTAATATTAAAGTTACGATTTGAACTAAACTCATGATGATGCTTATTGTTTGTATATTGATCTACTAGCTATAGTCTGACTTAGAGCTTGTCTTATGAGATAATGCGCAGTTGCACTGCTAGAACTAGAACTATGTGTGATTGAGAAGCTGCGCTTTCTTTTATACACATCAAGATTTTATGTCGTGTGTATCTAGATGGAATCATACTAGTGCTGTAATGATGCTTTAGTCATTTTGAACTTTATTGTGCCGTTGAACTTTTGTTTAATGCCAGCAAAATGTGTTATGATTTAACAGACTTGCATGGGGTTGCAGTAATAAAGCAAAAACAAAGTTAGATGATATAATATGTAAAGAATAAAACAGATATTTGTTTTGAGCAAAGAAACAAAGAAAAAGCTGAACATTTGGGTTGAAAATACATTTTCACCTATTGCAATTCAAATTTCTCAATTTATTCATTTTTTTCTAATTAAGGCTTGCAGAAAAGCATCTTTCAGAACTAGCAATGGTTAATAGGTCCATTTTTTAACTATAGCAATGGTTCAAAGTCTTGATAGTTAAAATACCTCAAGAACAAGCATTGATATCGATGTAAAATAAGTTTATGTATCTCGAAATACATATAACTATACGTTCATTAAATTATTATTTTTGGTGAACCCTCAGAGATCACGATTCTGGTGTCACCGTTAAAAACAAACAGGAATAAGAAGAATAGGTGAGGTTGGATTCTTGAATGATGAAGAAGATGTATACCATGCATTATTTTCTTTCCCTCAAACATTTCATTAATTCATTTCATGCTCAAGGACCATTTCCGAAAGTGAACACTAATCTCAGAACCACCCTGTCTAAAATCAAATACAAGCATGAAAATAACGAAATCTGTTTAAATTCCTAATAAATTAGAAGTATGTAAACACCACTAATGACTCAAACAATGATGTTGTGATTTCAGCTTTTACCTTGAATAAGAAAAGCTTCAAAGTTATGTTTTCACCCGAAATGAAATGCGTGCAATTTAACAACATGGAAGTAATTATGCATGTGCATACCAAGAAATCACGACGATTCGTTTTAAAACACAGTTAGCAATAAAGTTGTACTTCTCAGGAAGATTGTATCATAGCTCGCTAGACGTTCTCGTTAGATGTTCCTAAATATATGGTGATGCATTTAAGACGAACTACATAAGTTGAATGGAAATCATAAGTTTGCATTCTTATCTCCATCCAAACTAATCTTATGCTGAGTAAACCGATGTTAAGGTCAACAAATATCACAAAGTATAAAAATTAAGGGCTTAACTCGTTAACTAAGGGAGAGTTCTACAGAGATTGGGTTGAAGTGGCTTTAGTTGGTGCAGTAAGGTGATAGAAATGGACAGATTTTGGGCAAAGAAGATTGATTATCATATTGTTCAACTCCGGGGTGTGGATTGTGAAAATCAGTAAACTATATCAACGATATGTGCAACTGGGTTTAAGTAACGTGGTCTGGTTAAGACAAGTTTCGCAGCACAAATTTGATAAATCTTCAATTATAGGTTGATTGAGCGATTTGATAAGAAAACTAGACCTTACTAGCCGCAATTACAGAAGTGATTTAAGAAGTGAAAGAATAATTTGGCTAGAAAATTCTTTAGGCTATCATTTCGTAAAACATTAAATGAATGTCTGCATATTAGCCGGAAGGTTCGTGGTTCGAGTCCCAACGGAGGCAAAATGTTTTTACAAGAGTAAAATGTTTTTACACGAGTATCGCCTTTCACGGGGAATTGGCTAATCCTCCAATAGTAAATTCATCGTCATGAATAGCCCTTTCTCTATTAGCCCTTCGGAATCGGCAGAAAACTGTTGGTTGCCTTCGTTCCGTCACAAAAGGCAATGGTTGTGATAAATGCTCTAGGTCCGGGGCTCCTCGCTCTGTTGCACCACCTTATTTATTTATTTACCTAAAAGAATATGACACAATCAATAAAAAAGCCGAGATTTCAGTTATTTATCACATAAATTCCAACTTCATTGGAATCGGATAGGTTAGGTTGGATGGGGAATGCAACCCACTCGTATCTTAAAGATCCATTGTGCTCCCCGGATAACAAAGGATGAGGAGGTAGAGGAGAGGTGTAGTAGAGGATCGGGTTTATGGCTGGGCTATTGACATTGGGGCCCCCACACTTAACCATTTGGAGCCCTGAATGAATTCAAAGATGCTGTTTAGTGGGAGTTTAGATATTTTGAAGAAGTATTCTCCGAGGGCTTTTTTATAGTGTGAGCCAAGCTAAGACACTCCCAGAGGAGGTGGAGTGATCGCTCCTCTGCCTCTTCGTTTTGGCATCCCCTACATAAGTCGGATGTGCTAATGGCCATTCTCATCATGTGGGTACCCAATGAGTTGTGATCCGTCTTCCATTGGAAAAGATAAGAATGAGTTAATTACAGAAGGGGTAAATTGAAGGATTTAATATAATAATATTCGTTTAAGGAAAACGTTACACATAGATCTTTCCAATGTAAAGACCCAAAAGAGTTTGATATCTTAAGTAATGAAAGGAATTGAGGTCTAACTGAAGGAGCTTTGAATCTTAAGAAGGCGCGATTATTTTAATTATTTTAATGTCAAACAAACAAACAGAGAGATTCCAGAGAAAAATAATAATACCCACCACATTAATGGCAAGCACAGATAGCAGTGGACCCAAATGGGTGCCTTATGAGACTCCTGAAGAGTGGTTCCAGGGGTATGATTTTTATCAATCGATAAATGTAGGGGCATTTGGTTTGTTGGCGATTGCTGACTGAATTCGAGCCCATTCCTGAAATCAGTGTATTAATAATGTTGACATCACATTCTTGCTCCGGAGCTAAAGTACTAGGAAGACAAAGTGAGTATGATTGCTGATTGGACGTATTGGACTTGCGCTCTAATCGTGTTATTGAAATGGAGAAACAGTTGATTTACTAAGGAAATAATGAGTGTTAAGTTCTATGCGTTTGAAAAGCTAGTTGCCTTTGAACATTTTTTGAGAGAAAAATTGCAGGAATGCGACGCCATCCATCGGGTTCATATGATAAGTTCGCATTTTACTCAAATATTTTTTTTTTTCTTTTTTTTCGAACTATGTAGAGGAGTGAGGAGTCGCAAGAAGCCGGCGTTCCCACTAAAAAAGCAATACAATCGGAATCTGCTCATCATTTTCATGTCGGATTCCAGAACGGATATTCTTCATCGACTTGTAGAGAATCTTCAACACATGCGATCTTCTAAGACTATATTTCTCCTCAGTCAATCTGCCGATGACCTCAACCTGGAATACTTATTAAAATTTTGCTGGGATAGTGATGGAACGTGATGGTCATCTTTGACGATTTCCAATAGACACACCAGTGTTCTACAGGTACGAGAATTCCCCCCTTTTTGCGATTGAAAAAGTGAAATGGATCAGAAACCATCGGGAAACTGTGTATTTGGCGAACCGTTTACGACATCTCAAACAGACATACCTGCCAATTTTTTTTTTTTTGGAGGACCTGAGCCCAGATTGTAGGTAATTTTCATTAACTTATTTCTAATAATTCAAATGCTTTTCAACTCTTTTGTGAACCAGGGAGGAGACAACACTGGCCTCTTACATCGTGGTCAAAGATTCAAAGGATGGTAGTAAAAAGAAATGGCAACTACTAAGGATATGGTTTATACTATTGTAATAAGTGGATAGCAATTTTATGTATCAAAAACTTTTTAAACCGTAGAAGGAGATATATTTATTGTTTCTCGGAAACCAAGGCATATTTCGTTGAGGACATCAGGTTGAGATAAGTGGCCGCCTTTTTGTATTCATTCATTTACTAAGGTCTTGCTATTATACATATATACGAACATTTTCGTTTCATTCACTGTCACGTAATCTAGCCATTATTTTATAACGACCATTAAACTAACCACTCTTAGGTGGTTAATTTAGATGTGAGTGCGACGCGTAGGAGCATCGGGATAAGAGCTGGGAGAGGTTTCGATGACTGATTGTCGGGTCAATGGTATGGGAATGGATAATAATAATAAAAAAAGACGAATTCAGGCGTTGGGTAAATTTAGTATACTGGAAGGGTAGGCCTTAGATGTGATTGAAGTCAGATATATGAGAACAAAACGTAGCTTTTGAATGCAAACCGCCTTATAAATGTTTTTATCTTCGAAAATTTATCTGTACAATAAACAAAAACTTCAGCTCAACAGATCATAACAAAAGCCTTCTACAAAAGGAAAGTACAAATGCCTCTCAGGCAAAGATGCACTTGTTATCTCTGCCTAAAGCATATGGTGAGTACGCCCTTGTTCTCACGTAATAGGTTCCACTTTTCGGTTACGATGGCTCACCTCTCATTTTGTTAAACCCTCCTTTCTTCGGACAATACCATTTTCGTGTTTCCTTATCACAAACCGTTCCCCAAGATCCCCTCGAGCTTAACAAGGACTCAGCAAATAACTCTTAAGCCCGATTATGTGAACACCCGATGCCTGATCACTTCTGATAAACACGGTTTTTTTGGACAAAAAATAGCATTTCCAACAGGCTCGAGAAGCCTAAAATTAATACTCGTCTGTATGCGGATTCCGCACGTATTTTGCATCACTTGGATCAATGCGATATTGAATTCCTTTCTCTCTGAAAGCTGTACCAGCCGGATCCAAAGCAAATTTTGTATTGAATTTTCCTGGTATAGGCGTTTACCATAGCACTTCCAGCTATTTGTGCACCCAAACTATGACCGATCAGATAAATACTGTCATACTCGACACCCAATGTATTATGCAAATGTTTGACAAAGTTCACCACGATCTCACCAAAGATTTCAATTAGCTTCACGACTTTTAAATAGTTGTGGGTGCTTGCTGCTATGCTCCAGTCGATAATGACCACATTGAAGGCACCAAGTCTGAAATAAGCGTCTTTGATCTCACGATTCACAGTCGTCTTAATTTGATTCATCCGGCAGTGAATAATTATTCTATAAAACAAAAGCAATAGCTAGTTGTTAATTTAAGTTCAAGTGCAAGTCTACTTACCTTGTTGGCTGTTCTTTGTTAAAGCCTGACTTTTGTAGACAGTCATCATCCATACATATCTTCTTTCCTCATGTTGGAAAAGGTTTTTTGGAATAAATAGAAATGGTTTGTAGCCACGGGTTTTTGAAAGGGCACCACATTTCAAAGAGCCCTTCCAAGGAATTTTGTTAAGCCATCCAAGCTGTGGAAAGATCCAGATCACATTTTTACAATGTCTCCACCTTGCGAATCACTGAAAATTAGAAAAGGCCAAATTTATTATTGCGACTTGAAAGAATGAATTACAATCACGACCTACAGAAAGAACTATCACAAGAACGAGATCTGCAATGCCATGCAAAGTAAGGGCTTGCTTCAAGTTGTTCTGGTCAAGTTTACCCCTTGTCTGGACAACGATCACATTGAATCTTCCTAATGAAAAAGTTGAGTTGTTTCTTGACAGTCAACCGTGTCGGTTTATTTATTGTTTATACTACAAAGGGATGCAATGTGAGAACTACTTGAAAGTAAGCATCTGAAGGTTTATTTATTAAACTCGTTTCTCTTAGTAAAAACGCATTTTATTTTAATTGTCCTCTGATAAATAATAATTAAAGAGAATTTTACGGGAGTTTTCCCCAAAGTTCCTATTATTCCATTTGAGGGGAGCCTGTCAAAACTTGTAATTTGCATGGCGAATTAAGTTTCCGTGCTATAAAAATTATTTTATTTAAAAGAAATCTGCTTTCCCACCCAAAGAGCTCTTTGAGTAAAATTTCATAATCAAAATGGCTGACTATCTTGTTTATAGACGGTGTCCGCCTTACCATGCATCAAAATTTTATGACTTAAACTTTAACATTTTTCTTTCTCCCACAAAACTGTAATATTCCTTGAACCTCAGTTTAACTTTGTCTTTTTACTTGATTTCCCACCTGCCCACCTAAGGGAATACACAAACTCTTCTTGTAGAACATGCAACCTTAATGAGCACAAAATCCAAAACCCCAGACAAATGCTGTACTAACTTCATTAATTAATCAAGTTAAATCGTTCGTATAATGTTTGACAAGCCTTTATCTATCGCCACCAAACACTCAATTTAAGTAATTGCTCCAGCATTGCTTATCATGTAGACAAGATGTTTAATGCCAACACAACTTGAACTTAAATGGCAGTTGCTATCTAAATGTCAACGCAAACAAGATCTCATTAATCGCCAACGACTCGGTCTATTTACTTAAATCACACCCCTTATCATTTGGATATAGCATCAAACGCACCTGGTTGAATGTTGAATGGGTAGGTATAAAATGATAATTATAAAATGATACGTCACGTGTCGTACATTAAACAGAACGCACCAAACACGAATACGACCTACGACTAGGTATTGCGTATTGGATCCGGCGTTGAGCTTTTTGTTGAATAACATTTTTATTGTTTGTGATATTGTTTATATCTACGTCACAAACGATGTTCTACAAATTAATTCGAAACGGTGGAATCAATTAAAGTAATCAAGGTCTTTTTTGTTTTTATTTTATTCTCTCAGTCGATGTGCATTTCTTATGACCCCTTCGACGTTTATATGAATACCGTACTGATAGAGTTGATTGTGTTATACTCGAACTTAAACATCTTACTCATTGTGAATTGTGGCGTCGATGAATTTCAAGTTGAACATGTTGATGGAATCCCCAGGAAGTAGTTCGTATTACATTCCGTCACTTCACCGGAAAAAAAATACGCGTTTTATCTGAGTTGGGTATTGTAGAATCCAGTTTGAATATGCTAAGTAAAGCACTTCGCAGAGAAATCCCATGTGATGGTGGGTTAACACTTCTTGATGCAGTCATACTCAAAATTTCATCTATTTGAAAAAAGAAGAATTATTTTTTGGTAGATTACGTAAATATTTGTCATAATTCGAATGGGTGAACTACGTTGTATGTGGAAAACTGCAAAGAAGGAAGATCCCGTAAAAAGTACTGGAAATCCCTCCTCGATTTGACGCATTGAAATGCATAGCTTGCGAACAACGAATTGATAAATTTTCGTGTGGACTGCGCAGAAAGAATTGGGAAACAGTCGGGCTCTAGAGCAGGTCTCTCAACAGTACTCGAAACCACATTGTTGTCTCTTATTTAGGCCTATAAAGGAATTATTATTTTTTGCCCAGGAAAAAAAGCAGCAAAAACTAACTAAACTTATTCAGAAAATACAACAAAAGAACTTGAATATGCTGCAGATTTGTTCTTAATAACTGCTGAATGAAAGCAAAACCCTCAGGGGCCTGCAACACAAGTCTACAAGTCAAAAGGCTTTTGTAGACTTGCAGTACTATGTCCATTACACTTGTAGACGAACAAGCGAACCTGTATAGTCTTGTGTGTCACAGAATATTATCATAATTCACTTGTATTGCAAGTAATTGTACACTTGTGTTACCGGTGGCAAGGGATTTCTGCCCTGTAACACAAAACTACTAGTTCTTGTAATACAAGTAAACTATAAAAAGTGTGAAAAAAGTCTAGCACAATCTACAAGTCTGCTTGCTCTTCTACCAGTATGATGTACATTGTACAAATATATAGTCCGACATGGGGGTCTAAGAGTTTTGGGGTCTACAACACAAAACTACAAGTTCTCGTAACACAAGTAAATTGAAACAAGTGTGAAAAACTTTAGTAACATAAAGCTATAAGTCTACTTGCTCTTCTACAAGTGTGATGTACATATTCCGACGTGTGGATCTAAGACTTCTTGTAGGTTTGGTTTACAGGCACTTGTTCACCGAAGTACATTTTCGGTGCTCAAGTTTTTGTGGATGACGAAAATATACTACATCAAACTCTAAAATATTAAGATGGCCTATTTCCTAAATAGAACTTTCTTGAAGCTGAACCTGGCGGAGAAGCTAGTCAGCTGAGTGCTGAGAAGAGAAACCATACCAATGAGTTTAGAAGAAGATCGGAGGTGGTAGAAGGAAAAAAAGAAGAAGAGAAAAAGGACGCTGTTTCACGATATGGAGGAAAGATATGAACTTTTGGAGAAGACTTAGTCATCTGTCAAACAACAAAAAACAGAAAAGTTCCACCAAGAAGTTTGTTGTACAATGTGCAAGGAAAGTTAGGTCAGGCTCGTCGGACTAAATCGCAGTAACATAGTTCACACCATTTCAGCTACATCAAGCTACGGTCAACGTTTACAGCCAATTCCATTCGAACTTCGGTAAACAGCAGACGCTGCAGAAGAAGTGGTACACCGCATTTAAAAGGATTAAAAAATCGTCCAAAATATCAGGAAGCTTTAGGTTTGGTAAAGTAGAATGGGCTGACGTTTGATCTTATTTTCGCCACACTTAGATCACTGTTAATCCATTGTGATACGCTGGAGTATTGTAACGTCCTTAAAACCTATGAGTTTATGTTTGGTCAATTTTTAACTGACTTTAATGGCTTTGATATAGTTCAACAGGCTGTTTCTTAGAGTGTCTGATAATTCTTTTAGTTCGTTGAAGAAGTAACTGCCTAGAAATGTTTTCCTGGTGTGGCAGATTGCTGGCCAGTGTCAAAGAAAGTGAGTTGTATTCTCATGTTCGTCTTCGTCATTTTATCCTCTATACCTACATAAGTCATCGGTACAAAACCCCATTTTCTTTTTGTGGTTGCCCAGTAGGTTGTGTCCTGTTAAAATACTAATGAGCGATCGTAATGAAGGTATATTCAAGGAGAAAGAAGCCTTTCAGATCCGTTCTTATCATATTTTGGCCATAGTTTCCTGGAAGTGGCACAGGAATCTAGGCATTCTTCTTTCATTGAATTTTCGTATTATTTTGTTACTAATAATCTGTTTTATTTCACAGGGTGTAACCCTGACTGTAGGGCCAAGTGCTGAGCCTTTTCTCAGGAAGCCTTGAAGCGCTCACTTATTCAGGATAGTAAGTATCATCACCCATACAGCTTTAATTTGACGCACTCAGCAATCCGTTTAATGTTAACCACAGAAGTGGATTACGTTTCTATCTCGAGGAAGGACTAAAAATCAAATTCAACTCCTTTAACCTCAATTGATGACATTCTCAAAGTATGGAGAGTTTTCAATTGCAATTAAGAGCCATTTAAATTCATAATCGTACAAAGCTGATAAATCTACAGATGTATATCGCATTTGCCAGTGAAACTCTGCAAGACATATCAGATTGAATTCATAACTTCAGATGGAATGCCATCTGCTAATGCTTTAGTAAAATACTCAGCAAAACCCATTTCTTGTATCTCAAGTCTTAGTAAGTTTTTGATATAATTTCAAAGTTCCCCTTTATATAACGACATTCTTCAAAAAGCCCTTGAAACTTGAACTGATCATAGGCTGTCTGTTTTTTTTTTTCTCTATCGAGAGGAATAAGAAACAAAATAAATTTCCTTCAGAACAAACTAATCGTACACTTTAAATGTACCCGTGCATCGCAACATCTTTCGCTCACAAAACTTCATTAAATTCTTAAATTAAGTACCTACCTTGTATCAATCAATACTTCTTCCTTTCACATTAACATCGCAAGAATTTTCCCGTACCTAAATACGCTCTATGTACATTTAGTTTTTGAATTGCAAACACTCGCGTATCATCTCATTTCGAATTCCTTTAATTTTGAGACGAAACGAACATGAATGTCACTCCCACATGTATTCTTGTTTCCCATCGCACTAAAATAAGAACTTTTTTCATTATTTTCCTTTTATTTTTATAAAATATTCAGACTCCCATTTAAATTTTAGCTTCACTCTTCTAGTTTTTTGATGTCCATCAGCCTGCTGTTGGCTAGACTTATATCCTTTGGTATTTGAATGCAACACATTTATCTTCGTTCGTTCCTGGCAATTCACATTTTAATACTCCTGACTGCATCCTTTGAAATCATTTCATTTTCAGTATTTATAAAATCCCTCGACTTATAAAGCACAAACGTTTGGTTTGGTTAGTTTCATGAGACTTTGTGAGAAGTGTATTTTCTACCCAAGTGCACTTACATAATTAAGAGTGCACACTGCACAAGTGTTATCCTAAAAGACAATGATGTCCGCAAAACTAATTACGCTAATGCGCAGCAATGGCCAAACTAATTTTTATGTTTTTTCCTACTTTTTTTTTTGGTTCGTCCCTCTAATGGATCTTGTTCAGAGTCACTCAGAGGCGACCCAATTGTCTCGGGATATTAGTCTTAATCACTTGCCACATTGTGCTTAGTCAAACTTCTCCCGAGACACCGATAGAAGAGCATTGAAAAAAGCGACACCAGCGTTAAGTTTGACATCTACTCTCCCGTTTCGTTTTGACAAAAAAAAAAAAAGAGAAACTCCTTAATCCTCTGACGAGAGTATTGCAAGGCGATATAAAAAACCCACATACTCAGGCGAAACTGGCAAGCAAAAAGGATGTCCTTCTAAATGGAGTGTAAGCTCAGGGGAAAACTATCTCACAAGATACGAAAGGTGTCAAGTCACGATGTTCTTTGATCGCACAATCTATTAAACGGCTCACAAGGCAATGGAGATGCACGACTGCACAGCATAAGGATGTTTCAGTGGATTTTGCAAGCAAAATGGATTCTCTCATGGGGTTTTCATTTTACCAGGAATGAATAGCTTCAATTGTTTGCCATGACAGATGAATTTACGGATTTTTTTTCGTCACTCTTGGTTATAAGGTTATAAGCGCCCGTCGCGCTGGCAGTATACAACTTTTTCCAAGAAACTGTAGGTAGGTACTCTTTCCTATATAATCTCCTTTATGGGATCTTTGTTTATTTCAAGTGGTTTGTTGTTGTTAGTATATGTCTCACTGGTGCTAAACTTAAAGGAGTAACTGGGCGAGGAAAAAAACAGTTAACTGCGAGAAGTTTTGTAATTTTTCATGCAACTCCTTCTCATTGTAGAATGTTAAGGGTTCAGAATGAGGACGACTGAAGAAAAAAACTTTTTGTTTGCTTAAAATTTAGAGTCCTATGGTCGGTTAGTTTTAGAGCGAATGAAAAGTCTAAAGATTGACAGTGGATTTTGAGACAAGGGCTCTTGAAAATATTTCGGTTCTGAGAAATTGAATCATTAAAATGACAAAGTGTTTCATCATTGTTCGTGGTGGAAAGAGGTACAACAAGTCACCGTTAATTAAAGGATTATATTATGGTCCTGGTAGTATACTTGTATCGTGTTCCTTTCTTACTTTTGATATGAATAACTATCTTTGATTTTACATTAATGGTTTCCCTCTACGTGTCACATAAAATGTGATAGCTATAAATAAATCGTAATTCCAACCCCGTGGTGCAATAGTAAGCATTTCTGCCTGTTTCGTTGGAGGTTTCCGGTTCGAGTCCCTAAAACAAAGAAAAAAATGTTCTAAAAATGCGTTAGTCCTTAAGGTTTCCTCATAAGCTTTGTTACGCCTTGTGTTGTAGTTAATCTTTCTGAGCATTGATTCTTCTTAAAAAGTTATGGAAAAATAAGCGAATGCTTACTAATAACTTGCATTTCTCACAACTACGCATTATGAAGGAATGGAGGGTACTTACAATTTTTCGCCGGTTTCGAACGTCTAATCGAGAAAGCGCAATTCATGGCAATGAATTTACTATCGGAGGACTTGCCAATTCCCCGCGAGAGGCAATACCAGTGGAAAAACATTTTTGCCTCTGTTGGGATTTGAACCACGAACCTCTGGGTTAGCAGGAAGACATTGTAAACATCACGGAACGGGTACCACAAGGAGATCGTAAGCTGTAAGAATACGTTGCATCTATGTCGTAAATATGTTTGTTTCTATAAGCACTTTAGGAATGGGTGTTTTTCACAATTCACTTGCCGTCGATTAAACCTTTTTGAAATGTCACCTAGCAGAAAGATCTTGTACTCTAAGAACAATTCAAAGGAGTTGATGTTGGTTGTGATTTGAGAATGTGTTGTTGTTTCACTTCACTTCACTCCATTTCACGCCCTTTATTTAAAGCACTTCAAGTTTTTTGTTCACTTGAAACTTTTAAAAACACAAAACAAACACATAGAAGAAATTAAAAGTTTTATCACCGCAAACCAAGTGCTCACAACTAATTAAAAATCATTTTCGGTAAATTTAACACAAAATTATACCTCGCTAGAAAGTAGGTTAGTTTTTAGTTTTCATGGCCACAGAATGAAAACTCCTTCAAATACCACCACCACTGTCCACTGAGTCCCAAGTGCATACTTCCCTGTTAAGCGAAACTTTTTTCCCAAAGCAATCTCCTCATGCATATCATAATTTTATCAATTAAAATGTTCAATTCATAAATGAAATAAATCTTTTAGCCAAAGTTTAAATAGACCGAGATTTTAAATAATTTCAATTAGACTACATCGCTACCGGGCACTCAACGAACACATTCAGAGAAAAGTTTTACGCATATAAGTTTTGTATGGGCAGTTGAACATATGGACGGACAAACGCTCTGGGCATGGTAATAAAACCTTTGTATGAAGTTTCTGAAAACTCTCCTGTGTGAAATAACGTATTTAAATTTGATAAAATTAAAACTGTTAAGGCTTGTGCCATTTGGAGTGCTTGCTGTAATAATTGAAGGGTAAAAAAAGGGAGTAATACAATTGGGGTTAAATGTGTGCTTAAACTTTCAAATATATTTGAATGTATTCTTTATAGACAGACGATAGGGTGTAAGGGGCACGAAGGGAATGAAGAGTTTAGAAAAATTTGAAATGGTGCCTGATGGAACACCGGATCTAAGAATAAAATTGATTTCAAAGTAAAACACATAGTCTTACTATCCTATATTTCACACTTCAAAGACTTCAAATGTAAGGACGAATTTTGGATGATGTGCACTCAGAACGAGGGTCTCGCCTGCTCTTGGTTGAATAGTTTTAATATATTTTTGATTTTTTTTACTCTGCCAAATTTGTGCGTTGAGTTGGTTTTGGTAGTAATATCATCTTTCAATATCTTCCACACAGGAAAACTTATTTCAACACTCAATCCATAAAAAAAACTGATCTCAGATGAGAATAATTGTAGGGAGGGTGGAACCTAGCTTACATATTAGTTTTTCCAAAACATACTTCTACTTCCATCGGGTGCGAATTGAATCTTGACATTATGGTTCTTCTTCAAAAAAGTTATCAAGCTGATTTCAATGAAGCGCCTTCAGAAATTAATTTTTCAATCCTAAGGGCTGGTCTGTTCAAGTGTGGTTAAATCTGTGGTTTGGTTACCAGAGATTTTGCTTAACCCGTGGTTATGGATCTATGGTTAAGGAATTGCGTCTTTTCACTATTTTTTCGGCCTTGGTTAACAAACCGTAGGTTATCAAGAAATTCCAATATTTTTCCAGTCTATCTGTCAAATTAATCAATAACCTTAATCAATGGTTATCTTTTTCGGTGACATGTGTTTATTGTCGGCAGTTCATTGTGTGTTGTTTTATAATTATTCATGTTTTTTTTTCCTATGTTATTCATAATTTTTGTTATTTTTGAAGAAAATGTCACAATGGTGTTGCAAAATATGGTGTGACTGCATATCCAGAATCACCAATGAGGATATAATTTTTGAAATCTTTCCGTTCGAGCTGCATCTTCAAAACCGAATTGTTAAAAATAGTTTGATCATGACACGACCCAGGCCATCGTGCAACGATGTTCAAAAATTTCAAATCAGCTGAACTGACGGTTTGCACGTTGAGTGAAAAGAATCCTTTTCTGTTCCGAAAATGCTCTACATTATCTCCACGGGGGATTGGATTTTCACATGAGTACAATCAATCGCTCCAATGGTTCGTGGAAATTTTGCAATATCGTAAAAGGCGTAGCTGGCTATGGACAGTTCTTCATCAGATTGTGGCATTTTGATGAATTGCTTTCTTAGCAAAGCAATGGCAAATGAAACTCGCTGAACTATAACTGAAACTGTAGCTTTGCAGACGCCAAAAAAATCACCAACTGATATGAGCATAGTGCCTAATGCATAAAATCGAAGGGCGATCAGTAGCTTCGCCATTGGCGTAACATTGCGACGTCTAAAGATAAACCTTACTTTTAAATTATTGTTGGTTAATGAAAATTTTGTAGAACACACCTTTGACATTTATCTTGCAATTTCGGTCGTATCAAATGCAATATGTTTGCAACAGTTTGCTTTCGCAATCTAAAGCGCCTGAAGAAATCAATATCGTCCTATTTATGATTTATTGAAATGGTCCAATCTTTCATACATATTATATTGTCGCCGCTCAAGAACCAATAATTCCTCGTCATCACTAACGTCACTACTATCAGAAATCCACACGTTTTTCTAGTAATTAATGTGTAAATTTTGAATTTTTAAAAAAATAAAAAAAAAATTTGGATTTGGGCTATTTTAATTATTTGCATTTTCTGAGAACATTTACCATAGTAGTGTAAATTTTTTTTTAACCATCTGAAAGTAGAGATTTCAACAAACAAGAAACACACCAATTTTTTTAAAAAAGCAAATATTTTGACGTGAGATTTTTCGATTAAAAGTTAGGGTAATTTTTCAAAATTTTGTCAAAATAAGGTGAAAAAATAAATATTTTAAATCAAAAAAATTACTGTATGTTTGGAATATACAAAGGTATGTTTTCACCAAATTTCGTGAAAAAATAAGTTTTTTTGCAAAAGATAAAAATAAAAAACCAAAAACTCAGTTATTCGAATTTTTCACATACATTTTGAGGTTATGTGAAAAAAGTGTCTTTACAAAAGTTGTAGATCTTTTTAATACCTACAACTTTGCCATTTAACTTTTTTTCCTAAGACTTGCAGTTTTACCGGAAATCGAGATTAACCGTTTTTTACCCTTAAATACGCCCCCCCGCCCCCTTCCCGACCTCACATCGCCCGTAATTTATTTTTTACTTTTTTTTTGGTTTATTTTCTACCTCTTACAACTTGTTTCATTCTACTATAATTTTTTTTTTTCAAAAATTATCGACCCTGGTCTAATCACACTGAATTGTTGTATAGCCAAATGATGAGTCGGAAATAATGCGTAAAGACAGATTTACCAAACGTGAAAAGACGAAATTCCAGTAAATCGATGGTTAAATAGCGTTAACCGACCAAAATCGACTGGTTAACAATTTCTGTGGTTAGTTAACCAAACCATTGATTTGTTAACCAAACCAAGGTTGAACAGACGCATTCTATGGTAACCACTGGAAATAACCACGGGTTAAAATTAACCAAACTTGAACAGACCGGCCCTTAGTCGAAGTAAATTTAAGACTGATTTATTGTAATTATTTATATTTTAATAATTTATTCTTGGAGTACGATATCGGTATAAAAAAACAAAGAAGTTGCTATAAATTATTGTATTTTCAGCTCCTTATGATAGTAAATAATTAGCGATTGAACGAGCTCACCGCAGCGCAAGTACTCTTCTGCTTGGAGAAAGCATTTCAACAGAGAGGAGCTTTCGAGTCTAGATTGACGGCTTTGAGAGGCTTTCATGATGATGATATGATAGGCAATACCGTCTTTACCATAAGGGCACACGGGGCCCGTGCCCAGGGCCCCCATCCTAAGGGGGGCCCCGAAGGCCGACAAATTTTTTCACACATTTATTCTCAAAACATTTTTGTCGGGCTGTTTTCCCTGTTTTCCCAAATCAGTAAGTTATCAGAAGGTATTTACAGGCATTTTACAAGGCATATACGTCTGCGCCTATTCCTATTGTATCAATTAATAATATTTCCGAACGTATCCCACTACCGTATTCCGATTTCATATACCTCGTTTCCACCTAGAATCGGGTAATCGAATCGGATTATGATTCAGATTTCGATGCAGGTATCTACCATAGATCAGAACTAACTAGATGCCCAACTTCAAACACACAATGAAACTGCCTACAAGCTCTACTACTTTGAGTACAGCTTCCACCACTTAGGCCACGTCTGGCTGACTTTTTGGATTTTGAAAGCGTTTTGTAATCTTTAAAACTTTTTGTGAAAAATTTTGTTTTCATTTTCGCATTCCACTTTTTCATTCTTTTCGTTTAATATGTCAGATCAACAAATGTTCGTGTGATAATAGTAGATTCAGTAAGAATAGGGGAGTTTTTTTCTAGCACTGCAGTTAACATAAGTTTTTTTTTATTCAAACAAACCATCTGTTGGAAACAATGAATTCAATTAATAGTTTTCGATTGGAAAAGGTATGCTTAAGCTAAAAAAAGAGTAATTACTGTTATGATTATTATTATTATTCTTATCATCATTGACAGAGAAGAGTTACAAAACACGAAAAAGTACCATTCATAAGAAATCGAAGCAGTATTAGCTTAAATTTGTGTTTGAAAGCCATTGACGTATGTACTGACTGCTCACTCACAGCATGAAACTATGAAATAAAATATAATTTAAGTAAAATGCGCATTTGGCTGTAAGGTAAATCATATTTTTGCTACTATTACGTAAATCGTTTTTAAAAACTTATTGAAAAGTGACAATCATAATTTGACAATCTGTAAGCTAGTAACATAAGACCACCCAACTAACATCAAGCCAAAGAAGAGACATAAAAAAGCGTAAGCACAACTTACACAACTGAATCCCCAGACTAATTTTTCAAACAACTTTTAATTTTTGGATTTCAAATCATCAATTTGATAATTAATGAGATTTCACTAATATTAATTCGTATTCTGCTGAGTATGTGTATTACCCATAATAAATGATCTTAGGAGAAAAATGTTAGTATAATTAGCTTTCTTTATTGTGTAAAAAGGCCCCAAATTCTTGTGTGCCCAAGGGCCCCAGCATAGTATAAGACGGCCTTGATGATAGGGATATTTCTATGCAGTGAAACTGAGAAGACTATTGGTTCACAATCACTTTCGATTAAAATTTTTCAAATGGCGCCCAACGAAAAGTTCCTTCCAATGACGTGGCAGTTCACCCAATGACCTGGCCTCATCTACAAAACGTAGGTATGTACGTGGATACTTAGCCGATGTTTACTTCACTAGCCTTAGTAGTATCGTTCGTTGCCATTTAAGTTCAAATAGATAATAATCCGCTCGCAAAATGAAACCGTAATCAAATAAAAACAAAATCCTTTCTGTCGAACGCTTATTTTAAAAACCACCACCGCTTTTTGTATCTGCATACGAATTTAAAATCAAAGTAGAATCCTTTTATGAAACTCCGGCTTAAAATTTATCCATCATAAAAAATGCAGTATTTCTAGATTCGTTCTTTCCAACTCTCCAACTCCTAACTCCTACTTGTCAAAAATATAACTGATTCCTTTTAATCCAGTGTCTTTTGCGTTCTTCACAAATGCACAACGCGAAAAATAATTAATTAAAGCAAATTTATGCAAGGAAAATTGTATGCAATTTTCATTTTTCTCGTCCGTCACGGATAACAAAGCTTTAATAATGATTTATTCGGCTGATGCTGAATAGTGAATTAGGGATTTCGCATCTAAAATAAATCACTGGAGATGACATCTGAAACGGTTTACATTGTAATGGAACATTTTGACTGGGATATTCTTTTCTCTCTTTTTTCTTTTTTCTTTTTTTGGTTTTGTTTGTGTTATAACAAAATGAATCACACAAAATGAATGACCCCTTTCTGCTATTAAAATAAAGAAATGAAATAAAAAACTACACAGATGGCCATTTAGCCAACCACAAATGACTAGTGCTCTGATGTTGAATTCACGTTGTTACAGCATATAAAAGTCGTTGTGGATGGTTTTCAAATAAAAAAGTGTGCAGCATTTTTGGAGGACTTTTATGGTAAAAACTAACCTGGATTTGTTGAGGTTGACCTTTTACCCTATGGTTGCTATGTTATATTTAGAAGAATTGGCTTTTTTTAGCCAGCCTTGAATATGTATGTGTAAACGAACGTACGATTATACCCGTGAGACACGTCTATTTGGAGGCACTGCATACATTTGGGTAGGTACTATGGTATTGATACTGGTACCTCATTTGTCGCAATATAATATTTGTAGATCCAGTTTTCAACTTTTTTTCTTCAAAAAAATGTTGGTAGAAAAAACAAGAAAAAAACAGAAAAGAACTAACTTAGAAAATGGCAAATTTCTTAAGTGCTCTCCATTTTTTAGGAGAATGGCACTGTTTGCACTTCCTAGAGAACAATGCCACCCTACTATCTTTAGTACGCTTTACCATCTTTCTCGAGATACCATATAGTATCAACACAAGATGCGCTTCATGGTTCATATTTCCTTGTAGTCACTCATTGAGCGATTACCGACTGTTGTAATGACCGATTGTAGTCCATAACCACTCAAGACCGTGGGACCCTTGGCGTGATGGTTAGGATGTCTGCCTGCTAACCCAGATGTTCGTAGTTTGAATTTCAACGGAGGCAAAAATGTTTTTCCACGGATATCGCGAAAAATTGGAAAGTCCGGTTAGTAGATTCATTGTCATGAAAAGCGCTTTCTCAATTAGCCGTTCGGAACCGGCAAAAAGTTGTAGGTCCCCTCCATTGTCTCACAAGGCATGGTTTATTTATTTGTTTATTGAAACCTCAAGACCTGCAAACGCTGCCTTAACGTTGCACCTTTGTTTGGTCTATCATTATGGCAAACACCATAATACGGAGCACATGTCCTCTATTTGGTATTTTAAACATTTAAACGATTGAGTGCATTTTCAAGCACACATACTATTTCTACAGAGTATACCCTACATAAATGATGTCCAAAAGAGTTTTATGTCCACAAACGTGTTGCCTACACGCCAACCACCAAAAAATAAGTTTCAGGATGCGGATCATGGAAAATAATTGTCTTTTTTTTTAGTTAACACGCCAGTAAAACGAGAATTTGAAAACAAGTTACACTTGCACACAAGTAATCATGAACAATTCTTCGGAGCTTCTTTTTTGTCCCAGAACACTTTATGGAATTATACTTAAATTGTTTTTTGGCAAAAAAGAACCAATTTCCCTGGACATATGACTATGGTTACGAACATCTACTGCTACGAGTTTCACACAATTACGGCCACTAACAATTGCATAAAAATATTTTTTGTTTTTTTTTTTATTTTTAACTGTTCTCATCTGTCTATAAAAAAGTAATTACAACACAAGCCCCATAAATTTAATGTTGGCCAAATGAGCCGCTTGATTTTTGCCACTTTTACGAGCCTTAAGAGAGTATAGAAAGAAAGTACGTCCTTTCAAGAGTGACATTTAAATGCGAAGCACGTAATTTTTCTACTTTTATTCCCGCTGCAAACGCAAAAAGTAATAAAATTTCATTTAGCGAGGCATTACTCTGAAGAAAGTTATTATTTTTTCGGCTCAGCGAGTGCTTTTTGTATACTACTCGACTCGTACATGGCAGGGATTGCGCTTCAAACGTCGACATAAAAATGGCTCCTTGGTGATTTGGTATTCCGAGGGTTTTGCAATGCTTTTAACGGTGTGGTCACGCTAAGGTCTCAGCACAATTCGTGTTTACCTGCGATGTTAACATTAATTTCGATTAAAATCAAATAATAATAAGGAGTGAAAAGCTAAAATATTTGAGTAAGCATTTAAAATTGCTCAGTTTTATTTAATCCTAAATAAAATGAGAACAAAGAAAATAAAAAATATCTAAATTGACGGGAGTTCCTTTGGGATACAGGTACATAACTGGGTTATAGCCTTTTGGGTTTTAGTGGATAAGGTTTTGAAATGATTTATGAGTAAGGAGCATGGATTTTATTGTTAAAGAGTGAAATTAATGATTTTCATTTAATTTTGATACAAAGCATAATTTCAACTGACACCAGTGAGAAAATACTTAAAGCAGGTGTTTCGAATTGAAAGCAACGTTTTGTTCATTTTCAATTGATAACATAAAAGTCAAACTTGAATTGACTTTGAGTGGGTAAAGAAAAATGGTAATTGATTCAAGTTAAATAAGAGAGAGATAGAAAGATAAAGAGATAGATAGATAGGAGGTCAGAGAGAGTAAGAAATACAAAAGAGAGAGGGGGAGAAAGGGATAGAGAGAGAGATAGATTCCTTTCCTACATGGATCTCCACTATATCCCTACATAGATCTCCAGTACAAGCTACTGTTGCGACTTTTCATCACGTAAAATAATATCCTAGACTGGTTTGTTGGAGGTTTTTAAAATACCAGCTGGAAAACTCAGACCTAAATACCGGTCCATTGTACTACCAGTTAGCATCCTTCTATTTGTTATAGCTTTCCAGATTTTTGGAGAAAAGCCATGATAAGGAACCTAAGTTACCAGCTCTCACCATGTCTGCACCGAGTATCTGTAAACTTATGAGCGAAAAAGCAGGACATTGACGGAGGAAGTGCTCTGCGGTATCCTCATCTTCTCCACAAGATTCACAGAGTGTGGTATCACTTAAGCCTAACACATTTAAATGCTTGGCAAAAAAGAAGTGCCCGCTGGCAACGCCAATAAGCTTTCTACAGTCTTTTCTGCTACGAGCTAGCAAAAATGTTGCAGTCTTCTTAATAACGTTGGGGAGCATATACGCTTGGTTTGTCTGCATCCAATGGAGGCATGCCATCTACAGTTGTGCTCTTCACAGATCCAATCGTTGATTGAAGCCCTCACTGGGGACGCTAGCAGAGCTAGCGACGGTTCAGGTCCTGAGAAAGCTGTCTGAGATCCCTGCCTAGCAAGTTCATCGGCGATCTCATTTCCAGTTATGCCGTGATGGCCCGGAACCCAAATGAGACTCAAGGAATTCAATCTTCCGACCGCATTTAGAGAGCTCTTGCATTCCTGAATCACTTTCGAAGTGGTTAAAGGGTTGAGAAGGGCCTTAAGCACAGCTTGGCTGTCGCTGTAAACAAAGATACTTCTCTCCGTCCATCCATTGTTCGTTATGTGGCTCAAGGCCATTAGGATAGCATAAGCCTCCGCTTGGAAAACGGAGCGTATGATCTCAAAGATGAGTGCAGTCGTATGTCGTCGTTCTCAACAAAGGCACCAGCACCAGAACCCTCGTCGGCTTTGGAGCCATCTGTGAAGATACGATAACAGTTCTTTCCAGGCTCAGATTCTGAAGCGAACCAGTCCTGAACCGAAGGAAAGTTGACTGAATAATTTTGACGCAGTTTGAGCCTTGGGATCATCGTGTCAGACGGCATATCCATTGGACGTGAGTCAAAAGATATGCTGCTAGCGAGTTCCTCAAAGCTCCAGTGCAAATTGTGCCAGAGACCACATCGCTTGAATCGAGAAATGGTCTTGAGAGTGCACCTCATGAGTTAGGTATCAAGGGTAGGAAGACTCAACAGTGCGTCGAGAGCAGCTCCCGGTGTGCTGGGGAAAGCCCCAGTATAACACCAAGACAAACTGTTCTTTGAAGTTTGGCAAACGAGGCAATAAAGTATTTATGCGAGAGCTTATTCCATCAAACAACTGACGCATAGGAGATGATTGGTCTTATCGTGGCCTTATATGTAGATCCAAAGGGCCCTTTTCGGTGAAAGACCCCATGTCTTGCCAAAGGCTCCTTTACATTGCCAGAAGACTGACAGTGCTTTAGTAGTTTTAGACTAGACATGCTTAGACCAATGAAGCTTGTTATCTAGGATCACTCCAAGATGTTTGACTTCATTTGAAAGGGGGATGTTGACGCCTTTAAGCGTAAGTTGGGTCAGACCAGTCAATTTTTTACGTCTCGTGAAAAGGACAACCTCGGTTTTAAGAGGATATCTCGACTGGTACTTAAGAAGAAAATTCTTCCCATCGGCATAGGCCTTGGTTATACAATCGGGTACGTAGATAGAAAATCGACACATTTCTTGGCTATAATCCAGTACGTAAAAAGAAGTTAAGCGGAGTTGGAGAGAAGTTGCAGAGGGACAGACAACCAATTTGTTCAACTGATCAAAGATATTGCAAATGGATAAAGACTTTTTGAATAATGTTTGTAGATATTAACACAACTGCTCTTTTCCGTTATCTTGTTGCGCCCTTTAAAACTCCCTGTGGGATAACTACTTAACTTAAACCAACAAACTTCATTGATCATTCACTTCTGTATACACTTATTCGATAAATGCAAATGTCTAGTATATGTCAACATATGTCTGAGCCAATGTCGGAGTCTGAAATGGTTTTGAGAAATTACAAGGCTTTGATTTTTCCCTAGTGTGTCTATGTGTGATGTGAGAGGCAAATGTGGAACCGTTGTCAAGACTCATATCAACGATGCACGCCTAAATCATAATGGATTTTATTACTTGAGTACAAAAACGGCTGACGAGGTATATTTACTCAACCTCTCCCTCAAAACATTTTATTACTCATGTACAAAAAAAGTCTCACGATGTATAATTTACTCCCCATCATCATTCATCTCGTCATCTCGTCAACTTCTTTAGCTCAACTTTGAGATCATACCATTCTGTAAAAAGAGAAACTTATTCGTTTAATCCTTGACAACGAACAATGTTTCTTTATTCATAATTATATTTTAACGAACCTACTTCCGAACATGCAATTTAAGCAAACGAACCTCATGCTCTTACACTTCGAAACTTTGAAAAAGTTTTATATGACAATGTTCAACATTTAGCCATGACTTGCAATACAACGAAAGAAAGAAAAAATACAAATTTTGATGTAGGATGGGCTTTCACTGAATTCAAAAAGTTAAGCAACTAAACAAAACTTCTTAACAAACAACCACACCTCACCGACTAAAATGGAGGCATCACCACCTTTTTTAAGGGACAACTCATGCAATGGCAACCTAGGCATCGTCTTTGTGTAGCGCTCATTTTAATTTCAGATGCATCCATCCACTCACATTAAACGTGTGGCAAGGAATTGAAATAAATTCATAGCAAACCAACCGGAAGTGTTACCAAACCAAAAGTCACAAACTTCTTGAATCAAATTCACTTTGTTTACCCCATCTCTTGGTTTGTGTTTAATGTTTTTTTTTTCTTCTTTTTTAACAGAATACCTACATACATTTTGCTTTCATTTTATGAAAAAAAAACACACTTCACACTTTGAAGCAAATCCTTCTGTTTTCGAGATTCATTCTTCGTCACCCATGTGTGTAGGTATGCAAAGGAATTTCTGATGAAGACAGATCATCACACCAACCGAACCATCGCCACTAAGAAGGGTAATTTCTCAAAGAGCATTCATGATGGTTGAGCATGTTGAAGTTGCCTGGTTTACCATTGAGAAGTTACGTTTTTTTTGTTTGTTTTTTTTTTTATTTTTTTGTTTTTCTTTTCGAATGACAATGGAAACATTTTGTAGGAAGGAAAACAAGACATGTGTATCAGCCGCCACACAGCCGTATGAGCCAAGCGCAGGAGGGTTGTTGAAAGGCTTTTGAGAGTCTTTGCTAAAGCAGTGCGACGGGAGGTGGGGGAGGCTTTGAGTCTACTTGGGTTCCTAATGAATGAGATAAGGCATGAAGCCATGAATTTTTATTATTTTCTTTCAGCGTTTTGAATGATGTTGAAACGGGTTTCTTTTAAAAGAGAAATAAGTTTTTGAGGAAGTTTGGAACTGGGATGATTTTGGTTTGAATTTGAAGAATGGAGAAATTCTCAAAGTGGATTTCCGTCAAAGAAAATTTGAATATCCTCCAAGTATGCAAAAATAGGATTGAAAGTGTTATACTGTTTTGTTATTGCATACTCTTAGGACTTGTCACATAATCAGTTATGAAGAATAATTTAAAAAAGTAATTACAGCTTCTTTAACACACAGAAGTTCGATTGTTCGATGAAGACAGCATATTATCACACATTTCTCAAATTGCCCGACATTGTAAACCATATGTGAAAACTGGGCCTACAACCGCATACCGGCCTTTCGTTCAGTTTGAGAGATAATTTACGATCACAACATTGCATAGCGTTTCCCCCATTTCATCCACCCTGCACTTAGCCGATGCTTGATGTCGCGATAACTATTAAGAGACTAATGATGTGCATATATCCTTCTTAAAAAGTCTAATAAAACCAAACTAAAAAGTCTACTTAGTATAGGTTGGTAAAGGAATACGAATGCAATCTTTCTTAATTTCAATTTCAAAGCTGCAACCACCCAGTCATTTAGCAAAAGGATTGCAGTTTTGAATGCTTCCCCTTCGGATTCATTGGGAATTGCATTTTAAACAGCAGCTTTTGGCAGTACACAGATAAGGAATGAACGCTTACATAAGGTTTTTCTTAATTCAAAATTGACAAGAGCTTATTTAGATAAGAATATCGACAAGATGTCCAAATAGCTGGGGTGTTGCCCAAATAACCCCATTAAATACTTAAATAAACTGACATATCTGAATTTCATCAATTTCGAACGAAAAAGCGAATGTTCATCGCCATTAGCTGCTTTTTCTATTTGAATGCAACAGAAATCAACCAAAGCAGCTATAGACTTACACATGAATGTCAGAAACGCGCAGAGCTTGAAAAGCAGCTGATTTGGCTTAATAGTCATAATTTTTCCAAAATTTCGTTATTTGATTGATGTTGAGCAGTTGAAAATTAGAAATCAATGAAAATGGGATCTGTGCGATCAATATTATTGAAACTTTATTTTTTTAATTATACCTAATATTTATTTAAATGTGTCTGTTGATCGAATGTCAATGTCATCTAACCCGTGACGAGGTCAATCAATTTCAGTGTTTAGAGTCAGGCACTCCTTAGACAACAATGAAATGGATAAGTTTTTTTTTTTTTGGTAATTTCTTTTTGGAAACACTGGTTTTGGCAGCTCACACACGTTTCGTGCTTTGTATAACATTACTGTCAAACATCCTCAAAAATGAGTCGTCTTACAAACGAACAACGCTGGCAAATTATTGAATTTTATTTTCAAAATGCGTACTCTTTTAAGAAAGTTTATCGCACACTTCTTCCATTTTACGGTCAGTTTTATGTTTTATCGACCTATACTGAGGAGGCCATAAGGGGCTATTGTGACTAAATTTCGCACCAAATTTATATCAAAAAAGAAAATAGGGTAGCCCAACAGAGCGATAAGCTCTTCGTATTTCTCACAACCATGGCTTGTGAGGCAATGGAGGGGACCTACAATTTTCTGCAGGTTCCGCAGTGGTGGATTTACACTAGGGGCAGTCGGGGCTAGTGCCCAGGGCGGCAAATTTTCTAGGGCGGCAAATTTTGCTATACAATATATAATTAACTAATTTTTTTAAATAAACAATTTATCTTTCAAAAAATATAATTTATGCATTATCTATCAAATTAAAACTTTGTATAAGGTTCCTGCAATATAGTTTCTTTTATATTTGTTGTTTAGATGAATCTACCTGCAAAGACTTTCAATTTTGTTGAGCATAAATCTAAAATAAATTTTTGAATATGGCTGATGGACGCAAAAAATTAAGTGGATATGAGTATAGAAAGCGCGCTTTGGACAAAAGTAGGCTTACAGGCAAGATTTCATGAAATTAATCATTTTGCAGAACATGCTTCTTATGCTGCTCATAATATGAATTTAGTTGGAGTTCACGCAGTAGAATGCCCCCAGAAGCTGCGTCTTTCTTTAATACAGTACCAACTTTTATACAACTTCTTTACTGCATCGACGCATCGCTGGGAAGTCTAGCAGTCCCATACTGAAAAAAGAATTGCGTTAAAATCTCTATCCGCAACCAGATGGTCAGCTCGTTATGAAGCGGTTTAAGCACTTAATCAACATTTTGTTGAAATAATTGAAACTTTAATTATTCTTGAAGAAGATATGGAAGAAAATGCAATTAAACGGCAAGAAGCTAAAGGTATTCGAATTCAGTTGGAGCGACTTGAAACTGCATTTATGCAGATATTTTGGCATTTCTTACTCTCAAGATTTAATGCTGTAAGCCAAAGATTGAAAAAAATTGATCGTAGCATCGCTGATGTAATCGATGATTATCATACTTTGATCCGTTGCTGATACGCGAAATAAATTTGAAATCTATGAAAAATATGCTATGTATAAAAATTTCAGAAATTCAAGATTGTAAAACAACAGTTTCCAGACAAAGAAAGATAAAACAACATGCTGATGAAACTCGAGATGGAGATTTTCAGCTGTCAGGTCGAGGCCAGTTTAGAGATACTACTTTTAATGTCATTCTTGACAATCTGGGATCTGAATTTCGTAAAAGATGTACAGCGTATGACAAGATTCAAGAAAAATTTTCGGTTATTATTGAATTTGGTGATTTAGATAATAGGAAAATTCGTAAACGAGCTAAACTTTTAAGAGAAATTTTTTGGTCAGATCTTGAGTCCTCACTAGAAGACGAATTTGTGCACTTCCATGCTCATTGCACCGAAAAAAAGGAAAAAATTTTACCTTCCGATCTTCTGAAACTTCTGCATTCAAACGACCTTTACACTGAGTTTCCAAACGCAGAAATCGCTTATCGAATATTTATAACTTTAGCCGTAACAAACTGTAGCGCAGAACTATCGTTTTCTTTTTTAAAACGGGTTAAAAATTACTTACGTTCTACAATGGGTACAAATATACTCAATAGCTTAGCTATTCGATACATACAAACAGATGTGCTTCAACGTTTAGATTGTGAAGATTTAATCGAGCAGTTTGCAACTCAAAAAGTCAGGCGAGTTTGCCTCTTAAAAAATAAGATATCGAAACTATTAAAATAAAATTTAAGTCATAGGGCGGCATTTACCTTAGTGCCCCAGGGCGGCAAAAATTCAAATCCGGCCCTGAGGTTCCGTACGGGTAATCGAGAAGAAAGTGCTATTCATGGCAATGAATTTACCAACGGAGGATTTGCCAATTCCTCAAAAGTCAATACCCGTGGAAAAACACTTAAGCCTTTGTTGGGATTCGAGTCACAAACCACTGGGCGAAATGAGGTGGACATGCTAACCATCACGCCACGGGTACCACAGGAAATATACATTGTTGGCCATCAAACTACCAACACGCTTACGTAGAGTGGCATGTGGATTCAAGAAGACGGTACCTATGCACACACTTAACAATATATACCAATCAACAATTCAGATATGAGTTTGGTAGATTGTCTATTTCACGTTTGGGCCGGGCAGTTTTCCGTCTACTGTGCTTTGTATTCTATGCTAAGGGGGAAGTAGGGTTTATTCGCCCCAAAGAGGTACATTTTTGCGAAAACAGTCAGTATCTATCTATCAAATTTAATGCTGCGTTGAAACAAGCCTAACGGCCTAACATTGAAGGAATACTGGGTAGCAACTAACAATTTTATAAAGAAATGTTAAAAATGACGGCAATGGCAACAAATATTCTAAAGCGTCTCGAAAAAAGGAGAGTTGCGGTGCCCCTCATAGCTCGGTACTGTCGAAAACCAAAACTCCAAAATCATTTCGTTAGGTAATTGTTTTCCCCAGGGTATCGCTGCGCTGGGAGGGTTTTTGAAATTTAAATTTTTCACTTTTTAGGATGACTTTTAAGGGAAAGAAACGATTTCTGAGATAAAAATCGACGCATTAATAGTTGTAAGAAATATGTTGACTAATTTGAAAAAAAAAATTTTCTAACTTTTCAGCGTAAATCATATACAGAAATTGTGTTCAAAATTTTAAAGGGATAAGTGCAGTAGTTTTGAAGTTATGAGGGCCACCGTCTTCGAAAACGTAAGTTGTGGGAAAAACGATAACAATAGGTATGAAAATATTGACAACGTGTGTCGTCGGTTTTGCACCGATCGACTTGAAATTTTGACGCAACGTTATGCATTATGCAAACAAAATAAAAAACCTACTTCTCCCTTCAGGAGACCTTCTGAAGAATTTTCAAAAAATAGATTTATATTATACTCGGATTTTATAAGGATCCGAGTACTCTAACTGTACTTTTGGGTGACGTTTATGTAGCTAGTTTCCTCGGAATGACGTTGGTCGGCGGCTTGTTGCTAAATTAGCGAAACTACTCAACCGTTCCTTTACCGAATCTTAACCACATGCTCTTAAGGACTAAATCTTTAGCGTTTGTCATTTTTGATATTTTGAGCTCAACATAGTTTTTTTGGTATGAAAAACCATGAGAAAAGATGTTTTTTTTATAGTTTTTGCAAGAATGGCTGCCATTTTGACTTTAAAAAATTTTATTACGGTTCTGATCATACCTTCCAGATATTTCACCAAAAGAACACATCCTTTTTTGAGCAATCTTCTTCTATTTTTGTACAAGAACTGAGTAAAATAAATATTTAAAAAAATGTTCTTCTTCACTTCAATTAACCGCGGAGACTAATAAACATCATATGCTTAGGTATATCCGGTAGGTATGTAGATCTTATTGAAATTGGAAAACCGAAGAGTTTTAGAAAACTTACAGCAAAAGCATCCAACATTCCATCGGCATCGTTTCATTTACTTTTTGATCACAAACTAGGTAGGTACCTAAACTTCCCATCAACTTTATCCAAATCTCAAATTTCCTGGATACTTGATTAAAACCCAAACTGATAACCCAGAAAACGAAAAAAATAACTTCAAATCAACTGACAGGAGACACAAAATGTGCTTAAGATCCTAAAAGAAAGATAATGCCATAAACCAGAAACAAAAGCAACTGTAATCTCATTTGAAATAAATGCAAATTACATTTTCAAAGACCCCAACCATTACAATAATAAAATCAAGTTATTTAACATTGTTTTCCCCAATTAGTGAACATAATCTCGAATCATTCTATGCGATTGCATCTTTCTTCTCTTCTTGTATACCAGAATTAGACTCCTTAAATATCTCGTAATAACGAGACTCTGTTGCAAAACCACAAATCGGAATCTCTTCATCCTGTTTTCAAAACAAAAAAGCATCTCATCTAGATTTAGACAAACATATTCACAACTTCACTCAGGCCGTCTTGTCGCCCAACACAATACGGTCATGGAATAGGGTATCCATGTCTAACTGGTAGGATAACTGAAAATAAATTTTTCTAACAAAAAAGAAATGAAATAAAAACAAAATCAGGCAAGGACATGGGTAGAAAAGACTCATGCCGAGCGATAATGGTCTCTGATCTGTGTTAGGATGTTTGAAAACATTCTGGTTTTGACTACTACATGGGTTTCTCTCTGCAACCGACTTCAAGGATAAATCCCCAGGAAATCAGCAGAAGATCTCCGTACGGAGATGTTATTTGTACCTTCTCAGACATTGTTCTACACTGTTGACTCTGGTTATAGCTCTTGCTCTGGCTCCGGCTTTGGCTCTGGCTCTTTGGGTCTTTTGTGCGCTTCCTTTGAATAACATACTCAATATTCGTTAATTGCCATACCCATTGGGCATTGAAACGTTTTGTCCGTTCAAAATTGTACAGAGGAAGTGCGCATCTTTAAGATGCATTCTCCATCAAGTGAATGGGAGTGGGAGCTAATTGATTCTCTATGCTCAACTCATACCTAATTTGCGGTTATCCTTTCTGGGGAGCAAATATGCCTCAGGTGACTGATTAATACGAAGATGATTTGCATTCAATTTGTGTGCGCGAATTCAAACGAAATTCTTGAATAGATCGCTGCGGCGGGCGCTTGGTATCGCGTGGTTACGCACGCTTCGCGAAATTATAACTCAAATAACAAACTCACCAATAATTGACTACTAACTACCCACAAATAAAGTGATAAATATTTTATACCTTTACCACTCGCAATAAATCCCGCGAGGCAACAGGACTCTCAACTTTCTCGTACTCGGTCTGGGGAATTGAGATGTCACTTCGACGAAGTTCACAGTTTGCAACACAAAAACCAGGCCTTTTTAGCGAGAAAATGCCATAAAAGTCCATGGCTATTGTTTTAACTATCAGTGACCGTGAAATTGTGCTATTTGATTTTCTCAAAGGACCTTTCAGGACATTTGCTCTGAGAAAAAACAAATGTAGGTATTTACGAGTCGATTTTCAAGAATCACAGGTAGAACACCATAAATTTTCACTCACAACGGCAATGATGAACAAATAAAGATTTTATTGGTGTCGCAGCGCGCGATTTTTTGTTCGTCTTGCAAATATACCTAAACGGAGTCCCAAATTGTTAGAGAATCTTGAAAAAGTCGCGCAATATTCACAGATATTTGTTGTTTTTTTTTTTTTTTTTTGAAAGAAGTGTCACCACGGGGAACTACTGTACAACAGACAGTTCTAAAAGCATCATAATTGTCGTTCTCGAGTTGGAGGCACAGAAAATTTTCGTCAATGGTCATGGAAATTTGAGTCTGCTTGCATGTGTTTGTGTTTCTTTTTTTTGTGAATTTTGGGAACTCAAATGGAATACAAATTAGCTCCGCCTTCTTTCGGTTTAGAGAACCAAAAATAAGAAGGAAAAAAAATGGAACGAGGTAGTGGCAACTATGGCGGATCGAATTTTTAATTTCGTTCTGGTGGCTGTTGTTGTTTCTTTGGCTTGTTTTGAATTAAAACGTTCTCTCCTCCCATGGAGTCACCCAGAACCGCACCAACTGATGGCTCTTGTGGTGTGTCATGGTTTAGGTGTGCGGTTTTGTAGTTTTGGTCACATTTTGGTTTTGTATTTCGAGGCGATTTGCTATGCAGACTGTGGTTTCGACAAAATTTGTGCTGGTTGACAGTTGCTGGTAAAGAAACCAATCACTTTTCTAACCTTGGGTTTGACAAAATACGATTGGGCATGACTACGAATGGCTTTTTTGATTTATAATAGCAACTGAGTTGTGGCCTTGACAAGTAAGGGGCTTAGGTTAAGAAGTTGAAATTCTATAGTAAAAAGGATCACAAAGAGCATTTTCTTAACATCTATAACTATCCATGTTGTATATTCTTATGGATCTTCGTAAAAATCTTATTGCGATACCAATCTAATAGGTTGGGAGGTATTTCCCGGGACTCAAGTATCTAAATAAAGTAAAAGTCAAAGTGGATTTCTTTTAATTGAAAAGGGGAAAACTCGAGAGTGGGCATTGTGTACTTACTATTTTTATAGTTTTTAGGCCGTCCAGTGGATGCTTTTCAAATCAAAGGTCATTTCGACACTGAAAGCTGTTTTCAGCAAGAAGTCTTGAAGAAAGTCAGTTGGTATCATACCTCCGCATAAGGACATGAGTTGCTTTACGCATGAACAACGTTGGGAAATATCATCATCCTGAAACTAACAAGGTCTTGGAAAATGGGAGTAGGGAAAGTGGGGGCAAGACCGCACATTTAATGGTTGACTGCCCCAAAACCCATAATAAAATATCTTTCAATTAACTAAAGTCTTTATTCACATAATCTTACATTTTATCTATAGGAACTTTGATTTTAAAAATAAAAAAATAGATTATTCAAAAAAGATAATAAGCTTTAAAAAAAACATCAACAAAAAAAGGGTCTTGCCCCCATATGTGGGCAAGATCTCCCTACCAAATTTTGTTGGGAGCAAGACAGTTTTTACCATTAAAAATTAAATTACTGTCTGCAAAAGTAGCACATAAATGTGACATCTTCATCTTCTCCAACTCCAGCACAAGCTTCATGACTCATGAGCCCAACCAAAACACATGCTGCATTTTATCCAGCCATCAGTTGGGTTTGATTTGGAATAAAGCTTCAAACAGAAAATGTAACTGCAATCTTCAACACTAGTATCCTCAGCCTCACTTTCGGCAACAATCATTTTTAACTTACGCTTAATTTTTTGGGGGTTCTTATGGTGACTTTTTTATCTTTGGTAGCAACAACTAGAGCTTCCCACTCAGATTTATATGGTGAACTTGTCAACATTGCCGTTTTTCCCCTTCTTGACATTTTCTGCGAAGAAACTCTCTTCCCAAAAGGTACCTTAACAATCTCCTTTGGAGATGATGAAATGAAGGTTGTAGCTGTTGACATCAGCATCAACAGCTACAGCCTTCGTGATGGAGTGTTGTCTAGGGTAGCTAACGAAGACGAAGTCAGTTTTTCATAGTTTTCTTGAGTGCAAATTATTGTCGTTGCAGGCGGTTGAACGTGCCCTTCCAAGGGATGCTTCAGAATTTTCTTGTGATGGAGAATTTGTGATTAGCTCTTCAGCTACTTCTGTGGAAGATTGTTCTTCAGAAAAAGGCTGGTTAGTGGTTTTTGCTGGTTCAAACATCCAGTCCTCATACACGTCACTGTTTAATGGATAAATCCCAGTCTTTTTGAATGCGTCAACTTCATGTAAGTGACGCCGAGCAGTTCAGGAACTTGATGCTCAGTAAACATTGATGGTGAATTTGTTCGCATACATTTTTCGACATTGAAAAAATAAGTAAAATAGAACAAAAACTAACCCGTAAGCTACTGAAAACATCGGAGGCAAGACCGTCCATATGCGGTTTTGCCCCATTCGGGTCCAACCGTACCTTCTCGAATTTTCGGACAAAATTGTTTTCTTTTCGATTGATTTCTCTCACAATAAATGATTTTCAATATCCACTGTGTTAATATCAAAAAGAAAAAAAAATCTGAAATTCACTGGTAAAACTAAAAATTACATTGCACCTGATCGATAGCGATTTCACGAAAAACCACAAAAAGAACCGTAACTGCTCTCCGTCTCAACCGAACTGACTCATACTTTCAGACATAATCGATCATACCAAAAGACACGTGTTTTATTTAAAAAGTGTTGCCATTCAAACTTTTTTTCATACAATGTTGTACAAAAACGGTCTTGCCTCCATGTGCGGTCTTGCCCCCACTTCCCCTAACAGAATGAGCATCTGGGAAGCCAACCCAGGCTGCCTTTTAAAAGACCATTACTGTATTCTTTAATTGATGGGAATGATTCCATACCTACATGGAAAAAATTTTAATTTTTCAAAACAAACTTTTATCTGGGATCGAATTACAGCATCATCAGTGATCGAGTGAGTGAGTTTTATTTTTCTTTCAAATTCGCATTTCATTACGCAACATGTCAACCTGCTGTTCATTTATCGACTTCAATTCATTCAAATTATTGTACTAAAGAGCTTGAAAACACGAGAAATAATGCCAAATGCATATAATTCAGACACGTATTACTCGATCACGTGTGCTGTAATTCGGTCCTTGATGGTCTACTTTTTACTTCTAGAGGTGCATAATGGTCAGCGTGGCGTAATGGTTAACGTGTCTGCCTTGATGGATTCGAGATTCGAATCCCAGAATGATCAATGAACCCTATAAAGCCTTTCCCAAAAGTATTTTGGTCAGCTTTTCTCCTTTCATGGTCAAGATCATGTCTTTTGGAGCCGGTTCTCTTCTGGTTTCTGCAAGGTGGTACCTACTTTGGTAACATTTTTAGCTACATAAGCCGAGGCGTTAAAAATTTGTTCTAATGGCTGTGGCTTAAAGTCAGTTTAGTGGTTTTGATGTGGAGCTCCAAAGTTTTCTCGTAACAGGTCTGCACAGTGCGAACACTTTTTTTTTGTTGCTGTATCGTTTTTCCTTCTGCAACCATGCAAACGTCTTCATTCGGAGTGAAATTGAATTTTTCAACTTATGCACTCATGTGTTGAGGATTAGTCAGAGTCCCTAATGGTTGTGCACCTTTAAATTGGAAGCGACCAGCTAGGTGGTCATCAACAAAACCTCTTCACACCTGATACCAGCCTACTGTCCATTGAATTTGCGTTCTTAAAAGTAGTTTTCCAGTTCATTCCACAGTATAGAACACTCACACCCATAAGTGTAATGCGATTTCGACTCGTTCTCATTCACTTGGTAAACCGCATCGAAATTGACACGCATTTGGTAAACCGCGTGTGATTTTTGGTTTTGAAAGAACACCTACCCAGCAAAACCGCACACACAAACAATGCAGACAAATATTTTTTGCGGCCTACCATCCGAACCATGGAGAATGTGAGATTCCTCCTCAATACCATTCGACAGAAGTGTCGAACAAACAAAACATCCCATAAACGCATAATCCCTCGATTAAGAAGGCCAAAAAAATGGGGGTGTAACTTTTGGCAAAGAGCTTGGCTGGAGGTTAAAAGGAATATAGGTACGAACTCGGACATACGGACATCGGACATATACTACGGGGATGTGAATCCTCTTACCTGGATAGAATGCGATTATATGGAGCGTTACTGGCGGAACGAGTGTCGTTTACAAATGTTGATCAATAAAAATTTCATGATTCTACCTTTTGAATGAGATTATCCTGGTTAATGAATTTAATTTGTTGGAAAAGGATGCAAAATATTTGGGATCATCGGTAAGAGCTACTGTGCAAATGTTTGGTATTTCTCTTCTTTATGACGGTACTTTGAAAGGCTTAACCATCCTTTGTTTTTACACAGCGGATATAGAAGCAAAAGAAATGCGGCATTTAGTCGAGAGCTGAATACTGGTAGAATATACGTGTCTATATAAGTCAACTGTGAGATATGAATTCCGGGAAGCAGCAATTTCGTTGGCACTTTTTCTGACAGAATTGTGGCATATGGTTTTGTGTAAGATGTGTGCTTGGCTGAAATATACTGTAAGCAATTCTTTTATGACCAGCAATTCTATAAGTTTGCACAGTTGCCAGTCTCTACTCAAACATTAAGACAAATTACAATTTAACTGCCTGCATTTGAATTAATTTTGAAGACTACTAGAACATTGACATCAACGGGATTCATTGATGTAGAAAATTATGTTTTTAAGAAAAAATCAATCGGATCGAGTTTGAATTTGTAAGGGGAGGTAGTAACGCATTTAAATTTTTTTGGTGCTTTTTCTATTTTTTTAAATAAATGCTTAAAACTTTAAGAATATTTTGTCTAAATTTCAAGAGGATTGCAGCAAAATTGAGTATACGTTATAAATATTTTCATACCTGCTCGGCCCACGAGCGCTATTGTCAACTGACAGCTTTAAATCGTTTTTCCAACAACTCACTTTTTTAAAAGTCGGTGCCCCTTATAACTTCAAAACTACTGCACCAATCCTTTTGAAATTTTGAAAAAAAAAAACCCTAGACATTACCTGGTGAATACTACTGTCTACCGAATGAGCTTTAATTTTTTGACTTCCGATGATCCAGTACCAAGTTATGATGGGCACAGCAACTCGCTTTTTTTCGAGGCACGTCCGAATAATTGCTGCCATTGCCGTATTTTTAAATATTTCTGTGTGAAAATTTAACAAAACATTCTAAAAATGTCACTATTTCATGTGTTATTAGTTTAAATAAGGAAATTTCAACTTCTCACAAAAACATGCCTTTTTTAACGAATTAACGTTGTGCTGTCTGTCTGCAGGGTAAGATCCTTAAAAGCACGCAATGGATTTTGATGCGGTTTTCTTTAAAAGATAAAGTGATCCATAAGAGAAAGGTTTATATTTGTATTTCGTTGCCATATTCCCACGAAAACGGGAACGGTACCGGGAACGGGAATAAACATGAGAATATAGACACTACTTGATCGATTTCAAAATTCTTTCACCGTAGGATTGCTATTCATTCTCATATTGTCAAGGAACGTGAACGGAAACAAAAACTTAGTGTTTGTATTTCTTAGGGGAGAGAAACAAGAAGGATAAAATAACCGGGGAACCGGGAAAACACTGAACTGATTCCAAAAATTCTTTCAACGTTGGAGTGCTTCGTTGCCCCTAAGTAACATAGAATATATTTCATCCCCATTTTCCTTCTGCAATGGTAATTGGAAACTGCTTTACTTAGTTAACTCAATTCGTTCACTGCAGCGTTCGAGCTACACCCGCCCGGCAGGACATCTAGTTTCGAATAAAAAATAAAGCTAGACGGCAACAGTGAAAGCACACTGATGGTCATTACGAAGGACTATGTCCGTCCATCTTAAGTGGATTACAATTTTGCAATGCCTACCAAAACTTTTATCATATTGCAAGAACTGAAAAGAAATCACATCATGGAAAATTCCAAAACAAGGAATTTCTACAAAAAATTATCTAAAAAATCAGTGATAGATTTAAGCATTCCGTTTTCAGTGTTTAACTCATAAAACTAATATAAGATCATTGATTGTATTTGAGAAAGAATAAAAATAAAAAGGGTGGCGAGAGCGTCCAGCCAATGAGCCAAGCGCTTTTCTCACAACCACACCTCGTGATGGAATGGAGGGTACCAACAATTTTCTGCCGATTCCGAACGACTAGTCGAGAAAGCGCTTTTCATGGTAATAAACTCCCGTAGGTCTAATTTTTCATAAACTAATTTTTAATTTTGTTCTTTTTTGTTTGGAAGTATGACCGACGGGGATGCGGTCAGTTCGGGTGAATTTTTTTATCTTCAACCCCAAAGCCCGAACTACGTGGAGGTAAAAGTTGTTCACTTAGCTTTCTATACTCTTGGAATCATGAATCAAAGAGCGAAATGGAGACACATTTTCCCAGGAAAGTGCGGTTGTGTGGTGTAAAAATAAAAATTCGCCAGCGGTTGAACATTAAAAATTCGCGTAAACTTACTGCAAGAAATAGCTAAGAGGAAAATATATTAAAAACCTTAACGAAAACCTAAACCTAGTAAGCGTGGGCTGCGAGTTCCCACCATCCTACGTCTCGCAGTAGACGTTATGGATTTATATCCATGAATAATCGAAATAAGTGCCCAACCCAAATTTCCTTCAAATAAAAAGAAACTGGAATACATGCACTAGGCTCTAGCTTTCGACGCATCTTATGTAATTCACTGTACCTATTCCGTTAGTCACTAAATTGATTAGTCTTATCCGAAATGACAAACTAAACTTGCAAAGCGATTGTCAGCTGTTGAAGTTATCAAGCAAAGCTGTTCTCCGTTCTCAAAAATGTGAACCTCTGAAAAACGAATTTTCCCAAATATCAACAATGTATATACTTCTAAAAACCACATTTAACTAAAAAAAAAACATGAAAAGACAGTTGTTTTTGACAGATAACGAACGTAGCAAATTTTCCCTCTTTCAAATGACCTGTCACATGAGAGTTGATGGATATCGAATATTTCTTGACAACTTAATCAATTCTCGCTTCAACATCCTAACACCACTCTAATAGCCATACTCATAAGATTCCAACTCACATCCCAACCCTTTTGCGATACCGACTGACGATTGGATTTCTTATGGGCGATTTCAAGAACATGAAACTCTTTCTTCTCAAACACCTCCGGCACTTTTCTTCTTGGAATATCTCAATGAAGCTCTTCGGAAGAGAAATCGTTACATCAAGGTACTATAATAGTAGGCATGACGACACAAAAAGACAAAACAAAGTTCTTCACATCTCATTTGTAAGTAATTATGTCACCAAAACTTCAGACCTTTAATCCACACCAGCCCACCCTTGAGGCTTGGATGGTATTCCAAGAACTCACTCGGTCACACTTTTCAAATCACATGGGGGGGAATAAAAAACTCATTCATCATTTCACCCTCAATTAATTCTCACACCAGTGCCGTCGTCACACCATTGCCACCGTCACCATGCCTAATTGCCAAGTACTCAATTTTGCCCCAAATGACATAAGGCAGCCGACGATGAAGATTCTGTCAGTTTGCGTGAAATTGCCAAAAAAAAAATGTTGACACACACATCGCAGATGCACCAGACGCGCTTTAATGTTTTTCCATGCCATGGAGATTCGAAAACATTCATATAGAGAATTGCCTATGCAAAAAAAGCATTTCAGCCTTTTTTCTCTCAATAATCTGAATAAAAGTTCTCCTCTTTTTTTCAAAGTGCCAAACGCATGCATTGATGTAAAAAATATTACACCAGAATGAACCATTTCAAGCGGAAGAAGGTCTAAACTCCCAAATGGCAAAAGTTGAGAGCAAGACCTGAAAATTGGTCTGGTTTTAACGAATGACCTTTGGGGCTGAGATTGAACTCTTGCCATAACAGTTTTGGGATGCAAAAAAAAAACTTCCCCAATCTGATAGACAAAGGTTGAACCTTGAAATTAAAAAGAATTTCATGCTTGCCAATTTTATTCTTTTTTCAGGTGTTTAGCTTTCTGTTACGTTGTAGGGCGGGGTTGGTTTTCTTATTCCGTTTCTTGTATTGTCACTAGGGATTCCCGTTGAGGTAGGTTTGTATAAAAAACTTCTGAGTTCTTTTCTGCAGAGCAGCAATAAGAACGTATATTTTTATAGGTACTCGAAGACGTTTTCGGTGTACAGGAGTGGATGAAGAAGCAAAAATAAGACTCAATAGATGCAGAGATGTTTTATTGTTTCTTCAGTGTAAATTACTCCTTTAAAAAAGTGGTTATATTTGTTATTCGATGCTCAACAAGTAGTTTCTCATATAACTTGCACTTTTTTTTTGTTGGAGGTTATTTTTTTCAAAATACCAGCTGGAGCACTCAGACCTAAATACCGTTCCATTGTACTATACCAGTAAGCAACCTTCTATCTATTTAAGCTTTCCAGATGTTCGGAGAAAAGCCAAAAGACACTCCCATGATAAGGAGCCTAAGTTACCAGCTCTCACCATGTCTGCGCCGAGTTTCTGTAACCTTATATGCGAGAAAAAGCAGGACATTCACAGAGGAAGTGCTCTGCGGTGTCCTCATCTTCTAAACAAGATTCACAGAGTGTGGTATCGCTTTAACACATTTAAATGCTTGGCAAGAAGTGCCCGCTGGCAACGCCAATAAGCTTTCTACAGTCTTTTCTGCTAAGAGCCAGCAAAAATGTTGCAGTCTTCTTACTAACGTTGGGGAGCATACGCTTGGTTTGTCTGCATCCAATGGAGGCATGCCATCTACGGTTGTGCTCTTCACAGATCCAATCGTTGATTGAAGCCCTCACTGAGGACGCTGGCAGACCTAGCGACAGTTCAGAGCTCTTGCATTCCTGGATCTCTTTCGAAGTGGTTAGAGGGTTGAGGAGGGCCTTAAGCACAGCTTGGCTGTCGCTGCAAACAAAGATACTTCTCCCCGTCCATCCATTGTTCGTTATGTGGCTCAAGGCCGTTAGGATAGCATAAGCCTCCGCTTGGAAAACGGATGCGTATGATCTCAAAGATGAGTGCAGTCGTATGTCATCGTTCTCAACAAAGGCACCAGCACCAGAACCCTCGTCGGTTTTGGAGCCATCTGTGAAGATACGATAACAGATCTTTCCAGGCTCAGATTCTGGAGCGAACCAGTCCTGAACCGAAGGAAAGTTGACTGAGTAATTTTGATGCAGTTTGAGCCTTGGGATCATCGTGTCAGACGGCATATCCATTAGACTTGAGTCAAAAGATATGCTGCTAGTGAGTTCCTCAAAGCTCCAGTGCAAATTGTGCCAGAGACCACATCGAGGTTGCACTTACTAATGACCTAAAAAAAAGGCTCGAAACTTGAGACTTGAACACAAAACTTTGAACTGTCATTGGCTGGAGAGGTTGCACTTATTAATTACCTAAAAAGAGAATTCAAAACTTGAGACTTGAAGACAAAACATTCCTGGTGTAGACTAATGCAACGACATCTTCATTTTCTCGAAAGGCTTGCCGTCGCTTTTTTTTAGGTCAATGCAGCGCGGAGTGGAGCGGAGCAGATCATTAGTGAGAAGCAGATAAGTGGTAGGGATATCAAGACGTTCGCAGCCGAAAACGAAGGAGAAAGATAAGAAGGAGCACATTAAAAAAACGCTTAACTTTGAGCACAAATTCTATTTCAGCTTAAAATCCCTTATTCGTGGTGGAGGAAATCTTGAGCTATAAGTGGATTATGCGCACACTTTTGTAAATTGAAATCTAAATGAGTGTCTAAAATAAATAAATAGGGTGGCGCAACAGAACGAGGACCATGCCTTGTGAAGGAATGGAGGGGACCTACAATTTCCTGCCGGTTCCGAACATCTAATCAAGAAAGCACTTTTCACGACGTACGTCTATATTCATCAAATGGTTACCCTTTCTTTCATCTACGCTTAATCTCACAAATGGTCTCTTTCTATTTGGTGCTTTCCTTAATTCATTATAGGATTCCTGAATGAATCAGCCAGTTGCCTAGGTTAAATTTAGTTATGAAGTTGTAATTTTTGATATGAGGGTATATATGTACATACCCGTGAGCTAAAATATTATATGTATTTGTAAGGACTTCGGCGGGCTCGGTTAAGCTTTCTGCGGCAATCCTCAGCATTCACGTTGTTTTTTCTCCAAACTGGTGCATTTTTTGCCAGACCACAGTCAACTTTGAATGGTTCTCTAATGTTCTTTATTCAAAGAGGTAAAGAGGAGGATTGGTAACTACCATGCGGTCACTTGTTGTATTCTTTTTACGTACCCTCATCATCAAGGACACAACAACTCACTGTTAATTCTCTTTTCTGATTTGCTCGAAGGGCATGCGTAGGTCAATGAATACCTGGTTATTGCTGTTGACAGCAGGTTTAACAAACCATTTTACCATAAAAGTGGAGAGTGTGGCTCCTTGATTTACACAGAAAATGTGACCGGACACCAGAACTTAACTTTTAAGGACATTTTGACATTCTTGTGGGTTTTCATTTTGTCTCAATGTCACATAAACATTTTCATTTGCCCACACCATGAATTAGTTACAGCCTTCCGTAGAACTCACATTCACAGCTGAAATAAAAAGAGTGTGCTTTGTGGACACTGAGTTCAAATTTGATGGTTTTCAGAAACGAATACCACATTATCCAGCACCTACGTGTGAAATGCACTGACTAGAAATGATTAATATTTCCTTTTTTTGGTAGCACAAACGAACACCATGTGATAGGTAGGTACCAATATAGGACTGGACTGAAGCGTTCCATAGACCGACAAAAGGATATAAATAATACAACAATTGGTCAGTGTTTTGTTGCCCCACACCATCTTCATATTCATACACTCATCGGTTTGCTTGATAGCGGTGCGGTGGTAATATGGCGTGAATTTGATTAATGATAAAATTTCATGGAACAACTGTCCGATACAGCAATTAATTAAGTTGCTATCTCTCTCTCTTAACGCCACCGCGGCTGATGTTGCTACATATGTGTTTATACTCGTATCATGATGGTTATCCGCCGCAAATGCCCAAAACCTATTCTGCATCAATTGAACTTGGGTGGGTACTGTGCGATTAAGGGGTTATCATCGATTGATCGGTATCGGTATCAATTAGATTACATTTATTGCAGTTCACCTGTTTTGCTCGAAGATGTCCTATTGATGAGATTATTTAAATTAGGTGCATCAATTGATTATGTAGCTGTCAGCTGGAAGCTTAATCTTATTATGTCTAGGTATGGGTATAGAACTGTAGATGCCTGTGTGATTGAGCTTTTGTCTGTAATGTGACATTTGAATTGGAATGTAATTAGTCAGTAAGATGAATACTGTCTATTGCTGATGTCATTTGTCAAGTTATGTAACGTTTTTGATTGAAGTATTCAAATGAGATATCCCCCCAATAAAATTGTCGGCAGGAATCAATACTATCGACTCACATTTGCGCGGCTGAAAAAATTTGTAAAAAAAAAAAAAGAAAATGAAACAACAAATCACTTCTGTAAGGACCGATAGACATGTTTAAGGCCGTTGTGACACATTGACACAAAACACACATCGTTTCCCGAAAAAAAGGAAAACATATTCCGGACTGTCATTGCTAGGATAAGCTACAAACATGCGACAACATCATCAACAGTATTCCGCATCGAACTTTGACATCCTTCGTGTTTTTATTTTTTTTTATTTTTTGTTCCTTGTGCACGCGGAAAAGGGACTCTTTTGCATCATGACTAGGAATAAGATATTAACAGCAACGCGCTCACAATCATTGTTTGACATAAGATCGAGGCACAAATAGAAAGAAGCACGAGGAGATTTATGACAGCACCTCCTGTGAGGCAGGGCATCTTTTAAGTAACACGAACGTGGCCAAATGGCCACGTAGTAGTCCGCCGTGGCCACGTAGTAATTATAATCTGGCCACAACCAATTTTCGAAAATGCGTGAACAACACATAACTGAAATAATGTCAGAAATTTTCTGAACATACATGATTTCTCAAAAATGTCAAAAAATATATAACTTGCTAATTCTAATGAAGTTTGTAGGTGCTAATCGAAGAATTTTGTCAACGAATGAATGTCAGTTCATCAAATATACTGTCAATGAGGATTTATATATGGAAAAAAACATACTCACGACTTCCGTTAGATATATAAATTCGGCACGTGCTCGAGGATTTTTCTCAGCATATAATTAAAAATTTATGGGCAAGTATATAATAAGTTGGATATGAAAAATAACAACAAATTTCGGGGACTACTTTTTTTATTGCAAATGTTTTGGTATGAGTGAGTCACAACCCGTCGATCACAATTCGTCTATTAAATAGATATGATTATAAGATCACAAACCGCCATCTTTACGAAAAAACTTCCGAACGAAATCTCTGTCGGAGTACAAGGTCAGATCAGGTTCGCGGTAACGCCTCTCTTTCTTGCGAAGGAACTCTGCTACAGCTGGCCTCGGATCATATAAAGCTGTACCTACTCCATTCAGGGCCACAAACAATCTCGAGTTCATGGTCTCATCTGAAGCTGACAGTCGGTGGTTTGATTTAATTTGATTATAATGAGAAATCACTTTCTCAACAATCATGGAGGGAGGTGAAGTGACCAGTAAAGAGCACAGCAGTTTCTGCAAAATCCCACATGTCACTGGTATCAGTCGAAGCAGCTTATGCGACATTTTTGCAGAAGTGTCGAGATCTCTGATTTCTTGAATTGCTGGCAGGGCATCTTTTAAGTAACACGAACGTGGCCAAATGGCCACGTAGTAGTCCGCCGTGGCCACGTAGTAATTATAATCTGGCCACAACCAATTTTCGAAAATGCGTGAACAACACATAACTGAAATAATGTCAGAAATTTTCTGAACATACATGATTTCTCAAAAATGTCAAAAAATATATAACTTGCTAATTCTAATGAAGTTTGTAGGTGCTAATCGAAGAATTTTGTCAACGAATGAATGTCAGTTCATCAAATATACTGTCAATGAGGATTTATATATGGAAAAAAACATACTCACGACTTCCGTTAGATATATAAATTCGGCACGTGCTCGAGGATTTTTCTCAGCATATAATTAAAAATTTATGGGCAAGTATATAATAAGTTGGATATGAAAAATAACAACAAATTTCGGGGACTACTTTTTTTATTGCAAATGTTTTGGTATGAGTGAGTCACAACCCGTCGATCACAATTCGTCTATTAAATAGATATGATTATAAGATCACAAACCGCCATCTTTACGAAAAAACTTCCGAACGAAATCTCTGTCGGAGTACAAGGTCAGATCAGGTTCGCGGTAACGCCTCTCTTTCTTGCGAAGGAACTCTGCTACAGCTGGCCTCGGATCATATAAAGCTGTACCTACTCCATTCAGGGCCACAAACAATCTCGAGTTCATGGTCTCATCTGAAGCTGACAGTCGGTGGTTTGATTTAATTTGATTATAATGAGAAATCACTTTCTCAACAATCATGGAGGGAGGTGAAGTGACCAGTAAAGAGCACAGCAGTTTCTGCAAAATCCCACATGTCACTGGTATCAGTCGAAGCAGCTTATGCGACATTTTTGCAGAAGTGTCGAGATCTCTGATTTCTTGAATTGCTGGCCAACAATCGCAAACATTTGATGAAAAGTCGGAAACGTTTTCTTCGCCAAAAATGGTTTCAACCAAGAATCGACCCTCTCGAATCATTTCGGCTGTGGTTTTCGCCATTAGAAATGTTGAAAATCTTTTGATCAGCTTATTTTCTTCAATGTTGAGCCGGATGTCAAGAAAATTGATGAACGCTGATATCATTTCGATTCGGAGTGCCGTCCATGATCGGGTGCCTGTTGTGACGAGAGAATGCGATACTTTGCGTCTTTTCCTATCGTCTTCTTTATTGTCAGTGCTGTCTTGAACATTTTTTTGGTGTAGCATGAGTTTGAACTTTCTGAGAGCGTTTTGTTTCAAAGTTAAAACATCAAGCAGAATCGAACGCCCTTTCTGGAGATTTTTTTTGCAAATCTCTTATGATCAATAAAACATCTGCCATCAAGCATGTTTGGAGAAGTTGTTGAAATTCCGATTTGCTCCAAGTATTAAGCATCCCAACTGCTACATTCTTGTCTATCAGTGAACCTGGAGTTTTTGAGACATGTCGCCAGTATTTAAAACAGTGTAAAACTGCAGTGATCAAATTATGGACATATTCAGCAAATCTTACTTCAAAGTAACCTGGGAATAAACGATATTCTATGCAAAATTTTTGCAATTCCTTATTTTTCGAAGGTAATGTACGAAAATATTTGGCCACAACTGTGGTATTTCGTCGTTATTCTCCTTTATAGCGTTTTTGGAATCGTCCTAAACACATACGAACAGACAATTAGCTTTATCGGTGAATTACTGGTGTCGAAAAAAGTTATCAGTGAAATATGTACTTACTCTCTTCAGGTCTTTATTTCCATTGTTTTGATATTGGTTTGTCGAGGTCTTTAAAATCAACTTTTTTCAACCACTTATCAAGAGTAGACATCATTATTTATTTTTCATTAAATTTTGTTTCATACTTCAAAAAAAATAAATACATACTTCACTTAATAGAATAAAAAAACTGACTAATCTTCATTTACCCTGCAGATTTTGTAAGCCATCAGCCTACATATATACACTATGTCAAATTCCTGTTCGTGTTTCGGCTGTGACGTAGGCGACTTACAACTAGCCAGACAAATGGCTTTCAATCGACATGTCATTATATTGTAACGTGCGCTTAGTTCGCAAAATAAAACTTCACTTTTCTATTTATTTCTACCACTTTTATTCAGTATCTATACTTTATTCGATCTCAATTCAACTTTTGGACTATCACTTGTAAACAATTTACTCTTCACTTTATCACTCTATAATCAAAACCTCGGGCGGGCTATTTATATCGAATGACATTTCATCTAGAACTCTCCAGTATTTTCAACATAGTCTCCACTCTCCACTATTTTGGCTGTCAAACATTTTCTCTCCTAGAATATTTCTACACTTACACTAGTGTTGCCGCTTGTGTTTTCGGTTGAACGTTTTCGATTAGGAAATTGGTATTAAATGTTGGGTTCACGTTACAATATATTTTCAAAATGGCACCCACAAGAAATTTGAAATTCAAAGTTTTATTCCAGGCACTCTTTTCTCTTTTTGAGGGTATTTGACGTCAATTTCATGGCTACTGAAAGCTGAAACTGCTTCTCGGTTGGCTTTCAATATTCCATACCAGTTGGGTTTCAATTTCGAAAAATTTGGGTGTGTATGTAAGAAAGTTCGTATGTATTGTAAATGGCTTATCATATCTTGATCGTGTAGCCCCGGGGTTACATATAACGAAACATTTAAGATTTAGACTTACTAGTTTTTTTTTTTTTTTTAAATTGTGTACAATAGTACAAACAAATATTTGTAAATTTAAGAAACCAAATCGTTAATATGCATTTGTTTTTTGGGCGTTGAATGTAATATAATTGTTGAATGGCTATTCTCGTAAACTTCTTAGAACTATGACTTTAGAGTTTTCAATGCCATTTTGTCTAAAATTCGTTATTTGTTATATAGAATTCCTAATGGACTTGAAAAAAAGCGCTCGTAATATCGAACATTCGTTATATCGGCGTTCGTTATACTCGACCACCGCTGTATTTTTCTTTTGGCCACCTAGTAAAAAATCCTTAAAAGATGCCCTGCTGTGAGGTCAATAAACGAATAAAATTTCGTCATTGTTTGAGGCTGATTTTTGGAATTGTGTTTTCTTTAAAAAGGACTTTTCAGAACACATGATAGGTACGTACCTTGGAAGAGGATTTGTTAAGCAAACAGAAATTCGTCGCAAGATGTTATTGCATGATACTCGTATAGTTTACTGCCATGCAAGGCCTCAGAGCTATGGTTACAAAATTGGCTACTTAAAGGTGTTTATAGATATTTACGATGTTATTTTACAATGCACCACTATTGAGAGAATGAAGATCCATTTACCTTAACGCAACTTCCGCGACGGTTTGTTGACTTGAAGATGGTAGATTACTGACAATAAGAACGTGACACTATTTCGCAATTGCTATTAGAATCAAGTTCGAGCAAATATAATATCGACGAATGTCAATGAAGATCAAACGTATACCTACTAAGCGACGCGACGATGAATTGAGTCAACACCCATTTCATTTTATATGAACCCGAGGTCTTAAACAAGGAAGGTGTTTAAGGTTCATTAGGCCGTTCGCGTCTTTTTGATTATTTTTCTTCTTCCCATCTTCGGAGGAAATGTGAAAGATTGAATTGTTGTCGGATCTTTGGATGAACGAATTTATTAATGCGATTCAGGTTGAAAAGATCATCAATCAGAGCAGCAGAGTGAGAGTTATGTTTTGTGTAGTGGGAACTTTAATGTTTAAGGAATTGCCTGTTGATTTCACTTCCGCCGAAAGGTGCACAATAATTTTCATTTTCAATAAAAAAATATGAAGCACTACCTAAAGACTTGCAGCCGTATCTATAAAGAACTTTTAATCATCGATTAGATTTAATTGCGATTTAAGTAACACTTAAGTAACGAATCCGTATCGATAATCAAATTTCACATTTAAGTAACCTTGCTAAGAGCCCTCTTAACTTAAATGCCAATAATGACGTTTAAAGGTCTCTTAAATCCAAATTAAAAATTCATTCTGACGTTTCGGGAAAATCGGTGTCAATTTCGCTCTATTGTTTAGGTAATAAAATGAAACTTTTCTTAAAATAAAAATATGGAAGATTTTCGTCGCGATTTAAATGTTTTCAATGTGCTAAGAATTTTTCAGATGTCATTATTAATAAATAGAAACATAAAAAGCTGTCACAAAAGCTCCACAGAGCTACAAGGCCAAACGCGTTGTTCTCGCAACAACCATTCTCGTGCGTGCGGGTCTGAAAGGTTAAATTGGAATAGCATTCTTCAAGGCATATTTTCCTGCCTTGAGGTGATACCTACCAGAGAAAAATCATTTTGGATGTTTATGGTGGTCGAACGCCCACGCAGTAGTTATGCTTTATCCATTTCGCTATGGATGTCGTGTGCCTACAACCAGAGCTAAGAGATTGTCAGGGAATTGCAGTTTTGCTTGTCAAAGAAAGATTGTTCCATAGTCGAGCTTCTCATAATAAGGGCCTAAGACCAACAATGCGTTGCGTTAGTTTTGAATGAATATTCGAAAGAAATCCTCATCACATTTTAGGTTGATGATACTCGTACATAGTTTTTTTTTTTTTTTTTGATAAGCAAAAAGGCACCACATCTGTTTACAAACGAATGGTTGTCAAAACGCAGTTTAAATTGGACTAGATTTCTGTTTTTACTACTTTATTTTGACACAACTATCAATTAGTTTAGCATCAGCGCAGAATCGATTATCGATAAGAATTTAATCAACCTCTCTTAAGTTCCAATTAAATTTTAATTGAAACTTAACTAATCGACGTCTAAGAGACGTCTTAAGAAAATCTAATAAATACGGCTGTTGATGTTCGTTGGTTAGCTATAGGGTAGTGGTAGTAACTTACAAGTTCAAAGTATGCAGAGATAAGAATCACATCTAGAATGAAGTATACGGAATTGTTACATCAGTTATCACATGAAATTTTACAGCTCATCATCTACAAATGCCATAATTGAAAGATAGGTGCTCGCACTTGCCAGGCCAATGTTTTTTAATACTTCTTGTTTCACTTTCATAAGGACATTTTTACTGTTGAACTTTTTGCAGGAAAGTATAAAAAAGGTAAATCTGCTAAAAGAATAAATTTCATTGATAGGACTCCCCAAAAAAGGATTTTTGGAAAAAAGTAGGTATCTACCATATATTTTTTCAATACTCTATAAGCTAAAACTATGAAAGCCATTCACATTCGGTTTTCTATGCTTTACTCAAAAATATTGTATTGTTTTCGAAAAATTACTCGTAACTATGCAAAATTATGTAAACATTTTAGCACCTACTTACCTATTATTGTTTTTGCTAAATTTAAAAAAAAAAGGCCCTTAACATTAATATTTAGACCATCCCCATTGAAATATATTTCTTTTACGTTCTGATTTTATTACTTTTTAATACAAAAAATCTGGATACATATCAACTTTTGTTTCACCAAAAAGAAAATAGTAGGTACTAGATTTTTTGCCTGTGAAGTTATCCGATAGCCTTCTGGATTTCGAAAAAAGCAGAATTTTACCCAAGCTGTGCTCAATTTGTGCTTCTTTTCTTGCTTCTTACTTTGAAATTCAAAATGTGGTGTGAAGCTAGCGAAGCTATTTTTGTGCTCACATTGACTGTGCTAAGGGAAAAAATTTAAATTTGATGTGAAGTTAGCCAAGCCATTCTGGATTTTCGAAAAAGAAAAATTCTGCTTTGTGTTTTTTTTGATATTTTCAAAATTGCCTGTGGAAAAATTCAAAATTTGAGCCATTTGGATTTTGGGTTTTCGAAAAAAGAAAGTTGTGCTGGATTGTGAACTGTTGTGTTGCTTTTCTTGTGTCGGTGTTCTCAAAATTACGATTTTTCCTGGGAATTGAAAATTTTAAATTTGATGTTAACCGAGCCATTTAGATTTTTTTTGGAAAACAGAAAATTCTGCTCAATTTGTGTTCCGTTGTGTTTCGTCGTTGTTCGATATCTTCAAAATTACAAATATTTTGTTTTGAAATTCTGCAGCTACACGATCAAGATATTGTAAGCCATCAGCCTACATACACTATGTCAAATTCCTGTTCGTGCTTCGGCTGTGACGTAGGTGACTTACAACTTCCTAGGCAAATGGCTTTCAATCGACATGTCATTATATATTTTCAAAATGGCACCCACAAGAAATTTGAAATTCAAAGTTTTTTCCAGGCACTCTTTTTTTCTCTTTGAGGGTATTTGACGAAGCTGTCCATTTCATGGCTACTGAAACTGCTTCTCGGGTGGCTTTCAATATTCCATAACCCGGGGGCTACACGATCAAGATATGGTAAGCCATTTACAATACATTCGAACGTTCTTACATACACACCCAAACTTTTCGAAATTGAAACCCAACTGGTATGGAATATTGAAAGCCACCCGAGAGGCAGTTTCAGTAGCCATGAAATTGACAGCTTCGTCAAATACCCTCAAAAAGAGAAAAGAGTGCCTGGAAAAAAACTTTGAATTTCAAATTTCTTGTGGGTGCCATTTTGAGAATATACAATGACATGTCGACTGAAAGCCATTTGCCTAGGAAGTTGTAAGTCGCCTACGTCACAGCCGAAACACGAACAGGAATTTGACATAGTGTATATGTAGGCTGATGGCTTACCATATCTTGATCGTGTAGCTGCAGGGTAACAGTTGGGTTTCAATTTCGAAAAGTTTGGTTGTGTATGTAAGAAAGTTCGAATGTATTGTAAATGGCTTACCATATCTTGACCGTGTAGCCCCGGGGTTAGTGAGAGCTCTGTTGTGCTGTTTGTTTTGACGTTTTTAAAATAACAAATTTTTTGTTTTGATTTGGTTGAAGTTAGCCGAGCCATTTTGGATTTTTGGGAAAAAAGATAGCTGAGCTGGATTGAGTTCAGTTTGTGCACTCTGTTGTGCTGCTCTTCTTGATTTTCAGGCAAAAGTTAAAAAAAAACAGAGACGTCCTTAATAGGTCCCTAAATAAGCATGGGCGTAGCCAGGTAGGGGCAGGTAGGGGCAAATGCCCCAACCTAAGCCAAATGTCCTCGAAAAAATTCTGCGTTTTTTAAGAAAAAATTAATCTTTGTCCTCGAGGACATTTGGAGAAAATGCTGAAACAACGAGGACTTTTAAAGAGTATCGTAAAAAACGAGGACAATTTGGGAAAAAACGGAAAAAAGGAGTATCAATGAAAATTTAAAAATAAAAACTGAGGACAATTCGCAAAATTGCCGAAAAACGAAGACTTTTCAATGAGATTTCTCGTAAAAAACGAGGTCAATTTCGGGAAAAAAGGGGAAAAAAAAGGAGAATCAATGAAAATTAAAAAAAAGAAAATGAGGACAATTCGCAAAATTGCCGAAGAACGAAGACTTTTCAATGAGATTTCTCTTAAAAAACGAGGACAATTAGAAAAAAGGGGGGGGGGGGGGGTGGAAGGAGTATCAATGAAAATTTAAAACAAAAAAAATGAGGACAATTCGCAAAACTGCCGGAAAACGAGGACTTTTCAATGAGATTTCTCGTAAAAAAACGAGGACAATTTGGGAAAAAAGGAGAAAAGAAGGAGTATCAATGAAAATTTAAAAAAAAAAAAAAAAAATGAGGACAATTCGCAAAACTGCCGGAAAACGAGGACTTTTCAATGAGATTTCTCTAACATCTAGAAATATTACACGAGTATATTTGGGCATTTATATTTATAATTCTTCGAATCAAAATATTCTCCAGATATTCTGAATCATAAGAATGCGGCATTTTAAATGCTATTACAGAACATGCTAAAGGCAAATATCCTACTCTATTCTTAGAAACCAAAAAAAATGATACTTTTAAAGTATCTCTCAATATTCTTGTCAATAAATATGTCCTACTTTTTTTTTCAAAAAAAAAAAATGTCCTCGTTTTTTCATTGATTTTTGAGAAGTTGTCCTCGAAAAAAGACCTAAAAAAACTCCTGGCTACGCCCATGTAAATAAGCTTTTGTAAGAATTTTATGTACTCCTTATTTTAGTTCAAAATTATAGCATTTTTAATGTCATGCGTAAGAAAGCAGATACTTGTGTGTGACGTATGTTGTACGTTGAACATAATCTTCCGAGAGTAGTACACTACTCGCAAAAATTGAAAGATATTAAAAAAATTCCAAATTTTAGGGAGATTTTCAAGGAGTAACTCAAAGAGTCGCACAAAGATTTAAAAAAATTGCCACGACTAGGTCGCACGAACTAGTGACTGTATGGTAAGTATTGTGTTAATTTCTTAAGGCTAAATACAACATACAAGTTCTTAGTATTATTGCCGTTAATAATTACATGATTGCCAACTACACATTAATTTTGAAAATTGAAAAAAAAATCACACTAATTTGAAAAATAAATTAACTTTTCCAAAAGTTTTTAGCGAGAATATATAAATTCAATTTTTCTGCAGTTGCTAGTACATAAACGCTAAAAATTTGATGGATTTGATTTGATGGATGAAGAAATCCTTGGTCGTTTCGAAAGCAAAATACTCTGAATAATTTTTGGTTCCGTATGTGAAGACTATTTGCTGTACCGCTATATGGGCATACCTTGAACAGTACGCGAGACTACGGTTGCTGGGCCTTGTAGAGATGGGCGATATTCCAGATGGTCCCAAACGCTCTGGCTCGACGGATTTTCGAAAGTACATTGAGAAAGACCTTACGTATGGTGCAATCTGCAATCAAGTTGAAGGATACCTCAATCGACTTAGAGTGCAAAACTGGAGAGTGCTCGCCTGAAATCGAAATTGTTGTCGTGAGATGTGGGGTGTGAGATGAGGTTTACCCCGAACTGTAATGCCCACCAAAGTAAGCTATAAGTAAGGTTTTTAAGAATCAAGTATGCAAATCCTATAATCGTGCTTTAAGATGTTAACACAATTTGTAAAAAATTAATAAAAAAAATTCAGAAGCTAAAATTTTCCAAATGTTGATGCGCAATCTATCTTAAACAACCTACGAACTCTTAAATATAAAATTTCGTCAAAATTGTTTCAGTCATTAACGAGAAAATCGGTTTTGATAAATTTACCATTTTTAGACATTTTTGTTTTGCATCATAAGAAAGATAATTGAGAGAATATGTCTCACATAAAACTTCATGGAAATCGTTAGAGCCATTTTTAAAAATAAGTAGTAGGTATAATAAAGGTTGTAATGCAGGCACCGTTATTTCAAGACCTAAAGACTTAATTCCAAAAACGCCTCTGTAGGCTGCCCCCAGAGCCTAACTGCAAAATTGAATAAAATCGGTCAAGCGGTTCAGGCTGTAGGTCCATGTACGGACAGTCAGACAGACAGCATTTTAGGCCCCACTTTTTTCGTATCCTCTCTCGTCGTAAATGGGATCATATTCATGTACTTATTTCGAAAAAAAAAAATTTGCACGATTGCAAAATTTGCCTCATAGTATAGGTATCCATAATGTAGATCTGAGTACCTTACCCACTTATCTTATTTTCAGATATAATCCGATAACTAACTGCTCTGTCATGGAACACGCTGTATCATTTAGCAGTTTGGATAATAGGCGTGAGATTGTAGGTCCTTGAAATGTCTTGTTTGTAAAGGATTGGTTATTGTTATCTATAGATATTGGTATTAAATAAATTATAGGTACCTTGGTATTTTCATTTGACAAAAAGAAAATATTGTCTGCTGTGTCCATCACCAAACACTTGGTGTTTACAAGTTCACATCACTAATTTCTCTTCTTTTTGAAAATTTTCACAAACGAAAATCAACTTTAAGAAAACCACCACAAGGATAAAATTAGCCAATGAACCCAACCAAATATTGATCTATAAGCATTTCATGTATGTAGGTGAAGGGATATTTCGATATTGTATAAAAGAACACTTTGCAATGACATTTAATCAATTCATTCCTCTTAATGTCTACCTACCTATACTCTACATGCAATTCAACCAAATTGGCTCTCATTTTCGCTGCTCTTCTAAGCTGTGTAATAAATTGCCAGCAATAAACTGCCATATAACCAAATTAGTAAGTCGTAATTTTTATTTTCGCACTTAGTTACCTCATCAACCTAAACAAACACCACAAAAAAGAACTAACAATGAAGGCAAAAAGGCGCGATATGCAAACAAATTCAGCTCAAATGATATTTTTCGAGTGGGCGGTGACAAACAACTGTAACCTGGAAACGGGTATTTCGTACAACAAAAACAACAATATCCCTCAACTACAGTTCAGCTAGTGTGAGAAAGAGATACAACACAATCTACACCTACCATTCGCTGAGATCCACCACCAACCTGCTTCTAATAGTCGACATCTTGACGAAAGTGCCTGCAAAAGGAAGAGATACATTCAAACAGAATCGATGATCTGAACGAAAGATCAACAGAGAGTCAGTTTAAAAAGTTCTACGCATCAGACAGGACGTGGTCGGCAAAATAGAGAGTTTCCTCAACAAGAATTTAAAATAAGAATTGTTAAGATACAAAACCAATAAGTGAAACGTGTTCCGTGATCGTGGTTGGATTTGTTTCAAGAGTGACTTTTAGTGTTAAAAAAAGGAAAATAAATACATTTTTGGATTAACCAAACCATTTCAATAAAAGATGACAGTAACTGCATTTGCAGCAGCTATGCACAGACCCTTCTTCAATGGATATCCTTTGCAAGGTAAGTCCTTAAGAAAGTTGATTAACTGTGTACTGTGACCTGTAACCGTGTGAGCTATAAATTTTGTTATGACCGCCATAAATCTGGCGGGATTGTCAGGTAGCAATGTCTCCCGCTCACGCACTTTTTCTGAATCCTTAACAACGAGCAACTACTTCTTTTCACTTACAATGAGACTCTATAACGTTTTTATCTTTTTCTTTTCCAGCAGATATGTCCAACGGACAAGGACGCGTCAATCAACTCGGTGGGGTTTTCATTAACGGGCGCCCATTGCCAAATAACATTCGTCTCAAAATCATTGAAATGGCAGCTCAAGGCGTTCGACCGTGTTCGATTTCCCGGCAATTGCGTGTGAGTCACGGATGTGTTTCCAAGATTCTCAACAGATACCAAGAAACGGGTTCTATTCGTCCAGGAGTGATTGGAGGATCAAAACCGAAAGTTGCTTCGCCTGAAATCGAAACCCGCATAGAAGAGTATCAGCGGGACCATCCAGGCATTTTCTCGTGGGAAATCCGCGAAAAACTTGTTAAAGAAGGCATTTGTGATAGAACGACTGCCCCTTCTATATCGGCCATTTCTCGTCTTCTACGATCGCGCGATAACTCATCGGAGGATGATACCAAGACAAAGCATGGCAACTTGAGTACGATGCATGGCGAAGCTACCATAAAACCATCCGAGGATAACGATCTTTCCGATTGTGAAAGTGAGCCTGGTATCCAATTGAAACGCAAGCAACGTCGTTCTAGGACCACATTCACAGCAAGTCAATTAGATGAACTGGAAAGAGCATTCGAAAGAACTCAGTACCCAGACATATTTACACGAGAGGAGCTTGCACAACGCACAAAGCTTACCGAAGCTCGAATTCAGGTTTGGTTTAGTAACCGCCGGGCCCGTGTAAGGAAGCAACAGACACCTCAATCAACCATTCCATCTTACGGCTCTTCCATGCACACTCCTGCCCATGCTATGACGAACAACTTTTACCCACCGATGATGCCAAATGGAGCAACATCAATGACCGATCCATCATTTTACGCTCAAAGCCATGTATATGACTATTACAATTCCCACGCCGGATCACCAAGTACTTCGGCCTCATCTGTAACTCCGCCGCATCAAATGTATAACTCTTCTACAGCATATTCAGGCCATCATCTTGACCAGCACTATGTTCATCAGCCAACAGTTCCAACTATGAATGCAACATTCACTGAACTGGAAATCAATCCAATCACTCCTCGGAATGACAGTCCTGCGGAATCCAACAACGGCTACTCATGTGGCCTTCATCTCCCTCCGACACCAAATAGTCTCTCCGCAGCAGTTGGACCGAATTCTGATAATGGAAACAGCAACGATGATATTCACAATACTACCACAAAACTGGAAGAGAGTGTGGTACAAGAAGTTCAGCAACAAACCAATACGTTTTCTCCCTGGGATCAGATTACGCCGACCACTAATTCACGTCCAATTTTGTCACTTTCTCCGCAAGAAAATTCCAACACGTTGAGTGCTTCTACCAACAGCTATCAGAACGTATCCACGTCCCCATATGGAGTGCATCATTCTCACCATTATCATCCCCACATGCCGATACATCCTAATCCACCAGCTTTCATGCATTCGAACTTCTCAACAGCTTTTCCATCGCCATCGAAGAGTTTTGGTATGCCCCAATCTTTCTATCCATTTTATTCGTCATGAATAAATTGATTTAGATGTAAGTCTTTGGATTTCAATATTGTACATTTTCAATATTTTTTTAGATTTTAAATTAAGTTTAAGTGTTAAAGTGTTAAGTTTAAAAGCAAATATTTTACTCTGATTTCTTTTTTTTTAATTTTGAATAAATAAGCTTACTTAAATAGAAGGGATTTTTTTACTTTGTTTTTGACAGAAGAAGTAGTATGTGTGTCGACAGTCAACGGGTTGTGCTTTTTGAGAAGTAATCATGAAAAGGAAAGAAAACGGACTGTTCTTGGATTGTTTTTATTAAATAGGCAAAAGCTTAAGAGTACGAAAACTTGTACCAAAACTTAAAAAAGGGAATTTTTTTTGTGTGTTAACTTCCGAAATATATTTGAACGAAACGAAGAGTTTTGTGATTTGAAAGCATCTGCGTAAGCGTTGTTGCAAGGCCGTTGTTTGTTACACGATTTTCAAAACGATTTTTTTTCACTTTTTGGAAACTATTTGCATTTTCTTCTCTTAACGAAAATGGAAGTAAGTATGCAATTTAACAAAATACCGTTAGTCCAGTATTACCCACAGTAGTGAAACCGTCGGAATTTTTTGAAATCTTTGCAAAATAGTTGCAGTAAAAATCACAGCCATTTGAGAATGAAGGCACATTTCTTGGTTCATTTCAAGTTCCACCCCTAGGTTAGGTTAGGTTAAAGTGGCTGTTAGCTCGGCTAACACACTTAGGCCCATGTATCTAATGTATCCTTATCCTAATGGAAACATTTCGAGCTTACAATGATGCGGGAGAGACGCAGGGTGGCGTCGCGTCGATGTGAGTAAGATCGCTAGGGTCATCAAAGAAATACGAAGATACGTAGGTGTATCCTACATTTGTGAGCTAAAGCTGGGCATGAGTAGAGAGGGTGGGAAGTAGTTTCCTCCTCCTCATCCATATAGCTTCTGCAAAAATCGTTTGAGACGACTCCTTGCCTTGTGGCATGTCTTCAAATAAGACAGTGTCCTATATTCACCCCTTTAGTGCAAAATCTCTGTTCAACAGAAATGTGCGGTTCAGGATAAATGGGAGAGTTTTTAATAGACAGGAAAGTGATTAGCTGTTCTGCTTCAACCATCACTTAATCTACAAATGCATACCGCTTTATCTTTATCAATCAACCAATGCTTGTTTTTCTACTTTCAATGGGTTTTAGTGTCGCTGAGGTTAAAAAACTTAAACCTAAAAGCACAGATTCGTCTATAGTAGTTTATAATTTTGAGAGCTATTTTTATTTGTGTGCTGCTTTGTTTTGTTTGAAATGTCTTCAAAATAACCAAAGGACGTAAGTGCTGAGAAAAAGAAACAAATTGTTGAGGCGGTAATTAAAATCTACAAAAACCTTACTTTAAAAGTCTTACCTCTTGGTGGAGTGAAAATGATTAACTTGATTTCATTTCAATAGTTAAAAAAATTAAATAAATAAATAATAATTTAAATAAACGGACGGTAACCCCACACACTATTGTTTTCGATTTCAGTCAGTTCAAACTTTATGCTACGACAATCCTGTCAGGTCTTTTATTTGAAAAATATTATAGGTACTATAGGAGTGCGAGTGAGAGATAAATATCCCCATCTTCCCTGAACTGCACATTTTTGTTGAACAGAGTATATAGAAAATTTCAAAAAGTGGGACTAATCAGTGTTATGTCCAACTCAACAAAAATCCCGACAGAGGAAAAAATAAATAAACAAAACATTTTTAAGACCCGAACATCGTCCCATCTAATTCCAAACAGGTTACTTCAACTCAGTTTTTTGCAGATTCAGCCCAATTTCTGCTGTCGACGTGTATGTAATAAATAAATAAAAAGGTTAAATAAGGCGGCTTGGGAGCCTCTGGTTCTAACGAATTCACTCAACCATACATTTAGACGAATGGACGAGATCTACCAGTTTTAGTCGAACGGATAAATGGAAGTGCTCTTTTCATGGTAGTGAATAAATAACTCTCACAGTACTTGCCTTTTCCTAGCAAAAGGCGATAGGTATACCTGGAAAAGCATGATTGGATACTTCTGGGACTTGATCACAATACTCCCATGCAATAAGGTAGACAGCCATTCCACCATAGGCACCACTCTGAGTGTTACATAAAAGTAGAAAAAAGGGCCTCCTCTTTCCGCCATTTTGTTTAAGAAAATTTGAACTCAATACGAAATAACCCGCAGTGAACATTATTCAGAGCAATTTCAGACTTGACGGTGCCTATACTAAATTCCTTATAAATTGGCTGTAAGTGAACATACTCACTCGTACATATCACTCACATGGTATATGAAAAAAACATCATATGGAGTCCCATTTCTTCCTTTGACTGTCACGTCACGAAGTGAAAACATTTGAACACTTGGTACAGTTTAGTGTCATATTTTTAATCTTTTTTTTAATGTCTGCTTTTATTATGACTGTTTCTTATGAAAAATCATATTGAGAAATCTCAATATGTCAACTCATTTACCAAAACTAAAGGCAAGTGCGTATTTTTTTTTACGAAAACGTCCTCTAGACATGAGTTATGAGTTATTATTATGACTTCTTGCAAGCCTAAGACACTTGCTTTGTGAATCTCATGATATTATTTCGAGTTTCTCATAAAACTTTTAAGACAATGCAATTCTTATTCTTTAACGACGAATCGTTACCCTTCAGTGATTTCCTTGAGACGACGGAGACGACGACGTCCACCTGATGAAATTACACAACGAAGAGTTTAAAAAAAGTGTTTTGACTAAACGACAACATGCCCCCAAAGGGCTGTCGACGAGACGATAAAGTTAATGGACCGCAAAGTGCGAAAACATAATATTTAATTCCCAGAACAATAAAAACACATTTTCTTGTGCACAAAAGGCCTATTCCCACATCGATCGGTGAGCTCAAATTCAGAATTCTCGTTTTTATAATATTCTGCTCCGATGTGATTGTGAGACATACTCTTCAATTAACACCCAATTTCAAATGAGTCACAATCACAATTGATATCCTTAGCAAATTAACACCCTACAGTTTGGATGTTCGGAAGGCCAAATACAGAAACCCTTCTCACCACAGGTGGCCTACCTATATTTGCAAAGAAGTCCTTGCTTCTGAAACAAAGTGATGACAGTTTCATAAGAGACATTACGAACCCTAAGTAGGATAATGGTTTGAAGAAGAACAAGGGTCACAATCACAACATGTCAAAAGTTTCATGCTATGCTATAGGATTCGGCTACTTGAAGGCGTTGTGGATAATAGTGTCCTGCAGGGTTTTCTCTTCAAGTACTAATAAACTATTGAGGACACTCTTATTCAATGTTGTTATTCATTGGGGGCAAAAGTGGAGAGAACTTGTTCTACATATGTCAAGCGAGATTCATCAAAACGGCCATCACAGAGAAAGGACTCTGTAGTCCCCCATTAATCATATTTCCTTGATCGTGTCGGTGGATAAAAAGTCATTAACACACGCGGCGGTATCTGGTATCTCCGTGCGTCGTTAGAGAGTGCGGTCATCATTAATTTAGAATGCCAGTGCCAGAGCGGCTGCCATGTAACCAGACCATGTGGGCTGAGTGGAAATCTATTTCCAGGGGTGTTCCCTACTCCCTGAAAGAACAATGCACACCAAGGAGTATAGTGTAAAGATGCAGCTCGCCTCTTTTCCTGAAACAATAAAAACAACTCTCACGTCATGTTCAACAAAGTGTTGGATCATCCAATAATCTGTTTTCGGCGTTTTTTTCCTCATTTTTTTGTTGTTGTTGTTTTGTTCACTATACGTGGAAGAGGGACTTTCATTAATCATTTTCGGTTCGAGGCTTCTGTGGGTTCAAGCAGCAGCAATGTGGAGGCATCAGTAAAAAGCGCCTTCACTTTGTTTTTAATTAAATCGCTTCGAATCCATCAGTGAGACCCCAAGCTGTCTACTCTGGATTTGGCAGATTAACCTTAAGCGGATGCTCCATCCATCTATCCCCATACTTTTTCCTTCGAAGATTAATATTCGAATCTACGCGCTACCGAAAATTAACGAAATTAGTTGCGCGCAGTCAAATTAAATTTGTGCCAGTTAACTTGGACTTAAACCTAAAGGTATAGTGTAACTGTCATTGACCGGAAATTGAAGTGAAGATCGTGAATATGAAGATATCAAAACACAACTTGTCTTTATGAAATTGCATCTTGGTGAGTATGATCTGTTGTGTAGTGTGGCATAGCGTCGACAATTCGATTTTAACGGTTTGTTATGAATCTTTTTATAGTAGTGTCGCGTCACCTTTACAAATTGCAAACGATACGATGCTGACAAAGATAATAGAGCTATTTCGGCGTGGGGAAATTCATACAGACATCGTCTTGAAAATGTTTTGGTGCCTGATGGGACAGCTTGTCATGTAAGTGAAATAACTTAATAGTATAATGAAGTATTTGACGGTCTGGATTGATTTGTTCCACAGAAGTGAGGAAAATCGTTGACGACAAATGTACGTACAAAATTGTGGTGTTTGTACCTTGTTGATACTCCTTGGGGCTTATTAAATGTTGAAACATGGCGACAAATTTTATAGAAACAAGATAAGGCCGTTTCAAATTGGGTTATGATGTTGTTTGTGAGAGTATTTTGCAAACAAAGTCTAACCGTCTTGGATAATAGTCTAATAGACCGTTACAAGAAGAAAATTGTTCGAGTTAAGGTATTTTATACTTACTGTTTTTTTATATAGTTGGGACATGGTATAATGGGTCAGACCTCTTATCAGGTTCATATAAGATATACTACTTTTTATTTTTTACTTTGCGTTTTTAAAAATTCCTCATTAATAAAATTTCATGCAATAATCAAAAAAATAGGGAAGAATGGAGGAAAACTAGACCTTGATTGGATACAAAGATAACGTAGATGAAGACAAATAACGTTTTTCAGAAGGAAGTGTGCCAAAATATTAGTTCGGCCCGGTCAGATGGGAGGCCGATTTTAGGAAATCGCAAAATTTAATGTTTTTTTCGTGATCGCCTTTCCCTAAAGTACTTACACTGCCATGAAAGGCGCTTTCTAACTGAGCCGTTTTGAATCGGTAGCAAGTAGCCGGTCCCCTCCATATCTTCCAAGCTGTATTATGCCAATAGCCTATTGCAAGAGCAATATGGCTTACATATCTTAGTCCAAGAAACATCTGAGAGAAAATTGTTTTTCCCTGGTATCGTTTTTTGCGAGGAATTGACAAGACTTACTTAGTCATTGGGTAACCGGCATAAAATTGGAGGTACTGGAAATGCGATAGTCCCAAGATTGGGTTAGGTTAGGTTAGTTGAGTTACAACTTACACACTATGGTCAATATTAGGTCCATTGTGATACCATGTGGAGTGTGTGAGGGAGTACCACACTTAACTAAGCCACTTGGAGCTTTATAAATAAAGCGATAGAGGAGAAGGGTATCTTGTGTTCACCAGATCTCTTGGATGATCAAGGAAATAGGTACTTTCCTAGGACATGAGCAGAGGATGTGTGGGGCTGTCTTTTCCTCCTCCAGATCCAAGCAGCTTCTGTCGATATCTTTAGAGGTAACGCCGAGTTTACGGCGTGTCTACTTATCAGGTAGCGATTGGCATACCAATGTTCAACCTACTGGTTGAGATCGGTAAAACAGTTCCATTGCTGGGGAGTTCATTGACTCTTCAGTTACCTAAGAAATCTTTGTGCCCTGGCATCGGCACCCAAAAAAGGTGAATATTGAACTGGTCGGCCATCTCCCTAAGAGATAGCGATAGGCGACAATTGAGGACGGTTACTGAGTCCTTAGAAACAGTGCCGAGTGATTTGAGGGCTGCTTGACTGTCTGAGAAGATCCGCATATTCACTGAGGATAACACTCACTATAAGACCCCTTTTTGATGGCCAGAATTTCCGCTTGGAACAAGCTACAGTGGTTTGGAAGGCGAAATGAGAGACTTACATTGAGTCTATCTGAGTACACCCGGCAGTTAACATATTCTTCGTTTTTTGAGCCATCTGTATAGAAATGAATTGAATCATCGCTCAAGAATTTTTCAGCCTCCCAGATAGCTCTCGGTTGGATTGAGACTTGGAACTTGTTATCAAAAACCAATTGGGGGTTGGTGTAAACGGAGTGACAAGGGATTGATCTGGACAGATTTAGGATTGCGGCGTGACTAGTTTTACTATCGGTCCATTGGGAGAAAGCTCTGATACGAATGGCTGTACTAGGGGCCATTTGTTTACTGAAAAGGAGTATGTTAAGGGCAGATGAGGGTGTTGATTTCATTTATAAAAAATGATCTATACACATACTGGCTGATCGTTGGACTTTGCTTAGACTATCGCAGTAGGTCCTTTTATACCATTACTCCGTAGGTGGAGTAGCAGGAAAAAGGGCAACGGTCCAAGGTGGTTCAAAGTAATTTTGACCGGAAATCTTCGTCTTTATTTCGCTGTTAAAGCAGAAATACAGAGAGCTGACAATGATCCCTTCAACCTATACCTTACGATTTATGCTGATTATACCTTCAAAAGCACTGAGACGTGTGAATTGCTGGTCAGCTTCGAAGCCAGGCACATGATGTACACATGTACAGTCAATCAACATGAACACAAATCTGATTGCTCGTAGTATTTTGAAGTGTTGTTTGCTTTTAACCGCTCTGAATAGCTTAATAGAGTATCTGTATCTTGAACTTAATCGGACATGTAAAAGCAAACTGATTCTGCTTTAAAGTGAAATTTGTAAAATGCCGCTGAAAAAATGGTGCCTTCAAACTAAAGTAACTTGCGATCATGGCCTACCTTTTAACTCTTGCGTCTTTTCGTTTACTTTCTGGTTTCTTAAAAGAAAAGAAGTCATTTCATACAAATCAACACTTTTTCGAAAGCAGCTATTAAAAAATCTTATCTTGTCCAATAATTACACAAATTCAAAATCATTTTTATCGCAAATCCGTATCTTTTGCTCTGTCTTCCTTTCTTCGCAGATCAAACTATCAAGCCTCCTACCTCATTGCGAATATCCGCAAGTTCTTCCAAAAAACAACAATAACAAATCCCTATTCCATCAGGTTTGTATATCAACCTCAAAGCCATTAGAGTAACAAAAAAGTAGATCAGATCAAAATATTATCCTCGGACATGCAATTACGAAGGACAAAGGTCTACATACAAAAAAATTACTTGTTTACTTAGGTGTCAACACTTAAGAGTAACAATGTCGACACTTGGTTTAATCCCTACATTAGGTGTCTACCACTGACGGATAATCCTTACGTGAATGCGACGTTAGTGTCTCATTCATGACGCCAACGTAATTTTTTTTCTCTTGCTTTTTGATCGAATTTGAAATCAAGTACCTATAGTGGTGATTTTCCAATTTTATTTCAAATCATCAAACCCCAGCGAAACCTCAAAGCAAATTTTGTGTGAAACCCGTCAATCATAAAAGTTATCACCGTCCATCTAACTCAAAACCCTCAGGTATATTCCGCACATCCTTGCAAATCAGCCGTAAAACCTGAACAGTTTTGTTTGCCAAAAATAAGGTCAATCAGAAGGAAAATGCGAAAACCTTCAGTTCGATGGAACTGCTTTGCCTTCCAATGTTTTACTTGAGTAATCCCTTTAGGTTGAAAGAAGGCAATAAAAATATCTACTCCTTTCCTATGCAATGTGTGTGCGTTGTTCGTTGTTCGTTGTTCCCTTTCTCTCATACTAAACAGTTTCCCAAGAAAGGACATGATAGGGTTGGCTAAAGAAAATTCTCTCGCTCACTCCTTTTTGTCGTACTTTCCCGAACGAGTTTACAAATGTTGATCAATAAAAGTTCCATGATGTCTCTATTGACTGAGATTATCCATGTTAATGGCTGTCATTTTCTCTACTAGCAATCGCCCAAAACAGGACTTCACAGTCTCATAAGTCAAGGATAGACCTGAATACTACGAGACAATAATGACTGAAAGAATTTTTGTTATGCAGCAGGTAGTTCAACTACAAGTACCTTAATTTTTTTTTAGTAGAAGTGACTCCTGTGGAGTGTGAATGGTTCCTGTTGCTTCGACTCTACATCCTTTTTTGAGTTTCTGTAAGGATACTGATTTATAGTGGGTATAAACTTTTGAATTGCATAGAAACGTTGTTTCCAGGGAATTCAAAACTATATGTACAGGTACAATGTCGGAATCAGAGGATCTTAAACATTTGGCAATTGACGGGAATCGCTATAGGAAGCTATAACTATGTGGTACTACAGTAATCCATCAGCGGTGTCTCGATATGTTACCGCACAATTATTAAGTTCGGGCGTGCTACAAATGTTATTGCTGCCATAAAATGAGACTTATTGCTTTGATATTGGTCCGTATTCTTGCTTGTTTGTTTTTTATTTTTACTTTTGTAAATCAGTCAGCGCATCAAAACGAATATTATCAATGAATGTATTGTTTTCTTTACAACTTGCTCAAAATGTAACCGTTCACAACTACCTTAGAAAAAAAACTTAATACATACCAAAGGATGTGTAATTGAATTTTTAGCACCTTTTAAAATTCCTGTGTTACTGCCATAGTTCTTCAGGCTTTTATAGTAATAGAGACTCAACATTGTCAGGTAGTTAAATAGGTAAGAAACTATAAAGAGCAAATATAGTAATTAGTGGAGTTCACACTATACAATTAGTTGCACAGACATCTAACAAGTTGGACCAGCGCTCGTCTGAGGGTTCACATTATCCAACATTGGTGGTTCCAACTTAGAAACTACGGGAAACGAATGACGAGACCGTGATCCTTAAAACTACGGACAAGTGCAATGCCGGACGGCTCAGTTTCCTAATCAAAATATGCCCAGTGAAATTTGTTAGCATTCTATAAAGTTATAAAACTATTAACCCTAACGATAGTCTTATAAAAACGATAAGGCGCTTAGTGAAAAAAGTATTGGAAGGAAATTAGCTATCTGGCCACACATTGGAGGATAGAACATCATACTAACAATTGAATGAATACATTTTTTAGTGTTCTTTATACGAAGTTACCTAACTAAATTGTAAAAATAAAATTCAAACTTGTCTGAAAGAAAGGCTTTACGGCTTCCATAGCTTATTGTTATATTGTCACTGATGGTTGATAAGGGAATGTTTTAAAGATTAGAGCTCTATATTAATATCTATATACTAATTAATATCCTGTATTAAATTACACATTTGCATGTATGTATATTGTTGTTTAATTTGAGGCCAAGGATCATTACCTTTCTTTTTCATTTCATTACCTTTCTTTTTCATTCACTGCAAGCATTGTGATCTCGAAGGGATCTTTGCTCTCCTTCTTGTTTGCTTAAAACGAGGTGCTTGCCCGTTGGGTACGTCAAGTTGACCACAATTAGCATCACGTCGGTATCCCGGCTTCATGGCTCCGGTTCTGGGGCTAAGCAAGTGATGATATCATTGCATTTGCATTTGATTTCACCGGAGTGTTTTGGTCTTTTTCTGTTTCTTTCTTCGTATCCGTGTCTGAACGGCCATTGATTATGTCATTTCTTATAAGGAACTCGAAAATGAGCCCAAAGAAAAAAGCACAGATTGCTATTGCATCGAAGCGAAGCTGAGTTGAGCGTGAAAAAACACCCTCATCAGTATTTTCATTAGATCTCGCAAACGGGGAGTTTTTTAGAAACAATTTTTGTGGAGAACATTGGTCATTCAAATATTTAAAAAAGAGTCGGTTCCCATTAGAACACCGTAATTAAATCGGAATGAGCGCTGTTAGTGACAAGATGGGGAACCGTCTTGTACTACTGCGTGCTGTTGTCATGTGTTATTTGTTCTATGTAGTATTTGTGTAGTTAGTCTTGTGGTGTATCAGCCAAATGGTCTTTGTCGCCCGGCTGCAAACCCCCTACTCCGCAGATTTATGTGTGGAGTAGGTTTCATGTAAATGTAAATGTAAATATTTAAAAAAAAATTAGGTGTATCCAAAACGTAAGATAAATCAAAGTTTTCCAATTTTTTAGTTGTTTTTTTTTACTTTTGGTATAGCACTTCTTTCTGTTTCTGGTCACATATAATATAGCAATTGCTTCATGGAAAAATTAAAACAAAGTTTTTAAAACGCTGTATCAAAGAACTTTATACTTTAAATTTTCTTAAAAATGTCTTTCAAGCAAAGATATCAAGAGTAAATGATACTTACTATTTTTAACTCCAAAAATTTAGCTTCAAACTTACTTTGATCCCGTTTCCACTTTTAGAAAAAGTGTTGCAGTGTCCTAAATTTTTTTGTTGCTTAAAGAATTAATGAACTATTTTAAGCAGTTTTTTTATTTTTAAATATGTATTCTTGAAACTAATAAGTTTCCAATCTACCGCAGTAGATAAGTATAAATATTGGCATCCGGTTTTAGACCTCATACGTTAAGTCTTCGGCCCAAAGAAAGTACCTACTACTCTTCAAAACGATAAGACTGTAAGTCCTGGCATCGCCCAAGTTAGCAGACATTTAGGGTTATCAGGAACTTTTTTTCCGATGGATTTTACCCAAATTCGTAAAATAGGTATCGGGAAAATCGAGAATAAATATTCCTAGGGAAAAATTCCTATCGGGAACTCATTTATTATGGGAAATATTGTATTTTTTCTTGCAAAAAACTTGTTCCTATGGAAAAAAATCCGTGGGGAATTCCAGATGGTAGGAATTTGTTCTCGGGAAGGGAAACATTTTTTGGGAAAAATATTAAAAATTATTTAAAAAACAGTCGTCCACACAGTTTTCCCCCTAAAAGTCAAATTATATCAATTTTCCAATATCCATGGACACGGGAACAGTCATAGAAGAAATATATAAATATCTTTACTCGTGAAATACTAAATACACGTGTAGTAATAAGTTATAAATGTATGTTATCATTCGCAAACAACTCAAATAAACGTGTAATGCTTGGGCCTATAAAAATTCCCAGCGCACACTTCACGTTAATTCAAATTTGAAAAAGAATTTAGTTTTGTTTAAGACTTTTGAATGAAACTTAAGAGTTATGTTCTTCTAAAAATGTCTAAGCCCTTGAATACTACTTCTCTAAATTAGTGCTGCCGTTACCGTTCACTATTTATGTATGTTGTTACGAACTGTATTCTCTTGTGGAGGAAGTCCAAATAAGAAAGGACGTATAGAATCCCTCAACTGGAAATATAATAACAATACCCTTGTCTGAAAAATTTAACTTTAACTCTGCCTTGGTTTCTCGATCTTTCCTTAATCTTGACTTGAACTTTAAAACAATAAGTTTAAATATAGACCTACAGAACAATCATAGTAAAATGCTTTTGCTTGGACTATAGCAACGGCAGGAAACGTATATGTATCATCAGTAAATGTCATGAATGGTTCTTCATATAAAAAACGCTGTTTTGAACATACCAATGCCCAAATAAATTTCAAAAATTTTCCATGTTGAAAACAAGTCCCACAACTTTCTGTTTTATGTAGAAAACAAAACTTATTTTGTAGTACTGCTTCCCCGAGTTTGGTTTTAAAGCGTTTGTTTTTTATACATGTACCGGACAATTACTATCAAACATTTTTTTGCCTCACGAAACAACCGAAAAATGAACACTCCTATTCACAAAACAAGCTCCTTTTGACCATACCCATACCTACCTTTGATTCTTCTAATTAAATGTGGTTCATAACATAACTTTTCGGGCAAGACCTTATAGTCTGGAAAAAGTTTTTGTTAGCTCTTGTGGTCCGCACTTTTTAACTTTAGCTGGGCATGGACAACGACATCGACGGCCAGCGGCATATCGCTTGGCTAGTCACAATTTCCCTTCGGCTGAAATTGGATGGCGCTCTTATAATAGCTTTTGTGTACATAGAACCAAAGTTGACTTTAGGGTTGTTTCGAGTTTACTAACTTTGTTTTCTCAGAAAGGTACACTGGACATAAGCGCAATAACGGTAAAAGCAACTTTACTCAGGCAACAAACTTGAAAGTGAATATTTTTTTGTCTTGCTTATTTTTGCAACCAAGTTTTTGGTCTAAAAGAAATAAATTACAAGTTTCAAGTGGAAGTATTTTTAGACATTCATAATTATGAGTTGTGCCTGCATCTTGATTTGGTCTCCTTTCAATTATAGGTAGCTTTTGCTGTCGAATTGTAATTTACATAAAAGAACATTCTCAAATATCATTTGAATTTGTTGTCCGGCAGCAAAACAATTTTGTGTTCTACAAGTGCCGAACATGGATTGAAATTCTTTGAACAGTTCAATCGTTTATTCTCAAGGATATCACTCCCATTGGGTAACAAATCAACAATAGCTGTACTGTGCTCACCTTTGCCGAAGCAAATCAATTTGAAAAATTCCATAAGGAAGCTAAGACTTGTCCAAACAGGAGATACCATAAGAAACACACACATCCGACCAAGCGATGAAAATCCATTTCGATATCCTTTATTCATCATTGAATCGTATGACTAAAACCAAGAACAATACATCCACTTTCGCAAAAATGGTGATGACAACAGAAATTCCAAATGAAATCCCGAACAACACATTTCCCCATGGGTGGCATACAAAACAGAAGTAGGTATAGGTACACACATTCAAGAAGTAAAGGTCCTTGTTGCAATTGACACGTAACTCAGAATTGCATGTGACCTTGAATGGAACATTTCATCTCCATCGGTATATAGTAGTCAAACCAAACCCAATGTTTTCAAACATTTCGAAAGATCAAATGCCATTAGAGAGACCATCCAGGAGGCTCTTTTCCATCCGGTAGGGATGGGATATGGTGCAGCGACAAAAAGAAAAACGATTAACTAAGTGTCCTTGAGAGACAGTTTCGCAGTGCAGAATGCTGATACATTTGTCTTATTCTGGGACACTGTTGTAAATCTTCGATGATCGCTTTACTCTCAGCTATGATTGAGTTGTTGTTTGTATTGTCGAACAAAGGTAGTGACAGGTCAATTTGCACTTTCTACACAAGATAATAACATTTTAGTGAGCAAAAAATATGCGAGCAGGATTTCGTATGAAAATACGTTTTCCTAAAAGGCGATCCTGGTATCGCTAAGCTGATTGGATTTATTTTACTTTGTTTCTGTTCGTAAGAGGAAATGTGATAGATGATAGAAGAAACAAGGTAGTGTGTTAATTTTAAAATAAATTTAAAAACTTTGCTTACACCCTTAAAGGGAGAAGTTCTAACTTTGTTAGTAAAATAAAAAGAAACACATTTTTAAAAATAATAAAATAGCAGATGACTTTGAAAATGCAGGCTATTTAGCTTCCTTAGCTTCTGACCCTTACCACTGGTGGGTGAAATTTTCAAAATTGCATCCATTACGAAATGAACTTATCAGATATCAGGCGGACTCACCTCCAATTCATGATTTTTAACTTTGAAACGACATTTTCAATTTTGTTTTGTAAGGAAATATAGTGACATAGGACATGGACCAACAGAGGCAAAAATGTTTTTTCCACGGGTATCGTCTTTCGTAAGGAATTGGCAAGTCCTCCATTAGTATTCATTGCCATGAAAAGCGCTTTCTCGATGAGCCGTTCGGAACCGGCAGAAAATTGTAGGTCCCTTCCACTCCCTCACAAGGGATGGTTGTGGGAAATGCGCTAGGCCCAGTGGCTCCTCGCTCTGTAACGCCACCCTATTTTTATTTTATTTAGGACATGGACCAGCTTAAAGTTAATAACTACTTTGTTTATATTTTCGTGCGCTTGTACGTGTGAGCATTTGCCAGTTTTCCTTAACTTTTGTGCAATAATTTAACTGTTTATTTCCTGTCTTGCAATCATTATCCTTGGCAGAACGTTTAAATTTGACAAATGCGGCCATGCCTACTCAGCGTTGACGTGTTAAATGTGAAGCCTTATTGAATTATTCCACCCCTTGACCATTCTAGGCAATTATCCTCACTTAAACTTCCAACCAAAACAACAAAACAAATAAAGTCACCCAGACGCCCAATATCATAGCCCTTATTTTCAGATTACTTCGTTGCCTTTGAAAGGCAACTTTCATCTTTTTGTATTCCCATATATAGAAAGCTATCGCCTGCTTGGGAAAAACGTGAAGCCAACAAAGAAAGTAATTACCACAAAAACTTCAAGCAATTACTGGCATAATAGTAATAATATAATAAACTCTCTACATTATTTTTGGTGGAAATTGAGGAGTGAATGAATTAAGCTGGATGAATTATTCGTCAGTAATAATCAAGTAATAGAGTAGTTGTTTCCTGAGTGCGCGGAGTTCAGTGTTTTTATATTTTGACCAAAACAGCCTGAGAGTATGCAATGAAACACAACATTGCTCACGTGACACTTAAAACTATGTGATAGTTTCGTGCTTTTGTTGTACATTTACACTTGTTAGTATAAAAGAAATTATTCAAATTCAAATGACATTGAGTTAAATTTTTCGTTTCTGTTTTGATTTCAGGAAAAAAAATGTCCCTGAGAAATTCATCAGCTTTTGCAAAAACGACAACGAAATTGAGGGCTTCACCAAGCTCGTACCAACTTACGACGGACTATGCAACAAATTGTATAGAAGATTTGGACGAATCTTTAGTTGTTGAAGACTTGGACTTGGCTGGCTTAGAAATAAGTTCTACGAGTAATGGAACCAGCTTATCAGAACAAGACGAAGACATACCAGGTGTTGTTACGGAAGCTTGCGTAAAAAACGATCTTTACATCCTAGTTAAAGTCCCAACTAATCAAAAAAATTATGTAAGCACCACATCTACGTCCTCGCAGACAACTCCGAAAAGCTCCAGAATCAAAAGGAACAGCAGTATATTTCCAATTGAAGAGGAGGAGGTGGAGTGCTCCCAAACAAGGACTACAATTTGCAAGCCTCTTATTCACAAAACCTCATGTTGGACAAAAGAAGCAGAAAAGCAAGAAGAGTTTAACTCTACGACAAATATTCTAACTAAACCAAATCAAGGCTCATCTGAACAGGAGGATCCTGTTTTCACAAGTAATACAGGACATCCAGTTCCATGCCAGAATCAAATAGAACTCCAAGAAATAAATTTGGATTCTGTTCGATCTAAGGATCGTTCTAATGTGGTCCTGCAAAACTATGGAATTCTTATCACTCCCACAAAAATGCCAAAAACAGATAACCTCCTTGTTTTCCAAGTTGATACTGATACTGATACTGAAGCAGAAGAAAGCCAAAAAAATAGTAGCTCATCGTGTTTCCAATGGTTAAGGAAGCTTTTTAGTCGAGGTCATCAGCAACCAGGTATTGTGAGTGCAAAAGTTTACAAAACTTATTTTGTGAAATGGAAAAAGTGTCCGGATAATCAATGCCCATGTCCTAGAGGTGTTCGTGCAGCTAATCCTGTTGTAAGGAGCAATTCATTGTGATTGGAATCTTCTCTTGTTTTGTTTTGAATTTAATTATTGTTATGAAAAATAAATGAGATAAATGTGAGCGAATCTTTGTTGTTTTTTTAGGTTTAGTGTGCATTGTTCAATATTAGCTCCATGTAGTCTTTTATTGAATTTTCCGCTTTTCAGCTGAGTTATTGTAGTCGTACTCCAAATGAAGCTTTGAACACTGACAAAGGATAACCCGCCTTCACCTGGTATTGTGACTACTACGCTATTGATGGTCAATGATCAAGAAACACCCGCATTTTGGCTATACCAACTATTCCAAAAGATTAACTTTCAATTTGCGGCACACAAAAGTTTCATTTCTCCCACCCGCAGTGAGGAGTAAGGGGTGAGTTTATTGTAAAAAAAAGCCAAATATCTCTAAAAGTGTCTGCCATTCGAAGCATTTCCAAGCCATTGGGAGCTCTTAATAATACTTATCCTTATCTCTATTTATCACCATAGGAGCCCATGCGCCCTCCACCGAATAGACAGCCATTACGAGAGACATCGTCAATCAAAAGAGTTACAGCTCTCACAACCAAATCATTATTTTCTCCTCCTCTTTATCAAGTTTTAGCCTTAATTAAAAATCAGAAAAAGTAAGTAAAGTATTTACATTATATTTAGTTATAAAAATAACTTTCTTATGATCGTCTGTAATATTTTATCTCTCCTAGTAAAAAAAAAACTATCACCTTACAAAACTAAGTACAAACTAACAAATTCTCATTATTTGCTCTTTCAATTATCATTAATCGATCAACAAAACTTAATTCATAAATTTAATACAAAATTCTTAAAGATCAGACTCAACACCACTGTCGACATAGTCTTTTAGTAGTTCAGCACAACTCCTTGGTAGATTCCTACACACGTTGTTCAAGTATAAAAGTCCACGTGGAATTGTTGCTTCAGCTACATCAGTTCGTTGGGCTAAAACAATAGCACTGGCTACCTGCTTTGGGTCGAGTAATCCTAGAATCGATGGAAACTTCACTTTGGGATTCTTGCACAGTCCCGTATTTGTCATGTAAGGATAAATCGTTGTGGTTTTAATCTAAAACCAAACAAGGTAAAAAGAACTTCAAAGAGCTACAACTGCTTAACATATGGGTTACCAAATTCCTATGTGGTCCTTCACGAATCTCTTCCTGCAAAGCCTCCATCAGTCCTCGGACAGCGAATTTCGATGCACAATATGGTACCAAATTTGAAAGTCCAATCACTCCAGCTATCGACGAAATACTCACTATGTGACCACGATTTTGCTCCCGCATGTGGGGTATGAAGGCCTCCAGAGTCCAAAAGTGAGATAACACATTGATATCGAAGGTTTTACGAATCTCCTCAGGTGTTTGTTTGTCCAAAGGGCGAGTTGGCATTATACCGGCATTGTTCACCAACAATGTTACAGGACCAACTTCGATTTTAATTTTAGTAGCCAGTTCAAGGACCTTCTCTCGATTGGATACATCACATCTGTATATATACGAGGGAGTAACCCCAAATGAAAAAGGTTGAGAAATTCAATGAATATGAATGAAGGAATGCTGCCAGAATTGATTGTGGCTATTGAAACAGTAATCGTACGTGTATGCTTTGGCGGTTCCTCGTTGCAGACGATTGCAATCGGACACTGTCTGTTGATTGCCACTTTCGTTGATGTCCACACATACCACTGTTGCACCCAAATCCGTATATTGTAGTGCCAACTCCCGACCAATTCCATGACCAGTTCCTGTAATCTTTATATCCGAATGCGAATATGCAAATCAAAGAGAAAAGGGATTAGTTGAGGATGAGATTGGTCATTTGTTTTTTGAAGTGAATCTATCTCACTTACCACAATGATTTCGCCACTCACATCCTTTTGTTCCTTCCTGGTGAACTGTTGAACTGTCGCTATGAATACTTCGAGTAGAATGCGAACAAGTAGCACGGTGAATTCAAAGAGATCTCTGAGGACATTGTAAAGGCGGGAACCGATGTGTCGGGATCTAGAAAGTAAAGAGGATATTGGTTAACATTTGTTTTTAGAGAAAAAAAAAATGCAATTTATCGAAATATTATGTTTTAGTTTTTTTTTTAACAAATAGTTAGTCTTTTCCTTGAAAAAATATCTTTAGAAATATGAAATATCTTCTGCATATGTATATTATGTTCTCTTTTCTACTAAGGACTTATGAACCACTACTATTTTGGTAGCAGTTCAATTAATTTAAAAACCCTCCAGCTGTATTCGTCTTTCCTCTCCTATCTAAAGACCCATTTTGATGGTCAGATCAGTTTTCAGTTCAGTGTGTAAATGGACGTCAATTCGATGTTCAGTTAAGCTTTTTTTATTTGAACAAAATCAAAACCTGAAAGAAAACTGAGAACTGAACAGAAAGCTGATGGGAATTTCTTCAGTTGTCAGTTCAGTTATCAGTTCATTTTTAAGCGTTTAGACGTCAGTTGAACTGAATGCTTAACTGAAGGCTCAACTGAAATGAAAACTGTAACGATTGTCTAAAAGGGCTTAAAGAGACAATTTTTCACTGCAGGATCATCATAGTTCTCCATTCCAACTAAAATTAACTCACCAAATTTTCTGATTCCACTCTAGAAGTTTAAATTACAAAAGTGGTTTTTCTGATAAGAATAAATAAGGTTTCGAGGATTTTATCCTCCATACCACTCTTTGATTTGGAGATGACCAAAATATGCAGTCAAAACAAATAATCCGTACCAGAAATCAAGTTCAGTCAATGTCCCTTATCGGCACTACATTCAAAAACTCCTCCGAATAAGGTTAACATTGGTTTCATATCCCTCACGCACATTACCCTCACCCTGGAGTTGCATATTTGAACTAACTGTAGGTTGTAATTAATATATTTGCCTACCTTAAAAATGCTTAATAAATCAGACTGTAGCTCAAAACTTCCGTTTTGATCTCTGTTCATTATTCCGCTCGCATAACTCCCATGAAATAAAAATTAAAACGTAACAGTCATTGACTCCAACTGACATTGATAAAATCGTTGCAATTTAAAATTCGAGTGAATCTGCAAGTACGTGTATAATTAGCTGTCTTCCATCGACAAAGTCAAAGTCTTTTCTTATTTTTCACACGCTTAAATTAATTTTAACAACTCGTCATCAAATCTAGTCACGTGTTTAATATTAGCTCAACACAAAATACGTCAAACCTCGAAACATTTCCACAAAATTGAACTTGAGTCTTGTAAGACTGACCTTCTTCAATTGGTTAAATATTTACAACGATTACCAGCGACGTGATAATTGCGGCTTCTTTACTTGCACTCTTCAGTAGTTGAAGATCGCCGCACTTATTGCTCGAAACCTCCACCATGTGAGCTGAGCGGCCTAAGTGTCAATAAAGCATTTTATGCAAATACATATTTGAATATGAACACTACAAGAGGATGGGATGTATGTATGTAGCTGTAGCCAGTATAATTACAAGCTAAGTTTTCTTTCTGTTCACTCACAGTAGCTATTAAATAACTGCACTTAAACAAGTGTCATGTTTACAAGTTCGTAATTATAGTAAACAGATTTATTAGTTTACTTAAGAAAATTATGTGATGGACATAATAGAGGTTAATTGAGTGTCAGTTAAGTGCCGCTTGATGAATCTATAAAAAGCTAGAAATGGAGTAAATTGCTGTTGAAAAGAATGAGGAATTCTTAGGTCTTTGAGAATTTCGCACTCATCTGTTCTTTGGGGACTAGAGGAACATGTCTTAAAAAATATTTGATATACAGACAACAGTACAGGCAAATATTTGCAAAAAAAAAATTAGCTCAAATGTAAAAAAAAAAACAAAGTCGCTTTTTTGAAGTTTCAAAGAAGAATTAAGAAATTACTTCACTGTTTACCCATAAATCAAAAAGCTAGATACTGCAATAGTTTCAACGCCTATCTCATGTTTTTTACAGCCTTCGCTCGCATATCTCTCATCAGACACACAGTCTTTGTGGTCACGTCATTCATTGTACAGGGCCAGATTTTGATGGAAGCAAATGAGGCTCCACCACTTAGGGGACTAAAAAAATGTTTAAAAATCCATTCTACGAAAATCTAAGAATACACTTTTTTCTTGTTGTAAAAATTGATTCTTCTTCATTCTAACAACTGTTGTTTCTAAACGATAAGACCGTCAGTTTCACGTAGACCGAGTCCAAAAAGTAACCAGTAATTTGATGCTTATTTACTTGCACTCTTCAGTAGTAAAGTATTGCCGCACTTAGAAACCTCTGCCAAGAGTCAATGAAAGCATTTTATGCAAATAGATATTTGAATATGTAAACACTGCGAGAAGAAAAAGATTGCGTTATAAGGTGTAGATAAATTTGTGTAACAATAATTAAAAGCTAAGTTTTCTTTCTCTTCATTCACAGCACTTAATTAAAGAACTGGCACTTAAACAAGAATCTTGTTTGACAGTTTGCAATTATTGTAAATAAATTTATCAGTGTACTTTGCGTGAACTCAAAGGCGTGTGACTACCCTTAATATGTTAAGCAACACAGTACGAGCTTTAGAAAAAAGGGAGAGAGTTAAAAAGAAGACACTGATGCACATTAATTTTAAATTTCTGAAGATTGTAATGAAACGGAAAAATAGAACCTGGAAAAACATTCCACATTCGAGTAGTGGGGCTAAAGAAGGAATCTCTGTATTTAACAGTATGTCTGAAATTGGGCTCAAATGGTAAACTGATGATCATTCCTAGAAGCGCGAGTGTTACGGGTGAGTTGTTGAAGGGAAGGAATGCAACTGGTAATCTGACAAGAGCACTGTAAAGATACAGAACTGATTCAATAGAGCTAAACTGAGTGTCAAGAAATTGCCGGTTGATGAAAAAACAAAAATAGAGTATTAGCTGTTTCCATTTTTGAATAAGCATGAAAACACTTCAATGAAAAAGAACGAGCATGACCAATGAGGAGTTCCCTATAAGCAAGGAGCTACAGTAAGTAGTTCAAATGACTGTTTTGTGTTACTTCCACGGTCTTAACATAACCATTGTATACAGAAACTATAGTAAGTTCAAAACGCGATTTAACAATTTTATGGACCGCAGGAACGCTGTGGCGCACCATTCTCTTTTTTACACACAATGGTGAAACCAATAGCTTGGAACGGAGACTGCTAATTTGGACCGGAGAAAATAGGTTCACCAATAGTCCAAAAGTCTATACAAGTGATACAAGTAATACTATAGTTTCTTTATACAAAGGCATTACTTATTAGCGTTCTTTCTTGTCTCATAATTGCAGATCGAGGCTAGTCAGGCTCCATTACATTAGGAACAAAATGTTTTAAGAAGATATAAATTCAACAGAGAATTTTTCATATTTCGTGAAAGGTTCTCATTCATACTCACGAAAGCCTTTGATAAAGGCCACATAGCGTGGGATCAGTGGTGTAAAGCAAATAAGTGGGATTGGGAGGTCTGTGATCCCTTCGAGATCTTCATTCCCTTCGAGTTGAAAATTAATACGAAAACGAGTAATATAGAAATAACGACGCATAAAAAAAATTGATCCAAGCAATGAAGCGTCTCGAAAATTTCGAATTCATTTCACTAGATTTCTTCACGCTACGTACAGGACCCTCGCCAACAACAACTGTCAGGGTCACAACTGATTTTAGTTCTGCACTTAGACATTGTATCATGTATTGATGTATTCATTCCAGTGGAGAACAAGAACTTCTTGCTTAGATAATTCAAATTATTTTATTCCATTAATTTGAAAAACGTTCGTGATAAGAAAAAGTCGCAAAAAATTGCTTGTAAACCAACTCTTTTTCCATACAAAGTCACTAAGAATGGTTTGTATGTACATTAACTAATTGTTATTTCAAAAACGTTTGCCAAGCAAACTATATCTCTCACATTATCACTTGAAACATAAAAACAAAAGCATTATTTTGAATGTTGAATCACCATTACCAAGAAATTAAGTTCAACTTCATGACATGTTAACAAATGGTAGTCTACTACCACTCGAAATAATTGTGGAAAATTTCTGAATTAAATTTTGTTTGTTTTTGAAAGGAATGCAGATAAGTTCTCATGAGATGTGATAAAAAAAAAGTATGGCGGCATGTTGGGTAAAGTAGTACTGCGCAAGAGTGAATACCTAGTTGAACCAAAAAAAAACCTGGAACATTTTGTGATGTTAAGTTCTCCTTTAGGTATTGGAATCATTGTTAGTTTTTTATGTATTTTATTTTGAAAAACGTTTTTGCTTTACATACACAAGTACCATGCTGATTAAAAACCTTGTATCAACGATTTTCCTTACATATCAGACAATTTGCTCATTTGTATGCACAACTGAAAGTAAATAAAAAAAGATATTCTACTAAATCTATGGCACCGCACCGTTTCCTATCTGTAATACGCGCAACGATATTAAAAGAGAAGATACAAAATTTGCATCGCAGAGGTGCAGCAGTACAGACACACAAGGAAGATATTCAAGATACAAATAACGCCTTACTATCAGCCCAATGACAAAATAGTTGGTTTCTGAATTTAAATGTCGCTTAATCAAACTCCCACCTCGTAATCGTAATTAAAAACTTTGAATTCCTTTTTTTATCATTTTATGCTTAGCGTAGTAGTACAGATAGGTGTTGATTGTTATTAGTCTCTATTTGGGTGGAAAATAGACGTATTAATGAATGATTAAAAAAAAAACTATTATTCTGTTTTACTTTTATTGCACAACGTGAGTATTCATCGAACTTGTATGCGCGGCCATTGTCTAACCTTTATTGATACGTGTAATTGATCGTTTGTGTTTATTTATTTGTCTTTTATTCAGTACAAGGTGGCTGGCAAGCGTGTTTTATCTAGAAAATTCTTATTATTTTTTATATTTTGGTGGAGCATGTTTGATTTTATATTTTTGCTTTTTTATCAAGCATGGATTTTTAAAGAGAATTATTTTAAAGTAAAGTATATACCTATTGTATCAAAAATCAGAACGAATCTAATAAGTATTTAAAGGAGTCTGACTTTATTCAATTTTGTATAAGGCTGACAAGTTGACATTTAACAAACAACTTAAATAAATATTAACTTCCATCAAACTGCCAACATGTATATCACTGTGTCGATCTAAATGATTTGGTCTGTCAAATACAGAACTCCAACTTGATGAGCTAATTGTTGGTTACTTAAAAAACCATTATTGAATCTAACGAGTTTCTTTAAACATCACAATATCAATGCATACAGAAATATATATAATAATGGTTCTACTTTATTCTTCCGTTTTAAGAACAAAACACTCACTTAGCAATTACTTCACCTTTTTAAAACGAAAAGTCGTTTGTTTACAGCAAAATGTTGACACATTTATATAATATAAAGCTCACCTCAGCTTTTAGGTTTATAAATGATTTAAATTTACATTTAGTCTAGACGTGTTATTTGTTATACTCGGCAAAATGTAATTTGGAAAAAAAACACCTACCTATAGTCATAAAAATATTACCGAGTTTGAATCTAACCGACCAGTTTTGGTTTGCGGTTTTTTAGTTTATTACTCTCATCTGGCATGATGATACTGTCATGCACTCCTCCCAAAAATTTGAAATGAAGCTCATTAGCATTAACAATTTACAAATGACACATTTTGGCTTAAAGTGAGCGTCCTTGAACTAATATGACATTTATTTACGAACAAAAAAGAATATCATCAGACATGTCTTAGACGTCGATTATACGCGATTAACATTTCGGTGACTCTTAAGAGCAGTTGATTGCTGAATTACCGCATCAGTGATGGAGTGAGTGGATACTTTTCTTTTCCCAAAATTCACTCTTTATTGCACAATATAAGTCTGCTCACTTGTCGTCCTCAGGTCGTTCAGGTACTGATGGTAGAATGTCAAACTGTGGTACTATAGTGCCCGATTAAGTGAAAAGTAATGCCACTAAACGCATAATTCAGTCACGTATTCCGCGATCACATGTGCGGTAATTCAGCCTCAGTTCTTAATTGCTCGGTGGTGTATCAAGTAAAGTCCAAACAAAACCAAAAATGTTACATTAATGAGAGGATTTCCCGTAGGAGGTTTCTAAACAACGAACTAACTGAAACATTCAGGCCTACATAAATACCGGTCCAAAAAACGCAAGCGGACAAATCTACCAGATTCAAATTTTAAGAATATCGATATATGAACTTTTGACATATTCTCTTTTGTCTGTCTCTCGAATAAACAACCGGCATTTGCCTGGGCGTGTGGTACCCTTGGCGTGATGGTTAGCATCCGCCTGTTAACCCAGAAGTTCTCGATTCGAATCCCAAAAGAGGCAAAAATATTTTTCCACGGGTATCGCCTTTGCGAGGAATTGAAAAGTACCCCGATAGTAAATTCATTGCCGTGAAAAGCGCTTTCTCGAGTAGCGATTCGGAAACGGCAGAAAATTGTAGGTCCCCTCCATTGCTTTACAAGGCATGGTTATGAGAAATGCGCTAGGCCCTGGGGCTCTTCGCTCTGTTGCGCTACCCTATTTATATAAAATAATATATATTCGTTATAATATTTAGTTTTGTTCCTTTTATTACCATCAAAATAATTTCAAAATTGAACCACACAAAACAAGCACTCAAAGGAACTAGTTGGAATTATTTTTCCTCTTAAAACGTCAATACCCGCAATAAAAGTGGTCAGAAGAGTTTTTGTGCGGGAAACTTGCGAGAACTTATGTAGATATGAAAACATGTCGCAGACGATTTACGTAATCGATTAAATGTTTCGTTTTTTCACCGACTTTTCGCTATCATCGTAATGTTGCTTCAAACGATCAAGGTATAACATTTGGGACATTTGTTAAAAGTATTTACCATTAGCTACATGAAATGCCACTCTCAGTTTTTTTATTAAAACAAAAAAATAAAAATAAATAGGATGGCCCTACAAAGTGGAGAGCTCCAGGGCCTGTGAAGGAATGGAGGGGACCTTCAAAAGCGCTTTTCATGGCAATGAATTAATTAACGGAGGATTTGCCAATTGCTCGCGAAAGGCGATACCCGTAGAAAAACATTTTTGCCTCCGTTAAGCAGAAATACTGCAGCTCAATTAATATTTAGATTGAAATAGTGTTGATGAAAGTTTTAAGTTTATTGCTATTTTTTGATACCAGATTTTACTTACAGATTCTTATTAAATTAAATTATCAATAGCAATCCCTACAAAAATACATATTCATCCTTCAGTTGCATTCGGTAATATTAACGAACCCGTTGTCGCATCGGAGGCTATGGGTTCAGGCCTTTCTTATTTGAAAACTGACATTATACACCTAACAACTTTAAATGACAACGTTTTTTGTATCATTTGAAACCTATTCAGTTACCTGTATAACGCCGATCTAATCAAATCAAATTTGACCCCAAAACGTCTACCTACTTATCTTATAACTAGGATGATAGATTAATTTTTGTTTTTTTTTTTTTTTTTTTTTATAAAAGAAGAGGCTTATATGCTAACCTGGAGAACTCAGACTTAATTACCGGTCCATTGTACTACCAGGGTAGCAGCCTTCCCTTTTTTCTGTGTTGCAGTGGTGGAAATAAGGTGTTAGTTATTTCACATATAACCTCAAGGGCGGCGAAGCTAGGAGGCTGAAAGAAAAGTAGATGCCCAGAGCGGGATTCGAACCCACGCATCCGGCCTACCTACTGAACACTCTACCACTGCACCACGATCGCCCTCAATAGATTAATATGAAGACATAACAAAATTCATCATAAAATACAATGCCATTTTTAATAATGTAATCAATATACTCACTCTGTTATATCTGCTTCAATCATGTTGAAAGGGTTGCTTATAAATTTTATGTTTTAAATAGGTCTATGCCGAGCCAAATAAAACCACTTTTCTTTATCAAGAAGCAGGAAGTACAGTCAAGAAACGATGTCCGTTGTCGTCACGCGTCACTTTCGATTTCACTTTTCCTCAAAGACTCGCTAAGATTAGACTAAAAAAAAATATCTATCTTGCTGCAAAGTTACGTCACTTTGAACTGCAACAAACCACCGAACCGACTGTATTTATGTGCAAAATTGCAATACCACCACAAGTTTTGCAACAAGCAATAGGTACAACTTGCCGCACTACTCAAGAGTAACCACCACACACCGCAAGGAAATAAAATAAAAAGGAAAACCAAAACTAAAAATATACACCAAACACACGAATTAATGTTGAAATTGAAGAACTAGTTTTGTATATCTACAAGTTTGTCTATCAGTTTGTTTCCCCTAAACCGAGCTATAGCGAATTTATTTAGTTGAGCCAATAAAACAGACAAAAAACTCGAATCAAAACTCATAAAAGTCTTTGGATCGAACTGAAGTTTATTTTGCTGTTTTGAAACGTTAGTTGGTACAGATGTTAAACACTTGGGTTTTATTTTTTAAACCTCCAAATATAAATAGTATTTCCGAGATATTGTGGGAGTTTGTTTGTTTATTAATTTTTTAATATGCTTCGTTTGGAGATGTCTCTGTGCGAAAATTGGTTTATATGCATCAGCCGAACACCAACTGCTTCCGTCTACTTCAAACTGCGCAATGCGATTGTTTACAACTGATCTGGCTTCGTATCGGCATCGGCTTGTGAGCTTTAGATACCCAGCTTATGGCAAAGTAGCTCCACTAAATGATCAAAGTGCTGCTGGGTTGATTGAATTTTGTGTGGTGAGAGGGAGAACACGTTTTTCGTTGTTATAAATTAAAAGGCTTTATTGTTTGGTTAAGTTCAGATGCAAAATTATGTAGTGTTTAATATGTATATCGGTGGAGTATTAGACGTAGTGTAATAACGGAGCTATGACCCCCAAAATTTATTTTAGAGTGGAATTCCATTCATGAAGGTTACGAAGGTCATAGAGTGATGTAGGCACTCTATATCTTAGGCTTTTGAATGACAAGAAGTGTTTATCAATAAATTAGTCTTGTGTTTGTGTTGCGCTTGGTGTATAGGTATGTGTATTAAAAATGACGGTTAAGGTTTGTTTTCAAATATTAATTCCATTATATTGACTACGATTTGATGACAAAGTTTGTACTTGTGGTTGGGAATGTCTTCTCTATAAAAAAAAAAAGTAACAAATCATCCGTAACCTGTCTGCCTTTTTCAATCAAAAGGTTCAGGCCAATGGCATAGATAGATTAACAATGAAACATTTTAAAAATCGACATAGTTTGTGCTAACGCTGAATTGTGAATTATGCACTATTAATTTTTCATTCGGCTTATGGTATTGAGATTTGGCTTTAATTTGGTATAAATAGAGTGTTGAGGGGTGCGTAATTCCAGTTTTATGCAGTTGCTCGTTCTCCGACCGTTGATAAGAAATTTGGTTAATTTTACTGAGGCTATTGAAAATTATTCGTTCTAACCAAATCTTCTTAAGAAATCAAGAAAGTAATGAGTTAGTTAGTAAATAGGTCCGTTCGTTGAACTTTCCCCAGGGTTGACCCAAGTTTTCTTGAGAACCCTATGAGTTGTCAAAAAAAAACCTGGGTTTACCACTCCTCAAAAAACGCTAAACCACAAATCACCACATCCTTGTCATTAAAAAAAATGCATGCCATTTGACAGCCCTCAAATCGCCACAGCAAAAAGCTAGGGCGAGTTGGGGGAAAACCTGTGGCAAACCTATGGCTCAAAAAACACTCAATTTGACATTCAGGGCGAATTTAGGTTTCTCAAAAAACGCTTTGTGGCGACCCTAGGGCAACCCCAGGGCTTCAACGAACAAACCTAATATTATGCTTAGAAACAAACAAAAAGAAGGAAAATCAGCAATGTGTATACAAGTTCGCTTGTATTCTAATTTTACCATTTAATTCGACATAGAGAAGCAAGAAATACATTCCTTTTACCGAAACTTGAAGACTATCAAGTGCTTTACCACACTTTTTCCATCCATCACTTCGTACAACCAGCATAATAAATGAAGATTATCACCGGTCAGTGCCTACATACTTAACTTTGTACATAAATACCTACTTACCTACATTTCCTCAATTATTTTTATGCAAATCTCGGGTTAAAGAAAAGAAAATGTTATACTCGTAGGTAACTCAAATATGAACTGTTATTGAACAGAATAGATAAATAATAATAGCAGATGACATTGACATCACCAATAGTTGGATAACAACAATTGTGTACTCCATAATAGTCACGTTTATGTGTCAATATTCTTGTCTTTCTTTTCTGTTTGTCTATCAACGACCTTGGTCAAACCTTAAGAATACCTGCTAACCCATTGAAAGATGTTTTCGTTCGTATTGTTTATTGAAGGCAAAATGTTTGTGGTTTCAATGAGTAATTTGTTAGACTATGCAATTGTGTAACAATACCAAGTATGTAAATAAAAAACAAAGTTTTCTGCCTTTAAAAATGCTCATAAAGCCTTTGGGATTGAAAAGAAATTATCTACTGTTGCCGAACGGCTTGGTGCTGTAAGCCCCCGGCTTCACTTTTTTTTTTTTAAGATAAAACACTTTACCACATTTCTTTAAAATTATACAGCTTCCTTTTTTCAATTAGAACGACGATTAACTTCTTTGTGTTCAAGGAAGTTCTGTGATTTCAAAATGCACAATGGTCATTCACCGAATTGAAGGAAATAAGAATCCCAAAGTACTTAATCAACCTGGTGTCGATGGAGGAAAAGTAGACATTAATTGGGAACCAGTAATAAATTCTGACGTGTACCTACATACTTTTAAACAATGTTACCAATGTGACATACCAAATCACTCTGTTCACATAATTCAGTCATAAACCGATTTAAGCCGGTACAAATCTCCTTGAATGTTTTGCAGATCTTAAACATTTTAACATAACATAATTGTTGATTGAACAATCGTTCTCTAGGCCAAAAGGAACATTACGTTGTCTGGTGGCATGGCAGTTAATCTGTGAATCACGTCAACCGTTTTTCAGAAAAATATTTAAAGCATACTAATCACAATGTGCGTATGTATGTACATATCAAGACCATTCCAAACTTGTTGGACATCAAACCTTTCTTGTTCTTTAGCTCGACAGACCTCTTATCACGATATATCCAATGGAAAATAACCACACTGAGCTCCCCCATTGATCCGGTTTATGCTTGGCCTTTGTTTCTATAGTTAACATAAGTAATGCAAATTTACGATTGCGCACATATACTGGCTTCTAGCATACTTATGTGTTAATTTCATTGATATCATCGGGTGGGCATCTCAAGGACAAAAAGGTAAGCTAAGTAATTCCTTGCCGGCACTTACCCGGACAAAGCTCACAAGCTCACATAAACCTTTGTTCCAAACGTGATAACTGTGCGAATAAAAACTTTAAGGCGTGACAGGAAGTGAAAACTCTGGTCCTCTCGAAACGAACTTGAACCCACTATGCACGTTCATCGGATTTTTTTTTATCTTTCGCTTAATACGTATGCACTTTTACACAACTGGAGGCAGCTATAAAACCTTAAACAAAAAACACCTTTCCGCTTACTCACCGAACAGACAAGTTGCCAAAGAGACCATCATAGAGAGACCAAAAATCAACCGACGCGTCGATCTGATCAAAGCATGAACTTGAACTCAAAAGTTGTTTAATCGAGTTGTTTTCTTTTCTCTTTCTTTTGCAGTCCGCTTCTTTATTTGTGGTTTGTTTTGGTCGGGATTTGTCTGGTCACTTCAAACATAGCACCTCCAACGACCTTGAAAGTTCGTCAAATAATGAAATTTAAATCAAATGACAAAAATAAACTTACCGAGCCACTTCTTTAAGCCAGATTTCAAATACGATGTGGGTCAAGCTGATTTGGGTATAACATTTTAAGCGGTAAATGGTTGTTGATAACATGGTCCATCTTATTTCGATCCGAACTTCATTTGCTAAAATTCAACACGCTTGAAGTCCGAATGTAGTACATATATACTTTATACATATGCGCGAAGGATAGAAATGTTTATTTGGCCTGTAAACTTTCTTCTTTTGACGCTGATTTGAAACTGTAAAAAGACTAATTATTGTGCTGTTAATTTTAATGTGACGGATGAAATTAAGGCGATTAAAATTTATTCAATTTTTGATAATTCCCGTATCGCAATGGTTAGTTAGTTCCATATGGGAAGTTCGTGGTTTGAAGTACAGAGACACCGAATTGTTTTTCCACAAGCATCGTCTTTTGTGAGGAATAAGTAGGTCCTCCGAGTATAATTACCTCTCTCTATTTTCCTACCAGCTATGGTTGAGAGAAATGTCATTGTTTATATTTAATTTGTTTGAACATTGATTAGAGCACCCAAAATAGTTTCTGCTCTTAGTATTCAAATTGTGCCAAAAGTGCTCAGTACTTATTTGTTTTTCTGTTTTTTTCTATAGTAAAATAAATTCCTGAGCTAATTGAAGGATTGCTGAGTTGCAACAAAAACGCGCTTTAAAATAACATTCCCTTTTACTTCAGTTTTCATCCGGTTAAATATTTAATCTTTACCATACCACTTCCATTTTAGAAACACTCAGTTGAATACACGAGGAGACACAACAAGAGGGTAATGGTGGATTTGCATGCATCTGATAGTACAAAGGAATAAAAGAAGAAGACCCAAGATATAAAATTCATACTTGTTTTTTAAAGAAGGAAGACTTTAAGGGCCAGTTGCTCAATCGAATCAAAAATTTACGTTCTACATAAAGTTCTACTTTATTATGGGGATTTTAGAACATAAGAATTCCGGAACGTCTCATACAAAAATGAAAACTTTATGTTAAACTTAAATTTATGATTCGACTGAGCAACTGGCCCTAAGTGCAGAAGTCTGCATCTTAGTTCAGTTGAAAAATTATAGGTGCAGATGAACATGTTCATCTGAAGTATAGGAACTTCATCTGCAGCCATAATTTTATCCGTTCAAGTGCCAGTATTATTATCAAAATAAGAATAATTGTAAGTAAAATAGTTTAACAAAAGTAATAAAAATAAAAAATAAAAATTGCTTTGACACCCAAATATTTCATTATTGATTCTAAAGCTGCCAACAAGTTACATCGAGGTTCTCTTTTTGACTTCTTTGCTTCATAATCTATGTATATCAAAACCAGTTTGAAATCCGAAAATAAAGTGGTTTTAATATCTAAACTGATACAACTTTATAGTCAGCTGAATACGTGTATCACATAGAGATCTCGTGTTACAACAGCAACAGAAGCCATGTTTTATTGGTCATTTATATGCAGGTTTGCAAATATCGCAAAATATCGCACATGGGAAAACAACAACGATTAGTGAACAGAAATAAGTCAGTGCCCAAAAGTGAATAACTGTGATGGCAGGCAAATGGTGTTTGTGGAATAAAGTTGCATTAGAGCGTTTTAATGAGACTCAATACTGCAAAAACTATAAGATTCTCAATAAAATGCACCTAGTGTAAACAAATGGAAGTTACGGGGCTAGAGAAGCAATGGTTTCCCTCTTGTTCTTCTAATAGCCCTCTTCACACAGTACAATTAGTTGGAGAGACTTATGCTTGATAGTGTGACCAGTGCTTGATAGTGTGAACCCTTCAGACGACCGGTTGTCCAACTGTTGGATGATTTTCAAATATTTTTGAAAACTTTGAAGTTGAACGGAGTGGATAAGTGTGAACGCAAAATACATCCGACCATCCAGCTTCCATCAAACGAAGTCTGTCCAACTAATTGTACAGTGTGAACAAGGCTAAGGTTGAATATATCAGCAAACATACTTCACACACAGATGTCAGTGAAGTCACCAAAAAATTATCTATTTGCACAGCTGTTTGTTTGACAGCTGGATACGTATTTTATTTTCTTTGTCGAACACTGTTTACAAAACCAATTTTTCTTCTAAATACAGTTGAAATATTTATGTTTTTTGTCTCCCGAAGTTGGCAAATCGTAAAAAAAGCAATTATTGACGCATAACAATGGCGTGCGAGGTGAAAACTTTTGCCAGCATAAAAGATTTGCACAAAGTTCAACAGTTTTTTGGGTTAAGCCATGGCAAGTTCTCATATTAATTTTTATTTTAGAAAATATATGAAACTCTTGTTTAGATGAGAACTGGCTTAATGCAGTCCAGTATGCTGTATCTCCAACCAGCGAACTTATCGCCCTTGCATTGGGTGAGAAGTTAGCCATTCTCTGTTCTGTTTGGGACAATAAAAGTCAGCAGGCTACTTTCGCACCTAGTTGGTCAGGAGAGATTGCCAACCCCAATGAAATAATTACATCTCTTATTTGCCTTCCAATGTATGGAAAAAACGTAAGTTCTGGACCAGAATGGACATGTTTGGCGGTAGGACTATCTTCGGGTAATGTCAATTTTTACACAGAAACTGGAATCAAACTTTTCTCTCAAATGTGTCATGACAATGCAGTCTATGGTATCAAAGTTTTCTTTAAGCGTGATTCCGAAGAATCTCTCCTATATGTTCTCTACGATATTGGAGTTTGTATATTCAAAGGCGATGATCTTTTCCCATTCCTCATTAGCAAGAAGAACCACCTTGGTCATTATACTGAAGAAGCCTATGGCCATAAATACTTTGGAGATTTAGAAACTCCAGAAATAATTCCATATCAGAAATTTAAATATCCCAAGGATCGTGAGTGTGTCATCAACGATACGGTGGTAGCTGGGCCACTTAGGCCTCGAATTTTTGATCATATCGTGCAGCAGAGTTTAGGTTCAGGACTTTATGCCAAAGTTGGTGACTTTCCCACGCAAAGTTCTCTGGTTCTGGGAGTTGGAACAGAGCCATATTTAGGCCTTTACTATGCAGAAGAAGGCTATCGAACTATTTCTGTTGGAGATGTTGCCAAAGATGTCCTTGGAATGGTATACAAAAATGTTCTAGGTGGATTTTTTAGCTCAAAGCAAACTCCGAAGACACCCGAAGAACAACCAGCTGGTAAGGAGACCACCATGCGATCTGGCAGTCGTATTTACGATGGAAAGCGAGATGGTTTCAGTATTTGGATAGCACCAGGCAATCAGCTTGCCGTCATAGCTGACAACTTGGATCGTGTTATTCTTATAGATTGTCGAAGAGGAACTGTTCTTCGGGTTTGGAAAGGCTATCGTGATGCGCAGTGTGCTTTTGTTAAGGTAAAAGAGAAAACTCTAAAAGGCGACAAAAGCGAACGCCGGAGGGCTCTGTTTCTCATAATCTACGCTCCCCGTATGGGCTGTCTGGAAATCTGGGGCATGCAATATGGACCGCGAGTAGCCGCCTTCTCCGTCAGCAAAAGTGGACAGTTAGCGTACACAACCCATGGCCTAATGGGTGTTGTGAGTGGAGCTAGATGCAAGGCCACGGTAAATTTCTGCCTCTTCCTAGACGCGTCTGACCACAGTCTCAAAGAGATCACAATTCCATTTCATTTTGCATTGCGCGAGGCCAATTCAAAAACTGCCAGAGACATCCATTTGGTTCGTCGTTTGAAGACTATTCTTCGTGAGGATCCGGACAACTGTAGTTCTGAACAGGTCACGGAGATTTGCTGTGATTTCCAAACAGATGAAGTTCGTCTGCAGTGTCTGGAGATGATGACCAAGAATAAAAAGATGCCACCAGAATTCTTTGCTGCGGTGGTTCATTCGTTTACCTCGGAGAGCAATGAAAAACTCAAACAACTACTAGACTTTTACCAACGCCTCACAGACTTCTATATCGAAATGAAAAATCCGCAGAAGGAAACGGACAGTTCGTACGAAACACTCTCCTTGTCGGACAATGATTTGGAAACAATCGAGCAGATTATGGAACTTTTGACTGATCGGCAGCCTTCAAATGCTTTGGGCCTGCAGTCTAAAGTCACTTTCCAAGTGAAGCACCAACAGGATGGCGAGTTTGTTGAATTTCTGAGGGTGTTTACGTCGAATGAAGGACAACCGCAACTCAATCGTGAAAAGAGTACTCTATTTGGCTGCATAAGTGAGAACTTATTTAGGAATTGTTTCAAGGGTCGTTTCTGTGTAGAACACTTCAAAAGAGCAGTGGAAATATCTACAATAACCAGTGAGGACCTTATCGTCTTAGTGTTGAATTTTTGGCTTGAAAAGCCATTTAGCTACACTTCAAGGTATTTTTTTTTTTTTAATTGCTTACAGAGCAAATCCAACTAGTTGTTCTTTCAGGGAAGAGATCATTAACGACATGATGCATCTGGGGACGATTGTTCACACAGTATGCGATTTAGCTGGAGACAAGGTGAGAAGTTTTACGTACAATTCTATTTGTCCATGGTGGCAGGCAGTGCGAGAACTGCTCTTGGAAAGTCCTCGCTCTTTAAGCTTAATGGTCGCAATAGTTTGCAGGACAGTGGCAAAAACTATAAGGCGGTCACAGAATGACGTAAGAGTTTTTGATTTATTTATTTTTGCAATAGCTCGTCTAAGGAATTTACTTGTCAGGAACCATGTGAAGAAGGAGAAGAAGAAGTTTGGGAGCAGATATCACAAGATGAAGCCCAATGGTCTTTGTTGATTGGAAAACTGGATGATATTGCCGTCTTAGGAGCGATCTTAGAGTAAGTATGCCATAGAGATGTAGTCGCTCATGGTTGTATTATGTCTGTATTTTCTCTGCAGATCACCTATGCTAAGTTTAGATCCTACAATGCCTGAATTACCCTACGAAACGCCTGACTGCAGTTTGAAGGCAATAGTGACCAAAGGAAAAGGTGTTGTATCTGACCTGGCCACTAAGTGGCTTTTGTATTCTCGGATTCATCCTACGAAAATTCTGGAACGTGACAACATAACCGATCAAGAGGAGCCAGTACCCAAGCGGTTACAAGTTCTTCGCCGACATTTTCCTTTCAGCTTGGAATCGGGTGTAATCTTGAGTCTAATGTCTTGGGAATACATGGTACACTGGAGCAAAGATCTACAAAGCCTAGATCATATGAGAGCTAGTCTCATCTGTCTTGGTACTTTTAAAGAATCCGATTTTGCTCTCAAACACGGTATGTGTTGCATGATATGGAACGCCACCATCAAATATCCTCTTCAGTCAACAATGAAGATGATCCAAAAAGCCGGTCGCATACCAGATGATAAAATCTGCCAGCAAGAGTCGGGAATATGCACGGGATTGGTAGCCGATTTCTTAGATCTTTGCCTGGAATTCCTCATGCACTTCGATATATCGATGAGCCATCGCAAAAGAGAGTTAAAATTTGAGGAAATTCTGTCCGATGGCCAATTGCCACTTCAATTTATCGCCTTACAGCGAAATCATGCAATTCAGGAAATTCTCCAACTGCACATTGAAGCTTGTAGAGTTTTGCAATTTATAGCGTTCTTTCAGATGAAGTTTCCCAAACCGATAACGACATTATTTGATGCAATGGCAAACAAAACATTTTTCGTAGAAATAAACAAAGAACTACCCTACTTACTGCCAAAAGCTGACATGGTATTACAAAAGCATCGCGAAGAATTTCTCTGTCGAGTGGTTACTGCGTCTATGGATCTAATTCGGGAAGACCTCGAGCGTTTGTATGTTGTTGAGCACACTTGTTGGATGGAAAAGGTTTACGAGTTGGCCGAGCTGTGGAAGCTCGATCGTACTAGTATCAAAAGACATCAGGTAGGTTGCATTTAAGTTCTGTTCCAATTTGCTTTCATTTTATGAGACAATTGAAGATTGTGGAAATGTACGCCCATGGCTGGGACTCATATGCTAGCGATCTGCTACGTGACATGGTCGATGACATGGAAATGGGGAAACTCCTCATCGAAATCGCAGGCCGGCGAATGAACCTCTTTGCAAAAACTTCAGGAGAGCGCTTTTCAAAAATCGCATCCGTTGGACAACAGTTGCTGCACTACCTCGACAATTTAGTAAGTGTCAGTGGAGTCTACCATCCACAGACTTGATTTTCTTGATTTTATGTTTTTCTAGAACGAGAACAAGTCAAGTGGTGTACAGATCACCGCCACAAGCCCAGATGAAATTGATCTGGTTTCACTAACCAAACTAACCACTGTTGCCTACGAGTGTTTGTCTAAGAAAGAAAGTAGATTTTTACACATAGCTGGACAAATGTTTGATGCTTGCAGTGTCATGCAAGAGTAGAACAGAACTTTCTTTTGAATCTGTTTTGTCTTTGTTTTTTTTTTTTTTTGCTTTTGTTTCTATTTTTTAGGTGTAAGTTCAAAATCGTTCTTATTTTTGTATAGCATGTGATATTGTCTGTTGTGGTCTATAAAAAAGTCTCCAACAACTTTCGCCACAAAAAATGTTCATAAGTGAAACAAAGGAAAAATAAATTATAATTAAAATTCAAACTGTTTTTTGTACTTAAGTACCACTGGTTTTTATCGTAGCTGGAGAAAGCTGAGTAGCTAGTATCTTAAAACTCAAACAAGAAATCAATTTTATTGTTTTTTAAGTTATCAGAAATGTCGTACATATTCAATTTGAACGAAAACAATTCTGATAAAGTATCCCGCCCATCAGTCTCTTCATACGCAACTCTCGTTGAAGAACGTCCAACTAGACTGCATGAATGGCTCCGAGGCGAAGAAATCGAGAAGCTTCATAAAGTGTTCCGCGAACATCCTTTACAAGAACTAAACCACAAAGAACTACGTGCTGCCTTAAATAATTTCAGCATTTCCCTTACAGATGATGAGTTCAATCGATTATTTTTGAAAATCAATCAAAACAAAGACTATAAATGCGACTGGGATGAATTTGTTTCGTATTTGATTTTTGGGTTTCAAGACGACGATCCAAACAATTTAAAGGAAAGCCTTATCTTGCCAATTTCCGGAACGCCGTTGACGAAAAAATCAGAACATCGAACACCAGTAAATTCTATTAGCCATTTGAAAAGTTTCGAAGAGGTGACTCGTTCGTATAATCAGATATTTTTTCATATAATGTACCCACTTAATAAAAGGAGGATGAATCATTTGAATCAAGAGGCATATATTTGACGGCAAGTAAAGAGGGCACCATTAGATTTTGGTCCACTGAGCTGGAATCGATCCGCAGTGGAGTATCAGTCAGCCGTATGTTTGAAATGCAACTTCTTAGTATGTTGTTAGTAGTGCTACTTATTTCAGATTTTCTTAAAATGCCTACCTGGATTTTGGCTCTGCAAGCATTGTCCGACGTTGCTATTATTTGTACCTCTTCTACTGAAAGAGAACTGCGTTTTCACGAGACTGTGGCATCCAACTTTAATCTACGAATTGTGATTCGTAGTATGCCATTTGCTGTCCATTGCATGGCATACAGATACGATAATTGTGGTACTAGTTTGTCAAAGCTAATTCTTGGTGATAGTGGAGGAAATGTGAGAGTGTTGGAATTTTCTTCATTACTGCGTGGTCCTTTTCAGAGCAAGCCAGGTACAGCGCTTGTTGAATTGTATTGGTCGGACATACTGAAAGGGAAATACCCAACATTTAAGCCGAAAGAGTTTCTCAACATTCACACTGAATTGATACAAAAGGTTTATTTTTCCTACAAATTGAACATCCTCTTGTCAGCAGCTGAGTACCGTAATACAAAAAGATACAGAGGACGTTGCCCAGGTGTGATTGCAGTGGATTGGAAGGAGTCTAGTCAAACAGTTTTTGGAATACCCTTGGTAAGAATAATACCTAATACTTGTTTTCCTAAAACTATTTCTTCATCTTCACTTAAGGGTGTGTCTGCATTTTTCCTCGACGAACAAAATAGAATTCTGGTAACTGGAGGACCGGATACATATCTTCGAATCTGGGATCCTTATATACCTTCAAAGCCCTCAGCGATTCTAACCGGCCATCATGGCGGTATCGTATTTATTTTTATTCAATCGGATGAGAAAAAAGTCTACAGTATTGACTATTTAAAAACAATCAAGGTCTGGCACCTAACCGAACATAATTTACTCCAAACCTACAGTGACTTGGCTCATTTCGTTTCAAAAACAGAAACAGAACTTGCCTACTACTATGATAAACACAATCGAAATCTAATTATAGGAGGTAGAAAGATAATAGCACTTAAGTGCTGCCCTCGTATTCGAGCGGATCTAACCGATGGCAACACTCATGCTGCCACAGTTTCAGTAATTCTTTACAATAAGCTCTTCAGAAACATTGTTACTTGCGGTCTTGACAGCTTTATCATAGTTTGGGATCCATGGACTGGTCGTCGGCAAGTTATGATTAAAAATTGTCACACTCAAATGATCTTCGGGGAATCAACAGATATTGAAATTACAGCTGCGTGCTTTGATCCCCTTGAACAGTACCTGCTTACTGGAGCTCGTGATGGTTCATTGAAAGTTTGGAACTACAACAATGCAGTGTGTGTACGAAATATGAGCATAACTCCTGGGCAAGAAGTTACATCGGTGTCTTGGATTGTGGACAGAATTTTTGCTGTGGGTTGGGATCGTCATGTTACAGAATTCGCCGATGTTGAAGGCAAAGAGTACAGTGATCCGAAGAAATGGGCAAAATTTCACAGTGATGACATCACTTGTGCCGATGTCAAACTAAGAGAAGGTCTTGTGACTGGAACCTATTCGGGAGAACTTATTTTTTGGAAGCTAGAAACTGGCCAGCCATACCGTCGTTATAATGTTCAACATCCTAAACAGTTTGTCGAGGTCGTTAGCATGTATTTTTTTTTTTTCAAGCTAATATCTTTATATTTATGTTCTTACAGCTGATTTACAGAAAAGAAGAAGAGAAAAACGATAACAAGTCGGAACAAGTTTCGCAGATCCGCCTTTCACGTCTTATTCGAAAGTCCATATCAATGCAAACTAGAAGTCATCAGCCTGAGTACCTAGAAGACGACTCTGATATGGAAGAGATAAACGTTTCCCATAAAAGCACACTCAAACTTTCGGTTCAAGCTTTACTATTTTTACAGACCAGACCCATGAGCAAAAACCACGGTTTGTTTTGTTATGCAGCTTATACAACTATATCTGAACTTATGTTTGATTTCAGGAAGCCTCTTAGTGGCTGTGGATAGTGGAATGATTCAAGTTTACTCACATCATCAAGGGGGTGGTTTTATGAGTGAATTCAATGCGGTGCATAAGTCTGGTGATTGTATTTTAGCAATGGCATCGGATAAAAAAAATCGTTATCTGTTTACGGGCAGTGCTTTTGGGTACATCAAAGTTTGGCTGATTAAGAACTACTGGTAAGTGGAATTTATTTATATTAATATGAAAGAGAAAGAGTGCGTGGAGTATTACATACATACAAGTATCTATTCCAATAATTATCTATCAGTGGGCCTAATTCAATTCAAATCCATTTCGCCGTTTTTGAGTAATTAGTAACAAACCCGGTCTGTTGCACCACCCTATGTATGTAAAAAACACCCAATCATACAAACTGTTACCTACATAATATAAGTTGGATGTATTGTTATAAGACCCATGTGATGAAGTTCTTATATGAGCTTGCAGAGTGATACGTTTTTTGTTGAATTTAGCAATGGTTTTCTGAATTAACTTTAACTGAAAATTTCTTCTAGTGGTGATTTGCTCTCGGGTTCAAAGTTTTGTCAGACTGTATCACCTTCTCTTAAATTTGCCTCATTTCTTAAATATTTAAAAGATACTCAACTAAAAACTCATGCTGCTTGGTACCTTAGTCTAACTGCTCTTCAAGGTTGTCTTTTTTATCAATCGTTTGATTTTCACAAAACTTGAAAAAAAATACACAAAACAAAACTCGCAATAGCAATATTGATTCCATTTGGCATTAGTCTTATAGAACCAAAACAACAACAAGGTTCAATCGAAAATATCCAGGTAATGGTACTACCTCACATTCCAGTCCAAGAGATTATCAAAAGAAAAATATAGTTTTGCAAAAAGTTTTGTCACACAAACACGAACACTAAACAGAAATGATGACAAAATCAAAAATTCCACCCCCATGCTAGAAGTTGGATTGGAAAAAGGATTTATCAAAACATTTTGGTGAAACGAACATTTTGATTGCATGTCTTAAGTGGGTTAACTTCTTTATTTCATATTTTACCCACGAGTAAACGAGTCCAATCGAATGAATGAAACCGTTTTCTCGTGTCTATACGATTGTGGTTTACCATACAACCATTGGAGTCCCCATTACCAATTAAATACTAATTCCTGAGTTTGTTCCATGTCATGTTGACATTTTTATGGGAGTTGCATTAATTTTGTGGGAATATTTTTTAGTACGTTAAGACTAATTTGAATATCCTCCCACTGTTCTTGTTTTCCTATCGAATTGCTTCCACTTGTTGCTTCATTTCAGTATTCCAAATGAAGAAAGGACTGAAATTAGTATGCCAAAACTGCGATTGCAATTCATATTTCTGCGCAAGGAACGTTTTATACCGAGGCCGAAGAGGATTGTTCGCTATCAGCCTGAACCGATGCTCGTCAGTTCTTACAAGGCTCACGTTAGAGCTATTACTTCAATTGTGTACATCAATCAGCCGCGGATAGTTGTATCGTAGGTTGAATAATCACTTTAAAAAAAAAAGGTCTTTAGTATAGTTAATCTTTTTAAATAGTGGAAGTCATGACTTCTCGTGTAGATTGTGGTCGTTAGGTGGACGATATCTTGGCACCCTGGGAAGTCCTTTACCTTGGCTACGACTCTCGCCTTTAGAGCCGGTAGATGAAAATCAGAAATATCGCTTGCCGCCGGATATTAAAAAAGTCGCTAGCTCAACAACATTAAAAGTTCTCAGTGGGGTGTATGTAGACTGCATTAAGCAGTACCAGGAGACGTCTAAAATGGAAGACAAATATGATGAAAACAATGAATCTGAAGATATTGTAGGACAAATGTATGGAAAATCCTTGCGACACCCGATATTGGGACATCATTTCAAATTGCCAGGGAAATCAACAGTGGTTCAACCTCCTATTCTGGACACCTCGCTTTCCTACATTCCTGTATACGCGCATTTGCAAATTCATGAAACGAAACCAATTGAAAGGCCGCCAACTCCAGACGCAATCAAAAAGACAAAAGAGATGCAGTTCATGGAATTTTTTGAGGGAGATAAAAAATAGTTTGAGCTGTTTTTTTACAAATAAACATTACGTATACGCCCGAGTGGCTCAAATTTTTTTTTCATCTATTGATTCGCTATCGCTACTCGTTATACGGGTTAGTCTTATTAAATATCCTAAGTGCAGCAATGCAGAATCAACTCCTTTTTATATTTTGACCAGATAAGCGTTTGTATTTGAACAATCAACCCTATCGAGGTAACCGTCAGAGCGGAATTCTCTCCGATTTACTACGATTCGGAGACATTTCGCTTCGTGGTAGTTCTCCGATTGGCCGATCCAACGTCCTCCGATATGTCTCGCTGAAAAAAGTTTTAGATTTGGGAATGCAATGCGTTGCCACATTTGTGAAAAATTGCTTACGGAAAATTGCTGCTCGAAGCAAAATCTCCGAAAAAGGATGTTTTGGGCAGAGAACTCCGCTCCGACGGGCCGAATTAAATTAAATTCGGGAGCATCAATTGCATCCTTACCAAGAAAAAAGTCTCCATGCTCAACTTTTTAGACTTGTTTCTTATGATAAAAAAAAAACAAGTCAATTGTGAAGTAAATTTATTTCTTAATCAAATCACTCCAACTAACAGTCTATTTTTCGGTGTACAATTCTCTGGGCGCAATCGAGTTAAAATCACCTCGTAGCCTGCTTCTTCTGCGTGAAGCTTTCTGTCCGAGTCAACAATATCCATACACATTTGTCCCTGAAAAGTTGTCTCCGGCTTACAGTTCAGCGTTCCCAGTTCATGAGCTTGATCGGCTGCATGTGCGATATGCAGGAAATCTTTTTCACTCAATGCCGACTGAAATTTCTTGCTCAAGGGGTATTTTATATGTGGCATTGGTTGAATCGATCCATAACAACACGGACAGCAAACGAACTTCGCCCGACTTCGTATACATTGTTTTAGGACAATATCTGTGGCAGTTCCACAGGCATGAAGTGATGTTCCAATATCGAATATTCCCTCAAAATAGTCAATGTTGCATTGATAAAAGAGGCAATTGGTAAGGCCCAGCTCCTCGGCTCTGTCCTTTGCTTTTTGCAAAGATATTGCTTTGTTTTCAAGAAACATTATCGTACACTTTGGAAGTGTTAATGCTAAAAGGATTCCCAAATGGCCAGTTCCACTACAAAAGTCTATTATTCGGTCACCATCCACTGCCAATGACTTGACAGCATTAGCTATATTTTCAAGTTGCTGCCGCTTTCTATCCAGCCGCTGCTCAGGAAGTGCACTGTTTATACTTTGGTCTGGTTCGATTGCGTTCCAATCGATTGGTGTGTCATAAGCCACATCAGTTTCGCTAGAAAATTCAATTTGTAGCGGTAATAGCTTTTCGAGACTAGAATCAATCTCACATTGCTCGGTGTAGATTCGATTGCGGGGTTTGTAGCGTTTTGGATCACTTTTGTACAGACTCGTGTGTTCGTAAACAGGAAATTTGTATGATGTGTGAGTTTTCTGTGATATGTTGATCTCTGGGAAGAGTTCTTCCAGCACGTGCTGACATTGCTCGTGTTCCATTTCAATCTGAAAAACGTAAAGTTTGCAGATGTTGTTTCAATAAAAAATGTTAAAAAAAACTCACTTCTTTCATCCATTTATGAATTCGAGGTAATGCGTCCGCTGTTACTAAGCTTACTGGCATTTGACCTAAAATCAGTCTGAAGCAGGGATAAAGCATTAAATCGGCAATTGTGAAAGTAATTCCTTCTGCAAATTTATGCTTTATGTCAAGCGTCTCTTTTGGAGTTGTGCATTCGATAATAACTTTTCCTTTCTTCTTCTCTTTGTTGGCGTTCTCTCTTGCAAGTTTGTAGATGTTGTGCATTCTCACAGGTTCGCCCATGTGTGCTTCAAATCTTGGCAGTTCTTTTGGCAATTCATATATTCCAGATTCTGATATTGGCCTCCCTTCGATGACCTCTTGCAGAGCTCCCAAAATATCGACCTCGCAGAAACGTGTCCAAATTGAACTTTCGGCTGGTGCTAGCAAACAACTCTGTTTGAATCCAAGCAACTCTTTTCTATCAGAATCTAGATTACGACTTACAATTTCTCTGCATACGGCACACAAACCAGATATAAAAGTATTCTTATCCTTTACAAAAGCAGGTAATTTGAGATCCCGAATGGCTTGGAGTGTGCTCTTGTTTTTACAGATTATCTTTTCGTCGTTCAGCTCCTCCAACGATTCAGTATTGAGTCTAATTTTAGCGTGATCATGGAAATATGTTTTAACGTAGTTTAGTTTGATATTGCTTGGAGAGTTCAGGTACTTGTAGACATAAAGGGCAATGAACGAGTGTACGGTTGTGTATATTTCGGTCTGGTTATTTTTGTTGATTAATTCAATTTCGACAAATAATTGATCCATAATTTAGGCTTAAAGAAATGAGGGAAGACTTTGAAAATTAGATGAAAAAAGTGCTTTCGAAGAAAAAGTAAAACAATAAAATTTTTTGGCTTAATTTTGGTTGACTTTTTGACAACTGAAGTTTACGATTTAAAGGATGTGTTCAACAACTGCTGTTTTCGTTCGATATTGATATCGTATTCTTTTCTTTTAAAGGGATTATAAAATCGAGTAAATTCTTTTTTGAAGTAAACTAAACAGGATTATCCCTGATTTGGAGCATTATGTTGTTGTTTCTTAACGTAAAATTTATCTGTAAGAACGTGTTAAAATTGTTGAAGACAAAAAGTGCTGCATCGGACTTGAAATAGAACTTCTGAGTCTCACTCCTGGGTTTCGCATGCTTTGAATCTATCACAGGTATTACAGCAGCCTTTGAAGGTGTATTTATGTGCCATTTGACTACCAAATTTCACCTGTTTTTGGAAAACAAAAAATTATTCCAATAATAAGTGTAAAACCTCTTGCTTGAAAAGTGCAAATATTCTTTCACAGCCCGATTCTGGCAAAAAGTCACAAGTTACAACGTTGTGATCTGCTGAGAACCATATTAAAATTCGAGTGTTGAATGGAAAATTGTGACTTTTCTGGAAAGTTGTGATTCGTGAATCATCTGTGACTTTAGACAGAATCGCGCAAGTTAGCTCACAAACCACTTTTCTCATTTCAAACTCCAAATTGTTGTATGTCAAATATATTGTGTTGCTGTGAGTGAAAATGCTTGTAAATCGCAAACCCCAATAGAGATTCACAAAAATGCTTATTTACGAATGAGTTTTCGATTTAAAAGTGCTTTTGTAGCCGGATGCAAATCGACGTTATTAGAAAACGGTCATAGAAAATTTTTGTTTTTAGTGTACATGTCAGCATAAATTAAACGCACCTATCTTCAGTTCTGTTGTTCTTGTTTTTGACGTGTGAATTACGATTCTGACAATTTTCCTTTCTTCCGCACGTGTTTACAGTGCACTGTTTTGTAAATTTAATCCCAATTCTTTATTAAAAAAAGACAAGAAATAAGCATGTCTGACAAGTAAGTTACCTTTTTTGTAATTTATAAAGTTTTGTTTCAAAAAAATATAAATTTATATTACTTTAAAGATATGCTGTTCCTAATAAACTGCCAGGAAAGCAGGTCGCAGTACTTGCTCACCGTAAACGAAGAATCCTCCAAGACAAAGCTGTGATTGCGCAAAAACGCACAGAGCGCATCAAGCGTCTTGCCAAGAAGAAGGAACATCATAAATTTCGTCGAGCAGAATCGTTTGTCATGGGCTTTATCAAGGCTGAACGAACATCTAAACGGATAAAACAGACCATACGGAAAACCAAGCTAACAAAAGAAGATGCTACAAATGATAAGCTGTTGCTGGTAATGAGACATGCAGGGTAAGGACCAGTTATTTTCTTCTTTCTAATTTACAAGTTCTGATTTCTTTAGAAAGAAAATATTTGACGATACAACTAGAAAGATCTTTCAAACATGGAACATGCCCAAGCGTCATAGTACTGTGTTTCTCAAAAACACAAAAGAAAACCAAATTCTTCTGAGACTAGCGGAGCCATTTGTTTGTTATGGATATCCATCACTGACTACCATTCGCGAGCTGTTGTTCAAAAAAGGTTTTGCCATGATTGATGGAAAAAAGACCCCAATTCAATCGAATACGATGATTGAAGAGCAACTTGGAGAAAAAGGAATAATTTGCTTGGAAGACATCATTCATGAAATATTCACCGTTGGACCAAATTTCGATACAGTCACCTCATTCATTAGTCCGTTTATGGTGAGTTTGACTCAGGTTTTTAGGATTGGATTTATTAAATTCTCTTTAACAGCTAAATAATCCGAAGGACGGTTGGCAAAAGAAGGTCAGTGTGAGCTACCAGCGAGGTGGAGAATACGGCAACAGAAAAGAAGCTATCAACGAACTCGTTTCTAGGTGTCTATAAATTGAGTAGTTATTTGGTCCCGTATAGATTGTAAGGTTACTCCTTGTTCGCTCCCGATGAAAAAATAAAGAGAAATATTTTCTTAATCTGGTTTTCAATAAATAAATAGAAAGTAATTGAAAAATGTTCTCCTATCGTGGTCATTGTTTCCGATTCTACAAAAAAGGAAAACAATGAACGATTTTTGTTTCCCAATCACAAATCTACGTTTTTTAAGTGAAAAAAGTCTTTATTTATATAATGGCATATTGATCGTACAAACAGTTTCTAATTTTATAGTATTCCTCTGAGAGACAGCCTTCTAGCGTAATCTTCCCTGTGTCAATCCTGCGCAAAGCCAAAGTTCCATTGTTGCACCAAAGGACACCGCCAGAGAATTCCGAATTGATGTTATTTCTCATCAAATGTTGCTTAAAGTCAGAGAGTCTCAATTCGTTTATCAAGACTGTTTTGTGAATGGGAATCTCATCAGCGTCGAATGGTTGTAGATTTAAAATATTCTTCTCGTTTTTGTTGGCATCTGATTTATCCTTGTCGTTTGCAGGTGGAGTGCTTTCGATTTGTTTATTTCGAATGTTAATTTGGGCATCAATCCAAGCAACCTCAGCTGCTTTACACTTTTGGAATTGCAATTGAGACACCAAGCCTTCAGTCAGTCTAATTTGGTAGATATGTCTCTCCGAAGTGACATCAACGATTTCACCCTTTTCAGGAGTAAAGACCTTGGCACCGATATTCTGTAGGCAATGTTTAGCGACTACTTCAATGGAATTTGGCTGCCCTCTAACAACAACAACACGGCGAGGTCGCAATTGCGATAGGATCTTCAACATCGATTCACCATCTGATCTTCCTTCGAAGTCTATGAACTGAATTTGAGCATTCACTTCAATGGTTTTGCGACTACTCAAACATTTTGTCGGATTTTCGAGTAATTTAAATTCTTCTGTCTTTTCCGTATCCTCTTTTACTGCTTCTTTTGCAGCCGATTCGCTCATCATGTCTACATTCGTGTCAGCGATACGATAGTCTTCCAAATTGACAATCTCACCGTACTCGTCAAACTTTACCTTCTCCTCGTAGTATGGATACATTACATGGTGTTTTTTGTTTGACTTGAAAAAGCCAATGTGCTGTTTGCTGCCCGGCCTAAGGACGATATCGTGCCTGCCCGTGATTACACTCATCTCGATTTCATCCTCCGATTCTGAAGATTCCTTATCATCTTTTTGAGTTTCGATCAGATTGTTTCCTTTTTCGCTCTGAGAGCGTAGATATTCCTCTAGCTCGTTGCCTTGAAGCTCGACACGCTTCCTAAAATCTATTTCAATCTTACGACCATTACTTCCATTGTCGAGTAAGTCGCGAGCTAGTGTATCAGGAGAAGAGCGCGATGTGAGAATAATACTGTTATTGGCATTTCCAGCCCACATTACAAGGAGCTCTCTGGCAAATCCGCTCTCCATATCAGGCGTACTCGCTAGAACAACTTTAGGGCTCTTCATTTTCGAAAGGTCGTTCATGTTGTGACAGAATTTCATGTGCTTGAATTGAAAGGGATTATTGCGGGCGCCTTCAAAAGACTTCATTAGTTTGTCACTCATCCATTCTATTTGCGACTTGGCGAATTCAATGACGTTGTAGCCAACATTGTTTAACAAAGCCAATGAGTATGCCATCAAACCAGATTCTTTGTTTTTCCACAATTGGTCGAGCATGTGGGCGAGTTCGAGGACTCTTCCGGCAGTGTCAACTGCAATCAACACATTTCCATTGCTCCTTACGGTTTGCAATATATTAGTCATAAGCTTTTCGTCTCGGGCTCGTCGCCTTGCCTGTTGATAGTTGGCATTGTATGCATCTGTTATAAGCAGAGACGGCCGTTGAAGCCTCCCCAATTCGCAACTGTTGAGATGCCTTTCCTTTTTGTGATTGTAGTCGACAGCATATACAATGTCCTCTTCGCCATCTTTAACAATCTTCCATATCGTACCTCCTACCATATGGCCAGCTTGTATTGGGCAAATTACAATGCCATATCCCTTACCTTTCAAAGACACTGTTTGGTTGTACTTTAGTTGGATGATCTTGTCAAAAGCAGCATCGACATCGTCCAGCGAATATAAGTCAAACTCGTACATGTTATAATGCGACATGTAAAGGTCATACATAAACATTTGACCCATTTTGTAGACGGGGATCGTTGCGTAAATGGGACAGTTGAGTCCAAGTTTTCCAACTAAATATGGCAGAGCACCTAAATGTACGCTGTCGGGATGTGAAAGCAATACTGCATCAATCGTGTTGACGTGCTTTTTGAGCTCGTTTGCGAAATTGGGATCAAACTTCTCATCCCAACCACAATCCAAAAGAATCCGGACATCGTCAATTTGTAGCAGATAACATGGAGGAGATTCGTCCATAGCTCCTGATAGGGTATGAACTTTTATTATGGACGTCATGATGTAAAATTAATTTTTAATGTTTATATTTTTGTCTGAAAAAATTACTTTGAGAAAAACACTTGATTGAACAAAATCCAAACAAAATTTTACCGAATTCGGCGCCGGCAGAACACAAAAATTTGACAAACTGAGACGTCAAATGAAATGAATATTGCTCTTAAGTAGGGTACACACTGTCATTTCTTAAATGACATTCCAAAACTGTCATTCCTGAACGTTTCACTTCATGCTACACACTATCATTTTAATTCGTGCTAATAAATGCAACTGTTTTCTTGTACTATCATTTCATTCCATCATTCCAGTCATACCCACGAAAAATTTTGATCTTCATCATTTTCCTCGTCATTTTTTCGTCATTTATCATTTGCATCTACACACTATCATTTTTTTCCATCATTCCAGCAGAAATGATGGAAAAAAATGACAGTGTGTACCCTACTTTAGGGCCTAAGCAGAATTAAATTTGGGCTCGTTGATTGAGTGCTTTGTTTTTTCCTTGTTTGATTTCAATTTTGCAGTGGCAAAATTTGGACACGAAGAAAAATGTACGTGAGTTTTTGAAACTTACTGCTGGTCAACACATGCCTTAAATCTATCGCAGTTATTACAGGAGCCTTTGAATATCGAGAGACCTAATTATAGCAGCTATATCTTCATAGCCTGCGAACCTGCGATAGGTAGAATACTTTTATTTAAGGGTATCTATCGCAGCTACTAAAGCAGAGGGAGCTGTCATCTGCATATGTTTTTCCACCATTTTGTTACTTCGTTGTTATGTTCGGTATAAAAAAATATGCTACAAAATGACCACAACACAAAATTTCGCAGTTGCTCTGGTTTTTTGTGTATGTCGTATTCCTGCTTTGTGCTATGAGTTTGGAGCAAGTAGAGACACAGCGTTTATCATTGCCGTTATTGTAAAAGATTGTGTTTCATGGTTCCCTGTATGAAATGAAAGTCCAATGGAGTCCACTGCTGCGTTTCTTTCAGTGATTCTACTTCACTTCTAGCTTCCAACTCGCACGTAAAAGTTCTCCAAAATTAAATTTGGATTGAAATTTGGAAGTAGATCGGCAAAAAAATTTTTTGAAAAATTTCAATGCAATCAAAAATTTTTTCGCTTTCTAAGTATTTTTTTATAATGTTGCAAATATCATCCACACTTTCAATTTTGTGTAGTATTTGTGTCTTAAATTTTGAAATTAAGCTGTCATTAGATGTGTTTTAAGCCTTGCCCAAACCAACGCGGTGAGCGCGTGCGATGCGATTGCGATAAGTCAAATCCCTATGCTTTAAGTCAAACGTCTATAAAATTACATAGGGATTTGACTTAACGCAATCGCATCGCACGATTTATCGCGTTGGTTTGTGCAAGGCTTTAAGTAATTTTGTATGCGAAAAAGAGAATCGACAAGTTCTATGTTTTTAAGTTTCTTATACAAGCAGCGTTTTTTTTTTTTAATTAAAAAAAAGACAACACTTAAATCAAGCATTCACTAAATAACCATCTCTGTTTTCTTTTTTAATATTTTAACATAGCGAAAAATGCCTAAGAGAACTTTTGGGTTTTAGGCCTTGCCCAAACCAATGCGGTGAGTGCGTGCGATGCGATTGCGATAAGTCAAATCCCTATGTAATCTTATGGACGTTTGACTTAATGCATATGGATTTGACTTATCGCAATCGCATCACACGCACTCACCGCGTTGGTTTGCGCAAGGCTTTAATTTGGTTTTCGTGTATAAATTTGGCAAATAACAAAATTAAAATTTAAAAAAATGAATAGGGTCACCCAGTATAAAGTGAATTTGTCATTACTTTCTAACATTTCTAAAAGCTCAAAAATACCAGAACCATTTATAAACTCTCCAAAAATTCACACTCTCCACCACTCAATGACGTTTCTGAAAAGTCGACCAGAGAAAGGGGAATCATCAAAAAAGTGAAAAGTTCTCCAGGCGAGGACGACATAGCGAGTGAAAAACGCATTTTCCTCATTTTAAAACGAATAAAACTTTGCAAATATCTCCTTCGTTAATAAGAATTTATATCAATAATTTCGATCATCCATCCCCGTATCAATTATCGACTGCAATACGCTTTATTTTTTTCCAATAATCGATCCAAAGTGTGGGCGAGACGCAAACAAAAACAAGTGAAAAAAAATTAAGAAATGTAATTTTTTCGCTTCACGAAAATAGATCCCCAAAAAGTTTATCAATTGTTTTCATTTAACCATGAAACAACGTTTCGTGTTAATAAAGTGATAATTTTACGCCCATTTATTTGAAATTCCATCTTTTTCATTGGAAAATTGTGATTTAACACGAAAAAAATTTGTGCAATTCGGATTATCTCCGTTCCTAATCAGAAAAAAAAAGTGGAAAAAAAATGCAAATCTAATTCTGCTTTGCTATTTTTCATCGTGTTATTATTTAATTTGGTTCATATATTTTCTATTAGTTTTTTGAATAAAACAGAAGCACAGAAGTGATCATCCAGAATAGGGATTGATTTATGTATGTGTGATTTGTGATTCGACTTTGGGTAGTGCTTCAAATCATAAAAAAAAATTAAAAATTGTAGTGCAAATAGGGGGTGTAATCAGTGTTGCCACCCACTCAAAGCAGATTTTAAATATTTAAATCTGACGGAGGAATTTGGAGCAGCAGGGATTAACCTACACCCGAAGGTTAATCTTAAAAAAAAAATATATATATATACAAAGCACACTCATCATAACAACCAAAAAGTCTACAAGTCGACGACGAGTTCCAGATTTGGGGCACACCACTCCTTGTGAAAATGAAAAAAATATTCTCAAAGTTCGACAAAAACGAGAAGCTGGAGAACAGCACCACCACCAAGGAGACGAACAGTTTTGTGGGAAAGGTTTTCGTTGTGGGTCGAGTGTCTGTGACGGTGGAAGATGTGCTGGCAGAAGGTAAGTGGGTATTCAGATTGTTCCACGCTAAAAATGAAACAATCCAAATCTTTTTCATCATTTTTTTTTTATACATTTGAATGAAGATAATAGCAGGTGGTTAAGTTGTTGTTTTTGCTTTGCTGATTCTTTATCATTAAGAAGCGAGCACAGTATGTGCGTTTAGGGGCATTATGTAGCCAAGCAAAAATAATGATTAGATAAGAAATGAAGTATTCTTTTGAGAAGAAACTTAAAAACAACTTATTGTTTGTTTCATGAAAGGAGTCTTGTTTTGAAAGCGATAGCTACCTAATTTAATTTTACTTACCATCGATAAGCCAAAAATTAAATACTTTGATTTAAGAGTAGATACTTGTTAAATAGTAAAATTGTAAATAGAATAACAATGGTTTCCATGAAGTAGAGATATAAAAGGGCTTTCTAGTAGTTTTCAAATTTTGTCAAAATATTCAGATATTGGTTGCTAGAAACCATCAAAGAAAGGCATAAGCCCTCACGAATCACGAGTCCTGTTTGATGTTCTGTTGCGGCTTCATGACTTCTATTCAAATGACCATTTGAGCATCATTTTGATGCTTAGAACTGCAGCACTGTTTGGTGCAAATCAAAAATTCCGAAGCAAACCCAAAAAATTACTACCAACAAAATAGGTAGGTGCAAAGAACGTTCAAGGATGCAGGTTGACATTCATAAAATGTACATAAACTATGTTTAATAGAACTAAAACTCAATTTGCACTTATTTACACGTTAAATATCATTGATGTTGTTTACAAAAATAACTCATTACTCCTAAAAACTCAAGATTTCTTTTCTATGAGTATTGCTTTCGCGAAGAATTGGCAAGTCTTCTGAGAGTGATCCATTGACCCATTCGGAATTGGAATTGGCATTGCTCACCGAGCTTTGTTGCGCCACCCTATTTATGTATTTATTTTTTTATACGTATGTACCTATAACATACATGTTATTGTTCGTTAAATGACCACTAGCAGGTAAGTGGGAGAGCTGTGATCCCTTTGAGAACACGATGCTCGTAATACCAGATAAAGAGAGAAGAAGTTGTTCTAAACTGTTCGGAACAGAAAGACAATTGCTTGGATTTAGAGTGTTTAATGAGCAAGAACTCAAAGTATCATCAAACTGTGAGAACCATACACAGCAGTAAATCAAAATTGAAAAAATAACCATACTGTGCTAGCTTCTTACTGTTTGCTGATAGTTTGGGCTCTTTTTTAAGGAATAGACTGAACTATTAAAATGTGCAAGGGTGCAAAGAATTGTACCAAAAACATCAGCCATTTACCCAACCAATTAATCAACCAGAAACTGAAAGAAAAAACAAAAAATTTCCTAAATTTCAAATTTTATTATTTATTGAACACTTTGCAGGGTTAAACTGTTTATTTGTTTTATTACATACAAATATTATATAACCAAATTAAAAAAGTAATAGTTAACATATTTATTTACAAAGCAAATGATTTTACAAACATAAATTAAGGCTTATACAATAAAATAAGGCTTATTTCAACAAAAGCTCAAACTATCATAAAACTGTGAGAAGCAACCGCAGTTAAGCAAAATTGAAACAAAAGCTATAGAAGCTTCAAACAGTTCGCTGATAGTTAGAGCTCTTGCTGGAACAACCCTTTTAATCAAAAATACATAACAAACATTTTTTTTTTTTATCAATATTAATTACAATCTTCTTTATCAACATACCTTAATACGTTTATTAGGCATAAACATAAAAAATAACTAAAACCAAATTGGTAACAGATGAACTACTATTTATTTAGGAACATTGAAATGAAATTTACATAATTACTCAAACAAAATTTAGTTTGTTGACGTACTCTAAAAGTTTCTCCACCGTCCTGTAGCTTTGTGCATCAAAGTTTTGGTCGTCACCTGAAAGAGCTAATGAAGCCAGCCGTTGATTCCCAATCCTTCGCTAACGATAACAGAATCCTCACTAACAGAATTATAAAGCGATTGGTTAACAACTTCAATTTCAATTTCGGCTTCAGAACTGTAGTCGTAATGTGATCTATTGGGGTCCTTCTAGTCGTTATCTGCTTCATATTCATCATCGGCTTCATGGCCCTTGTCGTTATTCTCATTACTGTAATTATATAAACTAAATTTTTAATAATATATGTATGTATGTTAGAGAGGCGTAACTATCAGCGAACTGTTAGAAGCTAGTATAACCTTTGTTTCAATTTTGCTAAAATGCGTTTGCTTCTCACAGTTCTATAATACTTTAAGCTCTTTTAGGAATGTGTCTTATATTCTATGTTTGTAAAATCGTTTGCTTTGTTAATAAATATGTTAACTATTAATTTTTTAATTTGGTTATATATTATTTATGTGTAATAAAACAAATAATCAATTTAAGACTGCATTTTTGGAGGTTGCAGTGCTGAAATCGCTTTCGAATTGTGGGCATAACATTGGTCCTTCACAGTTCCACACAAAGAAGTCCAAAGGGGTCAAATTGAATTTTTAAAGCTGAAACTTCCCGAACTTGGCATATTAGGATGGGCTGTGTGGCATGGAGCCAGATGCAAATCCTTGTTTTCATGTCCGAAAAGTAGGTTAACATGGCTCTGTTAAAAAAATCAGTACCAAACTGTCACTTTTTGAGATGGATTAGCCTTTTGGCAATAACGTGTAGGTTTCCGAGCCCCTATTGCATGTGAAGGTAGCCGTCGAGATGGAAATGTGTCTCGTCAGAAAAAATATTTGTTCGCCCTTCGGTTAAATTGGGTTAAAAATGGTTGTCAGGAAAACAGCTGACACACTTAGACCAGTATTAGGTCCATTGTGATACTATAAGAAATTAAGCGAGGAAGAACCACACTTAACAAAACCATTTGGAGCTTTTGATAAAGCGAAAAAGATGCCAGATCGTTTAGATCATCGAGGAAATATTTTCCTAGATGCCGTTTTCTTTTGAAGGAGAGTGCAGGACATGAGCCTCCTCATCTAGGCAACTTCTGCAGAAGTCATTAGAGGGAACGCCGAGTCTTATGGCGTGTCTTCCTATCAGACAATGTCCGGTGATGACATTGATTACGGAGCTAAAGTGCAATCTGGTTATGGATAGCAAATGTCTTGTGCGTTTTGGATCTAGTCCTGGCCATAACTGTTTTGTTGCCACACACGTGGTGATACTGTTCCACCAATGATTTGTTCGCCCTTAATCGTTGTCCAATTCAAGTTGGTCTTAGATCCGAATTGCAAAACTATAATGAAGCAATTGATCGTGCTCCTCAAATTGAAACTTGTAAGCGAATAATCCGAGAGCTTTGTGCAAATTTTTCTCAGGCTAGACGGGGACCCTGAGTTTTGTCCACAAGCATGCCAGGTAGTGGTGTGTGCTTCATTTAAAATAAGAGAATTTATATAAGGAATGTAAAAAAAGAAACAAAAGTATTCACATAACCAAAAATTTTCTCCTTAAAAGTTAAATTTTGAGCTCATTGACGAAGCGCCTACCCAAAAGCTAAGTGTCAAGTGTATTGAAATAAACTACAGGAAAACAATCCTTTCAATGCGGTAAAAATAAATCGATGATATCATTTGAAATAGTTCCTATTTTTAGTCGAAAATGCAAAAAATGGAAGAAGAAAGAAAAAAAAAATCAATAACTCTCCTTTCTTCTAAAAACTAAACTTCCTGTCGAAGCTTAGGTGGTTCTCTCGACCCAATGCACCATTAAAAAAATAGTTGCATCGACTAAACGTTACACACAGCACCTGCTCCAAAATAAAGGCAAACTAACTCAAACGGAAGCGAAAGCGGAAGTGGCTACCGTCATCATTGGCCAATCATATTACCACAATGATGAAGCAAAGAACTTGGAATTCATATCACAATCCATACGGCTCTCTACGTTAACCTGTAACTCGGAGGAGACAAAAATCTAAAAATGAAGTGTATGGTGAGTCGATGATTGTGCAGTGCACCAGCGGCAGTAATATGTATGGTCTGACCATAAGTCTATGCCAAGTAAATTCATTGCAAAAATGATGGATACTAAAATTGCATTTTAAAATAAAACACCCAATAAATGTTGAAAGGAGGAACACCACACAACCCAACTGGCCAGGTATTAGAGCTCCTTTAGCGTCTACTACTGCAATCACGTTTGCGATCGATAATGTTGCATAACATTGGACGAGCATACGGTTCTTAGCTCCGCATGATGTGTGACCGCCCATATGGGTTATTTTAATAATTTGTTCGTGTTATTTAGGCATTCAATTGAAATGTTGTCGAAAGCTGAACATACTTTTTTTTTTAACCAAACACATAGAGGGCAAAGCTATGGAGTATGTTATCTTGAGTTTGACCAGGGCCAACAATAATATCATAATCGATTTGCAGAAAAGTTTTAGCATATTTTGCTCGAGTAATCGTTTGGCAATGCTAATTTTATAGTAATAGGAGCAAAAGTATTACCGTGTTTGAGGTTTGGTTAACGAAAATTTTTTCTCTAAAACTTTGTTTTGTTTGCCTTGGCTGTCGAGCAAGTAGATAAACTCCATAACATCTGATATTCAATGAATTACATATCATTTTGCATCAATGAAACTGAGAAACTGTATTAGTACTTGGTATTTGCGTAAACGATGATCTTCTTTGGGTGTTTTCTAAAAACGATACAGCAAACTTTTTTTCATTCCTTTCAATGTGGCTAATCGCCCGAACGGGCCGAACGGGAAACATCTTCCAGTTCTATAAACTTTTTTGTTTTTTTTTTCTGGCATCTGCGGATTTATTTTGAAAGAGTTGGTTCTGCACTGCAATCGGGAACGGTGTACATTTGGTGAAACGAGAGTGTTATTGATCCCGATTTTGACAAGAAAATTTTGGTTAGCGATGAAGCTAATTTTTGGTTGAATGGCAACGTCAATAAGCAAAACTTTACACTCGGAGGCAAAGCAACTTTGAAAATTGATTATCTAGCTTCAATCCATTGCTAGGTTAAACCTTTCGTCAGAAATAATAGCTGGCCCATGAATAAATGGGAAAGAATTATGCAGTAGGCTTGATTCCGAACTACAGTTTCGAATTTATTTTGATTTAAAGTTGCACATTTTCTTTCAATATTTGTTATGTCTCGTATTCAAAAATAGGTACATCCCTTTCAAAGCGTTTGATTATGATATCAGCAAACGTTAATCGGCATGAATCTTGTTTTCATTTTAATATTTGTGTAGTTTTCTAATGAGTTATGAAATTGACTTTGACTTTGGGCATTTTATCTCTTTTTAAACTCTGTGTGTTTTTTGTTTTGGCAAAAAGTTGTTCATTTAACTGAAGTAAACGACACGGGTACCACGTGGTGTGATGGATAGCATGTCCGCCTGTTAATCCAGAGGTTCGAGTTCGAATCCCAACAGTGGCAAAAATGTTTTTTCCACGGGTATCGCCTTTCGCGAGGTATTGGCAAGTCCTCCGTTAGTATTCATTGCCAAGAAAAGCGCTTTCTCGATTAGCCGTTCGGAACCGGCGGAAAATTGTAGGTCCCTTCCATTCCCTTACAAAGGCATGGCCCAGGAGCTCCTCGCTCTGTTGCGCCACCCTATTTATTTATTTAAAAACGACAACTTTATTGAATTTCTAACGCAAATATATAATTAACTTACATGCATCAGTACCACACCTAATGCACCGTTGTGAGTAGATTTAAAGAAAAAAAAGATGCAATGTATACGAGCTAGTTGACTCCTATATAAATAGCGACCAGCCGCATGCTTAAAGTAAAGCACCAGTGAAGCGAATGAAGTGGAAAAAGGTACGGCATAAATGTCAATCAAAAATAACACAACATCAGAGCAGAATGACCAAAAGGTCGCTCAGAGGTAATTAAACTTCTGTATAATATACATTAAGGAGTGAATAATTAAGCATATATGCTATGTGTGTGAACAACCGAATGCAATTGTTGTATTTACTAGCCACCTTTTAATGATGTTTTTACTTTTCTTTATTTGCATATGAAGATTGTTTGTTTTTGTTTTAACAAAAAAATGCAAAAACCAACAGCGAACTTTTATAAAGAGGCCAGTTTAAAAAAAACTTTTTGTTTCATTCTCAAACTTGAGTGGTATTTTTTCTAGCAAACTACCTTCAGTGAGTATTTGGAAAACAAACGGAATGGGCTTTTGAGGTTAACTAAACCTCTCCAACTTAGTTTGAGTTGCACTTGTGGTACTATTTGTTCTGTCTTTTGTTAAGCCTACAAAACAATTTTTTTTTAAGAAAAATAATTTTAATAAATGATTGACGTCCATGCTTGAGTTTTAAAATGGGTCTAGTTAGTTGTCAGTTTTATGAACTGAGTAAGAAATAGTCCAAACTTAAAAGAAGTTGTTATTTTTAAATTCTGTGTTTCTTGATCAAAGCATGGATTTGAATTTTTGTTTGGTTTTCATTAACCTTTAGCCCGGAGAAGGTTAAGCCTACAGCTTTCCAAGCTTGTTACTGTTATTTTTTTCAAATTTAGTTTCCCTTACTGCGCTAACCTGCGACAATTATATCACATTTTAGAAACTACCATGGAAAGCATTAAAACATTGAGTACAAAAAGCATTTACAAAATAAGGTGGACATAATTAAGACCATAGTTTTGAAAAGCAAACAGTTGACTCTATTTTATTCGTTTACTAGCTGACCCGCCCGATGTAAACTAAGTAGAGTAGTTCCAAAGTTTCCATTTCAGTGGGAAAATGGGGATGAAATATATGTCGCTTTCCATTGGTTTCACTTGGGGAAGCACTCATCCTAAAATCCAACACCCTACATTTTTTCTATTCAGTTTAACGTAATTGACTTTTTGTGAGTGAAACACCTATGGCTCTTAAAAAATATTCCTTGAAGAAGATTTTCTTTTTGACATTTGAGTAACATGTGTTAGTGCTTTTTGAATGGATTCGTATTTTCAAACCAAGAAGTGTCACTCCTCAGAATGATGAGAAGCGATCTTTTTGAACCAATGAAATGGTTTGAGAATGCTCCTGGACGCTACTGGACGATTCTTTGCGTCCAATAGTCTCTGTTCCTCAATGGTCCAACTATGTTACTCTATTCTACTTTCGAATCATTCGAAATTATTTTTGATAATTTTTAACAGAATCAAATTGAACAAAACGTTCAATTTGATTCTGTTAAAAAAATGGGCAAATTTTTAACAGAATCAAATTGAACAAAACGTTCAAATGATATTGTTTTTGTTTTAACAAAAAAATGCAAAAACCAACAGCGAACTTTTATAAAGAGGCCAGTTTAAAAAAAACTTTTTGTTTCATTCTCAAACTTGAGTGGTATTTTTTCTAGCAAACTACCTTCAGTGAGTATTTGGAAAACAAACGGAATGGGCTTTTGAGGTTAACTAAACCTCTCCAACTTAGTTTGAGTTGCACTTGTGGTACTATTTGTTCTGTCTTTTGTTAAGCCTACAAAACAATTTTTTTTTAAGAAAAATAATTTTAATAAATGATTGACGTCCATGCTTGAGTTTTAAAATGGGTCTAGTTAGTTGTCAGTTTTATGAACTGAGTAAGAAATAGTCCAAACTTAAAAGAAGTTGTTATTTTTAAATTCTGTGTTTCTTGATCAAAGCATGGATTTGAATTTTTGTTTGGTTTTCATTAACCTTTAGCCCGGAGAAGGTTAAGCCTACAGCTTTCCAAGCTTGTTACTGTTATTTTTTTCAAATTTAGTTTCCCTTACTGCGCTAACCTGCGACAATTATATCACATTTTAGAAACTACCATGGAAAGCATTAAAACATTGAGTACAAAAAGCATTTACAAAATAAGGTGGACATAATTAAGACCATAGTTTTGAAAAGCAAACAGTTGACTCTATTTTATTCGTTTACTAGCTGACCCGCCCGATGTAAACTAAGTAGAGTAGTTCCAAAGTTTCCATTTCAGTGGGAAAATGGGGATGAAATATATGTCGCTTTCCATTGGTTTCACTTGGGGAAGCACTCATCCTAAAATCCAACACCCTACATTTTTTCTATTCAGTTTAACGTAATTGACTTTTTGTGAGTGAAACACCTATGGCTCTTAAAAAATATTCCTTGAAGAAGATTTTCTTTTTGACATTTGAGTAACATGTGTTAGTGCTTTTTGAATGGATTCGTATTTTCAAACCAAGAAGTGTCACTCCTCAGAATGATGAGAAGCGATCTTTTTGAACCAATGAAATGGTTTGAGAATGCTCCTGGACGCTACTGGACGATTCTTTGCGTCCAATAGTCTCTGTTCCTCAATGGTCCAACTATGTTACTCTATTCTACTTTCGAATCATTCGAAATTATTTTTGATAATTTTTAACAGAATCAAATTGAACAAAACGTTCAATTTGATTCTGTTAAAAAAATGGGCAAATTTTTAACAGAATCAAATTGAACAAAACGTTCAATTTGATTCTGTTAAAAATTTGCCCATTTTTTTAACAGAATCAAATTGAACGTTTTGTTCAATTTGATTCTGTTAAAAATTTGCCCATTTTTTTAACAGAATCAAATTGAACGTTTTGTTCAATTTGATTCTGTTAAAAATTATCAAAAATAATTTCGAATGATTCGAAAGTAGAATAGAGTAACATAGTTGGACCATTGAACGTTTTGTTCAATTTGATTCTGTTAAAAATTTGTCCATTTTTTTAACAGAATCAAATTGAACGTTTTGTTCAATTTGATTCTGTTAAAAATTTGCCCATTTTTTAACAGAATCAAATTGAACGTTTTGTTCAATTTGATTCTGTTAAAAATTTGCCCATTTTTTTAACAGAATCAAATTGAACCTTTTGTTCAATTTGATTCTGTTTAAAATTTGCCCATTTTTTAACAGAATCAAATTGAACGTTTTGTTCAATTTATATAGCCGGAGAGTCAAAAATGTAGGTCCCCTTTATTCCCTCACAAGGCATGGTTGTGAGAAATGCGCTAGGCCCTGGGGCTCCTGGCTCTTTTGCGCCACTTTTTTCATTTACTTTAGCCGTAGAATTGTTTGAATAACACTTTCGTGGTGTTATCATCAGCAATATGAGACTGTTGACATTTTTAACTATCAATGCCTTTTCCAAAAGAAAGAAAGAAAAAACATTAGTTCGGTTCGTTGAACTTTGCCCAGGTTTTCTTGACTTCATGAGTTGTCAAAAAACCTGGGTTTTCCAGTCCTCAAAAAACGCTAAACCACAAATCACCACACATCCCTGTCATTAAAAAAATACATGCCATTTGACAGCCCTCAACTCGCCACAGCAAAAGCCTAGGGCGAGTTGAGGGAAAACCTAGGTCAACCCTAGGGCTCAAAAAACAGTAACTTTGGGTTTCTCAAAAACGCTTAATGGCACCCCCAAGGCAATCCAAGGGCTTTAACGAACAAATCTAATATCTCATGTTTTTTACGTTTTGTAATTTTGAATCAAAAATCGAAGATACGCAACTTCTTAGTAATTCATTTTGAATGAAATGTTCAATACTGAACATATCCGCACTGCACCATTAAGCTTGATGATTCAACCAGTAGGCAATATGATACCTCACTTGCATCAAGTCTGGTCAATCAAATGTAGCCATCAAACTCACAACCACACTTCACATTTCATTGCGATTTCTTAAGAGTCTCAAAGTTGATTATTGATCTTTTTATTTTAGTAGTGTTTCTAAAAACTTACGAGTGATTCCAAGCCATTTGTTCAGCCATAAATGTCAAGTAAAAATAAAACCTCTATTACAAAAAAAAATAGAAAACTGTTTGCAAATATTGTTTCGTTTATTGTACTTGGATGAACAGATTCTGTGAATTTGGCACATACCACACATAGATATCAAACAATAGCTCACACCATAGACTACCGCAGCAGGACATGTTTTCATATTTAGTTCTTAATCTATTTTTATCTTGAATCAGACAATTGAAACAAACAAACAAACAAAAAACATAAGAAAAGAAAAACTTCAAAATGTGAGTCAAGGAATAGACGGCTTGGAGCCCTAAAACAAAAAGTGTAAACTTTTTTTTAAATAATGACGTGGTTGGTGGTTTATGACTGTGGCCCATTGTATGTATGATGAGACACAACCTAAATTTTGCAATTGATGGTTCGACTCAATTTCCTTCAGTTTGAACAAATTTTTTCCAGCTGATAGATTTTGTTTTCCTCTGCATACGTTTGTCTAACATGGTCCTCAATTACAATTTATTGCACTCAATTAGCATTGTTACTGCACGTCTATTTTTTATTTATTTGTATGTACATGAAAAAATGCGCAATGTGTTGAACTTTTAGCCTTTGCAACTACACGAATCAATCAAGAGTAAAAGATAAAACTTATGTTTTATGTAAATTAATTAGCTTCCTCAAAATTTGTAGACCTTGTTGCGGTGCATATTTTATTATTTATGAGGCTGAAAGTATGGTAAAGTTGTCATTTGCCCTATACCTACTTTTGGGATAAAATTTTCTTATGAATAGTGAATATGACCTTGGGTGTTAGTTTTTGAGTTCATTTTTTTTCTTTCTCTTTTTCACTAAGGAAAATCTAAAATATTCAAGCTAATTTGCAAAGTTAACTAGCTGAGTTCTATACCGTCTAGAGAAGGCAGAATGTTTTTGGAGACGACATCAGCAGTGTGCTTTATTTAAAATAAGTACATTGTGTTTACAAAGTCATACAGTATGTTTAAGAGAAAAAAGAACATTGCACGGTTGTTTTTGTTATTTAAAAATAAATTGAATTATTTGAAACTGGTTTAAAAAAGGTATAGCGTCAATAACATCATAACAACTGCTTAAATGATTTTGAATAAATTTTTTTTACTCTCGAAGTTCATGGAATGAAAGAATTCTTTGAATGTATCCAAGATCTGTATTAACTTTGGCAGTTTGCATAACATAAAAGATCTTCTTCCAGGTCAAAGTCTTGAAAAGGTAGCTTACTCCTATAGTTGTTTTCAACTTAAAGTATAACCTTTTGTTGGTTTAATTTAAGACTTTTCTTTCAGGCTCAAGGTCATGAGTCTTAAATTAAATAAATTCAAAGGTCGCTTAACAATTTCGGAACATTTTGTTGCTGGCCTTTTTAGAGCTTCGTTACCGTAGTATTGGTTTTAAATTAAAGATATTCTTATGTCATTAGTGTTTAGCAATGTTTTTGGGCATGCCTCACGGCTGACAGCTGGGTCCAAAGAAGCATATGCGGGGAGTCCTATTTTCGACCACCTTTTTGAGCAACTGAGGCCGCATATCGACAATAACAATCAGCGAGCGTTCTAAAGTAAGTCTATTCAATATCAAGTGGCAAAATGTACTGACCACAAATATACCGCCAATTTGATAATCACTAGGAACATTGCTGCCAATATAAAAACCAATCCTCTGAAAAACAGATCGTTTTCTTGTTCTAATGTGTTGCATAGGTTAGGTTATGTTTGGTTAGATGGGGGCATGGGGGGTGCAGCCACAAGTGGCAGCACTTCACTTGGATCTCAATGATCCATTCTGCTCCCCGGGAAACAGCAGATGAGGAAGTGGGAAGATTGGAGAGGTAGACCGAGGTGGACCGAGAGATCCGAGGCCTGCTAAGCTGGACCTAAAATTCTGTTTTTTTTTTCTTGGAAATATCTGGCCAAAGGTTTCTGGAGATCCTGCATGTTTCTAATGATGACTACCTGTCATTGACGATTTTTAGAAAATTGTGTTTGGTTCTGTTTTTTTCTTGTTCTAGTGGCTTTAGAACTGAGATATTCGTTCCGCTGGATTCGAGTGCTCACCCGATTTTAGCCAGCTTATCCGCCATTTCATTCCCAATTATGTCACGATGTCCTGGAACTCAGATTATAGTTACGATGTTACAGCTTTCTACTAATTTGGATTTTGTGATAATAAATGAAATAGCTTTAATGGCCGCCTGTCTGTCTATGAAGATTTCAATATTTTTGTTGATCAAGTTTTACGTAGCCAGGTGTTTTGCGGCTTTAAACACTGCAAGTACTTCTGCTTGGAAGACACTGCAAAAGTCGGGAGCTTTATTGATCTATTCATAGTAGGGTCATCTGAGAAGATACCTGACCCTATTTCTTTTGGAACCATCTATGAAGACGGAAATGTGATTTTCTTTTATACCCTATTTTTCTCCCAGCTTCCTCTTGTCGGAAATACTGTTAGGGCCAGTGGAATGAAATCAGTATGTGGGGGGCGTAGTCTGTTTAAATGTCTATATCGGTATGGTTCATGATGGTTCTATGGTCTGATACGCCTGTTTTCCAATTATTGCATTTTTTGAGTCGCAGTGCGCTTTTGGTCGCCATCTCTTTAGTAAAAAGGTCTAATGGGGGCTAGCGACAGGAAAGTTTCCAGAGCTGTTGTTGGTTTGTTCTCATGGCACTGGTTGAACCAATGCATGCAACCCTTTAGATTAATGTGTTACATGTAATTGACCTGTCTTTTATTCTCTTATCAAAAATGTTCCCATCGTTCAGGACTGAAAACAAGACTATGATTCATATAAAGTGAATTCCAAATTTTATTAAATAATAAATAACAACAATAATAAATAACCGGAGCCGTTTATATAATCTACTAGAACAAGTGTTAAATGTGCACTTGAAACTTTTTTTTGTTTGAAATTTAAGTCTAAACTCAAAATAGACACATAGCATATCAAAAAGCACGTTTGAAAAATTTACACATTCAGATTGTGTAAATAAACAATGAGTCACAGAAGTTGTTATTTATTGAAGAAACAATTATGCCGACCGACGACGTGATGCTTTTTCTTATTCTGGATTTGTTGGTATTTTAATGACCACGGTCGTATACATTCATTAAAGTAAAGGTAATTTATTTACCTAAAAGAAAGACCCAAGTGTGAAGTTTAGTACTTATATGATTTAGGAAGTACTAAGCTTATTCTTGGCTTTTATCTTGTGAACGTTTTGTATCACTTTTTATAAAACTTTTCCTTGGGTGCTATTGTATTCCTTTCAACTAACCTTTCACATAAAAAAAACATTATTTCTTCAACAACAATCATCCGTTGTTTGTCTTCAAATCAGAAGCATTTACATATTTACTTATTCTAGATTGAAGATATGTTACTCATGTGGGCTCACCTACCTATACCTAGGTCAATCTTTTTTTTTTTTAGAAATTCTTAAATACAAAAAAGTAAACAAGGTTAAAGTTGAAATAGTCTAAACTAGTCCAAAATTTATACGAGTGACTACTGACCTTTTAAGTGCAGAAATTATTTCACTTTTTTTCTTTTTGGTCAAGTTCATGTATCGTAACAATAACACTGCAGTTAAATTTTGTAAGGACGGCAAATGTCTGCGAATGTGATTCATACAACACAAAAAGTTCATTTAAGTTTTGCTCACGTCAAGGAAGATAAGCAGACATAAGTATTCCTGCTCCAACTTCTTGGTCTCTCTAAATAAATAAATAAAAATCAATACAGAATATACGAAAAACACGTAATATAATACCCGCAAAATAAGCGAATAAGACGATAGCAATAGCAATACACCTAGAGCATTGAGTATAGTAGACTTGTGATAAATAAAAGTAGGACACATATCCAGCGACTAGCGGCAACAGCTGACTCACCGTTGCTATAACCGCAGCCCTGAGAGCAATAGCAAATTACGAAACCAATTTATTTATTCGACTGGCTGGGAAGCGTGCTACATTCGAACAAACTGCAGAGAAAATAAATCTAAAGAACTCTTCGTTCGTGGTGCTCCGCTTGAAAGCAGTTTGCGGTTCATTCACACTGTTGCTGCTGTCAATTTGAAATCCGTAATTTAAAAAAAAGTTATATGTACGTATTAGAATAATGGAAGTACCCGCCACATTTGCCATTGAATTCCAATGAAGCTACAAACACTGAGGCTATATGTGGTGTGCTGCAGCTGCAACCAATGCTGGTGGGGTTTTCTTTTTGCAGCACACATTGTTTTACTGTGATAAACAAATTAAGTTAACTCAATACAATACTAAGCAAAACAGAAATAATAAAGAAAATATCTTCGTTAATTGTTTGAATTTAAATTGGGCGGTTCTTTGCATTGACTTAACCGGTTTGGTATTTTTAATTGCAAAAATTAAAATTAAAAAAAAGCTCAGGCGTATGTTGTTTTTCCTCTCAGCCGTGTAATTGGAATTAAAGAGCAACAAATTGAAATGAATACTACGTGTGGCAGTGGGGAATTTTTTGTGAGCAGTTATAATAAAGATTCAAGCCTTTAGTCATTCTGGGTTTTAAATTTATTTTTTTAACTGTTAAAGTCAACGATAGGTAATTAGGAATTCGTTGTGTATTGAAGTTTATTTGCCTCGCAGTTTAGTTTATATCTAGACATTTATTAAACACTTATGTCAGCCGAAAGCCTCTATAGCTAGTGAAATATTTGTAATTATAATTGTAAATTTATTTAAGTTATAATAAATATTAATAATAAAATAATAATAATAATAATCTATGTTCATAAATTTAATTTTTAAGATTTTTAGTTTGGATAGGAAGTTACAAGCCTCTTATAATTGTTCCTTTATGCTTATTTATTTTTTGAAGACATTTTTGAACATTAATTTAAAAAGAAAAGTTTCAAAAGTAAGGAAATGCTGACTGGTGATTGAAGATATAACCCTTTGGAATATAGATTGAAACCTAAGACCTAACTACAGCTCATTATACTGAGCGATTCCGCGATCATTCATTTTCAAACCTGCAGAGATCAGTGTTACTCACAAGAACCACTGAACGAACCATCTTCTTCTCCATACATTGTCTTCGCATACCGGACCAAAGATCATTCGGATAATTTTTCTTTCGAAACGACCAAGGGTTTCCTCATCCGCTTTCGATAAGGTCCATGCTTCCGCGATGTAAAGTAGGACTGTGATGATCAAGGTCTTATGCAGGGCTACCTTGGTTTTTCTGGAGTGTGTTTTGTTTCTCAATTACCTTCTTAACCCAAAGAAGCAACGGTTGGCAAGAGTTATTTTCCGTTTGATCTCCGCACTGATGTTGTTTTCAGTGTCTATAGCGGATCCTAACTAGATGAAGTCCTGTACTACCTCGAAGTTATATCTGTCTATTTTGACGTTTTGTCCAATTCGTCGATGTTCTGTGTCCCTGTTTGATGACAGCGCATATACTTCGTTTCGCCCTCATTAACCATCAAACCCATTTTTGCCGTTTCCGTTTCAATACTAGCAAAAGTACCTATGACGTCACGCTTTTTTCTTCGCATTATGTCAATATCGTCTGCGTAGGCGAGTAATTGTACAGACTTTTGAAAGATTGTTCCCCTGGTGTTGACGTTTTAGTTTTGTAAAAACTTTTCAAAAATGATGTTAAGGAAATCGCATGACAGTTTGTCGCCTTGCCTAAAACCTTTTTGGACATCAAAGGTCTCGGTGAGTTCTATACCGACCTTGACGGAGCAGCGTGAATTCTGCAAAGTCATCCTGCATAGTCGTACGAGTTTTGCAGGCATGTCGAAACTAGACATGGCTCTGTACAGCTCGTCTCTTTAAATACTGTCATACGCGGCCTTGAAATCGATAACAAGATGGTGTATATCGATATTATATTCTCGGGCTTTTTCCAAGATCTGCCGTAATGTGAAAATTTGGTCTATTGTGGACTTCTCTGGTCTAAAACCACATTAACCACCTATTAAGTTGTTAACGTGGGGTTTCAGACGTTCAAATATACAGCAGACAAGATCTTGTAAGAGACGTCAAGCAGGCTTATCCCTGTATAATTGGCGTAATTGTGAGGGATTGTATGCAGATCAGCTGGTGCATACTCCTTTCCAACTGATATTCAGCTGCCTTGAAAAGTTCGGCATCAAGGCCATCTGCATCTGCAGTCTTATTTGATTTGAGTTTGCATATGGCAAACTTTACTTCTTCTAGGTCAGGAGGACTGCATTCGTGATCATCGTCCAGACTTGAGTTCGGGGCTTGCCACCTGGCAGGATCTTTTTACCTTTTGGTAAAACTTCCGAATATCGTCCCTGTCATGGCACCTCTTAATTTCCTCAAACGAACGTCTCTCATGCTGCTTCTTTTTCTTTTTGAGAATTCGGTGTTCTTCTCTTCTTTTTTCCTTGATTTAAAATTAGGGTAAGAAATTATAAATGATTTCACATTCTGGCTGTTTAGAGTAGAATAAATGTAACTAGGCATAGAGTAAAGGCTCAGCATTTTGTAGCATTCGAAGTTCTATTTAAGTATTTTCTTTACTATTTAGTAAGACTAACCATATGCTTCCTATATTAAATTTATTTTTTTCTTTCTCTTTATAGGTGGATTTGCAATGGTGTTTCTGGCAAAAGCCAACTCAGGCAATGCTAAGTACGCCCTCAAACGTATGTATGTTAATAACGAGCATGATCTGAATGTAGCCAAGCGAGAAATTCAAATATCTGTAAGTAAAATGTATTTCAATACCGTGCATCCAATTTATCAATCTAATTTTTTTCCTCCCGCTAACAGAGCAATTTGAACGGCCACAAAAATATAATAGGGTATGTCGACTCAAGCATCACTCATACTGGCAACGGAGTTTGTGAGGTTCTACTCTTGATGCCTTACTGCAAGCATCACATGCTGGCCATGATGAATGCAAGGTGACATAAATAAGTTGTATACCTTAACATGCATAAGTAACACATGCGATATATTTTATTTTCAGATTGCAGGTTGGCTTCACTGAACCAGAAGTCTTGACTATATTCTGTGATATCGCTGAGGCAGTCTCACGATTGCACTACTGTCAGACACCAATCATACATCGCGATCTCAAGGTAGAGAATATACTGCAGAATGACGCTGGAAATTTTGTATTGTGTGATTTTGGATCTGCAACTGCTAAGGTCTTAAATCCTACTACACATGGTGTTACAGCAGTAGAAGAAGAAATCCAAAAGTACACTACATTGTCCTATCGATCGCCTGAAATGATTGATTTATATAGTGGAAAGCCCATTACAACAAAAGCAGATATTTGGGCGTTGGGCTGTCTACTGTATAAATTGTGTTTCTTCAATTTGCCTTTTGGCGAAAGCACATTGGCAATTCAGAGTGGTAACTTTTGGATTCCAGACAATTCGAAATACACAAAAGGGATGCACCAGCTAATTAAATTTATGCTCGAACCAGACATGGAAAAGCGTCCCAACATATTTCAAGTATGTGAGATAGCATTCAAGTTGTCAGGCAAAGAGAATCCGGTACAAAATTTGCACGTAAGTGTTTTAATTTTTTATTTCCTCTTAACGACACTGGTTGCGTTAAATTTATTATGGTTTCGTGTTCAACATAATTTAGATTTCATTCATGTTACTTTTTATTATTAATCAAAGTGATTGAACAAAGAGGATAGTTTTAATTGGCTTTCATTGCTTGGATAAAGTCTCTTTGATTTGGTTGTAACTTGTTTTATTCAGATGATGTTAGTTTTGTCATTGAAATGAGGATTCTTTGTTTTGTATTAATTGGCTTTGAAGTAATGAATCAACTTTCTTTATTTTTTTACTGACAATCTGAGCAGCAGAAGGTTAAGATTGGATACGTGTATAGTTCTTATGATGTTTTTCCAGGAGATTTTTTGTGCAGTCGACAAATAGGTTTCATATCTAAAATTTTATTGCAAAAGTACATATTATAATATGTACTTGTTTTACTACATGTTCAATTGAATTGTTTGCTGGAAATTTAAAAATGCTTTCCATTTCTCTTAGAAATCTCCTTTACCTATACTGGAACAACTGACAGTGCCTCCTTTTGAATCCGAATTCAAACGTCTCCATAATGCTGGCTCTGTCAAAGTTAAGCCGCAAAGTGTACCTATAGTGGAAGCTGGAACTAGTGTTGCCCCTCGACAGCGACCCAAAGGCAGCTCAGCACACAGTCAACTCCCACTTTCATTGGGTCTACCACCTAGTCCTTCGCCACGCAACAATATAACATCACCACAACCTGTTGTCGAACAGTTTCAAGCTAATTTTCCAGTAATAACCGCCCCATCCCAAGCAGCTGTACCACAAATTCCAGCTCCGCAAGCTCCGCAACCAGCAGTCACTACACCAGTGCAAGCTATTCAACAGACAATACCGACAGCACACGCACAGGCACCTCCTCCTACTGGCAACAAAGCTAATTTGGATAGTCTCTTTGAATCGCCCTTTCCAGATCCATTCAGTGAGGCTGCCAGTATCGCTGAATCAGTTGCTTCTATTGAGAGTTCGCTCCCAGAACAGCCGATGTCACTTCCACAAGATATGATTGCCGCTTTAGGAACTCCGACAAAAACGATGCTCACACCACCCAAATCATCCGGTGGTCATAGGCGAAATGTTAGCGATACCTCGGCTTTCAATAAGTAAGTATGGTTTTTCTGATTCGCCCCGCAAACATGTCCTTTCAAAAAACTTTCCATTTTTTTACTTTTTCTTTAATTTCCAATTCATTTTTGTTTCTTATTTGTTTTTTTTTTGTCGCTGTGCCTGCTAAAATGAACCGACCCGTCCGCCTGTTTTTTGATTAAATCCCTCACCCAGAACATTTGCAAACGAAACTTCCCAGTTCCTTGCCCCATACGATCAATCTGTGAAGAGCCGTAGTGGTAACGTTGAATCACCACCCAATAGTGCTGGTGGTGGGAGCCAAGGATCGAACACAGGGCTATTCCTTTCCGAACAGAATATGGCCAATGCACGCTTGCTATCGCAATCGATTTCTGCTTCCATTTCCAATACAGAGCTTTCTAGTTTGCCAGCTAATACGACAGGAACCTCGTTAGAATCAGCTGCAGCAACTGCTTGTGCTTCGCTCACTTTGGAAGCGCGCGTCGACGCTTGGAATCCATTCGAGGAACAGCCATTCAGTCAAATGACTGAAGATCATATTTTTGAAGTGGAATTTGACAAGATTCGTCAACGTGGGAGTCAAGGAAGTAAGCTTAAAAATCTTTTTCGTACTAATTTTTTGATTTTCAATATAATTTTTTTTTTTTTATAGGTATAACTGCTAAATCAGGTTCAACAGCATCGACATTGACACCGACTGAGAATAATCATTGTAGTAGCACTCAAATACAATCGACACCTATTCCTGTTGTACCTGTTGCACCAGTGATCACCGCAGGAGTCCCTATTGCAGCACAAGTAGCAGCTCCAATCGCTATAGGTGGTGGTAGTGGAGCAGCTATTAATGCAGCCATACCAGAAGACCCGTTTGGGTCGGCCCCATTCAGCTTGCCGCCTGGATTGCGTGAAAAAGCCTCAGCACTGAGAAAAACTGGAGGTAAAGCATGAAATTTCTTTTATTTTAAAATTTGTATTAGCATAACTTAGAAATCGCACACGCAGAGGATATAGATGCCGTCGTGTTGAACACCGAGTGTAATGCAGACGAGGAGTAGTTACATTTAATTCTAGTTGTAAAATCTTCCAACTTCTGGAGAACCCATTAGTCTTCAGAAAATAATATAAAATCGTATTCTCATCAATGTTGTGGGTTATTCGAACAAGAATTTTTCAAAAAGATTTGTGCCAGCAATTCGGAGATGCCGTTTATTGACTTAATTAAATCAAGCTAGTCTTCTGAAAATTGTAGATAAAAATAACGTTAAATGTTTTGTGTGTGCTGTTTCTTGTGGTAGTTGGTGTATTATTATCCTCATTGGTGGAGGAGTGGTTTAATTATTATACATGAAATCTTAAAGCAATATATTGTAGATGAGTAGTTTTGATAAAATGTATCTTGTTGACAATGACCACAATGCCTCACTTGCTATAACTAACGCTTCTTTTAAAATACATATATATTGCCATGTGTCGTGCTCACATACAGAAAAGAGTGAGAGTAAACATCTAAATACTACAGGAAATTTTTCTGGAAAAGTTGTTAACATTTTTTAAATTTTGATTTGATTTTTTTATACTGCCGGGAATGTTTTACAGGATCATTGAACTCTTTTTTATTTTATTAGTAAAAAGTTAATATGCAAAAGTATAGAAGGAAAGACTGACGGCTGCACAAATCTGCTAAAAGTTCTTGCAACAATGAACCACAAATAAAAAATACGCTCATGTAGTTTACAGTCAAAAATAGCAGTGTAGACAATAAAAGTGTTGTTCTACGATAAAAATAAATTCAGATGACTAACCATTTTGTTTTTGTTCTATGTAGTGTACTTAAAGCTCTCCTCTGTCAGGATGTTTCAACAATACGCAAATAAGAAAAATAATTGAAAAAATAAATTTCACAAAGTATCCTAATAGAAAAATTAAAACAAACAAATGTTTAAATATATTTATATAATTATTAATGTAAATACGGGAAGAAATGATGACAACTTTGTAATGGACGGATTGTATCTTTTTAAACTAATTTGTATATTTACTATTTGTTTATTTCTAAGTAAAAGTTTTGTTTTTTATTATGTTCGATTTGAAAATTAACTAATCCATTTTCACGCATACAAACTACTAACATAATATTCTGTACTATTGGTCTATCCTGTTTCAGGTTTTCTATACTAATATGTGTTGTATAAATCTAAAATTGGTTCTTTTGTTTGTTTACTGTATGTAGGAGTTAGAAAGTATGTACATATATACAATGAACTACGCAATTGAGCGCTATTAAAATCTAAGTGCTCCAATTAGTTTTTAAAAGGATCAACATGGCTGGATCGAGTTGTCTTTTGTACCTAACCTACTTTGTTTACTCATATTCAGAGTCATCCATTTTAGCAACATAGTAAAATTCATTAAAGGACATTCATCAACTAGCCTTAACCCTAAGCTGTTATGACAAAGTCAAATCACACAGTATATTTTACTAGCTTTAGATTCAGACTTCGATTCAAGAAAACCCCATTAAAGCTTCTTGGTTAAATTGTATATAAACCAATCATCTGCTTGTCGAAGGTCCGATTCCTTACGGTTTTGTTGTTGTTGAGGTTCGTGGAAGTTTGTGTCTCGGATTACACATCGAATTTGTGGCATTGTCTTACCAAATCTGCTGTTTTTTCAACGCAGTTACCCGTAGAAGCAAAAATTAGTGGTAACAACTAGTTTCTATCGCATTCAATCATCGCCTCTTCATCTTGTGATTTGTAAAAGCATTCATTCTGAGAACTTTTGTTCAATTTTAACCCTTTTTATTGTTATTGATCTAGAGCCAGCACGAGTTGGTGTGGAAATGTAACCAGGGGTACCAGCACGTAATCGAGGATTGTTCATGTAATCGAATGTTGGCACCACCTATTCTGAATCAATCGAGTTTTCTCGAAAACTAACAATAAATCCATCAATAAAAAACAAATTGAAAAAGAAAAACATTCATGTGTCACCATGACTTAGCAAAGGGAACCCTCAAAAAAGGTCTCAAAATAAGAATGTGAGTGCCATCAACACAGCCTACTATTCCTGGTAACTTGAATTTACTATACTCCTCGCTTTCTTGAAATTTTGAACTATCGAACTTTGTCCATTGAGAAAAAAATTTGTTTTCCAAAACAAGCAACTTATTTCGGAAGAACTTTGACACTGTTGTTTATGACATCCCTAGTAACAAAATTGTTCCGACATTCGCTTGGTAAATTCTACTGGCTAGGAGAACTTGTGGAACCGTATCTTGCTGCGGAGATGACGGACTGAATATCTTTTTATCTGTTTTCAGTAAAACTTCCAATATCTTGCTTTTGCCCTCTTATATTTCGATATGCCAGTTTATTTTCTTTATCTAGTATGATTCTGCTTAATTTTTATCTACCATTGTGTTTCTAACAAGTTAATTGCACACCTTGATCAAATTACTGTTAGGCTAAAGGTTCGGTTTTCGAAGCCCTATTTTTGGTTCGTTGGGAGGACTAAATACGGTTGGTGATAATTGATAAATAGTTTTCATTACTTGAATGTTCTTTTAATGACCCTGACCCTGGACTATAAATTGTGTGTCTCTTTTTATTTTAAACCCTTATTTCTAATTTTTACATAAATTGAATATTTGGTTTTATTTTAAAACCTAATTTTTTTTATTTAAATATTTGAACCATAATGTAGGTATAAAGCATGTTATAGCCTCATCCTCAAGCAAACGCCGTCATCATCACAAAGCAAAAACATCCTTTTTGCGTAGTAGGATTGTACACACATAACTTCCTAAAATTTCGTCTGAACAATTTTGATTGTACAAAACCAACAAGATATTAATTGCAAGTTCAATCTCTATTTAAATTAAAAGCATATAAATATATGAATATTTTATTACAAAAAGGTTTGTACATAAATAAATAACTAATATTTTTCAGTCAAGTGTACAAGTTTGAGTGTCATATAAAAATTTTAGCAAAAAGCAAAACTTTCCTTATTTCAATTAAAAATACATAATATGTCTAGTTATGTAATAAAATTGCTTATATAGTTCTATCAGTTGAACATACCATTGGGTCGTAACAATAAGTTTTTAATTAAATATTGTCAAATGCATATATTGAAAAATTTACTCTATAAGATATGAATTATTATTAAAAACAGATATAATAAATATATTTATTTTAAAGATCAAATAAAATGCAAAAATATATATATTATGATGAATGAATATTGTGGCACAATTGAATTTTAATTTTCTTTGTATATCCATTGCATTGCCTTTGATTTTCCTGCATTTTAACATTCTTATTTCACATTTTTCTTTCACGTATTCACTAAAAATTGGTAGATGATCTCTTGTGTTTCTCTTTCTTTAATTTTTATTGTCTGGAGCAATGAGAGGCACGTTTTATGCCTCAAATATACAAGAGAGAAAAACACATAAAAGAATAACGTGTCGGTGGTGGTGATCTATAATCGTAGCTTTTTCTCTCTCCCGCTCTTTTATTGTCTAATTCTATAGACACAATCAATAAATGCTTAGTAGTTGATAAAACACACTTATAAAATAAACAAATCAAAAACACTCACCCAATTTTTATACTGCATAAAAGTCCTCGATTTATTTCAGCTCATCGTGGGAGCGGTGGTGCTGTTAATGTTCCACCAGCTTGTGGTACTACATCTTCAACATCATCTAAGTGGCTTCTTTCACCAACGTTGGAGGTGATTTCTAGCGAAGAGAAAGCTTCTTTGCTGAATAACTTACGATCTGACTCGGAGCGCGATGGAGAAAGCACAACTGTTGCCGGAAGTTATGTAAAAATTCCGTTGGAAGACCGCAATAAGTATGAAAAACTAAGGAGCAATGACAATCCAACTTCGGATGACTCAGACTCAGAGTTTTTCAATGAAGATTATGGATGCAGTAAGAAGACTATTTTTAAGCAAATCGTTGCAAACAACATTCCAGAGAAGATCCACAAAATCCAACAGGCAGCTTACCATAAAGTGGATAAGACTCAAATTAAAGTTCCAATTGTAAAAAAGTTGAGATCTTCGTCTAAATCAAAGAATTCGACACAACAAACAGCATCTTCAACGGCAAATGAGAAGAAACGAAGCTCAGAACCTTCTGTTGATGGCAACAGTAAAAAATCTTCAGAACGTGACGAGGATGCTGATTCAATTGGATCGGCTAGTGATTTGCGTGCTGAAGATGACGATTTCTTTGACGAAAACAATATGAATTCGGCAAATAGATTTAAGAAGCCTGTTATGGACGATGGTATTAGTGAAAGTGTGAAAACATGCAGTTCATCGGCCTATCACGCTGAATGCGAAAGCGTAACAACCCATGAAGACGATGTTAGTCGGGTTGTAGTGAAAGTTCGCCTGAGGAAGAAGGATCGTATGAGCGAAACAAACAATGTCATAAACCAGAACGAGCTTAGCCCATCTTCGAATGATTTTTTACATAAGTTTGGTGATAAGCCTCTTCTGCTAGACGATGAGCTTGATTATGGGTCTGGGGATAGTGATTCGAAGGGAAAAAGTGAAGAATCTCCAGAAGCACCAAACGAAGAAGAAGAGTTGGATGTTTTTGCCATGGCACCATTCAAAATGCCTGTAGCACTGCCGAAGAAAAAGAAGATTCGAGCAAATAGCCTTCCTGTGGTCGATGTAAATAAGAAAGAGGAAGAGATATGGACCTCAACTCCAATCAAAGAAGGAATCCGTCAAGGAAAACGAAACTCGTTTGTCACATACTTAACGGAGGCTCCGGCCATTCCAGGACCTCCGGTGGCTGTGCGTCCATCGACACTTACACCAAAACCCCGAGTGCAGACCCAATTCGATGAATTTAATGAACCTGTTTTTAATCCTTTTATTGAGGGAATAGCACCGATGATGCCGCCTCCAACCATTCCTCCCAAACCAAAAGTTGCTGCAGCATGTAAAATCCAGAGTTCTTCCGACTTTGGTGTTGTCACAGTGATATCGGCACAGCCGTTGACAGCAGAAACATCATCGACCAATGGACGTGATCTGTTTGGCTCGGAACCTTTTCCACAGGTAATTAATAAATGTGTCACTCCCGTAAGTCAGTTCACACCCGATCCGGTCCAGCTCGTCACTGTAAACCACTCGATAATAATAAATAAAACCCCTGAACCAACTCCACTTGTACACCATCAGCAACAGCAGCAACTTGTTCAGGCAACTCCTTCCACATCCTCTACCAACATTCAGTATACTGGTTTTCCTGTCTCTAGTGCTCTCAAAACCCCACAAGACTTTTATCCAATCGCCGATAGTGACTTTGTTCAAATCAACCAAGAGCACTGCTCTGATTTTACCCCGGACGATGAAGAAGAACCTGTGGTAGCCACATCAAGTGGTGGTGGTAGTAGTAGTTCCTCAAAACCGAAAAAAGAAAAGTCCCATTTGGGCGTTCGAACTCTGCCGGCTAAGATCTCTCAAAAAGTCAAATCAAATGTAGGCACTTATAAGAAAGTTTCTTCTTCAAAAAGCAAGAAACAGTCCTACAACAATGACGACGAAGAAGCCGGTTACTTCAAGTCGAACACTATTCAAAGCTCCAAGGCGGGCTTTAGTAATATGAGCTTCGAGGATTTCCCATCTGATCAAGAAATTGACCGCATGTCGAAAACAATTCCTTTCGAAGTGGTTCGCAATGAAAAAATGCTCCTCGAAGCCGAAAAAAAATTCGGCTCTTTAAAAAGGCGGAGTAATCTGTTCTCCTAGAAGCGAATTTTCGAGACTAAAAAGTCTTTGAAGAAAGAATTTAAGCAAGTGTTGCAAAAATACTTTTAAGAAACAAACAAACCAATGATACTCGATAAATCGCGTATCGATAAAGGTATTTATCAAATATAGGGCTTTGTGTGTTGGAAAGAAAGTTATGAAACTTCAAACGTGTCAATTAAAAGAAATACCTTTAAACAAAAACAAATAATTTGAAATTGTGACGAAAGACTGAGAGAAAACGATAAAATAAATATTTTATGGGAATTTAAATAAAAACAAATGCAATAAAACGAAACTAAACTAATCGGAGCTTAAACCCCAATGAATGATTTTAAGCCCTATGTCTTTGTTCCCTTCTCAAATGTTATGTTCCGTTGTTGTAAAAATTGTTAAATTTTAAGATTGTATTTTAATACATTTTTTTTTTCAGAATTTTTAAGTGACAAAATGAAAAACAAATTTATATACATACATACAACTAAACTCACAAAAACAAAATGATGTACACAAGAAATATTATACAACAAATGGCGATAAATGAAATATTTTTAGAAGAACTTATCAAATACTATGCATGTAAGATCGAAGTGTTAAAAGCTTTGCTATATAATTGAATAAATAAATTAGTGAAATTTTGGGTAAAAGATATCAACTAAGTAACTTGAGGCATGAAATGCAATGTTTTTTTTTTTTGTCATTTATCAATTGTGATTTTTTCACAATTTTTTAAAAGATTTCTGCGTGCTCCCCAGTAGTTATTTCTGTCTGTCTTGTATTTCAAGATATTTGCTCATCACTTCAGAAAAGGAGAGGTATCTTTCTATTAAGTAGAGTATTATCTTAAGAAGAATTTAGTCTGGTTTTCAAGTCAAACGTGATTTTGAATTATAACCTTATTACACTCAAATAATACCCCGTTATACTTATTTTTGTTTTGTTAAGTAAAATAAATCATACGTTTGGTAAACAAGTAAGCGAAGGGACGCTAGCAAAAACAAATTGAAGATGTTTAAATTAAGCTAGTTCGATTGTTACTTTGAAACTAGAATAGGCGGTACTTTGTTTTCTGCTTTGCAAATTAACAACCGGATTTTTGAGAAGGGTTAGAGAAAAGTACTTCCAGTTTGAAATCTTCACCAATGACTATGATGACTAATGATTCCCAATACCTTTTGTTATAAATCTGAAAATAGTTTTTTGTTTTGGGAAAAGCATACTTTACTAAAGCAGACCTACAAAAACACATTTGCATTTCACTTTGTTAAACAAAACCATTCAATTCTAAGTGAATCCAAAATAGACAGTTTTATATAAAACTACCCTTTGAATCAGTCTAGACTGTTGTAATAGAAATCGAAATTTAATGTGACCAATTAAGTTCTTAATATTTCGATCTTTAATTATAAAACTATGCATAGCAAAAATCTTTGTATTGTATTTGCATCAAACCATTGCGTTAATAACTATAAACAAGACACAGCAAAAGAAAAAAATTATGATGCTTTTATAAAAAATATATTCTAGGTTAACAATTGTTTCTCAGTTTGTATTTTTTGTTTTACACTTTCGTCTAAAGAGTTAAAACAAACTTAAAGCACACAATGTAGTAGAGATGATAGCATTTGATTAGTTTGTAAACAACAAATGATTTGTGATTTTTGCGAATTATATATTTTTATATACAAATATTATGTATTACTTATTTTAAGTATTTTCTACACAAAAACCCTTAGTTTAAAACAAAACAACATTCCTTTTTGGAGCAAGTTAAAGAAAAAAAAAAAGAACCACACTCGTCCACTTACAATAAAATACAAACAAAAGGGAGAACTGCTTCAAAAGCACACGCAAAATAAAATTCAGGTAATTGTTTACACTTAAAATTAGTAACAAATAAATGCAAGTTCTTTTAAACAATAATCTCTACGTCTTATGTATAGCTCACAACGAAATGCTAATATTTTGGTGTTTGAAATATTTTTTTTTTTTTTTTTAAAGACTATTTGTATCTATCATGCTATATCATTACTCAATCAAATAAATAAAAAAATCTAAACAAAGCATTATTACACTTTGATGATAAAAAAAGAGAATAGAATAGAGTATGTACTAAAATAAGTAAGAAGGAAAATTATAAATACCTTTATATTGTTACAACTCATTATATACATATAAAATTAATATATTATATACATAAAATATTAAAAGATATTGTATCATAGTTATTATTCAGTTATTTATGTATTATTAAACAAATTAAACATTATTTATTGGAAACAAAAAAATATACGACTAAGCATTTATTGAACCCGTTGCATTTTTTGAACTTCTGCTAAACGTAAAAAGATCAATACCGTACGAGTTTTAAACTAATTTTTTTAATGGTTTTTTTGTTACCTCGAAGGTTTTTTTGATTTTACTTTTCTTCATGGAGAGAAGCTTTTTCATGCAGCATAGCACATGTCATTATCATTTCAGTTGTTTGGATAAGAGATAATTATCGCTTAAAATTAAAACAGAAACTCTTAATAAGATCCTTTTACCTACAAAGTTAACAAAATTGAGTGGATATGTTTCCAACTTTCGTTTCGAAAATAAATGAATTTCTATTTCAACTATGGCGTAGTGGAAATGATGAGGTAATACTCAACTCCTTAATTATTTCACAGCATTGCAGATTAAGTTATAATACAAAGCTTGTCCGAGTGTTAACATTGGTAAGTTCTATTTTAAACTAACCGAAAGTTTATAGTAATAATTGCAAGTGTTTATTTATTGATAGTCAGTAAAATTTGACAATCAATAGAAATTTTGTTCTTTTATGGTTGTCTATTGATAAATTTCCATCGATTGTAAAGGGTCTGCCTGTACTTAGCTTTAGCAAAGAAACCTAAAGCACCTTCCAATATCAATTTAAATCCTATTTTCGTTAGCCGATACGAAAAAGACTTCACATCCTATAGCTGTGTATTCTTTATATAACTCCTTCAAAATTGATAGACATCAGACAATTTGATATATAATACCGAATCAATGAACATAGTCGATTACAATAGGTCGCAAATAAGCGACATTAAAATATTTGATCAAAACTTCTGATGGTTATAAACCACAATACTACCTAACAAATTTCGTTGATAAGAAACAAATTAATCAAGTAAGTATCGTATTGATATTTGATAGCTAAAATATGGCACTAAGACTTTATAATGTTATGAGGTCTTAAAAAGCTTTACATTTCAGGCTACCAGCGCTATTTCGCTCGATCTAAAACTGTAGTTAGCTAATTAGATAAAAATATTTACTTCATGATGTCTTCATGATGATTGCATGCAGAACAAAAAGTAACTCGACGGCCACAAGACAACGGCGACGCCTAAGAAAAAATAAATTAATAAATGGGGTGGGGAAACAGAGCGCCATGGCCTAGCGCATTTCTCACAACCATGCCTTGTGAGGGAATGCAAGGGACCTACAGTTCCGAACGGCTAATCGAGAAATAGCATTTCATGGCAATAAATTTACTAACGGAGGACTTGGCAATTTCTTGCGAAAGGCGATACCCGTGGAAAAATATTGTTGCCTTTGTTGGGATGCGAATCAAGAACCTCTGGGTTAATAGCAGATATAGTAAACATAACGTCACGGGCCTCAAAAATGAAGGTTACCAAAAAAAAATTGCAGTACAAACACGTTCTTAACAAAAACAGCAAAGTATGCGCCACCCTAATTACTGTAATGCGCTAAGATTCTTTTTTGTATGTGTATATAGCATGCAATGTCTTTTCGTCAACTCAACAGTTCTTTAATTTTTGAATTTAAAATAAAAACGTCTTTTTGCTCGGTCATCTATTTTCTCGAGTCTCGACTAGCTTTCACTTTTTTACAACAAGAGAAAGCTTTTTGTTTCAATGACATTTCTTGCGCTGGCTTTTACTTCATTGTCAAAATTTGTCTTGACTGCGTAGTGTCTAGTAGTGTGTGCAACAATAAATTTTACATCCGCAGTGCAGAGTTTATTTTTCTGTCCACAAAACCGTACATTAATAAATTATTTAACGGATAAGGACAGGAATAAAAGTCCACTTCATCTTCATTTCATCAAAAACATGAATAATAAAAGTGTTCTTGTTAAATGCGGAGGATTTTCAACACAGCTATCGAAGCACGTCAATGAAGCCATCGACGGTGATCCTCTTTGGAGTGCACGCTACGACAACACCAATCCTGAGGCAGTTATCCGAACTCATTTGGATTTCCTTGAAAGTAAGTAATAGTCAGATTGGCTTGCAGTAGATAGAAATGTTGCAATCATAGTTTCTTACGTGTTCATTATGAGGTTGTGTCACTACGTGCCCGTAGATAAAAACTCAATAAACAAAGCTGAATGTGCATATGCGAACGTAATTTAGCTGTCTCATTCATACAATTTCACTGAAAAAAAAGAACTATTGTTCGTCACAGGCACAAGGTCATAGCGACACTTTTTTGTTTTTTAAATTGCCCTACAAAGCTCTTTTGTTTAAGTTTTCTGAATAAATTATTAATATGCCATGTTGTTGGAAAAAGATTATATTTTTAAAATTAACCGTCAAACATAATGGTTAATAAAAAGATGTTTTCATTTGTGTAGATGGCGCTGACATCATTCTTTCGAATACCTATCAAGCGAGTGTGGAGGGATTTATGAAACATTTGAATTTGACCAGAGATGAAAGCATTGAACTTATGAGAAAAAGTGTCCGATTGGCGAAACAAGCTAGAGACACATTTTTGGATACAAGGGGGACAAAGACAGATGGTTCAGGTATGTAAGTTATGTTAAATATTTGAGTTGTTAGCGTCAGGGTTTTTGCTGGTTCAAGGTTATAACCCCCATATTAAAACCTAATTGAAAGAAAATAAGATAATAATTACTTTAAAAGAAAACAAGAAAGGCAAGTTGAGACTAAAGTAGGCAGTAGTTTATTCAATATGTTCAAATGAATACTACTTCTAAAGACTCGCATTCAATTATACATAACAGCTTTCTTTTAAAAACAAACTTGTGGTTTGGTTTTCATAGTAGAGACCTATGCAATGGGCATTGTTTGAAGACTAATACAGTTTGTATAGCTGCTATGGTTGGCAAAGAAGTAAATGGCAAATAGGTTTGCAGTTGCAAACTGTCACGGCACCAGACAAATTTTACATCATTATTGTTTTGTTTTACAATAGAATGAGAGTTAAGTAGAAGTTTAAAGTGTTGAATAGCGATACTACCGATATTTTGTAGTTGGGGGTAGAAAAGTGTTACACTTTTGCAACGATACAGCGATACAAGGTCAATTATATTGTATCGTGAAAAACCCTATTATTTTCATTAAAAACAACACATACCATGCTTAAAATATCAATTGAACGTCATAGTAGGGTTGAAAGTTCCAAAATTCGCAATAATACTTAAAAAGATATTATATGAACTAGTTTTTTGTTTTTTAAAAGCATTGTATTGAGTTCTGATAATTTGTGAGTGAGTTTATGCGTTGATAAAACAAAAATAAAATAAGTTCATTTATCGTTTTATAAAAGGATTGCCTCTGATAATGGGATCTATTGGACCTTATGGTGCCCATTTGTGCGATAAATCAGAATACAGGGGTAGTTACGCGGAAAACGTTACATGTGATGTTATTCGTGATTGGCATAGAGTACGAATTAAAGCTTGCTTGACTGAAGGCGTCGACGGACTAGCAATTGAAACAATTCCTTGCCAAGTAAGTTTGCCAAATTGAGAAAATGTCCTCTTTTCCCAATATGGAGCTTTTATGTCAAATATCTATTGATTTGTACATTGCTCCAAAGCAGATAGTTCTTTAGATAACATAATTTTATTTATTGAATATATAGAAAGAAGCTGAGACAATAGTTGACCTGCTTTGTGATGAGTTTCCTGAGGCCAAATTTTGGGTTTCCTTCCAATGCAAAGTATGTCGAATATTCTTAGTTTTCTATGTGCAGGTTCAAATTTTCAAACTTCACAGGATAAAGAACACCTTGCCCACGGGCAAAGATTCGAGGAAGCCTACTTGTCTATAAAGCAAAGACTTGAAGAAAAATCAGCTATTAAACAGTGTATGGCTATTGGCGTAAATTGCGTAGATCCTAAAGTAAGTATATCTTTTGAAAAAGAATCGCTCGTGATTTTAGTTTTTTTTTTCTTTTTCCAGATTGTGTCATCTCTTTTTAAATCTGTTCAGGGTAACAACATTCCATTTATAGTGTACAGTAATCGTGGAGAAGAGTTCAATGAAGAAACTGGTTGGACTGGAGCCGAAAAGTGTATACCTTTGGTAAAATTTGTTCCAGAGTGGATTGAATTAGGTGCAAGGATTATTGGAGGATGTTGCCGTGTGTATCCAAGCGATATTTTTAGTATTAGAGAGTGCATTGACAGTATTTCGTTAGAAAATAATTTGTAAGAGGTTAATGTTTCTATGTTCGTTTCTTATTGTATCTATTGCTTTTTTTTATCTGAAGACAAAATATAATTTTTGATTGCTATTATTATATTTGCGGGGTTTCATTTAGTTTTTATTTTTTTGACAGGTAAAAAATTCAAATACAAAATTTGTGTTGAAATGCTATTTTGTATTTATGGATCAAAAAGATGTACTGGGGTACATAAGGAAGTAGTGAAAGATAAATCTTTTTGGTGAAATGCTGTGGAGTAAGGCTTGTTTTTTTTGATTTTTTTAACTTTTTGTCTTAACATATTTTAATGTAAACATTTTGGTTCTGATCCAAAAAAGAATTTTTAATTTGAAAAAGTTGCGAGCGACAATATGCAAACTCATTCTTATCATGATCGTCGACTTAGTGGGTTCGTACTACAAATCCCCCCAAAAAAATGATCATGGGTTCCATTTCCATAGTAGCAAATTGGTGTCACTGACCCCGAATAAATAGGATGCTTTACAGAAATTATCCTAAGACATGTGATATCGAGCCCGCCATTTTATCGTAAGCGACAAATATAAGTTTTTACAGCAAGACGTTTTTGGTTTTATCATTAGCATTCAAACGAAAAGAACCGAATGTCGCTTACGATAAAATTAATTTTCGCTGTAACTTTTCGTAGAACAGTTATAATGTACTGAAAATGCAGATAATTACGTAAAAATATTTTTGTTTAAAATGTCACCTGCAATAGTTTCGGGGTACTTTTTTGTAAAGGAAAATTAATTGGCCTATCGTTCCTCCCATCCAAATATTTCCTTGCTTTCCAGACTCTTTGAAATCTACGTATACGTACACTTAGTTGTTAACTTGCTAGTGTACCGAGTACAATAATTTAAACTCAGATCTCAAAGAGAAAAACAAAAAATGTAAATAGCATCTGTTGTCTGGCAGACCATACAAAAGAAACGCGAAGTTCGATCTGTGATCCGAAACCGAAGTAAAATGTGCATAATTGATAATGATGCTGATATGATTGTCTGGGTCTGTGCTTAGCAGCAAATGCCACGATTTAAAAATAAATGCAACAAAACATTTATTGTGCCATCATTGCATTAATAAAGGAAAATTTAAATGATAATGACTTTTCATCGCAAAAATATTTACTCGTACCATATACACACACATAGGCAAAAATCCACACAAAACTTTGATATTATTTCCCAAGGATTGTCATTGTCTTTTCTAAAAATTCGTAAAGTAAACGAAAAACGAGTACGGCTTTGACAAATGTATATATAGATCCAGTTAACCAATTTTACATAGTATTGTATGACGTAAATAGTTGTACACCAACTAAAGCTGTAACTTGTCATTTAAGCGAATTTAACAATTTTTATCTAGTTTAGTTTAGTTAAGTTGGTTTTATTAAATCATAATTTTTTTTTTTTTTCAAAATTTAACAAAAACAAATTGGCTTGGCTTTTGCCGTCTGCCAATTTTTATCTATATAGTGTTATTGGGTTGCAACCCTAGCACATTGTTTTCAATTCTTCTTTCTTTATGGCGGCGGCGCGGCATGCGACTAGAATTACGTGATCTAAATGGGTTGACAGCTCTCCCGCTTATCTGCTTTAAACTAGTAATCCGTCTGAGGAACGCCGACTTGACCTCAGACCGCTTTTAGGCGACCCAAGGGCGACCCTAGGGCTTCAACAAACAAACCTTATGTTACTATTTGAGCTTTGATTACAGTAAGCTTACACAAATTTGATTGATATGTCTTGCCGTTATTTTTGATAGTATGTACTTCACTTCTTCACTATTTTCTTCAAAAACCACCCCACTCGTCCAGACGAATTTTCTTGTCTCCACCTTATCATCTTCTAAACGATATACCTGCGCCATTCCGATAAAATGACTGATTTTTGATCGACGATTGCTTCAATTGGTGTGGTGCTAAAATAAATAAATAATACCGAAGTCGGTGAAATATCTTCTCTCTCGGTGGTTCGGTATATTATTTCTTGGCCGTGAAACAAGTTTTCCTCTCATTTTCAAAACCTATCCCGCCACTGTTCGCGTGCCGAATCAAAACACTGTGCCGTCTTGAAAGGAAAACATTTGATTTTTAGGAAAAATTATTTGAATAGTTTAAGTTCACCTCTTTGATAACAAACCATAGACATGAACAAAGAATATAATAAATAGTATTATTTCTGAAGTCCCTTTCAATTTGCTTTATCGTTATCAACCAACCTTTTGATAATACTCTCTGCTCTTATAATCTGCCCTCACTTCGCTAAACAATCCCAGAAACTACTATGTAGGTACAACATCGAAACATCGAACGAGATTTCTTTGTTTAAACAACCTGGCTTTTTCCAATAGCAATCGACATTTATTATAACGTATGATATGAATACAGCTTTGTATTATTTTTGAGATTTTCTGCTCATGTTGTTTGTTTGAATAATTAATCAGCATACATACAAACCCGGCGCTTGATAAGACTATTCGCAAAATGACAACAAATATAAAAGCGCTAGAAGAATACTCGGTTAGCATTATTCAGTGATAATCAGGCGATCAAGCAGGCACAGTGAATTTATTTGCAATTTTTATTTCCAAAATCGAAGCTAAGCTGAAGAAGTGAGTTCAAATTTTTACTTGTGTCTTCAAACTGAGTGTAGTCACATTTAATAGCAACCCTGTTCGAAGTGACCTTGTTGAATTAATCAAATTCACTACATGAAGTACCAAAGTCTATATCGAGCAGATGTAAAAATACGAGTAATTCTATTTATAAACCTTTAGGCGATTATATTTTCATTTGTTGTTGTTGTTTTATAATTGTTTGTATTGTATAATAATTGAGTTCTCCTCGGTAGTTGTTGTTTTGAGAATAGTTTTCTTCAGAGCAGTGTTTTATCGTACTTATAGAGAAAGACGTTCGACAACAAGTCTGGAAAATTATTTGATAGATCTTCGGGTGTTGTTAAAGTGTCAAAGTGCAAATAATAGAATAAAATCTAATTTATACCATCGATCAGATAAACGCATTTCCAAAAAGTAGGTAAGAACGAAAAATAGAGATAGTGAAAAGTGCTATACCTATTTTTTTTTAGTTTGAAGAGAACAAGTTATTTTGTTCTGTATTTAAAACAGTGATAAGCAGAGCGTTATCAAACAAAACACAAACGGTAGAAAACTAGCTGTCTCAAGAGCACAAAAAAAGTATGACCAGTTAAGTTTTTATAACTAGGTGAGCTGTGTTTAAGCTTTAAAAATGTTGAAGGTTATAATTGTTTACAATACAATCACTATTCTAACGCGTGCAATGCTTTTTATCGAAAACAAAAATCTATAAAAAGAACCACAAACAAAAACATTGAAGAAATATGTTGTGGATAAAAAGGTGTTAGACTTTACATAGAATATGTGGCACCTACATATTTCTTAAAATATCTCGTCCTTTTTTTGTTTTATTTATCAAGCTTGATTATTTTTATGAAAAACATTTATGAACATGTAATGCCAACCAATAGCTAGTATCTAAACAGATGGACACTATAGTTGATGTTGATGACTCTCGTCGGGCCGGCTTTAGAATATCATCATTTAAGAATGTTTTGTAGTGATTTTTATTCTAAATGGCTCAAGTTTGTTTCTTGTACCGTTAATTATGATCTTATCACATACTCGCTTTTTAGTTCTTAAAATATAATCAATTCTTTTGCCTATGTATAAGGAATTTGTTTAATAACACGAAGAACCTTATCTTGTACCTACGTACATATATTGTTTCTATTATTTTAGTTACTCGTTCAGAAATAGATAGTTCCTGTATACACCCACAATAAACATTATCAATAAAATTAATTTTAATAATTGTTCTGTTTTTAGAATATGCCAAGAGATTATTTTAATTATCAATTCCAAAAATAGGTGTTTATTCGAGAGTAAAATAATTATTGAAAGCATTGTATATGAATTCCTTCAAACAGTGGCGCTAAAACGCCATCTACAATTTTTCAAAATGAAAGGGCTGATTTCTATTAGCTGCAAAATATGGGTGCGCTGAGAATTTCAGTCAAAACTTGAATCTCAACACCTTCATCGATATTCGATAAGGGTCTATGTACCTATATATTAAGACTTAGGTTTTCATAGTCAAAATATTGGGCCCTATCGTGAATAAAATTTCCCTGGAAACATTTCCCATATTCGGAAAATTGGTATCGGCAATGATGTTCGAAAGTTCCTTGCGGAATTTTGAGCGATCGTGAATGAATTTCCCATGGGAAATTATCTGCTATTTTACTGAATTTGTATCGCATTCCAGGGAGATTTCTACTTTATTCTTGTTAGAGCACTATAGAACATATTCGAAAACTATCTTTGAAGTCATTTTTAATCTGTTAGGTTGTTAAAAATTTATTCCGTGGGAGATTCAATTCGAAGGATGTTCACGATCGGGCGTAATGTTCCGTGGGAACAAAAAATTCCGTGGGAAACAAAATTCCGTGGGAGATTGCCGATAGGGCCCATTATGGTCAGTTTTCAGTTCAGTTATCAGTTCAGTTGTAATTTCAGTTAAAAAAACAGGGTTTTTAAACGACTGTCCAGTGTTCACTTGAGCTCTCATTTTTTTTTTTTTTTTTTGTGGAAAAAGAATTGAATGTTTCTAATAGCCCTTTTAGACGGTCAGTTCTCAGTTCAATTTTCAGTTCAGTAAAACTGAGAACTGAACTGAAAACTTATGGGGATTCCATCAGTTTCAGTTAAGCGCTTCAGTTTCTGGCATTTCGACATAAGTTTAACTAAAAGCTAAGCCTGAACTGAAAATAAAATGATCATCTAAAAGAGATTTTAGAAATTAATGGTTTAGTTTAAGTTTCCTAGGGTGGCATTTAAAATGCGTAAAATAAAATACAACGCAACACAATGAAAAGTTGTAAATTGTAATTCTTTCAAATAAAACCCACTCTCCTACTCAGCGCCAGACTGAGTCTCTGTTTTGCTCCTTTAGTATACCCATAGGGCCCATCCATTCCTGAAAGTAATGATTCAAAAGAGTCATAACCAGCTTGTTTGGCTACCCCAATGAGAAGCTATAATAATCTGAACAATACGGCATCTCTCTAGAAACTTCTAAAAAGGTCGAAATTATTTTTAACTTAAAACGATACGCGCTGAACAGAAATAAATATAAACTATTTCATAGCTGAAAGTGGTCCACCCTTATCCATTTCACGATTAGAGTTTTAGAAAATGTCAAGGCGCTAACAGGCGTAAACAAAGCTTAGGATTTTTCAAGTTAAATGTCCTTAGAATCGTTGTGATTTGATAATCGATGAAACGAAAATAAGAGATAGGTAGGGCTGTCGTTCTTTTGAAGTGAAACTTCTTATGCGACTTGCAAACATGAAAGCGTTACACTTCCGTGTTAAACGTATTATCGATTGCATACTTTTTGGCACTGCTAATAAGTTGCTGTCATCAATTCCGCGCCATTCATCCCAACGATTTCATTGTAGTAAAATGTGTTTTTCGGTGGGAATATTTTGAAGAAAATCATGTCTGTGCGTGCGAAAATCATTTCAATTGCTCAGTGAAAAATAATCGATCAGTGTTGTGTTTTCTTTTCTTCTCCAATGAAATGATAGAAAATATTTAATGCAGTTTCTTTTAATTTGTTTAATATATGTATGTATGTATGATGTACGTATAGATAAGTGCTTACTAAATGTGTAAATCGATTAAGTTAAGTTATTCTAACAAAAAATAGTTTGTGAAGCTTCTCCTCGAATGTGTTGACTGCGGAATTTTATTTGGAAGACAATATACAAATCAGAGCTTTTGGTGATAAGATGTAAGATGTTATTAGAATTTTAAGATAGTAGTGAGTATATACATAGTAGTTAGTGGAGGCATAATCATGTATATATAAGCAATTTCCATTTAAGCCCGGCTCAAAAATGTTTATCATGTCTAAACATGTTATCATGTCTAAACATGTTTGATCATGTCTAAACATGTTTGTTCATGTCTAAACATGTTTGATCATGTCTAAACATGTATGTAAGTGTTCTCCGTCGTCGGCTTAGGTGTTAAGACTGCGGTCTTCATTAGTCTGTCAGTCAGCTTCCACTTACACAAGCCAATCAACGGTTTCAGAAAGGTTCCTGGTATTTTACTACATACATAAGTATGGATACAGTACCATACATCATACCATACATGATACATACATACATCTTCAAAGTCCTTCTAATCTCCACCAAAAAATAAAAAAATTGTTCTAAGAAATGGTGTTAAGTACCTATCCCGTGAAAGTTAGCTCCGATCCATTTCTTTTCTTTTTCTTTTAAAGAAACAATATGAGTTCACTAAAAATCAATTTCTACCTCTTCCTGTTTTCATTTCCACATTGGGAAGTTTCACTTCTACCGCGCGGAGGGACTCCACGCACTATTTTTTTTTTTTTATCATAACGTTCCTCACGGAATATGTTTACCTTTATTTTGATTGTCGTCTTTTACAACAGTTTATCGTTTTTCTGTCGTTTCCTTAAAATGAATTGTGCATATCTTTTTTCGATTTATTTTGTCCGCCCGCCGTGTCGAGCAGAAAAACGAATTAATTAAGAATCAAAGACCACACTCAAATCTTTATATGTATTTCAAGTACCACTTGAACCTAATCAGCTCTTGCTTAACTTACAAACAATGAATTGTTTGCTCAATACACAAGATCAACTAGCTAGACGATTACAATTGATACCATGACGGTTTTATAGATTTGAGAACATATATGTCAACTTATGTATATCATTTCAACGAAATTACAATAAACTGACCTTTATACAAATGCAAATAGAAAATACAGATTGTTGTCCTATTTTTTTTGAACTTACTCGATGTTATATTACTTTGGAAGTCATACGGCATCATGATACGAGCTTCTGTAAAATATTTTCTTCACAGAATCTGCAGAAGCGATCTTTTTGCATAACAATCAAATGGTTTCAGGAGAACGCTTCTGAGTGTTATGGATAGCGAAATAATCAGTTTGATATGACTGTATTTTGGCCTTTAACTCCTTTGGTATTCAGACCCTAATCAGGATTGTTAACATTAACACACAAAACTTGTCTTTTTGTTAAAAATCGAAAATTAATAAATACAAAAATGAATCGCCCGATATTAGATTGGTAATTCTAGATGGTACTCATTCTATTATCTGCTCTTACAACGTTATTGATATCCTTTTATCAGAATTTGATAGTTTAACCTCTTAATAAGAGTTACAAGCTCCACATTATCAGTCATTTAGAAATAAAAAACATGTTGCTGGGAAGTTTATGGCGCTTGCAAATCGCTTGCCTAGAAACAGACAAACAGAATGAACACAACAGATAAGATCCTTCAGCACTCGTTTCTCTCTTCTCAAGCTAGGTCCCCGACCTTGCTTACCGGAATCTTTTTTTTATTAGTTATTTACTAACTGATAAACAATAAACGCACAGTCTGTTGTGTTGCCATGATCCTTTGTTTTGCCTTATCATTTGTAGGTCAAAATCTGGTTAAAGGTGATAGAAAACTCATAATAAAATCAAATTACTTGTATATTACTGTTGAGCTCCTGAAAACAATGAGATTTAAATAATGTTCAAATCATCTCATACAAAATTGCACTGATTTTGTAAAGAATCGATTCGCAGGCATATCAACCATTTGTTTAATTAGATATTTTGCAGATACATAGATATATAAATATAAATAAGTATGGGACTTGGACGTATTCTCATCAAAGACGGGGGCTTTGCAACACAATTGACTGCTCATGTAGGAGACATGGTAGATGGTGATCCTCTTTGGAGCGCCAAATTTAACGCCACTAATCCTCAAGCAATCATCGATACACATTATGACTTTCTTCAAGGTAAACAATACGAGTCATAATAAAAACTGATTGATTTAATTCCTAAAAAAGATTTGTTATCATCGGAGCTCTTCTGCATCTTTTAAATATTCAATGTTTTTTAAGGCGGCGCAGATGTAATCCTCACTAACACTTATCAGGCTAGTGTAGAAGGTTATGTCGAGTACATGGACTTGGATGAAGAGCAGAGCATTGAACTCATTAAACGGACTGTTCAGTTTGCTCATATTGCAAAAGAGAAGTATCTTAGGGAGTGCTATGAGGCCAATCAACGATTACAAGAAGGTATTTGTTGATAAAATACCAATTCAAACTTATCAATTATTCGGTAATAAAATGGATGTTTTTAAGGTCTACCCATGATAATCGCATCTATTGGGCCCTACGGAGCACATTTGCATGATGGCTCAGAGTATACAGGATCGTATGCAGATTATGTAGCACCAAGTGTGATAACGCAGTGGCATAGAACTCGAATTGATGCGTGTCTTGAGGCTGGCGTTGACGCTTTGGCCATTGAAACAATTCCATGTCAAGCAGAAGCTGATGCGTTAGTTGACCTGATGTGTGATGAATATCCTGAAGTCAAATTCTGGATATCTTTTCAGTGCAAGGTATTGTCTTTAAATTTTTTTCTAAAGAAATATTGATAACGGGAAAGCGTTTGATGATAGGATGGTTCAAGCTTGGCTCACGGTGAGAGTTTCCGTGAAACAGCATTAAGCATATGGGAAAAACTTAAGCAGCGGAAGGCTACAGAAAACTGTTTGGCCTTAGGAGTAAACTGTCTTCACCCTAAGGTAAAATTAGAATTTCATATTATCAACGAATTGGACTAATTATATTTACTTCGCTTTTTATTATTTAAAGTTCGTTACTCAATTATTCCAAAGTCTAAATGGAAATCGGTCTGAAAAAGACAAAATCCCGCTTGTAGTTTATCCAAATAGTGGTGAAGTTTATGATGTCAGAAAAGGCTGGACCGGGAAAGAAGACTGTGTCCCTTTGGAAAACTATGTTCCCGAATGGATACATTATGGTGCAAAGATTATTGGAGGATGCTGTAGAACCTACGCAAGAGATATTCGACGCATGGGCGATTGTGCTAGGGGCCTTAAAACAAAAAGGCTTTAGAATTAGAAGATAGAAAATAATAACTTCATACAAAAAAATGATTGCTTTCATTTGTATCATATTTCATCATTTTAAGTAGTATAATGTTCGTTGCATTTTTTTTTGTAATAAAATTGGAAAAAATAACAATTAAAAAAACTTTTGTGTTTTTTAGTGGAACCTGCTGCTTTTGAGAAAAAAAAAACATTGCGGCTCTGACAAACTAAAAATTTTCAGTTAAGATGTCTTGAAAATGTTCAAATTCCAAACCTTTAATTAGACCCATTAAGCAATGTGAATGTAGGTAGCTATAGGGTGCTTGTGGCTTTAATCGTCAGCCTTCTATTAGGTTCGTTCGTTGAACTTTACCCAGGGTGGACACAGGTTTTCTTTATAACTCCATGAGTTGTCAAAAAAAAAACCTGGGTTTTCCAGTCCTCAAATGCCATAAAATCACCGCACACCCCTGTCATTTGATAAAAATATATGCCATATGACAGCCCTCAAATCGCCCAAGCAAAAACCTAGGGCGAGTTGAGGGAAAACCCAGGCCAACCCCAGAGCTCAAAAACCTTCAGTTTGAAATTCAAGGCGAATTTAGGTCTATCAAAAAACGCTCTGTGGTGACCCCAGGGCTTCATCGAACAAACCCACAACAAACCTATTATGTGGTTTCAGGTTTTGACATAAACAAAACTAATGTCGTTTTCCAAAATTCACACCCAAATGAAATCGGGAGTGATTTGCAGAGTTGGAGTGATTTTTTTGACAGATAAGCTATACTAGAAATGAAAACGACATAAATCACCTAGTTATAACGAGTGAAAATTTTCCAACCAACACCAAACTATTTATCGGCTCTTTTCACCTCTTTTCTCTTGCTTTTAATTTTGGTTTGTTTTCCTACTTTCGTAGTCGCTGATATGAAATGTAAATACAATCAAAACTCTTTATCATACTTGAGAGTAGAAACACATTACCAGAGAATATTATTTATTCTCTTGGTCTCTCTGTTGTCTCTTATACTAACACAGTTTGAAAAACTTGAAAATGTAAAAGTATGGTCGTTAAAAGGCTATTATTTTAATGAATCATTTTAAATGTTTGTGCCCGTTGTTTAATCGTCTTGTGTAAACACCTTTTTTCAATTTCCGATATCAGTTAAAGTTCTTAATCTACAGCACATGCCTAGTACCTAATTATTTCAACATCAGCGCCACAAGTGACAGCTTTGAAAATCATTCGTTCGATACTCGTACGAAATGACAACTCAAAATCTTTGCAATCTGTCAAAAAATACCAAACTATTCAGCGGCATTTTTTTGCAAACTAATATTAAAAGAAAAATCCTTATTTTAAGCCTATTTATTTAATATTGTAACAAAAAAAACTTATACAAAATGCTCATCAAAGTCAAGGTAAGTCTAGTTAATAAAACAAACTTTGTATTTCGGTGCTGGAAACACATTTCTCACATAAAAAATTGATTAATTTTGGACAGACTTTAACTGGAAAGGAAATCGAAATTGATATTGAACCTACCGACAAAGTCGATAGAATCAAGGAGCGCGTTGAAGAAAAAGAAGGTATTCCCCCACAGCAACAACGATTAATTTTCTCTGGCAAGCAAATGTAAGCGAATCTTTTAAGATATTTCACTTAACAACACTCAATGCCATTTCTTTGTCTTGAACAGGAGTGATGACAAAACAGCTGCGGACTACAAAGTGCAAGGAGGTTCTGTTCTTCATCTTGTGCTGGCTTTGCGTGGTGGATTTTAAGCTTTATATTGTAAACTTAATTTTTTTTGTACATGTACCCTTCATGACAGGTAATGCAGATTGAATCTTACATTGTGATGGGTGAATCTTTAATAAAAATAATTGTTTGACAAATGAAATCTTTAAGCAAGCAAACACGAAGAGGCCAGACTTGGTTAGTAAAATTTTGAAGTGGAAAGATCATTTGTAAACGTGGATTGATTTGTTGCCTTGGCATTAGGTATAATCAATATACAGGGAAGTTTTTTACATACATGTATGAATGTAATAAAATTTAGTCCTAGCAAATCGTTCAATCATATACCTAAATACAATACGAACATGTACCGATGAAAGACAAGAATCATCGTGCTCAATGTTTTCATGAATGTTGCATGGAAAAAGTCAGAGGACAGAGGAGAAATCAATCTGTTTATATGTTAATTTCTCCTCTGTGACGAAAGTGTAGACGTTGCGTTGTATGTAGAGCAAGGATCTGGCATAATAATTTTCATTCATACACCGCAGTTCCCAGAGGCGAGCAAGCTCTACCCGTCCCCTAAATCTAGAGCAAGGATAGATCTTGTGGTGTTTTGTTTTATAAATGAAGTTGTATAATCACACTCACTTTGTATTGATCTATCGTGCCAAAAATCATACGAAATCAAACACTTGGCGTATGTGGGAGCAAATGAGAAATTTCTTCGAAAACGATCGCTACAATTTTTGATTCTACTGTTGTACCTATTGACTTTTGAAAGAAAAAACGAAACATCTTTCAAATAATAGAAATAAAATGTTTGATTTCGTTTAAAAAAAAGCGTAACATGGTCATAATTTATCTTTTCATATTAAATATACAAAAATTAAAATATGACCACTTATGTTTCTAGATCCGTACTCAAAAAAAGTTTATCCCTGAAACGCACTTCATTTGGTTCGAGAATCGATGTTAATTGTCAACAAAATTACTGTCAAAATATCCAAAACAAGTTCGGCCATAATTCATGCACATCTTTACGTTTTATTTCTTAAATTCAAATTACTAAAGAAAAATAAAATTACTTCACACAATTTTAAAAGCACAACTAAAATGGCAAGTGTTCCGAAATATTTACTAGCGCTGGAGTCCATCAACTTAGTTCCCGAAGAAAAGGATGGTAAAACAAAAATTAATTTCCCGAAAAGAGAAAAAATTCTGTACACCAAGAATTATGATTCCAGATTTGCTGAGAATCGAGAAAAATCTACAAACACTCCAAGGATTGATTTCAATCGATGGAACTGTGGATTTTCTATCCGAATCCTTAATTGCACGTGATCAAAACACAGAGTGGAAGTATTGTGTTTACGTTTACCAAATCGTACTTACAACCATCGATGGAGTAAACTTCGACAGTGACTCTAAGAAAGATCTTATATCCACCAAACATTTGAATCTCTTGATCAGTGCCATTCAAGATGTTTCGATATATGGATTACGTGCAAATCTCCACAAACTGTTCCTGGAACATGCCATCTTTGCTCCGATTCCGACAAAAAATCCTCCAAAAATGGAAAACTTGATTGTTTCACTTAAAGCTTTTCGTAAAATCCTGACCGTTAGACAGTTTCAATCTGGAGGTGTGCTGAGCGAAGTGATACGAGACTATATTGCCGGAATCATCACCATAATTGAATACGACTTGGAAAAAACAATAACACTTACGGAAGCCGAAAGAAAAATGTACCAAAGTGATTTGAACTGCATTTGGAAAGAGTCTTCTAAATGTGAATATTTTCGCAATATTCTTCTGTTCAGAGGCATGCCAAATCTTCCTCCAACTCTGCAAAAGCGCCTGCATATGGAACTGTTGAATAAACTAATGTCCAAGGGAGGATTTGCTCACTTCGTGACCACTTTACTTACCAACAGGACCAAAGTAGACTTGGCTGAATGCGAATACTTTGAAATAGTTGCAAATATTGTAGCCCATAAAGGACATTCCATGAAATTCTACGATTGTCTTATAGAACAAATCTTTGAATTTCTAAACGTATGTATTTCAAACTCCAACATGTCCGTCTGCATAGGAGCGGGGCTCTTGACCCTGAAAAGGCTATACGAACTCAACTCAGAAACCCAAAAAGTAATTACAGAAAAGCTAAGCAAGTTTTTCCAAAAATTTTCGCAACCCGAAGATGTTATTAGTGGGTTAATTGTCATGGAACACAAAGAATTTGCTTTCTTGTGCAACTTTTTGTTTACCTGTTTTTGCTCTTCATCTATGGAGTGCTTGCCAAGCGAGATGCTAACAAAATATCTTCCTTTGTTAATGACGATCTATAGCTATACTCCAGAGAAATTCAAGGAGCAGGTTCAAATCCGTGGAGTTATTGTACGCTGCCTGTCGAACCGAAGTCGCACAGAACTAGATAAGATCATAAACAGCCTGATTTCTAAGCAATACCCAGTTGAATGGGTTAATATGCATCCAAGGGTATACATCCTACCAGATGCTTCATTTTCACAGCTCACAGTAAAAATAAATTCTCCCGACTCCAAATCTGAAGAGCTAAGCATTTCCAACGTTCTTCCAGAGTTGTTGATGTCCTCTAATCATAATATATTGACCTATGTCGTATTTATGTGTCTCTTGGGCATGATGCAAGAAGCTCTTACTAAAGATGATGATAACTGCGAAGCCTCAATTGATCTTCTACACAGTGAAGAAGAACTTGTAACTTTTCTGAACTCAAAGTATCCCGTCAAAGTGGAGATCATTCTCTGCTTAAGCGCTTTGGTAAATCATACGGGCCTCAAGACACAAATTAGCGAAAATTCAAATGAATTCCTGGATTTCTTGAAAACATTTATTCAGCGAAGAGGTGGACAGTCTGCTGGCAATAAGGAAAGCACCGATCATACTCTCCTCTTGTTACTGACAATCACCCAAGAGATGATTGAGAACTCAGACATTCCTGAGAAATATAGAGATTTTACAAAAGTTTTACGTGAGCTACGTAAACAAACCCCAAATGAGTTGATTGTTCATAGAATCGATAAGTTGTTGCATTTACTGGAGGGTGGGTTGAAGGCGGCATTTGAAAACCGAACAAGTCATTATAATATGGCGAGGGATCTGATGAAGGAGCATGAAGCTCATTTGAAAGCATATGGAATAAATCTAATGATTGAAATGCTACGTCGAAAGGAACGCGATGCCGAGACGAATGGACACGTTACACTGGCTCTGGCATTGCATGCTTTAAAGGAACCGGAATCATATGTGTTTTTGAACTGCGTGCGATTGTTTGTAGCCCTACTGCCTGTGATGGAAACTGAAGTTCTCGAAACACTATCTGATGAATATTTAAACAAGAACAACAAAATGGATTACAGATTAGTCGTTGGAGAAGCTATTCTTAAAGTGACCAAGGAGTTGGGTAAGAAAACATTCCAAACGCCTTAATATTGCTTAATGATTATTGATTTCTAGGTCAGTTGGCGTACAAGTATAAAGACGTTCTTTTAAATTGCTTTATTAATGGCTGCCGATCAGATATCAATGAATTCCGATGGTCGAGTTTTTCAAACTTGGCAACGTTGTGTAAAACTCTTACTTTCCAAGTGCACAGTTATTTCCAAGAGGTAAGTTAAGTAAATATACAAAATTCGTTTTCTTTTGCATCGTTCAAGCTTCAAATAACTCCTTTCTTTCCCAAAACTTATATGACCTTTTATTGCACTTTTTTTTATTTTTATATATATTATAGTTTAGTCTTTAGTCTATACACCTGAAGAGAAGCTTGGGACAATGGTACTCTCTTGGATAATGAAGCCTCACACTTCTAACCTGTGATTTGGAGGTGGATTTTTCTCGAAAGGGCAGATACTAAGCTTTTTCTTCCGACTACCTGACTACTGTAGTGTGTCTCAATTGGAAATTCTGGAGATAAAAGAAGTCCTCTCCTGGCTTAGAGAAAACGTTGTATCCTCCACGGATATTCGCACCTTTTCGGACAGTCAGGCTGCTTTCAAAGCTCTTGCCTCTGTCTTTACAAAATCTAATACGGTCCCAAACTGTCGAACGTCTCTAAAGGAGATGTCAGAATAATTCAACTTTCACCTTTCATACCAAGTTATACCAGGCAACTGCATGGGAGACGAACTCGCCAAAAAAGAAACGACTTCCCATCTTCGATCTGAAAGGAACAATATACATGGGTATACCTTTCGCTACGGGAAAACTTTTGCTAAAGTAGGATGCCCGTGAGAAGATGAGCACTGAATGAACACAGAGTAATGCATGTCTTATGACCAAACGAAATTGACCATGAGTGAGCTCGAAACGTTCAAAGAGCTTATTGAATCTAAGTCGTCTGCACATTAGTTCCACTATAGGTGTTCTTACAGGACACTGCCTGATAGGTAGATACGCCAAAAGGCTTGGTGTTTACTCAAATGACTTCTGTAGAAGCTGATGGACGAGGAGGAAGAGGAAACAATCCAACATCTCCTTTGCCCAGCCCTGCACTTGCTAAAAGACGGAAAGCCCATTTAGGTGATTACTTTTTCGACGACACCAGCGATTTTGCTAATAAAGACCCTAAAAGTCTCTACCTTTTCGTACGAAGTTTTGGATGGTTTGACTAATTGGTGATCAACTCGTGTAGAAGGTGTTTCAACTCTTTAACTCCCCTAGATAGGAACCAGCGGGTGAACAACTTTCTGGTCTCAGTGTTATCACAATGGACCCTCTGTGGTCTTAGTGTGTCGGTCTCCGTATACCGGCAGCCACATCTAACCTAACCTAACCTTAATTACATAGCAAAGAAATGTAAAGTCTTCATTGTTATTCTGTAAATGAAAAAATACTCAATTTTACTTATTTCATCTCTAATGCATTTCATAATTTGAGATCGTATAGATTTACATTGTGGTGTCCGTGGCGTAATGGTCTGCCTTTTAAGCGAAAAGTTCGTGGTATCGCACGTGTATCGCTTTTTGCGAGCAATTGGCAAGTCCTCCGATAGTAAATTCATAATCGGCAGAAAATTGTAGGTCCTCTCATTCAATCACAAGGTTTGGTTGTGAGAAATGCCCGAAACCCTGGGTATCTCAACTCCTTTGCGTATACATATAATGCATGTATAGATTTACGTTAACCCGCACTAATCTCTTGTGAATCTGCACTACATCTTACCATCAACGTCACATAAAATCAGTGTAATCATTTCACGTTATTTTTCAAATCTCATTATAGTCAGTTATTTGCATTTTCATTGGAATAAAATAACTGGATACAAATAAAATCTTTTTCAGATGCTTCTCCTTATAGAAAACGAAGTTCAAACAGGTAAATACGCTCCAGCCAAGCGTGCTGCGGTTTTAGTTCTCAGTGAGCTTCTTCTGGGCATGGACAATCTCTTAGATCACGAGGAATACCTTCTCCCAATCTATCGAGTCCTCAAGACCCTATCAACCGACTCTGATGATGAGAAAATTCGCCTTCATGCTGCCAATGGGCTCAAAGCACTCGGTGACAAATGCAAAAAGTTCCTTTTTCCCGATGAGAAGAAAGAAAAGGAAATTAAAATCCTTGGCATCAAGGATCCTCCTACTAGTAAAAAGTCATCGAGCCATATACTCGAGCTCAATTAAGCACTACATGGAATTTGTTTTTGTAATTTTATTTAACCTAGTTTTAAGTATACATTATTCCAAACTAATTTATGCATTTTACAATAATTGTTCCATTTTATTAGGATTCTTAAGTTCACTTATTACGAGATTTTAACTGAAGTATTAGCAAATTTGCTATGCTCAGTCATCTTGAGTCAAAAACGATTTACAACTAATTCGACAAGACAAATGAGCGTAGCCAGGAAAAGTCTTTCAATTCATCGTTTAGCCTATAATTTTTAACGATAGTACGATTTTATGGATTTTTATGGAGCTGTTGGATGTTCTGTCGTGATGTTGTCGTCTGTCGTCTGGATTCGCGGAATACAACATAAACAAATATTCCGACCATTATCACAGAAAGCGAAACCGTTAAAACTACACTTCCCAAGTTACCAGTAAAACTTCTGAGATCACCTGCTTGGATATTCAATGATAAATGAAGGTGATTAAGTATCGAAGACAAAACCCTTACCTGTCATGGGCTGACTATAGTGGGTCCCCCGTTCGTCTTCCAGTAGATTGACAAGTTTGGCGAATTTCGCTTGATGATGGAACTTAACTGGCTCTTCAACCGTTTCGTGTTTGATATCGTCTTCATTGACCCCAGGAACAATATTTTCTATTACCGCTACTCTTGGTACAGTATTTACATCTTCAGGTTCTTCTCTAAGGACCAAACCGCTTTTGTCAACAAAATTCATTTGTCGCTGTTCTCTGCCCATTCGATCAGGCTCAAAAGGGTCGTTTTCAACTGCGGCTGCTACGCCTCCTTTGCCAGGAACTGTAAAACTAGCTCTGACCGTCTGCATTCCAGATTGAAAGCTGCAAACAACCACAAACCTTCGTGTGCTGTGAGTAAAAATTCCCAAATTTTCTTGAACCGTAATAAAAGTCTCTACTGTGTTTTTATCAGGCTTCACTACACTCCCGCATATCTTATGATCGATCCTCATGATATATTTATCCATGGCCAGTGAAGGGTCACCCTTTATTCCACAACTTCCACCATCGACGACTATCTTTCCGCCAAAGTACGGTCCAGTTTCAACTTCAATTTCTGATGCATGTGGTAGGCACTTAGTAGCCTGCGCTGAAACTATTAAGACAAAGAAATTATATTAAAAACTATAATGGAAAATGTGAATACAATTTATACAAACTTACAGCCCTTAGTTGGAATAACAATAGACTGGCCCTGAAATAGGACGTTTTCTATTTCATTGTCTAACAACTCCGACCTGCCAGTGATCTTTAGATTCTTCTTCTTCTGTTGTGGCTTTATGTGAAAGCTATACTTGGTTGCCATTCGCAAATTATCAACTCTCGCTGTATAATGCCGAATGGGTCTGCAATTAAGAACCTCATCAAATCTTATTAACCATTCCAATCACCTCCGAACTACTCACTCATTTGGCTTATCCAACTCCAGCTTATTTTCTTCGACGACTTTCGATCGACATCGATGCGGTCCGAACGATTGCATCTCACAGTAGAATATCTGAAAAGATTTTGGCGGTGGAGTTGTATCAGTCTCATTGGTAGCCGGTACAAATTCTACTTCCCACGTAAGGTTGACGGACTTGTAGTTTGGTTCTCCGGAAACGGCACGAATTTCTGGAAAAAAAAAGAACAAAGAACAACACCGATTATAATGAGTTCCTTAAAAGTGAGCTAAGTTGAATAATTTATGCATAAAGCCACTCAATTTGGAAGTAACAACAAGTAGAACTGCCCAAAAATTATATGTGTGTGCTTTAACTGCATTTGCATATCGTGCTCATTAATTGGGTCACTCTGTTTACAATTGCCTGCTGTCTGTGCTAACATCTATTACCATTACACAACCCATTAACCTGCCCAGCTGCTGTGCGATTCCAACTGGATCGTTAAAAGATCAATTGAATTGAAAGAACATTGCCAACATACAAATTGAGAATAGTGAAACCCTTCCTAGCAGGCAATAGAGGGATTCGTGTTTCGCGTGAGTGTGTCTTGTTGGACGAGGCATGGACGATCTTGATCAAAGCAGTGGGTATTTTACGAGCTCTTCATTTAAGTATTTTACGGACAGAAATGTGTCACCGGGGAATGTAAATCACTTGCAATAGCGCAACGGGTAAGGAGGGCAATCGTAAAATTAAGTTGCAAATGACCATCATTTAGATTGGAATACAAATTGTGGCTATTTGCGGTAAATCGAAGAAGGAGTTTGAAAGAATTATTCATACTAAGGGGAATGATGGCCTACGCAGGATGTGGCAAGGTACGTAAATTTCTGTATGTTTTCAAATTAATATGCACAGTTAGAAAGACAGTGATGCTGGAGGAATAAACAAGGTACAATGTAATTTTTTGGTAATGGAAAATCGTAATTAATGCTGTCTCTAGTGAATTTGCAATCGACAACTGGCTAAAAATATTAGTCCGCTGTACAGATGTTATGGAACAACGTACATTATAGAACAACTCCTTGAAATAAAAATGGACCACGAAATGTTGTTTAATGTACCTACTGCTTTCTTTAGATATAATCTCTTACTACGGATAAAACCAAATCATTTCAGCCTTCTCTCATCTTATTAACACCAATCAAGTTTTCTCTTTTCATACATCAACTGATGACCTATAATTTTTGCCAAACTCCAAAACGGTCATATCATTTTGCAAAACATCATCGTACTAAGTTAACATTTATCGATCCAAATAAGCTCTTCCATCTGACTTGACTACCCTATCATCATCGCCCATCCTTTTTAAAAGAACAACAAAGAACCAATCCCATTCGAATTCAATAGCATTACAATCAAAATTGCGCTCATAAATTAAGTTAAAGCATGAAGTAATTTTTTTGTGGGGAGGATTATTGGATAGATTGATTTTAAGTGGAGCCTTCATGCTGTTGTAAGACGTGAGATGCCTGGCTGGAAGCTCCAATCAATCAGTTCGTGCGGTGTTAGTCTTAACTTTCTTTTCTAATGTTTCAATCAACTGGTGCAAGGGTTAAGGTGGGGCATAGATAGTTTAAAAGAGAGCCTTTCGTTGTGAGTGGGTAGTTAGAAATCATACAGCTTAAAGTAGGTCTTCTACTTCCATTTTGACCATGCATCTCTTCATGAGATTTTCAAGCTTATGAATTATTAAAGAATAAAGAAATGCATGTGCTTGCATGGTTGGGCGGATAATAAAATTACAGAGTAACTGCCGCTGTTTTAATTGCAACATTAAGCGGTTGGTAAATAGATTTAATTTGCTGCTCCTCCTGCGAACGACATTTTGAAGATGTTTTATGTGTTATGTACATACATAACTTTATCCCGGTGAAGATAACAGATCACATTATGCCACTATGAGATAGTGTTGTGAATTGCCATGGATGTTTGATGCAATAACCTTTAGTAATATTTAATGATTATACTCTTAAAAGTAACACGCAGGCATAAACCACCTATGTTTGTTATGGTTGTTAAATTGGTGACAAATGTACAAACAAATAATTTAATATGTGACTCAAAATTGTACAACATCTAAATAAAAAATAAAAATAACAATAGATAATAATGAATGACTTTTATTTTTGGAAATCAGCATATATTGTAAATAAAACAAAACGACCTCGGCCACAAAGTCGGGCAAGAAAAAAAAGTGTACTGGTCACCCCAGTCCAAACATTTGCTTTTGCACAAAATGGAAATTTGTATACAATTTAGCAAAAGCACCAGGGAATCAGAAAAGCCAGCAAGCAGCTGGTAGTCGCAGTAGGTATTTTTCTGAGCGGGAAAAAGGCAAAAAGAAAGAAAAGAACACACACACAAAGCAGTACAAACATTTGCTTTTGTGCAAATTTGTATACAATCTAGCAACAGCACCAGGGAATCAGAAAAGGCAGCAAGCAGCTGGTAGTCGCAGTAGGTATTTTTCTGAGCGGGAAAAAGGCAAAAAGAAAGAAAAGAACACACACACAAAGCAGTACAAACATTTGCTTTTGTGCAAATTTGTATACAATTAGCAACAGCACCAGGGAATCAGAAAAGGCAGCAAGCAGCTGGTAGTCGCAGTAGGTATTTTTCTGAGCGGGAAAAAGGCAAAAAGAAAGAAAAGAACACACACACAAAGCAGTACAAACATTTGCTTTTGTGCAAATTTGTATACAATCTAGCAACAGCACCAGGGAATCAGAAAAGGCAGCAAGCAGCTGGTAGTCGCAGTAGGTATTTTTCTGAGCGGGAAAAAGGCAAAAAGAAAGAAAAGAACACACACACAAAGCAGTACAAACATTTGCTTTTGTGCAAATTTGTATACAATCTAGCAACAGCACCAGGGAATCAGAAAAGGCAGCAAGCAGCTGGTAGTCGCAGTAGGTATTTTGCTGAGCGGGAAAAAGGCAAAAAGAAAGAATAGAACACATACACACACACACAAAGTAGTGCAAACATTTGCTTTTGTGCAAATTTGTATACAATCTAGCAACAGCACCAGGGAATCAGAAAAGCCAGCAAGCAGCTGGTAGCCGTAGTAGGTATTTTGCTGAGTGTATGTGTGTAAAACATACGTTCTCATTTTCTTTTGTCATATTTCACAAGAAAAGCAAAAAGAAAGTGTGTAAATGTGTGTGCTTCAGGGGTTCTAAGCCAAACGTGTCACATAGTACCACTACCAGAGGATCATAACACACAGCAGGTATATCGAAATTTCTATACCAACAACAACAGAACCCCAAATTTTCAAAACAACCTAGAGATGTGTCACTCAAACGAACGACTAGTGATGTATAGTTCTGAAGTGAGAGGATAGTGATTACTTTTCAATTTCGAGGGGAATTCAGAATAGAATTTAAGGTTACTGCATCATAATTTTCATCAATAGGTTCAGATTCAATGAAGGGCTTAAGCTTGGTCAAACATGATGTGCAGTTGCCTGTATTCATGATCACTTATTGGCAAACAGTTTCGCAGCAAAATAAAAGACTGAGAATTGAATTTGTTATTTTTTGTATTATTATTTAAAGCCGAACACGACAAAACAGTGAACAGTGATAGAGTATTAACTCTACACATCCCTACTCATCATACTTGAGTCACACATCTCTAGTAAAATATTTGCTTCAGTAAAGTACCTACTACCACTTTGTTCTGCTTTGTGTGTGTGTGTTCTTTTCTTTATTTTTGCCTTTTTCCCGCTCAGCAAAATACCTACTACGACTACCAGCTGCTTGCTGGCTTTTCTGATTCCTTGGTGCTGTTGCTAGATTGTATACAAATTTACATTTTGTGCAAAAGCAAATGTTTGTACCACTTTGTGTGTGTGTGTTCTTTTATTTCTTTTTACTTTTTTCCCTCCCGCTCAGCAAAATACCTACTACGACTACCAGCTGCTTGCTGGCTTTTCTGATTCCCTGGTGCTGTTGCTAGATTGTATACAAATTTACATTTTGCACAAAAGCAAATGTTTACACTGCTTTGTGTGTGTGTTCTTTTCTTTCTTTTTACCTTTTTCCCGCTCAGCAAAATACCTACTACGACTACCAGCTGCTTGCTGGCTTTTCTGATTCCTTGGTGCTGTTGCTAGATTGTATACAAATTTACATTTTGTGCAAAAGCAAATGTTTGTACCACTTTGTGTGTGTGTGTTCTTTTATTTCTTTTTACTTTTTTCCCTCCCGCTCAGCAAAATACCTACTACGACTACCAGCTGCTTGCTGGCTTTTCTGATTCCCTGGTGCTGTTGCTAGATTGTATACAAATTTACATTTTGCACAAAAGCAAATGTTTACACTGCTTTGTGTGTGTGTTCTTTTCTTTCTTTTTACCTTTTTCCCGCTCAGCAAAATACCTACTACGACTACCAGCTGCTTGCTGGCTTTTCTGATTCCTTGGTGCTGTTGCTAGATTGTATACAAATTTACATTTTGTGCAAAAGCAAATGTTTGTACCACTTTGTGTGTGTGTGTTCTTTTATTTCTTTTTACTTTTTTCCCTCCCGCTCAGCAAAATACCTACTACGACTACCAGCTGCTTGCTGGCTTTTATGATTCCCTGGTGCTGTTGCTAGATTGTAAACAAATTTACATTTTGTGCAAAAGCAAATGTTTGGATTGTGTGTGTGTTTCTTTCTTTATTTTTGCCTTTTTCCCGCTCAGCAAAATACCTACTAAGAATACCAGCTGCTTGCTGGCTTTTCTGATTCCCTGGTGCTATTGCTAGATTGTATACAAATTTAAATTTTGTGCAAAAGCAAATGTTTGCACTGCTTTGTGTGTGTGTTCTTGTTCTTTTCTTTCTTTTTGCCTTTTTCCCGCCCAGCAAAATACCTACTACGACTACCAGCTGCCTGCTGGCTTTTATGATTCCCTGGTGCTGTTGCTAGATTCTATACAAATTTACAATTTGTGCAAAAGCAAATGTTTACACTGCTTTGTGTGTGTGTTCTTTTGTTTCTTTTTACCTTTTCCCGCTCAGCAAAATACCTACTACGACTACCGACTGCTTGCTGGCTTTTCTGATTCCCTGGTACTGTCGCTAGATTGTATACAAATTTACATTTTGTGCAAAAGCAAATGTTTTGTTGTGTGTGTGTTCTATTCTTTCTTTTTGCCTTTTTCCCGCTCAGCAAAATACCTACTACAACTACCAGCTGCTTGCTGGCTTTTCTGATTCCCTGGTGCTGTTGCTAGATTGTATTACTTTGCACTGCTTTGTGTGTATATCGAAAATTGTTAGATGATACCCCTGCTGGTATTTTTGATCGCCGGGTGAAAAATTCAGCTGGCAGAAAACAAATTCATGTTTTGTGTTTCTTATTAACAAAATTACGTTTGCAATATTTGCGCTGAATGTCTTTTTTTTCATTAGGGAGTCTGTTATAAAAACTGCCAGACTTTAATAAAAAAAAGGATCGAGGTCAAATCATATTGATGATTCCTAAATAAAATTCTCCACATTATGGAATACAAAGCGAGTGGTTTTGCTCCATGTCTCTGTTTGGTATCACCTCGATATGTCAATTTAATGGTTCTTTTAGGAATTTCTATGGAGGTATCGATCGATATCCTTCCATTTGAAGGCTTTTTTTTGTGTTAACTTTGCTACAGAATAATTTTTCTCAAAAACAATTCCATCAGTTACTATGTTTAGGTTTTACTAAATGTAGCATGATTAACCTCATAACAAAGCTACAAAACAAATATTGCTGATGGTTGAGTAATAATGTTGAGTGGTTGATCTGTAATTTTTTTTTATTCTCCTGCTGTGGGCGTTAAATTGATCAGGAATGTTCACACGAAAGTGTATGTAACTTTGACTTAAAAGACCATTAGGGTCACAGTAGGTAAACGAAACTAAAAAGAATAAAATTAATAAATAATGTACAGCTTTTGACTATTTGTCAACTTTTATTATTATTAAATATGTACATAAATTATCTGTAAAAATGCCGAGGGAAAAAATGACCTTATCACTTACAAAACGAAATTTGTACTAAAATCTAGCATCAGTACCAGTGAATCAGCAGCTGTAGTAGGCATCTTGCTAAGGGGGAGAAAATTAAAAAAGGTAAAAAGAAAAAAGAAAAAGAAAAGAAAGAAAAGAACACCCATACACATACGCATTCACAAGAGCAGGAGAAATAACAAGAGGGAAAGCCTTACACATACAGCAGCATCTGCGCACGAGCTGATTTAACAAACACTACACAATTTTCGGATTTCAAAACCGAGAGTAGAGTGGTGTTAGTAATCTCACTAACATAACTTTATATCCAGCTGGATACATGTTTTACGTATAGATCTCGTGTTATAGGGCCCATACACTACACATGCATGCATGCGCAATCAAGTGATTGCGCATGCCGATTGAAGGTGTATGGTGTTGACTGAGTGGTTGTGCATGCGGCATGAGCAAAATCAGAATTTTCTGATATTTTCTTGTTTGCGCATGCATGCATGTGTGGTGTGTGGGCAAAATTGCTCAGTCAAGTGATAAAATTCAAATGAACAGATGAGCAGCAGCGGAGTTTTAGCTTCACATCCATACAACTTGTCTACTCTGCTACAAAATACAAATGAAGATTGCGCAGTTTGCATGAGTAGTGTAGGGCGAAAGCAATACTGCGCAATCTTCTGATTGCGCATGCAGGCATGAGTAGTGTATGGGCCCTATTACAAAAGACTTGTTATTTCCCCTCTGTTGCCACACCTCTCGCTTGTAATGAAAATTTGGCGCTCGATTGCTGATGGAATAGAAGAAATGTAGGTACCTGCTATTTGTTATGATCGCCTGGTATCATATTTGCTATCACGCTTGCTTTCCTTCTTTCTGTTTTGTGTGGTACGGCGAGAAAAAAAACAACAACACAAAACTATACACTATGTAGTGTGCAAACAGAAAGACCAATCTGCCTGCTGAAATTTCTGATTGCCTGGTGCAAAATTTAGCTGGTAGAAGAAATTTTAATAGTTTTTTGGTTTTGAACAGATTTACATCAACTGCCCTGATGAATTGTGTTGCATACACCAAGGAAGTTTTCTATCTATTAGTGAGCCTTGCTTTAAAACTGGAATTACAATAGAGATATTGATAGATAGATATTATTTTTCACGGAAAGTCTCAATCCCTTTAAAGAGTTTTTTTAAGATAAATTTTTCTCCAAGATTAAATTCCCAAGAAAAAAATTTTACACAGTATTATGATGTTTCTTTTTATTAAAATGTATATTTTCTTATGAGTTATCCAAAGAACGAAAAAAATGCATGGTTGGTCGGATAGAAAAATTATGTAGTACCTAATTGTTCTGATTTAATTACAGCATTATACGGTTGGGTAGATAAATTCAATTTGTTTCTCCCCCTGGCCCTGTGAGCGACATTGTGAAAAGCATTGATATGTTGGTATATCGCGATGAAGATAATGGTGCAGATTTTCACACAATATACTGTGGTACTGTTTCTTGTATAGTAAAAATTCTGGAGCAGCACTTTACGTTGTTAAGAGATACACGTCCGCTAAATTAAAATGCGAAACACACTTTGTCGTGGGCGTAATTCTTGGCATTTTTAAGTTTAATGAAATTCAAGAACTTTTAATACACTTTAATGGCAAACAACAGTTAATGTGCGGTTGTGTTTTACGAGCGCAATTTGGAATTGTGATTTAAATTGAAATTCTGAATAAAAAGAATGACAATATAATCTTCAACAAGGGGGCGGTGGGAAAATGGTTCAGACAGAAACATTGTTGTTTGATCAATTAGACCAACCTGGCTATAAATTTTATTAATACGACGCCAGAATTCTGTCATTCAAAGATTCAAACCACCGCAGTCTGAAGACGAAAGCAATTTAATTCATTCTCTTTAGAAGACGTAATAACTCAATCAGAAACTGGTAACTGACAGTAAAAGAACTTGTGGAAGTGGATATACTTACATGATTTTACTGCATACATTCACATGTTTACTTACCCTAGCCAAGCCGGGTTTCCATTTCAGTTTCAGTTCAGTAACAATAAATCAGAAGAAAAAAATCATCTTCGCGGACACGAAGAAACACATTAATGTACTTAATCATTGATTAACTGAATGCCATCAATATTACACTTTCTAGCACTCAAGACTTCCAGTGCACCTGCGAACTATTATTTCCTAACTTCTAAGCTTTAAGCTAATCTAAAATGAGCAGCATTCTTACTGAGCCAAATTGAATGAAGTAGGTATTCAAAACTCACCGCATTTAAAATAGATCAACATCACGAAAAAAACTAAAGACCATCAATCGTGTGGACTCCGTTAACTATCGATCGTTGATATTAAAATTGACACTGTAATTATCAGCGGAGTATGTCTTCAATTACAACCACTATCGATTGTCTTATTAAAAGAAGACAACGCCTTCTAGGCGTGGACTTTTGGCAAAGCAGTCTATTTTCTGATGCTGAAACTGATACACCTTCCAATGGCCATCGCATGTATACAAAAAAATACGAAAATGCCTCCAGCTTTTAACTATCAATATTGTCAGTCGGTATCGCGGAAATTGCGCAATTGGTTTCCATCATGTGTGTAGGTCCCACCTGCAACTGGTTTCAAACTGGATGCAACCCGCCAAATAGCGATTGAACCCCATAAGATTCTTTTTCTTTTCAGCAGATTACCGGTTATGTTTGTAGAAGGAAAGAATAGTTAGTGGGGCACGTGCTGGTTGTGTATTATGGCTTCCAAACGAGGTTTCTCAAGATGACTTTACTCGTATGTACATGCGTTGAGCGTTGTAACTTTCTTGTTTTATAATTGCTCCCACATGACATACTATCACCGTAATGGGATGGATGCTCCACTGACTCAACGACCTAACAAAGCTTCATTATTCCATGAACTCCAAACTCTAACCGCTTAATCACACGCGAAACGTATGCATCTCATATATACTCTCTGACTAATGACGAGCAGCAAAGTTGGAATAGAAGACGGCACCGACCACCGACACGCTATTCAAGCAATTATATGATTTTTTGCAACGTAATTTTGCGGGAACAGTTAGTCGTCTTGGTCGTCGTCGACGTTGTCGTTGTCGTCTACGAGCCAATGCACACACGACCTGCGAAGATGGATGATGACAAAATGCCGAATCCAAAATGTATATGGTGATTATGTCGCCAGTGTTAAGGTTGTTAACGAGCTGATGTGCAACATCTTCGTCAATGGTGTTGTCGAGACTATGTAAGACTCTATCGTGCAAGCCCATGGAACTCTGTCGGAATTTGATGCCCAGCGGTATATCCAATTTTGTTGATTAAGTTATTTGCAGAGTTTCAAAAACTCCAGCTGTAGGTCGGTCTGTGTTGATGCCATTTGGCAAGTCAGTAACAACGCAAGTCAATACAATTGACTCAGAACAAACCAGGAAGAGACAACTCTGACGGTAGGTTTTTACACACACACACACTGGGGGTTTCGTCTTTATCATGGCAAAGATGATGATGATGTTGCTTGTAGGATAATGATGATGATGGTTGTGATGCAGAAATAAGATCTCCACATCTATTTGTATGTCTGCTTGTCAACCAAACATGTATAGATTTAAATGCACGACAAAGGACGCTAACAGTGGAAAATAAAGTATTGAGCTAGAAGGAGCAATGTTAATTTTTAAAAGTACTTTTTGTGGCTGTATGTAAGTATACTTTGACCAGGCCTTGATCAGTCTCATTTCAAAACCTTTATGTCTAGTCAGCAGCTATTAGTATTGAGTTCCAGCTACCAACAATCTCATCATAATACATAGTCGGAATGTAGTTTTCTCCAATTTTTACAAAATGTGCAATTTTTTCTGTTTGATAAATTGGGCGCATTTCCGAAAGAATGAAATGCTGTTTCGGATTGTCTCCGACGGCAAAAGAATTGCGGACATCACAAAGCAAGTAGAACTATCATCAGAGTTCTCTCTGATTAGTTACGATTATAGAGCAGATAACCTAGTACCGTAGAAGAGTTTAAAATTATGTAAAAAACAGAGTTTTGAACCAAGTTTGGAGCTCATCTTGTTTCGTGTTTAACGACTCACTCTAGAACTGCATTTGCTGATTGCTGAACAACGTTTTTCGTAAGATGAGATTCGTGAAGAGCGTCAAAATCTGCTGTTGACATTTGCTTCAAATATTTTTGTGTATATTTTTTGTTTTGCAATTAATCTGAAATCAAATAAAACAAGGAATTAATTGAACTAATATCAGATGTGGCGTGATGGTTAGCATGTCTGCCTGTTAACCCAGAGGTTCGTGGTTCGAATCCCAACAGAGGTAAAAATGTTTTACAATGGGTATCACCTTTCGCAAGGAATTGGCAAGTCCCCTCTTCGTAAATTAATTGCCATGAAAAGCGCTTTCTCGATTAGACGTTCAGAACCGACAGAAAATTGTAGTTCCCCTCCATTCCCCCACGCATGGATGTGAGAAATGCACTAAGCCCTACGGCTCCTCGCTCTGTTGCACCACCCTATTTATTTATCTAACATCTAAGGTTTGACTCCAATGTTTGCAAAAATATATAACAAATATACTCGTATTTTTCCAAACTAGGTCCCAATTTTTTTTTTGCTTTTCAACAGATGAATTTTGGCACCACCAGATTCTGCTCTAAGTTGTCTGACATTTTTTATGATTCCTGCTCTGTTGCTCTGATCTGTTTTTTTTTTTTTTTTTTTTTTTGTCATTAAACAAAACTATGAGCTCAAACAAAACCTAAAAAAAACAACAGCAAAATAACAATTCACAAGTACACAACTTTTGAGCACGACTATGCTTCCCGGTAAACAAAAATATTCTACCACAACTTATGTTTTACTCTTTTGTTAGCAACACAGAGGTCTAGTGTGTCTAATTGCGTGTTAGCTTTTGCCCCCGAAGTTCATACCAATTATGTAAGTAGGTATGGTAGGCATGTTTTCACATTCACATATATTCCTCCGCACTTAACCAACCACAACATACGAGGCCTAGACATGAAAATATGTCGTTGTGGTTATCTTCCATTAACAAATTGACCTAGTCTTTTAACTCCTTCCCTTTGTTCCTGTGAGAACCTTTTTATGTCAATTGACAGCGTTACTTTTTTTTTAAAGTAAAATCTTCGAGCCATTCAACCAACTGCATAGTTGTAATCTAGTTACGTATCAGCTTTATGATTTCCATTTCGAAATATCTAACAGCAAAGAAAATGAATTCTTGTTGTTGGGCCTGTGTCTTTGTTTAGTGCAATCAATCAGTAGCAGCACGATTTTCGTGGTTGCTAGTTGCTGCTTAGCATTTGGCATTTTGCGCCTCGTTTTGTATATGGTATACCATCTGCATCCAGCTCCTACTGAGCATTTGCACTGTGTTGGTATGACCATCTAGATAAACTCTGACTTTGTTCTACTTTAGGCAATCAACAAAATAAACCAGCTGGAAGCAAAAGAAAGAAATTTGTTTAACATTAAACTTTTGCTGTGTTATTCAAATCGCATCCGTAAGGTCGTGATTACTATTCGGATTGTTGTTATACTAACAACTTGCTCTAAGGTTTTCATTCAAATTTGATGAAGTAGAATCTGAGGCGGAGTACACATTTGGATATGGAAAATGGAACTGTTCAGTTTAAACAGGAACACAGAACATGCTACTTAAAGTAGCTTCCAGAGGCGTATCTGCAACTCTTAGTTCTTAACAGTGGGATAAGTTGGAATACCTTTTGTCTATAGTGTTCGTTTTTTACTGATTCAAAGTAAGTTAATTTATTGTACATGCTCATTATGATTGAAAAAAATGTTTAAAAAATAGAATTTAAAATAAGCCAATTGAATTATTTCTAATTGTGCCAAAACAGCAGCAACTGAAACACTTTACACTTAAATTAAAACAAAAATCAATGAAGCTAAAAATTTTATGTGTGTTAAAAAATCAGATTGAGTTAGAGAAAAATTTTCAAAGTGAAAAGCTGAGACAAATATACATATAAAACGAAAAGGATTGAATTTTGATTTAATTTAATTGGAATATATAAAAGAAAGGATAAGAAGATAAAAGAAGACACTACGAAAGGAAAAAAAAACGAAAAGAAGACCAAAGAAAAGAAAATTAGAAAGAAATTACCTCCCTAAAGATAAAGGTAAATTATTAGCACTTATGTATGTTTGTACATGTACAATGTACATAGTTCACTGTTTCAACAAGCTGGCTATCGACACTAACAGTTCGCGTTTGCATTGAGGAGTGTTTTCAGATAAAACCAAAAATCCGTTTTCCAAATTTTAAAAGTTAAGAAGAAAACTAAAGTTTGGCTCTCTTTACACAAAAAAATGGATTGAGAAGCATCCAACCAGATGATTGTCATATTAAAGTAAAAAACATCATTTACCCTATCTAAAAGCAATGATATGGGTTTACCCTATAGGGTCACATATGTACCGAGGATAGAAGGGTAAAATGAAATTGATTTATTTATTATACCATGTAATCAGAATGAAAAAAGTAGGTAGGTACAAGAAAGTACTGACAATGCGGGAAACTATAAACAAAGGCACCATCGCGTAAATTTTACGTCCAATTTCAACGACTAATCGAGAAAGCGCTTTTCATGGCAATGAATTTACAATCGGAGGACTTGCCAATTCCTCGCGAAAAGTGATACCCATGAAAAGACATTTTTGCCTCTGATTCGAACCACGAGCCTCTGGGTTAAAAGCCAGACCACAGTGGTAGTAACTTTTAGAAAGTTTAAAAAGTTCAAAAATTTTAAAACCTAGAAAGCAAAGTTCTAGATAAAATAAAATGAGGGGTTTCAATCTTCTTTTAATACATTTTCAAGCTTTGTTCCTTTTACCTTCATCCGTCTCTTTGTTGTCGTAATAAATGCAACTTGGATTTAGAAGTTATTCCGATTTTAAAAAAAACTTTTGGCCGCCAAGGAGGTTAGATAAGTCATCTAATACCTAAAACAGATTAATTCATTGATCCCTATCCGATAATAACTTAATCTTTATAAACAAAACTTTTCTATTCTGCACGTTGGCTAACATATATAATCATTTAATTTAAAAACGCCAGTGTGGAAACCATAAATCTGCTATATTTCATGTGCTAAACAAAGTAGAAAGCTTTCGTTTAAATATTTATCAGATGTCAAATTCACATAAATTAGACCTTTCTCACCATTTCGCAATCACTGTTATCAGTAGTTAATATTCAATCTTTTGTTATCGAATTGAATAAACCTAGCTTATTATGTGGTACCACTTGACCTCTGAATTTGCAAAAATTTTGATGAAAAGAACTTCAACAATCAACAAAGAACCATACAGTATCACCAAATCGGGTCACAAATGAACAATACAACTAATCCATAATTCAAAACGAACACACAACTCATCGGATGTAAGACAAAGGAGTTGAACGACGAACTTGAAAATAATTTTTCATTCCACAACGACCCAAATTTTTTAATTGTCTTTGTGTCAGATTTCATCCTTTCTCTCTTTCTCTCTTTATGTCGTGTCTATGGTGCAAGGAAATCATAACACAGGCTTCGACCCGCAAGTAATGGCTTACAATTGGTTCGACTCACCAAAACGACTCTGAAGAATAGACTTTTTGCCATAATTAAGAATATTTATGAGAACTAAAAGAAAGAAAATCATTTATTTATGACAGAAATAAAAGTGAAAAGCGTTGTTTTTTTGTATTACGTTCCATTTTACTGACACTCTGACCACAAAACGGTGCGGCGTAATAGAAACCGCACATTAAGACCTAAACGCTAATGGCGTCATAACTTTTTTTCTTCTTCGTTGATCTAGTTCTTTTGATTCAGCCAGCATCTTCTCTACAAACCATCACCACCTTCTACTTGTTGTTGACACAATTGTCTCCATGTGCAGTGTAGTGCATGTGCAATGTGCATGTCTGTTGAGTTGTTTTACTATATCAGTGAGAGGATGTCATTAGACTCGATTTGCTGCTTAGGGACTGTGCATTGAATCCAACGTTGTTGTTGGTTTTTTTTTGTTTGTTATGGGGCTGTATAGAGTCACATGGATTTAAAGTGTTGGCTGTGAATCTTTTGGGCCAATTAAAAGACCCAACTAGGCAGTCAACCGAAAATGGTGATGTATGTGAATCTTTTCATCCGACTGCCTCGTTTCACTGGCCCAAATCGTGAACGTGTAGGTTATAGCAAACGACAGTCCCTTTTTGCTTTCATCAGAAAACGCAGTAGCTCATGGAATTTCTTCAAGAATACTTTTCTTTCAAGAAATAAAAGATGTGAACAGAGGTATGTTATAAAACTAAAGAGTAAAGAGGAAGGGAAAATGTGATTTATGGGATAGCTACCATTTGAAGAAAAGAGAATCTGATGAAGAGTTTTCATTAGAAAAAAACAAAACGTTTTAAATTTCAATTTGATCTCTGCTTCTAGTTCCCACAGTTGGTTGAGTTAAGATTCTACTAGTAGTTGCTCATTGCCAATAATTCTTTGTGCCATTGTTGGTTCCTAAGGATGATGTTACCATGCACAAAGCTTTTGATCGCTTGCTTGCTTTGTGAGCTATGACTAAAAACTTAAAAAAAAGTATGGCTTCCTCATATTCAATAATTTTTTTTTACATATAAACAAATTTTCATAATAACAACATCACCCCATCTTCGGTGGGAGTTTGGGTATCGTTTTGGAGAGGACTTAAAAAATCCAAGATGAATTTAACTTCAACTATTGTTTGTAGACGATGGAGCCATTACAAGCACAAAAGTATTGGAAGAAAGAGGGTACCCCCGCTGTTACCTGTTTTATGGTACAGGCATTTGTACTTTGTTATTTATTTGACTCGAAGATGTGCCTTTGATCAATAGGAAAGCGTTTTCAAAAATACCGCCTTGCAGAAAAAACAGAAAGAACGTCTCAACCGCTACTGTCATGTTCAAAGTAAAGATCCAGAGATGATAATATTGTACAAAGTTCCGACACAATCTCGGCAAGGAAGAGAGAAAAAATTGCTAGGGCAACCAGAGGCAATACAACAGCAAAAAGCTAGCCGTGTCGATGGAATAATCCCAAACGGAGAAGACTGGTGGACGCGCTTTGATATTATCACCAATGAGACACAGAGAAATGAGATAACTGTGGTTCCTTTGAGATAACAATGGGCATTGTTATCTCAAAGGAACCGCTGTAAAAAAAGCTAAAACAATGAAGGAGAAGTAAATCTTTTGACCCTTAGCTAAGTGGCGACCCAATAAGCTTCAAGTTCTAAACAAAATACCCTACAGTATAATTCTATACGCTCTTCTCGATCTTTCTGCAGTAGTTCTCCAATCAGTTGTTTTTGGTTGATTAAATGCTTTTACCAAGCAAAACATCCATTGAATTCGAAATAATGAACTCAGAATTGTTCATAAGCTAAAATTTGAAAGAAATCTTTAATAACATTATCTGTGGGTAATAATTTCACGACACTATCCTATTTGAATAGAAACATATACAACCAATCAATAATAATCTTTCAAAGCATGTGTTAATGGTAAGAAAACACTCATGGCACCATATTTATTTCCTCATTCATCAACAACGTTCACAATAGAGCTAGGAAGTCTTACTCTATTGAAAAAGCACCGTTCGAGATGAGATGACTTATCTTCAATCTCCATACAATCTACGTATAGACACAAACACGCATTGAAAGTCCTGTTTAATGTTTAAACTTTTGTCGTACGTATAAATTTTCATCCAAACCCCATGCGACATAAAATGGCCAGTTTCCTGATGTCATATTTCTTTCGATTAAATTGAATTTTCCAAGCCACACAAGGGCGTTTATATGTACCCTATACCTGTACGCCGGCTGCCGGCTGGACAACCTGAAAGAAATCACGCACTATTCCACATTCCGCACTATTCACATCTATTCATTCCAAGAACATGATCATGACCACAGATGAAACCATATCAGTAGGCCAAGTAAAAAGAGATTTGCATATGAAATATACAAGCCAAAGATACAAATCGTGGACCAGGCCATATCATCAAGTCCCGTTTGTGGGGTTTTTTCTTCTTTTTTGCCGTGTATAGAAGAAGAACCATTCGGTATAGATGTACCAAGATGACTTCAAGTTGGCCTCTTCCCCTTCCAAAAAAAAAAAACAAACAAAACAACAATAAGTACGCGAAGGAAAAACAAACCCGTTCTTCTTTAATATGAACGCATTAGAATCGGCATAAAGCGCTCTTCTTTTTACTTTTATTGTGTTTTTGTTGTTAACACCGCCAATGGCCATCTTCATCGCCATCGTCATAAAACCGGTATCATTTGAGTTCGGTGGGCGCGATGCACTCGAAACACACCACTGAGTGCCACTTTAATGTTTAATTTGTTGCCTCGTTTTAGTGTCTCGTGTTCCACTCTATTTCGCTCAAATCGAGTTACTGTGGCGATTATTTGCTTCAATCGCTTCAAGGTGCTAATCACAAGCATTTAATTGAATCATTTTATGTCCGTTGAACTTGGGCGTCTATCAAGCCTCCCTTCAAACATCGCAAGTGTTATAGCGAAGAAAGAAATCTTTAAACAAACGCCAAGGAACCATAACATGAATTCGCCTGTAAAATGGCGAAAACAAATCATTGTTGCGAAAAGAACTCTTCTGCAAAAGGTAAATACAAAAACTATCCAAGTGAATTCCCCAGGAAGTAATAAAAAATTAAGAACAATACAATGGCACACATGGATCGTTCCACCGCATAGAGCAACATTGAGTTGACATCGCATGCTCAGCTCGTTCCATGGTTGACTTCCTGTTGCGACCGCGGGTTGATTCTCTTCGGAGCATTTCCTAATATGACAATTGTAGGCATGTTTTCCTAGGCAGTCTTTTGCCATGCCACACAATTATTTAGCATTTATTGTTTTTTTCTTTTCTGTTTCATTTTTGTTTTTCACCAAGCAATGTTGTCCGGATTGACACAACAATGACTTTCGTGTGCTCGATCATTCCCAGAGGGTTACTCTTCGTTATTCTGTCTCGCGAGCGAGCAGTTCCATTTGTACAGACAGCAGCTTTTACAGCGCTTTTGAGCAACTCAAGTAATCTGGCGTTGATGAATGTGCGAACGCTTTTGTATCTTTTTGTTCTTGTTCTCTCTTTGGATTCCCTTTCGCAGTGTAATTCCTTATGTAATCACCGATCACAAGGCCTTTCGCATTAGCAAAGATCGTTTTTCTATTTGTGTTTTTTATTTTTATACTTTGAACAAATTGTCCGGATACTTGGGATTTTCCCGATGTTAAGCCTCAAGTAAAGTAGTCTCGTCTCATCTCATCTCATCAATCTTAAAGAGCATTGTGACTGCCAAAGTGAAAAATGGCAATTGGAAATGTGTAGATGCTTCATCCAACAAATGCAAACGTAACATGGGAAATAACTTAAAAGAGACTTGTATGATTTATTTTCGCTAAACGATAATTGTTTACTTACTATTGATCAGAATTGCTTCAAGGGCAGTGCTTTGCAAAGCTGGTTCTGATGGTTGGCTTTTGCGGAATTTCAACATGTTCATGTTCAGACAGACATGGAAGGAAGTTATTTAGACCATGGCTGCGTAGAGATGGGGAAAGTGTATCAATAACACTGTACTATGTGTTAAATAGCGATGATGATGATGATTATTACCGCAAGATATTCTTTTTAAACCTGTTGTTTGTTACGCATACGCAGTAGAAGAAATATTTAAGAAACCACAATGAAAGCGAGAAGGGGGTTTAAAAAAAAGAACAAGTTTTAGCTAATATGTATTTTACTTTGGAATCAAAACACAAATTTTTGAAATGTTCTTTAACGAACACGACTATATCTATCGAACCTTTTTCAAATTAAACTTCATTTGCTCTCAGTAAATAGGAAATAGAAATAGAAAAGTCTTTGATGTTCCGAACGAGTAAAAGAGGAGGATATACATATAACTTGATAGCATTTTAAAATACAAAAGAGTTGTTGTAAGAACTCGTGTTTAATGTCATTACTAACTTTTGTTTGAAAAACTACAAAAAATTAAAGGATATTATAGGTTGGGGATGAAAAAGCTTTACATATACAATATACACATACTTAAATGTACTTTAAATCAAAAAATACCTAAATAGGGGTTGCGCAACAGAGCGAGGAGCCCGGGGCCTAGCGTTTTTCTGACAACCATTGCCTTTGTGAGCTAAAAAATACTTAGCTCTAGATAATAGAATTGAATTTTGAATTTTGTATATTTAAATATTTTTATTCATGCCAAAACCTTGGCAAATTGGAACCACCTCAATCAATGTCTTGAACCACCAGCCCGAATCACTTTGATTGTAGGGTTCCTCTTGCATAGCACACATTGCCTTTTTTCACCTACCCATATCATTTAAAATAAATCTCTCCTCGAGCCACGAAAGCGTGAAGACACAATCGCAAAAACGCCTCCATCACATAAACACAAACCACGCTGCCCGCTTCTTCCTATGCCAGAACAAAACAAAACAAAATGTAAAACCCATGCTCTGCATTATTTTGCATAGAACTTGCGATCCACTTAGTCACAACGAATTGCACTTAATTCCAAGTTATTAGTCATGATACATCATGATGAAGGGACAATGGGTTTACCAAACCAAACCGAGATCCATTGGAGAGTTCTGTTTTTCAGTTTCCTTTGCACGGGTCTGATGGTAAATACAAAACAAATTGACCAACAACACCACGATTGCGACTGTGACTGTAATTACGAGGGCAATTTGAAGTGGTTAAGTGAATTTCGTTGAACAACTGGCAATCAAAGAACTATACGAACGAAGCTATAAATTAAATGTGATGTGATGTGCCACTTTGTCCAAACTAAATTGGCGCTTTGCACTCTGCTTTACTCAAAGACATATCCGATGAAATTGGACTGGCAAATTAATTCGACTTGTGGAATCGTGTGAAGTCTATTTTGAAGCGATGAAATTACTTATTTTTCTTTTATTTTATTCAACGTGGAATAATCACAATCAAATTGGTGCAGAAAAAGAGCTTCACAATTTTAGTTTAGCCAACAGTGATCTAAAAATAATGATGTTTCTTTATGAGATTAAAATTTAACATTAATTTCAAATGGAAAGCCTTTTTTCTAATAATCTCTTACTACAAAGTTATACGCAATAAGTTGATATTACAACTTCCGTCTTTACTCTTGCCCAACACTCGAACGGAACCAACAGCATGCTGTCATGGTAATTTTAAGCTTCGTATAGGAAATTAGATCCAATTACAGACTGCGAAGAAGCGCAGATGGTGTGATAGGAACAAAGGTATCTATACTTTTCATAGAGAAAAATTGCCAATAATTATTGCTGACAAGGTTTCTATCTACAAAGCAGTTTAAAAGGCATCTAAAGTTGCCACAATGAAAGTTGGATGTTCTCTTACACAAAGACCACGATCATCGATATTCCTAACGGAGGTCGTTTTCACGTGCCCTAGTCTTTTAAAATAATATTCAATCTAAAGCCATTTTCTACATTTAAAGAGTTGCAATTTGTTGCAAAAGCACGGCGGTAGCATTTATCCATGCACCATGTAGCACGTGGTATCTCTTAAAGAGATGCCTAGATTCAAACTATACCAATCCTCGCCCAAGGCGCTGCACCTCTTGCATCTAAGAGCTAAGAGTTATAGGTTCGCTGCGAAAATAAAATTTTCATATTTTTCTTTTAACAATATTTTACGTGAGAGGAATTATGATCGATGATCTTGTCTTTTGGTTTAGCACAAGAACGGAATACGAGGAAGTGAAAGATGATTTGGAAAGTGTAAAATCGTTTTTGTAGTGTATCTTTAAGATAAAGATGTGTATCGCCTTCCGTCTTAAAAGCAAAAAAAACTGATTAGGAAAACATTTTTTTTCTGAAGAGAAAAAAATACATTCCCACTAAGCAAAGCACAAGTTTATAACTTTCTTCAAATACCGATCGTTGATTTGATGGAGGAAGAGAGAGCCATTAGAATCTCACTTTTCGATAAGAATTAATTTCTATAGAAAATACACCAAGGCAATGGAATGATGAGAAAGCAATTAAAGAAGAACTTTAACGTTGCCTGTGTAAAGTAATTCGAATGCATTTATGCAATTTGCTGAGCACGATTAAGTTGTTAAACTAAAGACAGAAAGGTGACACAAGAATATTAAAACAATGGGTTATAAAGGGGGTATATTATTGTAAAAACACTCTTTTCAGACTTTTATTACTTAACATGCTTTGCAGCAACTCTTTAAAATTTAAAATTTAAGACTGGTTATGTTTTCTTCTTTGTTTTACAACCGATGGGGACGGCAAAAGGCAAATTACTTCCTAGGGGAATTTTCGTTGTTGCGCCTAGGAACTCTCCGAGGTCGTTGCAACCCATCTGCACAACGTCTAAGCCTTAGACTTATCAAGATCATTTAGGGTTCACAATATTTTTTCTAAAAAATAAGCAGCTGGCAGTTGGTTGTTAAAGCTTTACAGTAAATAGTTTATACAAGTTCTGGGGTGGAACCACCGCACACTACGTAATCGGGTAATACGTGACTGAATTATTTGAGTTTGGCATTACTTCTCACGCCATCGAGCACTTTAGTACCAAATTTTGACATTCTTTCATCAGCATTTGAAGGAAAAGAAATCAATAAATAGACAGCAGAGTTATAATGCTCAATTTAAAGCAAATTTTAAAAGAAAAATGGCACTGATGCGGTAATTCGGCTCCTGAAGTTTGTATTAGTGAAAAAGTTTACTACTTCTCTGCAAGTCGTTTTCTAATAACAGAAATGTGGAAAATTTTGTTAAGTGGAATGTCAATAAAAGTACAAATGACACTGCTAGGTCCAAAATTTTCCCTGCCTTCTCATAAAATGCTGCAACTTTCTCATATATAACATAGAATTGTGGTCAGACGCAGACGATGACAGTTTACTGGCAAATTGTAGTTTGATTTTGAAGCCCACGATAAAGAAGGAGTACACTTTTCGAGAAAAGTGTTCAGATTTTTGAATTGATTTTAAATCAATTCAAAAATATTTGTGGCTCAAAATGCTTCGAAAAAAACTAACATTTTGACCCATTCTCAGTACACATTTCCTGTAGCGATAACTGCTAGCTGGGAAATTAACACTCCAGCTTGATGAATTTTCGAAAACACATTGTGGTGAACTCGCGGAAAGGGAAGTGGAAAAAGACTTCAACCGACCTACAGTGGTGCAAAACTGGAGAGAGCTCGCCCGAAATGGAAGTCGTTATCGAAGTTAATGCCCAGGTTCACCACCGATTGCAATGTCCACCTAAGGAAAATGTATTTTCTTTCAGTTTTATGACTTTTCATGATAAAATAGACTTATTTGGAAAAATAAAAAAGTCATTGTGGCCTACATTCCCATATACTAAAATGTGACCAAGAATCTCATCCCAAAGTATGTAACACGAATTACGGGACACCCTGTATATATCGCTTAAGCTTTTCTCATCTAAAATCACGCTTGCTCTATGAAATCTTTAGCTATAAAACGTACTCTCCAATCTCCATTGAGTCTCGAATTTGCTGTGAAAATAGTAAAATAATTACAACCAAGACAGAAGTACTTCCACACGAAAAGAACATTCATTTGCTAAAGCAGATCATATACCGCAACAGCAAAAAAGTTGAAAAGCCATCAAAATTTATTAAGCTCGACTTCTGTGTCTGTTATTTGTGCTGGTAAAAACGTAACCAACAACACATGACGGCTCACTACTACTTTTTCATCACCACGATCATTAGAAGACCCTACGTGGTACTTCACAATATAGCACTATGGCTCAACTACTTAGGAAAGGATTTGCTCATTGCGTCATTTACTTTACGATGAGCCCCCAAATCCCATTACGGCATGTTTAGCTCGGAGTACATAATCTTATTAAGTGCAGCATCACAACTCACAAGCATGCACAAATCCAATCGATTTCCATCCATAAGCTACACAGTGTTTTCGCATATCGGTACCACTCAGTGCGCCTTCGATATAAAATAAACTGCAGTAAGCGTTAACCTTGTCATAAATCTACCGCTAACAATGATTATATCGAAGCATACTCGTAGTAGCGGTAGGTGGCTGTTGGTGGCCTCTTACCAGGAAAAGATACGACGACCGACGAAGACATCGTGGTAACAAATAACCACCAACTGTCATCATCACAGTCACTGAAATCGTGATCATTCAGAAGCTCATTCAATCGGTTGGTATCGATATTCATGTACGTAGTTGGCTTGGTGGCCACGTTCAACAATTCTAATTGGCATAAAGAGAAAAACCTCAGAACCGCCCTGTGAATTATGACTTCAAGTATTACCAATAAGAAGTTGTTTTTTCTGCCGATCCTATCGAGCCTATAGGACTTTGTCTAATTACAAAAAGTATATACGATCCATTCGAGTATCTCATAAAGTTTCATGGTAAATCGGTCTTCGGTGTACGGTTTCGAATTTCAGGCACATCCATTTGACCCAATTCTTTGTGGAAAACAGTGGTGTGGAAGGTCGCGTAATGCTGTATTTTTCTTCTCCTCTCATTAGAGATTCGTTGCCATTGTGCAGTGGGTCTTAAGTTCAGTATTATGGCAGTGAATGCAGGAGGAACCTCCAACCTCAAAGTGATAAAGAATTGTAAAGATATATGAGTACTCATATGGGACCTTATTTTTGAATCGTCTTTGACTTCTTCGCCTTTCTGAATCAAAGAGAAGAGTCTCTATACTGACATATTTGCTTTTGTCTTGAGGTATATTTACTGTTTGGCAGAGTTTTTGTTTTGTTTTTTTGCAGAAAAAAATCAATATGTGTGTTGTACAATTTGATGCATGTTCGTATGATAGAAGTTTTAACAACCTGAAGAAGCTTGAAAATGGAACAGTGAGTTCCTGTATTGTCTTATCTACACACATACATGGATACACATGCAAATTGTCAGGGAATCAAGGTTTAAAAATGTACTGATGGAAAGATAAAAGATGAACTCTTTCGAAAATAAAAACCAGTGGAATGCTATCATGTGCTTTACTATTTGAAAAAAGTCAAATTCTTGTACAGAAAACAACGCAATCAATAATTTAGATTCTCAAGAAGATCTTCAAGAATTTTTGCCATTTTCTTTTTCCTTTCTGACACTGCCTACTAGTGACAAAATACCAAATTTTTTCAGCCAATAACCACCCACTACTTTGACTGTCCTATACCAGAAAATACTCGTTAACCTTCCAGTCGTGTAAATTAGAAGAAAGCTTTTGGTGATTTATTCTTTGTCTTTCATCCATCGAATTAAAATACCCATCCAAGCTATTGTAGTTCGTGTTTGATTGATTTCGACTAAAATTCAAAAACCGTTACATTCTCTAAACACAAACACAGCAATACATCGTAGGCTTCTACCATAAATCATTTGCTATCGCTATAGGTCAACAGTCATCTAGTCTCCAAAACAGAGCAGAAAATCTTTTTCACATACATAAGAAAACAGAAAAAAAAACTACGACATTATCATACGGCCATAAATTTTCGAATCTTTAACTACCAGCATTTGATTTACATAAAAATGAATACCTCTTCGCTTGAAGAACAGTGATGCATTGGGCTGAAGATATTACGAAATAAGAAACACCCCAGTCAGTAGTCAGCAATCACGTCTCCTAACGAATATGCCAAAACAGTTTTAAAGTCGGGGGCCGTCCTAAATTGATGATGACAACCATAAATGGTATACACAGCCTGTCAAGATTTTAATTACTCTGGAAGTTGGTACGTCGCGTCCTCGGTCGCTTCGTGGAATCGCACATACAGATGTGTTTTTAAGGAAAGAGCCCACCTCTGGTCTTTTCTTAAGTTTTTAAAAGATTTCGTGACAAAATGCAATTAGAGTCACGGGTGCATCGCCGCCACCGCAACGGCCGCACCGCATTCATATGTATTTCTTAACTCACCGTACGTCCCTGCATCTAAAGTGGCATCAGTTTGCTCCTGCAATCGCTTCTGGCTTCTGACAGTGGAGTTGGCTATGGCCGGATGAAATCCTAGACTGCCAATGGTTGAAGCAGCGACATACTGCACGACGACGATGAAAATTAAAATTGCTAAGTGTGAACTTTGCTGATTGCAGCAATGGTTCCTAGATCGCAGCATGATGCTTGTTATACGTTCTGTTTTGCGGTATTTTTATATATGCTTTTTTATTCTCTTGTTACTACGTAAGCGGTGTTAACACTATGTAATCCATTAAAACACAGAAGATCTCTAGGAAAATAAAATGCACACAAGACAAGAACGACACATGGAAGAGATAGCCTGGTGTTTGTCGTCGCGATCAGAAATGCACTAGTACAAATTGCGCTTCGGAGTTTTACCGATCTTCAAACCTTATTGGCTCGCGACTAGACTCTGACTGATTCGAAGCCCATTTCGCCGTTGCTTGCAACCAGGTGAGTGTGCGCGTTTCAGCACAGAAAACGAACCTGCCTTAGGAGTTGATTTCTCTCTCATGAGTTGTTTGTGTTGGTGGTGAGTTGAGTGGGTTGCTCTTTTTTTCTGCTGCTTTTGCAGCATTGAAAGTTGCAGATGGCGATGATGACAATGATAGGTAGGAAGATGGTAGGTATTAAGCTCTTGAGTTGCATGCTTTTTTGTTGATATTTTCTTTATTTCCATTATGCTTTTTACACTGTGTCGTCCTACGAAATAGCTACTGCAAGGAGATGACCATGACTTTGGTCGGTACGAGTTTGAGTTTTAAGCAACAGTGGGGTCAGTTGGTAACGTGATTACATTTTATATAAGACAAGAGTCACAAGCACAAGGACACTATAAATTGAAATGTCAGGAAAAAAAATTAAAGTTAGATGTGATTTGAAATGTAGGGATCTTATTGGCCGTAGGCCCGCTGGTTCGTTCCAGCGTTTATTCCGAAGAGGTTTTCTACCAAAAATACTGCGTAAGCTTCAATATCAATTCTATTCTTTTGGGTTCTTCGCCGTTCGAAATCGGCATAAAATTGTGGTTTTATTATTTTTATTATTTTAAAATAAAAAAAAATTAAATAGGGTGGCTCAACAGAGCGAGTCCCTGGGGCAGGGAATAGACATGGTAACTATCACGCCACGGGTACCACAATTTTTATTGTTTTACAATTTATAAAGTTAGCCCAAGCAGTAATATTTAATTGATATTGAACGATATGGAAATTAGAAAAAATAGTAAAGTTGCAACTCTACTTTTTCCTATCGAAAGCTCAAATTCAAAATGTGTTTGTCTTACCATTACCAACCTCTCATTTTAGATCAAAGGTTAAAGTGATCTCAGAGATAATTATCTGGTTTTTGTGAAACACTTTCCTGAATTACTTGTAATTTATTGAGAACAAATATTACGATCAAACGATAAAGAAAGCTGGTAATCGAACATCGATGTGTGTCCAAACAAAATGACATTAACAAGATGCAAATTACAGTGGCTTCATAGACGTCAATATATGCAATTGGCACACACAAGAAGTGAGAACGACCCGAGAGTCCACCTCAACAATTCTAATCTCTTCTTCCCAAGAACCAAAGTCACTTTGTTTAGTTTGGCATCAATTTAGAATTTAGTTTTGCAAGAGATCACTTCAAAGCTAAACCAACCGAGTGCAGTGCGCACTCAAGATTTAGATCAACAATTAGTTTAACCACACTGCTGTGTTTGCGTTGGAAATTGTATACTAATCCAACTCCAGAACGGATGAGCTGATGAAAGCAAATTAATGCTGTTTTCTCCTGTTACCTGTTGCCTAATAAACAGTAGCCAGTAATGAATGAGACGGGAAGCTGGTTAATGCAGAAAGTAGTTACATAGAGTACTCATCCTTCAGCCACTTAGCCTGGCAATGGCAATTTGCAAATTTGAATAATAATCTTCATTTTCAGTGAAATTGCAATGCACAACATCTGCTTTGCTATAAGTGCCTGCATATACAAGGCCAACCAGTATGTTATGTTCTTTATAACCCAACATTAAGTACTGGAGATTTTCCTTGGGGGCATATCCTTTGTGGCAGTCATTTGTCTGACACAAGTCAGACATCAAAATCAAACTCAAGGAATAACATGTCAGTATCATGAAGATTATAAGAAAAAAATGGTTTTAATTTAAATCCTCTGCGGGAAGTTGCTTCGGAACGACTATCTACAATTCTACATACAAGAAAATGTCATATCCTGTTGAATTTGACGAGGGACAACCACAAAGAATAAAAGATGAAAGATATACTCGGAATGAAGACGTTACTTAGATCATTAGACTAAAGGTGAATGGAGCTTAATCTAACAGTAAGTGAACAAAGAAGTTATTACTTACCTTCGAATTGAGACTCATTTGTCATCCGGCCTAATGAGTTTCGGCTATAGGTTTAAACAAAAGTTGAGGGTTATGATCTGAAAGTTGAATAGAAGCTGAAAGTAGAATTAAGTCAAAAGCGTTCTAATTTATTACTCACTTGATTCGGTTATTCAAGTTGATGCTCATTTTATCATCCGGCTTTATAAGCTCAAAGGCTATGGGTTTCATTGAAAGTTGAGTGTTTTGAACTGAAAGGTGAGTAGAAACTGAAAGCACACCGAGTAAACAAAATTTTCATAGCTTACCTCATTCAGATATTTCGAGTTGAGACGAATATTTTATCATCCGGCTTAACAAGCTTCCACTATAGGCTTCAACAGAAGTTTAGTGTTTTGATCTGAAAGGTGAATAGACACTGAAAGTGGAACTAAGTTAGCAAATTTTTCATCACTTACCTGATTCGGATGTTTCAAGTTGGTGCTCTTTCACTTTACGATCTTACAAGAGTTCCAAATTGATCTACTTTCTATATTTGTGTCCATTTAGGTATTGACATAAGGCAATATCACCAGGAATTTGTTGTAAAAAAAATAGGAGATGGAATAAGCTTTCTGCTTGTTGTCAATTTGTTTTTCTTCTTGCAAAGTCCTCTTTGTGACCCAAAACAACAATTATCTTCATTTCAAACCAATATCACAAATGTCTTTAAATCAAAGGCCCTCAAGAACAATTTTTTCCAAAGAAGAAAGTAAAAATGGAAAACAAAACCCCAAAGTGAAGTCGCTCTACCATGTCAAATCAACAAATTAATGACCATCTCTCATCTCTGGATAGTTGCATCACTGCGCTCTGTGCCTGCATAACACAGTAGCGAGACTACATTCATTATGCATTTAAAAAATACCTCAAAAAGAAAATGAAAGTATTTCAAACATTTATGAGTTAGCTACTTGTTCAATTAGCATTTAATTTATAGGTTATGCACAGTTGCTTTGATGAAGTTATTAGTGGAACCAAAAATGCTTCATATGCCCACCTTCTTATATAAAAAGAAGCACAAGAGCGAATGCGTTGATGCACATTACTTTGGACACCCATTAGGCAAGTGAGGTCATTCAAATCGTTGTTGATAGGTAATAAAATTCAATGAAGTCATTAGCGTGTAACAAAAGGAGCTTTCCCAACTGAGAAAACATTTCAATCTCCAAAGGTTGGATTTATCATTGTGCAGTGAGTGTTGATTTCTCAAGAAATAAAGGGAAAGTTTTAAAAGCTTACGGATTTTATAGTTAATATTTAACTGCACTTTCTTTCAGTTTTGATTTCTTCCGTCTATTATTGTTCACCGCTCATTAATCGGGGAAATCATTTAGTAAGACTAATCATCTAATTGCTGTTGGTTTGACGATGAGAACATTTTTGAAGGAACAATTTCACTAATGACCAAAAACGTAGTATAGCAAGTAAAAGTTTTGTCTTTAACTGGGTTATTAGGTTCTGTAAAGTTGGTTTAAGAGAAAGATAATTATTGGTGAGAAGTTCATCAAGTTTCGAGTTGTTCTTTGAATTAATTTTTAAATGTCCGACTTGCGTCGTAATTTATTTAATTTTTTGCTCTAAGGATCGAAGGTTAAACGCTTAGGAAGACAAAATTACTCACCAAAAAATGGCAGGTCCTCCGAGACTATTTACACTGCCACGAAAAGCGCCTTTTCATTTATCCTTTCGAAACAGTTTTTGGTCCTCTTCATTCCCTTCCAGGTGACCGGTGATTGAAATGTGATAAGGTTTTTTAATGCAGTTTATTCGAGCCCAGACCTTTTAATCTTTTCAGCATTGAAAATTTAGACTTCCTAGAAATTATTTTAGAAACTTTTATTATAGTAAACTGGGTTTTCGATTTAGCTCAATACGCTCTATTGAACCATTTACAAGTTTGATAATCGCATCCATTTGTTTTTGTACAACAACAAATAAAGCCTACAATTTTAGTTTCAAATTTGTAAATAGTGGAATAGACCCCAAATCTAGTTAATAGTTCTTAAGCTGTCTTCATTTCATAATTGAACTTTTTTCATTCCGGAAGCTGGAACAGATATTTCCTAAATAATTATTTAACCATAAGCTTTAACCGAAATGCCGCTCTCAGGTGTTAATTTCTTATTTACTACCGACTTTTTAAATATTTTTCAATGCATTCAAAGAATTCAACAAATTTGTTATCTATCATTGTGTAGTAACATACATTAATGTGCACCCAACCGTACAATAACGACTGATGAGTGCTTGCATAGTTTCATTTGTTGTTTGACAAATACATCAACTGCTTCATCAACTTAAAGTTGGTTTCCGTACTGCCTGCAGTAATGGGGAAAGCAGTCTTGTCTTCACACCTAGGTTCTATGTGATCAGTTGATGTCTGATGACGATCAGTGCGAGAACAGTTATGAACCCAAATGAAGTCATTAATATGTTGTTTTTTTCTTTTCACTTGAATGTTAATGCAATCTTCTCTACTATAACTAACTATTTTGAGTGTGTTAACACTGATTGCTGTAAAAAAAGACTTGTTTTTGTTTGCTTCTGGACGCATAATTATGACAGTTAGATTGCAGCTCATCAATGTTACAAAAAGCATACGCAATTACTAAGACGTGTCGGATAGAATTCCCTCTTAGCACAAAATGGGGACCTTATAGGATTTGAATTCTTGGTATAACAAACCACGAAAAGAAAATGCCATAAAAATGTCAAAAACAATTCAATTAAGAAATAGAAAGGTGTTTAAAAAATGATCAACACAACTTGCTTCCCACAGTCCGATTGTGTTTTACCCCACGACCTCTTCGTATAGTCCACCCATTTATTTAATCTGTCTAAAATACTACTTTGTTGCAATTTAAAACTTTCAATGAACTCTCAAACAAAAGAAGCACACAGTGGCATCAAATAAATCTCTCTCTAGAACCATCCCAATAGGTAACTGCATTTGAAATCAATTCTCCATGGCCATGGCATAGTAATGAATCATAACAGATAACATTTCTTTGATTAAACTCCAAATAAGCTGGCAAGATCAATGGATATATGCATGTTCATATACATACCAGTTTATGTCTATGGTTATGGTATATTTTCCTCCAGCTGTGGGTCGTTGCTGCTGCTGCTGCAAAAGGAAGATTCACGGCCGCGTGTTGCGACTACGCACTTTTTCTTCTTCTTTTTCGTATGCTTTTGCTTTGCGTATATGTGTTACCTTGTGGGGATGAAAAATGGAGCGCAAATTGTGACTTTGATAATACGGAATGGTTCTATAATTTAATATCGATGTTACTTTGCTTCCGTCTGTCTTGTGTTACATTTACTTACAAGAATTTGCATCCGAGAACCGCATTATTCTTCTTTATTTAGATCGGTACTTGAGAATTTTGTCTCCTTACAGACTATGAACTAATTTTTGAATCTAGAACTTGACACTGACAGGCTTAGGAAATCATACAGGTTTTATAGATCATAATAATTGACAAGCAAAAGGAACTTATGTAGATTAATAATTCGCATTAAAAATGAAGATCAAGAAAGTTCAGTAAAAAAAGTAGGTTTAAAAAACACAGTTATCAATTCTGTATGCAGTCCCAAAAAGAACGTATGTAAAATAAAAAATATATAAATACATAAAGCCAATTGGAACTGTAAAAATTAACGCACAATCAGCCTTATTATGAGTTTCACGTGAACAGCTTTTCGCCAGGAACATTTTTTCGCCCGGAATTTTAAAAGCTATTAGGAGTTTTCCCTGAACAAAATTCCAGACGTACATTTTTTCCGCTTTTGTTGTTCCCTTGTTTGCCTTACAAAAATAAAAGAAATAAATTGCTCTCAACATTTTCACATTTCTGGGGAAAAATAGCTCATAATAAGGGACATTTTTCGAACATGGCAAATTTTTCCCCCAAACTCATAATATGGGAAAAGTGAAATAGGATCTTTTTCGAGGGGAATGCTGTTCACATGAAACTCATAATAAGGCTGAATAAGATTGAAGCACATAAACATACGAAAAGAAGCCAGGATTACACTGTTGGACCAGTGTAAGGCAAAGAAATTCATCAGAAGCATTGAAAGCTACCCTAACCCACTTAATAGAAAAATTACAACAGTAGTGACAACCTAAACCATGGTACCTAGATGCAATGGAATCCATGGACGAGTTAATTTTCTCACCCAACGATGAATGAGTAAACCCCAACATGGACCAGTGTCAACAAAAAAAATGGAAAGTGATCGAATTCAAAAGAGTTGATTCTAATATAAACAAGATACAAAACTTATAAGTGAGGTAGTAAGCGTAAACGATTTGCTGCAATGCCAAATAAGTCGGAAACAAGGGAAGAAATGCACAATATTTATAAATAAAATAGGTAAAAAAAAAGGAAAAACAAGATGAGTTTGGCGAAATAAACAAAAAACTGTTATTGAATAAGTTGTATGTGTATTTAAATATAACTGAATATAAAAAAATTAAAGTTTCCTTGATTTTCTTAAGAAACAAAAGAGTTGCAATCGAAACTTTTATTTACATATTATTAAAATTACCTTTGCTTTTTTAATAGTAACTCAGTTACCGAACACAGATAACTCATACGTGTCTTTTTGAACAAAATCAGAAGTTTATTCGAACTGGTATAGTTTTAAACATTGCTTTGGAAAAGACTTTCTTTCTAAAGGCTTTGAATGAAAATAACAGCGAAATTCGATAGCTATCAACAATTACTTTATGCATTTCGAGCAAAAACAGTTAATTATTATTTTGGGTCGAATGGTCGGAATTTGAAACTGTCCACATTTATATTTATTCATTGCTTCTCTCAAGCAATGGTGTAATTGATCAAGAAAAATATTGGTTTTAACTTGGGACGCACAATACACATTCCCTATCCTTCTATGTATGCACATTGCACATCCATTTATTGGTGATTGTTCAAGCACTCAAAGTCCAACCTTTTGTTTTAGAACCAATATATTCGCCATATAGAGATAAGAACGCGAATAATTCGATTCCGCCTTGTGTCGTACAAGCATCGCACTAGACATCATCTCTCCAACACACAATAGAATAGTTCTTGTGCTCCCAAAGATATCAGACCTAAAAACAAAACCTACACCGACGACGACGGCAATGTGACCATCGACAACTTTAGCATGATTCTTTGGTATGCTTGGTAGGCCTTTATATGGGATTGCATAACCCAAACTTGGAACCAGTCATGTGCTAGAGTTTGCACAACCATCGTGTCCGTTTGCAGTCGCAGAACGATGTTTGTGCACCTGTTTGTAATCGAGTTCACATGCAGTGTTACGCACCATCCATCGTGTGAAAAGGTCTTCCCATATCCCATCGCTACGCACCCTGGGAGTTTATCAATGTTGTTAGATCACCTAGCTACTAGTCTGTAAACAAGTGTCACTTTGTCACGGTCGGGAAGTTTCACGGAATTGGGCACCAATTCCCGAATAGTTACTTTTCGTCGTATAATAAGAAACGACCTGTTTCTTAGCGTTGCGTTGGTTGCATGTATGTCTTTTATCTTTCATTGCAACCGACCATAAACCGTTTTAATTAGGTTTATCATGTTCTCCAAGAAGATTCCTTCTACTATTTCAAACAGGTGTGAATATATCAAATAAAACAGAACCAATTTACATTTACATGTATAAAATATCGAATTTTATTTGTTGTTTCTTAACTTTTATGGTAAGTGTAAACTTTAAAAAATATACATTACACATTACACATGTGTGCTTTTTTGTTGTTGTTTGTTAAAACATAAAAATACTTGAGTTACATTAACGATTAATATGGCTATTTTTAAAACTGTTTCTCATTTTCAACTTTTTTATTCGAGAACTAAAGTTAAAACAGTTTTTTCATTTATTTAACTACAATTTTATAGCGCAAATTAAACAAAATAATAATAAAAAAAAAGTCTCTCGTTGCATAAGATATATCTCAGTGTTATTTGTGTTTTATTTTCGCTAAAGTTATTTGTTTTTGAGCCCAAAAAAAAGAAACAAAAACAATAAAATAAACTTTAAATATTGTTGACAATTTTTGGTATGCAGTATTGTGTGGTGAAAAAAAAGAACTAAAGTCAAACATCTAAAATAAAAACAAAAATAATTCATTCTACACTAGCTGAATTTGAATATTTCGCTTACAATCATTCTAAAGTTCATAATCTTTTTTTTATTTTGTTTTGTTTGTTCATAAAGCATTTTTTTGTATTCCGAAAGGATATAATGTACATTTTACAAGTATAGAAGTTTAAGAAGAAATGAGATAGAAGTAGACACTTAAGATTGCTATTAACACAGCAACACACACACAAATAAACTCTGAAGAATTTAATAGTTTCTATAAATTACAATTAAGTGAAATAAAAATAAAACATAATAATCAACACTTGGAACTGGTAGTTCCAGTGGCTTCCAAATGGTTCATCAAAAGTTGTTGTAAACTGCCACGGAGAGCTCGCTCCTCGTTCATCTGGAGTTTCATCTGAGCCATGTCCTGTTGCATCTGCTTGATGGCTGTCCAAAGTTGACGTAACGTTGGTGTCATATCTTCATTCTCTAAACCTGTAATTGTGGTCGGATATTTTGTGTTTTTTTTTTTGTGATTTTTGTGAAAGCGTGAATGAGGAAACAATATTTTAACAAGTGCGATAGATAGAAAATTTGAAGAAAAAAATATACACAAGTAATTCTACAATAAGCAAAACATTCGAAATGAATTCTACTGATTCAGCACTAACAAAAGGAGAGGGCACTTCTTCTCTTCATAGCAAGGACTTGGACTTGCAGGTTGACAGCATTCAATATATTTGTTTTTATTTTCTTTTCTTTTTCACTTCAGCAGAACAAAATATAGTAACTCACATCCACTCATAGTTCACCGCATTTTAACTTCACCGTGAACGAATTTTATATGAAAATCACTGGGCACATTTTTTTCAAACATTTTTCAATGAAAACTTTTTGATTTTCTTAAAAAATGTGATATTCAAAAAGCGGAATACGGAAACGAAGGATTAAGATGAATGTACTAGGATCTGACCAATTGTGAAATTGTTGCGGTTTTTTTTATTCACGGGAATATTTTAGATGGCACCCAATTTGAATTCTTTAATTCAAAAAGTGGCAAGACATGGCAATGTTTGCCCAAGTTTGGAATTCCCAATATAAAGGGCTCTGTAAACACTCGAACACGGTTTAAGCTCCGAAAACAGTAAAACTAAGCTGAATAAAAACCGCACACATTTAAATTTGCTATAACAACCTTTCCATACTAGTACATTTATAAAAATCAATTCTTTTAATTTTAGTGAGATCAAGATTTCGATTCTGCCAAAAAGTCATGAGTCACCAAGTTGTGTTGTGGTGACCTGCTGAGAACCATATAACAGTTTGAGAATTGTGAGGAAAGTTTGGACTTGACTGGAACGTTGACTTGTAAGATCTGTGAGTGACTCCAGGCAGATACAGACTGTGAATATTTGTAGACGGATAAAATCAACTTGAAATGGTATTGGAACCAAGGACAATGTTCGATTGTCTACAGCGATTTTGATATAAGAAAAGATTTCTCACATTCCCAGATTCCACTCTCAAATTCATTCACGCATGTCAAACAAGTCGATTCTTGTAAACATTGAAGGGAAAGTATCGCCCACAATTTTGTTACCATTTTTGGCCACCAACACAACAGAGAAAGGTTATCACCATGTTTGAAAAAAGCACTATCTTTTTGAAAAGAATTCAGAACTCGGATTATTCGTTTACAAGGTGCATTTGACACATCAATCGACCTTTGGCTTCGTTATCGCTCGCAGTTTGGGCCTTGCTTAGAGCATCTTAACTGGATAACGATTTTGGGCGAAAAATCATCTTTTCTAACGAGGAGCATTTTCATTTCGTCGGCTACCCGCAAGTTATAGTCGAGTAGCCAATGCATCCAATGATTTATCAATTTAGTGCGGATTGTGGAGTGATGGCATTATTGCACCATTTTTCTTCGAAATAAACCTGGGATCAACGTTTCGGTCAAAGGTGGGCATCACAGAGCCATGTTTTCTTTTTATTGAAATTGATGACATGTATCTTGGCGACCTATAGGGATGCGCGCTATGCCACACAGCCTATGCCACAAACGATCTTCTGCCAACCAAATTTCCAAATCTTGTTATCAGCGTTCTTGGCGATATCTATTGGCTGCGTCGGAGCTGTGAGTTGACCTCTTTGGATTTTTGTTCGTGGGGAATTGTGGAAGAACCGATTTTATTCCTGATTTGAACAGAAAAAGTAATTCCTTCAACTGTCCAAATTGCCCTTCTTGATATGCCATACAATTTCACATTTGGCTTCCCAAGTTAACCTGCAAAATTAAATTGACTGATCCAATTGATGCGATGCTCTACTGGTTCAACTAGTAAATGATTTCACTTTCTTATAGAGAAAGCTCTATGTATTAAAAAAAAAAAATGAGTAGGGAAAAACATACTTAGCTACATTAAAAGTGCCATCTCCTCTCCCATACTTCATAATAACATGACTAAATTCATAAACCAACATTTATAAGCAAACTCTACAACTTAATTCGTACACATCAGTTACACTTTAAACTACAAAACCAAGATGCAAAATAATAAACTTTCTTAAGCTTAGCCAATTCATTTTCAGTCGTACAACTAAAACAATTTACAAAAAGAAAAAAAAAAATTAAGTAAATCTCGCAGTAATAAAACTAAAACAAATGATTTCTTGGACAAATTTCAGCTGATTGGAGAGATGTGTGAAGATAAAATAAATAAAAATTAAAACAAAAGAAAAATATCGTTCTCGTGTAGATAAGTAATTATAAACACAATTTGTTACACTTAGAAATTAAATAATAAATATATTTTTAATTTGATTTCCTTACACATTTATAGTTTGATCATTATTGTTATATTGAATGTATAACAAAAAACATTATTTATATGGCATCTGTGTCATTAATTATTTTGGATGTGTTCATATTGAAATCTAAACAAGGATTGCTGACGGTTTACTGTAGTAAGTACGTATTTTGTGCTATAAAATATACATTTTTGCTTTAGTTTATACATAATATATGTAAATCCAGTACAATTAGAAATTATTAACATTTATATAGTGTAGACTTAAAAAAATGTTTGCTAACACAAAATGGACTTTTTAATAAGCACGTCTATAAATAGCCAAAAAAGCGATTGATTTTTTTAATCATTTATTTAATCCTAACATTTATTTATTATCAAATTTTAACTCTCTTATTCAAAGTTGTGTTTCCCTAGAAAATTTCTCGTGAATATGACTTTCTACGCATAGTAATAATTTATATTGCGGTTACGAATTTTAGTTTATTTTATTTTTTGAATTTTAAATTCTTTTTCTTTATTTGATTTAAACATCACAGGGTTATTTTATTATGAAGAAACAGCACTGTGTCTACAAGTGTGTTCAAAGAGTATACGCGTATATATCATGGCTTCTAAATTCTAAGGAGTATTTAACGAGGTCTCCAAAAGAATCGATTATAGTGTATGAAATGAAGGACAAATCGTATGCCACTTTTGGTGTGTAAAATTAACATTCAGCTCAGCTGAATTGATAGGAATACAAAATATAAATACTTAGGACACTTTTAAGAACTTAATTTTACATACAATCATTCAAAATACTACACTATTCAGATATTGTGAGTTCGAAGTAAAATTTATGAGTAAAATATTTTAGTTGAACAAAAGTTCATTGCCTAATCGTCACCGAAATGTACAAAAATTACAACCAATTTTCAGTTGAATATTATTATAATGAAATTGATTTCAAGTTTTCTTATGCTATTATGAAAATTCAGCTCCGCTTAGCAATCGTAATATAATAATTAAATTTTTTTTTTTTTAGTTTTGAAAAAGATTTAAATAACCTCGACGAATAAAATCACACAAGTCAAACTTTTGTCGCATTTCAGCTCAGCTGTATACGTTTCAAACCAGAAAAAGAAACTATTCAATTTTCTTTGGAAATCAGTAGTTGTTTATTTTCCGCCACTGCTTCATAACGAAATTGCCACAGCACCATGTTGCTGAGTGTCGCTGACTATCGGTGTCGGTTGCTCCCTCTTCTCCACCTAAATGAGGTGTACTTCTTCGCAAGGTTGACTGCTTCATGTAGCCCTGCTGTGGTGTTTCAAACGATCTATTTAACCGGCGATCATATAGTCCCGGTGAGGGATATTTTTCACTTTGCTGTTCATCTGCTGAATGATTTCGACTGAGTGGTGGCGGAGTTCGCTGATGAGTTTGATAGGCATTCTTAAAATTTTTCATCTGTTGCTTATTTTTACGAGGTAGCAGTGGTGTCATGAATATATTATCGTATCCCGAACCGGTCTTGAACCTATTCAGCGACTTTCTTGTTGCCCTTTCCTCCGACATGGCTCGGTATTCAGCTGGTGAAGGCGTATTGTTTTGATTTACTCCACAAGCACCACTCAACGAGTACCGATAAGCTGTATTGAGCGAAGACACTGACGTCGAATACATATTGAAATTATTGGGACTAGCTTCGCGCCAAATGTACGAGGAGTTCAGACTATTGGTTGAATTTTGTTGCGCCTGCGCGGCTGAATTAGTGTATGAAGTACCACCGCTATTGCACAAAAATGGCAGCTGCGGGTTGGAGGTGGAAAATGGTTTACTCGTTTTCAATTTTCCTCCCCGTATGGGTAGACATGGTGTCCATGGTTGTAGGGCTATAGTGTGAGAATGAAATAGAAAAAAACAGACAAAGAAAAAAAGGAGAAAGAAGAAGAGAGCAAGAGAACAAGGACATAACACAAGACAACGACAATTTCTTTCTTTTAATTTGTGTGTTACGCGAGCGGGATGAAAGACATTACATGTTACGTTGACATGGGAATAATTTTCGGATATGGCTTTGGCCAATCCTTGACCAGACTTGTGATGTGTGTATTTGGCGGGGATATAAATTGGAACACGATACACGACACAAGAACACTCAAGGATCTTTGAAAGAAGCAATGAATATGGAGTTTTTAATGAGCGTGTGTATTTTGGTTGCACGTGTATGGTTGTGTGTGTTTGGATGTGTTCGTTTTATGGACATGGTTCTTGGGTGAATATTCCAAAGGATCCAAAAAAAAAAATAATAATAAATAAACAAAATATTAACCTTATGCTTGAACTTATAAAAAGACATTTATCAGCTGAAGAAGTTTTTCTTTTCATAAATGTTTCGTTATATTAATAAAATTAACAAAATTTATAAAAATAAAATTAATTGTTTTAGTTGTGGCAAATTAAAAATAAATTAAAATATAATCTTATATTAGATGTTTTGGCAAATGCATTATTAGCTTTAGTAGTTGTGTTTTTTTCCTCCAAGGGCATTCAAAGATATCACACATTTGATACCACTTCCTCATCAACTTGAACCAATTAATTTAGTAAAAGATTTCAATAACAACTAATTTTACGGATGCAGAGTAATTCAGCGAAACCCAATCGAATATTATTTGAAAATATAAATTAAATAGAAAAATGTATGAACCACAACAAACTCAAGAGAGAAAAAAGTAAATGATGGCGAATATGATATTTTTTGAAATGTTTACCTGAGTGAATAGTGTTCCTGGCACTGTTCTGGTAAGCAGCACAATAGGCTTCAATGACACGCAACACAAGTGCATCTTCTTCAAAGTTTGGTTGATTTTTACGACTATTGCAATAGCTTGATAAGGCGTTTGAACTACCGCCAGTCGTTGTTTGATTGTTGAGCAAATTTGGTCGAAGTGGAGGAGCCGGGCGAAGGTTGGTAATACTCCAATTAGCTGAAAGTTATTAAATAAAAACCATTTTACTCATTTATTACTTTCAATAGTTGCATAAAATAATAATAGTTCAATTTGTCGATTTTTGAACGAAAGCATAACACAAACTGAAAATCTAGTTCATGACTTAAGCAGTTGAGAGGAAGAAATACATAGGCTAAGTCATCAACAACGGAATCGTCCTTTTAAACAAATCAAAATAAATAAATAAATCTATGGAAACCTAGGACTGTAAGTAAGAACCTACAAATTTTCGGAGGACTTGTCAACTCTTAGGGAAGGGTGATACAAGTGAAAAATATTTTTTCTGTTGATGTTTCTGGGGTTCGAACGTCGAACCTATCAGGCAAAAGGCCGATATGCTAACCATTACTCTATATCCAGAAGCCAGTTGATATTTAAGTATGAGTGGTTCAATTCGTAATTGAAAAAAACTTGTATTCAATGGCATATACCTTCCACGGGTATCGACCTTCGCAATGAATCGGTCAGTCCTCAGGGAACAAACATTCACTGCCACGAAAAGCGCTCTGTCATTTGCCCTTTTGGAATCATAAAATTGTAAGTCACTTAAAATATTTATTTATATATTTTAGATCTGATGGACCACTTCCTCCCAACATTCCCGAAAAAGATGGAATCTTTCCCGCGGAGTTTTAAATACATCTTTGCTACTAGCCACGGTTTAGTACATATTATTTAAACACACCTTTTATGCTTCCGATCCTTCCGCTTGGTACCAGTCCCTGATGACTTGCCACCGGGACTGTTCCTGCTGCCACCCCCATACCGACCGTATTTGTCATCTTGGAAATACTGTTCGATGTCTGGGCTAAATTTGATTTGTGGCCGAGGCCCAGAAGATGATTTTGCTGACTTAGAGGGGGTAGATGTTGATGATGAGGTGGATGCTGAGTGTGAGTGTGATACTGATTGTAGCTCAGATGATGATTGAACGATAGGCTCCGTTTGTGTTGTGACTGTTGATGTACTGGAGGCGTTGTTCGCAGATTCGACAGACCGAATCCCAGATTGGCCGGCGGTGACATCTGTAATTGGAAACAAAATAAATTCATAACATATTAACGAAAAGATTATTTCTTTCATTTTTAAACTAGAAATATTGCATTAGGCTTTGCATTGTAGCTGAAGAACAAATCTAATTTTGTTGTTTTAACTGATTTTTTGTTTAGTGTTGGTTAAGAGAAAATACAATGAGTTTTGTGCAATTTATTGGTGGTGTATCATCATTATCCGAGCATCGTAAACAAAATATAACGAAATATGATAAAAAAATAAACTTAAGAAATAAATATGCATTATAGATATTATTAAAGAAGGGCTCAGGCAATGCGATGAGAGAATGCGTTTGGTTAAGTTTCGAATTTGATTTTGTTGATATTTTTTAGAGTCTTGTTGGATAAGATGGATGATTAAGGCAGCTACATTTGTATTTAGAAACAAAGACGGACAGGCATTCTGCGATTCGGAGCAGTCTGGTTTTGTTTTTTACTCCTAGTCATTTCGCAACTTAGCTAAAAAGCTTTTCAAAAAACGAAACAAATAAAAACACAACACAAGATTTAGTAACAGAGAAAAATTAAAATGAATAGTTTATTTGTCAATGGTGTTAAGCTTGTTGATGTAAATATTACTTTGTTTTGAAAACCTTTTGCCCTAATATTGCCATAAATCAGTTGTTCTTGAGATGCGTTAAGACTAATATAAATATTTTCCTGTTGGTTTTAAAATTTCAAAATCACTGAATACAAAAGTTGTTTGACTTCAAAGAACTCGTTTGCAAAACACAAATGATTTCTAAGACACATAAAAAATAGCAGAAAAGGCAGACTTAATTGAAGCCAGTGAGGAACAGAATGGTAGAAACACAAACATTCGCAATGCTTAAGAACAGAATTCGAAGTTTGCTTTAGAGCAAAATTGGATGAAGACCAATGGATTCTATTAATGTTAACAGGTGCATTGCTAAACATGTGTCACTGTTTGAACCTTTTAACAGTTATACAAAAACTAGGAATAAAATCTATTTCATTGGATCAATTTCGATACTTCGCTAACGAAAGAAAGTATCGGAAAACACACGGTTTACTCCCTTGTTACGAACGCATTGAAGAAGAATGCATATCGACAAACAACTGCTGTTTTTTGACGAATGTTTCAATTAATGAAACAAATTATTTTGAAATTCAAATGCAGAAGAATGATAAACACTTCATTTTACAAATAAACCGTTCATTTCATCGGTGATGATGATCTAAAACTTAAAAAAGAAAAAAACAAAATTAAAAAACGTGCACACTTTCGCTTGCCTGAGCCCAAACTGCCGTCAAAGCCTTCGGCTGAAGTAGCCGCAGCGGCCACAGCACCACCACCATTGCAGAGGGGACAACTCGACGTTGATAACGACGAAAAGGATGATGTTGTGGTGTTCGTAGTAGTCGGTGTAGCTGAACATTCTTGGCAACTCGAACAATATCCTGTACCACAGCAGCTTGTACAACAACTCCCCGCGGAATCAATGCTGGGATTTTTTCTATGTGCATGCACAATGCCACGGATAACAGCATTAGGAAGTTTTTCCTTTTTCCACCAGTGAGCATACATTCCACTGCGAAACATTCCCTGGTTCTCATCGTTGTCCTCTTCAGTGACTTCGTTTTCATTGCGACTATTACTTGGAGGAAAGGATTCGCCTACTGGTCGTCCGCCAATAAATATTCTTTTGGTGTGGATTTCGACCGGTGGGATGTCATTGGAATTGTCCATTTGGCCATTTGTGTTATCCACGTTGTCCTGGGTCAGAAACTTATTGCGAAACATACCACAGACATCAAATCTTGTCAGATCTCCATTAGATGCAGAGTGCCTTAGGACTCCTTCGCCAGAGTTGGGATAGTATTCATCAGTATTGTTAAGAGGATGGTCTGGCGAAGATATTGTACAACTACCTGCCATGCCTGAATCACTCGAACGCGGACTTGGGCACTCCGAACTTTCACAACATTTACATTTGCCGCCCGTGGAAGTCGTATTGGTTCGTCGAGGAGGTGATGGTTTTCGTTCAGTATCAGGATCTGCCATTTGAACATATTGATAGCTTATGCAGCGTCTCATCGAAGAAGAACGCGCAGGTGGCTTACCTCTAGTTGAGGAAGAAGAGATCTTTTTATCAGAGTTTAGAGAATGCTTCTTAAAAGGCGAAACTTCGCGAGAGAGACTCAGTCTACGGTCTTCTGTCTGCATGCCGTCTAGATTATATAAAAGTTCCGCCGTAATACTATCGGGAGCTGGCATAATAGCCGGGAGATCCAAAGAACTGGAATGTGTGGCCACCGAGTTGTCCTCATCGTCACCCAATATACTCTCTCTGTGGGGCAGGGTACCTTGAGGTTCTAGACTTTTTTCGCGGTCTTTCCAAATCGGTACATACACCTGCGTTTTATCAGTTCGGTTAAATCGATTTCCCACAAAAATATTTGGCATGCTATGACGCTCCGTTGGAGAGCTAGGCAAATGCTGGTGTTTGACTGGATTTTTTAACTTTATTTCTGTTTCATCGTCCATATTGGCAAGATCTTCGTAACCTATATAAGTGCCTCCGTCGCGTCCGTCATACGACGAGGCCTCAGAGTTTTCTGAAATCTGGTGTCTCATCTGACCGATGTTTAATCGAGCGCTCGATGTATGAATAATAACGCTTCTGTCTGATGACATTCTGTTTAGAGCTCTAACTGCCTTCGAACCAATTATCATTGAGTCTTTTTGACCGGCAACACTTTCTACAGAGCCTTCAGAACTTAGATTTATGAGATTTAAAGTCGAACAGTGCCTTTTGGATGGCCTTTGTTTCGTCCCTACCATCGAGCCATGATCTATAAATGTATCTGTTGCTCCCACTGAGTCTAATTTCCGTGTATAGAATTTAACAAATTCAAAAGCATCGCTGTCATATGATCCAGCATCACTCTCTGAGTCTGTCGGTAGTTCAAAGGCGTCCTGCCTCGACAAAGTCGATCTATCTTCCGAAACATAACAAGTGGACTTCTGATGTTTTCGTCTCAAAACAATCTGTTGCAGATCTACACTCTGTCTTGCCTCCGGATACAATAATATCCGAACAAATGACCTTCGTAGTAGACCCTGCTTTACAAGTTGCCAAAAGTGGGCACTTAAATTCGCATACGGTGCTGTGGGTGGGTAATTTTTTGGCGGAAGTGTTACACGAAAATTTGGCGAACCGATTTGGTAGGCGCAGAGTGAAAAACGGGCGCAGTAGCCACGTGAATCAAGGACATAAGGAGGTGACTAATGCACATAGATAGAGAAATGTATTAATTCGAACTTAAAAACATATGTATAAGAACAAACGGCAACTTACATGAGACGGGGTCTGTGGTGCGTTCATAGATGAATTACTTGTGTTTCGTTTGATGCTTATTGGCAATGAGGGATTAGCAGCGTTAAGGAGATCAACCCATCGGTTAGCTTCGTTCGGACCCTGACATACTGCAACAATCCGTTCGATAAGCGGACCGCTTATTTCAAAAGCATTTTTGAAAGTCTCAGTGTCTTCGAGACGATTCACAACTATATTCGTTAATGGGAGTTTACCCTAGGGAGGAAAAAATGTATGTTAACATTGAAACAATGTATTTTTTCACCGTAGATTTTACTTCATAAATAAAGGCACTCATCCTTTGGCTAACACTGAGTATAAGTAGAGTTTGAGGAAACAGGACAAAGTAACGATCACGGTGATCAGCTCCAACAGCGACACTCCCCATATGTATAATGTCACCTTAAAAAGAAAAAGAGAAGACATCAAATTAACCAGTTAACTGGAAAACGTTCAAGCAAACATACCTAAAGTACTAAGCTCCTGCCCTTGCCATCCTCGCACTGGCCCTGTCAACACTTGCAGTTCCAATTCTTTTTGCCTTCTTGTTGCGGAGCACGTTGCCTTTAAAAGAAAATAATGCAACATTGTTTAAAAGTTTTTTTTTGTAGTTTAATAGACGTCTTTACAGCAATATCTTTATATACTGCTACACTGCGTTGTGTGTCTCCACGATCTGCATGGCTGCTCTCCATATGCCTTTCCAACTCTTGCAACATTGCTGAGTATTTGTCTAGTCTTCTGAACGGTTTCGACAAACCTGTCGTCAAAACCAACAGGCCTGGGGATGCCGCACCCTGACGCTCCATATACTTTTCCAAATCATCTCTAAGGAATATTCATTAGCAAAGTCTTAAGCAAATATATATATTTTCAGTGTTCTTACTTATGCTTGTCCAGGATGACAATTGCTCTAGGATGGGCTGCACAATACGCTTGATGAACTGATTTCATGATGGGAGCTTTTGTAAGAAAAAGCTTCCCTACACGGTCGTTGCATTCTTCTAAACTACTCAACAGTTCGTCGTGTGTTTTCACAACCTCAACAAAATTGCACATCAATTGAGCATACTCGTCGTTTGTTAAACTACAAAATAAATATGAGTAACTCGTAAAAACAAAAACAAAAATCATTTACTTTACTTACATTTGTGTTTTTTGTAGCGGCTCTAGGAAGTTCTCCAGCAGTCCCTGAATTTCGGCTACATGAGCCTTTTCACTGTCTAATAAGTCCTTTAACACAACCGAGCGATATTCCTGAATTTCTTCAGGAGGGCGTATCGCTTCGGACGATGGTAATGGTGCTTTGTATTCAATAACATAATTGCTGGGAAACCAGCCAGTCTTATCGTTTAGAGTTCCCTCCCACCAGCCACCCTCTTCGCGTTGTGTCACAGTAATAAGATCGCCCTTCTGGAAGCATAGTTCATCATTGTTTCCACCTTTGAATGAGTATTCAGCTTGGACAATGAGAGGTTGATCCATTCTACTTTAAACAGTAATTGCCCGTGGTGTCAACCTTTTTCCACGACGCTCCGCCGTTTCTGTAAAATGAAAAAAAAAAAAAAAAAATTATAACAATAAAACATAATAATAGAAACCTTGACTGCGTAATTTTGCATCGCTTTTGAAAAACCACGATTTGTTTCATGGTGAAAACGGTGATGCAATTACGACAATCCTGTCACGATAATTTTCTCAGTTCCTCTGCAGTTACTAGAATTCAGATGACAGGACCACTGTCGTAGTATTTGCGACAGAATGATTGCATTCGCGACATCACTATCGTAATCACGACAGCATTGTTACTATAGCGAAAAAAAGTTAATTATTCGCGACATTGTTGTCGTAATGGCAACACTACTATCGTAACTGCGACAGAACTGTCGTAATCGTGACGGAATTGCCATAACAAATAACTTAAGACTGTAGATTACTCAAGTTTCTGAAGATGCTAAAACAACCGAAACTCCTGCAGCATACAAAATCCTTTTAAGTAAATTTTCAGTTCCAATTCCAAATGAATAAAAATGAACGCAATGTCATTTATATCCCTTTTCTTATAGATTACTCAAGTTCTCATATGACTTCGGAACAGATTTGGAAATGGTTGATGTTGTCATCATGATCATATGCGCTTCTGGGTCAAGGGCTCGAATTCTCTACACCGAAAAAAAGATCGCCATTGTTGTTACCAAGCCATTAAATCTTTCACGTCTAGAATTTAATACATACTGGAATAAGCAATGTGAAAAAACTACCCTTGTAAAAAATATGAAACGGAATCAAGGAAGGCGAACTAATAAATTCTCTGGCAACTCTCCAAGACTATCAGTTTATTTATAAATCAACAAAAAAAATCCATGGTCCATTCATAAAAATAAAATAAAAAATTTAACGCATAAATAGAACTCTTATCGAAGACTTAAGAATGTACATTTGCCGTCTTATTATTTATGAGAACATTAATAAATTCTAAGTAAAATTATCTGCACACACAGCCTCACCAAATTCAAAAGTTTATACAGGATTATGAGTAAACAACAAAAAAATTATTTTTCATTTCTGGATTAGACAGCGAAACTAAAGTTGTTTGGTTTGTTTTACTTATAAACGAAAAATAAAGCATAATCACGCAATTAATAAAACGGCAAGGGGTAAGAAAGGCAACAACAAAAAAATAAAAACAAATAAGAAATAAATTAACGAAGCCATTATACCAGCGAAGACTTCAATCACTCAATATTCGCACACATGATGCTTATGATTTTTCTTTTTCTGTATTTGCTTTCAGGGCAGCGCAGCGTAGGGGTAATTTTTACTCTCGATAATTTTGAATAAAAGCAATTAAATTTTGAAGGCTGCATAGATATGTAAAATGAATTTAGCCGGAGCGTGGTCACTATCGTTTGTGAATCAGTCGTGAAGAAATCTTCCTAAGAGAAAATTTGGAACCGTTTCAAGGATTTGAAATTCGCGCCCGCCTATCATAGAGACATGCATTGTTGATTGAAAGGAGATATTTCACACACCCATTAGTCTGGCAGTATAGTTTTCTGACGCCATGTGTACAAAAAAAACTACTCCACAGCTTTGGATCGTCTACATTTACTGTCTATGTTTTAGATAAACTATGAACAGAATAAAATGATTTATGAAGCTTAACTAACAGTGATATTCAATCAAACTTTTATTTATAACTGACGCCGAGTCTTTTTTCTGAAGCTCATGGATTGCTCGGGTGACATTGGCCTTGAGTTGTTTCCAAATTGTTGGCATAACATCGGCCCTTCACGGTTCCCCACAACTCAAAAGTGATCAAATTCCACCTCTGAACCGTCCTATTGCACTGTTTGGCCTACGGAGCACTCACTTTTGAAATAAATTTAGAGTATTTCCCCACCTTTTTGAAGCATAAAGTGTCTCATTTTATTCGGAAGTATGATAATGACTTTATGTCAAGATTTCGAGCGGAAAACACCTGTCAGTGTCAAACTAACACGTGATTTTAAAAGAAGCACACCCGTTATAATACTTTGCTAAAAATAAGAAGTAAAAAACAACGAGTTTTCTTTATCATCGATTTGGATTTTGTTGTATACGATTTGTTATTTTATGTATAAAAAAATTATATTTTAATAAGAACAAACTCAAGTTTGCAGTTCTGAAAACCAACAACGAGTCGAAAACAAAAGAGTTAAGAAACATTCTTGGTTCGAATCCCAAAAACATCAACTTTTTTTTCACGGGTTTTGCATTCAGAAGGAACAGACTATTTAGATATACATAATAAAACGAGGACGTAGCGTAACGTAAAAGAGAATGAAGCAGATATTTTTTTGAACTCGCTAGGTTGCGAGAGTCCTCAAAGATCTCAATATACATAAATACGCTAATCCAGATGGTATCCCCGCCGTTATTCTAAATAGGTGTTCTTCTACGCTGGCAAAACCACTGCGTAAACTTTTCCATTTTCCTATTCTGCTGGGCTTATCCTGAGCAGATGCAAAACTGCTTTTGTCTAGACGGTCCCTAAAAAAGGCGAACCTTCCTCACCTTCCTCCCCTTCCAATAACTGTGAAATTGTACTAACGTCAGTTCTTTCCAAGGTCATGGAAACGTTGAAAAACCGTCAGCTTATGAAATATCTTGAAGAGCGAAAGTCTCTTAATGACAGCTTTAGTAGCAAAAGGTCCACTGGTGATTTGATGGCTTACCTCACCGAAAAGTGGAACCAATCTTTATATTGTTTTGGAGAAAGTAAGATTTTCGCACTTGATATTTCTAAAGCATTTGATAGAGTTTGGCATCAGGCTCTTTTATCGAAAATGCGTGCTTTTGGTATCAATGAGTGTCTTCTTCGTTGGATTAGAAACTACCTTTCGAATTGTTCAATACAAGCTGTGTTGGATAGTTTCAAGTCAGATACCTACCTTATGATTGCTAGTGTGCCCCAGGGCTCCATTTTGTCACCGACCTTCCTTATTTTCATAAACGACCTTTGTCTGAAACTTCTAATACTCTTAATTGTTTTGCTGACAATTCAACCCTCAGCTTTTCATACTCGTTTCCAAATTCACGTCCCTGCTCTTAGGATGTAGAACTGGAACGGCTGCTTATGATAAGGTCATTGAATTCTGACCTTGACAGCATTGTTACATGGGGTCATAAAAACCGAGTAGAATTTAGTGCTTCAAAAACTTAATGCTGCCATTTGTCGTTAAAGCTAAACGTTCCCGCACTGCCATTAACAATGAATGGTACCTGCATCCAAGAAACCGAAAAGTTTTCAGTACTTCACATATTATCGATAAAAATGCTGCTAGATGCTAAGGTTTCTTGAGACGATGCAGGAAATATTTCAACCCCTTCTGATCTTGCTACTATTTATAATACCTTCATCCGCCCAAAACTGGAGTATAACTCCCATATCTGGTCAGGTGCTCCTCAAACATCTTTGCGCCTACTTCATAGGGTACTAAAAAGAACGTTAAAATTGATAGGGGATAGTTCGATCGTAGAATCGATTGATTCTCTTGAACATCATGGAAACGTTACCTGTCTCTCTCACTCTATGCTAGTTGCATTCCTCCCCTAAAACAATTTAGCCGCAACATTCGCATCGCTGGGAAAGCCCATCAGTTTTACCTTGAGCCCAACTTCGGAGGTACAGTCAAGTATAGAGATTCTTATTTTAGTCGCACCACCCATATGTGGAATGCTTAACCTGGCTCTGTATCTTCTTTGCATTACAATTCACAAAGGTTCAAAAGCAATGTGCATTAGTGTCTCCTATTACATCAACTCCTATTTTCCTAAATCCTCGCACTGTGTTCTGTAAAACTATAGGGGTACTCATAGCCCCTTGATGTGTGCGCTAATTATAAAAAATTTCAATTATTTTTGTGCGTGAAAAAGAAGATAGGGAAAACTTATAAAACTAAAAATAAAACCATACTTTAAAAAAAAATTAGACTTTTACAGCGCCTTTTGTTTTTTTTAAATTTTCTGTGGTTGTGTTATTTTGACCGTCACAGAAACAAACTGACATAAATCCATAAAGTCTTCCTAAAATTTGTTTAAACAGAAGCACTGCTCTCCACATTTTTAGATTCTTTCTAACAGAAATTTTGAAAATTTGATCCAGACTTTTTTCTAAACAACTTTTCCAACTGAATATTAAATTTAAAATGAAACAAATTTATGGCAAATTAATTTCCTCCCATTACCGCCCGCAACACATACTCAGGAGCGGCAATTAAAATAATTGAAACAAAATCATCAAACAGTTAATTCCCAAACAATGTTTTCAAACCTATTTTCTCGCCATTAACAGCATAGCAAGAAAGCAGAACACAACAAAAATATAAATCAGTGATCCCATTTTGGTTAAAATTAATTTCCAACAACAAGAGAATCAATGAATGAATGAAAAACCACACAATGCGCCAAACGCCAAGCCCCATTGTTAAAAGATACTATCCGCAGCATCAAACGATTACTATGAATTTTCTGAATACCATACCGCAACAGAGCCGCACCCAGGCAGATACAATTTGTGGAAGCAGTGGGTGAGCGGTTGAAGCTTTAAAACACCTAAGGCTAAATAGTGAACAGAGAAAAAAAAAAAGAAAGAAATAATAATCATTGAACGCCAACGAAACCAATGAAAAACATGCGACACTGTGGGTTGAATGTCACGGTGAGCATATGGTTTTGGCGCCCCCAACAACAACCGCAGACAACGCACGTCCCCGATCATTATTTTACTTGTAATGATTACAAATTGTTTCGGATTATTGATTCAAAATATGCATTTGTAACAAAAAATTAAATGAAATAGAACCAAGTTCGCACTAGATATCAATCTAACCGGAAGTCATATGTCGCACGAGGCAACATCCATTGACCGCGAATTTTCTTATTTCTTTTCTGCTCTTTCTTTTTTTTATTTACTCTGGGTGGCGCAACCAACGCCAACGGCATCTTTCTTACATTCTTGCATCAAAAGGAGGCATTTTGGTTCTCAATGTTGACAACCGCCGTCTACGTGTCTTTGTCTTTCGTATAACCCTTACCCCTCGCCCTTAGCCGTTTCGAAAAAAAATTCGTTGAACACTTTAAAGCAAGAAATTCTATAAATATCTCAAAAACACAAGTGTTAGATTGAGAAAGACCTCCCAATAGCACCAGAGGATGCGTCAATTTTGTGAAAAACCATGTAAATGGGAAAGCAATTATATTCGCTTGATTGATCTGCCCCATCGAAAGTCAATATTGAAAAAGTACGCTAAGCTCTCGAGTGGACCGGCATCTATTACTAGCCATTACTCTAATAATTGTTCTTCATATTATTGATGCACAGTGAGAACGAAACTAATTTGATTACTTTAGTTTTGCCAACAAAACGAAGAAGATAAACATATTTTTGGGTTTGAGCCAAAAGAAATCTCAGCGCTGCTGCAAATCTGTGATGCCTGCCGGTGGCGATGTGTTTACCAATGCCGCTGCCTGCCATGCCGCTGCTGGTGGGATCTCACATCTCATGTCGAGATAGTTGCTTTTAATTGATCTTGGAAAATGTAGCGAGATTACATTGGACGCTCTTACGATTAGCAAGAGGTTTACTTTGTATGTGCATTTGTACACAAAACAACTTTCGTTTGAACAGCCCACTTAAAAAAGTTTACTTATATTTTCGAATATTTAATATGAGATGGGATGCGATCAGTGCGAGCAGAGAAAATGTAATGAAACATTGAATAAGTTTTATTTGAATTGGGGGGGAGAATTTTAAATGAGTTTATTTTTTAAACAGTTGACGTCGGACTCAATTTTTTTACTTAAAGTTTACCTTCCGAGGGTTGAAATTCAAACTTCCTCTATACTAAGCTTAATTAAAAACCGGTAAACAGTAAATAAACGTCAAGGTTTTATGACTCCCCTTATAATGTTATAAATAGAACACAGTGCAGTGCGAGCATTCGGGAAAGTAGGAAATTTCTGAATCGTAATGTAGAGGAGAAATATACTCGGGTAGAGCATTCCACATTCGGGTAGTGCGACTTAAGAGTGAAAACATAATTTGTACCAAGATTTCTTCATCATGTCGTTGACTTGAAAAGTAGTTAAACAATAGACTACAAAGGCCCGACGATTTGGTGGAGATAACGATACTAAAACCTGCACCCTTCTCAATGCTACCTTTTGAGACACTACATCAGCCCGAAAGGCGTAAAAGAAGTGTTTAGCTTTTCGATTGGAACAAGCCAATCGGATATCCGGATAACGAAACAAAAACATATAAACATTAAATTTAAGTGACTAGGTTCGAATTTATTGATTCTCTCTCTCCTTAGAGCATTTGAGTTGGAAGCACATTTTCAAATTTTTGAACAGCACAGGAGATCAAATGGACATTTACTGCAGTTTCTCTGAGTTAAGAATAAGAAGTCAATTGAAAAATAACCCTCCTCTCTAGAAAAACCAACGTAAGCCTTTATAAGACCTTAATCATCCCAGTCCTGATATACGGCGCGGCAGCATGAACCTTATCTAAAGCGCATAAGGGAACAGTGGGTCGTTTCAAAAGAAAAATTCTCCGTGTAGCTAAAGGGTTTTTCAATTGGCGCGGGTAGATTTTGGCGGCGGCCCGTGGCGGCCACTTTGTTTTGGTGACAATTGTCAAATCTCTTGCTTATTATTCAGTTGCTTATCCCAAATCACAATGGCAAAGTTCATGACCATAGACAACGTCGTTTGTTCGCTGCCTGGGCATCGAATCGTCATCGTTTGGAAGAGTTTGGAAGGCGAAAAATCATCTTTAGCGACGAGGCGCATTTTTGGATGAATGGCTTTGTTAACAAACAAAATTGCCGTATATGGGACGACACAAACCCACACGAGGTTCACCAGGTGGTAATGCATCCTCAAAAAGTTACGGTTTGGTGTGGATTTTGGGCCGGCGGCGTCATTGGTCCGTATTTTTTCGAAAACGACGTTGGTGAGGCGGTCACTGTCAACGGCGAGCGCTACAGAACGATGATAACCAATTTTTTATGGCCCACATTGAACCATATGGACCTAGACGACATGTGGTTCCAGCAGGATGGCGCTACGTGCCACACAGCGGACGCCACGATTGACGTTCTGCATGAGCGATTTGAGACTAAGGTTATCTCTCGCAGGGGTGATGTGAATTGGCCACCAAGGTCATGCGATTTAACCCCGTTAGACTTTTTCTTGTGGGGTTTTTTGAAGTCGCACGTCTATGCAAATAAACCACAATCCACCGATGCCCTGAAGGCGAACATAACACATGCCATCGCTCAAATTCAGGAGGATCTCTGCGGAAGAGTCATTAAAAATTGGACCACTCGGATCCGTGCCACTGTGAAAAGCCGAGGCGGGCATTTTAATGATGTCATCTTCCATACTTAATGGCATATATGGGCCTTTTAAATAAATAAAAAAAATTGTTGATACCTCATACGCAGCTTGTTTAATTTCGTTTCAAAATCCCGCCCTTACTGAAAAACCCTTTAGAAGAGTACCCGTCACGGCTGACATGTAAAGTAGATGACATCAACGACTGGTTTTAAAAAGCACATTGCAGGGGAATCACGAAAAGGGAAGACTATTTTCAGTAGCGCAATCAAGTGGAAGACGAGAGCAACCAACTCATGTCGCTTTCCATTGGTTTCACTCGGGAAGCACTCATTTTGAAAACCAATGGAACACCTAAAATCGTTTCTGCTCAATTTAACGTGTTGTCTTTGTGTGAGTGAAACACCACATAAAAATATTCCCTGAGGAAACTTTTCTTTTTGACATTTGGGTAACATGTATTAGTGCTTCTTGAGTGGATTCTCACTTTAAATCGAGAAGTGGCTGTCACTTCTGAGAATCATGAGAAGCGATCTTTTTGCATCAATGGAACACCCCTGGACGGTTCTTTTCGTCCAATGGAAAGCGGAATTAGATTGCAAATTTAAAGAGAGCTCGCATCAAATAGAATTGTTGGCGAAACATGTTGCTAAAGGAAGACTAGGTTCACCCCGAATAAATAAGCGGCATGTGCTAGGAAAGAAAAAATCTTTTCATATTAATAATTCCAGAAATTTCCGTCTACAATACAAATCTTCGTTCTCATGTAGCAGTCCTGAAGGCAGTGTCTTTCATACATATTTTGACCTTGTCACAGAATTATATTTTCAGAGTTCCCTCATTTGTCACACCGCGCTCTCACAGCCTTCTCAATCGTAAGATGTAAAATAAATTAAAAAAAAAAACACACGCGTTAAAAACAAAATATTGCGCGACTTTGTATACAAATACATAGCACACCATTCGACAACAATCAACTTTTGTCATGGCGTCGCCATAGCCTGGTTGCCTGTGGAGTAAGTGTGCCGTCTTTGAACAAATTCTACAACAAAATGTGACACTTTACACTACGTATAGTTGTGCAATCTGTGTCAAATGAACTTGAAATGGAAATTCCTCCAATTTATCATCTTGGCTGAGCAATAGTTCTTCCCAAATACGAATGAAATGTGTGCAACGAAAACGTTTATAATTAGATGCATATAACATACGTAGGTTGGCGGAAATACTTTTCTTCTTAGTATGCTCCTTCGGTTGACAATTATTCTACACTGAGTATTAAAATAGGCACTAATTAAAGAAAACTATAAGTGGAACTGGCATCGTCTCTGTACGGAACCATACATTCTGTACCTATACCTCGAGACGACGGAGACACAGGGTCAGGCTTCTTGGCAATTTTCTTTTCGTTTTGCTTTTTTTGTTTTTATTTGAACAGAGAAGAAGCACTTTCATCCCGCTTCTCCAGATTTCTGGGACATGTCAAGTTGCCAACACTCAAATGAACACGAACACTGTGCTGCTTGATGACTTTTGACTGACTGACTGAGTAACTTAAAGTGATACTTTACATTCTTCCCCCAACGGAAAGGAAGGCATTTTTAAATTTAGTTCAAACGTGCCATGCCAACAACACCTGGCTATTGTTTTAAGTTTCATTCGCCGAGCACCAGCACACTCAACCAGAATTATTAACGACTAGGACGTGCAGATGTGTGGATCTTACCTAACGTATATTTTCTTAACGTAGGGTGTGGAGAAATTATTTTATCGGTTTTCGCAGAGAGCTAAGTAATTAAAAACTAGAATTACGGAAGACATTCTTTAGTTGAATGGACGAGAATTAAACATTAAAGATAAGCTAACAAAAAGTTTCTTGTATGTGAAATAAAGAAGTCTATTTTGACGGTCTCACAGATTATTATTCGACCCCGTAGAAAAATCCATGCCTTTTATCAGTGCAGTTTTATGAAAATTGGTACACGAAACCTTTAAAGCAAATTCAAAAAATTGTGAGGTACCCGTTGTGTAATGGTCAGCATGTCAGCCTATTACGCCGGAGGAGATTTGTAGTTACACGGGTATCACCTTTCGCGAGGAAGTGGCAAGTCCACCGGTGGTGAATTCATTAACATGAAAAGCCCTTTCTCGATTTGTCGTTCGGAATCGGCTGAAAATCTTAGGTCCCCTCCATTCCCATCATTGTGGGAAATTTGATAAGCCACCCTATTTATTTTTATGTATTTATTCAACACATTATGTGTCTTAAACTATTTTCTGCATACTTCCGGCTTCTATTTCTCCTTTTCAGAGCAAAATTTTAGTTCCATTCCATCCCTCACAAGTTACAAGCTATGGTTGAGAGAAATGCGCTACGCCCCGGCGGCCCTCTTCGAAGTGATTGTGCCCGTCTGTTTATTTATTTATTTATTAATTAATTTATTTATTTATTCATTTATTTTTCTATTCATTTATTTATCTATTCACTTATTTATTTATTTAAGTTTTAAATTAGCTTTCAATAATTCGTATAGGGTATCATAGAACGCCTTTGCAATCAACTCATACTCCTTATGCAACTGTGTGCTATATTTTATTTTTGTTTTAGGAATTGCCATCTTAGTTGGAAAATCAACAAACAATGTATGAAATTCCTGTTCACCTATTTGTCACTTGGTTAAATTTAGATGAACACAAAAAAACAACTATAGCTACCTATAATTGTTGTTGCTTTTGTGGGGCAGTAATTTACCGAGTGACTAAGGTGGCGGCAAAGAAAGAACCACATCCGCTGGTTATTTCCATTCCATTCAGCATTTTCTGTCTCAAAAACATAAACAAAAAACGGACAAAAGAAAATAAAAAGAATTCCTTATTGTTCGAATCTTTGCGGTAGTGAGGTTGACACCCAGGTCATAGGCATGCAAAACTACAAAAAAGTCCAAAAAGAAAATGTTTTGTCAAAAGGACTGCAACAGTAGAAGGCACCGCGACCAAGTCTTAACTCTTCCTCTCCCACAAGATTCATAGACATTTCGTGTTTTTGTGAATTTGTATGGAAATGGCAATGTGCCAGTATATAAGCGAACACAAAACACGTGTTGACATCAGAGTTGGAATGAAAGTCGTTTTTGGATATTCGTTATAGGTTCCAGTTGGAAAAGAGAACCTTGTCCATTGCTTTGTTGGACAATTTATTGAAAAGCTGTTTTGGGGCGGAATACAGTTCTTTTTTGTAATACATCACATGGTTATCGCAATTTCTTTTTTAATTAAATGTGTATTTTAGGTCAGCACATAGTTTATTTTATGACCTCTGGCAAATAGCTCTAGGAGGTGAATCATTTTATTGCCATTGTACACTCATGGGTGTTGGTTGGTAAGGACTATTTATGTTTTTGGGAATATTACAAAAATAAATAAGAATTGCCTAAAGTCAAGGTGGATGTGAAATTGCGACGGTAGTTTCTATTGTGTATAAATATTTTGGCAAAACCGAAAAGAGGAAGGATTAACATCAAAAGTTGGAACTGTTTGGCAATAATGTTCAAGGATTTCAATAGAACTTGGGCCTAGTTTTTCAATAAGTTACCATGATGGCTCAGTAATTTTCTTGAAATGAGCCATTTTCTTCACCATTATTCCAACTTATGCTAATATGTAAAGGTAGGAAAATCGACTCTTGAATCAACTGAGAGAATTTAAAAGATAAAAATGTCCATAAAAAAACAATTAGACAGATACAGATATTTTGCGATACTCTGCGATGTGTATCGTTCATCATAATTTAAACTTGAAATGAATTTCAAAAGTTTGTTTCCGTATATGGCATCTTTTAGATTCAGAAACAATTTTTCCTATATTTCCGTTTCATGTCATAGAGTGATGGGCAGTGACTTGTGTAAAAGTTGCAAAGCAGTGAACTTTTACACAAGTCTTTTCTACTGATTATAGTTTGCTTTTGTGGTAGCTCAGCGTGTTGTGTCGGCTAGTGATGCTGACGAGAGAGGTCAACAGCTTTTCATTCAAGAATAAGATGAGGTTTCAAGGTGGAACTTTTACAGTTGAGTCTGCTAGGCAAGGATCACGTTTTTGGTAGTTCAGTTATTTTGTTTCCTAGCACATTACTGTGGCCAGAGACCTTTCTCCAAGAGCTCTTAACTTTTAGTAATGACAAATGACAAGCTTTGACTTTATTTTAGCGGCTGAAATTATTCTTATAGCTACAAGGTCGATCAAGTATTACTTACTTACTTAGGTTTACTTAGGTGGGCATTACAGTTCGGGGTGAACCTGGGCCTCACCCAACATCCTTCAATAACAACTTCGATTTCAGGCAAGCTCTCTCTAGTTTTGCACTCTGAGCCGGTAGAGGTCTTCTTCCACTTGATTGCGCCACCTAAGACGAGGTCTTGCCCTTCCACCATTTCCCTACAATGTGCTTTGGAGAACCCGACAAGCTGGAGCGTTTGGGTCCATCCACTCTACATGGCCCGGCCATCTTAGTCTCGCGGTGCGTACTCTTCTAGCTATGCCGGTGTACATCTCATACAGCTCGTTGTTGTATATCTTCTTCTCCACATACGGGACCAAAGATCATTCGAAGAATTTTTCGACCAAGCGTTTCCTCATCCGCTTTCGATAAGGTCCATGCTTCCGCGCCGTAAAGCAGGACTGGGATGATCAAGGTCTTATACAGGGTTACCTTGGTTTTTCTGGAGAGGATTTTGTTTCTCAATCGCCTTCTTAAACCTTGCAAAGGTTGGCAAGAGTTATTCGACCCTTATGATCTCCGCACTGATGTTATTTTTCGTGTCTAAATCGAATTCTAGGTAGACGAAGTCCTGTACTACCTCGAAGTCATGTCTGTCTATTGTGACTTTTTGTCCAATTTGTCGATGTTCTGTATCCTTGTTCGTACATATACAAACATAAACAAACATATACTTCATTTTGCTTTCATTAACCATCAAACCCTTTTTGGCCGCTTTTGTTTCAATACTCGCAAAAGCACCTTTGACATCACGCTTTTCTCTTCCGATTACGTTAATATCGTCTGCGTAGGTGAGTAGTTGTACAGACTTTTGAAAGATTGTTCCTCTGGTGTTGACTTTTGGGTTTTGTACAAAATCGCATGACAGTTTTTCGCCTTGTCTAAAGCCTTTTTCGACATCAAAGGTCTCGGTGAGTTCTTTACCGACCTTGACATGCATAGTCGTACTAGTCTTTTTTTTATTTTTTTTATTTATAAAAGAAGAGGCTTATATGCTTACCTGGAGAACTCAGACTTAATTACCGGTCCATTGTACTACCAGGGTAGCAGCCTTCCCTTTTTTTCTGTGTTGCAGTAGTGGAAATAAGGTGTTAGTTATTTCACATATAACCTCAAGGGCGGCGAAACTAGGAGGCTGAAAGAAAAGTAGATGCCCAGAGCGGGATTCGAACCCACGCATCCGGCCTACCTACTGAACACTCTACCACTGCACCACGGCCGCCCTCCTCTTGCAGGGATGCCGAAACTAGACATGGCTCTGTACATTTCGTCTCTGTAAATACTGTCATACGCGGCCTTGAAATAGATAAAAAGATGGTGTATATCGATATTATTTTCCCGGGTTTTTTCCAAGATCTGCCTTAATATAAAAATTTGGTCTAATGTGGACTTCTCTGGTCTAAAACCAACAACCATCAAATTGTTGACGTAGGGTTTCCGAATTTCCGACGTTCACATATTTATTACAGCAGACTAGATCCTGTAAGCGACGTTAAGCAGGTTTACTGCTCTATTATTAACGCAATTATGAGGATCTCCCTTTTCAGGATCGGGCATACGATTTTCGATACTGAGGTTCCATTCATCGGGCATGCTTTCTTCCGACCATATAATGCAGATCAGCTAGTGCATGCTCCTTTTTTGAAGTAATAGTAAATAAAAAAAAGAGTTAAAAACGACTTACAATACAGGGAGAACGAAAATAAAAATAACGTACAATACAATTTATTCGATTCGCCATAAAATATAAACTAAGAGCATTGCCAAAAGCATTGCAACATTGCCCATAGTATTTTGTAAAAATAAAAAATGATACGTTAGGCGATGTTCTAATACCCCCTTCCCGCCCTTGCACTTGTAACTCACCGAAATCTTACAAAACCCCCTTTCAAATGCACGACGTAATACGACGCGACGTAAATGTTATGATGAATAAAGAAGTTGGTCTGTTTAATGATCAGAACTTTTGTTTCCTTCATTCTAAGCACAGGGAGTTATAAAAAATAAGATAAAAGAAGAAGAAGAAACAGCCAAACGCTTCTGGTAAATAACTATGTAGCTATTTATCCGTTCTATGACAACAATTTCAATATCTCAACTTAGAACAACATGATTTATGATAAGACTTCACAAAATCTATTGAGCAAACGAACAGTTTTTGTTAAATGCTTTCCTAATAAAGCGGCGTCAATCTCAGTGTAACAAAAAAGCTATTGCAAAACCATTCGGGCAACTCAGTTCGAATTGTTTACCTCCTGCTAAAATATTGTAAAATGTCTTCGACTGCGATAGCAAAATCAATTCGGTTTTGTTGACACTAAAATAAATCACCTAAACAAAACGATTCATATTTTTTTTTTTAAGTGCACGTGTAGAGCTACTTGAAAAAAATTGTATCATCTTTTGAAAACTACGCTGCCAGACTCTAAAAACACAGTCTCTCATTCCATCATCATCACAAAACGAAAAAAATGTGTTGTATATGTATTTTCATTTTGTTTTTTCTTGGAATTGTATTGAAATTCTTCAAATTCGGTTTTCCATTATAAAAAACATAATAAATTCACGGTTATTTTATAATTAAATCAAAGGACACTAAAAAAAACAAAAACCGATCTAAAAATGAACTAACAAAAAAAAAATCTCAGACACATTTCGAATCAAAAATAAACATCACATCCTCCTCAACACCCCAACTCGTAAAAACAGAGGGCGACACGAAACGCGACAGTTTGTACATGAAAGTGTTTTCAAATACCCTCTGCCAAACACACAAGACCTATTTAGAACATAAATCAAATTGTATATGCGGTTTTCTTGTTTTCTATGAGAATCGGCAGAGGGAGAGGCCATGGAGCCAGCTCATGGGATTACCACCACCGCATCCATTAGGAGACATTCGGTCGTGATATATGTAGTGTTTTTAGAGTGTCTGTCGTCGTTGCAACATGTGGGTGGGCAGGGCACTCTTTCGTCTTTCGGCTGCACTCTACGTCTACACGCAACTGAATGTGACAAGACGAGTGCATATTTTTCGTTATGCATTTTGAGTTTGTTGGGCTGACGAGAGCCCTTAATCCAATTTAGAACAATCTGTCGGAAACTGAGTGATGAATTCAAATGAAGGCCTTTGTTGAAGGATGCAACGAGGAAATAACGAATACGTTGTTTTGTGTTTCTGTTTTAAAAAACATATGCAAATAATGATCAAGAAATAATAACAAAACTAAGTAAAAACTACAGGCATAGTTTTCTTGAATAAAAGTCAATATCAATCGGAATTTGATGAGATTCATTGGTGTCTTGTATGTCCTTAGTTTTATTCAATTTTGTCAATGTCTAGCAAAAGCATATATAAAAATAATCATCATAATAACCAGCAAAACACTTTAACATCCATCACACTAACAGCTATTTGGCTCTTTACAGCTTACAGTGTATACGACACCAAAGCAATGCCACTTTTATATTTTTAATTGCAGCTTCACCCTTTACCGTCGCGTCGTTGTGGTTTCACAAAAGTGCGTTCTGTTCAAAAGAAGAAGTACTGGATGCAATGTAGTGTGCTGTGTGCACCTTTTTATTCTCATCTCCTGTCATTTGAGATTTAAAAATAAAGCGCTTATTTAATTTTTTTTTTTCGTTTTCTGCTTTTATTCCGTAAATGGTATTCTGAGCAATTAGTTCAAAGCAAAAAATTGTAAATGCACTCGTTTATCCATATTAATGGACAAAAAGCTGTTAGTCTTTTTTGTCTGTTTGTTAGTTCTTTTTATATTTATTTTACAAAAATTGGCAACGTTTTTATGGTGTGACCATTCCAGAAAATGAATTTTGAATTGTGTTTTATGAAAACTTCTATTTATTTTGACAAATTTTTCTTGAAGGGATGGTTGAATGAAAGTGGCACCTTTGAAAGTTTGGTTGTCCAACAAACACCTACGCACATTGTCAGACTGTAATGTCGTTACTCTTTAAGATTATCAAGACATTTTCTACCACATTTTTTAAGAACAACTTTTGGGATATTTGAACTGCTATAAAATATTTATAGTACGTATTGAGATTTAAAAGGCTCTCATGAAAATACGTTGGAAAGAGTTCAAGGATCATTCACTTAGTGCAAGACACAAAGACCTGAACTCAGTTCCAACTTTGGTTTCGTTCAATTGTTTATCATGCTTATTATTTTAAAATTGCAAATTTCGCAATTGAGAGAGCCTTGAAAATTGCGCCAATTATAGAGGAATAAGCCTTCTGAACGTCGCATATAAGATCTTGTCTGCTGTAATAAGTGTAAGTCTGAAAACCAAAGCCAGTTTGTATTGCACCTAGTATAAACCTTAATCAGTCATCAAATGATGAGGACGTTATGTGATCTAGATTCGCTTCCTTCCTCACATACATTTCTTAGTCATGAAATTATAACCAATTTGTGAAGCTTAAGTTTGTCCGTGGATCGGGTTTAAATCAGCTTTTATCCTTGATTTTGAACTAACTTCTGATTACTCAGCTTTACTGAAGAAATGTTTTTTAAGTCATACAGCTCCACTTACTAAACTTTTCAACTTATCACTTTCTACCTGTGACTTTTTGAATGAGTGGAAGTTGTCGATGATAAGTCCAATGTATAAATCAGGCTCAAAACAAGAGGTTATTAACTGGAGACCCTTTTTCAAAACTGAAATTGGTACCGAAAGTTTTTGAATAACAATTGAACAATTGTGAAAAGATGGGTTTATGACGAGGTTAGTTCCAGTATATCAGTGGATCAACATCGTTATTTCGTTAGTGATAGATCAACAGTGACTAATTCTGCTAATTTCTGCATTAAATATTGAACGTAGAAACCAGGTCGATGCTGTCTACACAGACTTGACCAAAGGAAACTAAAGTTGTTATATTTTCACTCCAGCCTAATTATGTGGTTTGAAAACTGGTTTGCAAAATCGCAAGTAAAATGTTAAAATTGGAACAGTGATTTCAAAGGAAATTTTTAATCATTCAGTCGTTCTCCAGGGAGGTTATTTAGGAGCTCTTCTCTTTACATTATTTGTAAAACAACCTATTATTTTATATTTGTTTGTTTGTGCAACAGAAACGGCTTATGGGGTTTTCAGTAATATATTGTGGTAAGCTTCACTTAACATTTAGTTTTTATTTCATGTCAGTCGGTTGATAAATAAAAAAGTTATGCCAATTCTTGCGGACGAAGTCGCTGGCACATCTAGTTTATTTATATATTTATTTATAACTAATAACTATACTTAGAATGTTTGCTTTTTGAAGAGGTCGTCTCAAGCATTTTAGGCCAATTGGAAGTGGAATTGGATTGTTGTCGAATTCGATGAAGTGACGGTTTGCTGTTTTGAAAGTCGTTTATTTTTGAGTAGGGCGAATTGTAGAAGCACTACATTCACCAGGTCGCCTAATGCTATAAATCATTCGTACGTTAATTCCGCTTGAGTCATTGAACAGCCAAAAAGACATAGGCCTTATTTCGATTCAAAGTTATCCTTTGATTGCACTTAGACTTATTTCAGTATATTATTAAAATTAGCGCTTTCTCGATTAGTCGTTCGGAACCGGCAGAAAATTGTAGGTGCCTTCATTGTCTCATAAGGCATGGCTGTGAGAAAAGTTCTTGGCCCCTAGGCTACCATGTGTGTGCACCTTCTTTCAAAAGCTAATAAATTACTTGGATTCATCATGCGTAGTTGAAAACTATTTTTAAAGTTCGATAGACTTACCTCGAGCTAGGAAGGGGTATTATTTGGTTATGCTTGCTAGAGATCCCTAAAATCGAATTGATTGTGCGAAACTTTTCCCTCAAGTCAGTTGAGGATTAGGCAATCCTATTTTTTGTTCCCCGATCTTTTACAAACTTACACGTTCACGTTCTAGTTCTGAATTTAATTATTTCGTTTATCAAAATATTGACTTGTGATTTAGCCAAGATTTTTTTAAAGCTTCTATTTTCAGTGAAGTTTCGTAGCATATTATTTGTATGAGTTAATTTTTCTAATAACTGGTATCTTAAAGCATAAAATAAAAAAAAAGGGTGGCGCAACAGAGCGAGGAGCTTCTGGGCCTAGCGCATATCTCACAACCATGACTTGGGAGGGAATGGAAGGGACCTACAATTTTCCGCCGGTTCCGAACGGCTAATTGAGAAAGCGCTTTTCATGGCAATGAAGAATACTAACGGAGGACTTGCCAATTCCTCGCGAAAGGCGATACCCGAGGAAAAAACATTTTTGCCTCTGTTGGGATTCGAACTCGAACCTCTGGATTAACAGGCGGACATGCTATCCATCACACCACGGGTACCACGTACATCAATAAGCATAGCATAGTATAAAACATTTCTTAATATGTAAATATTTTTAAGTCTAAAAGAGATATGAACTTTATAAATTATGATTTACTCTTTTCTTTCAATCAAACATGGAAAATGGGAAATAATCAAAATGAAAAGTTCAAGTGACCTTCACTCCTTATGCGTTTCGCCCAGGTACAACAGTGGGCTCATCAGTTAGATGCTGTTGTACCCTTCTAAGACGCAATGTTAATCTTTTTACAAAAGGAGTAACTCTTTTCGTCAATGAAAAACACTATTACTATTGTGCTTTAATTTTCAATTGGCTGTTGGTCACACCGATAATTTTCAATTAAGTAACGTTTGACTTCAATTAGTATTCTCACGGTATGACAGACATGGTGCCGTTTATTAAATGATGTGACAGACGAGGGTGACGCTATCGGCTTTAAAAACTAATGAGCACTAAAAACAGACAACGCATACACAATGCGTACTCCAAAAGCAACTGACGATTGACGAACGCTTCAAAACAACTAAAACATAACTAACCTGAGACAACAAAACTCAAATCTCGCTATCGCATTACTTTTTTGAACTCGTTTGAACTCACAACGTATTTCGCTTACAAATTGCTTTAATATTCAACGAGTTCAGTGCACGGTTAAGTAAACATCACTCGGTAAAATCAATATTATTGTTAAATTGCGAATCTGTAAATCGAAAAGAATATAATATTTACACAGATGTGTCATCATTTTTACATATGCATCGGCAAAATATGTCAATTCTGCTCAAGAACCCATCCCTTAGAGAAAGAGGACGAATGAAACGGGGTCAATTGTATTGAAGGATAGGATAGATACTAGAAAATAGTTATTGGCTGTGGTAGAAGATGAAGAAAAAACTTTTATTGAATGGAACAAATGGTCCGGTCATGTTGTGGCTTTTGTACGCCTAAATTCTTTTTTCTTGAATACTTTTGTGTGTCATCCCGAGGATAGGACTTTGTGTGTTTGCACAACTAGCACTTAAAGAAGTTTTTTTTTATAAGTTTCGTTCTACGATTCATGGCATACAAATGCGTCTTTGAGCGGGATATGTATTAGCAGAGTGTTGTTGTAAAACATAACCCAAAGGCAGAAGAAATGATAATTTTTTGGCCTTCAGATGTTAGAAAGTATTTATATGCTTTTTAATGCGACACATGGAAGTTATGACCCAAATAACTTGGGCCAGTTATTTGAGGAATATACTAATTAGTTCCTAATGCAATAGAAATAAGCAAAAAGCTAACTGAATAACATATTCAGATTAAAGTTGCAGGAGATTAGAATAGTGACAAGTAATCTGATTATGAGAGTTTCTTGAGAAACGACAAATAAATGTCCAAATAAACTCCCATTTGCTTTATTTCTGAACAGTTACAACTCCAACTGGTAGTCTATAGAACATATTCACCCCGAGCCCCGAGCCCAGAACCATCTGCAAATCTTAAGTTGTATCAATCTGAAAATCTACCAAAAACATCAAAATTCCTGATCACTCCTCCTATCCTTCAACCATCTTGGTGGCTTTATCATAATAAAGACTTCTACTGTTTCTTAGAAACTCGTTGATATGTTTTATCTAACAATTCTATCGTCCTCAAAAAAAAATTTTTTTATTTCAAAATATGAAAGGAAGAAAAGATTTTTTAAACTATTCCTCGTCTAGGCTAGGCCTAGACCTAGACCTAACCAAAAGGTTAGGTTAGGCTAGGTTGTTAGCTCGGCTAACACACTTAGGCCCGTTGAGCCCATTGTGATACCACAATGGATCTAATGTATCCTTATCCTAATGGAACCTATTCGAGCTTACAATGAAGCGGGAGACGAAGGGCGTCGTCGATTTGAGTAAGATCACTAGGGTCATCAAAGAAATACGAACCTAGGTGTATCCTACGTTTGTGAGCTAAGCTGGGCATGAACAGAGAAGCTAGGAAATAGTTTCCTCCTCCTATTCATTCATGTAGCTTCTGCAAAAGTCGTTTGAGGCGACTCATAAGATCTGTATCTTTACTGTGTGCACAGAAATTCACAATGTTTCATATTTTAAGGAGCGGGGGAAAAAACTCTCTGAAAGAGCGTAATGATTGTATATAAAGTAAAGAAATGACTTGAACAAAACATTCACAGCAACGCTTGGAAAAACGGTGGCCGATATTCGGAGGGTGGGGAAATTTTTTACTCCCTCGCGAGCACTCTCTTTTGTGCACAGCCACAAAAAAATCGGTGTGCTGGAAAAGAATTAAGACTGACTTTCCCGAATTTCGGTGCATTTCGTGATAATTTTTAGTAAAGAAACACACGTCCAATAAGACAGTGTCCTGTGATGACACCTATCGTCGCACTGATGTGCTTTCTTTCGAGAGAAATCGAGTCGTTCGAACGCTTAAGATCTAGCTTGAGCCAGATCTGTTTTGTTGCGTTACACCTCAAACTGCTTAACCATCTCAGATTAGTTTTCTCGTATGCGTCCTGCTTGAACAGGAGTTTGTATGAAGCGATTGGAATGCCAATATTCTCTGCTTTCGGTGAGAAGGGCAGAAATGTTCCGTTTCTGGCGAGTTAATTTGCTTTGCAATTTCCTGGTATGTCTCTATGCCCCGGCATTCAGCACAGGTGAATGTTAAACTGCTCTGACATCTCCCTGAGAGATGATCGGCAGATAAGGGCTAGAATAGAGTTAAAGGAATTTGACGTCAGGCATTTGATGCCCGCTTGACTGTCCGAGAAGATGCATATAGGTACCCTTTTTGGTTATAAATTTTTCTCTTAGCCAAGATAGAGCTTCGCTAACTGCCATCACCTCCGCTTGGAACAAGCTACAATGATCTGGAAGACGAAGCGATATGTTTAACCTCACTTGTTTCCTATGGCTTTTTTACATGAAAAGGGTGCTACAGTAGATTAACTACAAAGTTAAAAGCCAGATTCATTCGTTTTCCTGCAGCAGACAACGTGGCTTTCAATGACGAAAAAATTGTTTCCGAAAATAAAGTTAGCATGAACCAGAAGTCTTCACAAAATCATTGCACTGATTTGAATAGAATCTGTCACGTCGACTCTAGAAATAGAATTCTGAAACAAGCAAACAGTCAACAAACATGTCACTTTGTTTCAAAGACATCTGTTTGCCAGGTTTGCAAGAATGAAATAGTTTCTGAACTGTGCAAACCAGTACCTAAAAAAGTGTTAATTGTTTACTTTCTATCTTCTTGATTTGTATCGAAATCCAATAAATTATATAGAAATGTTATGTGTTCTGACATTACTGGCAATCATCACAAAAAGGCCAATACAAAGGACGTCAGCCGATCCGTAACCGTTATCACAAAATCAAATGTTTCACATTTCTTGCCATACTTCCAACATGTCCATGACCATAAACAAAACAGTTGCTCTTAGCTGGTAAAATGATAGACCAGTTTTGCGCCCTTATAAGAGTCTATAATAAGTCAAAAAACATTGTCGCACCGACAAGTATTTCCTTAAGAAAATAACAAAAGCTCACAACAATTCACAAAAGAATTCTGCCTACTGCAGCTCGGTATGTGTAGGGTCATAATGGGAATATCAAGTGTTCGAGGCGTGGACCCCGATCCGAGTAGCACCAAACGGCAGCAACAAATGTTTGTTGGTTACCCACTGACAGCACCCGAAAGGCAAATAAACTCCCATTTGTTTGTGCGCGCGGAGCACGAAACAGAAAAAAAAAAGAATATAATAAAGCGACTTAAGAATTTTGTCGTTGTCTTTGAGGTGCGTCTTTCCTGTTCCACCCCTTTACCCGAATTCGGGCAACATATACAAACGCTCGCCAAATAATTTCAAGTTTAAAAATAAAAAGTTATCGCTCATGAAAATAACAGAAGAAGCTCTCGGGAGCTCATAAAAAAATAAGAAAATCTATTTAAAAAAAAGACATTAGATTTATTAGCTCTGCTTACCGAAATACTTGTAAGTATCCTCTAAAAAAGGTCCTTTTCCTGTTCCGGATTGCTCCTAGACAATATTTTCTCCTCGCTTTTTGTAGCTTTCTTTTTGAAGAATAAATATTCCAAATGGAAATTCACTATGGCAATCACTTCACATTTCTCACAGCACGGATGTGTAATCAGAATTTTTTCTTTTTCGTCTCGTTTGGCTAGATTTTTTCTTCACACAAGAATTTCTTAGTGATAACTTTTTTCACAAAAAATTTTATGGCGTGAACACGACGCACGGCAAGAAGAAATTATCTGAATATTAGCAAAACTACTGAGAATGATTTTTGCTTAACAAGAGAATAGACAAATTTTCATTTTGAAACGCAACGAGTTCTTAAAATAAACTATTGAATCGCAACCAAATTAATCACAAACACGACAGAGTGGACGAAAATTCGTCGTTTGACAAAAGGTTTTCTTCTGACGGGAGAAAGAAATTCTGTTGGTAGACCTGAAACTTGTGTGGTGAAGTCAAATTAAAGCAGAGAATATCAAACTGTTTTATGACGATTTTTATTTGGGTTTAAAAAAAAGCACTTTAAAAGAGAATTTAAACGTTATCAAGACAGAAACTATTTTTTGTCGCTGTATGTTTTCAGCTCAATTTGGGATGTTTCATTGATTTCTAAAATGAGTGCTTCCTTGAGTGAAACCAATGGAAACTGACATTAGACACAGACACCATCGTAAATAAAAAAAGTTTTCTCGAAGTTCGCTGGTGCCATTCGTTTTTCCGATTGATCTTATTCGACGTCTTCACCTATAAAGCTGGATGAAGGGGCAGGAATGGTGAGGAAATATTTATTTCACTATTATCTTCGAAACTAAATTCATCAGGATTTGGTTTCAATTGAAAAGTTATATAGTTTATTGTACAATAAAGTCCTGCTTCAACCAGCGCGATAAGTGCGTACGATGCGATTTCTGTCAAAATGAAACACATGTTACCTTAAGGAGGTTCAACTTAACGCAATTGCATCGAACGCACTTATCGCGCTGGCTTGCGCAGGACTTGATACTATCTCAGTTTGAAATGGTCACGAAGAAATTACAATTGCATCAGAATCGCTTAGAACAAATGTGTGAACGAACCCAATACTTATTTTATAACAACCGAAGCAGACAGAGCTAGCAAATTCACCTCTTTCTTTGACACGTGCAGCGCACTTTTGGATGACAGCTGATTCGTACGTAAAAAAAAAATAAACAAATTTGATTCACAAAAGTTCAGTAATTTCCAAAGGAAATAAAAGAAATCAAACAACAATGGATACAACCGGGAAATTTGTTTTACCTCCTCCAAAATTTAAAGATTCATTTGTTTCCTCATCAGCTGTTCCCCATTTTCTATCACCTGAAGGTATACAACTACTACCAAAAGAACAACAACCACCTCCAATGTATGGACCTCGCGGTTCAACAGTTCCACCCAAGTTTCTAAGTCCACTAAAGGTCCCTTCCACCACTGACCAATTCGATCGGAAACAGAAATACTTTTGTGATTCATGTGAAGCAGAATTCCACACATCCACTGACTATAAGGTTCATAGAAGTGAACATGTTCAATGTGAAATAGGAGACTGTTCGTTTCGGGGGCATCCTGCATTTATGGAAACACATATCGCTCACCAACATGCAACAGGACTTTACGATCAAATAAAAAAGATGAGCACTCCAGAAGAGATTGCCCAGTGGAGATTGGATCGTCAAAAAAACTATCCTACAGTGGCTAATGTCGAGCAAAAATGGAAAGCTCGCGAACAGAGAATCCGTAGGGGTGAGAAGTTGGAGAAGAATAAAAACAGATTTGGGAAGGCAAGTGATCGCAGACCGATTAGAGGAGAAAGGAAAAATTTTACTGAAAAGGTTGGTTCAAAACGGCATAAGCAAAGGAACAATAAAACAAAAACGCAAGGCGATCCAAAAGTGGAAAGGAAAAATCCGTCTAAGCAATCGATGGCGAAGGAAATAAACTCGAATGAAAAGGCAAATGAAGAACCAACATGTGGCGGGGTTAAAAAGTTTGAAGGCACATCAGGAATGGCGGGTTTCAAAAAAGAGAAAAAGATTGAAACGAATGTGCTTACATCATTGTTGGGAATGTACGGATCTGATTCGGAGAGTGACACGGAAGACAACTCAAGCAATTCCGAATCAGAAAACATGGCAAAAGATGAAACTATTGAGAGTGAAACCAAAGTAAAGTCAGACAATGTTGATACTCAGTCGTTGTTAAGCCAGCCCGATGAAGGAAAACAAAATTTATCAGTAGAAAACTTCGAGCTAGAACTCAATAAAGATTCACAGAAATTAGTACCAGATGTTGAAATGAAAGAGCAATCAGGACACCAGAAATCCAAAATCGATGACCCAAAAGCAAATAAAGAAAAGTCTAGCGATAATGAAGGACCAGAAGAGCCAGCAATATGCTTGGAAAACCAAACACACACGATCCCATCCGAAATGAAAACTTGTATTGAAAAGAATGAGCAACTGGAAGCCCAGAAGTCTAGGAGAGATGAATCAGCATTGGAAGACATAGCCACAAATAAAGAAGATCATCATTCTACCGATGATAAAGGGACAAAAGATCAAGTAATATGCTCGGAAAACAAAGCACAAATAAACAAAAGCGAGCTAGCACAAGCTATTGAAGAAAAAGAACAACCCGGAGACAAAACGAACGGAGAAACACCAATGGAAGACGCACCAGCAATTAAAAAAGACCAATCTAGCGATGATGAAGGGCCAGAAGAGGTAGCAATAAGCAAGAGTAATCATATTCCCGACAAACCACAACCTGAACCACCTCGTAAGAAGTCCAAACCAAATCCACCAAAGCGAAAATCAGGCTTAGATTACCGCAAACTTAGCACAGGTCGGCAAAACACAATGCTGGAGAAACTCTTAGAGTCTGATATACGCCACGAACGAAATGTTCTTCTCCAGTGCGTTCGTTTTGTTGTCGAAAACAAATTTTTCGACAAGCCGAAATCAGAGTCTTAAACTTTTTCATTTATTTTGTTGTAGAAAACATGCTAAGGCTAAAAATATAATAATTTACTGTTGTGGATAGAAATCGCCTTGTCTCTGTTGCTGTTGCTGACGAGCGGCCTGTGTGTATTTTACTTTAGATTCCTCTAGCTCACGAACTCTAGAGCGTGCATGATGAATCCGGTGCCACGCCATTTGGAGAACTTTTGCCGAAGCATAACCTGATCCTTCATGTGGCTGCCCAGTTGAAACTTGAGTCAGGTAGTTTATTTGCTCGCTGAGTTTGGACTCTACGTTGGATAGAGATTTCAGAAACTGTTGAGTTTGATTTTCAGCATTCTTTTGGGAAGACTTTTCCTTGCTGAGCTCTTGTAGTGCTTGGCCTATAGAAGGATGAATAAATGGATTGCTTTCAATGGTGTTTTAAGATTCGTTACCAGCACTTTGTAGGCATGTTATAATCTCTTTTTCAATTGCATCTAAGGCGTGGATTTTATCAAGCGGATTATGTGCCATTTCACTTTTATCTTAAAACAAATTTCACAAACCAAACCAAAACAACAAGTTTTTTTTGTGCTTTGGAAATGTCATTTCGAATTCAGGTGCAGTGTTGCCCCCCCAACGTGCCCAAAATGTAGCGTTGTGGCGTTAAAATGTAGTAGAATCTATGTACATTAGTAAAAACAACATTCCTCTTGTTAAATAAAGTAAAAATGTCAACGAAAACTTAAAATTTTATTTCACCGAAGTTAGCATTATAAAAAAGACTAACACAACGTAAACATTTAGTTCAATAGGTTTAGCATAAATAAATACCTCAAGATTTCTTTAACTTTATATTTTTAATTTATATGTGTACTTGTATTTTTGTAATGAGTGGAGTTATGATATGAAAAAGCCTGTGTGTAGCTAACTAATGAAGCGGGTGGATCATAAAATCTTTCAACATCTCTTAAAAGTTCGTTTGACGACAATATCGCATCAACAGTCGAAATATTTAAATTATTTCTCGAATCGCCTTTTATTAAAGACTTGAAAAACATCGTTCTGCTGTCGCACTGGTATGAAGAAAACTGCATAGCTTTAGCATATAGCTGCGTAAATTGTTAAATGTTTGCTTTCCCTGGAAATTCTTGGCTTTCCTTAAATTAATCCAAAACTTAACAGCATCTTCATCAAAATATTCGGTCAAGAGTTCTTTAGACCCCACTAATAACCTATATTCATTGTTTAAAATAACTGCATTTTTCGCAATCAAACGGAAATTTTTTAACTTTTCCTAACATAATGTGGTTCTAAATCTATGCAAATTGATTTGTGTTCTGATTTTCTGAAATTGTAGCGTTTTGCGAATATTTTACAAATGTAAGGAGCAGATTTTTTTTGAAAAAAAATGTAGCAAAAATGCTACAATTGTAGTAGGGGGGCAACGCTGTTCAGGTGCAAAGAAACGAAGTTTTGGCTGCGTTCCAAATACATAAAAGAGTGTGTTCCATAAAGAAGCCGAAACAAATTGACACACTCCAGGTCGCAACTTTGTGACTGGAAACTTTTCGGCGGAATCGAGCTATCATTGATTATTCCACTTGGATGCAAGCGTTTCAAGATTTCAATAAATGAAATAATGCTACGTCCGTACTCAAAGATAAACTGAGTTTCATTCCAGGATGGTTTGAGTTAACTTAGTAGTGTATATAAAAAAAATGTTGTGGTTTTTGTCTAAAGTTAAAAAGAGACAGACATAAAGAGTGATTAGAACGTCACCGACGCACGTCTGAAAGATTCCATTCTCTCTCCAATCACTTCCACTCACTTAGCCGTCAAATTCACTGTAATATTGGAAACAGTGCTTTCAGTTCAGCGTAGTTGGTTTCAAGTAGGTTGGAAAGAAAAGCAGTAACTGAAAAGGCTTCATTTTATATGGAAAACCACTTGGTTTTCATGTAGGTTTGCGATAGTTTTGAGTTTAACAAGTTTAAGTGCCAGAAGGGGACATAGCATAAGATACTCTGACAACTAACGGAACGCTGACCTGCAATCCACTGAACAGAGCCATTTGAAGTTATTTCGATTTTCGATAACCTTCCGTTATATCGGTTGTGAAAATTTTGATAACATTTGTGAACCGTCCATTTTTCCTTCAATTTGTTTGACATCACCGCCGGCGGTTCTTCACTTTTTCTACTTAACGTGTTTGCCCTCAAAAAAATACAAAAACACGTGTTTTCTAATAAGTTTCAGTTCGTTGAATCTTTTAATTATTGAATTCCCACCAAAAAGTAATCAAGTGAATAAATATTCTTGTTTATTTGTTCCAATACTTAAGGCGCCATTCAACTTAGAACTAACCTTATAACCACAGAAAATCACATACCAAAACATGACTGACGTCGTTGAAAAACCCCAAGAAATTCCAACTGAAGAAGTTGAACCAGTTAAGAAGGATGAATCTAAAGAAGCTAAAGATGAAGCTGTAGAAACTAAAGAAGAAACTGCAGAAGAAAATGATGTCAAATTGGAATCTCCAGAGAAAGAAGCCACCAACGGCGACACATCAGCCTTAGAAGGAAAGATCATTCGGCAAGTAGAATACTATTTCGGTGACGCAAATTTACATCGTGACAAATTCCTATTGGAGCAAATTTCCAAAAACGAAGACGGATGGGTGTCTTTTGATGTACTGTTGACTTTCAAGAGGTTGGCTGCGCTTTCAACTGACATCGAAGTTATTAGCAATGCTCTAATTAAGTCCGATGAGGGACTTGTTGAAATAAGTGAGGATAAGACGAAGATTCGACGTCACCCGGAAAGACCAATTCCAGAACACAATGAGGAGAAACGCAAGGAGATCATGTCTCGAACTGCCTATGTCAAAGGTTTCCCTCTGGATATCGAAATGGCTGATTTGTTAGAATTCTTTAACCCATTCGAGAAGGTTGCCAACATTACCATGAGAAAGTATTTAGATAAGCCAACAAAAACGTACAAATTTAAAGGCAGTGTTTTTGTAACATTCGCCAAGAAGGAGCAGACTGAAGAGTTTGTCAATAAGGAGAAGGTAAGTTGTTTTTTTGTGTGCTATTTAATCCACTCCTATTCAAGTATTGATTTTGGAGCTGTAGCTAAATAAATACAAAATACTCAAAGCTAAAAAAATGTTCCCTTTTATCGTAGGTTCAGTTCAAGGAAAGTGACCTTATTCGAAAAATGCAAGAAGTATATTTCGAGGAGAAGAAGGAGGAGCGTAACAAGTCAAAGAAAGGAAAACAACAAAAGAAAGAAGAAGACAAGTTCCAATTACCAAAAGGAACCGTACTCTTTTTCGAAGGTGCTAACGATGCTACCACCAGAGAACTTATTCGCGCGGCTTTTGAAGCCTTGGAAGGTGATATTGCATATGTTGATTACAGTAAAGGTGATAAAGATGGCTACGTTCGTCTCCATAATGAAAATTCCGCTGCGGCTTTCCTCGAAAAGGTTGAAGCCAAGAAGGTTTGTTGAAGATTCCGTATGCCTTATATACATGGTATTTTAGAATGTTTTTTTTATTTAGATAAAATTGTCTGATGAAACTGAACTCACACTTCGCACCCTAAGTGAAGAGGAAGAAAAAGAATTTCTTGCCAAAGCTATTGATCACATGAAAAACCGCAGGAATACACAGAGCCGACACAAGGGAGGTTTCAACCGCAAGCGTCGTGGAGGCAATGATCGTGATTCCGAACCAAAAAACAAGAAGAAGGATTAAGAAAGAAGTGTTTTTCCAGTTATCTATCAAAGTGTGTTTTCATGAACAAAAGGAAGTAAATTAAACAGTATTTTGCTTCTTTTTAAATTCTTACTTATTGACTGTGTTGCTACATAATTTGTCTATGTACAAAAGAAATCAATAAAAATCATCTATTGAATAGGATTTTCCAAAAAAACTGAAAGCTCACGAGCTATTGCAAACTTTTTTTCCACTATCTGTCTATGATTGTGTCCAAAAGCCAAATACGCAAAAAAAAATTCAACATCTATCATAATTTCAACAGAAATAAAAATGGCTCTCGCCCATTCGCTCACTGATGCGGTAATTCGGCCCCTGACTTTGTTATTCGAATAGCAGAATACAGAAGTTCATGTGAACGCATAGCAGAATAAGGCTCATAGGGCGAGTTCCTTGAAGATGTAAGAACCCAGTTAAATAACAATGAAAGCGCGGTGTTGTAAGTCAATTTAAACATTGCCTCAAATCAGAATTACATGAGAACAAGAAAAAATATTTTGTATTTAGAAAAAGTAGGTACCTAGGCTTAGCAGGGATTCTTATGTCTATATTTTGGAACGTATCTTGTGCTTTGTGCAAGATTTGCTTTTCTGAATGCAGTAATCTATTGGTAATGATGCTTAAAAGTTCCTTGCGGAGTTTGATTTGATTCGTATTCACTTTTGTAGGGTGATAGAAATAAACACCAGCAATGTAAATGCAAAAACATTTGTCTTTGTTTATTATTTAATAGTTTAAAATCTATTCTGTTGGAAGTTCCATCCGAAGGAGGTTTACGATCGCGCGTAATGTTCCATGAGAACCATGATGTGTGGGAAACAAAATTCAGTATGGGATATTTCCGACAGTGAGGATAAATTTTATACTGATACCGAGATTCGAGGTTTTGATCTGAATTGGTAATACTTTTTCCGTTTGTATGGAACGCTGCATTCAAGTTTGAGGACGTAAGGCCATTGTAAGGTAAAGTCCATATTCGTTTATTTTGTTCTTAAGGAAATAGAAAACTACTCTGTCTTGAGCTTGACTCAAATTATTTTTCAAACTAAAAACTACTCTCCACTGGATATTATTTTTTCCAGCATATTTACCTGCCATACCTATACTTTAGTACGGATCGCTGATTCTGACCTTTGAGCAAAACTCGTATACGACTATGCAGGATGACTTTGGAGAATTCACGCTGGTCCGTCAAGTCGGCAGAGAACTCACCGAGACCTTTGATATCGAAAAAGGCTTTAGGAAAGGCGACAAACTGTCATGCGATTTCTCCAACATACTCAAACGTCAACACCAGAACAATCTTTCAAAAGTCTGTACAATTACTCGCCTATGCAGACGATATTGACTTAATGGAAAGAAAAAAGCATGGCGTGATGTTATAGGTGCTTTTGCGAGTATTGAAACAGAAGCGGCAAAAAAAGGGGTTGATGGTTAATGAAGGCAAAATGAAGTATGTATATGTTGTCATCAAACAAGGACACAGAACATCGACGAATTGCACAAAACGTCTTAATAGACAGACATAATTTCGAGGTATATATTACAGGACTTCGTTAACCTAGAATTCGATTTAGACACGGAAAACAACATCAGTGGCGAGATAAAACGGAAAATAACTCTTGCCAACCGTTGCTTTTTTGGGTTAAGAAGGCAATTGAGGAACAAACCCCTCTCCAGAAAAACCCTGTGTAAGATCTTAATCATACCAGCCCTGCTTTATGAAGTTTGAACTTCATCGAAAGCGAATGAGGAAACCTTTGATCGTTTCGAAAGAGAAATTTTCCGAGAGTGTGTGGAGAAGAAGATATAACAACGAGATGTATGAGCTGTACCGCAAAACGGGCATAGCTAGAAAAGTACGCATCGCGAGACTACGATGTGATGGCTGGGACATGTAGAGCGGATGGACCCAAACGCTCCAGATCGACTGGTTTTCGAGAGCATATCGCAGGGAAATTGCGGAAGGGGAAGATATCGTTTTAGGATGCGCAATCAAGTGGAAGAAGACCTCAACCGACTTAGAGTGCAAAACTGGAACTATTTGCACCTCTCCCTAACTAACAGATTAGGAACACATATGTAAGTATGTACTTTAATTTTAAATTAGATAGAAACAGTACACCCCATTCAATTTGTTTGATTTGAAAGCATTTATATTTAATTTACAGGGGAAGCTTTCAAAAGGAACTCATAACTAAAATCGATGTTCTTAAAATAAGAAGAATCTTACCTTTGACTTATCTCGTTCTCACAATATATATGTAGATATATGTAAACTCTTTTGAATTTTTGAACCAAATTTCACTGTTGCTACCCGAACTTTATTTACTGCAAACTATAAATGTGTGCGTACAAAATCCATCCTCCTTTACGAATCGATTTTTCGCATCCAAAATATAACAATAAAACTTTTATTTCAAAACCGCTCCCGTTGCTCTGACTCTGACTTCACTGAAACAAATACTTTTCACCAGAATTTCTTCTTATTTTTCTCACTTTTCACTTACGACTTACGAGTCACGACAAGATAGGATGTGTTCATAGTGTGATGACAAAGAAAACTAAAATGGCACCCGTCTTTAAAGACGCTCATCTGATCACTCCACGTATTTACACTCACAAACGCTCGTGTGCCATATATATGTATGCGTAAGAGCAAAATCAAACAATCGCTCAAATACCTGAATATTCTTTTATATTATTTTGTTAAATGTATAATAATATATTGATATTTACAACAAAATATTTAGCTTACTTCTTATCTGAACAATAAATCCATCATTTTGCGTCCATTTCTTCATATAACTATAGTTAATGTAAAAATTAATAAAAAAAGGAAAACTAGTCTTTATATCATAATATAAATATGTTCTTTCAGTTAATTGTTATTGAATTCAAAAAATAGTCTAGTACTTTTATTCTTGATTATTACAAGGAAGTTTTTGTCTAATTTTTGTTCTTTTTTTTATTTAAACTTTTATTCACTATCAATTTTAAACTTGATAAACATTGATATTTATTTAAACTGCATCAATTAACATTAACAGATTGTAAAGATGTTTAAATTTCAGTTTCTTTTTATTCTATTCTGTTTTTGTTTAAAAAAGTAAACTTATTTATTTTAAACAAAACTGTAGGTATATCTTTAAAACACTATATGCATGTTATTTATTTAAACTTTCAGCTACAGTTTTGTTGTTTGGTTCATTATTAATAAAATATACATGTCATTTTTTAATCATGTGCTTTTGTGGATACATTTATGGTGTTTATAACTTTAATTTTTGATTTAAAAAGTAAAACAGGAAGTTTTTGATTATGCTTTTTAATCTTCAAACACAGGGTCCGATTTCTTTTTGTTGTTAGTATAAAATCAAAATACAAAAATATTTTCCTATACCTACAACAAGTCGGAAACTGGGTAATGATGGAGTTTTTAGCAATAATGAATTATTTGAACGATTCTCCCTGAATACTACTACACGTCATAACGTTCCTGTCGAATGACTACTTTTTACTTAACACTCAATTAGTGATGTGATTCTCAACAGGGAACAAAGTAGTGATGCATCGTTTTTTTTGGGGAGAATCAGTCCAAAAGTCAAATGGTTAGTTCCAGCAAGATTTTTCCTATATTCAAGTAAGGAAAACTGGGAAACTAAGCAAAATAAAATAATAAACTGATGATATGTATTGCTCCTTCAAGAAGTTTAATTATCCAACAGCGTTGCCAGCGCTGTCGCAACTACAAAATTGCTTTGGTTTAGGAAAGCAAACGCTTTACTATTTACTCTTATTCTCTTGGTTTTCAAAAAATGGAAAGGAACTGAATTTGTGCTTTACAAAAAGAATAAACGCCGCGCCGTTGTCCTACCATTTTGAAATTCTCTCTGATTTTATATCTTTTAGTTCGATTCACAATAAAGTGCCAACGCGGCCCGTGATTTTTATCATTATGGCGTCGAATCACTTTTGTGTATTAGAAAATTAGTTGCGAAACTACAATTTTTGATTTACAATTTCGTTTCACGAAAAGGACAAGAGATTTCACCAAGCTTTCTGTTAAAAAGCAAAAGAAATGTCTGAGTAAAAGATATAAAACACGACTCATTACAAACCTACCAAAACGAATTCAAGACAACTGAAAGGAACAAAAAAAGAAATAAAATTAAAAAAACAAACAAAAAGTAAATTTTTAAATGTATTTTTGTTTTAATATTAATTTGTTGTTGTTTATAAATAATAATAATCTGTACAAGTGTTAATCATAAATGGTTCGTTTTGATATTTTAAATTTAATCTACTTTTTTTTACAATAAGCAATTGAATTTTGTTTTGTTTTTAAATTTATAAATCAATCGTAACGAATGTAGCACTAAATATTTAACAACTACGTAGGTATACATCAGGATTTCTTTTGAATTTAACACTAAACAAAGAATATATAGTAATAATGTCATCTTAATAAACAGAAAATAAAGTAAACAAAAAGGGTATTTCACTCTGATAGCTCGATGAGCCACCTTTGAAAATGAGTTTTTTCAAACAAACGAAAATGTTCGCATTACTATCGAATGTAGCTTTTTTCTCAAAATAAAAAAACTTCGTTTAAGTTTTGGTTTCATAAAAGTTTTTCCCTTAACTGAAACTAAATGAAATATGAGTCTTGTTGTTGTTGTTACTTACATATAAAAAGAACAAAGAAAAAAAAATATCTGAAAGCTTCAAAATCATTTTTAAAAATAAATGTATGTGTATAAATTTTAGAAATACTCGTTACTCAACACTAAAACGGATTGGAACTCAAAACGGTACGGTTCTCTAGGATTAGCCTAAGTATTTACATAAGTTTAGGGGTGGGGAATCTTTTCAACTGGATGATCTCTTGCTGGAACTACAATTGGGCTCTCTTATACAATTAAAATTAGGGAAACAATTTACAATTTTAGTATTTCGCGCGTTGACATCATTTTTGGAAGAGAAGATTTATTGATTCATCGCTTGTACACTGGCGACAAATCAAGAGTGAGATTTTTAAGAGCGCGATTTCTCGCTGAAGATCGTGTCTGCTTTGACGATTTTATGATCTCGAGGAGGAGACCTTCGCAGTCATTACAGACTGCCATCAGCTCGCCTCGAAGGTTCTCCTTTTGCTCAGAGCTAAGATGTCCCGACGAGGAGAGTGTAAATGCACGCGCAAATTTGGTTCTAAAAAAAGTGTATCAGTATCAAAAAAAGAAAAAGAAAATGGGAGTTGAATCTCACTTTCTATCCAAGGTACTACTGTTTGAATGAGGTCTTGCCGGGCTAGATACTGGCAAGCTGCGTGGTCCTTCTACGCTGCGTGACATAATGCTGATGTTCTTGTTTGTAGCGCTGCCATTTTGTTGGTTCTCTTTGTTGTAGCCATCTACACCATTTGTCGATGAATCTGCATTATTTGTTGCTGTGATCATTGATTTGATCAATTCATGAGGTCCGGGACCAGAGCCTGGTGTACTTATGTTCGACCTTAAATGTTTTGGTGACGATGGAGCACTTCCAACCGAATTGCGAGTCTATAAGGAAGAAGTGGTTTTTAAAGTGAAAAATTACTTACTGAGTAACTCTCACCTTTCGTTCCGACTCGGAGCGGAGCAAACGTTCAATTAGTGATTTAGGAAACGATTCGTCCAAAATACTAGTGGACGTGTGTGCAGCGTTTATGTGCGCATGATGTGAAGGTGACGGTGTGCTCGAACCAGCCGGGCTTGAAAGCAAAGAAGGCGATATAAGCACCACCGGTACGTTGCGAAAATGTTCAGTAGGTATTCGCATCTATTTTTGAGAAAAAAAAAAAAGAATTAAAACACTTCTTAGCAGAAGAAGTGAGATCAGCAAACCTTAGTGTAGCATTTTGAGCAGACAGTTCTTTGGCAAAGCTTGCACTGGATTCCCCACGGCCCGAAAATGCTGAAACGCGTTCGCAGGCACAGAAAGCAAACTTTCCGTCGCTCAACATCTTCTTTGACGCGCACACCCACCGGAAGGCCCTCCAACTCGGCTTTGGTCATCACAGAGCGAATGTGAACAATCTCTTCAAGAGTCAGTGATAGCCGATCGTCTCCTCGTTCTCGCCAATGTTTCTCATCCAGAAATGATTTGGTCCAAGCACCGATCGACGATGATCGACTACAACTGCTGCTTCCACCGCCCCCACCGCCACCTGGGCTTTGATCTAGATTATTGTTGTGCTGTTGAAATTTAGTAGGAGGATCGTGTGTTGATGACTTGTGTTCTGACATTTTCATATTCGAAGAAGAAGGCGGTAGTGGCCGTTCTTTCATTATCGACTTTACCTGATGATGTGGCTGCTGTTTGCTGTTGCCATCTGTGCCAGCGATCGATTGCACATCGGACTGTCGGGAATCTGGACGTGATGCAGGCATTGAGTGCGTTTCATCCAAATTACTCTGGCATCCGACAATTGTGTGGCGACGCATTGATGCACGTCGTGATTCACATTGTGTGGCAAGATCATACGCTGAAATGGGATTTAGGTTACATTTTTTAGTTAAACAAGAATACTTATCAACTCTTAGTTTGTTATTAATTTAGCATGCGTTTATTAGAAATGCAGGTAAATGATAAGAATTTTTATTGGATCATCATCTTTTCAATGAATCAAGTGTTCACTGTGGCGTATGAGTAATTAAATTTTAAAGGCTTTTTGTTTTTTTTATGGAACTACGCGAATGTGAATAACTTTTGGTTTCATAATGCAAATTAAGTTCATTTTTTGATGAAGAAAGCATGAGATGAAAAAAGCAACGAACTAGCATAAAATAATAGCATTCGAAATCGAATATACAAATTGGCTTCGAAAAACACGCAAATATTTACATTCCAGGGCGTTGTCGAAGAATCTGTGGTACTCGTCTTCGGTAATAGTGTCCTCTATACGCACGCAAAGAAGAAATTCCAAAACAATAATTACATTTCGCTTAGAAAGGTAATTTTTCAAAATTTCTTTATTTCTTATTTTAATTAAAACCAAAAAAAAAAAAAAGAAACTAAATAGAACTAAGCTTTGGGACTGTGTGTTTTTTATTATTAAAAATACTTTGTGAGTAGATATTGAAGAAGGTAGATTAATTCGTGGTTTTTCAAGATTCTATTTTGATTTGTTTTAGTTTTTTAATTTGTTGTTGTTTACATTGTTGCCTTCACCATCATATACCACCCTATTACCACGATGGAAAAATGAATAAACTTAAACGCCTTTGGAACCAAAAAAGGAAAATAAAACAAGAAAAAAAGAGACAATAATTAAATAAAAAAAGGAAAACCCAACTCAAAGCACACAAATTGTCCTTTCATCTTAACATTGGCAAAGGAAAACAGAAAAGACGAAGGACGACAAAAGAAAAGCTTACTTACTTGTTCGTCGCACCACTCTGTTGTTTAAGTTGGTAGGTGGTGCTGGTCCAGAGGCAGGCATATAGCCTCCGATTGGATACGGAGGCATTTTTGGCTGTGAACAAATCGATGAGCCGTGGTGAATGATGGACGATGATCCAGATGCTGGCGAGTCGTCAAAATAATTATCATCCTGAAAAATTTATATTCAATAGTATTGAAAGTTTTTTTGGTTATTGTATTTTTTTTTTTTTTTTTTTTAATTTAAATCAAAATGGAAAAAATTCAGAGAAGGTGTTGCATCATAATTGGTTATTTTTGTTGTTATATATTTTTGGATCATAAACATTTTATTAGGATTAGAGAAATGCAAAATTCTATACACACTTCGTGCAATCGAAAGTTTCCATGAATTAATTTGATGCAAAGTTAAATTATTGTATGTTACATTTCAGTTCTCAAGAAATAAGGTAGTCGACGACGAAGTAAAAGTGAAAACATGAAACAAGGCATTAAAACAGACAAACTTGAAACAACATAATCAAACAAAAACATATCAGCGAAAGTTCCTTGAGCGACCAAACATTTAAAAACACGCTTTGGATTATACAACTGAAGAGTATGTTAAATAAGCTCATTGATAGAGTGAATGATGTTTGGGGTTTCTTTGATTCACATTACTAAATCCTTGTACATCCTATGACATATTTGACATTAACTACCCTTCACTCACTTTAACAAATATCCATTGATGGCTGGTCACAAAAATAGACAATTTATATTTTTTGAAAAAGGCACCTTTGGTTATATATTTGATATTCCATTTACTTTTTCTTTGAAAATAGTGTTCTGAGAATTTAAAAGTAATCACTTTTCACAAATGAGTGTTTCCCCCACCAGCGGTAAGGAGCATCTCGAAGTTAACACGTATTTGGGTCAATTGACACTTTATACAGATTATTGTAAAGTACTTTAAAAAAGTACTTATTTGTACAGCAAAATCTGAGTACATAGTAAATTGAAATTGAAACTGAAAAAAAAAAATTGAAATTGTTGATTTAAGTAGCTATTTTCATAGAAAATATCAACTAAAAATTATCAACGGACCACCCGCAAGGTACACTATCTCTAAGGTCTACATTTCGACGAGAAAAGTGGTTTCACACAAGTGGTACATTCAACAGTCAATAATAAGGCTAAAAAAGTGGTTGCAAATAAGTGGTGCAACATTCAGTAGCCACTAACACTTAAAAATTGTTCGTCGGAAGTGGAAGAAATACATCACTTTCCGTAACAGCCATTTGCAGACAGAGCCCAGCTAGGGCAAAACATGGAGCAACATTTAAAACTGGAAAATGAAGTTAGTCAAAGTCAAATTAAGAAATTAGTTGAAGCCATCACTAATTTGTATGATCTTGTATAACCAAGACAATTATTCAACACAAGTTCGATCCGGATTTTATAAAAAAGAAGCAATTTAGTGATTTATTCACGAAGCTTGGCAAAGGCTATTCCATTCGAAGACAAATTAACAAGCGAGGTAGAAAACTTATTTGTATATCGCTTCTTGTAAAAGCCGAGAACAAATCTTCATCCAAAATAACGACGCCACAAGAGAGTCTGCTTAGTTTAAAGGTTTTTCAGATTCAAAATAGGGCCAGTGATTTTGTTACGAAGTATTTTGCTCAAAAGCTCGACAGGACTACAGTGATTGTTAAGAACAAGCAAAGAACATTCACGAAGAACAGAAGCACTCAACTGATACTAAAACATAGCGAACCTGTTCTGAGCTGAGCGCATCAATTTGGTTGCGTTCTTTTATAAGTTGTTTCGAGTCTTCATCAGTTGTTGTTGGTTTTTCATAATACCACTGTTATATCATGTGCGATGAAACTAAACTCTTCGATTGTTTAAAATGTTCACTAAACTCAACATAATTTTGCTTAAAAAAGCCATTCATGATGACATCTGTGAATGCAACAAAGTGCAATCCAAAACTTTATGCTTGTACAACTATGTAAGTCTACCCTTTGTGGCTTTTTGATGGCCCTTATTTTGGACTGCCAGTATAAACATCTTCTTCATGTTAAGTAATTTGAATATGTACAACTTGATCAACACTGCAGTTTTGAATACTAATTTGGAAACAACTTTCGAATCAGTTCATTAAATTGTCATAGACATGGTAAAACTGAATAATCGCTTAAGTAGTATTTGATTTTGTAACCATCAAGGTGATTCTCTATCTTACATATAAGAATACTCTACGTTGAGAGATTCCAAAAAGTTGGCAAGTTAAATGCTTTTCACTTTCAATAAAAAGATAAGCTATGCAAATCTAAAAACGATTGAAGAGTGAAAAGTGCGTGAAAAAAACCAGCATAATAGAAATTACTATCAGAAAACTTAGTGAAAGTGAAGTATCGCCTAAGCAATAAGAAAGTGAAAAGGCATCTGCAAGGTTTGAAAGACACATTTGAATACCTAGAAGTTCTGCATTATCGGATCCAGGGTTCTACCGATTAGAATATTATTTAATATTTCAGTTGCAGAGGTAAATCGACTCTTTTATCAGCCAAATCTGAGCTGTTAAGTAAAGATGATAAAGATGATGTCATTGGTACACTAAGAGGTATATTAACCCTGCAGTGAAGTGCGCGTGGGTAAATGAAACACGAGTTCATGCGTGCTCTACGATTGCATACCATTTTGCTTTGCAAAAACAATTTACTTTTTAAAGTAGGGTGGTCTACGATCGTAGACCACACGCCTATTGGAGGGTTAACGTTATGAGAAGAAGCAAGGTTGATGTCGATGTTTTTGTGAACTATGGAACAGACGGGGCCAGAAAGGGTTAAGAGGTTAATGAGGGGAACATAAAATATATGCAGCCATCAAACATGAATAGATACCGTCGACAATTATAGAAAGACACAACTTTAAGGTAGTACACATCCTTGTCAACCTAGGATACGCTATAAACACAGAAAATACCATTACTGCAGAGATCAAACACACAGTAGTAGACGAAGCACAACCCCAATTGAGGTAATTGCGACTAAAGTTCTCAAGGAAAAATAAAAGTTCTTTATTTCTTTCCTTAAAAAGACAAACCAAGAACCTTATGTACGTCCAAAATAGCGACATGTTTTATATCTAAGTATTGAACGAGCACAATAGCATTGAATAGAGGTTTTTTTCAGAGAAAGGATCGAGATATAAAGGATAGCTGGGATATGTAAAGCGGCGATGGACACTTCGTAGAGTTGTTGAAAGCACACGGCGGGCAGTCGCGAAATACGGAATACCCGTCGTGGATGGTCCAATCAAGTCGAAGAGGACCTTAATCGACTTAAGAGGGGACAAAAAAATATTCCGGTGGAGGCCTAGATTCACGCCGAAGTGTAATGCCCACCTAATTTAGTTGTAGATAACTGATGGAACAATAACATGGAGGAAGGTCTTGGAGAGGACAAATTTCTAAAAACAGCAACTTAATATAGTAACTGTTTTTGAAATGTATGAAACTGTTTTGGGAATCTATACTCACGTTTAAAAAACATCGCAAAACATCGCACATGGGAAAATAAAAACGATTAGTGAACAACGATTAGTGAGCGAAAATAGGTCAGTGTTCAGAAGTGAACAACAGGGATGGCAGGTTGATGGTGCTTAGTAAAATAATTATTGAGATAGAAGAAAGATATGAAATAATTTATTGTTTAAGCTCTTTTCACTTCGTTGTCCATTTCACGTGATTGTATTTTAGTGAGATTTGATATACGAGTATATAATGCCAAAAGTACCAACTTTAAAAATAAAATTGGAGGTGAGTTTGATTAGTGAATATTGCGTTTCATTGAGACTCGTTAGTAAAGATGACTATAAAATTCCCAACGAAACACGGCTATAGTCAGCTAACAAAGAAGAACAAAACGCTTGCTGTTAGAAGCTAGTAAACCACTTCTTAATTTTTCAATTACTGCGGTATTAATATCTATTCATAGCAGACAGATATTAAGTAATAAATCAACAATTTCAAAAACACTGTTCATTTATAAAGAATAGTGGCGCTACAACATTGGATAGAAATAGGCCTCAACCATTCCAACCAAATATTTTGTCTTGCAGTTAAGGTATCTTTTCACCACAAAGTGTCTCCTCCAGCAGAAGCAAAATTGTACAATAAACCAGCCCTTCTTTTTAGAGCAGTTGCTATTTATATTCAATAACAATCTGTTTTGTTGACAAAAAGATTTCAACGCAGAGCGGCTTTATCTACCCCAATTACTTTCACAGCGGATTAATTTGAATACGCAGATGGGTTATTCACGTTAAAGGTAAGCATATGCCTGAAAAAGTTCGTTTTATTTAACCCACGCTTATGTAAGACGAAAGAAAGAAACTTGAAGGTCAACTTCAAAACCCTCACCTTAAATCCAAAAAATTATGTAAAATTATTCAAAAGAGCATACTCGTTACAAAAGTCATCTAATTTTACAGCTTTTATCCTTCATCTATATGCGTCCAAACTAAGCAAATATTATCCCATGGTTCCTTTAAATGGAAATGTTCTATTTATGGAAAAGATGTGTAGGTGTTAACCTTCTGAATTGCCAGCTAAAGGTTGATTTCCGGCAAACCATTCAAAGAGCATGTTTCCGAAATGTACGAGTATAAACATAGAAACACACATGAACAGGATGTTGAAATAACTTTGATTTGCCCTCAACATTTATTATCACTGGCTGCATCTATTTTCAGCCTTCCTTCAATATGCCCACCATGAAAACAAATTTTCTGAATTCCAACAAAAGTCACAAGATCCCATAAGATTTCGACTGCTATTCCTGTATCAAACTTATCTCTAAAAAAGGTTTCCCTTTCATCGAAAAAGTATGATTAAGTTACCTATAATATTATAATTTAGATCCATTAGTGGTGCTTTTGTACAAAACACGCAATTTCCAGACATAATTGAATTATTTTGTAGGTAAGTCTGGGTGTAGGTTGGCTTGTTGTTGAAAGCCACCACACCCAGATTCCTCCTGGTTGTATAAATAGCACCCTTTTTGGTTATGGTTCTCCATAAATGTCTGCTTTTCAACGCCGTCATCATTACTCAATTAAGCAAACATCACATATACATGAGAGAATTGAGTACACATTATGTTGTTACAATGTCGGTTTAAATTTACTTACAAAAAGATAATTGAGCTTGTAAATAAATCTATACTTATAGCTTCTTGCAGAATAATTTGATATATTCGTTATTAGTTTTTTGCATTCAAATCACACTAAAACCGTGCAGAAGTTTTGGTTTTGTTTATAATAATGTTTTTAGTATCTAAGTCAAGGCATTTTTGTTTAACTTTAAGATCAAATGTAAGAGAATATTTTTGTTGCTAGTCTACCACTCAAATTACCTTTTGAAGTTTCTCTTTTTCATTTTTTTAGGCTTTTGTCCATTGAAAATTTATGGTTTTTTTGATCTAAAGTTTTAATTCATAACGTGACAGTTTATACAAATTCCTTGATTTTATACAAAATTTAAAAAGAGTTTCCTTAAATCTTTTTCCCAAATAATTTGCAAAAATATTTTGACCACAACCAACTGAACATCGTCACAAGGAACTGTAAATATTTAAAAATTAAAATTGAAAGAATAATGCTGTGGAAAAGAAATAATATAAAACAAGAGGGGTGAAAAAGTATTTAAAATAAAATAGATTTTAACTAATGCGCAACTATACATACAACACACGTGTTTACTGTACACAACCCAAAAACATACAAAAACATATAAAAATTCTATCCAGATAGAATAAAATATGATCGAAAGTAAAAAGAAAATGATTGAACGATTGTTCAAAACAACAAAATATTAATTAAAGACTGCATCCTTCTGGTATCATAAAATTACAAAATTCGAATACATAGGGACAAAACCCCTCACAATTTTTTCCAACCCTATTTCTTGTCCCTCTTTTCCTTTATGTAAATTACTTACTTTGAAACTCTTGTGAGTAATAATTTGGATCTCTAACAACTAGTTCAAGGGTGCGAGGAATGTATTTTTAAACCAAAGCAAACGTTTGAGAACAAAGGATTCAAAAAGAGCCTATTCAAACAAAACTTGATTAAAATTGAAGAGCTTTCTATTTTCACCGAATTCAAAAGAGAATCAGCTTGGACTATGGAAGGAAATAGCAGATATTCAAAAAGGCTTCGCTTAAATCAACTAAAGAGTTAATTTTCTTAAGAATAGTCACAAAAGTCACTTTCAAGAAAATTCTGTGAAGTTTTGCTAGTATTTTTATTATTTTCTAACAATGTTATTATATAATATTTTTCGAAAGATGGCCAACTTGATGGCGTCTAATAAGTTGGAAAAACCTTATCAACCTTTGCAAAACAGCTTATTTAACTTCATCGATGCAATTGATCTATAATTTAGATGAAATTAGCATGCTTGCCTGTTCGCGGTTCGAACTTCAATAGAACTTCAATAGGAAACACAAATGATTTTAGCGAGGAATCGGCAAGTCCTACAATAGTAAATTCGTTGCCATGAAAAGCGCTTACTCGATTAGCTGTTTGGAAACTTCAAATAGTAGGTCCCTTTCTTGGAGGTACCCGTGGCGTGTTTGCATGGTTGCCTGATAACCCAGAGGTTTGTGGTTCGAATCCCAACAGAGGTACAAATGTTTTCCCACGGGTATCGCCTTTCGCAAGAAATTGGCAAGCCCTCTAGTATTTTTATTATTTTCTAACAATGTTATTATATAATATTTTTCGAAAGATGGCCAACTTGATGGCGTCTAATAAGTTGGAAAAACCTTATCAACCTTTGCAAAACAGCTTATTTAACTTCATCGATGCAATTGATCTATAATTTAGATGAAATTAGCATGCTTGCCTGTTCGCGGTTCGAACTTCAATAGAACTTCAATAGGAAACACAAATGATTTTAGCGAGGAATCGGCAAGTCCTACAATAGTAAATTCATTGCCATGAAAAGCGCTTTCTCGATTAGCTGTTCGGAATCGGCAAAAAATTATAGGTCCCTTCCATTCACTAACATTGCAATGGTTGTGAGAAATGTGCTAGACCTCGAGGCTCCTCGCTCTGTTGCGCTACCCTATTTATTAACTTATTTAATCCAAAATATCAGCTAAGTATTACTCTTTTTGGATCTTCTGGATATAATTTTCAACCACAAAGTGTTTAAAGGGCTATATTCGCTATAGCGACATTTTTATTAGCTGAAACACCAAGTATGTTAGAGCTTCTGACAGGAGAACTACAACTTATAGAATTTTAGCGCGAAGCTGTAAACTCAAATTGAATTAAAAATTATGATTTTCCGAAACGATCTAAGTTTTACAAGAGAACAAAAAGAACAAATTTTTGGAATGATAAGAAAAAAAAAGCCCTTAGTTTCCCTTGAAAGAATATCCTCGGAAAAATGTTGCAGAGAAACCAATTTTTTTTAAACATATTCCCTTTGTATGGAAAATAAATCTTTTTCAATGTTTTACTATTTCACACTAAGCTTTCCTTTCGCAATTATGCAACTCAATATTAATTCAGGTTTTCAAGATGTCACACTAGGAATAGTCTTTTAATCATTCGTTAGCCGGCAACCCTTACCACAAAAAAAAAAAAAAAAAATTAAGACTGAACGGATTCATTATTCATTATGCGATATCTAAACCACAATTGAATAAGAAAGCCAAGAATGAAATATACTGTCAATTAAATACGTTCCTTAATCTTTTATTCATATTCAACGAAAGGAAACCTTATCTTCCGGGATATACTTTGCACAGCTCATTATTGTCTGGTCCCAGCCTACGACACAAGATTGCCCAAGAAATTAAGAATTCCTCATTCGAGTCTGTGATATACCTATTCACACGGACCGAGGCATCATTGTGCACTTATTTATAATTTATATACCTCGCGGTTACTTGTATCTCACATAACATTTATCGTTGAAAGCTATACACGATGTGTTGCAATAATTCACACAAAGTTATGCTATACACATGACGACAAGAGCCTATGATCGCTATGGGTTTGCTTACCTGGAGCAATGAGAAGTCGACTTTGATTAGCCTCTGCTTGGGTCTGGGGGAGCTGTGCGCCTCGGGCCGTTCCTCTTTCTTGAGGGTCTCCACGGTTTGTGATGATGATGACGATGGCGGTGGAAGTACTGCAAGTAGAGAAAAACAAAAAAGGTATAAGTTATTGTATCTGGTTTAATTAGCTTCATAGCTGCGAATAGATGGTATGGAAGACCAAAGAAAATATTGCGGTTTTCCACAACTTTTTCTGGCTCTCCTTCAGTTAAGAAGAAAAAATAAAGAAAAAAAGCATTTGTGTCCATAGCAGATAAGTCTGCTTACTTCATCTGTATCTGGGTTATGTAACGATAATTACAACGTTTTTTCCATCCAAATAATGCTAGAGGATGTCTGCAGTTGTACCATGCCATAAAGTTAAGGGTTTTTATTTCTTGTGCTGCCTTACAAGTATAGTTTCTCCATGCAAGGTAGAAAGTGTAGGTAAATGACTTTTTAGTCCCTTTTGTAAAACCTTAATTGCACTTTCCCCCAGGTACTTCAGCAGGATTTCTAGAAATTTATGTGAATATGATTTCCCAGCAGAGATTTTCATTCACCTAGTTTCCGATGTTAGGGGAGTGATAACCTACTTTGGACTTTTCTATTCAACCAAAGAATATAGAACTGTTAAATGAGTAATGATTAAAGTGGATTGCAGGAAAATAGGAAGACGTGGAATGGAATGATTTAGTATAGGGAAAAGAAGCAAAAATTCGTGGATGGTAACTTCTTGCTGTCGCAGCTGTATCAATCCTACACACTTTATCCATCAATGTGACGAAAACTCAAATTATTTGCAGTGTTCAAGTGTTGACAACTGCTTGGGTGTAAATTCAACTGGCAACCATTATTTTTCTTCAAAAACATAAGTGACTTATTTAAGCAGTTCGAAGATATTGTGTGTTTGTAAACAGATATTTATTTGATCATTAAATAAAAAAAAGTTTGATGTGTACAATACTATTGGGAGTGTGAAAGTAAATACTTCCACACTTCCACAAAGACATAGATCAATGAGTTTCCCCCAAGTTTAGTTACCCTAATAGTTTGTCTAGCTCGAGGGAAAATAAATCATGTTTCCTGAGTTTTTCATCCCTCTCTTTGGAGACTCTTTAGCTGTCCTCCACCCTTAATTTGTTTTTCGATATTTTCTTTGGTTGAATATTCACATGACTCATGCAGTCAAGTTCGGATTTAATTGATGATGGATTTGTATAAACAATGGCGCTATGACCAATTCTGAGGAAGTTTGTTCTATGAAAAAAAGCCTCATTCCAATCTGTGCAATTTATCTCTCAGTTAAAAAGTCGCTAGTACCAAGCGCACAGTTCGATACAGCATTATATGGCTCTAACTATGATGCACTTTGTTCGAAATCGGAATGCAATGCATGAATTTTAACTATTTGACATTTCGTCTCTGAGGACTGAGGGTTGAGCCACCAGCTTTGCGTCAATCCCTTAATCTGTACCAGCACAGCCAGTTTTTGGAACTACACTATTTTTTTATTAGAGAAAGTTAAAAATCGGATTCTGCACTACTTTCAGCCCCCTTTCCAATAAAATAGTTTATATGAAATAATGGAAATATTTAATATACGCTGATACCAGCCAGCAGTTTATGTAATTGATACTTCAATTTAAGAGTTTTAGGAATTGAAATTATCATTTTTTTTATGATATATGAAACTATTTTTTAGGAACGACAACAATTGCAAATATCAATTCTCAATGTTTCCCAATGAAGTTTGATTATTGATGTTCGCTTCAGAAAGAGAGGTATGGAAATGAACAGCGTAAGTATTCGAGTATTCTCCAAAGAATAAGGCAAAGTGCCAAACAGTTTCACTTCTTTTTCTCAACAACTCAAAAAGAGTAAAGGCTCTCCCAAGCCAATGTGAAACATTCGCAAGAAACGACGTCGTCTTGAGTATCCTTGATAGTTCTTCAATTCAAATTGAAAAATCACAATTAATACCTAAAAAGCAACTTGCGTATTAACTAAGCACGAAAAAGACCTTTTCACTTAGATCAAATCCCCCCCCCCCCCCCCCCCAAAAAAAGTCGTTTTCGAAAACTTAAAACAGCTGAATTTTCAGATTTAAAAATCTTTTTGTGTGACATTTAACAACTATCCAAATATCAACACAAGACACAAACATCCATTATCAAAATGCGATGCCGAAAGCATCTATCTACATTCAAAAGCTTTTTGCTTGCATGCGTAGGACGTTTTTATGTATGTGAATAAAATAGAAAGTAAACATTACTTTGCACGAAATGGAATCACACATCTTAAATATCCATTAAATTTAGTTTCGTTTGTCTTTCAGACACACGTTCCAACCAATACCTTAAATCAATAAGTTCTTCTGTCTGCTATGTCTACAGAACAACAAAATGAACATTCCGTTTTTCACAGGCATTTGTGTTGTGGGTTCTGTGTTGCTGCAGCTTTCGAAAACCGGAATTCTAAGCATACGGTGCTTTATTCAATGCAGTCACGCCTTTTCAACTAACTTGTTCAACATTCCACCCGCAAAACCACAACCCATACAAACATCAAACACAAATAGCAACTCTAAAATCGTTTCCGGGGAGCTATATAACTGGGTCGATACACGATACACGAAAAATAAAAGTGCGACACAACGGTGAGTTATGGCCGTTTTAAAAGCCAAGCACAATGAATTAATAGAAACTAGAACACACTTCTTATTTTACTCTCGACCAAAAAAGGAACAAAAAATCGTGCTGGTTACGAGGGCAGAACTTAAAACACTAGCGGGCGTTTAAAACCATTCACGTAGAACTAACTTACAACGGATATGAGATAAAAAAAAACTATCTTTTCTCCATTGGGATATAGTTTTAAAAATAGACACAGGGGAAAATCGCCTCTTTCCGGTCTTCAGGAAGCCGAATTGAACTGCACTGAATTTTGCAAAAGGATGTGGAAGTGGAAAAGATAAAAAAAAAATCAATTCAACATGCAAAGCTTTGAAGCTCGTCGTGTAAATGTACAGACATGACACATAATTACAGCGTTGCAAGAAGAAAAAAAAGTATGTATCCACTGCAAGAAAAGAAGGCCTTGACTGTCACATAAATGAAGAGTGGCGCCCATTGCAATTAGGGCTGGTGGAAATTTTGCTGAAAGACCCTCTCGCTTTTATATCCATCATATGCATATGAATAACTTGTGTTTTGTGCATTTTTTGAAAATGATGTCACAAGGTGAGAAGTAAAGTTTCAAATTTTCAAACAATTTTAATAAAACGAAATTAAAAGCTCCACTATTGACAAGTTGTCAATTTTAATATTCTTGAAAAGGCCTCTGAGTAAATTTTGCAACATTTAGAAAATAATGTCGGCATGCATTTTAGGGCACTATAAATCTTTAAGATTTGGTGTATTTAGTCAATCAATGCTGATATTCTAGCAGATACTTAAGTATTTTTAAGAATTTTTGGAGTAGAAAAATGCAAGGATATCTTTACGTTTGATATACGTTTCAACCTAAAAGCAATGCGCTACAGGTCAATCGATTAAAAATTAAATCAAAAGAGGGAAAGAGGAGAGGGAGAAAAAGAGAAAGGGAAGACAATCAAAGAAAATCTATAATTCTTATGAATTTATCAGTAATTCCTTCAGTCAAATTCTAACGAACTCGAATAATTCAACCCGTAAATGGAAAAGAAGAACAAGAAAAGCTTCTAGAAGACTCTAAATGTAAACGGCATTGTTTTCACATATGTTTAAAATCTAATGGAAGCCCACGAGTTCCAAATCAGATTATATTGACCGAATCTATACTAAATGGAACCACTATACAATAACTGGTCTGTGTTAACAGAAAGGTGTTCAACCTGGCACTAACTATTAGAAACTTCAACCTGTCAAAACATTTCTTAGATTGTGAACAGTCAGTGTGGTTTTAAGCTTTGTTCTTAGACCTCTGTAGTCATTCTGGAGGAATCAAATTTAAGGGTTTTCGAGATCTTAATCTTTTCCTGAAGAGCTTTGCAATAGCACTAAGTTTTTCCTGAGGCGTTTGAGGTGTTTGACCATTTTTTGAACCACATAACGACATTTTTTTTGACAAATCATGGGACTGTCAAGGGGACCTCGGTTAGGGGCTTTACCAGTGTGACCCATTCAAAAAATCGATAGTTTATTCTCATTTGACAGTTTATGCTTTCAAAAGAATACGGCAAAGTCGTTTTTGAATCTCAGCGTTGTAAAGAGCGACCACTCGCAGGTATAAGCCACGATAGTTGAAGCTTTAAATGCGTTTTTCTCGACACACGATATTTATTTCAAAATTTCTGACATCATAGCTCAACGAATTGACTGATCGACCTGAAATTTAAACTCTGTGTTTTTCAATGTATTTACTGTACCTTTACTTTTCTATACTTTTACTATATTTAGGATCATAATGATTGGTTGAAAATTGTCAATTTGGTATTCAAAAAACTACAGATTTTTACCCCAAAAACGAAATTTTTATTCAGAACTACGAAATTTTGTTATTTTTTGACATTTTTCAAAAACCGTATGTCATTGTATATGACACACCTTCAACTTAAATAACCTTTTTGAATTTTTTTATTTCACCTCTTTAGTCGTGATCATGTCAGTAGTTGAGGAAGCTTTTTTTGACACCTCCGAAGACAGCATATAACTCGTTGTTTGTCAATATTTCGGTAAAAAAAAAATTCTTAAATATAGCTGCAAATAAACCTTCAAGAAAACTTTAAATACTCTATCGAGTGCCTTCCTAAAAAAAATTCCTGAAAATCGCCTAATTTTTCATGGGTTACACTGATATGGTCCCTTAACTCTGGGAACATGCTTTGATAGCGTTACTAATGGACCCAACATCAACTAACATCCGATATTCTGTCGGTATTTTTTAACCCATCTGAAGTTTTTGTTTGTTGAACACCCAGGGATTTTTTGATCTCAAAAACACACGGAGCAAACAGATAAACTGGAAACTTGAAGAAAAATACATGCCATTTGACATTTTTCTTCGTTATCTGAGCTTGCCTTGAGGGCAAAACCTGTGCTCGTTTTATTACACTTAGTTTCAAATTCAGCTCGAATTTAGAGTAAAAAATTTTTTTTCAGGAAAGCCAAATGCAAACACAGGGCTTCAGCAAATGAACCTTGAGAATGTTGAAACAGCTTCGGTGGGGTCGAAATGAGCTCGTAAATTTACGTACGTGTAGCGTAAAGTATTTAGGACAAGCCCAGAACAATCTACTCACTGGAAACCACCATTATTCGAGTAATAGCATTCAGAAATTCTCAAAGACTTTGCCTATCGAATGAACGTCATAGGGACGTATGCTTTAAGATGCGTTTAAGAGCTGATGCTGAAATAATTCTTTTGTTGGGATGCAAAATAAATAACCCAGTTCAAGATTAAGAAATTGCGTCACAAAATGAGCATCGAAGCATAATTTTACTTCCATTCCTTCAATTTCTGGTGGTAGATTGTTTGCTTTTGCCGTACGTTCTTCTTTAAGATCTCTTGACTCTGTAATTTGTTCTATTTGTACATTCGTGTTGTGATTAAAAAAAAAAAGAAGAAAAACAAGAAATTATCTGGAACGTTCAAATTAAACGAACTTGCATGTAAAAAGAGAGGCTTATATTACTAAGGGTTAGTGTTAAGTTGAAACAGTGAAGATACAAATAAATTGAGTGTCATGGAAAACACTTAAATTTATCCATAGACTGGCGGTGAAAACTTTTACCTTCTTCACTTTCGGCCATTGCAATATGTGGTGCTACACCATTACATGGAAATGAATGATATTTCCAAACTGTAATTTGATTAGATTTTATGAACATACTCATTTAATCTCTTTAGCAAAAAATAGTTTCACAAAAAAGCCAATCATAAATTTTATTTTAACCTTTGCTTACGACCTTGAATCGAGATCAAATAACGTTAAACATTTTGAGCTTTCGTTTGAGCCTGAAATGGCATGAATGGATACGTGATTAGCATAAGATAATCAAACGATTTCTTTTCGCGTAATTATGTCACGTTTGACACAAATGATGTTGGTAGTCTCAAAAGATTTATATGGCAACAGATCGTTAAAGAAATGACTGGGGAAGAGTTTTAAAGTAGTGCATTGCATATTTAGCAATTTTTTCGATATCATATTTCCTTAAAAAGATTAAAAAGAAACGACACCAATTAGGTTGGCACTGGAAATAATTTCAAATGCTAGTATATGCTAAAGAGGTTGCGAAGCAACTTGGGCAACTCTTTCGCAAGTGTCTTTCAAGTTCACTGAACTTTTCAATTTCGGTTGCTCATGAATTTGAAACATTCCAATAAATTTAAATTCAGCAAAAATGCCTAACTGTTTACATAACTGCACAAAGCAATTAACAACACGTTACGTTAGTGTTAATTCTTTAACCACGAGAATTTAATGTGATGTTGATAATGAATGTCAACACTCAACAACGGTCAAACCTGGACATAAAAAGAACAGCGTAGATATTACAAAAGTAGCACCTTTTAAGTATGTCTTGTATGTAGGTTCACAAAATTTGATGGAACAATAAAATACATTGTACCACCGTCCGTTTTGGTGGGTATGGGAATTTCCCATTTCTCATTTAACAGTTCTATGCGTATTTTATGCGTAAGATTCATGTCCATTCTACAGAAAAGGTACTGACTGGTTTTGCTTCTGGGAAGTCTTAGTTTCTTAACAAAACGCGCTTTTGCTGTGCCGCCTTTCAGCCACATTAAGAAACCTTGAGTGTATAGTTTTTTATTTGTGATTGTAGAGCTAAATGAACAAAGCTTCCCATTTATTGCAAGCGAATGTGAACGTGATCAACTACAGAGGAAACAAGTTCTTCAGATGTCTTTATGGATTTCGTAATACAAAAGACGTTTGGAAGGCCTTGCATATATCTTCGTGGGGAAGTGAAAGACATACGTCTGCTCTGATTCCAAGATTTATATACATTAATTTATGTGTACCAATGGATTTGATTTTTGTAATTATCATCCGCAAAAGTCGCATAAAAAATTCCGTGGTAGCAATTCAATTCTAAGTGAGATGTACCTGGTAATTTGAATAGTTCCTAGACATCTTTTGTGTGGTCTTTATACAAAAGACAATTGTGTTTATGAATGTGCATTGCAGAGAATTGATGCACCTATTCAAAGACCATGTACGAAGAAATTTTTTAATTCAATTAGTTTTGTATTTGCTAACGTGGTATGCATAGCAAATGAAACGAAAGGAATTAATGCAAGAACCCATGCATTGTGATCTGTGAATCATGGAGATGAAATCTAAAATGCATCGACTGGCAATCTATGTTGATTGCTTCATAAGTTTGCTTGTGCATATCTATTTCAAAAATGCGTCTTTTAGGATTTACATGTCAGAGTAAATATTGTGATTTTGGGAATTGGTTGCTGCCTTTATTGTTTGAACGTAATCTTACACTTGAAAGTTTGATGAATTATGATATCATTCAAGTTCTATTGAAAGGATGGCGTTGGTGGCTAATGGGGTCATAATATTCGCTAGTTGACGACTGTTTCTTGTGCCAAAGGCTACATTCTTTCATAATATAGATGCAATTTCTGCGATTGGTTAGATTGGATGAAAAAGAGAACACTATTTTGTTTCATAACTCTTTCGAACTTTCAAGCTTATTCAACCTGAGCTAAAGTAGAATGTTTAATGGTTTTGAGTTTTATTTTTACCATGCGTCTACTCGTTTAGGTGGTACCTGTGGCGTGATGGCTATCATGGCTGCTTGCTAACAGGGAGATTCGTGGTTCGAATCCCAACAAAGGTAAACATTTTTTTCCACGGGTATCGAATTGGCAAGTCCTCCGATAGTAAATTCATTGCCATGAAAAGCGCTTTTTCGATTTGTCGTTCGGAACTGGAAGAAAATTGTAGGTCTCCTCCATTCTCTCAAAAGGGATGATTGTGAAAAATGCGCTAGGCCCTAGGGATCAACAAATGGATAAAAATAATTCCTGCCTTGAAATTTCTAGCACTAACAGAAGCAACTGTGTTGCATTTGACTCATACTTCGTAAACATAAGATCATTCTTAATGCTGCAAGAGAATTGTTAGTGATCGTTTGTCAAAAAAAAACTTCCACCATAAAAATAATCAGGGAAGTACTTTTTGAGCAGGCACTAAAGTTTTAGCAAATGAGTAGGTACGGCATGTACCAAATCTCTACCAACAGCCATAACAGTGGCATCTCTGTTTACTTCAATTGCGAATTGTTTGCACAAGCAAAGTTGTTGTTTGCATCTGAAATAGAATTCTAAATTCCTTTCCATATGGTTCGGCAAAGGAAAACGACAATCAAATCAACATCAAATGTGTACGCATTTATCTCACTCGCCCACCTCCGCATTTTGGTCAGATACATGAATTAAGCTGCAGACAGACAACAAAAACCACAACTACACCACACCGACACCATTGAAAATGTTAATCCACAGAGAATGAGTTTGGAAACATGTATTAATTATTCAGATGTTGTCCGCCCCGAAAAAAAGAAACAAACACACCTTTTCCAGGCAGTAGGTATAGGTATATGGTATACCATTTCAAAACAGAGTAGAACTGTAAGACCTTTGTCAATCACTCGCATACTGTCTGTTTACGTCGTGGTGTCTATCCTCCTTTAAGGATTCATCATGAAAACTCTTACCCGAGCAAAGAAAAGTTTTTACGACCACCGCCGTTGTCGTCAGGTTCTAGATCAGGGGATTTACTACTATGAATTTCATATTCCTAACCCCCCCTCAACACACAAGTCACACAAGAAGAGGTAATCGACCCGCGATAAATCGAGGTCATCCCCAGGTTTAGCACCATTCCAACCATTCGCACAAAACTGCCCTTAATCCTTAGCAATCACATATGTATAAAGTTAGACACACATGCAGCGATACCGAAATAGAAAAAGGTAGAAGAAGAATAAGAAACTCACCTGAACGCGGCTTTGGTGTGGGTGGATTAGCGCGTGGAGCAGGTCTCGGTGGTGGCTGCGGCTCCTGAGGGCAGTACGTTGAGTCCCTAGCAGCATCCACTGCATTATTGGGATTTGAGTCCTGAGGCGATGTGAGGCCAGTTGTTGTCATTGTTTGTGTTTTTTCTTTTATATTTTTTAATTCAAAATAAAGGTAGGTACATGTACTGTTCTCTTTGTTTATCTCGAGTGTGCACACTCCAAACAGAGTTACAACCCCATCGCGAGAATTTTTCCCTTTTTACAAGAATGACACATCGTTATCGTGTTTGCAAGGATATCTTTGTTTGGTTTTTTTTTACTGGAAGCACTGTTTTTCACACATGACTGCACCTAGAATATTGAATCACATTTTTCTCTCCTTAGACTTTGGCTGCATGTTTTTTTTCCTGTGTACCACATTTCTCCCTTTTCAGTTTGACATTTGCAGCCCAGGCCCTCTGCCCACCACCCAAGGAAACACAAGAAACAGAAAATGAAAAGCACTCGCTGCGCGGTTGATATCGATCCAAAAGTGAGTGAATATGAAGACTATAGAAAATGCGATTCTGATTGTGGAAAAGGACGACAAGTGACACACAATAACAGATGACAGCGTAGAGGGGAGAAACGAACACAAATATGACACGGAAGGGGGGTTTCGTGATGAAAACGGAAAATATTTTAGATGACCGTGAATCAGGAGATGATTAAAGGTGAAGGCTTTTGAGCAGATAGATAAGATAACAAATAAAATAAACTCTTCCACCCTTTCAAGACAAAAGAAAAGGATGATTCTTTCAAAAAATGACAGAAAATTCCACCCCCTCTTCCATGCACGCACTTCACTGCACAAAATAAAACTCACAACCAACGTACACGTAATACTAACCCAACCAAACACAATTGAAGTCGAAGGTAGACTAAATAAATACTAAACTTAAAGAAAATCCATGCCTTGCTTTTGCTTGTGGCCATGAAGTGTTTTCTGCAACCTCCACTGATCCACTCTTATTCCACTGCACAGAGCACAAGCTCAAGCTGTATCTCTTTTCGTGTAATTCTGAGGAAAACTTTCAACTCGAGTTGCGCTGTTGAGCACTTTAAAATGAGAATGAGATAGGTACTTTTAAACGGGTTCTCTTCAATATCAATGACGTCACATTTACGTCACGGTTATGCTGGGCTGGCCAAAATGGTTTTGTATCATGGCCCACAACATTGAGTCGGTCGTGAGTCGTGACTTGAGACTGAGAGTTGGAATCATATCATGCGGAGCGGAATGTGTTCAAAGATTGGAGCTTTGGACATGCGCTATTTGTTGTTTTGGGTGTACATAACGGTGTACACAATAAAAACTTCCAAATCGAAATAAATTCGGGTTCCAAATAGTTCGGGGTTATTGTGTGAAGACAGTTTGTGGGAAGCAAAGTTTTAAAGAGCTTGGACTTTGGAGACTAGGAGAAGGTAGTGAAGAGGGTTGGGATTTGGCTCGATGGCTAAAATGGTTATTTAACAAATTCTAGTATTTTTATTTTGGCATATCGGGGAGGTAGGTCAGTCAGAGACTTGATCAGATACTTTCGATTTTTTTATACATATTTGGAACACACATTGAAGAAGGAAGATATACGATAGTCACGTTTGTGTACCTACATACATCTTTCGGGTGAGATTAAGGTGATTGGATTGTTGGGTAAAGTGTTTACAGCCTTGTGTGTGGAGACATAGAATTGTCGGTCTGATTTATGCGAACAACTTTTATGTGGGCAGCATGTTGAGTGTAAAACAAACAGTGAAGGGGATTTCTTTAAGTAATACAAAGCAGGGAATTTTTAGGACCATATCAGGGGGAAGTTGATTCGTTGGATATTAAATTAAGAAATACCGGCGCGCGACACATGGTTCCAAAAGGGATTATGCAATCTTCTCGTTTTGTATACCGAATCAGTTGGATTAATCAAGTTTGGACGTTATTAGACCGCGGTACTTAATCAATGTTATAGAACGAATTCTACTCTTTTGAGAATCAGCAATGGTGAGAGTTTTGTTGAAATCTAGTTCTGGTCTCTAGTGTTTTCGCTTGACATTTACAAAAGGGAATGTCAGCTAAAAAAGAGTCAGGGGCAATCCAACAGAGATCTATAATTACAGAACAACAGCCTTCATACGTAAAACATATCGTTGTCAAATGACGTAGTCGCAACCCTCTTAAGTAAAGACTTCAAATCAATGGTGCGTGGATTAACGGTTTTCACTTAACTTTGTTTATTTTAATTTTATTTCGAATGAGTTTTGTGGAATTTTTTATGTTAAGCAGTTTTCTGAAAAATAAAAAGGTAAATAAACAGGCAACTGAACAAATCTTCAAGATCCGCCTGTTAAGTTATTTTCTTTAAAAGTTCAGGGTCACCTAAAAGATACTAAGTAGTTGAGGACATTGAACATAACATATTTTAGACGTACTGCATTACATTTTATTTATGGCATACTTTGAATCAAAGGAGATTTTTAAGTACTAAATGGAGCAGACTTATATAGCGTTCCATTGCAGTATCAGGTATAAACCAACTTTTGACATGGGCTTGCAAATCTTCGTAGAAAAGCCTACAGACGATGATGGAATGATTAAGATTCTCATTACCCAGGTCGCACTCACCATGTCTGTGTCAAATGGTTATTACCTAATTCGAGAAAGCGCAGAGCATTTTGAACGGAAATGCTGGGGATTGTCATCATTCTCTCCAGTCTCCACAGTACTTTACCACTCGAATGCGGAATGCTCTACCTGACCCTGTTTTTCCCCTACATTACGATTCACAAATGTTCCAAAGCAACGTGCATCGGTGTCTCCCTTCAAATCTTCGTCTATTTTCGAAAATGCTCTTACTGTTTTTTATAACATTATAAGGGTAGTCCTTGATGTATGCGCTAAATATATATAAAAAAAGCTCACATCGGAGGGTAGGTAGTATCGTTTGACCCCAACACATTAACATTTTTGGGAAAGGAGAAGTATTCTGTGGTAGCACCAATAAATTTTCTGCATAGTTCTGTCTTTTAAGAGGTAGAAAGAATTTTGTATTTTTCCTGATAACATCAGAGATACGTTAGTCCACCTGCAACTAATGGAGACATACCATCTACGGTTGTGCTCTTGGAACATCAAGTCTTTGATAGAAGCCTTTATTATATACATTGAGGCCGTGGTAAAGATCATTAAAAAGATGTCTGAATCTTGTCCGACTAGTAGTTTAAGAGGCTAACCACACAGTAAATATTTTGTCTCTATATTCAAAGTGGTTTTTTGGTGAATTTTTTTCTCAAAATTTTATGCAAACATTTAAAAAAAGACACCTCCGAAAACAAAGGATTAAGTGGTGACGCAATGACTTGGCCTTTGCACTTTTCGAAGTAGTTGAAGGCTCAGGTTGGATAGAGCCTTATAAGTAAAGTTTGGCTGTCACTGCAGACACAAATAATTCTCCCTATAGCTATCGGGGGAAAGTATAGTTCATAGAAATTAGGAAAGCATAGTGCAGAAACTACAAAGGCAGCAGCACCAGCACCAGCACCAGCACCAGCACCAGCACCAGCACCAGCACCAGCACCAGCACCAGCACCAGCACCAGCACCAGCACCAGCACCAGCACCAGCACCAGAATCAGCACCAGAACCATCATAAATTTTAGAACAATCCGTGAAGAATCGATTACAATCTTTATTTTTTCAGGTGAAATGAATTAAAGTTGACCGAATATGCCTGCTGCAAATTGAACCTTGGTATCATCGCATCTAAGGCGAAGCAAATTATGTGCTGATTGTAAGACAACAAAAATCCAATGCGAATTTAAGCAGACAACTTCTTTTGAGATGTCTAGAGAGTTTTCGACTTGATTTGTTTGGTTCAAAAAAGCTTACTAGGGCCACTCTAACATTATCGACTTCATTTGAGGGTAGAATGATGACGCCTACAATTTTATTTCAAGCAGAGAATCTCTTACACAGAGGGAATGCTATTCTCTGGACAGGGTTTAAATGATTCAAATGGCATTTAAATGTTTTATTGTTAATCTAAAAATATGATTTTAGATTGGCTGTTGATCCAAAAATGACAGTTTGTGTCGCGAAACGAGCTGAAATTAGCTCCAGAATCGGAATGAATGAAACCAGAAGCACTGGAAAAATAAAATTAAATCTTAATCTTCAATTGCGAACAAAAAGTTGAATAAAATCTCTTTTCGAATCTACTGAACAGGTTTCTTAACATTTTTGTCAGCATCTCTTTCTATTCAAAAAAAAAAAAAAAAAATACAGAAGAAAACACAAAAAATGAAATGCATAATCATCATTCTTTTCACGGCTTTATACCCATCATCGTTGTGCGGTGGTGGGGTGGATTTTATTTTTTGTTTCCATCGCGGTACATAGGGATCACATTCCAAGGATGTAATTTATTGCAGGAGGTATGACCAAAGTTCATTAGCCAGTCTACAAAAAGTACTGCAATTCTCCGTTTTTGCCTTTTCCGTATAATGGCTACCATGATTTGCCACTTCTCTGCTTCACACTATAGTGATCTGTTAGTAGAGTGCGCGATGACGATGATTTCAGAAAGCGTCGGCAAGCATCCTGGCTTTGGAATGATCAATATCTATAAGGCCAACCAATTGCAGATGTCGTTACATTCGTCTGTATCAAGAGCATTTTAGTTTGACTTTCCTTTCCGTCGATTTTATTGCATTCAAGTCATTACAAGTTGCTTTACTACACTACTTGGAAAGAAGCTGTCCAATGATGTTTGGCTCTCTCTCTTTTGCTTAATGAAAATTCTTTCAGCATTAGGATGCTAAACTGTCCTTCAGTAACTTAGATTGTATTCCATCCACATATTTTAACGGGAACGAGAAGAGGAACCTCAAGACTATTTGGCCGATTTCAAGTCAAACGATTTCTTCTGGCCCAAGTGTTTTCTTATGGCCGACCTTGTATTTTAAAATTTTACATTAGGGAAAAACGTTTCCATTTAAATAAACGTCATGGAAAGGCATGTTCGCATCAAGAAACGGTCAAACATCATATGAAAAAAGACTGACATCTCTGGAGGGCAAAATATCGAACACTTTCAGATATCAACTTAATTTGCTAGGAAAACATAAAACTATACCTTTTATGTTTTTACTATAAAGGTTGGCAGGTGAAAAATTAATAAATAGTTCAGGTTCTCCAAATTTAACTAAAATGTTTGCATTCCGAAAAGTCCAGAGGTATCAGGTCGCTAGATCTTAAAGGTACACTATCCACGGTGTCAAAAGAAATATATATATTTCAATAAATCATTCTCCAACTTCACTCTTTTTCAGAAGTCACTGACATTTCAAAAAGTAAACTTCTTTTCGTTTGTCTCTATGCAAACAACAGGAACCACCCTCAAAAATGTGTTTTATTTGATATCATGACTTAGAGCTATAAATACCTTTCTAAGCCCAAAGAATGACATCTATAGAAGAAATGTTTTCTTACCCCTTTATGCAAAAATTCTGAAATACTTCCTGGAATGGAATATTACATGTCGACAAATCCTTACACTTTTTCCAACCTTCCAATATATCTAAGGAACTTCGTCTCTATCACACATTTGTTTGGCAATAATGTAAATAGTTACCAAAAATACAGAAATTCATGTGCATTGCATTGCGTCATAAAGCTCATAAGATAAACCTTTCACTTGTGTCTCATGTCCTATAGGTATAGATACATGATACATCAAATCGATTCGAGTGAGTGCTCGTTAATGTTTTATCAAGCAACCATAGTCCCCCCAGACCGTCAGTTGTCTCCTTTATAGTAGATATGTTGATGAATTCAAAATGAAACGACTATTTGACCTATATCCCTTGGCAAGTAAACTATAAATAACAACTGAAACATATTTATACATTGACCCCATTTTATTTTCTCAAAGTTGTTCTACTAAAAGGATATCTGAAGTCCTATGAAAGGAATTCTATTTACGGTTACTTAATTAATGTGGTAATAAGGATGAAAAGCGAAAAATAGGAAGGTAATCGGTTAGAAAAGTGTTGTGTTTTAACCTTTAGAATAGGTTGTGAAAGAAAAGGTCAATAACTAGAATAAGCTCTGCAGGTGGGCAGATGAATGGGAATATGGAGAAAGAAGTAAAGGCATGTTTAATAAGTTCTTCCATCCGTAAATGTCAATAACACCTTTATGGCGTCTGCATGCAAAATGCACTTGTAAAATCAACTAAGAAAAAACGATAACAACAAAGAGAGTTTGGAGTTATGTTACAAAAACACTCATCGAGACCCATGTAGCACTGACTGCACCAGAGTTCCAGACACTTAAGCATACAGAAAAGACGTTTAAGGTTTTAATTTTTTTCTCTGTGACTCTACCTCAGCTGACCGAACAGGAGCTGGAGCGTAAAAAAGTAAAAAAAAGACCGTCTATAACAATCGACGATGTCACTTGACCGGTTGCCGCAAAAAAAGAATCTATGCAGAAACCAGAAAGTAAGAAGATTAATGGGCAGAGGAAACAGTACTAATCACCTACATAACCGCCCCTGGACATCTTTTTCTCCCCTTTACATGGAAGCTGACCAAAGCCGCTAGCAGTAAGTGATGGTTTAGTCGACAGTCGACACAGACAACGACGACGATGGACGACTTTCACCACTTGGAATTCCGGCACCTAACGAAGGCGAACTGCAGAACATCTCGCCTGAACGAATGTTATCTCAAGCATCCAGTCACCACTGCCTGGCTCACTCGATTCAATTGAGTTTTGCCCGAAATGACCCCACATCGTGGAAGGCTCGAACAGTGTGGAGAATTAACCTCATTATAGTATAGCTTGGCTGCATAAACTGTTGAAACTACCTGGGAAATTCAATTTCGCTGGAATGATTATATTGGATTATTTTTTTCATTTTTATTTTCTATCGTTCATTTCCGAATGCGAGTTGAAAAGGAAATTGAAAATTAATTTGACTCTATCAAGATGAAACTGGTGGCGCCCAACAACAAACTTATACAATACTTAATTTGAAACGCTAGAGGCTCCTCTATTCAGACGGAGCTAGAAAAACTACCGGGGGGAAGGAAAATGTACTATCTAACTTGATTAAGAAAAAGCCTGTTATTGTGCAGTCACATAGCAGGGATCTGTTATTTCATAATCAAATTAGGGCATCTCATTTTAAGGATAAACTTCAAATGGATTTTATTTCATTAGAAAACTCACCTTTCTCAGTTTCCATTTATAGCTGAACCAATTTAACTGACAACAATGATCAATTTGCACACGTTATTCACACATATTCCGACCGTTAATTTAAAAACACACAGACGTAATTTAATCAATGGAAAATCTCAGAGATACAGAGTTGTTGAATCCCGAAGGACACTCCTGGGAAAAATAGGATTATTACGAATTCACTGAAATCGGTACCATTTGCTTAATGAGCTTATCACACAATCACACACGACTATGCGTATTCAGTATTCACACTCAAACTTAGAACCAACCTTGAGAAGAGGACATAACACGTTGTGAATATTTTATTATAAACAAATATCCACTGGGGTGGATGTGGATATGCTTATGCTTTTTCAACGTTAAAGTTGATATTTTTTTAGCATTGCTCTGTCGTGGAGCGAACCTCTCGAACCGACTATTGCACTGGAAATGGGAAAGAAACTTTCTTTAGGCTCTTGTCTCTTGTGTTAACATTTAACGATTTAACACCAGCTAAACCAACACAAGCTCTCTTTCTTTCTCTCTCTCCAATGACGATGAGGGTAGATGAAAGCTTTTAAGTGCTGCCACTTATAAGTTTTAAAAATAAAATTGTATTAGATACATAAATGCTAACAAGAGAGAAGGAGTAAAAGAAATGGAGGGTAGTTTTTTATGTCCGTGAAGGCGAACAGTAAAGTTCCAACTAGCAATTTCAATATGAAATATTTATATCTATAAACGGATGAGAAATGTCGCAGAAAAAAGGGATGACATTTCAGTTTTCATTGCTGTACAATGTCTATTTTTATTGGGACTGAAAAATTGATAGCCATAGACTGGGTTTTTGATTTAAGTTAGTAATTAATTTCATTTTATACAAACCAAATTAGAAGTTTTAGCTTTAAAATTAAACAAAGTTACACTTTAATACATGGTTGCTTGAAAAAAAGTGGAGGAAGGGGGAAGAAGGAGGTTGAAATCGATCCCTCTGCTACAGTCCTTTTAATGACAGACTATTCATCAGGAATCTCTTTCTTCACGGGATACAAGAATCATTCTCTCGAAGGGATCAAAGCTCTCTCACAATCGAATTAGTCTAATCTGCCTGTACCAGTTTGTTTAATCCGAAAAATAAGAATTTTAATTCTTTTAAAGTGAATACCTATATTGAGATGGTTATCAGATGTTATGTCTTATAAGTAAGTAAAATTTTTGGTATCAGTTAAGTATTAAAATAAGAGTTACTGCAAATGAACTCTGCTCTAAACACCAGTTCATTGTACTACCAGATGGCAACCTTCTTTCTGTTATAGCTTTCCAGATGTTCAGACAAAATCCAAAAGACGCTGCCATAATAAGGAGCCTAAGTTACCAGCTCTCACCATTGCTGCGTCTATAGTATCTCTGACATCATGCGAGAAAAAGCAGGACATTCACAGAGGAAGTGCTCTGCGGTATCCTCATCTTCTCCACAAGATTCACAGAACGTGGTGTCACTTATGCCCCGTTCAAATGCTTGGCAAAAGAGAAGTGCCCGCTGGCAACGCCAATAAGCTTTCTACAGTCTTTTCTGCTACGGGATAGCAAAAATGTTGCAGTCTTCTTATTTACGTAGGGGAGCACATGTTTGGTCTGTCTGCATCCAATGGAAGCATGCCATCTACGCTTGTGCTCTTAACAGATCCAATCGTTGATTGAAGCTCTCACTGAGGGCGCTGGCAGACCTAGCGACGGTTCAGGTCCTGAGAAAGCTGTCTGAGATCCCTGCCTAGCAAGTTCATCAGCGATCTCATTTCCAGTTATGCCGTGATGGCCCGGAACCTAAAACAGACTCAAGGAATTTAATAAAAACCGCATTCAGAGAGCTCGTGAATTCCTGGAACACTTTCGAAGAAGTTAAAGTGTTGAAAAGGGCCTTAAGCACAGCTTGGCTGTCGCTACAAACACAGATACTTCTCACCATCTAGCCATTGTTAGTGACATGGCTTGATCACAACTATTACGTTATAAAAAACTGTATTTTTGTAAGAAACCTTTTAAATGTTTTTATGTTCGTGGAAAATAAATAAGGGACATGATTTTCTTCATATGCTCGTGGGAAATAAACATTAAGTAAAGAGATTTAATTAATTTATTAATTTAATTTTACTTTCAGATAGAGTTTTTGCAAAATGCAGTATTACCATGAGACAAAATGATCCATCGGCAACACTTTAAAAAAATATACAAATCAAAGCTTTCATTATGACGCCATACCGTTTGCATCTAAGAGCCCAGCTATAGAGCTTGGTTAGTGTCTTGGATGAGCCTGCCTATGCCTATGCTTATACTACACCTTACAGGCAGTGTTACCACATCCATTAAAAGTCACACAAAAATTCTATTGCATACTTTTCTTCACAACTAAACAGTCGTGTTTTTTCAAGCAAATTAACTGAGCACTGCCATCTCAAACCTAGCCCATCTGCAACTTCCTGCATAAATATATGTTAAATCACCCATTTTATTTTCCCTTTCAATTGTGCCGACAGAAAAATGGCTGCGAGAAGCGAGATGCATCATAGCAGCAAACAATAATTGGCGGCATACCTTCGAAAGACCAAAACCCCAACAGCATCATTAGTTAGTAAAATTATACTCCTAAGCTGATTTAATCTCTGCGAGGGCATGCAAGGCACACCAAGAAAACATACCATCCACCGACCGCGCCAGGTCTTGAATGAACGATTTCACTGTTTGTTAGATTCGTAGAAATAGAAATTGCCAAACAGAAATGTGTCCCCAGACAATTTCCTTCTAAATATCCTCTCGATACGTGTATATCTATGCGACATCATCTTTTGGTGTTCTTTTCTTACTCAAGGAGGAGGAGTATTGCATGTGTACCAAGTACCAACTCCCAAACCAAGTGCAACAATGAAATGGTGAAACTCCTCACTAACAGCCAACAGCAGTGGTGGTCCGCATAGACTTGTGCACGAGTTCGTGGTCATTTCGGAAGCAAAGGGGCTCTAGTGCTCGCGCATTTAGAAAGCTATCAAAGCAGAAACCCCCTGAGGGAACAAGTATTCAACAAATCTTCTATGAGACTAACAAGGTTTGTGTGCACCGAATCGAGTTCTATACCCATCGGAATGTCCACTTCGATGGCAGATCCTACAAGTGAAACCGAAACAACCGACCGACGCGACGACAAGAGCTTAGACATGCCTCTCGAAAGCGATTTCGGTACAACTGCGGCATTATCAGTGATCACTGATCATATGCAAGGCCTGCAAAATTTATGAACTGGGAAAAAGTCGTCTCTATCGTCGTTGTGCGGCCGTAACACGCAAAACCATAAGTTATAGCTTCGATTTAATTTATTAAATTTCCACATTGTTCCAAGATACACAAAGCACATTCGAGTGTAGTCGACCGACAACTTGTCGTCTTCGATGATAGAGCCAACCTGTTCCGATGACCCAGAAAAATCTAAGCGACTATTTGCCCATTGAAGGCACTTTATTCGTTGGGTATCTGGTCATACATCATTTTAAAAGACGTCTAAAGGAATGACCGCTGTCGCCTCTGTGGCTCCTTTCGTGAGAGTAGTTTACAATAACCGACGTTGACACACAGCTCTGAAACGGAACAACGACGACGGCCATCACGACGCATCTTAATTTGCATGGAAATGTGATTTGGTTTGATGGCATGAAGTCCGCAGACAAAGTTGCATGCTGATGTTTGTTTATTTTCGGTATGAGTAAATGATAAACACTCTGAATGGAACTGAAGAGTGAAAACGAAAACGAGAGGACCCACTTTGGGTTCATTTGATTTTGTTAAGGAAAGTTGTCCAAGCATGTATTTTGTGTTAAGACCAAAAAGGTTATGGAAAATGTTTTGATTTTTTGCGAAGAACGAACCAAGGATTCGTAATTGTGTCGAATAAGAGTTCAGTGACTGGGAAACAACTGGGAATATATCACCAAGTCCATTTGCATGTATTCCAATCAAATCAATTTACATACTTGAGTTCAAATAAATTAAGGAAAGCTTGGGAATTAACCATTTCAAATTTGTAAAAGTAGAAAAAAAGAGAATAAAATAATAATTCTATATCTAAGCTTAGTCCGGGCAATCGGCTCCGGTGTCAACTAAGCAACCAGGCGCGTACTATAACGATATTTAAGGATTCAAGATGCACACTTCTTCTACAAGGCTTAAAACGCGATGTTTACTTCCACCAAAATATTTGCCATGTTAGTCAGGTGGTGGTTCGTAAAAAATATGGCGCCCAACGTGATACCTCAAGTAAAACGAATACGTTTTGAAAGGTAATGATGTTTAGCATTCACAAGACAACGTGAGAAAGCATTTGAGATAATTTTCTGATCATTGAACCCAACTTAATAATCATTTTCCGGGAGAGAAAATAAGAGTAAAGAACAGAAGTTCTCCATTCATGGACGTACATAAACTTCTGAAAGGAAAGTATTAACCCTACAGGAGAAGGACTACTACACATTGTATGTTTAAACTAAAGTAAGTCAAAAAGGCAATTTAACAATATTTTAAGACCCTTTCAGACGGGCAGTTCTTAGTTCAGTTTTCAGTTCAGTGTGTAAAAAGACGTCAGTTCGATATGCAGTTGAGCTTTTTTTATTTGAGAAAAATCAAATTAAGAAAGAGAACTGAGAACTGAACAAAAAACTTATGGGAATTTCATCAGTTGTCAGTTCAGTTTTTAGTTCAGTTATCAATCAGTTCATTCTTAAACGTTTAGACATCAGTTTAACTGAAATCTCAACTGAAGTTTCAACTGAAATGAAAACTGAAATGATCGTCTAAAAGGGCTATTATGGACCGAAGGACACCGGTAGCGCAGCAGTCATCACTCTTATGTATACAATGGTGAAACCAATAGCTAGGAACCGAGACTGATAGGTTGGACTGGAGACAATAGTTCGCCACCAGTTTAAAAGTCTACACAATCCCACTATAGTTTATATAAACAATGAGACTACTAAGAAAATCGAGTGATATGACTAAAATGTTTAGTACTTTTCTGTGTACAATTTGAGACAATCTTTTCATAAGCCAAGGTAGAGACTATTGCATTGACTTTTGATTAATTTCGGGAATGGACTTGCTTCGTTCCACTTGTAAAATGAATTTGTTGTATTCTTCTCCTTGATTTCCCAAAGAGAATTTGCTTGTGAGGCATTTTTCGTTATTAATTCTAATATTTCTTTACTTACATCGATCTTTAAGCCTCGGCGTTGGAGGTTGTATGTGCTTTAGTTCTCGGCCTTTCCGAATGGAATCCATGAGCTGTTCTCTTGGGGATGGAGTTCGTTTGATGGGCGGTGGTAGCTTACGCTCTGAAGCCTAAAAAATAAGTTCAAATCAATTAGTTTCCACAAATAAAACCTAAAATTAAATTTTATAGCAAACCTTTTTCAACGGCGGCCGTGACCTAATAAATTCCAATATCACAGCATGAGCATCTTTTTTAACTCGCGGTGGAATTTCGCCATTTACCATGACCTTACGCAGATTGTACTTTCTAAAGAAGAAAACATAGATCCGAAGAACAATTGAAGAAATTAGTTGCTATTATGTGTTATGAGTAGAACAAAAGAACATTATAATCCCATTGTCTACCGAAAGGGAGCAATACTATGGGTAATTTATCAACTTCATTTTAAAATGAGTATAATTTTATTCATAGATGTGTGTGTCCGCCATCCAGAACTTACCTCGTTCGAATGTCTTCCATGAGTATTTCATAAGGCGTTAATTCAAACTCTACCGGGGTCCTTGAGAATTCGTTCTTCTTCAGCCGCACACCTCGTCTCAGTTGGTCGACAACTTGCACCCAAAATCTCGCCTGTTGGTGAGGCGAAAAAGAAACAGATAAATAGCTATTCCCATAAGATGTACAATAATGATGAAAACAAACACTCGATTAACGTAAATGATACCATCATCAATGGAACATTAACAAATTAAATAACTTTTACATCATGCCAGAGCCATGCTTTATGAAGATACATTTCTTTTTGAGAAAGAAAAAAAGAGCAAACAACGTAACGCAAGTCTATAAAATCTTAAGCAGTGCCTTTCGTTTCTTATAACAACTGCTTCTGCTTACCTAATGGCATTCCATAAAAAGATTATTTATAAATTAACTGCAGCAACATAACTAAAAATTCATCAACTCAAAAAATTCGCATTCAAAAAATCGTAACAGAATCAAACTCTGATCAAATGTATAGCTACTTGGCGAGCAAATGGCATTTTCTCTTTTTTGTTGAAATAAAAATCAAATAAACTTTGAACAAACAAACTTTAACGGAATTATTGAAATACAAGTGTAGCGTACTTGAACTGCCCTCCAAATTTCCACTTCATTCTTTTCATTATGTGACCCATAATTGATTGGAATTATGAAGGTGGCATAGCGGTGAGTTTCAAAATTGTAAAGAAATAAGGAAAAAAAGAAGAAAAAATAAACAAAACACAAAACGTTAAATGGGTAATGGTATATGGCTTTAGATATTTTTTGGGACGCAACACACAAAGTAAACATATCAATCTAAAACGTTAGCCTTGCCAAACCAAAAATTGTGGTTTCGGGGTTGAAGAGTTGCCTAGAAACATATCAAACCATGTACATAAGTAACCTCAATTTTTATTTGTTTCTGACATATTTTCATTGTATGAGAGGTGATAAGGATAAATTGAGCTAAGCAGTGGTTGGCCTTGGCCCACATGCACATTGCTAATGCCTATCGAATCGATGCAAGAGGAACTCTTTCTTGTTTTTCTGTTGTTTACTTCAGGAATAATATAAAATTGAGAGTAAAAAATGTTGGAATTAGGTTTTTTGTCCTTCCAAAAACATCTTTTCATAAAGAAACAAAAGAAATGTATTTGCTCATGAGGAATTAAACGCGATCTGCAAAAGCACGTTGTGTTTAAAAAAAAAGTCTTTTAATCAACTTAGAATTGAAAATTTTGTTGAGACATACCCAAATCTTCTTATCTAATATTCCACTGAACGAAGAGCAGGGGCCTGTAACACAAAGCTACAAAGCCTATACGTCAAGAGCCACTTGTAGAATTATATCCATTACACTTGTAGAAGAGCAAGCAATCTTACAGAGGGTACCCACGGGGAAATTGTTACAACGTATGACTCGTAGAACATTAGGTTTGATTACCAATTAAATCCAAATGATTCTTCTTGGTCTTTGGGAAGTTGTAAATAAATAGGTTCCCACCTCACAGCAGAGAAATGTTCTAGGTTCCGGCCCGCCCCTAGCAAGCTGACCCCTAATATTAATTTACTTCACTTTACTCTCTTCTTAGCTCTACAATATTCACACCTTCCATAAGCCGTGGACTTATAAATATTATCACTTGGGTAAGTGCCCGTGAAGAAAGGCATGCCTGCATATTAAGGTAGAGGTACGTAGTTCGCATCCTAGAAACATCAAACGAAAACAAAAATGCTTTTCACAGGTAGGTATCGGCTTTCGCAAGGAATTGGCAAGTCCTGCGAAAGTAATACACACTGCCGTGAAAAAGTTTTTTTTAAAGGGCACTGTCGCATCTGGAGGGTCGAACATCTGGAGAATATCTCCTGAAATTTTGAAGCCGACCTGACGAATAGTTTCCGAGTTACGGCCGTTTAAAGTTAAGCCTTTCATTCGGGTCAGTGAACACAGTACTATAATGCCTACTTACAAACTTACCGATAACTTTAAGCAAGCAGCATACTGTTCATAGTGGTGACGGTTAACGGTAGTACATTAACGTAGTCGTGTTTACAGTGCACGTTTATATCCTTGAAACTTTTAATGCGACTATCACAAAACCACTTTTTTGAAGTCGGTGACCGCGATATTTCAAAAACGGTTCAACCGATCACACACATAGGGGTTTTTATTTTTTCTCAATAGAACCGATTTTATAGCCGATTAAAAGTCCGATTTTGGGGTAAAAATCGATCTATTTCTTTAAATGGTCACCAAAAATGCTAAAATCGAAACTTTTGAAAACCCAGCGATTAAATTCCAGAAAAAGATGTTATCTAACGATATCTTTTTGAATTTTTTGTTTCAAATAATAATTTTTGAAGTCGGAATCTCAGTCTTCTTCTTCGCATGCCCTTACTTATTTACATGTAAGTTCTGTTGTAATGAATATTTTGATGATGGAAAAACTACAAAATATTATTCAAACATGTATTAATGTGTGTACAAAATTTCGTATCAATCCATTTCATATTTTTTACTTTTCCTACAAAAAATTCATGAAAAATCGTCATTCAACGTTCCAAGTGCGACAGTGCCCTTAATTAGATTCTTCAAATTCGGCATAAATTTGCATTTAATTTAAATAAATATTAAACAATACCAAAAAAATGTTTGCATTTAATGCCGATTGGTGTTTGAAATGCGTTAGGTTCCAACGTTTCCATAGCTTTGATGTCCCTCCGATTTATTAATTAATTTATTAGCTTTAAATGCATCTCCAGATGACTAAAACTTCTTATGTTAAAGAATTTTCAAAATTCACGACTATTCACAACTTTCGAGCCACTGATTGTGTCTCATATAAAAAAACACAATTTATGATTATTCAATAGTTAATAGCATCACATCTCACACATCGTATGGAACTATGAGCGAAATCGTCTTCGACGAAGAGCTTAAGAACTATTCGTTGACCACAAATTTAAAAGTTTTTAACTTATATCAACCAAGAAAAAGATCGTTTAATTATGCTGAGTAAAAAAAGAGGAAAACAACCTTACAATAATTGCGCCACGGACGCATTCTCTTCCATCTTTCTATTTGTCAATTCCATAGCAATTTTATTATTTGCCTTTTTCTTTTTTCTTCTGTGGTCAAATTTCTATTTTCAGTTTGCGCTACTGCTATACCCCCACCAGTGGTAAGGTAAAAATAGGATATAGCCCAACAGCCTATGTTGTCTAGCTTACCAATTCACAATTAGTTAAAAACATAAGAAACATTCATCTTTCTAGGTTCATAGAAAAATTGATTTAATTATTATTTGACACAGCAGCCTGGTCTGAGAAGTGCATCGGAGCTGCATCTGTCTGCTGGTTCGAAAAATGCTTACCGAACAGTAACCTCTTTCGCAAAAGTGTTATGTTATAGGTATACGGTTACTAGAAAGCCCTTTTACGAAAGCAAGAGAGTTAACTTTTTAAGGCACACAGGATAGCTCAAAGCTAATATCCATGAACTTAGTATTCAATTGATTCCCATTATTCCATTCCATCAAAATCTAAGCTGACGAATACTCAGCAATTTTACAATCTATCTCAAAGATGAACCGCATGTCTTTTTTTATGATAGAGACATAATGCGACTAAAGGAAAAAAATTTGAGAAATTTGAAAAATTGTCACTTTATCGATCCTATAAAAACCAAATTAGGAACATTGACAAAAGCAGGCATCAAATGACACAAAATACTTCTCTATACCTTCACAATTTTGTTTGGGCTTTAAGTTAAAAGCCATCACACAATAGAGCGTTGCGCCGCGTCGACCTCACGTAGGCTTCACGTTACATGAGAAATCCTCAAAACGACCTACTGTCATTCATTCGTCTAAGCTTGTGCAAAATTAAGAATATATATCGATTGAAGTATCGAACGACCATCGTCGTTATCAGTAACTATCGATAACAAAAATCGATTTTTTCTTTTGTATTAAATACATGGAAAACTACATCGATTGCTAATTTGTAAGTTACTTCTGATAAAGGGATGAATGAGGAGCTAAGTAAAATGTGTAGTGTAATCAATTGAGCTAAGTATAATGTGCGTAGTTGCATTTCTATACTGTGTTATCACATGTTTGTGATAACATTTGCTGTTTAAAATGAAAAACTTGTCGACTTTTTCAACATAATCGATATATTCATACAGATATCAAAAATGTTATCGCAATATACGGTATGAAATTATCGCTTAAGTTATTGGTCGAGCACCTTTACAAAAATAAAATGATTTAAATCTTTCAATATCGCCTATATTGATTGACTTTATATTAAACCAAGTGGCCATGCATCGAAAATCAATCGAAATCTCGATTTTTAAGAACATCTTTTCAGAATTATAGTAGTTTAACTGATTAAACATCACCTTCGTGTGGCAAAAGTCGAGTTTAATACAGGTTTAACAACGATAGCTGAAATATCTATATACTAGTTACATCGACAAAGTTCTGCTTAAACACTCTAAAATTCAGCTTAAGTACACTTCACGCACAAATATGAAGTACAATTTGATTGATTTGTTTGCCACAAAAATCTATAATCGACTTTATACTCGCTCATGTATCGAAAATTCATCGAAATCATCGATAAGAAAAATATAACATAAAGTAGAAGTCGATTTTTCAAAACACCATTGCAAATTCAAAGTAGTTTAAATGCTTCAACAACACCTACATTGAATAATCCAACAAAAATTAAATTTAGTACAGCTGTAATAACGAGAACTTAAATATTTGTCTAGTATTAACATCGATAAATTTCAGCTGAAACACACTTCGACATCGATAATTTGTTTCGTAAAGCGATGGTTTGCTTACATCGATTTTATTACTCTTCCCTATTGCAAAACTGAAAAGGAGGGATATGTCAGAAAGCGAGCAAAAGTTCAACATAGCTGAACTTTTGGTCGCTTCGTTACGTTTGCTTACGTTTGTCAAACGACGCGTCTGAGGACAAAGCGTAATTGTGTGAGACTCTACAGATTTCGTATAGTTGAACTTTTGATTGTTCTGTCAAATGAGGTCGACGCGAGGCAAACGCGCTATTGTGTGATGGCTTTAAAAGCCATATTCTCAAATGACATAATGCCTTAAACTCATCCCCGGCTTGTGAAATTTATTACAAAACACAAATGACTTCTGATAGTATAAAAGCAGCTTCTCCAAACCAACTATGCTTGCAGACAACTAAATCCAGAATAAAGTGCAACATAATCTGCGCTTTAAATCGCTCAATAACTCCAAATGATCGCATTCACAGACAAACCAAGACGACGGAAGCACATTATTCGAGTCAAAAAGCCGCAAGACAAATGATTTGTTTTGATTTTGCAATCACTTCATGTGCTTCATGCACCTCTAAGCAGTGCACTGCTGCTGTATACTGTTGCTGCTGCTGCAAAGATTAATTGACTATCACTGCTAGCAGACCATCTCCTCCATCATCATAATCGTCAGCGTAATCATCTTTTCAACATGCAGATGAATGGATGGAGCAACCGCGTGAGCCTCCCGATGCGGTCCGTAATCTTCGGTGTAACCGCTCGCTGCCGACACCGCTGCGGCTGCCTTCACAAAAAATGCCAAGACGGGATGTGTTTATGCAATTTTCCCGATGTGTCAAGCGTTGAAGCAGATGATATGATTTGATGGTGTTGCTCCAGTGATACCTATGTACGTCACATGGTACCAACACATCAGTATAAATGTTCCACCTATAACGGTAATGTGGGCCTTCTATTATGTTATTACAATGCACCAGCTAGTTTTTGTTTCTTTGCTTTGCCGTTTTGTTAACTTGACATGCATCGATGACGCTAAAGTTAGGCACACATATGTAGTTGTCTGTCTAAACAGACAGACACTGGCTGAAGAAGGTAGAGGGACCTGGTAGTATATATGCGTAGCTGCTGGCAAATTGATCGACTTTTCAGAATAATGGGTGTTGAATGCGGTTGCCAACGATGTGATGATGGGACGAGAGGCGGGGTGAATTGAATATGTACCGCGTACTGCCGTAGACAATATACGCCTGCGATTTGAATACAGGAAGTATTGTCATGGAACAGTGGTTTATTTGCGTCTGCTTCTGCTGCGCTACAAAACTGTTTACTGGATGAATTGAGCTAATATACATAAACCAAACATTGCAGTGTAAAAGCTACTCTGTTTACAACTTCCTTTTTGGCAGAATGTAGGAAAACAAGACTGCTTTGTCTGTTTCGTTTCTACAGGAAGTTGGCTAACAACACCCGCCCATTTGCAGAAAATCCATGTTTATGGTTTTTGTGTTATTCTGTTGGCGCGAAACGGGTTGAGATGTTAAGGGGAGGTCCATTTTTTATGAAAAAAGAGTAGGACAAGTGGAATAAAAAACTTCACGCAAAAGGATTTAGTCCAATACATTTACTTGTCGAGGCAGATTTTCAAGTCACACAATGAGTAGGTATCAAAACAGACTGGTGTGCTAGAATCCGAGTTGAAAATATGGTAACCCTTTTTGACTATCTCATCTAAAAGAATGATGCCCGGGGCGCGATGATGAGCAGGTCTGCCTGTTACGTGGGAAGTTTGAGGTTCGAATCCGAACAAAAAACAAAAATGCTCTGCCGCGAGTATCGACTTTCTCAAGGAATTGGAAAGCCCTCCGATAGCGATTTCGTTGCCATGAAAAGCGCTTTCCCTATTAGCCGTTCGGAATCGGCAAAAAATGAGGGTCCCCTCCATTCCTTTCAAGGTATGGTTGTGAGAAATAGGCGAGGCGATCCCCGCTCTGTTACGCCACAAAACTTATTTATTCATCTAGAAGATATTAATAACTCCACTCTCTACTTGCATCAATGATCTGCTGATGGTACAGGAAATGTCCTTGAGTTATTATTTTACATACAAGTCGTTACTTTCCTATGAAATTTCAATTAATTTTCAACTCAAAACCGCCAGTAACTCTCAACATGCAAAGAGAGCATTGAGCCCATTAAATGCAAAGTCATATAAAAAATCGAAAGTAGACATTTTTTATAGACTCCAAAGGTATTAAGTATCGGACTATAAAAAGAGCCCACAAAATTAAAAAAAAAATTTCTTATGACACCAACTTTCGTTGTACACTTTTTTCTCATTTAATTATTTATCAACATCAAGAGACAGACGAAGTAGGTACTTTTGCTGTATTAATTTTATAGCATCGCATGTTTGGTGTAATGGTATGTCGATTACGATTACATACACCATCGCCACGACCTTGCCAGTGTCTTTGATATTTTTTTCTTCACCGATCAAAGAAATGATCATCGGGTACAGTCAATACACAAGCTAGCCAACTTATCAGGCTGTTGTCTTATTTCCTTTACTAAAAATTGTTGTAAGTCTGCAAGAGGCTATAAACAACCATCATTACGTGGGGATTTCAATCAATTAACACCGGGCTATTTAGTAATTATCAGCTCCGATGAGGTTTTTCTTTGTGCGCAATTATCCAGGAGTGATAATAATTATCTACAAGAACCGCTTGGCTGCAACATCGCTTAAGGTTTCAAGTCAACATTTTACTGCATCGTTGATGGACAACGTCGGATCGCGTAAATGATTTGAGTTGTTGTTTTTTTTTTTTTGTTAATTTTTTGCAATGTTAGTACAATTTTTTTTAGCGCTTGGGGGGTGAGTGTGCTGTTTGAAACTCTTAAAAGCCTTAATAAGCATAAGGCACGAACCTCCGACTGTGCATCTGGCATAAGCATATGACGTTTATTCACTTAAGCGTCGCGCCGAAGAATATTTGTGTTTATTGTTGTACCTTGGCCATATCTGAAGAGCCATTCAGCTAATGAATGGCTAACTTTTCAACGCCTCATTGCAATAGTGGAATGTTTTTCCATCTACATGATGGAAAACTATCAAGCAGATATTAAATCGGTCGCGCGCCGCACGACCGCCATACCAGCTTTGACTTGTAAGTGTAAGTATACGATCGATGGAAGAGACAGCCATGAGTTATTTTATAGCAAAAGAAACAACCCGTAGGAGTAATCCATGATGGAAGAATGCAACGTATCCCTGTGGATGAGATCGCAAAGAGTTTAACAAGTGAAAGTCATTTTCCACCAACTTCGATCTTAACGTGATAATTAATGTGGCATTGCTGCACATCGCTCAGACAGTCAGTTACTTAGGAGGAAAATTACTTCTGCACTTGTCCGTTGTGTATATTTGCAGTTATAAGACTGTAAAAGCCAGTTAGTGAGTTAATCTGACGTTAATAGATGGAAGAGGAAACTCTGTTGCAAAAGAAGAGAGGTAATTGGCAGGCGGTTCAATGTTCATGACATGAGGAAACACTGATATTCAATTATAGCTGAACCTTGTAATTGATATTGGCCCGCAACATCTTGAGCATATATGGATGGGATGTTGTTTGAATGAAAACCGTAATTATTTACTAGGTGGTACTATGCTACTTCGTATGTAGATCTATTGATTTATACCAAAAGAAGGCATTATAAGAAGTAAGACGACTATCGTTTGCTGTCTATATTAGACGGCTATCGTCTTTCGATGACTATCGTTTATTTAGACGACTATGGTTTTAGGCGACTATCGCCTGTTTAGACAACTATTGTTTGTTTAGACGACTATCGTCTTTAGACGACTATCGTCTTTAGACGACTATCGCCTTTAGATGACTATCGTCTTTTTAGACGACTATCGTCTATTTAGATGACTATCGCCTTTAGATGACTATCGTCTTTAGATGCCTATCGTCAATAGATGACTATCGTCTTTAGATGACTATCGCCTTTAGGCAACTATCGTCTATTTAGACGACTATCGTCTATTTAGACGACTATCGTCTATTTAGACGACTATCGTCTATTTAGACGACTATCGTCTATTTAGACGACTATCGTCTATTTAGACGACTATCGTCTACTTAAACGACTATCGTATATTTAGACGACTATCGTCTATTTAGACGACTATCGTTTATTTAGACGACTATCGTCTATTTAGACGACTATCGTTTATTTAGACGACTATCGTCTATTAAGACGACTATCGTCTATTAAGACGACTATCGTCTATTAAGACGACTATCGTCTATTAAGACGACTATCGTCTATTTAAACGACTATCGTATATTTAGACGACTATCGTCTATTAAGACGACTATCGTCTATTTAGACGACTATCGTCTATTAAGACGACTATCGTCTATTTAAACGACTATCGTATATTTAGACGACTATCGTCTATTTAGACGACTATCGTCTATTTAGACGACTATCGTCTATTAAGACGACTATCGTCTATTAAGACGACTATCGTCTATTTAAACGACTATCGTATATTAAGACGACTATCGTCTATTTAAACGACTATCGTATATTTAGACGACTATTGTCTATTAAGACGACTATCGTCTATTTAGACGACTATCGTCTATTAAGACGACTATCGTCTATTTAAACGACTATCGTATATTTAGACGACTATCGTCTATTAAGACGACTATCGTCTATTTAAACGACTATCGTATATTTAAACGACTATCGTCTATTTAAACGACTATCGTATGTTTAGAAGACTATCGTCTAATTAGCCGACTATCTCCCATTTATACAATTATCATCTATTTAGACCACTAACGACTAAATTTTAGATTATGGTTAAACGTGAAAAAAATACCAAAACTATTAACATAATATTAAAATAGCTTTCCATGAACCGCTGCAAGCGAAATCACATGAAACAATCGTTTGACCATACAATCGATGACTTTTGACGATGGAACGATAATCGTCTAAAAAGTTACGGAATCTAGGACCTTAGCATCCTAATCTTAAAAGTGAGTTCAATGCGTTAGTTCATAGCCTAAAATATTCATATCCAGCACTATTCCTCAGGAAAAACATAACCCACTGCACCACTCATCGATAAATTTATTTAATGTAGAAGTTGGCAAGAACCAACAAATTTTCCAACCAAGTATCTGTTAAACTTCAATGAAAATTCTTTTTACTGGCCATTTAATTTTTCCTAACTTGACTCATTAGTTTAAGGTTGGTTCAATCGCATGTTACCTAGCCCGTTTGAGAGTCATTCGTAAACCAAAAACTGGGAAAACTGGTCAAAATGAAAAAGCAAGAATTGCTTCGCGTTAAAAGCGATACAGTGCAGTTCTATTGGAATTTTCCCTAAAATAGCTATTAATCTCACACAGAAAATAACCACTCCTTTCAGTTGAGCACTAAAACACTTTTAAATTAATTTTGGCAGCTCACATCAGTAATGAGTCGACATTAATCACGAGATGGGTGTAACCGTTTAAAATAAACACCACTAATTAATCATATCAGAAATCTAACTCAACGTCCACAGCAGTATTTGAATTTGCATGAAAGATAATAATTAGTGTCCATATACAAGCCCAGCGACTTCGTTTATCAGTAAAATAACACAAGACAGACACTCACAGAGCCGTTCTCTTCCATAATACACGAAGGGATCTAGAACTGATTACTCAACGACAAAACTCACTGATGTCACTATTCAATCAAAACTGAACCTAACCCAAACCTAACATATCACAAGACAGTAACTATGCTAACTTACCCAGTCATTGAAACCCAGCTTCGCTAGCTCCTGCTTTGACGACTGAGAATCGGCTTTTATCCGCAGTGCTTCAGTATCTGTTGATATTAGAGAAACGTCAATCAAAAATTTTGGTTTGACACCTGTGGATCATTTGACATCATCTCTAACAAAACATCTCTACTTACCGTCATTGAAGACTTTCTGTAAAAATATTCGTAATTCTAAAGCTTCGGTTACAAGCGCACGACAAACAGCTTTGTAGTGATCTTCAGGTACAGTTGGCTTGACATGATCCGTGCAGGCCTGCAATGAAATATAAAAAAGTGCAAACAACAAAATAAGCAAAGACAAACTAAAAAAAAAAATGATCACAATGAGTTAACTTGTTAGCGAAGGTGCTCGCATCTCACGTTTCACACCTGTTGGCAGTTGATGTAGTTATCTAACAGCAGATGCAATGGAGCGGCTTATAGTTGTAACAAGCTGTGATTTGAGGAAATTTTTCACTAAATAAGTGCGCGCTCTTCGCGTTCGATCTAGCGTGTGCAACAGCAGTGGTAATTTGAGCTGAAAATGATTATGTGGTGCAATTGACACCGAACCGCATTTTATTTAACCTTGTACGAGTGGGAAGACGTGCGATTTCATTCGGATTCAAATTCAGAGTTTGCAGGTAAAGAGATGTTAAAGAAAGGATAGACTTTTTGAAATTGCTTACAGTTGGGGTCAAGTCTTGAGGCGCACAACTGTGGATGGATAATTTTTGTTTTTGTTTCGTGATTGCGCCTGATGGAAAACGCGAGGCAAAAGTTCAATGGTGCACTCTACGAATAGTAGGATAGGATACCTTATTTGATCTCACTGATTGCTTAAGGTTAATGCCAGGTTTTATATTATGGAGTGTGCCGAAAGGTTAGGTAATTTAAATTTCTCCTATCGCAGTTGGATATGATGTTGAATACTAAATTGCTGAGGCTGTCAGAGATTGATAAATGAAGTACTAACAAAACAAGTGCGAGAGTTGAAATGTTATTTAGAACAGGCTAGATATTGGGATGATGAAAGGGTTAATATAATTTGGGAGTGAGACTTTTCCAAAAATCGGTGCATGTAAAAAAACAAAAGCCAATTTTAGACAGCATTAGCTTCACCAAGATGCTGGTGACGAATGCATAGCACAGGCAACTAAACAACACATTTCTATAGACTTTCGCCAAATCCAAATGTGGTTTCCACAAAAGCATTTCCCTTCTCGGGGAATGGAGGGGACCTACAATTTTCTTCCGGTTCCAAACGGCTAATCGAGAAAGTGTTTTTCATGGCAATGAATTTACTAACGGAGGACTTGCTAAATCCACAAAAGGCGATACTCGTGGAAAAACAGTTTTTGTCTTTGTTGGTTTTCGAGCCACGAACGTCTGGCTTAGTTTTAAAAATAATTAATTTTCAAAAACAACTTACTGTCTTCTTTTTTGGAATTCAAGTCCTCAAGCTTTGCAAAGCAATTGACAGAAACGAATTGAGGACTACCATAAAATTAAAAAAGAGTGTAAGCTCGAAAGTTCTGGAATATAGTGATACATGCGAGCCGCCCTACCTTTTCAAAATGACCGCTTCGAAGCAAACATATTCGAACAAGGCACAAATGTTACAAGTTCTTAGGCCAATATCATCTCAGCTATTCGTAAAATATTGTAGACAACAGCCGTCAAAGGTTTTAAAAATTGCAGTTGACAGGATGACTTAAAAACTCCGACTTCAATGGAATATGTTCTCTTCCTACTAAGCCACCATGATACTTTATTTGAATTTTCTTAAAACAACGAAGAAAACGCGATATAAGACGAAACCATTTTAATTATTCCTTTCAATCAACGCTAAAACGCTCCTTTTGCAATTCACTTCATCACTTTCCATGAAATTGATACATTAATGCTCCCAAGACACGATAAGCAGAATTCTCAAAATGAATCACCATAAAGGTCAAAAAATTCTCACGTGTTAAAAGAAACGAAGCACTCCCATTTGAATCCCTTGACCACAAGAGGAGCGCCATCGCCAGTTGTTGTTTTTGGGTATAGTAGTCACAACCTACTCAAAAGGTCGTCGGCTTAACCTTTAATTAAGCAAATGCTGTGGAAAGCCCACATTGTCATGAATGAGCCAGGCACACCATCCACCCGACTATAATTGCTGCACTCACTCTATTCGAATCGAATCTCTAGCAAAGCAAATCAAATGCAAACTCGCAATTTTGCAACAAATCTTGCACCGGAGGAGGTGCGGCCCACCTTTGCCCATGTGTGTTCCAGATTTATCCACTACTCTTATGCCACCCACAGCATTTTATACTCCCTTTATACACACCACCAGGTGTGTGTTGTTGGTTTTTATCTTCTTGCATTCGCTCTCGATTAAATTAACCAAAAAAGTTGATTGAATTAGAGGGAGGACACCCAGTAAGCACGGGCAGCAAGTTTGTGTGTGAATGTGAACTGTGAATCATAATGCGATTTGTTGTGCAACTGCAAGCCGGCTGGCGACAGCGACATCACGCGAAATCGATAGGGTGAGGAATTTTTCCAAGGAAAATCGATGGAGATGGTCTACTTTTCCAGACAAAAGTAAGGTGAATTAAGCGATTACTATTTCTTGTCGCATTCACAACTACATTCCATTGGGGTTATTGGTTTGAAATGTTGCTTGACACTGTGACAAATAGAACTTGAGAAGGAGATGGGCAGCGAAATAATAAGACATAAAGAAGATGAAGAACAACAACAATACAGTATAAATGAGATAAAAGAAAAATGGAAGAAAAACATAAAAAGAAGAAGAAAATAAAGAAGCTGAGAAAAAAGGAAGATCAGAAAATGAGGTAGAGAAAAAAAGGATGACAGCAAAAACAGATAAGGAAAAAAGAGGAGGGAAGTAAATAGAAATAAAAATCAGTAAAAGAAGCAGAGAAAAAAGAAATTAGAAAAAGATGAGGAAAAAGATGAAGAAGAGGAAGAAAGAGCGAAAAGAGGAGATCAGAAAGAGATGAGGAAAGAGAAAGAAGAGGAAGAAGAAGAATAAGATAAAGAGGAATAAGAGGAAGAAGAATAAGAGGAAGAAGAAAAGGAAGAATGGAAATAGCCCCCACGGGTTTTGTTTCCACTTTGCAGAGGCAATAAGACCCACCAAAGAAATGAATTTAGGCCCATGTCTTTTGTTGCCATTTTGAAACAGCATTTATATGAGTGTGATGAACATGGGATCTTTAAATTAGTTTTCCTTCTTAGAAAGGATTAAGAACTTAGTGGATGCGCTAAATGTATATATTCTAGAGTCCTTTTATTTGAAGCAAAAACATTTTGAGGTACTAAAAAACAAAGCTCCAAAATCTGGGCTCTTATTTCAGCTGTCAATGGATATGAATTCATAGCTCACGTTGCCTTTCACTTCGTGACATAGGATGATGGAAACTCAGTCCACTATCTTATGCGCATATAATAACTGAATCTACATTCTTAATGTTTGTTTTGCTCTTAGCTACTTGCTTCTGGTCTATTTGTGTGAATCTTTCATGTTCAACACCAAGCCCGTACAACCCGAAGGGAAATTTCGTTCGCTTCGATTCGCTTTTTACTCACGGATAAAATAATGAAGCTAAAAGCGAAGCGGAAAAAATTTTCTCAAGGGAGTATGGATGTGTGGTGCAAAAATAAAAATTCGCGCGAATTTTATGCTTTATGCTTTATGCATATGTCTAGTGGAGTTGCGTGCCTATGCCAGTTTATTCACATTGAAAATAAGTTAAAGTGCAAACGGTGAGACTACTTTCCGATTTGATTTCGCAGAAAAAGGAACTAAGGCCCGCGGTTCTTACTGCCATTTCATCATGGAATCAACCCCCTTGGACCTCTTCCAAAACAAAGAGGAATTAAGACCCACGGGTGGTACTATTGCCGCGGGCCTTAATGCACTGCACAGAAAAAGAAACAGGATAGAAAAACGAGTGAAAAGAGGAGAAAAAAGAGGCAAATAGTTTTTATCCAACCCGGTGTATGTGAGAATTCGACCCGAAAATCTTTGAAGCCAGATCTATAGAAGGAGTGCACTTCAAAATTGGCAATTAACAACTCCAATAGGCTTCTCTCCCATCAGTATCAAAAGTTAAAAGATGTTTCACATGACTTAAATAATTACCTGCAGAACATAGTCCAAGTCTTTGGTTTCGTTGTTGCATTTCTCATCGTTCATACACTCAGATTCATCATCCCATCGTTTGTAGCCTTCGTCAATGCCTTCGTCAATACAGTCATCGTCGGCATCTGCAAAACAAACAAAAAGAAAATATTATCAAGTTAACGAATGACCGGCTTGCATGAAGTGGGTAAATTTGAAGATATCTAAATAAACCTAATCTTAACGCACCCAAAACTTGATCTGTGTTGTGATCGGAGTTAGGTAGTTATTCTACCGTCGGCGCGGCGTCGTCGTCACATTGCCTCGTCTAATCTAACGTGCTATAAAAATTTGTAACCGCCATTGCGCATTAATCGCATCGAGTTGCGAAAACTCCACACACCGTTGAATTTGGTTTGGGTATTTAGAGACCTATCCCATAAACATTCGCTGTCTGGCTGAATGGATGCATTTTGCATCCAGGCAGCCGAAGTACACAACACCACTACCACCATCGCATCACCGCCATCAACTGCTCAGCATGTGAAATCCGAATTAATTTCGAAATTTCATCACTCACTAGGAGATCGGTGCATGAGAGCTGACATTTGGGCCTCGTACGATCGTCGGATGAACACACGGCTTTATCTTGTAGTTTTGTGGTCCGTCGGAGCCATGTTAATAATTTAACTTAACATCGTTGTTGTATTTGGGCTTAGAAGTTGATTGTTGTTTCAAACCCTTCTTCCTCCCGCATAGGTTTTATTGTTTGGAGCTCAGATTCAAAGAGTAATATGTGTTACTTGTTTTAGAAAAACCAAGGACGGTGGGTGCATAGGTGAAGTACCTCGTTAGAGTGTGTGCTGTGTAGCTTGCAACAATTGCGGCGGTGGTGGCGCCACCGCAGCTGGAATAGAGCAGGCATCATTATTATACGCTTGTTCATGTAAATGAGCGTGCTCTTATGTGGATATGGAAGGTGCTTTGTTATGCTTCAGACCCCCAAGTGTGACGAACAGATATCTATAGTAGATGTCCCCACTTGAGGCACAATTGCCGCACACTGACCCTTAGAGAGTGGAAACTTCATGATAAGTCTTGCCTTAATTAGTTTACAATGAGCAGTGCGATTATGGCAGTTTATTAAACTTCCAATATTTAATGTCTCTGTTTTGAAGATTAAATTGTTGATTATGGTCTCGAGTTGTTTGTTTATTGCAAGTCAAAACTGATAAATTCAAATCCGGATAATTTGCAATCAATAACTAAATCCCCTGTATGTAGGTGTACTTACAAAAAAGAAATCAATAAAGACTTGGTTCGTCTGATCGGCTTTCCCTTTGATTGACATAAAAGTCTACCGCCGAAAAACTTATTGTTGATACAAAGTCTAATCAAAATCTAAAGTAACTTCTGATATCTTTGACATGGTTAAAGACGAGTATATGATTTCATTTCTGTGAGTCATTTTATTTTCTGGTGACGACGTTTCTTTGCAAAGCCGCTCTGCAGGTAGCTTTCCAAAAACCAAACTGATATCTTACTTAACAATTTGCTACCGAACAGGCTTCCCTTTGAATGAATGATCTTAGCGAAAACGACTTTAGCTTTCGCGGATGTGACAAACATGACAACACCCTAAGCACGACATGAAGATAATCTTTTGTCATTTCCCAATATTTTTAAACTAAGCTTAGGCAAAAACAAACCACACTCCTTAGCTTATAAATTCAACGTTATGCTAAAACTTACCATCAGCAGTCATGTGCGATATGAGCTGTTCCAATTCTTGTGACATTAGACATTCATCTTCATCCTGCAGGTTATAGTCTAGCGCAGCGTAAACGATCATTCCAAGTTTGCTAACAATCTGCAAAAAAAAACATAAACATTCATTAGTTAATTTGATTGCGCGTCTCTATTCACAAATAAACAATAATCAAGATGATCATGGTGCGCGGTGAAAGACAAAAGACAACCTTGACTATAGCGATCAAAATATTTTCACGGCCTGGCATATAGAGGAACTTTCGCTTTTCAAAAAGTCACAGCCGATGGGAATAATTTTACAATGGTGCCGCCAGCACGCCTACGTTTTCCACAATCTCTGTGAAGATGACAGCGACAGGCAGCAGGCGGGCTGCTAAAGTGCATGGATTTGAATTCCACAACAAGTGGTTCAACCAGATCAAGAAAGGTGGCATATGCGAGTGGTGCGGTAGGGTGTCAGGGAGATTTGAAATGTTGCTGTTGAACAAGCTAATTTCGCAAAGAGGCGGAGGATTTGAGGAGTTGTTGTGTTGTGCACATGTTAAGCACAAATGTAGTTTTATTTCGGATTTTGGTGTATGCATCCTGGGGCAAGTGTATATAGAAAGGATTGGCACTTAAGGGGTGGTTCAATTGAGGTGTTACCATGAAGTTCATCGAACGTACAGAAGTTGAGTGTCTTTTCTTAATTGTGAGTGATTGTATTGAATAAACAAATTGAAAGGTGAAATGCATATGCTTGAGATTGATACACAAACCTTGCCAACTTTTTTTTGTGAGGAAGTAGTTTTTATCAGATATTTAGTGTGCGGAAAAGTGAAAGGATGGGGACTGCATAGACTAATGCCGATTCACTACTTGTACTTTAATGAGTGGAAGTTCAATGTTGACAAGAGTGTTTTTAAGAGTGGCTTTAAACAACATTGGCATTGTAAAAAATTGTGCTTGGCAAAGAATAATTGACATTGGGTAAAGGACAGAAGCACTCAGTATCAAGAGTCATAAAGAGGACAAAGCAGATACAGTAATCTAAATGAATTAACGTAAAAAGTTGTTGTTACAAAAAGTGTTTTGGCGTTTGGTTTTCAAGAGGAGATAAAACATAATTTAATCTGATAGGTTTGCCAGTACATTTTAAAAATGCTTTAGGGGATGTGGCCAACACGGCTGGCTCAAAAGCGGAGCTCACACACACTATACAATTAGTTGGACAGACTTCGCTTGATGGATATTGGATGATCGGATGTAGTTTGCGTTCAGACTTATCAGACTTGTCGTGCAACATTATGTCATATATTTCTCCGCTCCATCCAACTTCAAAACATTCAAAAATATTTGAAAACTATTCAAAAAGGACAAGCGGTTGTCTGAGGCTTGGATAATGGATCCAACGTTGGTCGTTCTAAACAAAGTCTGTCCAACTAATTGTACAATGTGAACTCCGCTCGAGAGACTCAATTTTCGACAACTTCAATGTCAGCAATAACGCTCGAAGCCGCAGATATTGAGGCTTCTAAAATATGATCAAGCTTCATTATTGCTGCTGTAATTTTTCCAGCTGCCATCAACTTACTTTCATACTTTTTGTAGGGCCTAGCTCACTTTTCACAGCCATGCCTTCTGAGGGAATGGAGGGGACCTATAAATGTTTGCCGGTTCTGAGCTGCTAATTGAGAAAGCTCTTTCTATTGCGACGAGTTTACTAACAAAAGGACTTGTCAATTCCTCGCGAAAGGCGATACGCACAGAAAAACATTTTTGCCTATGCTTGGATTTGAATAACAGTCTTCAAAGTAAATTGGAAAAACAGAATGTAAAGAAAATTAAAATAGAAAATTAGGTTACCAAAAAAGAACACAAACAAATCACTACATAGTATAAAACAAAGTCGCTTTCTCTGTCCCTATGTCCCTATGTATGCTTTGCTTATGCTTAGATTTTTAAAACTACGCAACGGATTTTGATGCGGTTTTTTTTTTAAAGAATAGAATGATTCAAGAGGAAGGCTTATGTATAAAACATGCATATTATTGTAGAGAAAAGCCGAGAAATTTAAATATCTGTAATGTAATGTCGTAAAAAAACATATTTTTCTGCGCTTACATTGCAAACGCTGGCTAAACCTTACGTAATAGACCAAATTTATGTACTACGGGATTGTATATCTTAAAAAGATAAATAAAAAAGTCCGCAACAGCATATGTTTATCTCCTTAGGATAACCCACAGAAACCATTTTTATCTTTTACATACTATACAAAAAAAAGGGTTATTTACCAAGCTATTTTAAACGATACAGTATCATTCCTAATCATTATTCATGTAGATCAAAATTGCCTTTTACAGCATGTGATTTAAATGAATATTTTCGAAGATATTACAGATTTAAAAATTGCGAGGTAAAAATGTAAAAAGTAAATAAGTAAAAATGTTGCGTATAAATATTCCAAACATAGCAGCAGGAAATCTTCATGGTATAGGGAAAGGGGAATTGTTTTACTCCAAATTTAAATGTTCACAGTTTTTCTGTAGTGTATTTAGTATCAGCATTGTATCCGTGCGAAGCCGGGGCGGGTTGCTGGTACTAAATAAAATTAAATTAGTTGCTCAATTAAATTGAATTAGAATAAACTAAAAACACAAAATATATATTCAAATGTAAATAAAAAAACACTTCTCAAAAATAAAGGGTGTTTTTTTTTAGAGGTATACAACTTTGAAATGGAATAAAACAAAGATGATTTTTTTTTATTGATATGAAAATTACTTTATTCGGAATACAATCTTCTGGTATTATAATTTAGATATGATTTCTGGCATATGACCGCGACGAATCGGGAGGTCCAATTTTCGATTACTTTTTTCAACATTTGTAATAACGCGCCGAATATTGTCCTCCAAGTGGTCAATCGTTTCGGGTTTATCGGCGTAGACTAGCGACTTCACATGTCCGCACAGAAAATAGTCAAGCAGCGTTAAATCGCACGTAACCAAACGTTTCTTTGATAAATCAACTGTGTCACGAACTGTGTGCCGTCTTGTTGAAACCACAACTCCTGCACATCATGGTTGTTCAGTTGATGGACGAAAAAGACAGTAATCATCGCTCTATTGCGGTCACCATTGACTGTAACGTTCTGGCCAACATCGTTTATAAAGGTGTACGGACCAATTTTTCCACCAGCCCATAAAGTACACCACACAGCACACAGTTAGTTTTTCTGGATGTAACGGTGTCTCAACATAAACTTGAGGATTATTATTACTCCAAATACGGCAGTTTTGTTTATTCACGTATCTATTCAACCAAAACCGAGCTTCATCGCTAAACAAAATTCGCTTATGAAAATCGGGATCGACGGCTATGATTTGCACAATTTGGAAGGGTTGTTCAGGCGTCAGTCTATTCATGTTGAAATGCCAAACCAAACTAAACATAAATCACTTGACAGCTGACGAAATGGCCGCCAGTAAGAAAAGTGTTGCCAACTTAAAGTTCTTTACCTCTAAAAAAAAACACCCGTTACAATTAAGCTTAACTTACGTTTCAATATTTTTTGAACTTCCATTTAGTATTCTAGGTCAATAGTGACCAAAAGTCTCAGGTAACTTCATAGCTTAGAAATATTTTGAAAATACAAACCAGAAGCAAAAAACAACCAGCTTGGAGATGCTATAGTTTATCAAAAACAGAAGGGAAGAATAAAAGTAAAAACAATAACTGACACACTCAATCGATAGAAAACGAATACAAAAACGTAGGTAATTGCTACCAAAACGTCCTGTCAAACATAACACGTATAAAGTATATGAGCTTGGAAAATAACTCTGCCAAAATTTAAAGTCATAGATAAACAGTGTGTAAAAAAAGATTGAGCACGTGAGCATCTTTCTTTGAGGACTTCTCAAGAAGAATCAAATAAACTCATTGCATTTCAATTCCACCCACATGCAGATAAATTGAAAACAGAACTCTTCTTTGAAAGCCAAAGTGATTTCATTTGAATGTGAGCACAGATAACAAACTTGAAGGCATAGATAAATTTATACTTAGGAAGATAAAAAGCATTTTACAGCCAGCAAGTAATTTTTCCATCTATTTCAAAACAATTCAATCCACTCACATCAAGCTGCCAAAAAACGTGATTCTATTCCCTCAAACAATGAATTCAAAATCATTTTTCATATCGTAGTGTTTCTCAGCAATGTCTGTCTTAATAAACATCCACCATGTCTTTTATTTGCTACAAATAAAAAAGAAAAAATCTCATGGCCATGTACCCACTGATGCCTCTTCACTAGGGTTGCGAAGCCGCTCCACATTCATGCCATTCGAATAATCATTTACTTATCATCTCTGCTCTGCATGTGTATCTACTTTAAATCGCGCAATCATTTAAGTGCAAATTCGTGTCATAAACAAATGCGAGCAGCCACCAAGTCCGTGGTAATTGGCAATACCCAAAGGCTTACATCACACCGGCTCCTCTCTCTCTCTCTCTTTCTGTGTTCGTTGTTTGTTGTTTGTTAAAGAAACAAAAGCTAATGCTTTTTTGTTTTTTTTAAAGAAAAGCAAATATTTAAAACCAACGAAAGCAACAGAAAAGAAAAAACACATTAAACTGTGAATGTAAACCATCGACATTCTATGGTATGCCCCCGGGTTCCAATCTCAGTTCCCTACTTTGTGTTTTGCCAGCCATTATCAGCGTACAATCAAAAAGTAAAAGCATTAAATTAATAGCGTTTTCGCATCGAGATATTGGAGCAAACACACAATCCTGCCACATGTACTCCGACAGTATATATATACGCTACATCGTAGATGGATAAATCATTCATGCGATGCACAATCACTTCTAATGGTTTGATTGCAGCAGCATGTGCTGCGCAGGCGCAAAGTGCATACAGATCTGCTAACAGATCAACACTTTACGGTTTTCTTGCAGGTTGCAGCACTGGTATCTCTAACCAATCGATCGATGATCAGTTGTATGATGGCAATCGTTGTTTTGGCTCCCCGCCTAGCGAGGATCACCTTGCTCACTGCCTCAGATTTTCAAACTAAGGACAGTGTACTTGCGTGACTTTACGTCGGTCGCCGTCGTCACTCCACTCTCTACACTCCAAGAATGGAAATATAACGAGCTAAGGTATTCCAAAAAGAACAGCCAACTATAAGTATAGCTGCAGGCTTCAATTGTTCTGGCTTGGGTTCAGCAAAACACAATGGACTCAATTACCAACGAACTCGACTAGGTAAACAGCCCCGTAGCATGTCTTTTTCCCAAGCACGCAGTGATCTTTCACGTCACTCCTCGCGGTGTAAGCAAAAATTAGGGTTGGATAGCATCGCACACAAGACAAATCGTGGGAAATCTTAGATCGTCTCGGAGGTGATAAACCTTCCCAGCAATCTCGTCGCGTCGTCGCGTCGCTCCATGGAATGTGGATCAGCTTCGAAAAGGAGAACCCAGCTCAGACAATTTAATTAACGCGATTCAAATGCAGAATCTAATAACCCGTGTAATTAATGCACCCACTAAACAGTAATTTCACTCCCTCTTCATATGGAGTTCTCATGAGCTTTCTGGAAAAACTCGTCTTCGTGGCATTATAGTATTTTTTGCTACATCTTCTCTTGACAGTTTATTTCACCATGGGAATATGCCAGCTATTTGGCATGCGAATGGTGTTTCAATCGGATATGCACAGACAATTGAATGAAGGTGGTCTTCTCCTCATGTTGACATTAGGAGGAGAATAAAAGAAATTGGCCCACCAATAATCAACATGGTTTACATACGAAACTATGTTTTGTGACAACTCGTGTGACAAGATATTTATGAACATGATTTGGAGCAAACTTGATATGTTTGAGTGACCTGAATAAAATTTGAAATAGCGCATTTATATCAACCACAGCTTGTGGAAATGGAGGAGACCTAAAATTTTTGGGCTACTCTGAAAGGCTAAGTGAGGAATCGCTTTTCATGTCTAAATTGGAGATGTGTCTCTGGAAAAACTTGTTAATTCCAAGCGAAAGTCGAAAACAATTGGCCGTTTCAGGGATTTGAAGCTCGATCTGCTACGTAACATGGAGCCATAATAACCACTGCGACAAACAAAGTGCTTACTAGCCCTGTTCACACTGTACAATTAGCTAGACAGACTTCGTTTGATGGAAGTTGGATGGTCTGATGTAGTTTGCGTTCACACTTATCAAGCTTGTCGTCCAACTTTATGTCACATTCCCTTCAACTCCGTCCAACTTCTAGATTTTCAAAAATTTTTGAAAACCATCCAACTCTGTCCAACTAAAATTGTACAGTGTGAACAGGGCTATATGTTCCTCCGCTCCATCCAACTTCAAAGTTTTCAAAAATATTTGAAAATCTTCCATCAAGTTGGTCAATCAAGTCAGGCATTGGTCGTTCAAGCCAAAGTCTGTCCAACTATTGGCATTCTTTAAAAAAATGATTCAAATATAAAAAAAAAATCACTCAAATTAGTCAAAGTGGCAACATTGCTTTTTTGGTATCTTCCTGGAAAGCATTTGTCAAAAAGTGACAGCTTTGACAATTGCACTTTCACTTGACTGCTTGGAACACTGTTCTCAAAATCGAAAATGGTTGTTATTTTGACTCCATTTCACAATAACAACAGACAGAAAGTTCAGGAAATAATTGAAAGAAGTAAAGCCACGAAGCCTTTATTACCTTTCAGGAATGAAATGCCTGCCTGCCTCAAAACATTCTTCCACATTACATTACGCTCATATAATATCATTTACGATGTTCTCACTTCTCTGATTTCACCTCCAGTCCATCAAATCAAAATGCTAAATGAAAACTCCCAATCACCCATCACAACAACACAAAATACCTTACATGGCCATAAAAAAAAGTATCTCATTTACCAGGCATCACCCGAGGTAGCGCAAATTTCTCATAAAACTCGTGACTTCAAAATAATGAAATCCCATCCTAGACACACACATCCAATTTGCAGTATCCACAGCGCCCAAAACAAGAGTGAAACTTCAACGAAACTCTTTCGCACAGTCCTTAACTACTTCTATGATGGAAGTTCGGTCGAGCGCGGTGTCTACTTTAGGTAAAAGTAATTCAGTTTGTGTTTAGATCGCTGCATTTCTAGTTCCCCAATTTAAACTCTTCTCCAAAATTGCTGACCTTTTTAGCGCACTCAGTTCTCGTCTATGGTATCTCAAGCTGATCGCTTGCCCTCAAAACACAAAGCAATACCTTATACCATAAGAAAACATTCGAGCGAAATTAACGACTCTGGCATGGCATGACATAAAGTTTTGGGCGCTTAGCGTGCAAGGCTCGTTCAAACTCCTCCGAACCGGGTCAAAGGCTATTTGATTAGGAAAACTGGGAGGAAACACGTCAAATTGGAATACATTCCCTCAAGGCGAACGTTCATCGTAAAACGTTCGCACAGAGAGGAGGACTTTTGGCCTCTACTTGGACGACTGAGTCATGTTGTGTTCTTTCATAGTACACCAACTGTGTTCCATCATAAATTGGCGCTGGCGAACTAAACCCATTAACGTAGAATTTACATATTTCGCATGGATTAGGCGAATTGGAGCGGAAAATCACAACTGCTTCTTGCTTCCTTATTACATCGACTTCTAAGAAGCTTTAGCCATCGAATGGCTTTGCCAACGTTTCTTATGGGTTTCTTCGTCTGCAATTTGATTGTTGTCCAGACCGGTAGCATGTAGACAGGGCCGCACTTGAAAAATTCAATATGCCATCAATTACATTGAATGGGGGATGATTGTTTATGAATATTTGGTTAAATCGTCTTGCTAGATATTCTCAAAATATTTTAGTTTTCTATAAAGATTTTCATTGCCCATCAACATCTTTGATGTTCTTTGTCAATCAGAAAATATATGGTGGTTGTTCATTTGCATCGATAAGTATACAAACTGTTTGATGTACATTTCAATAGCCAACTGCTTTAAAGACTCCATCAACTAAACAACTTTCCAAACAGTTAGCTTTTGAAGAGGCTCAAAGCCTTTTGTTTCATAAATATTGCGCCTCATGACAAATACAGCCCTGTTATTACCAGTGCCGGTATTTAGACGGCAGAAAATGTGAATCGTTTCATCACGCTTATCGGCAAACCGCGCGCAGCACACGGTTTTAAAGTGGTAGTGCCAGCTAGGCGGCGGCAATGCGGCCCGGCCGATTGGTGGCAATGCGCGGCATGGATTCTCTTATCCCACCATTCAGCGGGCGCATGTGGCATTCGGTTGGCCGGTGCAATTAATTTTCTGCAAATTGCCACTCAGAATGATGGTTCTCATTTAGCGAGAGCGGTGGTTCTTCTTTTATGGAGTTTTCTGTGTGGGAAGAAGCCATGTTGCTGTTGGTGTACGTAAATAAATTCATCTAATTGCAGAATAAATGCCGGGAATGTTACATGTTCTGGAAGATGTAGAAAACATTGCGGCTACCATGATAAATGAAGACTTTCTGAAGTGGGAAATGATTGCTGTGAGGTATTTGCAGATTGAAGCATTTTCAGTTTTACTGTGAAAGATTTTTTTCTTTTCACTAAAAGGTGTATGACGTCTTTATGGAAGTGTTTAGTTTATTTGGGAAGAACTTGGCCTAGAAAGACAGTGCTTTTTGTAATACTTTTAAGGGTCAGATAAGATGGGTATCTTTTGTTTCAGAACTTTTTGTGTTCATAAAATGAGATGCAAAGAATTTATATAAGGAGAACAGTGAACTGTTTAGCAATTGGTTAGTCTATAGTGATTTTCAAGTACTAACAAAAAACAAAGCTCATAAGCAGGGCAACGAAAGAAGAAATAAAGTACGTACTTACTTAAAGCTTTGAGAAAGATGAATGGTTTTTCAAGATTTTGAGATTCGTAGCCAAATTTTTTCAAAGATTGAAAACGGTTCAGTTTTGAAATAAAAATAAATAAATAAATAAATATGGTGGCGCAACAGAGCGAGGAGCTCAAGGGCCTTAGCCTTACCAATTGCCTCTTTTATCAATGCAACATTGACTATTTTGAAGGAATATTTGATATTGGAACATCACTTCATGCCTGTGGAACTGCCACAGATATTGTCCTAAAACAATGTATACGAAGTCGGGCGAAGTTCGTTTGCTGTCCGTGTTGTTATGGATCGATTCAACCAATGCCACATATAAAATACCCCTTGAGCAAGAAATTTCAGTCGGCATTGGGTGAAAAAGATTTTCTGCATATCGCACATGCAGCCGATCAAGCTCATGAGCTGGGAACGCTGAACTGTAAGCCGGAGACAACTTTTCAGGGACAAATGTGTATGGATATTGTTGACTCGGACAGAAAGCTTCACGCAGAAGAAGCAGGCTACGAGGTGATTTTAACTCGATTGCGCCCAGAGAATTGTACACCGAAAAATAGACTGTTAGTTGGAGTGATTTGATTAAGAAATAAATTTACTTCACAATTGACTTGCTTTTTTTTATCAGAAGAAACAATTCTAAAAAGTTGAAAATAGAGACTTTTTTCTTGGAAAGGATGCAATTGAATTTAATCAAACCAACATATTCGGCCCTATCGAGGTAACCGTCGGAACGGAGTTTTCTCCGCAAAGCATCCTTTTTCGGAGATTTTGCTTCAAAGCAGCAATTTTTCGTAAGCAACTTTTCACAAATGCGGCAACGCATTGCATTCCCAAAACTAAAACTTTTTGCAACGAAAACTTATCGGAGGACGTTGGATCGGCCAATCGGAGAAATACAACGAAGCGAAATGTCTCCGAATCGTAGTAAATCGGAGAGAATTCCGCTCTGACGGTTACCTCGATAGGGTTGATTGTTTAAATACAAACGCTACTGGTTAAAATATAAAAAGGAGTTGATTCTACATTGCTGCACTAAGGATATTTAATAATACTAACCCGTATAACGAGTAGCGAATCAATAGATAAAAACAAATTTTGGGTCACTCGGGCGTATACGTAATGTTTATTTGTAAAAAAAAAACAACTCAAACTATTTTTTATCTCCCTCAAAAAATTCCATGAACTGCATCTGTTTTGTCTTTTTGACTGTGTCTGGATTTGGCGGCCTTTCAATTGGTTTCGTTTCATGAATTTGCAAATGCGCTTATACAGGAATGTAGGAAAACGAGGTGTCCCGAATAGGAGGTGCATTTCTCATAACCATGCATTGTGAAAGAATGGAGGGGACAAACAATTTTCTGCCGGCTTCAAACGGCTAATCGAGAAAGCGCTTTTCATGGCAATAAATTTACTAACAGAGGATATGCCAAATCCTCGTGAAAGGTGATACCCATGGAAAAAACATTTTTGCCTCTGTTGCGATTCGAACCACGAACCTCTGGGTAAACAGGCGGACATGCTAACCATCACACCACTGTTACCAGCAGACAGCAGTTTTGGAATAGAATATTTAAAGATATTGACAACATAAAAAAGAGTGGCGCAACAAGTATCAGGGATCTACAATTTTATGCCGAATCCGATTGGCTAAGTGAGAAGCGATTTTTATTGCAGTGTTATTATTCCTCACGAAAAACAACACCCGTGGAATAACATGAGATTCGAACTTTGACCTTTCACGTAACTTAAGATTGGGCTTTACAACTTTGAACACTTAATGATATTCTCTACACGATCAGTATTAATCAACATGCAAGCCACATAAGATTCCCGAGTTGTTGCTAAAGTCTTTGCTTCGCACTTCTTGAGCAGCGTCCAAGAACGGACCAATCACCAAAATAACAGTTTCCTATGATTGATCCACAATGTTTCAGTATTTTGTTTATTTGTGGAAGATGGCATGACATATGTGATACTGGACGTGTCTATATACATTCAACACAACCTTGCATGAGTCATTTGAGGGTAAAAAATGTTAGTGTAGCTCTTGTCCCTTTGAAACGATCATTAGAACATATAGACATCACGTGACGTAGTAGAAGTCTATTATAATTAATTGATTATATCATTCATTATACTATATAAAAATGGTCTGGAAAGGTTTGCAACATTCTTTTTTCCCATAACCGAAAAAAAACCTATCAAATAAACTGATGTAAAATGTTTTCTATCTGCAACACTCCAAAAGCCAATAGCAACTTCTTCTTTTTCTGTTTTTCAATTACTTTTCAACTTTTCCCGACCAAATTTCCATGAACAAAACCGCACGCTCATTGTGCAACTCTCCCACATAAGGTCACTGACAGTTTTAATAACTGCAATTGGTACTGCTGCTGCTGCCAAACCAGCTGTCATGTCATTAAGAGAAGAGAGAGAAAAACCCAACCGAAAATTCTCGCAATCTGCAACACGCAAAGCTTCTTAATTATGTGATTGTAACATGCAAACAAGAAGCAAAATTACATAGGAGCAACTCTGTGGACAGACTGGCCACCATACACGTAGTGCAGTTCAATAAAACTCATTGAGATTAACACACTGCAGAGAGAGTCTGAATCTGAACGAACCATAAATTCATTGCTAAGGTCATTTCAAGCTGCGAAGCACGCTAGCAAATTTGCAAAAAAAATAAAACACACTCGACCTAATGTTCCACTTTTCGCATTAAGCAACTATACATTCGACTTATGGGACATTTGTCCCCTTATAAAAACAAGACGACACCTTTGACTTCAATTGAATTGACCTGCAATGTCCGCAAAAACAAAAATAGAATAAACAAAACGCTTTGACACCACCATCACGACAAGTTGTTGTTTTCAATTTGCGGACAGACGACGAACTAAATTACTACCTAGGGAAGCAAGTACGGGCTGGCAGAAGGTATAGACTATTACTTAATAGTACTGCGGTCGATTGAATATCCAAGAGGGGAAACCTCAGGAGAAACGTAGCTATTTGTCAGACGACGGGAAACGATACCATACCGTGGGATACCTTCAGTCCCGAACTCACCAAGGAAGGAACTGCCGCATTATCATATGTGGATTCTGTGGTTGTAAGTTGGAGCTCCACCGCCGCGGCACCGCAGCAGCCTTAACCTGATCTCGCAAAGAGTGAGCCAGTTCAGCCACAGCCAGTGCATGTGTACCATAACATTATTATCCCAGGCTAGGTGAAGTTACGGATCATCGAGCGAGAGAGAGGAAGAAAGAATATTGCACAGCTATTATTTCCTGGTTGTGTGCATCATAAATGTCTTCTCAGAACCACTCCCGACTCCCAAGCCCGACCAACACTGCATTGCATCAGTGTGAACGCCCTCTCTTGGAATGAAATACTTTCAATAGAACTTTTGTATGAGACTTTTATCGAAGATCGTAGTGGCTTAAGATTGAGATTAAGACCTAACGGCGCAACGTAAATTTCCATGCACAATCATTACTTGCTGTGATGATCACAGGAGAGAGGGGAAGAGAGATAGCGAGAGGTCACTTGAGCCGAGAATCGTACATATTATACAATAGTGCGATGCATAATAATCAAGGTGCACGAGGAGAGATTGATCCGTCGTCGTCATTGTCGTTGGCGTCGGTCGGGCAAATTGTTCTATCGTACCTACTCTCTGTATGTCAAACCAATCAATTTGACGAGGATCATGCCCACAGTGATAGTTGGGTTTTGGGCTGGGAGCTTGAATAGTATTTCCAGTGAAAAATGCCATGTTCTACTACACCGAGACACATGAGATATTGAACGTTAGATAAACGCAGTTTTCTTTCTCAGCGAGGGAACAGTGTTTATACACTTGGAGCACTCGGGGGGCCAAACTGTAAACTTTATGCAAGCATTGCATTATAATCTTCTTTTTCTTTGCTTATTTTTCTTCCTTTTTATTCTTCGCTTTGTCTATGGGTAAGCCAGCAAGAAGTCTGCCTGCAAGGTGAAGAAGTCATTCAGATGAACGGTACCTCGTGCTAGCTCTGTGTTCAAGTTGCCAATAAAAATAGAACCAATGCAGGTGGGGGATAAAGTGGTCGATCGATGGACCAAGTTGTGATCATGGTAGTTACAGTGGTGCTGAAAAAACTTTGAACTGGCGTCATCTGCAAAGTTATCTTGAATCGTGGGACAATGTTTGCTTTCATAACTATGAGTAAATATAAAAGCATACTTGGAACTGGTGACGAAGTCTCAAACTGAGTATGGATTTTGAACAAACTTCACAGCACCAATTTTAGTTATGTTTTTAATAAAGAGAGTCTATGGTTCACCCAACTTAACACTCACTATGCTAAAGCAGAACAAACACTTCGGTATATGAGAACTGAGATCAATGAACCTATGAGATATAAGTTCGAGGAATGATACACTTGATCCCATGGTATTTGAACGATTTGAGTATGGTATTAGTTTTTCAATTCGCTTTCAGTTTCAAAACATGTGGAAACTCATAGTATGCCAGCACCATTGATGTCTCCGTATGATAACTTCTAACACCAATTGTTCGAAACAGTTCAGCTGCACTGCAATGGTCTCCGTTTTCTAAGTGTGCCAAAGTCCGCTAATGCAAATTGATAGTCCTTCTGTAAGTATACACCTGAACTTTTATCTAACCCAATCCACCAGGGAACCACGGCACACACGGGCTCACCAGCTCCGACTTACCAAACAACAAACTGGTTGTTGAATTTCTTCTTACCTGTGGGACAAGTGTGATTCTTTCATTTCTATTTGGCGAGTGACGATCTCGCGCCACCAAGAAAGTTGTTGAAGAAGCAAAAAGCCAAAGTAAACAAAAGTTGTTCCTCTGGTTTGAGAAGAGTCTCTTTTCTCACCGCACACATAACATTCGGGTTCAACTTCAAATGAATGAATGAATTGGTTGACCGCTCGAGGGTATCACGACTATAGAAAGAGTGGGGAAGCCGCATATCGGATGTCTGCCAGGCGTACGTTCGTAAGGTATGTGCAAAGATATTCTTGGGCCAATTACCCAATTAAGATTCTGAGATACTTCTTGTTATTGGATGGTGTCTCTTTTTTTAGTCCAGACGGGACATTTAATCCGGGATTAAGCTGTGACACAAGTTTCTTGAGCCGTTCTTAGTATGTCCAATGTTGTTACTCATTCCAAAGACAATTTACGATGCCACATGGAAGATTAGTATAAGATCAAGAGTGGGGGAAACGGGAAAATTAATCTTATGTGGAAATGTTGTACAGGTGCCAAATGGAGTCGGTTAGAGAGCAGTTTGAAATCAATTACCAGGCCTAGGGCTACGTAGGTAATAATTTATTTTGCCCGAACAATAAAGTTGATTAGGAACGAAAGCAATTTGTTCCGAATGAATTTGCGAAATTTGGTGCCATTTTGCGGTTTGACGAGAGTTGAAGGAGAGGTTATGACTTGGAGAGCAATGTTTTGAGTTCCTGGGCCGAAAGAGTGGGTGGAATATGCAATATTTGTGGTTTTATTAGATTATGAGCGTTACAAGTTCGAAGTCTTTTGAAAAATAAAAATAAATGCGTGTTATGCCTGCTGATTGGTATTCAATTACAAAATTAGGATGTAACGTCATTTGAACTATGTAGTTTCCTGTTTTTTTTTTTATTTGATTGGAGCAAGTGACGTTCAGAATGAAAAATTAAAGCGACAAAAGTCATGTTCGAAAAAGTTAAAGGAAAAAGGCTAAAAAGAAAGTGTTATTGTTATTGTCTAGACCTTGACTAAAAAGTTCGTCTGTCACAGTTCTGCGATGGGGTCCGGTATGACTTGGTAGTAAGAGTTCAGGTTATAGTAGTACAGTGACAAGTAAAAGGGATATATACTCCGAAAGGACGAATACCAAGTTCTCAAATATAAAGAGAAGCGAGAAGAGCTTAATATATGTCATGATATAAATAAGGATCACGAATTCATGATGATGTCGGGGTGGCATACCTTGAATGGAAGCCTCTGAAGACAAGAAAGGAATATAGTGGAAAGGTCACTTTTTAGGATGCTTAACGGCGCTGTCAATTTTCATTTAACTTGGACAACGATCAAGAATATCCTTGACACCGAATTTTTCAAAACACAGCCAGAGATCAATTGGAGAGAAGCATGCACAAGCTGACCTGAATGATTTGGTTAGTAGACAGCGCGCCTGATAAAACTAACATCAGCATTGCATTTTCGATCCTTTAAAAAAACTCTCAAAACTGCGCCAACAATAAATCCCTTGAATGTAGCGTATCTGATGTTGTAGAAGATGGGAAAGTCTGAAGCCCCATGTCAACAATTTGATAGGTAGGTAAAAGGTACTGGTACATCTACATATTAATGCGGTGTGGAAAACTCGTAAAACTAAAACTATAGAGAATGACTTTGGAGAACTCACGCTGCTTCGCCAAAGTCGGTAAAGAACTTTCCAAGATCTTTGATGTTACACACTCGTATGCGAATTTTTTAACATCAGGCCTGTGTGGGACAGAAGCGGCACATTGTGTTTAATGGTTAATGAGGCTAAAACGAACTATACCTAAGCTATTCTTCTGTTAAACAGGAACAGAGAACATCGACGAATTAGACAAAACGTTATAAGAGACAAATATAAAATGGAGATAGAACAGGAGTTAACCTACCTATAATTCGCAATAAGCACAGAAAATAACATTGATCAAACGAAAAATTAATCCTTAGACGAAATCTGAGAAAGCAATTGAGAAATGAAACCTTCTCAAGAAAACCATGGTAACCATTTACAAGACCTTGATCATCCCAGTCGTGCTATACAGTGCAGAAGCATGGACCTTATCCCAAGCGGATGAGGAAACTCTTAATCGCTTCGAAAAATAGCGAATGAAATTAAGTCTCGTATGTGAGGATAAAATCTGGAGAAGAAGATTCAATAACGCGGTACAGCTCACACCGTGACATGAGCATATGAGAGTACGCATAGCGAGACTACGATGTTTGGGACATGCAGAGGGTTTTCAAAAGCACATTGTTGAAAAGTCATGGAAGGGGAAGACCACGTCTTAGGTTGCGCAATCAAAGAGAAGAAGACCTCAACCAACTCAAAGTGCAAAACTGGAGAGAGCTCGCCCAAAACGAAATTGTTGGTAAAAGATGTTGGCTGAAACCAGGTTCTTGCCGAACTGTAATGTCTTCCTAAGAAAAGTAAGTAAGCTGCTCAAAACCCTTATGTGCGTGGCCATTTTGTACTAGTGGCAAACACATTTGAAGCCCTTCTGCGTATGATGAGCTGTGCGTTGGCGAAAAAAAAATCCCATTACCTATGATAAAAAGGACGAATGATATACACTTGTGGAAATACAATTATGTCATTGCATTTTAAGAAGATTTAAAAAAAGTTTTGTCTTACATTTGCATCAACAAATGTGTGAGGTGAAAGTCAACATTTATGGAAATGATGGCCGTATGTTAGACGTCCCAGAAATGCTGAGCTTAACCCAAAATAAACCAAAAAGACCTTAAAGCATGGCAGCGATTCTACAATGGTTTCGGCGTGTTTCACAAGCCATAAAATAGGTAAATGACAGGTGTTGACTACCGGGATATACTGGACAAAAATCTTCTCGGCGCCTAAAAGAACCAATTACTCCAAAGATGGATCTTCAGCAATGACCCCAAACTCACGTAAAGAGTTGTGAAATCTTTCCTTGAAGAGCGTAGAGTGATTGTTTTGGGGTGGCCACCGCAGTCACCGGACTTAAACCCCATAGAGAATTTGGGGACATTCTCAAAAAAAAAGTTGCTGCAAAAAAAGCAACCAGCACGAAGTCCATGCCAATGAGAATATCCGGCGCGGAGTATCAAAACAGAAAAGCTATCCTACGATATAATAATGGTGCGGTTAAAAAAACTATGCTTTTTTTCATATTCTTCTTATTTTTTTTTAGGTGACTTCATTATATGGCCACACTTAATTTATATATATATTATTGATTTTTTGTTAAAGAAATGACTATTGTTATGATGGAATTTATTTTTTTTCGTTTTTTTTAATTACATATTGTGATTGTGAATATTTAGAATTTGAATAAATTTTGTTTCTGTTGTAATTTGTATTTAATATTTGGATATGTAGACGTCATGACTTGATTGCGTGGTCAAAAGTGTACATATGTTTAATAAAAAACGGTCTACCAAACAAAATTGGCCAAAAACCTACTTATTGACTGATAAAAAATGGTTTTTTAATCAAAAATTTAAATTTTAATTTTGTACTTCAAACTCTCACACAAAAAAAAACTTCCTACTGCGAGAGAAAAAAGTTTATATACACAACTCGATTGAAACAAATGTGGCAGAAGCATCAAATTAGCCCTTCAAATATAATTGCGTTCATAGTCCCCCAAGCTCAACCAGTTGCCCTACTTCCATTACTCTCACAAATTACCTTATGGCATTTTACGCTTGACTTAAGATAATTGAAGCGACAACAAAGGGCATGGTAAGTGTACATATACATATTTGAATAACCTTTACACTTCTGCAGGTAATGAATATATTTACATAGATATGTATTTACAATCACGTAAATTCATGAGATATGTTCGAAGAAATGCATTGGAAATACGGATTTATTATTCAGGGCCTAACCGGACACCATTTGTTCTAAATCAAACCAACTATTGCCATAAAAAGACAAGAATAGAATCAATTTGAATATTCAAATTAAGTTTGCAAACGCATCTGAAACAAAGGTACACAAAACACAATTTGAGCCTTTTTCAAAAATTTATGTTTCAAGAGTCATTTATTCCTTGAATTTCTTGTAAATATTTCTATTAACTTTACTTTCTGATTTTTTACTATCGATCGAGTACGAAACTTTTTTTTTACTAATTAAAGAAACCTCCAAATTTATTAATTTTAAACCTGCACACAATATTGTACGACACAGTCATAATGATGATGGAAAAAGGGAGTTCCCTTTTTTTCCCTCGAAATAACAAAAAAAGCATTTCGAACGTTTTCATAGTACGTATTAACACAACGTAACGAAATAAATCCTAAGCTAGCCAACTTATGTTTTGTTCGTGTTTATCAGCGTAACATAAAATTTAATGACCCAAAGCAAACGTTCCTCATGTGTGCACGAATATTTCCACCCCGACCTTGTCTATTGGAATCGTAGTCATAGTAAATGAATCCAGTAATTGCTTTTTTTACAGCTTCTTCCGGCACGGCGTTCTGGACGAAAACAAAAACTCTTCAATCCAGACAAAATACAAAACCAACCAAAGAGCTGAACAAACCAAATGGGCCGGGCCGGGTATTAGTTAAACAAAAAAGAACACTCACCTTTTTATGGGAAGCTATAGTTGTGGACTCGTTATGATCGCCATCTGCAAAGATATAAAAAAAAACCATTTAGTTACAAATTGCTAAAAACAAGAACTCATCTTAAGAGCTCATTTCTATCGTAAGGAAAAATTGCCACAGTAGCTGGGCGATCTTTGAACCGAAATTAACTATTTAAAAGAACTAAAGGAATGAAGGAATGTACGGTCTGTAAAATGCAAATATAAATAAGACACACAAAAAAAATCGGTGTCGCCATGACAAAAAAGTGCACTCTGAGGAATGTTGTCTGCAGCAGCAGTCCAAAAGTCGATATACTTGCGGCTTTAAAATTATTTAAGTAGGGTTATGTAAAATTTATCTCCGGTGGAACTAGTTTGGCATAGATTCGGGGGAATTGATTTGTGGATATGGCTACCGCACCACCAGCAACGCCAGCGACGACGATAGAGTTGACGCGATGTGGTTTTATGGGTCAAATTTTGGTGAGCTCCCACAGATAGGCCATTACAGCCGCAGTCGCATACTACATGACAAGTGAAATGAAAATTGAATAAGCTTATTATGTTTGGTGTTCGCATTCAAAACCTACGGTTAGTATAATGACTGACTGCAATGTGTATAAGACGTTGACAACCAGCAGGTATGCAACCGAAAAATGTCCGGTGGATAGAGTTTGAGGGTATCACACGGAAATGGGAGTGTTTTCGAAGTTACTCAGGTGTTTCGTTTCTTGATTAAAGAAGTTGTCATCAATGTTCAAGGAATTTCGAGAGCATTGAGTCATGTGGTATGAGATCAACCAAAACTAAACACACTGGGTTGTGTCTGCAGCTGCATACATTTGATGGGTCTGGAGATGTTTTAGATAAAAAAAAATTAATGTAAGCTTAACCTAACTCTGATATAACGTTGGGAAACCCTTAACCCCATGAGTACTTCCAGCTAACCTACAAAATTGTCAATTAATCGGAAACACTTTTTACCGAAAGCCTATCTTCGGCTGGACAAAACAGAGAAAAAGCCACAAATAAATAAAGGAGCCAAATCCACGAGAACTAAGTCAATGTAATGTAAGTTCAACTTAGACCACAGGAATAAAGCCCTCGAGGGAACTTTATTCATGAGAACTAAGTTCACTGGAACTTAATTCATGAGAACTAAGATCACAGGAACTTTACTCACTAGAAGTTTGTCAACGGAAATAATGTTCATAAGAACTAGGACCTCAAGAACTAAGTCTCTGGAAACTAGGCTATTGGAAACTTATTCCACGGTCACTCAACCCACGGGGGATTTAGCTCACAAGAACTAAATCCCTGTGAAACTTAGGCGACTGAACTAAAAGTCGACGACAATTATGTCCGGAAGAACTAGGCATACGAAAACTAGGTCTATGAAAATGAAGTGCTTGAGTATTAAGTTTACAAGAACAGGTTGCACGGATACTTAGTCCACAGGAATACATTATAGCAGGGTACTGAGCTCAGGAAGCTTAAGGCCCTCTTAGACGATCATTTCAGTTTCAGATTCAGTTGAAATATCAGTTAAGCTTTCAGTTAAACTTAAGCTGCCAATAACTGAAGCTGTTAACTGAAACTGATGGAATTCCCATAAGTTTTCAGTTCAGTTATCTTCAGTTATCAATCAAGCTGACTTTCGCCTGCTCACAAGTAAAATGAAAGCTCAACAGAACACCGGACTGACGTCTAGCTAAATCATCTTTTTCAGTTACTGAACTGATAACTGAACTGACTACTGATCACCTAAAAGGGCTTTTAACTACTATTCACGACAGTAAAGGCCAAAAGAACTACACAACGAGAATTAAGTTCATTAGAACAAAGTCCACCGAAACTGTTTCCAAAAGAGCTTAGTCCACGGAAACTAATATAATAGTCCACGGCCTAGTCCACGAAAATTAAGCCCCAGGGAAATAACTCTGCAGGAACTCAATCGCCCCAAGATTGAAGTTTTACTTTACTACGCAAGTTCAGTGCTTAGCTGTTAGAATTTGGAAAACAGGTTCTGAAAATTCTATGGTGATCTATTTTTCTAATGGGCGAACTACAATTCTTATACCACAGGAATAGTATATCCCGCAATTGATCGTCTGGTACATTTTTAATCAACAGTCAAGTTTTGTCGATTTACCCATAATTTTGGGGTACAGTAAATTTGGCACATCAATAATTGAAATAAGGAGCACCTGGACTAATTCGCAAAGATAAGAGATTTTGTCAACCAACATTTTGTTCCCTTTCGGGGTGTTAATGTAGACCGCTGATTATTGCAAAGACCAATCCACTGTACCATGTTTCAACAGCAATCATTTACATCTACTTCGCAACTTCAAAAATTTTGTATCCACCCAACGAAAAACCGGCACATTTTTAGTAGTTTTTGTAAAAAGATAGCAACACACGACCCAACAAATAAAATGATTGAAAATCTCTTTAGTGGCGAAAGCAGAATTGATAAATCTTTAAAAAATTAACAATAAACGTTCGTTAACCTTATCTACCTACTAATTCCCCATTTGATTTGCATAATTTTCAGTTTCTTATCGGTTTTTTTGGTTGCACAACGAATCCATCAACCGCTAGCGCCAGACGAGCGCTTCTCTTTTATTGATTGAATAATTAATTTTAACTACTGAAGCTTGCAGATATTAAAATCATGCAAAAATTCGAAATTAAAGTCATGGCGCAGCGTGAAAGTCATTTATATTCATTCTTGACATAAGATATCTCCTAATGAAGACATTCGCGATACGCATTTTTAACCAAAAACCATGGACTTCATTGTAAATTCAAATTTTCAAATCAGAAAAAAACAAAAATGTCAGCAGATTTTTCTTAATAAACAAGCTGATTCGAATTTATGGATTGTCTAGCAAATCAGACCAGGTTTGTAAATATTTGCAATTCCTTTACTCAACCGCGGAGAAGAATTGTGTTTCTGTGGTTTTTGTGTACTTCGCTCCATTAATGTTTTAAACAAAGCAAAGAGTTCTTTTTTTCTTCTTGAATTGTGTATGCGGAACAGAATCGAAAATTGATATGGTGGTGTTGAACATGAACATCCAACCACAGAGAATCAGTTTCAATTCAAATATTTACAAAAAAGAGAACGGATATTGTTTGATTCTTAAAATTGAAGTCAGATTGAAGTGTTAACCACAAAATTGTAATCGATTTTTACTCTGGTATCGAAAGGGCAGAGGGTAGAATTGTATAGAATGGAATTCCTATCAGTTCAGGCTTTGCATATTCAAATACACAATTTTGGAAATTATAAGCGCCCTTTAGTAATACAATGATTAGCTACATCCCTCTTCTTTGATGGAATAGAAAAAAAAAGGTCATTTATCTGATTGGAGTCGGGTAATGGGACTTTATTTCATGAACACAAAATAAAAATGGTGAGATAGTGGGGTTGTTTCTGGACTACCGTTTTAAAAGGGTTTTTATTAAAGAGCGACTTTCCCTAGGAGCTGTATGAGCTGTACCGTGTCATGGGCATAGTCAGAAGAATACGCATCGCGAGGCTACGATGATTGGGCGGATGGACCCAAACGCTCCGGATCGACGAGTTTTCGAAAACAAATTGCAGAGAAAACGCGGAAGGGAAAGACCTCGTCTTAGGTGGCGCAATGAAGTGGAAGAAAACCTCAACCGACTTAGATGCAAAACTGGAGAGAGCTCCCCTGAAATCGAAGTCGTTATAGAAGGATATTTGTTGAGCCCCAGGTTCACCCCGAACTGTAATGCTTACCTAAGTAAGGCTTATCTTAGAAGAATCAAAATTTGACCATCTTTCAATTGCCATTTTTATCTGAAATTTGGTACGCACCTTGCCTTGAGTTCTGATGACAGTAAAATTTGATGCATTTGGTGAAGGATCAAACTGCACCTGTCTCGAACGATACAAACCCTCTTTATTACAACCAAAACTTATCTTGATACCCGTGGCGTAATGGTTAGCATGTCCGCCTGTTAACCCCAGAGGTTCTTGGTTCGAATACCATCAGAGGCAAAGGGGGTATCGCCTTTCGCGGGGCATTGGCAAGTCCTCCGATAGTAAATTCATTATCATGAAAAGCGCTTCCTCGATTAGCCGTTCGAAGCCGGCAGACAATTTTAGGGTCCCTCCATACCCATCACAAGGCAAGGCATGGTTGTGAGAAATGCGCTAGGGGCCCTGGGGGCCTGGGGCTACTTGCTTCGTTATGCCACCATATTTATTTATCAAAATTAACTTACATCACATCTTATTTCAAACTACTAATGCCCTCAGTGTTATAGTTGACGAATATTCAGCTGAATCGAAACCATTACCAGTGAGGTGACAAACTTCAGTAAGAAATAAAATCCTCTCACAATGTTCCCCAGCCAAATTATTATTCCATTATGCCTGCAACAGTACACTCAGAATGAAATCACCAATCTCAAGACCTATTCCGCTTCTCTCACTCAACTCACCATATTCTGAAGAATAAAGTTCATGACCCTTCATTAAAACGATTGAATGACCGTTCAACTAACTTTGCTCTCTTTATTCATCTATCAACCGCCACCCAAGCAAAACCAAAATTAGTTGGTATATTCCAACACTTTGCAATGAAAAATATTTTGATTAATTTCCTTCTCGCACGATTCCGAGTATTCAGGAATTGGCGGCACATATGTAGTCCAATTGCCAAATTTCCAACTTGATAATAATCAACTTCGTTAAACAAATTATTCTGACAGCACCAAACCAAATTTATTGGCCTGGGTGAAAGAAGGCGTCAATTGAATGCTTTGCGACAGTATAAATGGTGGGCGATAAATCACTACAAAATTTCGTTACAAATGACATCAGCCTCCAGAACCTAAATTGAAGCTCCCTTTTATGAAATGTGAATGACTTCATTGAGTTGGGGGACATTATTTCTGGACATGTGCTGCACTTCAAAAACAATAAATATAAACAATTAACTGGAATCCAACTCAAATGCAATTTCGCAATCTATGGCCTTTGGTTGTATGTGTTTAGAAGGGAAAACACTTAATTGCTGTCCGCGGCATTGATTGTGATTATCTTTCAAATTTCCCCCAGAGGTTTCTCTCTGCATTATTTCAAATGATGACTCCCAAAGCAACAAAGTATCATAATTATGCCACAACCATTGAGCAATCTCGCAGTAATTGGCCCACGCGCGTTAGCGTTGGAGGTTGCTTCTTCAAGACGAGAGTAGGCATAGTACAACGTTTGTGTCAATTTTGTTTATCTGATTTATCAAATGATAAAGGCACATAATGATTAGACTCTTGTTCTGTAATTATGTGTGCCAGTTCTTAAAAAAAATTACAAAAAGAGAGTAAAAGCTCATAGGGCAAAAACTTCAATTAGACAGCAAATATACAATAGTATTTCAAGAAGCGCAACTTTAATATAAATAAACTTTTTGGCACTCATTTGTGTTCAATGATAACAATTCTACTGTCGATATAAACTTATTATCTGACCCACTTAAGCCTTGAAGAGCCTGCTTACGTGTAACTTGATCTTGAAAGTTGTCCATTGTACTTCTATGAAGGCTGACGTGCTGTTTGCCATGTAAAAACTTAATTGTTTGATTAGTACCTTGATAATGAAACTTTGAATGTGGAAAATGTGTTTTCGCGAACAAACAAATTCATTTTGCAGTTGGTAAAATTAAACAACACTTACAACCCTTTTAAAAGACGAGGGTCTAACTCAGTTGACTGAAATAAAAAGTGGGACGAGGGAAAAAAACAAATAACCGACAAAGTACAATCAGTAGATTCACACTTTTGCGATTGGAAGTAGGTACATAATTATGATGTCCTACAACAATTGATCTTTATCTTACATCGAACTATCACAGAAGAAGTAAATTTTTGAGGTTGTACATTTATTGACAGGTAAATATTTAAGTGATTGAAGGAAGAAAAAAACAAGAAAAGGCCTGTGGATTCAGATAAAAAACACAAAAGAGAAGAACCGTATAAATATAATGTCACGGTGAAACTTGGATCTAATATCCTAAGTACAGTAATTATGGGGTTACCTGAGTTTCAAGACTTCATAAAATATTTATTTAGTTTTAAAACATCTCTTGATTCGAGTAATAGTTTTGGAGATACAGCCATGAGAAGTCCTGCACTCGAGGTCAGCTAAGCTTCGGGCTCACAACTTAAAATCGGTTAACAAGGCTTCTTGTGAACTACTCAACCGATCTTGATAAAATTTAACACCGATCTTCGAAATACATCACAAGGAAATACAAGTGTTCACTCAAAAATTGATATTAATATTCAATGTTTGCTTTTTGATTCCAATTAAGAATACACAAGGACTTGAACGATGGGGTTTTAGTTTTTTTCGATTGCAACAACAGAAAAAACGTAGTGTCATTTGGGGTAAATGTAAACATGGAGTAAATGTTTTCGGCGGTTATTTTTGCATTCTGATAAAAATTGTTGCAACCCAGACACAAAAAAAGAGCGAATTTAGAAAGAAAAATTGCACTCACTCACTCGATCACTGATGCGGTAATTCGGCCCCAGTTTATTAAATGTGTTCTTCAAGACTGTAAAAAGTTTTAATAAAAAATTTAAACTAAGTCATTCTCTTTTCCTTGAAACCCATGTAACTTCTTAAATATGTGGGACGCATGAAGCATTTTTAACTTCTTTTTATGTTTTAGGGCAACATTGCAGATATTTTTAAATTTTGACTTTTGATCCACTTTTTTGGGTGAAATATTTTCGAAAATAAGAAATGTAATATTTCAGGATTTTTGGTAAAAACACAACGTTGCTTAAACGATTTCGGAAATAGTCATTTCTTTAGATTTTAAACTTAAAAAAAAACTGAGACTGCAAAAGCAAGAAGTCTAATACTTGATTAAAATGTTTGCATTTGTAGTGTAGTAGTTTTAAATCACAAAAACTGACCTCATTCACTTACTTTGGAGGGCATTATAGTTTTGGGGGAACCTGAGCCTTAACCAACATCTTAAATCAACAATTTCGATTTCGGGCGAGCTCTCTACAGTTTTGTACTCGAAGTCGGTGGAGGTCTTCTTCCACTTAATAAAAAAAATAAAAAAAAAAAATAAAGAGGGTGGCGCAACAGAGCGAGGAGTCCCAGGGCGTAGCGCATTTCTCACAACTATGCCTTGTGAAGGAATGGAGGGGACCTACAATTTTCTGACGGTTCCGTACGGCTACTTGAGAAAGCGCTTTTCATGGCAATGAATACTAACGGAGGACTTGCCAATTTCTCGCGAAAGGCGATACCCGTGGAAAAAATATTTTTGCCTCTGTTGGGACTCGAACCACGAACGTCTGGATTAACAGGTACCATACTTGAATGCGCCACCTAAAACGAGGTGTTCGCCTTCCACGATTTTCCTGCAATGTGTTTCCAAAAACACGTCAAGCCGTCAAGAGCTTTTGGGTTCATCCGCATCGTAGCCTCGCGATGCGTACTCTTCTAACTATGCTCATGTCGCGGTACAACTCATACAGCTCGTTGTTGTATCTTCTTCTCCACGCATTGTCTTTATACGGGACCTAAGGTCATTTGGAGTATTTTTCTTTCGACTGGTTTGATTATGGTCTTATGAAGGGTTACCTTAACTTAAAGAAGCAACGGCTGGCAAGAGTTATTCTCCGCTTGATATCCGCACTGATGTTGTTTTTCGAGTCTATAGCGGAACCTTAAGTAGGCGAAGTCCAGATGTAGTACTTCGAAGTTATGTCCGTCCATTGTGACGTTTTGTCCAATGTTGTTTGTCAATGTTCGGTGCCCTTGTTTGATACCAACATACATATACTCCGTTTTACCCCCATTAACCATCAAACCCAGTTTTGCCGCTTCTGTTTCAATACTCGCTAAAGCACGGTTCTTTCTTCCCATTACGTCAATATCGTCTGCATAAGCGAGTAATTGTGCAGACTTTTGAAGGAATGTTCCTCTGATATTTATTTAATAACTGGCCTAAAGGAAAAAGAAACGAAAAATGTTTTTTAAGGATTGTTCCACAGGGTCTTTGAGAGAAAATCTAGGATAGGCGGGCCCTTTAACGTGAATGATGAAAGTGATTTTTTGCTAGGAAAATAGTGCTTTTCATTTCCAATCAGAATATGAAAATGTTTAACTAGGTTCAATTACAAAATAAATATCCATACCAAGGCCTTTAGAAACAACGGGCTGAGGGAACCACCCCTTAAATCGACGAACCTCCGTTTTCATGTATTCATGCAATGCATCCTTGAATTCAGTTCGTATACATGAATATGAATGAACATCAAAATAAGGTGGCTACAACAACCGCGAATATACCTACAACACTTTCCTGTATTCATTAAAAATAGAAAAAAACACTCACATAATCACTCAAAATATGTCAATCCTTAACTTTTGCAGCCTCTTCTTAAATTGAAATTAATATTAAAATGTTTCCTAATTAGATAAAAAACATTACACCCACCTACAATATACCTATAATAACATTATTATGATTGTAACGCAGGCACATCACGAACAAATTGATATTTATATCCTAACGAGGCAATTTGTCTTCATATTTCTGACACATGCTCCATAAGTGGGAATACTAAATGTTCAGAACTTTCCAAAACAAAGCCATCACAATTGCCTCTAATTCTACATATCATAAGTGGGCATGCTAAACGGTCAGAGCTGTCTAAAACAAAAACTTCCCAATTGCCCCTAAGTCTACGAAAACCTAGATTCTCGCAATTACCAATTTAAAGAAATCAAGACCAGTGAACTAAAAAGAAAAAAGGTGCCCGATCGGCACCCCACCCTCTAAGCACTGGCGAAATTTTGTTTATTTGACAACATTGGGCACACCGAGTTAAAGTTCTCAGATTGGTGATAAAGACTTTTGTATTTTGGAAGTGTTTTTTATTTTTTTTATTTTAAGAAGTGATTAGTGCCCCCAGCTTTCGTCGTGGGAAGAGAAATTTATGTAAACATGCCCTCTTAAAAGTTTACCTTTTCAATTATCTGAATTTTTCCCTTGTTCAGAGCGAGTATCACAGAGTAGACGACGAATTTACAAAAAAAAAATGAATCAGCAAATAATAGGTGATTGTTGATGGTCACGCAGTTATACGTTATGACTTCCAAACATTTCAACGAAAGAAAACAAATTTACTTTTATATGAGCCCCTGAGATTACAATCTTCTGCGAAAATTTAATACGAAAAGCCAGTGAAATGGGAATTTCTTTGAAAAGGTGAAGCAAGTATACCATGAGCTGAGCATGTACTACACCAACTATAATTTCTAATTCATGTACTTAAACTAGGTCTTTCGGGTTCGTTTACTTTGGTTACTAGAAAGCATAAATCAGAAAAGAAAGCTTTATTTTTCTCAGCTTTATGTGGGTATCTCTATACCTAAGTGTACATGTGAAAGAATGAGATAACTCTTCGGAAGCCATTTGATTACATCGTCTGGGCATACTCCACATCAAGTTTAATTTGATTTAATGAAATACAATGAGTACCTTTTTAGGTTATTTGATTTTCTAGGACAAGAATAGGTATGACGTATGAGTAATGAAATGTTTCTGTTTCTCTTTTCCTTTATTTTCTTGTGTATTGAACGTCAGGACTTATTGTCCATTTAGTTTGAAAAAAATCCATTGTATGGCTTTTCTATTAAACTGCGCTGTAATGTGCATTTTGAAGGACTGATATTCAATGAATTGAAACAACTTCAGACAAGTTTCAATGAAGATTGAATATAGTCGGTTATGAGTATCTATCTGTCAAACGTGACCCACAGTGGAGAGTAGTTCTACTCTGGGACTAACAGACGCTTTAACGATATTACGATTAAAAGTCTATATAGCGTCTAAAGATCATTTCGCGTTGCTCTATGAGAACACATGACCCACATAACCGAAATCTTTCAAATCTTATTCAGCAACTTTGAACCATGAAACGAAATCTTGGAACAAGTCAAGGAATCGCCAGATTGGCGCTAAGAGCGACATCAATGTCTTGTTTGCACCAACCGCGAGCTTGGAAGTAATCCTCGATCTTACACCCCTTCTTTGCACCGATGACTAACGGAACATGAGGATACCACTCACTTTATTTCTAGACAGTTGCATCTTCAACGAACTAGGAGAATTTATCAGACACTCCAATAAACAGCCTGTTGAAATTTATTAAGACCACAAAATGATTAAAAATTTAAAGGAAATAAGATCAACCATCAGCCAATGAGTACATACTGACATACTTAGGCCGCAAGGGTGGATTGTGATACCACAGAGATCAGCAAGTTAATCACCTACTGATCTCAGAAACCCGATGTAAGATTAACGAGTTGATCACTTATTAATCTTCCCTTACGGGACTAGCCGGTTAACCACCTTCACCTGCTAGTCGAACCACGCGGAACTTTTAATGTAAATCTAGGGTCTATGAAAGCTAAGTCGCTAGTGTCATCGAAGAAGAATTCACCGAGATGAGTATTCCTCCTATGAAGCAGTGCAGGGCATGAGCAAAGAAGGTGTTGAACGGTTTCTTCCTCCTCCTCTTCCATGCAGCCTCTGCAGAAATCATTGGAAAGCACACCAAGTCTTTTGGCGTGTCTCCCTATGAGACAGTGTCCCGTAAGAATACCTAAGGTAGAACCTAGATACAGGCGGCTCAGGGCTAACAAACTCTTCGAGCGTTTTGAGTCTACACACGGCCAAACTCTTTTGGTAGCAAGGCAAATGTTACTCTCAGTCCATCTAGTGTTTGTTATCCTTGAAGCGTCTTGTCCAAGTAGGAGTTTACATGTAGCGATAGGTGCACCTATGTTGTTCCATTCTGAGCGTAGGGAAGTGGTCGTGCCCTTTTTGGCTAGTTCGTCTGCCATACAGTTGCCTGGTATGTCCCTGTGCCCTGGCACCCATGAGAGGTGAATGTTGAACTGATTTGACATCTCCCTCAGAGACATCTGACAATTTTGGACCGTGATGGATTTTGTAGAGACAGAGGCAAGATATTTCAGGGCTTTCCGAGAAGATTCGAATATCCGTGGAGGATATGACGTTTTCTTTGAGCCAAGACAGCACCTCCTTAATCGCCAGAATTTCCGCTTGGAACACACTACAATGATCGGGTAGGCGGAAGTAAAGACTGAGATTCAGTTTTTCTAAGTAGATTCCACTTCTCACACCTTCGCTGGTTTTTGAACCATCGGTGTATAAGTGTATTGCTTCGTTTTCCAAAAGAGTGCCAATTTCCCAAGCTTCTCTTGAAGGTATGGTTACTTGGAAATTGTTGTCAAACACCAACTTGGGGGTGATGTAGTCGGATCGATTCGGTAAGAATCTAAAGTTATCTAGAATGGTAGTGTGGCCGATTATTTGATTATTGATTATTGGTCCACTGTGATGTAGCTCTGAGTAGAGTAGCTGAGCTAGCTGCGACTTGTTTGCTGAAAATATCTAGGGGTGTGAGATCTAGTAGTACATTGAGGGCGTCCGATGGGGTTGTCCTCACTGCGCCACTAATACGCAGACTAGCCGTTCTTTGAGCTTTGGCCAGCTTGCTGTAGTTGATCATCTTGTCTATTGCGGTCCACCAGACTATCACCCCGTATGTGAGTATCGGTCTAATTACCGAGGTAATCAGCCAATGGGTGATTTGGGGGGAAAAACCCCATTTCCCACCAATCGCTTTTTTACATGAGAAGAGTGCCCCGTTGGCTTTATTTACTCTTTCCTCAATATTGGTTTTCCAGGTCAGTTTTTTGTCAAAAATGAGACCTAGATATTTAGCCGGATTTGACAGTGTGAGAGTTACCCCTTTAATAGTTGGGGGTCCGAAGTTCATATCAACACCTATAGTTCTTAAGAACTACATATCCGATTTTACTGATATTTGAATTTCAAGCACATTGGTGCATTCTTCTTGAACCCGGTGACAGTTTAAGGGGCACTTTTTCGGAAATTGATTTGATTGATTTACTTTTTGAGCTAGACTGTAAAAGCCAATGAATATTTTCATTTATACTTTTCTTGTAGTATGTATGTAATTTTATCTCCCCTTAAAGCAAATTTTTAGTTACTTCCTCTCCTTTCAAGTCCTTATTATATTTCCCCCCCTCTTCTATTCTAGCATCTGGATATGTCTGGAGCATTTCTTCTTTATGCTATCCCACGTTTATGATTGAAACAAAGTAATAGCCAGTTTAAAAAAACTCGGATCGGAAGGAAGGAAGTAACAATTTAAGGCTCAAACACTCACAAAACATAAAACCGTTCACGGTGTTTCCCACCTTTGTCTTCCTGTTTAAATTAATCTAATTGTAAACACGTTTCAGTATAAATTATTTCCTATCACTAGCCGCAAATCTGTGTCTTGTCTCCTGCTATACAATCAACCAAGGTGATGGGTAAGCGATACCCCGTTCGCTATCGATTCAAGCGGGAAATATCGATATCTAAATCAACTAAGCCATGAGAGTAGATAGAATTAAGTGAGCGATCGATTGATTTATAGCGTTTGGAATTGCAAATTATATTCCGCACCACATATCGTTGAAGCAACGCATATTCACTACTACGCCAAACGCGATGGCGCATGAACAATTTCATTAGAAGGTAATTGCTCCTTTTAAAATGCAATTCCATTTGGCGTACGGCGAATATGTGGAGACGTCAGCGTGGTCTTTGTCAAGAAGAGACACATGCAAAGTGATGTGTTATGCGGATGTGAACAGAGGCACAACAAATGGAAATTCTGACGTTTTCTGTCAGGTTGCCACTGACAGTGAAAGATTAAAACAAAAATGCATTTCCCCAGTAAGCCGTGGTAACCATAGTAGCCCGCAGATTTTTCTACGGATTGCGGTTGCCTTTGCCTTCGTCTCTCTTTGGTTTAGGTTTAAAAATAAATTAATTATTTGTCTTGTCTGTATCTTGGGTTTTTCTTTTTTGGTAAAACAAATAAATTAAATGATTGCGTGTCTTGTAGAATAAGGTAAAAGTGTTGTGTTACGTATTGGTATGCGATAACTGACCTATCTTGTGCATCTTTCAGAAGGGAATGTATTTAATTGCTTGGTAATTACCAAGCAAAAGGTTTGTAATGGGTTGATGTGATGGAAATGAATAGTTCTTTGATTACCCTTTATTTCTGTTGTTGTTGTTTTGCTGTCGTGTAAATTTATCTGTTGATATTGTTAAATGAAGGTGGCGGTTGTATAATAATTCACTTTTATTAATCTTAGCACGTGGAAAGAAGAAACGGAATGGGAAATTATTTCTTTTTTTTTTCGTTGTTCCAAGTCTGTAATGGGTTATGAATTATGCCTGGCAATATATCAATGAAACAATGACAGTAAATATTTTGTTGAAAACTTTCGCGTGATCGAGCGAAGGCCATTAGTCTTTGTCTTTGTAGGTACCTACATTCTTTATTAATTCCATGGGCCTCAAAACTCAAATGAAAGTTAAAATCGTTGGTAAAAATTGTTTACGCGTGTTGAGGAAATTAACACTGCTTTCTTATATACTCGAGAGTAGAGGTATCTCTCAACTTAATCAAGGGAGTTGTGGAGTTTTCTTTAATTGATACATTTATCAAAATATCGTGGAAGAAGGTCAATTAATATAAAAAAGATTATTGTTTGGATTTTGGATTGTATGGTCGATGCCAGTAGGAAGGAACCGTTTAAAAAAGCATCAATAGATAATTAAAAATCCATGTTTGAAAGTGACCAACGGATCTTTATGATTCCGGCGCTGTTTGCCTGGCTTATAATTTTTCAAAATTTTGAATAGAATGGACTATTAAAGATTTTGCTTCTATTTAGGAATTCCTGATCGAATCAGGGGTCGAATTATCGAGTGAGTTAGTACTGCTGTTGATTTGTTGACTTCAATTCGTTCAAATACTGATGAAAGAATGTCAAATTGTGGTAGGTACTAAAGTGCCCGACAACGCGAGAATTAATGCCAAAAACACATAATTCAGTCACGTATTACTCGATCACGTATGCGGCCCCAGTTTTTTGCTTGGAAAGCTTGAAATGATCAAAGTGGGCGCCATTTTCTAAAAACAGTATTAAAGTTTTTAGACGTGTTGTTTTCAATCTTTTTTCAAATTTTCTCTTTTTGACAGCTGTAACTAGTTTTATGAGCACTTTGGTTTGCTATTTCACTGCAGAAGAATGGAAACCGCACTACTTATGGTCACTGTGCACGCGTTCGGTAAATTGTCTTGAAACAAAATCGCTGTAGACGCCGATTTTTACATAGTTTCGAGTTTTAAACCTGCGAATAACCTCCAAGATCGGGCGATTTCACACCGCTGGACTATTTTTTGTGGGGTTGAGCGAAGTCGCTTATCTACGCAGATATGCCCGAGAAGATTGATGACGTGGAATAAAATATTCGTCAAATTTTTGCTGATATACGGCCCCAATGCTGCAAAAAAAAAATATAGAAGTGTACTTCTCGCCTGGATTATTTTATTCAACTGCGGCTGCCACTTCAACAAGATTATTTTTAAAGCATATTGGCAGGCCTTTATCTTAATAATAATTCAGACGTCTAAGAAAACACCCTTTGCTAATACATTATCGATAATTTAAATAGGGAGACCACTTTAAAATTTTCATTATACATATTTCGAAGAAGTGATATCGAAAAAATGTGATGACCAAAGGAGAACTGAAAATATTGAATAGTGCAGTGTTATCGGATTTAAAGCGCGAGAAAACATGCGGTTGGGTGACGAGTCAGGTATAGCTCAGGCCGTTAGAGGAGAAGCATCTCCTTCCAATTTATCTAGAGATGATTTGTTAGAGAGATGTTTGGGGTGGACGTACACAAAATGCTAACGATTCTTTCAACTCAACGATATGGTGAAGCACTTGAATTGTGGGCTAAAAATTGTTGAAATTTCGGCCTACATTGCTGCTGGGGTGTTCAACGATGGCTTTTCTTCGATCCTGGGGATTATGAATGCATTGGACATAATCGTTGGCACCAACTGCAGACTTTTCGTTAAAACCACCGATGAGACGCGAATTTCTCGAGAGGATCGGAGGAGTCAATCTACGACAAAAGAAGCTCGTACAGCCCGAAAAAGCATCTATAGTGGAAGAAAATGAGTTTTTCGAGGAAGCCGAAAGTCTATTGTACGCGCCATGGTATTGCCGATTAATTCGTACGTTACTACATTTAATAATTTTTCTTGTGGTGAAACTTTAAACGCAATTATCTCAAAACTAATTTCTTTAAAAACTGATCATGTTTTAGCTCAAAAAGTTAGCGACCGGTTTAGAAGAAATTTTAGGAGGTGACTCTTAGTAATATTATCGAAAGGATACCATATACCTAAAGTTTGAAAGGTAGTGTGTAAATAAATAATTTTTCGGGGTCAAATACGTCGAGAAATTCCCGAAAACTCCATTTTTTTTTAGTAAAAAGGCTCCCAAATTTATATGTCATTCTTTTATAGGTATGTATTTCTTTATATATCCTTCGCCTTAATATGTCAGCAAAAAGATTATCATTTGATAAATCATTTTCAGATCAACCGAAAAAGAGTGGCAACTGCAGCAGTTTTCGATGTCGCCGGAAACACGCATCCGGAGAACTTCAATAACGCCGCAATTTTGTTGGTCATCCCATAGATAAAAATTTTTGTGAATACTGGACAGCTCCAATTAATATTTCTTCTAATTTTGAAAGTGATTGGGTTATTTTATTGTCTCTAAGAAACCCCAAAAAACATGTTTTCTACGCTCCTAAAGTGGTTTCCTATGCCTTAAGTTTTGATATACGAATTCGACTTTTTGTAACAAATCAATGTTAGTATTTCTTAAACACGACTTTTTGCAAATCGATTGAATATAAATTGATTTTCTTTTATCGATATCATAACAAAAGAAAAACAATCTCATTTACAGCTTGTTTTGTATTGAATTGAAAGTAGAAATTGATTTTTCCAATAAACACAAAGGACAAAGCGATAAGGAAAGGTGAATCACACTGATCTTTGAACGAGTATTACAATTAAAAGCTTCTATAGCTGCTTCCTACTAAAATTAAAAAACACATGATTACGACAGTCCTGACTATTCCAACGTAAATATCAAGAGATTATAAATAATCAACTTGTACAAAGAAAATAACATCAGTAGTTTATTTGCTATCGTCACATTTCAGTCCTAACATGACAATGAAAACCACAAATAGCCACATGAAAATTAAAAAACAAAAAAAAAACAGAAATTGCCCTTGGCACACATCTTCATAATGAATGCATTGCATTTTATCTCCCAGTGGTTTTCCGAAGAATTATTCACTCAGCAATAGCAAATTTAAATGAAAGACACAATCCATTCTGTCATCTTAGAAACAAAAAAAAAAAAATTAAAAAGAAATTGTTGCCTGAAGTTAATCTCACTCGGCTTGAACTTTGACAATTGAAGTCATTTCGGGGAATGTTACAGTTCTCATAATCGTGATAGACTTTTACAGATATTATTTTCAAGTCATGAACACTCTTTTGAAAAGAAAAGTAAAAATATAAGAATATAATAACAGTGACCGCTTTTACATTCAACTGTCCACAACTCTGCCAATAATAGTAAATCGATACCTCCATCCATCATTGTCGCCATTGTTATCAAAATGAAAATAGTTTATTTTTTGGGAAGAATTAGCATGTCAAAAAATGGCTGACTTTCTCTCTGCATGTGAAGAAGAGAAGTTTTGTTTCTTTGAGAAACATCAAGTATATCTTCTCCCATAGTCTAACAATCATCATTATCCAGACGTCACTGTTCCAAATGTGCCAAGAAGTGCCATCTGTGTACTCATTTGTTTTGGCGGAACAAAATGTGTGTATAATTTCTAAATATATGTCTCCAAGCACTGATTTCATCAGAACAACGAGACTAAGCTTTTCTTTTTAGTTTTTCATGGACCAGAGAACATAACATCAGCGGTGGAAATGTAAAGGTTTGATGTGTCAGGTGCAGGTAGCCCTTGCCTAATGAGTCCACAAAAAGAAATATAGTAATGGATTGTTACCACATAATTTAATGAGTTGAGCACACTACAGGTTCTTCTTCTAGTTACATACTCGAGAACTCTTCCTATAGGTTTTGAGTGTAGCCCGTTCACAAAAGTGGATGTGATGATGATGAACTGATGGCCATTTGGGGCTAAGTTCGTGATGCTGTAGTTAGCATTTGATTATTACCTAAGGTAATTTGTAAACTAACCGAGCATGTGGTCAGTTGGTGGTTTGCTTGCTGACCGAGTTACCATGAGCCGAATGAACAGAAAAACACCATGTTCATGAGACTGCCTCACTTCATATACAGAAGCTGAGTCAAATGATAAGAAATGATTTTTATTTTTAAATTCAAAACAGATTTGAATCATTTGTGTGAGTGTTCTTATGTTTTGTGAAGTATTTGGAGAGATAAGGAACTGTTGTGTTGGAATTTTTCAAGTGTATGTCCACACATTGTTTGAGATTTGATAACGAGTGCCTACTTAAAAAGCAATTACCCTTTGGACGCATGAACTTATGTTCAAACATTCCGTCGTCCCGTCAGACAAATAAAATATTGGTCTTCTTTTGATGGTCACACACCCGATTAGAGAAGGTCGATGAAATTTGAAAAGCTCTGAGATGTAAGAGATAGAAATCTTGAATACCTACATTCGGCGGGGAGAAAACTTCCTGCAAAACAGTAGCCTGATAATTCTGCGATTGGAAGACACCTGGAGGCACTTTCCACTGTGGACATGTCGATCCCTCTATTGCTTACACAGAAACACCGTTATGGCTTTAATTATATAAAATTTTTTGATGGATTTAAAGAGAGGAGAAGGATTTGAAAAGAGCGTATGTAATCATTGCATTAAAGAAAAAGGTTTATAAGACAGTTTGAGCTTTCAAACTGCGAGTGTCAGAACTTTAAATTCAACAGATCAGAGGTTCTTAAATGAACGAGTCTAACAACTTGCTTCGGCGGATTAATGCTGCTTATACACTCGAACATGATTTCAGCAAAGTTGATTCGTTGGCGCTCCTAAGCTGACACCAATCTACTCGAACATTGTTATTTCACAATTAATATGGTATCTTTTAAGGGTTAACGTGGGCTACCCGTGGCGTGATGGTTAGCATGCCTGCCTGTTGACCCAGAGGTTAACATCCAAGCAGGGGCGAAAATGCTTTTCCACGCGTATCGCCTTTCGCGAAGAATAGGCAAGTCTTCCGTTAGTAAATTCATTGCAATGAAAAGCGTTTTCTCGACTATTGTTGGTCCTCTTCATTCGATTACAAGGCAATGGTTGTGAGAAATGCGCTAGGCCCTTTCACTATTTTTTCATTGTCTGATTAAATTTTGTCTCTAAAATATTTTTTTTTAAAGAAAATTTTAGAAGCTGCTTATTAAATGTGTATCTTTAAGACTGTTGAAAGTTTGAATAAAATATTTAATTTCTTATAGGTACATTTAAGAAAATTTTTTTAAAGCAGGCCGTTTCTCCCTTGTAAGTAACCCCATAAGTCACTCGCACGCCTCACTATAATAAAAAAAAAAGTGCCATTTTTCAATAATCATCTCAAGGCTTCAAACGTCGTTGTAAACTACAATCAAAAATGTAAAACCAGCACATAAATGCAGTAACTCTGTAAGTCAGCCTATATTATTTTTCATTCACAAATCTATCAACAAATACCTACTTCAAACTATAAACCCCTTTGCTTATTTCTAAGGAAATAACAACGGATTCACATCGTGCCATTACTTTTTTAAGTTAAGGCATTTTGCTCAGTTGAAAAAGACGGTTTTAGAAAAGAAAACCTAACATCTGTTATATTTTTTGATTTAAGGAAATAAACGTTATGGTTTTTTACAATTAGCGTGCACGTCAAGGGGCTATGCAAAACCCTAATATAATGTTATAAAACACAGTATGTATACGATCACTTGGGAAAAGAGGAGAGGATTTAAAAGGAGGCACTTATGCACATTACTCTTGAATTTTTGTGAGTCGTAATGTGGGGAAAAAGCAGAGTTTGGTATAGCATTCCACATTCGGGTAGTGCAACTCAAATATGAATATCTATAATTTATTGTACGGCCGAAGTTGGGTTCGCCGAAAAACTGATGAGCATTTCTAGCGAGGTGGGTTTTACGGCTAAATTGTTTCAAGGAAAGAATGCAACTGGCTGTTTCACTAGAGCACTGTTAGTAGAAAAAGCCAAAAAAAGAAACTCAGACAGGTAACGTTTCGACAATGTTCAAGGAAATCACTCGATTCTGCGATTGAACTATCACCTATCAATCGCAACGCTCTGTTTTGTACCCATTCTAAAATGTGCAAAGATGTTTGAAAAGCCGAGCACCTGACCAGATATGAGAATCGTTCTCAAGTTTTGGGCGGATGGAGGCTTTATAAATTGTAGCCAGATCAGAAGGTGTGAAGTTTTCTCTGCATGGTCTTATAAGAAACCTAAGCATTTAGCAGCATTTTTTTGCAACTTCAGATATGTGGTCTAGGGTGGTCCTTATTTTACTTTTTTGCGAAAATTGAGTGCGACGCCCCCTAAATCGATTCTAAAAAATTTACAAAAAATCATTAATTTTTTCATATTTTTATCTCTAACCCTTTCTGGCCCTATTTTGATACTGGTTGTTACTAGAGCAGGGGCGATATTCTGTGTCCAGTGTTGGGTAAATGGCGGATGATTGATCATTCATACGTACGTATATAATAGGTATGATAGTATTATGCGTATGATACCGTATGAAAGTATTAAAACAAAGAGGGCGCCACTGTCTTTTAAGAGGCTATAAACTGTTATTTTTTTCCTTTAAAAGCTAAAACTTCTTAATGAAATAGAGTTAGGAAGGGATAGGAATAAAAATTTGAAAAAAAATACGAAATTTTTTTTCCTGATTTAGAACCAATCTGGGGGGCGTCCCCATTTTGTTTTCCTAAGGGCCACCCTAATGTGGTCATTCCAACGAAAATCATCATTTACACACACACACCAAGTTCCGACAGCTTTTCGGTTTCTTCGATGAAGGTACCCTTCTTAATGGCAATGATGGGGGAATGTAAAGTGGTAGTTCTTGAAAGCAAAAGCTCATAGCGATTTGAAAAAGAATTTGTATTTGAATCATTGTTTCATTGCATTTAGTTGTAAGCCACCATTCCTGACTCAAAACCAGCTTGTTGATAAGTGCAGTATAAGTTATTCCCCTACACGAAATTCCCACAGACTATTAATAGAAATTGGCGAACTATAACTAGGCCCTCGAGGTCTTATCTTAGCTGGCAACACATTATTATGAATCACAAAATCAGTTGTGAAAATAAGAAAAAAAAACAGAAACTATTTTCATTGCAATCAGAAAGAGTAAAACTTTTTTTGCAAGTATCCATTATTAGTAAATGTAAGAACTACAACGTCTACACTCACCCCCTGCAGTAAAGACTGATATCAAAATATAAATAACGGTAAATGAGTTTTCTTTCATCGCTAATTACCACGCTGTAAGTGAGACTAATTTTTTGTTCCTTATACATAAGCTGTCAGAGCTGCTCACGCCTAATCAATCATTGTCAGACAACAACAAAAACACATGTTGCCCGGCTCAAGTGCTTTTGTAAACAACAATAAGCCTATGAACAAACAAAACAAGACCGAAAGAGTAAATTTCCCACCGTCTCGTCGACTATTACAGCCGTGGTTTTTTTGTATTGTTCCTTGCACTAACAACCTTTGCCCCCAAGAAGGTGGATTAAATCTGAAAAAAAAACAAGTGCCAAAACAATAACGGTGAGTAATGGTAACAGATGTACATTTGTAAGTGTATGAGATATACATACAGATATACGTTGTGAGCATAGGCAAACAAACACAGGCGGCACTCATATCTAATGCACATCGCGCACATTACATTTCAGGTATAATTGATTAATTAAATCACTGCGATAACAAAACGTGACTAGGTATGGTTTTAGAGCCTTATGAGCATAGAATGAAGAGCACTCGCTTTCTACGTGCGTTTGGTGAATGACAAGGGAATGCAACAGAACTTAAATAATGTTGGTTGGTGTGAATCGTGCTGATGTTCTCCCAAAACGAACTGAAGAAAAGGCGAAAGGCATTTAAGATTAAGGGTACCAAAATTGATCAAGTTCGCATTTAAGCTAGTTTTACTCCCGTTTGCAAACGTATAAGAAAAATAAAGCGGAGGCTAAGACAAACTTTAGCTTTTTTCAGGAACAACTAAAATTTATTATCTTATCTCATTCTACTTAAGGCCTTTTTAGACGCTCATTTCAGTTTTAGTTTCAGTTGAGGTTTAATCTTTCAGTTATGCCGCTTTGAAATGAACTGAACTGAAAACTGAACTAACAACGGATGAAATTCCCATCAGTTCAATTGTTCAGATCCCAGCTCAAACAAAGCTCAACTGAACATCGAACTGACGTCTATTTACACACTGAACTGAAAACTGAACTGAGAACTGAAAGGTCTTTTTTATATAATTCAACTTGATGCTCAGTTTGTCATTTTATCGTGGAAGAATTGAAGCCGCATGACCACCCTATACAATGGTAACATTCGGTAAATTTAAAATATAATTACAATAACAAAGAATTTGTTATTGTTAAAAGTTTTTTGAGTTGAATTGGAAGTCAAAAGACATGAAAGGAAAGCGAAACGCCAGCAATTTTTAATAGTTGTGGTCATGGATCTTTGATCCTTTCATGTCTTTTGAATTCGGTAAATTGTCTCGATCTCGTTCGCTGCTGATGCCGATTTTACATAATTTCGAGTTTTAAACCTGTGAGTCACCTCCTGACTGCCGCCTGATTTAAAACCGCTAGACTACTTTTTGTGGAGTTATGTGAAGTCGCTTGTCTATGCAGATAAGCCCGAGACGATTGACGACTTGGAAGAGAATAGTCTTAATCGTTATTGCCGATATACGGCTCCAAATGCTGCAAAGAGTGGTACAATATCAGGCCACTTGGCTGAAATTTATTCAAGCCAGCCGAAGAGCTACTAGCCCAAAATCATTTTTAAAACTTAATGACAAGTTCTTATCTTTAAAATAAAGCTGAATAATCCATGAGCATTCTAATTATTCTTGAAAACCACAAGTCTAAAAAACACCCTTTATCTCGGTATCTTTTTGTGATTCTTTCTCAATTAAATCATCTAAAAAAACTTAAGCACAAATGACTGACACTCTCCCAACTCAAGTTTTCTTTACTTTGGGTATGAAATTGTGAGGAAATAATGCTGAGCCAACAAACTGTAAAACCTCTTTCTTATTTTGATAAGCGTGTTTCCATGAAATGTGCGGATGGAAACAAAATTGTTCAAATAAATCTTCCTCAAAAATTTGTCTCTTGCCTTAGGGTGTTGTTAAATACCAATTTTTTAGGGCAAGAAAACACGATAACACTAAGATAAAAAAAAAAAAATGAAAAGTATTTCACTGTCGGAACTTTACTCCCTTGTAGCTGTTGTTATAGATATGTGATAGCATCAAGTGGTGTTTCGCAATCACTTGGAATTTGTGTAAGAAAAGTTGAAAGCCAAATTATAAGACCTCTTTGCAACATACTCTATAAAACTTTGTTGTTTTGTTATGATACCATGTTCAGTAAACCAAACGCAGCCCAAATTCTTTAATGACTTTATGTGCAGGGGTTTTGTGATGTCAATGTTAAAAATATTTCAAACAATTTTGACTAAAACATGAGATGGTTCTGATAACGCGGCTGGTTTTTTTGTCCGTTACAGTTAAAAAAATTACGTTTTATTAAATTCTACAATATTCTAAAGTATGTCCTTAATTTATTTTTTTGGAATAACAGCCTTGAGAAGTCACACACTCGAAGTCAGTTGGTCTTAGCTCTCTGACCGTTTGAACACGGAAGTTGAGTTTTTAAAATCGAGAATAACTCAACCAATCTTGATGAAATTTAACATAGATCTTCGTTATACAATTCACAAGGACTTGAACTTTTAACAGAAAAAAATAAAGAGATGTTTTGACTGAAATTTGAGGAATAAAACATTTCATACTTAAAAAATTTTTAGACAATAGTAAGTGATTTCCCCTTGCAACCCTTGAAGAGCTACATCCGATTTACTTAAGCTTCAATCTGGGCTTTGCTGAATCTATTAGCTATACCGTTTGTAAAATATAAATTTGTGTGGTGCCCTTGGCGTAATAAATGGGATGTCTGTCTGATTTGTGGAAGTTTGAAGTTGGCATTTCAGAAATATCAAAATGGCCACATCAACTGAACGGCGGAGCGGGAAAATAAGAACAACGGCAGAACGTAGCCGCTCAGCTTTGAATTTTGTTCTAATTGTGCCGTTTCTCCGCTCATTGCGTAATCGTGCTCTTAGTTTTTCGTTGCCGGTACAAAATTGAAAGTCCTCTTAAAATGCGATAGGCACCGAGGTTTCCATAGCTTTGTTGCTCCAAAACAATGCTTTTTTGTATGAAAAAATGGTTGATGGAGTTTCAAAAATCCTTATATTTTACGTACCCCACGGTGGATCAACAGTGCGAAGTAGATAATTGGGAGGGGTTCGATCCTTTCGAGATCCCTTTGTACTTGACGCCAAAGAGGAAGAGAAAGAATGCTATGCATAATTGTTCTCACAAGATAAGTTCAAGGCCTTTGTCACTTTTCATTTCAGTTGAGCCTTCAGTTAAACTGATGTCTAGACGGTTAAAAATGAACTGATAACTGAACTGAAAACTGAACTGACAACTGATGAAATTCAGATCAGTTTTATGTACAGTTCTCAGTTTTCTTTCTAATTTGGATTTTTCTAAAATAGAAAAAAACTCATCTGAAGGTCTATTTACACACTGAACTGAAAACTGAACTGAGAACTGACCACCCAAAAAAAGGTCATTTCAAAGCTGAATCTTCGTGTACATTTCGAGGCCATACAAAAGTCACTAAAACCCTTCTATACTTTCAAACAAACATTTCTATTAAAAACTAGAGCAACAAAAACTACTTGTCGCAATGGGTATTAAGTCATTTCAAATTAACATTTCTAATTTTCTTATCTCAAATACCTACGCATCTCTAACATCAGATGCGAATTCAATTCAAACTCCCTGGCGAACCGCATACTTTCAATGAGTTCTTTGCCCTTTTCCAAATGCTACCATTTTATTTTTACTTTTCACATCATTAATTCAAATACAAACATTCAGAAAAGAAAAACAATCAATCAAAGCGAACAGCATCGTTTCTCCGTTCAGAGTTATGTATGTCTCCATGTAGAGTGAAATTGACTACCGTTGTTTTCTTTCGATCATCATCGAAGTTCATAACCTCAATTTAACATAATCAAATCTTCAATTCAGCCTTTTGTCCAACGTTTACTCATAAAACAAATTCGCACTTTATTCGCAGATTTGTCTATCTAAAGAATGCCCCTTTCCTTGGAAACTGTCATCTGTCAGTATCTTACAATCCATGTGATGCCGTTGAAGTTAAAGTAAATAGAGAGGAAAAGATTGGCATTGGGAATTGGGATTTAGATTTTGCTAACAAGCCGGACGCCACCAGCACTGGCACACAGGCAAACAGCGCAGAACATTCGCAGGCTTTACATTAACTTGTGAAAGCAAATTGCATTTTAAATCAACTTGTCGTCTGCATTCGATAAATTAAATCCAACAATTAAAATCTAGGTCACTGGCCAGACTTTGCGTAGCGCCAGGTCTAGTTACACATGAATGCACCTCAAGTGCAAGCCAATTAAAATAAAAAGCCAACAACATCATCACTAAAGAAATTAAAGCAACTCGATGGAAGCAAAAGGTGGTAGCTTCGTTTAGACTTCATGCTGAAGAACACTCTTGACCCGCGCTTAGGGCTATCGATTTTCAATATCTATAGCCGCCCATCACTTTCTCTCTTCAGTTCTTCGGCCAAAATAATTTGCTGCCAAGTCGTTTATCAGATTACACAATACAAACGCTAAGCGCCTCCAGGTGGTGTTAAACCACAAAGATTAATGGTTCTTCCGTTCGGCATATAGAATCAAATCGCGACTGAGATTTTTAATTTTTATTTCCCATTAAAAAGAAATCAAAAAAGTCATTCCTCAATGGAGGAGGCGAAAAAAACGAAATCTGAAAGACTTGTCAACATAAACCTGTGACACTGGTTAGAAGATGCGGAGACCGGCCCGGCCCGGCCAACGTCAGACTGATGGATGCGAGAAAAAGAAATGCAGTTTACTGGACGATTTCTGGGTCAAATTGAGAAGCTTGTGAGGCAAAGACGATAATGATCCGTCGATGAAGTCGAAACACGAGTAAAAGTGAATGTTTTTGTCACACTAATGGTTTTTTTTTCTGCCAGGTTTTTGCTAATTTGTAGAAATTTTTTGTCGTACGATTATCATGTGCGTTTATTATTCTATTTTTGTATAGGAACTTTCAGTTTCTATATGCAAATGAATTTTATTCAAATAGAAATATGATCAAATGAGAGAATGAAGGTAGTTTCTAAATTAATTTCTCTAGGGTGTTATATAAAATGTTTAAATTTACATTTCAATAGAAATTTTAGACAAAAACCTTTGCTTTTGAGGTGGGTGGTGGTTTGAGTTGTGAAAACATCTGAGAAATTGAGTAAGGCGGAATAAATGGTCCAATAAATTAGCTATTCAAAGAATCGTGAACGAACAATGGAAGCATAAAACTGAAAGTGAAACCAACATCACCCTATTATGGAGACATATACTGAGGCAATATCAAATTTTTGGGGAAGAGAAGAATGGGAAGTATTTTTTATAGGACTTCCAATACACTTTTCAACTTGAACAAAATAAGTGAGTCAAAACAAAATATTGTAAATTGAATCATTACTGTTACCAATAACTACCCTCCCACTTGAAGTACTTATACGAAGAGCAATAGATCATTAATCATTTAGAAGCAGATCCGTAGGGGTTTAATTACTTGGCGCACAAAGCCCCTATTTCAGCACACAGCCTATTTTTGTCGCATTAACCAATAACCACACACTTACGATAATTAAAACCTCGATATTTTCAAAGGAATGGAAAAAAGATATAATGAAATAAACAGTTTCAAGTTTGGGAGGCTGCAAGGAAATCTGCACAAATATTTAATAACATATATTTTAAAGTATGTAGGTAGTTTGAGTGGTTGCTGTTTAGTATTTTGAAGGTTGGTGAGTTTGTGTTCTACGACAGCGTGGCGTTTGTCAAAACGATGATCTCAGAAAAAAATTTGACCTTGTGTTTGAGAACTTAAATCAAACGATGTGTGATCGATTCTGTAATAAGGCTGAATACTCGCTGTATAGATTTTACTAATTGAACCACCATCTAGGGGACAAAGCGTATTTCCTTATCTCTAAATCATATAACAAAATCAAAACAGCTTTTCACATCAGAGGGGAGATACTGGCCTCAAACACGGTGTGAGAAAGGGGGATGGGGTGTCGAAAACATAATAATGAGTGAAGACTCCAAAGGCTGTGCTGCGAAAGTATCAGAGTTTAGAGAGCGAATTAATTCAACTCGAAGGACCATAATTTGAATTAACCCATTACTACCTCTTTTAATCATCAACACCATTAAAGAGACTGTCAATTAGTTCAGACTTTCAAACAAAGCAGCACTAATTTCGAAATATGTTGTGTTGTGTTGAGCATTTAGACTCCCTTTGTTTTCTTCTGCGATGTATATTGTATACTAGTTTTTAGATACTGAAATCTGATGAAGTCAGAAAAAGAAAAAGAAGGATCCATTTTTGGATGTGAAGTGCGCACAATATCGGTGACGGTGAACATCTCAACACTGAATTATCTTTGTTGGATGACGTCCTGAAAGCGAATGACTATTCCAAAAAACAAAAAGGAGCATTGCAACACGGCTGAAAGAGCACATAAGTGCCGTAAGAAAAAATCAGAGGGAAACGTCTGCTATATGCGAGCATTTACTCGATCATCCAGAGGAACATCACTGGATCCATTTTGATCAAGATAAAGGCTTAGTTACTGAGCCTCATTTTATCCTTCGGTTAGTTCGTGAAGCGATTGGAATCAAAAGCCACCACAATTTCAACCGGAACGACAGTTTTAAGCTGTCTTGTACGTGTGACCCCTTAATTGGTGTCTCGGGGTCCAAACTAATACATCTTCACAAAAACAGCGATACAGTGAGTGCAGCTTGCTTCCAACCAGCAAGTTCCCAACAACAAAAAAGCTTAGAACCAGCAACGCACCGCAACAACTTGCGAAGCCAAATTTGCTGCTAACATATTACTGGCAGTTTCCCGGAGACCAAGCTCAATTATATTTAAAGCGAAACGTTCCGTGTGAGTACGAAACTCATTTCACTTTATATTTATTTTGCGGCTTATCCGAAAACCCAAACATAATGTCTAATGAAGTCAGCCTGATAACCTCAGTGAACTTCTGCAAAAAAAAATATATTGGTTTCTGTATAGAACATGTTCTCCACATTCACGAAGAAGTTGCTGAAATCCAACAGAATTTCGATATAACCAACCAAGGAAATTGCTAAAAAATGAATTTGCTGTTTGTAGTCCCTCGAAGCGAGTAAAATACACGGGTGGTCTTGAAAAATATTTTTGTAAGTCTATCTGCTTGTTTCTTTTTGGACGGGAAATTCACTTTCCGATATGTTAAGGTCTGGGGCATAAGATTTTCGATGGTTAAAGCCATTTTGTGGTCCATGCAGTTTTCATATAATTTTGGGCAATTCGCCCAAAGATATTCCTCAGTTTTTGAAAAGTTATTCATGATATGATTTTGTGGAAGTCGACGATTATTTTTGTTTGGGAAACGCAAGTTTAACCGTTCCACAAGACTTTAAAAACACATCGCAGTCCTCAAGCCGGTAAATTTATTCAATTGTACCATGTTCCACAAGAATCACTGGAGTGAAGCAGGTAAGTGGAAGAATTGTGATTCCTTCGATATAACGACAGCTTTAACGCACGTCGTCAAAAAGATGATCGTATTATGTACCACACAGAGCAACCGACTACTGTTTCTTTAAGGGATGCCAAAAATTCATGTTTTTTTTTTTTTTTTTTTGAAGAAAACAAAAATATTTAAAAAGCTATTACCTAAAACAAATCTTATTCTACTTCATGAGGAATTAAAGATACTTTAAGGCAAGCTTTGCAATCGTGTTGTACACTGTTTTACTTTCATTTGCTTACCAAAGCGCTGAACCCTTTGATGGTTTGTTTCTATTCACGTGAAGCGGATTCTAAGTCAAAACCTGCACAGAATAACCATTCAACGTAGGTATGAGTTTCACAAATTAAATCTTCTTGCCTTTAACCTCAATACTAAGAGAAATTCATTCTCAAAAAACAATAATGAGCCAAACTTTCAGAAGGTACTTACAACGAAATGACCCAAAATCATACAAACATGGCTTGAAAACCCTCATCACATTTCTTAATGGATTCTACTCATGCAATTGATTCTTTTATGCCTTTCATACATTTCTTTTAAACGCTTTGTTCCACTTTGTCCATCAAGCCCTCTCAAAAAAAGTGATAACACATAAATATATCTAGTATAAATAATTAGTACCCTCAGATACTGAGGAAATGACTAATTCTATTTTCAATCCACCATCAAAGCTCATTTCATTGATGAGAAATATTTTCCCTTTCCAAATGCACTTTGAAAGTCAATGAGCACACAAAATTCTTAATGAACTCCCAAGTCCCAACCAGACATCATCCAATTTCTATCTTTGAAAAATTCATGAATAGAGCCGTCATTTATGTATAAACATTCTCTACGGGAGGCTAAGGTGTTAAAAGCCTATGCACATAAAACTGAGAGAAAAGAAGAAGTAGAAAATACATCCAAGCATATCAACCGTTAGAAAGAATGGAACAAAAATGTACATCAGAACTAACGATTAATCACTCAAAAACCACTGAAAAATCGGTTTGAAACCTTTCAAAAAAAAAAAAGAATCTCAGAAGTAGATGATGCTGAGGTTAAAGTTCCGATGACAAATCGGTTTGTTTTCCTCAAATTCTTAATGGGAAAAGAGAGAGTGTCTCTTCTTGCACTTTAAAAAGTTGGGCCTTCACTCCCATCAAAGCCATTAAAATATTGACCGCTTTGGGGAATGCATTCCGATTCCGACAGCTTGAACACCGCTAAAGGCTGTCAGGTTGCCGCAACAAACGCCTCAATTTTCTCTCCCCAGGCGGCAACTAAATACAACGAAGATGCACGAAACACGAAATGTGAACAGAGTGATGCACACACTCTGAATGTAAAAATCAAAATATAAAACTTACTTTCATTTTTATTCGTCTAATTTGAATTAGAAAACAAAAACTGCTCACCGCAAGATAACAGGTTATTCTGGGCCTCCAAAGTCGGTAAAATAAAAATGATAACTTGCACCAAAGCCAAAAGGTTCACTCTGAACAGAGAGACAAGTTTGAATCAATTAGACCTTTTGCAATTGGTGGAGCCGCCGCCGTTGGGGTATTATTTCAAACATTCGTTAAGTAATCATACACAATTGAAAAATGACAATTTATGATTAGCATATAATATGCGATTCTTACCACATAATCGGACACTGACAGATGTCACTTGCAATGGCATTTCTATTGCGCAAGAAACACACATGGCGGCGAACAAACTGAATTCAATGAATGGGAGCTCAAAATTCCACAAAAGCATCCACCCTCTCTATTTCGAAAAATCATCTGTTCCGTGTTTTCATTTTCTGCACTCACAGTGAAGGTCACAAGACATGCGCTTTTAAGTGTTGCTACTTGTTATATATAGTTTCGTCGATTTGGTGTTGGGGTAGGGTTGGTGGATTCAAAGTGGGAAATAGGAAGACAGCTTCATCTATTTAACCCCTATAGAGACTAAACAACACAAATGAGAAAATGCCAATTACTAAGGGTAACCCGTTTTGTGTTTCAAACAAAAAATAACACAGGCAAACAGAATATTGAATTAGAAAGATTATCCCGTGTTGTTGCAGGAATCTGGGGATGTTTTGGAAGCTGACTTGTTTTTTATTTCTTTTTTTCTTCTCTCTCAATAAAAACGACTGTTGCATTTAATTTGCTAAACGAGCAGGCACCTAGGTATAAGTGTGGTTTAGATACAACGATGTTTTAGATTGGAATATGTGATGTCAATGTCAAGGTCATGAGACAGAAGGAACAATGGACTCAGCTACATATGTACTGCAATTAATAGACAACTTTGTAGCTAGGTTCTTTTGATGGTGACAAAACAAGTCATTGAAGGAGCGATGCATGTACTCAAAAATGTTTAAGATTCTGGACGTTCCAAGTAACCTAGTTATGTGCAACAATTAAAAAAAGCTAAAACCATCTCTTCAGGCGAGTTCATGAGCTAAGCTCCTTTAAAAATTCCCAGGTTAACACTAAAAGCCCTTTTAGACGATCATTTCAGTTTCAGTTGAGGTATCAGTTAACTAAACGCCTAAAAATGATCTGATAACTCAACTGATAACAGAACTGATAACTGAAAAGAAAACTGAACTGACAACTGATGAAATTCGCATCAGTTTTCTGTTCAGTTCTCAGTTTTGTATCTGATTTTGATTTTTCTCAAATAAAAAAAGCTCAACTGAACATCGAACTGACGTCTATTGAACTGAAAAATGAACTGAAAACTGAACTAAAAATTTAAATGAAAACTGATAGTCTAAAAGGGCTTTAACAGTCTTAATCTAATGAGAGCCAATATGAAATACAGTGATTCAAAGTTCTTGATGGAGGAAAAGTGATATGAACTTATTTATTTGACAGCAAGATAAAAAACAATTATTGGTAAAAATCACCACACCCTGTCAAATATACATGCCATTTCACAGGTCTGTTCGCTACCTGTATTCGCCCCATCAAAAATTTAACTAGTGTTGCTAAAATCAATTGTTCTGAAGGAAGTACGATCAATTAGACTTTCAAAATGTGTTTTGTTTGTAGAGGGTTTGTTTTGTGGAGGGCTTGGTCGAACTGGCCAAAAGTAACACCTGTCATAGCCAAATTTTTATTTAAAGCGTATACACGCATGCCCAAAAGTACACTTTTTGACATAACTTGCATCGTGTCCAGTCAGTTAGGTATACTATTCTGTGAAAAAGATATTTGCATTCTAACCAAGCTAAACTAGGCACAAAAATCAATTTTTAAAAATCATTCTTATGGAATACATCAGATATAATTATTGCATTTGGTTTTGAATTGAATAAGAATCTGGATTTGTATATTTTATCCGTACATAAAGCGAAAATGTTTCCAACTGACCCAAGTTTATCTGTCTTTTATTAGTCCTGCCAGAATGAAATAAAAGCAGATTGTGAACAAGGCACGTAGAATATTCAAAAAAATAAGAGTATATTAAAGTAACTGCTGGCGTTCCCCACGGGCGAATCACATGTGCGTATAGCAGGGTAGTGGGATAATTGTGATCCCTACAAAATCACTAAGCTTTTGACCGTTAAAAGAAAAAGGAGAACATTTCAAACATTGGAATATTTACTATAGGGTCAACAAATTCTGAAGTAAAGTTCTATCTATTCATCCGAGCCAACTGCAAATAAAGCCGTGGACATACATAGCTATAGTGGTAGTATAGGTAATGAATAGTGATGGATAGTGTTTTGGAGGAAGTTGTGAAATCAATTTTGAAGAAAAAGGTCTACAGCAAGACAAAAATTCCAAATATGTATCTAACTAAAACTGCATAAATGTTTTGAGGCGGGTTAGTTAAACATTTCATGGAGTTAAAACCTACAATTCAACCCAATTGTATCAAGAGAAGGTCGTTTATGTAGAATAGGCGTTAATAAGGAATTTGTAAGAAGAATATACGAGTAATTGTCACGGGCCAGTGAATAGATAAATATGCAAATTAGTAACTGACACTTTGCAGAAGTGATCAGCGGAACAAATTTCAACAAGAGATACTTTGTTATGATCGCACTTCACAATTTTGAGGTTATACACATTTCAAATGCATCCATGTACAAGACATGAAAAAAATTCAAAGAAATTGACATAAAATAGCAATTTAATCATGGATTTTATACTCCGTGTGGTATGTCAAGGTTATAACCAGCCAACTCAAACCTACCTTGTATTGATAAATTTACGATTATCTCTACCCAGGGTTGACCCACAATTCTTTTGAAACCCTATGAGATGTCAAAAAACCTGGATTTTCGTTTTTCAAAAAATGTATTCGTGTTCGTTAATCGTTACCTGCGATTTAGCTAACAAACACCTTGTAGTACATCAACCTAAAGACTTGGAAAAAAATCATTTTTTGATCGAAGAGACCATCAACAATTTTCTTGTAGGGCCAACCGCTCCCAAGATGTTAAAGAACAAATCAATGTCAAAATGGCTGCCTAAGTACACCCTAAGTCCAGCACCCATTTCCGTTCTTTCCACGTCTTCATGAGTAAAAATACACAGAATGTGAATAGGAGTTCCTTTAGTTCTATTTTCAGGTGGCATTTACTCAACTCCTGAAGAACTTTAATACTCGTATTTCCACCCCTATTCAAATGCCATTAAGAAATTGTATTTAAAAAGGTTAGTCTCGGTTACTCGTAAACTGACAGCCACCGACCCAGAGCACAGTTTACTGATCCCATTAAGTAAGCAAAAAATTGATATCCGAAGAAGGTAGAACGTAGGTATGATGGTATGAATGTATCACAAGTAGAATATCCCAAACCAATCTCCTATTCGATTAAGGATTTATCGTAAATCGTGTTAGTTTCCATTGCATGTCACTGTATTTTACCAAACATTTATTGCACGTCATACTGACAAATAGACACATGACAGCACCTGTTCAGTAGACTCTTTAACGTTATCTTATAAAACCCTTTGAAGCAATACGTAGCTACGAATCGTATCAAACAATCTTATCTTTTTCTTGTGTTTCAGAATAACTAGTTAGGTTCTAGGCCTTCTATAAATTTGATAATTATAGGTACATGAATAACAGACTTTTGTAAGAAAAATAAACAACATAACTATTTGTATGTTATCGCTAATTCAAAGAAATAATTATAAAAAAAACTCACTTTTTTGGCGAAAGCTGATATGCACCGTTCCATCGTTGTGTACACTTATATCCTCAAGATTGTCTGGAGCATCTGCGTTGGAAAACTGAGTTTCCTGTCGTGTATAAACATCCTTATACAACTTCACCGACTGATAGATTAATGCCCAAGCTTGCTCTTCCGAAAGCGCTGCATTAAAAGAACTTAAAATAGTCTTCAAACTAATACAAGACTCTGGTCTTGAGCAGTCAAAAATCGTCGCTGGCAGCACAGTCTTGCCACAACTCCCAACAAATTTATCCTTCTGCGGGGGCGAGCTTAAACTGCTGCTGCTATCCGTTTCGTCTAAAAGCGTTTCCTTGTGTGGTTCACCATTTATCTTATCATTGTAGTTGATTTTGTCCGTTTGTTGTGTGCAAGTAGTCACTGTCCTGGTTGAAGCTCTTTGTGTGCCACCAGCAGCTTCTGCAATTTCTTCTGCCATATTTAGATTATTTCTATCCAATTTGACGACACAATTCGCTTTCTCACACGTGTAGTAGAAACACTGGTCTGAACATGTTCCACGACTAAGTAACATTACATTGTCGAAACAATTACACGAAACACGACGTTATTTACGAATTTCAATATTTTCCTCTTTCAACAATTTTTCACTGAAAACATGAAACAATTTTTTGCCAAACACGACGAGTAAGAAAAACATTAAAAACTGACAAAAAAATTAATCAAAAACCGCTATTATGTATGTCAAATTCGTTTTTATCGTACACTGACACTGACAGGTGTTTGTTTACTTTTTACGATTGAATTCTGGCAAAGTGCTGAAAAGGGCCAGCCTTTGCAAACATTCGTATAATTTTTTATTTTTTTTTAAATTTACTACACAATATTGATTTTTCAATCCCGACACAAATCGATTTTAGGAACAAGAAAAAACACCAACACAGCACACGCGTTTAGATAAACTTCTGGGAGCGAAGGACTTGCAGTATACATAGGCAACCTTGACACTCCTTTGGAGATGGATGTATGTTGTGAAGTTTTGTCACAAAACTGCACTTTGGACGCTGTTACGTAGAAAAGGGAATAATGGGCGGTTAAAGTTCACTTAAAAAACAAAATTAAAGAATTATCAATTGTACGTTGTCACTAGCACTTTATTAATTGTTTTAGAATAAATTGAACATAAAAAATTACAAAACTTTTATTTCCACTATCTCATACAATCGTTTTTACTATAATTTTTGCATGTAAACCGATTTATTTACAACAATCCACACGCTACGTTCACTCATTTGTTACTAAATTAAGTTTCCGTGCCACTTGCTAGCGAATGGAGGATTCATCGAGCGGAGCTCGCTGTGTCGTTGTGTTGGGATGTTGGGAGAAAAGTTTCGTGGCGATGTTGAGTATGTTTCACTTCCACGTTGTTCTGCAACTTGACGAAAGAGAGGAGGTACATTGTGTGTTGTTATTGTGGTTCGATGTGTTCTTATCATTATCAGTTAACAGCAAATGTAAATGACTAAAAAAAAACCGGCAACTAAATTTGATCAGTGCCGCATTTCGATTCGTTTCTCGTAATTAATTAAACTGTTGTTTAGCGGGTTTGATTTCTTGATTGTTTTCTCTTTTATTCAATGATTGCGTTTGGAAGCTCTCATTTACAAACTTAACAATGAATGACTCTTCAATAAGAATTGTTCATGATGAATTATATTTCGAGTGAATGTCCAGATTATGGAATTCTACATCTACAGTGTTTTCCATTGCGGTTCAGCTTGGAGGATGTTAGAACTTCAAGCTCAGACAAAGAATATAAATATAATGGGTGGGCCAGTTGGAGGTTTCTTTTAACAATTGCAACAAAATAGAAAAAAAGATTATATATCAATAGGGTGGAGTAACAGAGCGAGGGAATGGAGGGGACCTTCATGGCAATGAATTTACTGACGAAAGGCAAATCCGTGGAAAAACATTTTTGCCTCTTTTGGGATTCGAACCACGAACGTCTGGGTTAAAAGGTAGACATGCTAACCATTTCGGTGCATTATAGCTTTATTAGCTGAAGCAAACATTTTCATAAATATGAAACATAGCGTCGTTCAGGTGGCTTCCAAGGCCTTGTTGATGGTTAGAGCTATAGCTTACGGATTGCTTAGATGATATTGGCCTTAAGTGCTTGAATCCTTTCCAGATTGTTGGCATTATACCGGGCCTTTACTTTTCTCCCCAAAAAAATTAGGTTTATGGGGTCAAATTGCAGCTCTGATTCAGCCAGTTGACATAGCTAAGACGGCTGATAACTGATAACGCTGCATTAAAAGAGAGCCCAGAAGTCGTCAAAATTAATTTAAGTGAAAAAGCCTGTGTCAGCACCCATCGCTAGCCGAAACATTGTCACCTCTTTCTGTGGATGCGTTGCTTTCTCGGCAGATGCAGTAGTTTTCTTTTTTAGCGTAGTCTAGTCACATTGATTTAAATGCTCCTCGTCAGGAAATATTGGTTTTCGCCAGAATTGGTCTTAAATACAATCGGTTCCAAGTACGATGGCGAGTTGGAAATCGTGGATGGAATCTAACACTCTGCTATAAACAAGATTTAAAGCTTAATCACCATCTATTTCTTGTAATTCTACTGCCCTAACAGAACCTATAATTAACACTAGTATCTACTATCTACCTATATGTATTCGTTATTTTACTTTTTTTAAGTTTGAAAGCTCTGAAATGTGTTAAAGGTAAAGCTTACCACTCCTTCTTGTCGTATCTAGTCAAAAATAATGAAGAAAGTATCAAATGCAGGCGCCTTACTGAACAAATACACTCCAGTTATTTTTATGTCTTCGGTAGGTATACGCATTCGAGTAGAATATAAACACGGTTCGAAAAAGAAAATAAGTTTGGTTTGAGTTTGGAGCTCAAAGCATAGAGGATCAATGGTTTAAGCTGAGTAGCTTGCAGTCACAGCTCACAGTGGATATAAGCTGACGGGTGAGTCTGAGTATATTTGTATTTGTAAATTGTGTTCGCTCTTTCGTTAAATGTTCAATGTTGTAATTTAAAGGCATTTTAAAACGAAGTTTGTGCTTCAAACGTGTTTAACAAATGCAGCAAACAAGTTGAAGACGACAAAAACAGAAGAATGCACTTTTCTGGGAAATCTAAATCATATCATTTGTATCGACAGAGTTATGGAAGGCTATAGTTGAAAAAGAATAGTAAAATAGCAAAGAAATAGCGTGTCATCGTTCTTGGTAAACGTGACGTAATTTTTGTTGGGTTCGAAGATTCTATTTAGATTGAGTGTGTCCCATCGGCTAGTTGGATTGGAAACAATAGAACAATGGGGAATGTTTTGAAATGTGCGGATTTGAATGCAGTGATGCGGATTAAGATAGCTTTTTACTTCATAATTTTATTGGCTTTATGGAATATGCATACAATTTGACTTCGAACACTAGGAAAGGGTTTTTTCTTTAGGTGGTACTTTAGATGCAGGAGACATTCATTTGCCTATTTCCATTAAAGTAAGATTGAAGCTTAGGAATGCACTATTCATACCTCACGTTACTTGTGTTTCTTCGAGTTTATCCAAATTCAATTGTTGTGAATTTCAAAATTGGGGTAGAATAGTCATGTGGTATTGAGTAATCTTTATATAAATGCAGTTGCAGACTGATTACGTAAAAAACAGGAGTCATTCATAATAAAGCACTGTTTGATATACATAACTGAATCCCATTTACACGTCGAGAACTACAAGGCTCCCAATTATTCTTAGTAAAGGAACAACTAATCACAGGCATTACTGAAACCCAGCACCTAATTTCCAATCGAACAACCGAGGCGTGACTCCAATTGAATGCGCTGCCCTCAATTAGATTGCAAACGATATGATGCTAAAGGTTGTCACACCAGACCGGATGTGTATATCCGGACGAGTTTAAAATGCAATAAATCTAAGAAAATCAATTGTTCGCCAGCATTTTAATACTGATGACCAAAGGCGGTGTTGACTACGTTGTTGTTGATGTGAAATTGCTGTTGGCCCGGTTCAGACCTAGTCACACTGCAACAGACTTACCGCTTTGTTGTGTGCACTCAATGGTAAAGACACAAATCACTGTTGTTTTTATATCTTGTCGAGTTTTCCAGATGGAAAAATTCATTTCATCACCCACAACGCCATCGCCACATCATGGCAAGATGTTACGAAATTTGACAAAATATCTTGCGGTCCTAATTACCATATTTTTATATAACTGTGGTTGGAAGGCGTATACTAAAGGAAACTATTGCGGCATATTAGGAAACGTCATGGTTCACGCACTTCTACAGCAGGTTGATCTATGACAGCGGCGGATGCAGCAAACAATTGTTTAGTGCCAAAACCAATTCGCAAAAGTGACGGATGAGAAAGCCAGCCTTTCAAGTGTTTGAGAATTGGCGAAGATCACAAATCGAATGTTAGCAGCAGATGGACCTAACTTCCCTTTCCTTAAGACATGTCTGGGGGATTTATGTATATTTATCTTCTCGATCAAACAGGGGCTTAAGTATACCAACTTCAGTGATGCACGCCGCCGCCATCACCATAGTCCGATTGTAGTTCGACTCTAAGTCAGTGATAGCGAAATCGAAAGAGCGTGGAGTTGTAGACTCCTCTTCAATTGTCTTGTCAGATAGACGATCGATGGCAAAATGGTAAAAACTAGTAGTGGTTGAATGAATTGGAATGGGCCGTAAGGTTTACAGCGTCATTCAACTTAATGGACGATTTGAGAGGTGAGAAAGATGATCTGCCATTGTACAGTGAGGAGGGCAAGTGTGGAAACAATTTGAACTAAATCATATAGCTCCTCAAATTGTTGCAGCATTAGGAGGAAGAAGATTGAAAGTGATGAGTTTGCCTGGCCAATATTTCGGACAACTTTTTAATGGCCTAGGTCAGTGCTTTATCTGAGGACCCTCAGTGAGAGCTTCCATTAAAGAATTGGATCTGCCAAGAGCACAACAGTATAGATGGAACCATATTCATCCGCTGAATCTGGAAAGACTGAATGAATACTAGCTTACTTTAACTGGAATGATGCAACGTGTTTGGTATATTCTTTATTGTAAAAAGGACTTCAGAAGATTTTCTGGCGTTGCCTTGGAGCTCTTCTCCATTTCTAAGAATTTAAATTTACTAGGCTTAAACGTTTACCCTCTGTGAATGCTGTGTAGAGAATAGGGAAACGATCAAGCATTACCTTTGCAACTGTTCAGTACTTTCTCGTGTTAGGTAATAAAAATTTGGTACAGACATGAAAAGACGAGCTGACTACTTATTCTTCCTTCCATGACATCGTCTTCTGGATTTTCTGCGAGGATATGTAAAACTATAACAAAGGAAGGTTACTTTCTGGAAGTAATGAACCAGCATTTAGGTCTGAGATCTCAATTATTATTTAACGAAACTCCTATACACACAAAAAAAAAATTACATACTGCACAAGATGTGCTTCATTTTCAATAACCTTTCAACTGAATTAGCTAGAGTGGAGGACCTCAACCGACTTAGAGTGAAAAATTGAAGCCCGAATTTGAAATTGTTGGCGAAAGTTATTGGTTGATGCCAGGGTTTGACCCTTACTGTAATCACCACCAAAATAAGTAATAACTCTTACTGAACTGAACTGAGCTGAAATGATTTTGCCACTGAAAATGCTGCCAAACTTGCAACACATAATGTTCATGTGGATTTAGTTGAATTTTAGAGCCGCAATGCGCATTGTATTGACTCTGTTTGAAAAAATGGGTACGTATAGGTATTTACATATTGCCGGTACAATGCGCCTCTATTAGGCATGTTAACATCTGCGTAATTCATAGATGGACTCCCCATCCGATTTCATATGAAGTTTTTCTCATTCAAACTTCATTGTGATGCCAACTTTATTTACCATACACACGATCGGCTTTCGATTTCAATAGATTGTCATTCATTGCTGGCGTGTTGTTATCTAGAAAGTGGTGTAGGTATTCATGATCCTCGCCGGTATAACATTCAGAGTGAGTTATTTGCGAGTGGCGTCTAATTTTAACCAAGCAACCAACAACGCCATCGTAATGGTTCAGTGTCCACGTCGCGTCGCATCGTTTGGGTCAATATACCTGATGCCAGTGAAACAGCTTTATACTAGGAGGCTTACCGCATCAACGTGCCGGTACCCCTCCGGCGAAAGTCAGATCATTTGTTTTGGCCATTAAAGAATCGCTATCGCCGCCGCTGTCGTCCTTCACCTGTTTGGTCGATTAATAAAACGGCATCAGCGTAAGAGAATCCGTTTCAAACACCAAGCTCAGTTAACAACACTCTTGCCTTGTGCATAACTCATGCGAAGATTGTGAGTATGTGACTCGTCGTCGATCCTTTGCGTACTCTGTTGTCCAGTAGCTTTGAATTGACTTAACACCAACACAAACACTAGTCAATTAATTATCGATTTTTATGGCAAATATATTTTATGGAAGATTAATTAAATTTTAAAGCTTCACACACACGATTTATTTCGCTTACCCATCACACAGGTGCAGAGTGTGTGCATCGCGGTTACGTGATCGGATCACTATAATCGTATGTATGCACGCGTTTGTCCCGGCGCGTACATAGAAAGTGCAAGTGGCAAGGTGTTGAGATTTATTTTGGATCGTAAATCTTTCTCAGATTGTTAATTAATTGCTGAGTCAATTGACTGGCTCATATTTTGCTTATCTTTATCTCGCAGATCGTGCTACTGACATCCTGTGATTCATGTTGACAATTCGTTTTCGAGGAGCCGAAGCTAATGATTTGAAAAAACTAAGGAAACTGACCGGATGTTTGGTTCTATTTGTCATCTGGTTATCGAAGCAACGTGCTTACGGTTGTTTTTTTTTGCGGGTTTTGGTATTATAGAGAACGCTAGAATGAACTCATTTATAAAAAACGAAAATGCTTCCTCGTTTCCTATTGTACTTTCCACTTAATGTAATAAATTGAAATTGAAAATTTAAATTTGGAATCATTTGATTTTTGTCATTAACACGATGCGATGATATTTTGCATGCTCTAATAGATGACCATACATGACTAGGGGGATAATTGTTTGAAAGAGATGGAGCTGATAAGTTGAGTTCTCGAACTTGTTTCATGTTACTAAACATCGATTGTCAATTATGTTGTTGATTTGTGTTCGATCACAGACTCATTTTTCTTTTATTTCTTTTTATACTTTGCTAAGCTAAAAGCATACACAGTTTCAATTAGTTTATATCCTTGCCAAGGACTTTTCAAATATTTCAGTGCTATTCACGTTGAGCTTGATTGTGATGTTGCAAGAGTTACTAAAAGTATTAGAAATCAAGGCAATTATAGGTGCGTTTCATTGAAAATCTTATTGCTTGTGCAGTAACGAGTCTCAATAAAACGCTGTACTCACTTATGCAATTTACAAACCATAAACACCATTTATGTATGGTAGTTGATGTTGCAGCAAAACATGCACCAAGAGAGTGCAGATGTATGTGAAGTACCATCAGAGGATTCTTTCAATGATGGCTTGTGTTAACCAAGAAGTGTTTCCGTCTGGACGCCAGCTTGCTTTTCTTATAAACAAAAAAGAGACATGTAAACGAATGTCACCGATATATTACAGCAGGTCAGCAGAGGCGCTGCTATCAAAGTCAAACTCGCTGGAATGTTGGAAATAGTACATTCAGGACGATATTTGTCACTGGGTTTCGAGTAGGTTTCATTGAAACCCACAACAACTGAAATGGTTTCATTTTGGTCAGCTGAAAATACAGTATTACCTGCCTTCCATGCTGCTCACTCCTGTTGTTGTTGTTCACTAATCGTAGTTGTTTTCCCATTTACAATGTTTTGCGATCTTTCGCAAACCTGCGTTGTTTTCCCAATAAAACACGGCTAATGTATACCATCATCTTCACTGCAAAGACAGACTTTAGTTGAAGCAAAAAATGCGCTCTTTAAATCCTGCAAGTAAAACCGCGAAGACGTTTAATTCAATTTACAAATAAACGATCTGATTATACGAACTAAACGCTCAAGGCACAAGCTTTTATGCCTTATTTTATGCAAGACACGCAAACAAAGGTATATTACATGATTTTTGGCATTTTTTCCTGAAATACCATTGCCAATAAATTTATTCTGCACGCGTTCTACTGTTCGAACTATGGTTGAATAAAAATTTGCATAGACAGCCCCCGTCACAACCAATCACCTTGACATTGACAGAACCTGGGTGACCACTGACCAACAAGCAAACCGACTACGCAACGCCACCATGGTTCGCTTTACTTCCGGTTTCGTGATATATCGTAATGTACTTTTTATACATAATTCGTCACAGTTCTTTTTTTCGCTCAGCAGACACCCAGTGTAGTTTCGTTGAGCATTCGTCATAACACAAAATGAGTACTTATCTATACATACAGTGAGTTTATAACGTTCTTTTTTTCGAAGAATCTCTACGTTCTACGTTGAACGCAGATCGTGATTAGACTAAAGCCCAGCGCAGAGCACACTAAATTCTCGATCAATCAATTTTATTTTAATGTGCCATCAGATGTCGCTATCGTGTAATAAAAATCGCGATAAAATTACCCATCAATGCTGGGGACTGATCCTTTGATCGTTTGCGGATAACTCCATGCGGGCTCATTAATTTATATGTAATGTTGGCTTGTTTCTGCGAACTATGCTGCCACATTATAAATGCTCGGACGTGGCTAGCATGGCTAATGTGCCTGTTGGACAATTGGCTCCACATTGAACTTGCAGTATGGTGTATTGGAGAAAAAGTATACGATCTGGTCGTACAGCGGTACTTAAACCTTGTCATTGGGTCTTTTAGTAAATGGCGACTGCAGCGCCACAAGGGAAAATGTTTAAGTCTTTCTTCGTGTGAACTTTGTTCAATTGTGCCATAATACAAACAAACACACTGGCAAAAGAGGAGAGGGCTCCTTGTTAAGAATGGCGGTACTTCGTGATCGCTAGAGAGAAACCTGCACTGCAGGTGATCATACAGTTGGAAGTCATGTTACGATTTACAAAGGTCTCGAACAATTTCACTTTATCTTGAAGACTTAGTGAGAAGTATTATAGTGGAGAAACCACATAGGTGGCTATGGTTTATGACTATGGTTGAGCCGAAAGAAGGCTAGAGGTGTCACTAGAGGATGATCAATGGAGTTATGGAGGAGAATAGTGCATTGTGGAATTGTATGCGGAGATGCTAATCTGTGTGGCTTTGTTTATACACATAAATTCAGTTTTGAAGGCTTGTTATGTCATATGACCTTTCGCTGTGGCGTTATCAACAGCCGAAGGAGTTTTAAGTTTTAAAATGAAAGTAGATATACACAACTTGTGACAACTGCACTATATGAGAAATTTTAGTCTAGGATCATAACAATGTTTTTGCGAGCGCGTTGCACGGGCATAGAAATCCCGATTTGATTTATTTATTGGAGAAGTGTTAGTATCATTATCAAAGTCGTAAGACCCTCTAATAGAACTGGATTAATTAATGTCTATATATGTTTCTCCTTCAGCAGTATAGGGTATGGCTATTAAAGGCGTATCAATACCAAGCACTTGAAAAATCCCAACAAAGAGAAATAATCAGATAAAAACTTCAATCCTAAGAAAATGTCATCATAAGTTTTTCTTGCAACGTCTAGAATCTAGACCGAATTTAAGATACACAAAAGATGAGTTAAAAAAATTTTAACGCAAAGAATCTTACGAATATTTATTTCAAATGGCGCCCGAACCTGGACCTTAGTCAAATTGGGTTCATTCACTTGACAATATTTCATCCTAACTGTTAAATAATGACAAATTTCGGGAAAAAATTTTGGTTGAATAATTTGTCCGCTCTAATTTCCCTCGTTGAACTGACTGGGCTCTTTTTATAGAGTTTATCTCATCGTATATGAAAACAAAAACTGAAATTCTTGCAACTTCTTCTGAGGACGTGGCATTTGATTTTATGAAGGTATTTTATGTTGGTTCTTGTAATTTTCCTCCATCCGCTAACTCAAAAAACTTCAATGGCCAAAGTACAAACATTGCATAACATTTGCACTGCTTGGCTCCATGTTCAAGACACCCACCATAAAATCGAAAGACAGAAAAACTCCATCTTATTTATGAACACCTAGTGGTCCACTTTTTTACCTCTGATTTATATACGCACAGGAATGGTGGCTCATTCAGTTGGCATGATATTAAATTGCCTGAAAGCGGCTCATTTTCCAGACATATTCAACAACAAGTTAAATGAATATATTTCCTCCGAATGCTGTTTGGAGCACTTTAAATGGCCATGTTTCCTCGGTTTGTGGATTAAGATGACATCTGTAACGGAATACATGTTCATTTATTTTTTATTTTTTGTGCGAAAAATCACCATCGAACGCGTACGCAATGATCGTCATTATTCAATGAAATTGAAAATCTCTAAAGTGTCGCATTAACTCGGAGAGCTTCCGTAATCAATTGGAACAAGTTTTTACGACGCCGACGTTTTTTTTTCTACGTTTAAATGAACATACAAGAGCGCGCTATCTCTATCCACATCAAAAGAATGACTTTGGGGAGTCTCTGTCCGCAGTCTCTTGTGCGTTTCATTATGAATTGTTTTCGTTTGCTGATTTGTGGGGCAGTGTTTTTTGCCGGTAAATCTGACAATCGAAAGAGTTTTGTAATGCATTTCAATCTCTTTTTTTTTGTCGATTACTTTTTCATGCGAGAATGTTTTAGTACAATGTTTTTTTTGTGTAGGGGATATCGATCGACTTTCACTTCCTCCACAGGAGGGTGATCGGTTGTTGGATAATCTCTTGATAAATTCACTTCAACTTCGAAAAGATAGAAGGATGATGTATTAGCGAGTCGAAAGTTTTCTGCAGGTTGAGGAGTTGATTTGTAAGATTCCCTATTAGCAACAGGAAGATTTTATATCTTTGCCGTTCCATTTATTATCACAATTTAAATTAGTTGAAGAAACGAAAGGCTTTCAGTCTTTTCAATTTGAGCCCTGTAGACTAGACTAGATCATTTAAGGAGTATAGGCCTTTTTTATAGGTATACAAATTATTGGAAAGCTATGAAATAGTTTGTTCCAGATTCTAATTAAAAGGACTTATTTCGTTGAAGATTGAACAAGATTTGAAATAAAATTTTATTATAAAACATATATATAAACATAAGATTGCTTGAACAATATAAATAAACAAAAGTAGATTCTATAAACAAGTATATTCCAACACCCCCACTAGAATCTATTTTACTAAACCCATTGATTTTGCGCAATAGCTTGACTTTTCAGTTGGGAGACACTTTGTCAAACTATCAGCAATCATTTGTGAAGTTTGTAAATATTGAATCTTGACAAGTTTATCAGTAATTACATTACGGATAAAATGGTGTCTAACATCAATGTGCTTTGTCCTAGCATGATAAACATTCGTGGATGATAAACAAATAGCACTTTGGTTATCGCAGAATAAAATTATGTTTTCTTTATCGTCTGGGAGAAATTCACGTTGAAGACCATTGAGCCACAATGCTTCCTGTATTGCCGTACTCATGGCCATATATTCAGCCTCGGTAGTCGATAAAGCTACCGTTGGCTGCTTCCGGGAACACCAGGAAATTGCTCCACCTTGCATTTTAAAAACATATCCTGTGACGGACTTACGCTCATCAACATCGCCAGCATAATCGGCATCACAGTATCCGGTGACTAAACTTTTACTTGTTTTTGTTCTTGAATAACACATCTTCAAGTTTGAAGTTCCTTTCAGATAGCGCAATACTCTCTTTGCCGCTATCCAGTGGGCCTTCCCAGGATTTTGGTTGAATCGGCTTAGATAGTTAACCGCATAACTTATGTCCGGTCTTGAAACTTGTGCTGTGAATAAAAGACTGCCAATTAATTCTTGGTAAGGTACATTATACATTTCTTGACATTCAGCTTCAGTCTGAGGTGACATCTTCTTGGTTAATTTTTGATTAATGTCCATTGGTGTTGAGCATTCATTAGAACCAGTTAATCCAAATTTGTCAATCATTTTCAAAATATAACTTTCTTGGTCAATCCAGATGAAACCATTCTTCTTATCTCTTGTTAATTTTAATCCCAAAAAAGAATTTGAAGGACCAATTTCTTTCATTTGGAAATGATTCATCAAATTTAATTTCAATTGTTGTTTCAATTCGGAATAATTATCAAGGATGAGCAAATCATCAACATAAATGGCAACAATCAACATTTTTCCATCGACATGCTGGTAATAAATACATGGATCCAAATTTGATTGCTTCATTCCAAATTCTTTCAGCGCTTTATCCAACTTCAGATTCCATATACGAGAAGACTGCTTCAATCCATAGATTGATTTCTTTAATCGAAGCACTCTCTCTCCCTTCTCGAAACCTTCCGGTTGTTTAATATAGATTTCATCAGTTAAGTCGCCTTGTAAGAACGCAGTTATCGCATCCATTTGCTCTATTTCGAGATCTTTTCGAGCTGCCAAGGCCAGTAAGAATCGGATGGAATCATATCTAACCACGGGAGAAAATGTTTCTTCATAATCAATCCCATAGCGTTGATTACAACCTCTTGCCACAAGTCGAGCCTTGTACCGAATGACATTCCCATCGACATCTGACTTCGTTTTGAAAACCCATTTGGTACTCAATGTCTTCTTGCCCGGAGGTAAATCAGCTAACTCCCAAGTTTCGTTAGCCAATAAAAAAGCATATTCACTATTGATAGCTTCTTTCCAATATTCTGCTTCTTTGCTTGAAATAGCATCTTCGTATGTAAGAGGTTCGTCATCATTTTTCTTTTTATTTGCTAGGTTTGTGAAAAATTTTGTCGGTTTCTTGACTCTTTCCGATTTTCTAACAGACTTCGATGAGGTGGCTGGGTCAGTAAAATGTTTTGGATTTTCTTCAAAAACTTCCTCTACATTTCTATCAGGTCTGGTTTGATCTTCATCTCTGCTTTCAATATTTTCACTAATACTGAAGTCTTCATTGCAGTTGATATTAGAAATAGAGTCCTGATTCTCTTCAAATGCCCCCACTGAACAATCTTCGAGAGACAAGAAAAAATTATTAGCTTTGTTTTCAGAAATTACCTTTCCAAATGGTTGATTTTCCAAAAAAATGACATCACAACATTTGATAAGCTTTTTCTTCTTTGGATCATATACTCGGTATGCCTTTGAGTCTTCGCAATAACCAGTCAAAACACATTTAATCGATTTGACATCTAGCTTCTTTCTTTTTTCCTTAGGAACATGTACCATAACTGTCGATCCAAAAACTCGCAAATGAGATACATCTGGTTTTTTGCCTGACCAGATCTCTTCAGGGGTTTTGAAATCTTCAGTCACTTTACTTGGTATCCGATTTACCAAATATGCCGCATAAAACAACGCCTCACCCCAAAAATGTTTTTCAACACCAGCATCAGAAATCATGCACCGAGCTTTTTCTAAGAGAGTACGATTCATTCTTTCGGCTTTGCCATTCTGTTGAGGGGTAAACGCAACTGTTGTTTGATGCCTTATCCCACATTTGCTTAAATATCTTGCAAATGCATGATTACAGAATTCACCGCCATTGTCCGTTCGAATTGTTTTTATCTTCTTGTTTGTTTGGTTTTCAACCAAACTCTTGAACGAAATGAACGTTTCCATCACATCAGACTTTGAATTCAAAATATAGACGAAAACTTTATGCGAAAAATCATCCAAAAATGTCAAAAAATAATAGGCTCCACCAAATGACTTCTGTTCCATTGGACCACAGATATCAGAATGAACAAGTTCCAGAACTTCACTTGTTTTCGATTCTGATGAAGGAAAAGATTTTCTTGAGTGTTTACCTTCGATACATTTGATACATTTTTCATTTTTCACATCACTGAAATCTAGACCATTCACACATCCTTTCTTCATCCTGTTCATGGTTTCATAGCTTACATGCCCAAGTCTTCGATGCCATAACTCGTAAGATATTTTCTTCTCCGCAAGCATATTTATTGAATTTTCCATTTGCCTTGGAATATCTAGTCTAAAGAGCTTACCATTACATCTTTTTCCAGTTGCAACTAATGTACTTTTGTTTGAAATTGTACATTTATCATTTTTAAATTCAACGATCAAACCATTTTTTGTCATTTGGCTGACGGATAATAGATTTGCACATAACTTCGGAATGTATAGAGCATCTTTTACGGTAACTGTCTTCAACTTGCCTTCGACCAAAATTTCCAGATCGATATCTCCTTTTGCTTCTACATTCAAATTGTAAGAATCCGCAACGGTTACTTCTTCCTTCTTGACTATAGTTAAATTCCTTAACCAATCTTTCCGATTCGTCATATGCTCTGAAGCTCCCGAGTCAATAAACCATTCATGTCGATTTTCTAAATCAACACTTGCCATTAGCGATGTAAGAAACACCTGCCTTCCGTGACTATTTGTAGTCTTACGTTTGTTTGGGCAATTTTTTGCGTAATGTCCTTTCTGTTTCCATTCAAAACATTTGAATTCAGTTATGCGACGTTGCATAGTCTTGCGAAATGGTTCCTTTTTTGAATTTTTACCAAAGAAAACCATTGGATCACCACCAGATTCACAAACATCATCTTTGATATCTTGTAACAGTTTCGTTTTTATTGAGTCTCCCGTTATTGGAACCCCAGAGCTTTCCAAGCCCATGATCATTGGCTTGTATTCATCTCCAAGCCCATTTAATAACAATGATCCTATCCATTCCTCGGATACTTCCATTCCAATTGAACTCAATTTATGGGCTGTTGTGATAATTTTGTTCACATACGATTCCACAGAATCACAAGATTTCAACTTCGTGTTCGTTAAAGTTGGTAACAAACCCAATCTTCGTGTAAGACCTCTATCGGCAAAAGCAGCTTCCAAGCGATCCCACACTTCTTTTGCTGTAGTTGCAGTCTTCACATGAACGAAATTTATAGGATCGATCAATAAAATTATCTTCGTTTTCGCTTTCGAAATCTTCTTAGCTTCTTTTTCTGTCCCGAGAACGCTTTCCCAAAGATCCTCATGCTCCAGAAAATTCTGAACAGCGAATTTCCAATCCTCATAATTTTCACGCCCTTTTAATTTTTCAATTGCTGGAATCGACGACATGATTCTTCGAACAAAAATATTTCCTTTAATTCACAATAATTATATTGTCCAGCGATCCTGGGCCCATAACCTATTGGAAAGCTATGAAATAGTTTGTTCCAGATTCTAATTAAAAGGACTTATTTCGTTGAAGATTGAACAAGATTTGAAATAAAATTTTATTATAAAACATATATATAAACATAAGATTGCTTGAACAATATAAATAAACAAAAGTAGATTCTATAAACAAGTATATTCCAACACAAATTCAAAATGAAATAGGAGACATACTAATAATCACAGTATTGTACAAGGGATATTTGAATGCCGTAAATGCTTAAAAACTATTATAGACAAATGGGCCCCACGACCACGACGGGTTCGAATGAAGCAGAACTGGGATGTCCATATTCCGACTGCTTTCCGAACAACAAGGACCGCATACCGGCAACAAAAATTTGCAGGCCTTGTTCTGAAGTGTGTCTATGTTCATTGCGAAGTAGCAAAACGTAAAATAAATAAAATAAAAATAGGGTGGCACAACAGAGCGAGGAGCCCCAGGGCCTAGCGCATTTCTCACAACCATGCTTTGTGAGGGAATGGAGGGGACCTACAGTTTTCTGCCGGTTCCGAACGGCTAATTGAGAAAGCGCTTTTCCTGGCAATGATACACTAATGGAGAACTTGAAAAACATTTTTGCCTCTGCTTAGATTCGAACCTCGAACCTCTTGGTTAGAAGGTGGACATGCTTACCATCACGCCACGGGTAACTACCACAAAAAGAAATGGAAAAACGTACTTGGCAAAAATATATTGTTTATGCAAGACGAGAAGTTTGGCAATGATTTTTAAGACAAATTTGCACAACACTTACCGCTCAAAAATACAAAAATAGGTTTGTTCGTTCAAGTTCTGGCTACAGAGCATTTTTTGAAAATCATAAACTCGCCCTGAATGTCAAACTGAATGTCAAAGTGAAAGTTTTTTGAGCCATAGGTTTTTGCTGGGGCGAGTTAAGGCAATGAATAGGGGTATCAAATGGTTTGGAATTTTGTTCAAAGAACAGGGATGTGTTGTGATTTCATCGTTTAGCGATTTTTGATAATCGATAACCAATGTTTTTTTGACAGCTCTTGGGGCTGTTAAGGAAACCTGGGCCAACCCTGGCTAGCGTTTTTAATCTATCACAACTATTACAACACTCTTTGAATATCGCTAGTGGAAACCATTACAGTAGCTTTATCTTCATAACCTGCAATACTTTTATCGCAGCTATTAAAGCAGAGGGAATTGTCATCTGTATATGTTTTTCAACCATTTTGTTGCTTCGTTGTTGTGTTTGGTATAAAAAAGAATGCTGCAACATGCCCACAACACAAAATTTGGCAGTTGCTCTGCTTCCTGGGATCTGTCATATTCCTACCTTCTGCTATGAATTTAAAGCAAGTGGAGACACAGCGTAAAGTTCCAAGAACGACTTTGATACCATTAACTACTGTCAAATTGACAGTCACCAAAAACAATGATGCCAATTGAAAAACCAAATCTCTGTAAAAATGCCCTTTAGTCAATGGGCAATTTCGTATTTCAAAAAAATTTATTACCTCACGAATCACCCGAACTATTTGAAAGCTTCACTTGTCCATTCTTTAGAATTGAAAAACAATAATCAGATAATACAATCGACAGCTCCTTAACGAAACAACGGCGCCCCTCGCGGCTAATCAATACACAATCGAATGATTATGTCTTGAACTAAGCTTCTCTGTTTCTAATGCCCTTTCCTACGTGACATCATCAATTTTATAATTGGGCTCGTTTTTCGAATTGGCATCATCTCATCTGCGCGATTGTGCATTGTGCAACTCCGGATTAAGTCGCAAAGGAGACAAATGAGAGGTCAGTATCAATCCTATCCATGCAAGGAGTAAAACCTTCTTATGTAAGACAGGTGTTCCAATTGAATAATCAACACCTGAAGGCGAATAAGAAACCCATTTCCTTATGGATGAGGTGTCGACTTGTTGAAATCAAGAAAAAAAACACCTCAAGGGCTCTCTCCACTTCTTTAAGTGTGATTGCAATTTCTTGAAAAAAACAAGCAGCGTCATCTGCCCTGTGTAAATTACTGGTAGTTCTTCAGGTTAATAATTTCCTGTGCCCCTGTTCGGCTACTGGTGATGTTGTGATGATGATAATGCACTGCGCTTCCGTCGATGCATTGACAGAGAAACAGAAATCACTGTAATAATCGCTCTTTAAGTGAGGTGAATAGATGAAATGAAGACGGTTCTTAGAATCGATTTCATACTTCAAAGCAGTCTTTTCCTCTACCTAGCCATTGGTTAATTACATTATTAAGAATTTTTTATCCACTTTGACATATTTTTATATGTAGATAGAAGTTTAATGAACTAGATAGACAGACTCAACAACAACTATTTAACATCGAAAGATGAAATTCAATAGGAATGGGTCACATTTAAGAGCGAACACAAAAATAAAACGACTTAATGAAAACGATGCTATGAAGCTTAATAGCTGAGTGTAACCAAACCCGAATAAGGAAATTCATTGTTTTAAATCATGGCAGTGTGTGATTGTGGCTAGCTCCCCTTTAAAGATCATAATATGCTTACCTATTTCATAAGGTAAATTATGTTTGATGCTGAGGTTTAAAAACCATACGAGATCGCCACTTCAGAGATCAGCAGGTGCTTAGAATTCACAAAATATGGACCAGGAAATCTTCAAGACAAATAAAAATACTTTCAGATCTTTAAGGTTCTGCTTATTATTGAGTTTGAAAGTCAACGAAATTAAAATAAAATAAAAAATAAAACAGAGTAGCGCTACAAAGCAAGGCCCCAAGGCCTACCACACTTCTCACAACAACGTCTTGTGAGGAAATGGAGGGGACCAACAATTTTCTGCCGGTTACGAACGGCAAATCGAGAAAGCGCTTTTCATGGCAATGAATTTTCTAACGGAGGACTTCCGAGATCCTCGCGAAAGGCAATACCGGTATAAAAAACATTTTTGCCTCTATTGGAACTCGAACCACGAACCTGTAAGTTAGCGGGTAGAGTAGACATGCTAACCATCACGCCATGGGTGCCACTGTCCTAGAAATAAGAAGTTTTTATTTCACTGGCTGTTGTTTTGGTGTAGATTCTTTGCATAAGTAAATAAGGTAAATCATATTGGCTTATAAAAAAGTGAAGTTTTTTATTTGAAGTTTCTTTTAGTTCTGCTTTGAGGTGATACACTTTTGCTATCACCTAGCCACACCTTTTAACTCTTTTGTTTTACTCAGGCATAAATAATCATTTATTACGGCAAGTTGGAGTTGGAAGCCACCCAGAGGCGATGCGGTGTGGTCGATAACACGTCTTTACCAAAGCAAATGAGTCAGGCTATAGTCATCATTAAAAAAAAAAACTTATGCTACCTATCCAATGGCTTACTGTATTGCTCATGTTGGAGTACAAAACTTGACAGAGCGAATGACGCTATACTCACACAAACCCAACAGGTAAAGGTATCAGAATTACATGGTTGACATCCATGGCCATGGAAGCATAACATAGTGAGACTTGTCACACACAATCGAATTTGGAGTAAAGAAGGTTCAGTTGATTTTCTTTGTTTACTTTGCTTCTCTGTCACATTTCTGGCATTTGCAGCGCACTGAGCAGGGTATAATAGCAGGATGCTTCTGCTTCCTGAAGCGTGTTACAAAAAATTCTTTTCTTCCACTGATGATGTTTTATGGGTATTTGTTGGAGTTGCCGCAAAGAGTTCATCGACTTGGAGAGACGCACTTGTTTGTACAAGAACAGATGTAAAAGCAATCATCGTGTGATGTCTTGACTTGACAGACACTTTTGCTTGATTCAGAATGTCATACCTGGAATATTTTTCATTTTGTACCCCAAGTGTGATAAACTCAATGGATATCATTATTACTACCACTTTAACAAAGCCTCATTTTTCGCTTCCCTTATTCAAGAATAGTTTAGATTATTGCTATTGTGATTAGATTGTTGCTGAGACCCGCGGGAGCCTGAATAGTCCCGAATCGTCATTAAATTTCCAAAAAAAGCTTTAGCGAGAAAGTAAGGAATATACCAATTGTAGTTTGGAGGAAATGGTGACTACCCGCAACATTTAAGTTTTATGAAAACCAAAACTGCTTCTTACCGTTGGTGGGGGAAAAGTATCACGTCTGAACCACCTGATGAATCTTTATGAAAATATCAGTTGTCTCTTACCACTGGCACTGGTAGGTACATATGGAGGAGGTACATATCACATTGACTTATCTCGTTATAAATGTGAATCACCGAAAAATCTTGTCCGCACAGAAAATCAAAAACAGCTCCTAGTAGACTCACTGTTGAAAATAAAAGATGCGGTGATGATTTTTTTTTTTTTGGAAAATTTCTGAACTTTATAAGATGCTACACCGTCGCAAAGAGTACGACGCCAATACTGTGAACAACATAATACGAAAAAAAGAACAAACTGAGTAATATAATCATTAAACTGCTCTTCTTGCATAAAAGACGAATTTACTCATATTCTACGTACGCATAGATAAACTATGATGAACTTAATATGATGTCATACGATGTCTTGAAAATCATTGGCCACTTAAAAAGTTCTTTAGAAAGAATGTCCCTGACATTTCCATAGTTCCCTCAAAGAAGTGTACATAAGAATTGCTTCTGTAAATTGAAACGCTTACAAACTAGTTTTCTAAGAAAATGGAAACCACCTCCTTTTAAAAGCGAACCCTTTAACTATGTGCATGTGCTCCCATTATAAACTGTTTTACATCACCTCATTTGTTACCACGCACTACTCTAAAAAAATCATTTTCTCTGATTCTCTCTCCCTAATATACAAAGATGAAATATCAAATTGCTCGGGTTGCAGAAACATTTACCTTTGTACGAGTACTTCAACGAGATTTGTTGGCGCGTTTTCGCAGCAACTTTCTTATAACACCACGTCACTCTACATCCTAAATGAATTTTGAACAGAAAATTCTCATTTTGCCACCAACTCAATGAAGTGCAATGGCTGTTTGAATCCTACTTGTTGCACATTTTCTTGAATGGTAAGTGTAGGTAGCCTTGCTGATGTATTCTGTTATGTGGGTCATAACAAGTGTCTTTCACTCTCTGGAGTTTAAGGAGAAAGAGCACTTAAAGCACTTTTAGTTTTAATTTTATATCCATCTAGGATTGCAGTGAATAACTGTTAACCTAAAGGAAGTATACTTCGATGGAACAATTTCAATCGATTGATTCCCACATTTGTCATCGGCAGTCGATACATTTTTTAATGAATCGCATTGAGACTATAAACATATTTAATCTTCGGGGCCAAGCCTTAAGTATTTTTTGATTGATTTCGCGGCCCTCTTGTCCACCAAGGACTCTTACCTATATGCACACGAAAAAAGACCTATCCTATGAGACCATAACAGATAAGTTGCTATCTAGGCGATATTTATGTTTGGCACGAATTCGATATAACTATTTCCATTTGGATGATTTCAGCATCGTGACGCGGCGTCATTTGAATTTTTATCTTTTGGGAGAAGTTTTATGGGTATAGGCAATTTTGTTTGTATTTCTTTTTCAAAAAAAAAAAAAGAAGAAGAAGAGAAAAGTTCAATTGAATTTGTGTTTGAGATATTTTGCGTTGGCGACTTGGAGATGGGTTGTTGATACCTCACGCCCGTGGGTGGATGATGGAAGAATTCAATGAAAGCGAAAGTGTTAGGTTTCTCCACTGAGAATACAGGAGGAGAGCACTTGAGTCTGTGCTAAATGATGTAGGCAGGCATCAGGAGATTGACATCTTAATTTCAATTTAATGGATTTACTCGTTTGCTGACACTCGACGGATAGCTTTTATTCAGCTCGTGTTGTAAGACCAATTTTAGATTAAGGTGGCACTTGAGGTCATGTTTTGTATTTAATTGAATTTGCTTCAAATTGGTGTGAGTAATGGTATGACAATAAAAGTAGCAATTATGATTTGAAATAATAAAAGAAATTGCATTTTTTTTTACTGCAAATTGCAGTGTCTCTTTTATGGGTATTTGTTATGATTTATTTGACACAAGGTAAGAGAAAACGGAAATTCCCAATTCACAACAGACGAGTAAGCTCTGTTCAATGTCATGTTCAAATATACTTCATAAAATGATGTGTGATTACATAAAAGAAAGCCAAAGAAATATGAATAAGTACAAAGGATCAATCAATCAATCTTCAACAAAACTTCATCGAAATTCAGTAATGCTGGAATGGGAATGTATAGCGTCTACATCAGAAGGAGTCATTGTCATATCGCTGTTGATTATTGTCTAAAACTCTCTTGGTGAAGAGAAGTACTTTTGAGAAACATTTGAAGTGTTTTCCTGTTGAAATGAACAGGAAAGATTTTCGACCACGGGGAGTTTCTTTCTTTGAACAGAGACTCTGTCACTTGTTAAGTTGCTTAGTTTGTTTTTTTGTTTTTTTTTTTTAATTCCAAAGCATCCCGATGTTGATGCAAAAGCGAACAAGGACTGCTTACGATCAGTGTAACGAGATTTACAATGAGAAAAGAAGGGATGAACACCAAATTCAAGAGAAAAAAAAGCAGCATGAGAAGCGATCGTTTGAGGAAATTGAGAGGTGCCATGACAGGAAAGAGATTCGGAAGTTTTACCAAAAGGTAAAAAGGTTCTGCCAGAGTGGCAGGCTCCGAACTCAAGTCGGTAAAGACCAGCAGGGAAACATAGTAGTAGAGTCACAGTCGCTACTGAGGATCTGGAAAGATCACTTCTGCAGACTGCTTAACGGCGATGAGGACACAAATTCCGCTGTCAGGCAGATGCACCATTCAGCTTGGACGATGATCGAGAATGCCGTCCACCCGACCTAGAAGAAGTTTAGCTTATCATGTGTAAACTTAAATCAAATAAGACTGCAGGTGCAGATGGTCTTGATGCCGAACTTTTCAAGGCAGCTGGAGATCGGTTGGAAAGGAGCATGCACCAGCTGATCTGCATGATATGGTCGGAAGAAAACATGCCCGATGCATGGAACCTCAGTATCGTATGTCCGATCCTAAAGAAAGGAGATTCTCACAATTGCGCCAATTATAGAGGAATAAGCTTCCTTAACGTCGCTTATAAGATTTTGTCTGTTGTAATATGTGAACGTCTGAAACCCCACGTCAACAACTTGATAGGTCCTTATCAATGTGGTTTTAGACCAGAGAAGTCTACGATAGACCAAATTTTCAAATTACCTACAGCTGATTTTCGAAGAACCCCGAGAATATAATATCGATATACACCACCTTTTTATCGATTTTAAGGCTGTGTATGACAGCACTGACAGCGACGAGCTGTGCAGAACCATGTCTAGTTTCGGAATACCTGCAAAACTCGTACGACAATCCAGGAAGAGTTTGGAGAATTCACGCTGCTCCGTCAAGGCCGGTAGAGAACTCACCGAGACCTTTGATGTCGAAAAGGGCTTAAGGCAAAGCGACAAACTATCATGCGATTTCTTAAATATCATACTTGACAAGATTGTACAAAACTCAAACGTCAACACCAGAGGAACAATCTTTCAGAAGTCTGCACAATGATTCGCCTACGCAGACGATATTAACGTAATGGGAAGAAAAAGCGTGATGTCATAGGCGCTTTTGCGAGCATTGGAACGGCAAAAATTAGTTTGATGGTTAATGAGGGCAAAACTAAGTATATGTTGTCATCAAACCAGGACACAGACGACTCGACGAATTCGACAAAACGTCACAATAGACAGACATAAATTCAAGGTAGTACAGCACTTCTTCTTCTTCTAATTGGACAAAACGTCACAATAGACAGACATAAATTCAAGGTAGTACAGCACTTCTTCTACCTAGGATCCGCTATAGACACGGAGAACAACATCAGTGCGGGAACCAAACGGAGAATAACTCTTGCCAACCGTTGCTTCTTTGGATTAACAAGGCAAAGAAACAAACCTCTCTGCTTAAAATCCAAGGTAACCCTGTATAATAACTTGATCATCCCAGTCCTGCTTCACTGCGCGGAAGCATGGACCTTATCGAAAACGGATGAGGAAACCCTTGGTCGTTACGAAAGAAAAATTCTCCGAATGGTCTTTGGTCCGGTATGAGAAGACAATGTGTGGAGAAGAAGATACAACAACGAGCTGTATGAGCTGTACCGCAACATGGGCATAGCCAGAACAGTACGCATTGCGAGGCTAAGATCGTTCGGCCATGTAGAGCGGCACATTGCAAGGAAATCGCAGAAAGGGATGACCTCGTCTTAGGTGGCGTAATCAAGTGGAAGAAGACCTCAATCGACTAAGAGTGCAAAACTAGAGAGAGAGAAGGATATTGATCGAGTCCCAGGTTCACCCCGAACTGTAATGCCCACCTAAGTATGTACCTGAGTAAGCCTTGGTATAGAATAAAAAGTTTTCATACAACAAGTTACTCATCTCTATCGAACCGTAAATTAACACTGGATGATAAATTAGTGATAAGCACTGCGTTGTCCTGTCAAATTCAAACTTACAAGCCTATAAAAACATTACAAAAGGCTTACATAGAACTTAGACAAAAACTACATCGAAAAGCGGTGACAAAAAAGTCCGCTTATGATTAAGTCAATGAGCTCACTTTTACCACTTACTTAATTATGATGTGCTCCGCTGCATTAGCTTTCATGTGACAAAGAGTCACATCCTTACTCAAAAGTAAGTCAGGTGTACATACTTACTCCTCACTGAACTCATTCAATTTAAAAAGCAAATGTTACGACTTTAGGAAACAGGATATGTATGAACTATAAAAAGAAAAACTTTTTCTCCTCCACAAATTTTTCCTGACTCCCATAAATGTTCGGCATTTTTTTTTTATTTGTCCAAGTAGAACCTTTAGCATGGTGAAAAAAGAAATCCGAAAATTTCTTGTGTTGAATAGTGTGAGCTGAACCGTATAAAAGAAAATAAGCAGAGGAATCTGTCGATTTCTGATTGTATCTAGTTTCACCTTCACTTTTGCGATAAAAAATAAAATTGAAGAATTCCTCCTCATTCTGCAGCACCAAACTCGAAGTAATACCTCACGTATCCACACATTTTTGAATTTTTGTGTCTTTGCGCTTGTATCGTCTACCTCTACCTACAGCAGAAAATAGCATTGTGGGTTGCTGCTATACGAAGTATGGGAACCGGTCGAGTGAGGAGTCGCTTCTGTACATTTGACCCAGAATCTGCAAGAGCACTCGCTTATCTCCACTGACTATCATCTTCGTTCAATTGCCTCCTCTCCTTACTCACAAAAATGACGGTAATTAAAATAAATTGCAAAAGTTTTTTTTGGTTTAAAGCCAGCAGCGAGCGGGGGCCGCGGCCGGCCGGCCAAAATGCTGCAGAATCAGTGAATCTGTTTTCAGCGCAGCCAGAAAAGAAGAAAGTGGCTTTTGTTTTTAGTATTCCGATCGTGACAATGTCGTCGAAATGAAAAGGATAATCAAGATTCAGGTTTGCGCTCCATGGCTGGTAACGTCTGCGAATCTGGACCGATTATGCGTCGTCGCCATCGTCGTTGCGGGGTATGATTTGTCCTCATGGTGCTGTGCCAAGTTGTGCACTTGTTTTTTGCACCCGACCAGCATGCACCCGGAAGAGGATCACTTAAATTTAAAGGTTCATTTGTCTGTACGGCCAGGTATATAATGCCATAGAAAGTGGTCGTGGCGGTTTCGACAAGAATGCACTTTCCTTTCGAAAAGAGTGATTCCTCATTTCAAAAATTCCATACATAATGAGCGCAAAGGCTAGGAAGTCACAGGCGAAGGCGATATCTTGTAAGACCTCTAATCAATTTATTTTGTTGCTCTACCCCACTATTTTGCTGGCTGGCATCCTAATGAATACGACCAAGATCACGATGCATGCCACTCCTAGAGCTGTCACTATAATCAAGAAAATAAATTGGCTTTCAAATTCGATGATTCGCCAGATGATGATGACGTTGATGAGAGAGAAGACTCCTAGTTCTTCGTAAGACAGTAGCACTTTGTGGGAGGCTATTGTTTGGGTGCAGAGACATAAGTCCCCGGGACATAAGTCCCAAATTTTAAATTTGGGACTTATGTCCCATCTAAGTGAGACATAAGTCCCAATTTCGATTTGGGAGTTATGTCTCACTTAGATGGGACATAAGTCCCAAAAATAAAAGTTGGGACTTTTGTCCCTCCGAATATACTTTTTTCAAGCTATAACATTTTTTTAAGAAGCTCTTCTGAAAAATTGTCTGTGTTTTTGTCAAATTCTTGAAGCTACTTTTTTCAAAAAGCAAACTTACTACTAATTAGAAAGTATAGATATGGTTATCCGGAAGGAGATGTTATTTTACTTTAAGAATTTAGTAAACATTTCTTAGTTTAAAAAAGAAACTCAAAAAATTTTGAATTCCGTTTCGAAGGCTCTGTTCGAAATATGTTTTAAGGGCAGTGGGCGATGGAAAATGTTTACTTCAATTATAGCTGAGGTATTTGCACATATAGTTCCTCCCACTTTTTACGCATTCAAAATTAGAGATATGGTTTTCCGGAATTAGGAGATAATATTTTACTTGTAGAAATTAGAAAAATTTTTTAAATTTAAAAAAGAAACTTAAGAAATTTGAATTTTTGAGTATTTGAGAAAATAAAATTAAAAAATCGCGCGATTTTTTAATTTTATTTTCTCAAATACTCAAAAATTCAAATTTCTTAAGTTTCTTTTTTAAATTTAAAAAAATTTTCTAATTTCTACAAGTAAAATATTATCTCCTAATTCCGGAAAACCATATCTCTAATTTTGAATGCGTAAAAAGTGGGAGGAACTATATGTGCAAATACCTCAGCTATAATTGAAGTAAACATTTTCCATCGCTCGCTAGGTGGAATATAATATTTCGAACAGAGCCTTCGAATCGGTATTGAAAGAGTAGATAACGATTCTGAGACTATTTAGAGGTTATTGGTTCCATAACTTAAAATCATTTGAGAGAAAGATGTCAAGGACCAACAACTTTATGGAAAGCAAAAATTGTTTGGTTGCCTAGTAGAAATGTACGACGATTTACTAAGCTCTATTCCTGAAAAGTTGGGACTTATGTCCCATCTTCAACGGAAAAAAGTTGGCACTTATGTCCCGATGGCGTGGGACATAACTCCCAAATCGAAATTGGGACTTATGTCTCACTTAGTTGGGACATAAGTCCCAAAAATAAAAGTTGGGACTTATGTCCCGGGGACTTATGTCCCTGCGCCATTGTTTGATGTAAGTTTGGCCGTTCGTTCATTCATTTATTCCATTCAATTGGCCACGAGTTGGTGGTTTTTTCGTTTGTAATGGAGCTACGGTAATTGCATATTGGATATTTTCGAGGCAACCGCGTTCAGCTGAGTGAGCCGAGACATGGTTTTATCGTATGCAAATATTATTTTGGCATAGTTGGATATGGAATACTTGTTGATGATTGTTGATGCGGGTCATACTAATTTGCATGTCAATGTAGTGATGACGTTTCAGATAAAGTTAGTTCCGCATATTTGTTGCAGGGTTCATGTTATGAGGTCTCTCAAATAACGAAGGTCGTTTTCAAATGTTTTATTATCCTTTTCCTGTAGACGATACTGACATAGTCGGAAGAAGCAAGTATGATGGATGCCTTTGCTGTTTATTTGCGATTGAATAATAAAAGTGGAAGGGAATTGTTAAGTGGTTAATATGAAGAAAACGAAGTATATATGTTGTATAATCAAACAAAAACAGAGAAGAGAGAACATCCACCAATTGTACAAATCGTAACGACCATAACTTCAATGTAGTCCATTAATAAGGACATCGTCAACCTTTGCTGAACTCATTTATACATGGAAAACGACATCAAGCGGAGAATTGCTCTTTCGAATTTCTGTTTGTTTTAAGGAGAAATGTGAAAATAGAAAACTTTTATCAGACCCCAAACACACCTGTCCTGCTGATCGGGGCAGTTTGTGAAAATTGTTACTGAAGACGAAGACTAAACGAACATAACCAAAAAAGTAAGAGCAATCAAGTGGAAGTTACCTTTGCCGACTTAAATTGCAATTCTGGAGAGAATACAGAAATCGGAGCTGGCATAATATTGGCCCAGGTTCACCCATAACCTTGATACCTACCTAAATAAACCCACTTCCTAAACTTCAACTTCCCTTCATCCCTTTACAAACATTACTAAAAAAATTTAACCCTAAAAAACACAATGCCCATGCCCCATCTATTTATAATTCAATAAAATAAAAAAATTAATCAAAAAGACCAAAGAAAGTTTAGCTCCACCAAAAACGGTTGGGATTTATTACAAATGTATTTAATGAAAAAATTAATAAAATTAATGTCTAATACATACATCTACTATCTATTTCCATAAACATAAGTTCATTTGATTATATGTTTTCGTTTCCAAATAAAAGTTTACCTATTTAGATAGAAAGCTTGCACAATCATCTTCTAGAATAGATCTCTGCTGTGACAGTATCCGTGAAGTATGTCGAACATTGTCAATGACTCTTGAGACCGTGTCAACACTGGACGATGCAGTTAAAGTATTGTATCCTCTCATTGGACCCACTGCACCAATTGACTGATTTCTTGTATGCATATTGAAAATTAAGGAAATTATTAAAAAAAAAGAACTCAAACGATTGACTATCTACCCAGCTGATTGCAGTCTTGAGTTTTCCAAGGTCTGTCTGAGAATCTGATTATCACTTTCACTGTCTTTGAGTCGGTCTAGAAGATTTTGTTTGTCTTCGAGGATATCCCTATTTGAAACACAAGACTTAAATTAAAGCAGCTTAGATTTGAAATCTCATACCTAAGATGATCTTCGACCATCTGCATTTTTCGTTGCATTATTCTCTCACTTTCAATTTGTTCGTCTTTCCAATTATTAAATGCTGTTAAAGTCTTAGTCTTCTCCTCGACAATTTGAACAAGTTTTCTGGAATAAAAAAAAAGAATATATTTGTATATTTATACAGATGCTCTTCAAGCTCACTGATACTCCAGTCCCATTTTGTTGAAATCATCTACAAGATTGTTATGCTTCTCTAACACTTCAGCGATGGCTAGCTGAAAGTGCTTTTTTTCATCACTCTGTAACTTTTCGATGTATTCCTTTTCCTGGGTGCACTCTTTAAGCTTTTCTTTGGCAGCATAGAAGTCAGATGTTGACATTTGAAGTTGTTCCTTCAGACTCTGAAGTCTCCCTTTCTGGGAAGCTTGGGTTTCTTTAAGTGCGGTAAGCTCAGATTGGAGAAGATCTCTCTATTTGAAATGTCAAAGACAAAAAATTAGAAAACTTTTATTTGTTGAAACTCTACCTCCTTTCTTAATATGTCCTCGTTTTCATGCAACTTGTCGATTTCTATTTGAAGACATGTGATTTCTTTTGAAGCCTTCGAAAGGGACTTGCAGTATTCGAGGTTTTTCTCTTGAGTAGCTTTGAGTTCTGATACCAAGTCTTGTGGGTTGTTTCTTCTGTCTGCGCTTGCTTCACGTCTCTGGACAAGTTTCATTTTGGCTGTAATAAAATAGATACATACTCGTACTTTAAGATTAAAATAAAAGTTTTTTCGTCAAAGTAAAAGCAGTAAACAATTTGAAAACTCCAAAATTTTGTTTGTACGCCTTAAATTCATGTAATGTTTTTAAAGAACGTCTTAATTTGATAAATTTGAAACTCCTATCTTTCGAGCCGTCATCGCTTCCATAGCATAAGAGAAGTTCTAAAAATTACTGTTGAAATCAGGGGTCGAATTACCGCGTCAGTGTTTAAATGAGTACTATTTTTCTTTCAAAATTCGCTTTATATTACACAACATCAGTCTGCTGTTCATTTATCGACTTCAATTCGTTCAAAAGCTGATGAAAGAATGTCAAAATGTGGTACTAAAGTGCTCAATAGCGCGAGAAGAAACTGAAAAAGTACGTAATGCAGTCACGTATTACTCGATCACGTAATGCGGTAATTCGGCCCCAGATAAAACTGTTGAGTATAAAACTTAAACGTCGCTTCCGAGTTTTGAAAATTCACTCAATCGGTTGAAACACTCTGAGTTCATCAAACGATAAAAGCGAATATATTTGATGAACAATAAATTGGTGAATGGTTTTTGAGCGCCTAAATTAAACTTGTGCAGCAGAACTCAACGGAAGAATGTTTTGGACACAAAACAAAAACTTAAATCACCTTCATTTCTCCGAATACTCGTCAGTTCATCTTGCAGTTTTTCATTTTCTAATTTTAAATTTTCTATCGTCTTTCCTTTGCGCCGAAGCTCGGACTCCAATTGTAGCAACTGCTCATCCGATTCAGTTCGTTGAGGCCTATGTCGTTGATGGCGTACATCTTCAAGATGCAGCCTAGTCTTACACCGGTCACAGGGTATCGTATGCTTAAACCTAGCGATTTCATTGCGTAGATATAAAATCTCTTCCTCCTTAGCACATACGACACGTTTCAGTTCTTCATTCTGCAAAGAGAAATTGAAATGCAATTTAAGACCAATATAGATCAAGTCATGGAAGTAATAATAACTTTTCTGTTGAGTATTCTCTCTAAAGATGTTTTTTCCTCAATAAGACTGTCAATTGCTGCCTGAAGTAAATCATTTTGTGCCTCAAGTCCTTTTAGTGAACGCTCAAACTTTCCTGCTATTTCATCATCAAGAAACTCATTCTGAACCATATTGACCTGACAGGACAAAGTATTCAAATCAGTTGTCAAATCCTCTATGATTCTTAAACACTCGTTGTGATTTTCCTGTGGTTCGAATAAACTTTCGTCATCGTGCTGTTCTGCCTAGAAAAACAAATCCTATGAAATAAGATTTCTTTTCTGCTGATTTCTCCTCACCATTTCAAAAGGACATCGCTAGAAAAAGCTTTCGATGATGACCAGTGCACTCGTATGCATTGAACTGGAAAATATTTGCATTTTATTGCATGCTGCTCAATCAAAAATTCACTCACACTAAAACTTAAACGCTCAATTTGGGAAAATCTTAAAAACCAATCAAACTAAGTTCATTTCAAGAACTCTTCGTTTCCTAATTTTATTATAACTTATCAAAGGGATATTTACGTTCGCCCAGATTGCTGCGCGAAATTGCAATAAGTTCGTAGTTTTAAGTTTCAACGTGACAGCGAACGATTTGATTCTATCCTCAGGTTCTTCGCTTTGTTTTGATGGTTTCCAGTCACGGAAGACTACACCCACACCAACTTCATTTTCCTATGTAGGAATGTTTACCTGTGATTTTACAACTCTACTACTCTGGAAGAGTTTATTAATTTGTTTTGTAAAGTAATTATCTTTGGAGAAGCAATTAATAACTTAATGTCCTTCCGGGTGTGGTTATCATTCGAACCATTTGCTAAGTCTCTCAACTTATCTATTGCCGTTTCACATTCTTTATTAGCCTCTAGGTAGTTGACTGGGAAGAGGCTCCTTAGGTCGCCTTATCAAGTTATTTATGTATATTCTGAAAGTTTGTATTACGCCTTTGTGTGTGTTACTTTCACATTAATGGCTTTCATAACATCTTTTTTACACTCAATTTTCGAATAGTTTAAACATCAGTATGCGCACTTGTGACTTTGGTGTGGATGGGGATATTTCTTATTTGCATAACTTTAGTCAAACTTTTCACAGATACACTTTAAGGATACGTTTAAGAATTTAATAAACAATTTTTTTCGCGCGCTTGGTTTAACGTTGACTTTCACTTTAAAAACAAAAACTCAACCGACTGCTAGGAAATAACTCGGGTATCTGAGTTGTGAAAGAAACTCAAACTTTGTTTTCGTTACTGTTACTAGTTAGCAGGAGTTGGTAAATAGACATGTCAGTATGTTAGTATTTCCTCCTTTCAGCCTTTTAGGACTATTTATGGACACTATTGACTGATAGATAGTAGATTTAAAATGCGATTGGGATGTATATGTTGCGCCTAGACTTTTATTTACGAAGACATAAGTTGTGTTTAATGACCTGCTCTATATCAAATCCAGAGCAGAGAAAAGAAGCTCTCTAATGGTAAATGATAGCGACAGTTGCAGTTGATCCTTACCAAAACACTTTTTACAGGAATTTAAAAGGTTATTCATTTATGTCCCCGTATAAACTCCCTTTAGCTCTTTATAGAACTGACAAGTGAAGATTTCTTCCGGGAAATGTCTGCTTCGTCTATTTTCTATTATGTTCATCGGTCTTCAGTTGGTATTTAATGTAAAAATAAATGGAACTGCATGTGAGTTAGCAATGGAAATCACGAATCCTCACTCAAAGCAAAAGTGGAAAATAAAAACAACCAAAAAGGAGTCCTTTGCCTCAATATACATTGTGCCAGACACAACATATAAAGACAGACAGTTTTTATCGTTCTATCTGTTCAGCTGTTTGGAATAACATATTATCGACATTCGACAGTAGGTCTATCAATCAACACATAGATGCGAGAGTTCTCACACTGTTAATATAGATTACAGTCGGAAGTCGGTGCTTACAAACAAGGAAAGTAAGATAAACAAAAATTTTATCTAGATTCAAAGCACTAGAATTTAATAGTCTAATGCCAGGGTATGAGGTATGAGCCCATAGTAAAAATCAAGTAATGTAATATTTTGACGTCGGCATACTTTCCACAAATAATGTCAAATATCATTGTGCTTCGACATTTTATTATGTTCGCAGACAAATAAAGAATTAGTTTGGAAGAAGAAATCATATGTCTGAAATTTCTGCACATATTTTCAAGGAACGTTATTTTTCAGGAAAATAAATAAATAGAGGAGGCCTGGGTCCATTTCAGTATGCAAAGGCAGTTTTAGACAGGCTTTTGGATAGTTTCAGTTTAGAACAGAACTGCCGCAGGGCTGGGCCACTTGTCCACAAGCTAATTAAAACTCTCGGATAGAGACCCTTGGGCGCCATTTTAGTGTCAGTAAAAAACTAATTTTTTATTTATGAAAACAAGTTTGTTGTGTTTCTGGACACATCGATTCTTTTTATCTTACTTCCATTTAGAACTTTGGTCAGTTTAGGTGCCTCATACTTTTGGCATTGGCTGTAAGATTTTTTTTTTTTAATTTTTGTGATTTTCTCTACGAAGAATATTAAAAACATCATTCAAAGCTGCAGTTGTAAACATTGTTTGCCATTAAAGTGACAACTACACAAAAAGAGGTAGTAATGGAAGCTTATATTGTCGTTGATTCAAATTAGATGCTATCTTTGAACTTTGATTGTACCTCTGACAAAAATTAGATGGTGGTGATACAAAAGTTAACACTCTGTTTTACTTACTCTGTGGTTTTGGTTACTTCTGGAACACAGCTAAGCATTGCCAACAAAATGACAGAAGATTCACATTTCTGAACAACTTTTGCACAACATTAAAACCATTTTTTTCAATCAAAACCTTAAACAGACTTTTCACACAGACTGTAATTATTGAACTTTTTTTATTTTATTATTACCACTATTTATGTATATCAGGATACCAAACACATCGACCCAATTTATAAGGTGTAAGCTTTCTAAGTTTTTTTCTCACCAGCAGGAGGGTGTTTTCTTTTCATACAAATATCTTTTACACACACTTGAGACAAAAAAACAGACAAAAGATCGCGTTCTCGCGTGGAATTGAGTTTAAAAATCACTATTAATCAACAGCAGAAAACGTGTGCACGAGACACTGTGACATGCTATGATTTAAGTAATTGAGTAGGTATTTGATGTTATCATTTTGCAGAAAGTTTTCGAGTGTTTTGAGTAGTAAGTAACGAAAGGGATAGTATGTTTTTAAATTCAAACTATGTTCAGTATGGGTTGACACATGTTTTTTGGCTTTCGTATAGGCATTCCACCATTATTTCCCTGGAGGAAACATATGTTTTTGAATTGTTTTAGTCCTTACTGCTATAAAAAGATTTTGATAACTCAAAGAGTTTTTTTTAAGCAGTAAACCTGTCCTGAATGTCGAAGTGAGTGTTTTTGAGCTCTGAATCTCAACTCGCCCTAAAGAAGCGTTAGTAGAGAGTCCAGGTAAAGAACAAGTCTGGCAAAAGGAATGTATTTTTCTTCCTATGACAGGAATGTGTGGCGATTTCGTGGTTTAGCAGTTTTTGAAAATCAAAAACTTAGTCTCTTTTGACAACGTTTAGGGTTGTCAAGCAAACTTGGGTCAACAATATAAGTAAAGTTCAAAAAACGAACCTTAGCTCATACAATTGACAAAAATTACAACCCCAAGGTACGACACGACTGTACCAAGTAACAGAATCTTCAATTCTAATAAGGCACAAGCAAACTTATTCGTTTGATGAAGTTTTGGATATTTTATAGGGCTAACCTTTTTTTCTAATAGGTATTTCCATTATTTTAGTTCAGATTTTCAACTCTCAGTAAAGAAGCACTAGGTTTTTGTTGGTTCGAGTTCAGGTAACGAACAGGGCTTGAATTGTTGCGTTCATTAAGTGAAAAACTGAGGTTGTTAAAAGTTGAAAAACGAAAATCACATTTTTTTTACCAACCATGGGGTTGTCAAGGAAGTCTTTGTCAACATTGCCAAGTTCAAAAAACGAAGCTAAAGTTAACAATTTTTGAAAAAATCGTCTTCGGTGAGAACTAAGAATTGAGTTTATTTTTGGATAATATGGATTTTTCAAAATTTTAAATTTCAATGCAGATACTTATGTCTGATTGAGTGATATCTCTTTGTAAATTGTGCAAGAGCGTCTCTGGGGATCTTAATTTCGTTTATATGATTTCGCTCAAATTTTGATCCGTTTTTCTGGAGTAATAAGAAGAAAACAAAAGGTAGTGTTTATAGGTATATAAAAAAAAAAAAGACAGGTAGACAAAACTTCATAATGTTGTACGATAAACAGTTTATAGCAAAGAGTTGTCATTGAGTATTTTTCTATAAAACTTCACCTTCAGCGTTCAGCATTATGTCAACCAACAAAATATAAATCAATTTACCTTTTCTATAATTTTTCTTTGAAACTCTTGATTATGGAACAACATTGCATTCCTTTCAAATTGATTGTAGTAACGCATCTGCAATAAAATTTTCTTTTAATTTAAACTATAAAATCATTTATTTTCGTGAATATTAAAATAAATTATGTAAACATTTAAGCGTAAAACTATACGAAAGTATTGAGTTCTCGTAAAAAACAAAAATAAAAATTTTAAAACTTCTTAAGTACACTTAAATGACTAAAGAAACAAAAAAAGCTTAACAGCTTCTCTTCAATTATGGCAACGAAATCAATACTCTATACTATTTATAATCATACCGATTTCTTAAGTTCACAAAGTTCATCTTTTAAATCTTCACTGTTGCATTGTAGTCCCTGAATAATTTTTCCATTGTTAGCAATTTGTTGGCGTAACGCTCCGATCTGCATTTAAAAAATTTCATCGTTTTTAAATGTATTTAAACAGAACTAGAATCGCATAATGTAAATAAACTCACGGTTTTTTCTCTTTCTGTTAAACTGTCAATTAAATTGTTGATTGCCTCAACTATCGGGTTTGGGTTAGTATTGGAAGTTTCTTCAAATATCAACTCACAGTGAACAGGTCGACATAGCTGAAAATAGTTATGAAATTTTATTGGTTCTGCTTTTATATGAGAAGTCTAATATTTTTGAGTGTGACATGTAACCAAATTTCAATTGTGTAGATTTTATGGTGAATCTTTCAATCTATCTAATGTAAAAGCCTGGTGTGTTTAGCTAGAAGCTTGTGGAGGGAAGACGCATTAAAAGCCATTTACTTTCAGCAAATTATGAACCAAATTTTAATATTTTAATTATAAAGATAAATGTTGTCGATATCAGCATCAACCCACAAAACTTCGCATTTCTAGGAAAACGAAAAAAACAAGCATTTCCACTGTAATTTTTGTTCGTAATTCAAATTTACTCCTAAAAACCGTTAGAAATACCCAATTTAAAGTAATTCTTTTATACCATCTGGAAGAAGGTTTATTTAGGAAATCTCTCCAAGGAATTATTAGGTTTCATTTATATTCATATTCATCTTGATCACAAGTTAGACTTTTGAATTCATTATGTTGAAAAATTTCTCAAGAAATCTACTTGCTTTAATTTTACTCTGAACTTTCGACTTATAGCTCTAACAAAAATTAACTCACCGCAATTGAGAGAGTTTCTGCAACATCACTGAGTGTCTTGGAAGTTTTATCGAGAAGAGCAGATTTAGCTTTCACTTGGCTGTTCAAACCTAAAATGTTGAATATCCGTCATTATTTGAAACAATATGAAAAAAATCTAATTAGGTATTTGAAAACAGATAAAAAAAACTGCATTGTCAACGGTTTTTATTCACAATAAGCCTTACCTTCGTTTTCGATTTGTAATTTTTGTTCCTGATTCTGCAAGCGACACTTCTCTGCCAATAAACAACCAATACGATTGCGAATGGCATTTACTCTTTTAGCATCAGAGTCTAAGTCTGGGCTTATTCCCGAGTCTTCATCCGTCATAGTTCTGCTTGATTGTGGATTCTCCAAGTTCATCAACTCACGGCGATAAAATCGTAATTTGTTTTGTTGGTCATTGTTAGTTTTTATCTAATGAATAGAAGATGTACTAATCATTTGTGATATTTAACGAAAAGGCACTTCCGCACCAATTTATGAACAGTGTCACTTATGTGGTTTTGCAGATCTTGTATGGCACGCTTTTGAGTCCCAATATTCTGGTCGTAGGTATCTTTCATTTCAAATAATTGATTCAGTTCTTCTTGAAGGCATTTAATAAGTTCCTCTTCGTCTTCTTCGTCGTCTTGGATGTTCAAACTAAATTCTGACAAATTTATGGAGTTTATCTGAAGGATTTTCAAATTAAAAATTTATTCGTTATGATCAGTCGGTGGTTTTTTTTACAGAATCCCTATTAATGTGGGAAACAGCTCTGGGTGTAGTCATTTCGTCAAAGTCACAGGATTCCGATATCTTGGTTTCTGCCATAGACGGGCATAGACAGTTATTAGGTGATATTCGTTCCGAAGCCCTTCTCCCCCAGACCGCAGAACACTTCGAACAAAATATGAAAAGAAAAAAGAAATAGAGAAACACTTCAGAGAGATTTGAGATTTTTGACAGGTTAGTCTCAGAAATATTTTTGTTATTTTTCACAAGGTTAGTCAGTTAATATTCCGATTCCCACACACTACCATAGGAGGCTGAGTAACACAAACCTTTGGGAAAGACTTAAGATCATTACGGAGTTCTCTAATGACGTCATCCTTCAGTTGTATCTTTTTCTGTGCTTTCTGGATCTCATCTTCCATGGAAAGAACCTGCTTCCTAAGATCACGTATCTCATCGTGCTTATCGGCTACCTCAAAAGCTAATGCCTTAACGTTGGCGAAAAGCTTTAAACGCATTTGCATTGAGTTTTTAATTATAAAACAAAATTTATTTGAATAAAACAAATCGTTACATTTAAAAAATAAACCAAAAATGTCTTCGCTATTTACTAACCTTGGACTTTAAGGTTGAGCAAGGTTTAGAATCACAGATAACTGATTGCCTGTTCGATTCCTGTAAGTAAATTTGATAACTGTGAGCTATTGTATTGTATAAGTAGTTATTACAAAAAATTATGGGTGTTACACGTGTGAGGTGTGAATGATTTTCGTATTGCATTTAAAAAAACGCCAAAAATGAGATTGTCATTTTTTTATAAATTCAATGTTTTGAAAAAATAGATTTTCTTAAAATCTTTTATATTGAAAAACACTTAACCAAAGTTAATAGCACTTACACTGGTTTGCTGAACATTTTGATTTTGATCACAACATGATGCTTCCTATGAGTAAGAAAATTAGTTTTTTGAGTTCTAAACAGTGCCGACATTTAGCTTATTTCACTTTACTGAGAGTTATTGAAGTGAGTCACTTTCCACTGAAAACCGATTTAGCTTTAATGGAATTCACTGAGTGAGTTAGAGCAGTTGGCTGTCAGATTACTCACTCAGCAGTTCAGCAGTGAGCACTCCCTGGAAAGTGAAATTAGCTTAATCTCGGCACAGATTTAAGATTTGATTTTACATTTCCAAAAATATTATTCTTATCGAAAGTGTCAAAGTGTATGTTATCCACACTCCATTCGTTGTTCTGTTTGGCATTACGTATAAACTGTATTAGTCCATCGAAGTCTTTTTGATGCTTGCAGGTCCCAGAAATTTGATCCAATCGACAGTGAACGTTAGCTTTCCGTTGAAGCAATGCCAAACGTTTTGTTGTTTCATGTTCCAGTTCTTGAATGTTTGTAATGAGAGTAGTGTTTATTTGTCGAAGCATTTCAATCCATTCCTTGTATGTGATTTCTTTTAACTTAAACAAAAAACAAAATTAAAAATAACACATAGATTTATCAAGTGAGAACAAAATTTGCGTTAGAGTTCAAGAGGTAAAACATTTTCTGTCGTTTTGAAGTGCTCAAATGTAGAAGATCATCAATATTTTTGCTGTGTAGTGCCAATATTCAGACAACTTATCACCAGCTTGCTGATGAGGTATTTACTCATATGATTGGTTTTTTTTTTATGAAACGAAACACTAACAGCCGCATTTGTAAGGAAATATTTGAGTTTGCTTGTGTACTCAAATGTCACTTTCCATTGGACGAAAAGAACCGTCCAGGAGCGTCCAGAAGCATTCTCAAACATTCTCCATTGGTGCAAAAATTGCACCAATGCATGATCAGTGCATGATTCTGAGGAGTGACAGCCGATTCTCGATTTGAAGTGAGAATCGACTCAGAAGCACTAACACATGCTACTCAAATGTCTAAGTGAAAAGTTTCTTCAGAGAATATTTTTTAAGAGCCATATGTGTTTCACTCACACAAAGGAAATTACGTTAAACTCCCCGAGTGTAACCAACGAAAAGCGCTAAAAGTCTTAATAAATTCTATGATAAAACTCACTCCGCTGTGAGTACGGTTTTAGCAAAAAATGGTATCACAAACTGTTTGTTAGTACTGTACACATAAAAACTGCCTTCTTGTAACATCCGAGCATTCCACTACAGCTGTCAAAAACTCAAAACATCAAAAACAAAACCATAAAAAATCCAATGTCAACAAAATATTATTTTCTTGTATCTCCTACTTCCATTCCCTGTATTAAAAAGTACAGATAGCAATAAATCAATTTTCATTACTCACAGATGCATCGCCATTAGCCTGTTCATCAATTTCAGCAAGTCGTTTTTCATATACCTCATCCAGTTTATCTTTAATTTGAAAGGCTGGGCCAATAACGTCTCCAGAGTGCTGCTCTTGCACGGACACACACGGGTCTTTCGAAGTAAGTGACCTATTTACGCAACCCTTGTGGCATGGATTCTCACTCATTGTTATGCACCTGATTTAAATTCAATGTAAATCAACAGTACAATGTTAAAGGTAAACAAACTGAACTCCTTTTGGAAAAACTAATTTTTAGACGAAGACAAACAAACAAATAAATATAAAATAGGCTCAGTCGGGGCAGGCACACAGAAAATAAAAAATCAACTCTGTTTAGAAACAAAACCGACGTGCTACTATTTATCGAAAATCTACTGGCACACAATGCGACACATTGTCCATTGAAAGAACTAAAGCTTAAGAACGCAGCTGGTGTGCTGGTGCACAGATGATACCACATAAAAAAGTCTATGAAACTTGAATCAACTAGAAGTGCGAATGTACGAAGTTGTACGCTCAAGATAAACTTTACTATTTAGTTGCTGAACTAGGCCTTTTTTCACAACATTCACTATTCAAAATAAACCCATTTGCTTAAGTGATCTTTAATGGGCTAAGTCTGAAAGCTTGAAACGCGATTCCGGCCATTATCCTCAACAAACCCCTTTTTTGTTAAACATGTTCATACAACCGGCTGAAAAGTAAAACTTTTCATTGATGTCATAGAGCTTTCAGTCGTTGGTGTGATGCTTGTTTTTCTTGCTTCGACGTAGATAAATAGGTACGCCGCGTCGTGAGTTTTTTTTTGTGATAGACGAAGTTCGAAAGCCACGCAGAATTTATGCCAAATGCGTGGAGTAGGTAGTTGCTGAGTGATTGCATTCCGAAATAAATTCAAGCTGCACGCGTGGAATGAAATCGTATTGGATTTAAATGTCTGCTTTTAGGTAAACTGTTTGATTAGGTTTGGGCTGTGTTTGGAAAAGATTAGGAAGAACAAGTAGCAAACAACGATAATTGGATGTAAATATTACGTATACGTCCCAGTTGCCTTACCACCGGTGGCAGTGCCGATGAGAATGTTTTCTGGTTTTAGGGCGGTCAGATCGGGCTCAACAGTGGTGGTATCGAAAGGTGGACCAACTTTTTTCTGTAATTGAAATATTTGCTGTTAAAAGTGGAATGATACTGCAGGTAGTGTATAGATGAATCTTTGAAGGACAAAGTAAACATCGACGTTGGCATCATCGACACAAAAGTGGGGATTGATTCTGAGAATCTAATTATCGGCAATGATAAAGAAACAGAAAAGATAAGTTTTTAGACATAACATAAAAAAATTGTTTCAATAAAAGCTGGGCAAGTGTGTAGAATAGGATACGATATCAAGAACCAATTCCTTAAAATAAATGGGTTGTTATGGTGTTAGATAAGTGCTGTGTTTCGAAAAAGCTTTAAAACTCTAACACTTTTGATCGCGAAACTTCATGACTTTTTTTGATGCACAAGTTCCTTAAGCAGAGAACTTTTAACCAGGACTTAATATTCGAAGAAAAAAAACAAAACAAATTTTATCTTTTTGTTATTTAAACCAAGAAAACACAGGGCTGGTTGGAAGCAGCATCTGGTAGCCCGGTTACTCTATTCGCGCTTACTTGCCGGCTTCTAAATTACCAAATTAAGCTTCTAAGAATGCCCCGAATAGTGAGCGCATTACATTTTCAAAACGGCAACATTGAAAGTTCTACTTAAACTCATTTTCCCTAGGTTTACTCATTCTTTATAATAATTACTCACAGTAGCAACAGAAAATCTCTCTCCAGTAAACAAACTGGCCGTTATTTTCCCATTTTTTCGGCTTTTTCAAACTTGTTAAATCGAACATACCTACAAGTTCTTTGAAATTTGAATTTGCCATGTTATGCAATGAACTGTCAAAAATTGTTTGAGTTCCGCGCTTTTTTATTTTTTCTTTCCGTACTGTACCAACAAGAACTCACAAGTTTAAAATTGTCCGATAAAAGTAAAAACGTTTTAAAAATTTGGGAAATTTATAAAACAATTTATTCAAATAGTGAAAAGTAAGTGCTCTAAATATAAACGAAAAGTAAGTAATTATTTTTTTTGTACTTATATAAAAACAAAACATGCACTTTTACTACAATAGGCGTTTTACTTAAACGCCTGAAAAAAGACAGAGCTCTAGACTAGAATAGTGATGTGTTTTAAAATAAAGTCAAGTTCAGCCGTTTATCTGCTCTTTATTGCTCTTAACATAGCATTTGAATATTTTACCCAAATGCCTATTGGGGCACCTAGAGCTATATCATTTTATTAACACGATTATTGTAATGAGGTTTATGGTCTTTCGGCAAAAAGAAAAAAAAATCTGACCTGGTTTTAAAATATTTTAACGAATCGTTAGCCATCAAATGAATTTGTTGTTTAATCCCTATTTTTCTTCTCGAATTTGGTTACCAAAAATAAATAGGTTAGCGCAACAGAGCGTTTAGCACCGGGGACCCGGGCGTAGCGAGGAACAAAGGGGGCATATAAAGTTTTTTGCCGATTCCGAACGGCTAATCGGGAAATCACTTTTAATGTCAATAAAATTACTATCGGAGGACTTTCCAATTACTCGCGAAAGGCCACACTCGTACAAAAACATGTTTGTTTTCTGTAAGGATTTGAACCTTGAGCGTTCGACGTAACAGGTAGACATGATAACCATTACACTACCGGCCACTGTTTTTTTTAAACTATAGTAGGGGAAAACGCTGGTAATGGAGAGTATAAGGCAATTAATCTTCCGATCGTAACTTTTTTGGAAAGATTAGAGATTTTTGCGAATAGTTACCATGATAGGGCTGATACATTCAATTGAAAAATGATTCATTTACATTCCTATTTACACGCACATAATACGGATAGCGGATGAACGCTCCGACTCAACGTGTTTTCGAAGGGACATTGAAGGCATATTGCGGAAGCGGAAGGGAAAGACCTGGGGTGACATTCTGTAAGTAAAAAGCGAACAAACATTTTCGTGTGTGCGAACGATTTGCAATGTCTTTCCTATTGAAAAACGTTTGATCGTTTTCGTTTCGCTTTTTATAGAATCTGGCCCCTGGTCTTAGGTGGTGCAATCAAGTGGTAATCTCAACCGACGAAGACTGCAAAATTGGAGAAAGCTCTCCCGAAAACGGAATTGTAGGCGTAAGATGTTGGTTGAGGCTCAGGTTCACCCCGAAGAGTAATGCCCACAGTACGTCAATTTTGCAATAGATGGCTCTGTCTTTATCTTCCTCCCCAACATGTTGAAGAGTTTTTCCCTTTTTATGCGATTCTGCTTCCAAAAGTCAATTGTATTTTCCAATGCGAATACGAAACTTATAGAATAGAAAAAGTCTTCAACAGCAACTGGCAAAGTTGAGCATGGTATACTACTTTTTAGCTGCTGCCATCTACTACTAAATTTGAAAACCAAATTTTGTATTTTATTGACTGATAGGAGTTGATAGTGTGCTCTTTGTGACCCGTTCTTTAGAATCGAATTACATAGTAGGTCCATAAAAATAGCAACGAATATTTGATCTATTAATCAGTATCTAGCTTCAGAATTTTCTATTAGAAAGAGAAGGCGGTCACCGATTTTTGCCACATTTTATAACGTAAGGCGACGGTTAACTATCACATTCGTTGGTCGATGTAGGCCCCCTATTATGAGTAGCGAATCGAACGTTCGATTGGAAGCGAATGATTTTGCGAGCTTCTTTTATAGCGGTATTATAGGTTGTAGAAACAAAAACTTTGTAGAAAACTTTTTTTTTCGACGTTTAAAGTATGTCAGACAAGAGAATGGAAGAAATTTAATGATAATAATCCAACAAATGAGTTTCTCTAAAACATTCGCTTCCAGTCGAACGTTCGATTCGCTACTCATAATACGGACCGTAAACTTACTACAAAACCAGTCCTATGGTCCCATATTACAAATTACGAAACGCGAGGCCAAAAAACGAAACCCAAAAGAACGATATACACAATATAAAGGCCCTTTTAGACAATCAGTTGGTAGTTCAGTTGCCATTTTAGTTAAAAAGGACAGGTGCTCAGTTGAGCTTTCTTTTTGCTTCTGAGCAGACGAAAGTCAGATTAACTGATAACTTATGGGAATTCTATCAGTTTTAGTTAAACGCTTCAGTTTTGGGCATTTAAACATAAGATTAACTAAAACCCTAACTGATACCCAATACAGGGCCTTAAACTATTCATGAATTACGAAAATGGATCAATGAAAGTGTCAGAACGATAACAAAGCGACGTAAATTGCACCGAGTATCGTAATTTGTAATACGGGCACACCGAATAAAAACCAACACTTGATTCAATTGAAATCTTAAAATATATCTCAATATATATTTGTATTTTTTCTTAAAGTTTCTGTTTATTTAAAACTCATATTTAATTAGTAACTAAATTTTAAATATTTATTTACATATATTCATATATATGTATTTTATTTTAAGTAATTAAAACAAAGTGAAATAAAAAAAATATATATTTTCAATTACATCTTGCAAAGTAAACATAATTTTCTTTTCGAGTTACTATTTTCTTTTTTAAATTATTAAACTTTTGCATTCATTTTACGTTCTATTTTTCAATTGGTTTGTTATAGATTATGAAAAATATATATTTTTGCTCGGCAAGCGGGTGTGTGTTGAAAGTTTGAATGAATGACCTTTAATTTTCTGTATAAATAAGTTGTCGGTGATAAGTGGATTATTTAATCTTATGAACGAAATCATAGGAGGGTATAAAAATAAATCCTAAGCATCTCTGTTTTCATTTTTTATTTTCATCTTCTTTTTGACCAATTTTAAAAAAAAAAAAGAGTTGTTTTGCAATTGTTGAGGGAAACACAGAGACAAGGTATGAATTACATTTCTTTTTGGCTTTTTTGGTTTCCGGCTGGTCGAATGTAAGTGGCAGAGCAAACCCAAATGTAATACAGAAGAAACGAAAAAATTTTCAATTTTTTTGTTTTTTGTTTTTTTTCTATCCAATTGATGTAAATTTAAGCCAGATAAACGTAAACTTTCCGATCCTCGGGCGTTCGAGCCAAATATTCCCTTTCGATAAGGTTCTCTATTCGTTTCTTAATAAATACAGGTGAAGGTAGAAATCTTGACTTAAGCTGAGATGTAACGTCTGACACAAGAAGATTATGCTATCAAAGAAAAAAAAAGGTTATCAAAGATTTTCTATTTATTTTCGAAGGGGTGAAGAAATTACCGTCAAACGTTTTCTGGCCTTCATTATCCTAACAATCGCCGCTTCAATTTCATGTTTACGATCTTCGTCCACTTTACCACGAGTCTCTCGCCTTTCTGGTTCAGATTCTCCTTTAGCGGCAACCGTTTGAATTTTAACCCTAAAAACATTATTTACAATAAACGTTTTGTTTTTGTAAAAGTTTATCGCAAAAAAAAAAATTATATTTACCTATGAAACTTCGATATGAATGCATCGTTAATGTGAAATTCATTTGATGGTTCAATATCCTTTGTTTTGGGATTGCGGACAAGCAGTCTTTGTGCTGGTTTCCCCATTGACAACGATTGTAAGGCCCTTATTAGCTCTCTTTCGGGAATATCCGTTTCTTGTTGGATTTCATCGTATGAAAGGCGTTCGCGATTGTTAAATAGCATAAGAACACACATCTGAAAAAAAAAATATATTTTTGAGTGCAAAATAAAAAAATAAAAACTACAAAAACATTCAGCCTAACAACTAAAACTCTCCTTGACCTCTTTGTACAAGAACTAGCAATAAACAGCTGCTTTCAGTTAAATGGTACCCGTGGCGTGTTTGTTACCATGTCTGCTGTTAACCCACTGGTTCGTCGTTCGAATCTTATTTGGCAGGTCCTCCGTTAGTAAATTCATTACCATGAAAAGCACTTTCTCGACTAGCCGTTCAGAAACGGCAGACAATTGTAGGTCCCCTCCATTACATCACAAGGCATGGTTGTGAAAAATGCTCTAGGCCCTGGGGCTCCTCGCCCTGTTCTCCACCCTGTTTATTTATTTATTTTTTTTTTTCGGTATAGTCATACTGCTTGTTACCCAAATGCCACGAGCAGCTTCGTATAGTGTGGCCAACCTTTTCAGGCTGGCAATGCCGACAGCAGGTTGCAATGTTGGCGAAAATCTTATACATATTACATTTTTCATTCACAGCCAAGCAAAAATAAAAGCGATCTTTGCCTTTGAACTAAAATCTACCAGCTAGGTTCCACATTTCACTTTCACGTGAAATGAAATCGAAATCGATCGAAATTAAGATTGCGTGTTCTGCATTTCACTTTTATCGATATCGATTTCATATTTTTCGAAATCAAATTGAAACGAAATCGTTGTGTTCCACAATTCGATTTCGTCGGTTTCCAAGTGATTTGAAATCACCCTAATTTATCTGTGTGGAATGGTAGAAGAAAGCAGACGCGACAGCACAAAATTTGTTTATTTTACTAGAAATTTGTTTTGAACAAGGGAAACCTTAAAAATACTGCACAGGAGGAAATATTTATGAACTTTATGAGCCAACATAAAGATTTTGCCCAAAGATTCATGAAAGCAGATCGTGTCGTCGCAGATTCTTTGTGGAAAAGACAGAAATACACAAGATGTAAAAAAAGTCAGTAATAATAAAAAAGAATCATTTGAAACAAATTTATCAATGAAAACACTTCAATTTTACTTGGCACATATCAATACACACGTTGCATTTGCAAATTCTAGTGTCTCTCAATCTACGTCTTTTTATTTTCTCCGTCGCATATCTATCTTTGATTTCCAAAACCGAAGCAAGGAGAACAGCACTGATGTTCAATTCTCTGACCAGGAAACTCAAGAAACTATTGAAATAAAATAAATTGAGTTTCAGATTAGATGACAGGTATCAGCTGTTTTCACATCACTTGAAGTGATTTCGAAAAGTTTTCGAACTGATGAAATCGATTGTAATGCAGAACACTGAAAATAAATTCACTCGATTTGCAATTTCGGTTTCGGTTTCATTTCACTCGATTTCTGTAACCTAGCTGTAAGCTTGTATCCTGCTCTAGCGCCGAACTAAGAGTTCTTGATGGTAGGCGCAAAAATGTAAAATCCACTTAATTCCTAGCCACAGTCGGGTAACAGAAATTGAAAAGCTAGATATTAGCCGAGAGATTGAACAGTAAAGTCCCACTTTGTAGTTTTCTATGTCTGGCTATTTGACTGTGTTTGAACTTTCCAATTAAAGGTGCAGCCCTGTTTTTTGAGCGCATTGGTTTCGTACTACAAAATTCATTCCTTTACATATATGCAATGCAAACTTTTAGCACTCATATTAACGGGAAAACCCTTCAAACCATATGGAAAGACAAGACAGCCCGATTTCTTAAAACATATATGCAATTATGATTATTTGACTAACGGCTCGCGTACACAGAATCCGATTTATCGACCGATATCGGATCGGAACTGTTCGGACAACAATCTCGGACGTTCGTCTGCATACACTGCTGCCGTTCTCTGACGATAACTGACAGACATCATGTTATTGAATTTATTTATTTCAGTTCAATTGAAACTTTTTTCCATTGATTTTTAGTGACATCTCTATTATTATAGAAAACTTATTCCACAGTGTTGTCCTACTAAAAACGAAATTTATTAACTTTTCACTATTCATTGTGTACTTCTATAGGCAAACTGACGTACGACGTCTGATAAATCCAAACAAGTTCGGATTAATCTGTTGATCGGATGTAATCGGACAACATCTGACGTTGTCGGTTGGAGCGGTGTACGTGCTCTCTTTGTTCAACACATGTTTGGTTAGAATGTCGGAGTTCAGCCGACAACGGCCGATTATAATTCGGACGATGTCTGATTTAGTGTACGTGAGCCGTAACAATCAAAATATTATTGGCGAATCAAGCCCTGTCTAAGCAATTGTAAATTTTAATTTATGACAGCAACACTCTACAAGAATGAAAGTTCAGTAGAAGCACAAGCTATACTACTTGCAAAAGCCCTACGACTTCCAGAATTCTTGTGAAACAGTCAGTTGATGTACTTAGATTGAAAAAAATAATATTGAACCCAAAACAAAACCCTGAGGAACTCTGTTTTGTAATTCTATTACATTAGATTAGATTAGGTTAGATTAAGGACGGGTTGAGCTTGTTCAGCTCTATGCACTGCGGTGTCTGAATGAAACCTTTTGTGCCAACTCATGTGAGGTTTCAGGGCAGTTCTACTGCTCTTGAGTTGAACCAGAAGTTAGTAATCTACTGTGGGTGAATGTGTTTGAGTTTATCTAGTGGGATGATCTCATAGTCAAGTATTTGTTTTGTAACGCAGAAAAATCCTGGACATTCCGTAATAACGTGCAGAGATGTTTCTTCATTTTCGAGGCATTGTCTACAGATGGGGTCCGCTACTAACCTCATTTGGTGAAGATGTTTCTTTAAAGAACAGTGGCAGTTAGTAGTCCTGTACAAATTTTTAGGGTTTTCCTATGTCTGCCTTTTTGTTACCTTTGTGTGCTGGGATCCAGTGGAGGATTACAGCGTTTTTCCTTGCTAGTTCAGAGAGTGACATGACTGCCTCTTGTACTAGCTTGAATCTCACTAGTTTAACGCCTTCAGTGCAGCTTGGTCTGTCTGAGAAAATAAATATTGTTTTGTTTTTCGTGTTCGATGAACATATTTTTCTCGAACATTCGTTAATGGCAAAGACTTCAGCTTGAAAAATGGACGAGAAACTACCTAGACTTCCTGAGAAATTCGTTCTGGGAGAGTCACTGAAAATGCCGGAACCAGTAGCAGTTCCCATTTTTGAGCCGTCCGTATACCAGACCATATCTTGTCTTGAAGGATGAGGCTTTGTGTTCTCTTAGTCTTACCTTCTATTACGTTACAATCAACCCTATTATGGTTGCAAAATATCAATACGATACGCTTACGGTTTTTGCTATCTATTGTGAATGTCTATATGTTTGGGGTTATTGTTACCATATCAAATTTCTCGTCGACCACTCCCAAAAAAAAATTAAATTTTTCGTTAATGTAAAAACTATTTTTGGCACCCCTGTATTCTACCCCATCACAACTTAACAAAGATTCTGATAAAGCTTTTTTTATTACCTGGTACGTGGATACTTGGAGGACGTGTTTTCTGGTCGTTGTTGGGCCACCATTCGTGCTGGATGACAAACTAGAACTGGGGCCATCCTTGTCCTTCTCACATTCCGATTTTGTTCCATAGAAAACTGCATTAATATACGCAGTTCCTAATGAAATAATAAAAATTTAAATTATAATCGATTGAAAATCGGAAGAAAAAAAAAACTAAACAAAATGAACGTTACCCATTTGGGGTTGTAATGTTAGCTGCCGTCCTGAATGTTTATCCAAATAGAATTTTTTAAACGTCTCAAATGCAGTCCTCGGCGCCACTGGTATATTACAATTAGGCGTTGCAGTCTTTAACAAGATAATTTTAAACATTATTATCGGCAAGGTTGCAACACGATAGAAAGGAATATTACCTGTGTTGGCCAGAAGCCCGTTGTAAGAATTCTGACTGTTAGCTCAACGCCCGATAACGATAGTTTATGATTATTTACATAGTTTTTAAATTCATCCATAATTGTATTTGACACTGACATATCCTTAAACATTCCTTCCAATTTTGACGTAAATTGACATCCACATTCAGTCTGTAAGTAAGTTGTGGAGTGGAGTTAGAAAAAGCTTTCATAGATGCATGAGAACATACCTTTAATTTTGAAATCATGTTCTTTTCGAAATCATCTGAGACTGATTTGTTAAGCAAGAGTCGCTTGGCTAAGTGTGTCTTGTAGTAACGTTCAAATACATCCTTCTCCAACAGGAATCTGAAAAGTACCATTGTCTTGTCCAGTATTGTTTCAATTTCTTGTTCAGTCATCTGCAGAGATAGAGGAAAATATGTATAAATTGACGAAACTTTGATTTCCTTTCATTACCCCTTTGCCACCCTTCTTTAGTTTATCGTCAATGAACAACGACAAATACTCTGGTGACTTGCTGTTTAAATTAAGGAAATGTTCAAAATCAGAGGAAATCATGTTCTTGAAGATCCTGTCATTGTTGAATGAATGATGCAGGAAATGGTCAAAACGGTCTTTCAAGTCCAGTAGATTTTGCACAAACGTAATTGGATTGGTGCCATTTTCTTCCTCCTTTACGAGTAACCGTCCTTGTTCGCGAAGGTAGGCTGATACAGTGTCGGCAATCACTTTTAGGCCCTTGTCTTTGAGGCGGGAGAAGAGCTTGTACGTACATGCTAGATCGTCAGTTTTAGAGTTCTTAATCATATAGACAACACCAGAGTTTTCCATTTCTACAATGGTTCGCATGTGATGCTTGATGAGCTCATCCTCAACCACTTTAACGATGCGTGGCTCGGTGTCTTTGTCGAGATACAATGCAGCACGTGCCGATTCTTCTTGGATCCTCGCCTAGTGATAAAGTAATATGTACACAGAATCATAAAATTAATTATAAAAAAGAATCTCACCTCCACTTTTTTAATACACACGCCAGCATCGTTCTCGGCTAAATATTTTTGCGACTCTACTTTGTAAAACGAAGCAGACTGCTTTAGGAACGGCACCTCGAAGTCATCTTCGTACACCGACCTCGTATTAATTCCAAGAGACATGAGCATCTGGCATGCGTTCTTAATAGCCAAATGATTTATTACTTCTCCACTTCGCTCCAGAAGAACCATATTCAATAATGTCTCTCGCAAGTGTTCTTGAATCACGGGGTGCCGCACAATCTTGAAACACAAATTTATTAAACTTACAGCGTGCATTTGTTGTTCTTTGTCTTGAACTCACCTGCTCCTTAAATATAATCAATCCCAAATTGTAAACGTTTTCAACTTCTCGCTGCTGTACAAACACTCGGTCCATGTACATAAGAATGTCTCGAATCATGACCATAGATGTTTGATGATCGTTCCACGCTTGGTTCAATTTTGGTAAAAAATTGTTGTGTAAACTATCCAGGACTTCAGGTCGCACCTTGTTCTCCAAATGATCAGACACAACCTCTCTTAGTCCAAAATAAAGACGATTGCCATGTTTGTGCAACACCATGGTGTATGCATTACGATAGAGCTCCTCGAACGACAACCCAGAGTTGTTCTTTTTTTGAATTTCTTGAATGGCATTTTTGAGACTGGCCCAAATTGTCTCCACATACTTCTCATCCATTGAGGTCTAAGGAAAGATTTGAAAAGCCAAAAATAGTTTTAGTTATGTGGAAAGTCTACTTGAAGGCCCGTTCTGTAATGGGAGATCCAAAGCGGAAACAAGCGATGAATTTGGGTGACCGAAAGTTCTTTGGGAAAGTCATTGCGAAAGTAGGACGATCTGCGAGTCAAGACGGAATATCTCAAAGTTCTTTGAGTCGTTCGCATATTTGGTAAACCGTTTGCCCTAACCTTGACTTAAGGCACCCGATGTGCATTTCTATTGAACGTTGCTGCTCCACGACAGCCCCAGGTTTCTTATTTATTTTTCTTTTTACAGGAAAATTTAATTCCCTATGCTAGGTTCACTTATTAATTTTTTGTTGTTGAGTTTGAAAGTATTTTTTATTTACAAAAAGGAAAAATATTTTAAAAGAGAAAAAACTTCAAGGCTCATTGATTGAAAGTTTTATTCGAAGCCGACTAGCCAAGCGATCTTACAGTATGAAAAAAAAAGTTAAACACAAATAAAAGAATCTCAAGTCAAAGTCTCCTTTATACGGGCTGAAAGATTTTGATATAACGAGAAAGAATGAGATGCTTTTCGACCATCATGTCCTGGAAGCTCTTCTTTATGTCAATTCGGAGAATGAATTGGAAGCCTATGTGATCATAGTTTCGACACTAATCTAATAGATAACGAGATAGAGTGAGGATGAAGTCTTGACACATAGTAATTTGATAGATAAAAACAAAAAAATAAACGCTCTTCCTTCCAAGAATGAGTTTTGTTTTTATAAATTTGCGGAATTGCAAATTATTAATATAAGACCATCAAAAGCCCTAGAAATAGCAAATAACTCTTGACATCCGCGACATTTATAAACTATTCTTTTCAAACTCATAGATTACTTACCGGAAAGGCGCGTATCCGCATCTTTCCTTCCTTCTTGGGAGCAGTCCCCCTTAGATTCATGTTCTGGAGACGTCTGCAATTCTCCTCCACTTTATCAGAGTTTTTCTCAAGGAATTTCTTAAAGGTTTGGTTTTTCCTTCAGTTCCCTGGCAAGTCTTGTTTTTGTTGACTGGAATTCAATACCTTAATCTTTTCTATCACTTGTGACTTCGGGCTGCTCTTCATGCATTGAGTTCAAAAACTTTGTCTGTCCGTTCTACTGTATCTGAAAAAAAAAAACACATTTTACTGTCAGCAAATAAATTTTTCATGAACAAAATTTCACTTCGAAATAACTAATTATGGAGATAGGTGATGTAGGAGGATGGATACATCGTATGGATAATGGTTTTTGGGATACTTTTTGCAACAAAAAGAATAATCTTTTTATTCGTTTGTCAAGGACAACACATGGAAAACAATAATTTTCACGTATTTTTCCTTGTTTGCGGCGATTGAACAACAATGGATGGTTTTTGATGGGATACTCAGTGCAGTTAATTATTTGCTGAATCTTCTTTACTTGAGTTTCTTGATTGTTTTAATCAAATGTAAGATTTTGTATTGAAGGTGTTTTTAATTGTGAAGTTATTGTTTTGGTGCTGGAGGTCGATATATTATGTATATATTTAAGTAGATCAGAATGGATAAAGGATAAACTTGTATATTAATTTTTCTTTCTTTTCTATTTTAGCTCTTTTGCGGCAGAGGCAGAACACGAAAAAAAAAAGAAATAAAGTCACCACCGTCACCATACACAAACAATTAGCACACGCACACATATGCCTTGGGTGACTTTACACGATGTAAACGAACGAAACTGCACTTGATTTTGTTTGACAGTTCTCGATAGTCGGTCGGAGAAGAAATTCTATCAGTATCCAGGGATGTACAAATGGTGAGTTTTATAGCAATTACTTTTAATCAAGAAAATCTTCAGTTAAAATAGAGAACATGTTGAAAACGTTAGCTTTTATTTAGAGAGTAGGTTTAGAGTTTAGCCAATCGTCAAACAATTTTGAAAAAAAAAAAAAAATAATAATAATAGTAATTCGCATGCTTGTGCCATGTTGCTGATAGTTTGAGATTAATGTCGTTTTCTATTGGTTTCTCTCGGGCAAGCACTCGTTTTAAAACCAATGGAACATCCAAAATTGTTTATATCCAGTGTAACGTAATCACATTTGTGTAACACCTATGGCTCTTAAAAGTATTCCTTGAAGAAAATTTTCTTTTCGAAATTAATTTGAGTAACATGCGCCTATTAGTGCTTCTTGAGTGGATTCTCACTTTAAAGGCCCCGGCCCATAGATCGCGGTGCGTGCGTGCGGCACCGCTTCCAACTGACAGCTCGATTAAATACACACGTTCTTATGAGAGGTGACCCATAAGCACCGCGAGCAACGCGCCGAACGCGCCGAGTAGCCGAACTTCTATTTTGCCGCGGCTCTCACGCGGTGACAGAAGAGAGACATGCGCAGTAACAACCAATTTGAAGTTTTCTCTTATATGGAAAAAATGACAATGGGCGCGTTCAAGAACCTATCGGATAGCCTCTCTCGGATAGCCGTATCTTAGATACCTTTTTGAACGATCGACAACAGACAACAGCTGTGAAATATTAAAATTCGACTTTTGAAAACAGAAAAACATTTAAAATATCATTGCTAGACGATTATAACTTATTTTTTTCGATTTCCCACACGTAAACAACAACAACAAGCTATCCGGATACGATTCTTGAACGCCCCCCTTTTGACTAAATTTATCTGTCAAAACACCGCAACGGATTCTATGGGTCACCCCTATCAGTTGCGCGCAGCAAAACCCACCGCATCAGTTGCCGCGCCGCTTCTACCGCACGCACCGCGTTCTATGGGCCGGGGCCTTAAATTGAGAAGCGGCTGTCACCTCTCAGAATCACGAGAAGCTATCTTTTTCAATACCAAAGAACGTTTTGAGAATGCCTGTCGACGCTCCTTGGCGCTCCTTTACGTCCAATGGAAAGGGACATTAGTTGGAACAAGTTTTATATAAACCGCTTTAATCAGCGCTCTTTGTTTGTTTTGCTATAATTTTATTATTTTCTTACAATGCAAACGTGAATACTTTCAAAAAATATTGTATACAGAATATTAGTGTGTGTAAATTAGTGATACACTTTAAGGAAGGTAGACCGGCGAAGTTATCTTCTATTTGAACTTTGAGGTGAGTAAAATGAATAAAATATGTGGCATAACTTATTTTAATCCTCAAAAGTACCCCTGTTTTTTGTCCACACAAACAAAAACAACCGAGACAGTACTCCGAAGCATTCGGAATGCAAAAATTTCACAAAATGTCATAATTGAATTTTTTCCAAAAAAATTTTCATTTCACAAATCATTCTTTTATTAGTTTTTTATTCACGTTTAACATAAAAATGAAATATGCTTCTACTCACTTTGGTGTTTTGTAAACTTTTTTGTTTTCATCCGGTGTCCATTCAACATAAAAGCACTTTAACTTTTAACACTTCACGAAATTTTTTCCAGGGAAATTTAGGTAATCTTTTTCTATTTTTTAAATTATTTTGTGGCTTTTATTGAATAATAAGAGAACTATATAGCAAAGGGAAACCATAAACACATGTTTTATCTTTACCTTTCAGATTTATTTCTTTTAAGAACTTTATTTTTTAAGTTATGCACTAAAGTATTCGGTTCTTTCACGACGACGACGGACGTTCACGTTCAACAACCAAACTTTACTTTTTCTCTGTCGTTCCCGTTCCCGTCAATTTTTTTTCGGAGAAACTTTGTTGATGTCCTGCTCTTACATTTTACGGGAAAATGTTGGGTTAAGGCTGAACTTAAACCAAGTTGTAATAAAAACAAGTTTCAAAACCCTTAGCGCAAATTTTTAGTCTGCTAGTTTTTAAGAGAAAGTAGTTTTTAGAGAAAGAAAGGCTCTTGTTAACATGACTCTAACTTTAAAATGGGGTCATTAAATACAAACGATTTATGAACACCGAACTAACTAGTGACAACATTAAAATGGACTTGGTTGAAATGAATGTGAACAGATCCAAAATTTGACAGTTTAGGCAAATGAAGTGAAGTAACAGACCTAAAAAGCAAAAAGTAAATAAACTGAGGTGAAAATTAGCATAATGTCGTTTTCCAAAAACAAATTCACTCTTTCACTCCTTTTTCGTTTTATTTTGGAATTCGTTTTAAGCAAAGTGACAGATTTGGAGTGATTGCATTGGTAGTAGTAAACTTGCTAGATTTTTTCTTTCATGTTAAAGCAGAAAACAAGACTAAATATCGTTCACTTTAATTTTTAAAACTATTTAATGGTCTTCTGAAGATAATTTATTGAACTATCGCGGGCTTTGTGAGCTGACAAAAAATAAATAGAAACTGCTGCTTGCTTTGACAAACAGTCAGATGACAGTTTGATTATGTGTTGGTGTTCACTCCCTTGCACCTAAACAGAAACGGGAGTGAAAAAATTACTCCAAAAAGTGTCTCCAAACCGCATTTTGAAAAACGTTTGGAAGTGATTATCAGATCTGACAGATAAAGTCTCCAAATCACTCTTGATTTGGTTTTTGGAAAACGGCATAAATTTTGATTGGAATCGAAAATTTGAAATGAAAGTTTTGTTTTCCTCTAGACTTGATTCAGAACAAATATTTGTTCGGAAATAAATCAAATAAAATGTCAAGCAAATGAGAAGGCTCAAGGTGAGACTTAGAACAAGGTTTTAAGTATTTAAAATGGGGGCTGTCTGCTTTTAGATTTAGAGTGACTTTAAGCAGTGTGAAGCTAAAATCAATTGTAGATTGATTCAAGTGTCATTTTTACCTAGTGTGGCACTAAGGCTCATTTCAAGGCAATTTTAAATGACTATAACTTAGCACCATTGATACAAGCATCTCTTCTAAAATGAAAATAACTTGAATCATTTAAAAGTGATTTTAGCTTCTTTGTAAGAGTCAATATAAATTTAATGCGGGTTAAACCTACTTAAATAATTAAAAAACATAGCCTTACTCATCTGACGCTTGTCATAAGCATTTGTGTTAGGTAGAAATTCATTTTTAAAATAACACCGACAGACACACAAAAATAAAAGTTGTCTGTGCACCGGGCGCCACTTTTCTAGGGAAATGTTTTTCGACCCGATGAAACGGAATTTTAAGTCAGTTTATGCCGTTCGCCACAGAGGAGAAAATTAATTAAATACTGCACTGTGCCGTACACCCTCCGATTTTGAGTAAATTGCAAAAAAAACCATAAGAAAATATTGTAACGTGAACCCAACATTTTATACCAATTTCCTAATCAAAAAACGTTCAACCGAAAACACAACTGGCAACACTTTAATGGAATGGTATAAATGACAGGCGCTGCTTGTAAGCCAGTGTGTGTGAGTGTAGAGAGACAGACAGACAGAGAGTAGACAGCAAATGTGGGGACAATGTAGAAGTTACTGGAGAGTTCTAGATGGCGTGTCATTCGATATAAATAGCCCGCCCGAGGCAACCAGGAGTCAGTTTTGTTTATAGAGTGATAAAGTTAAGAGTAAATACAAGTGATATTCCAAAAGTCGAGTTGAGTTCAAATAAAGTGTATATCGAAAGTAAATAAAGTGGTAGAATTAAATTGAAAAGTAGAGTTTAATTTTTGCGAACTAAGCGCACGTTACATTGGTGTCAGAAGTGGGATAAAACTTATTTGACTAGTAAAGTGTAAAAAAAAAAAAAAAGTAAAAAGAGAAATAATAATTATATACAGTGAAAATGGGTAAGTTGTTAGAAGAGCTCAACTGCATTGAGCTTAAAAGTGAGTTAGGTAAGCGAAATCTTTCTAGAGCGGGATCGAAAAATGAGCTCGTCCTGCGCTTGCGTAACTATTTGGAACAGCAAGGGGAAGACGTAAACACTTTTGTTTTTGAAACAGAAGTGGAAGAAGAGGAAGTAAGTGAAAATGTAGATTTTTCTAGTATGATGAAACTTTTGTTAGAACAACGAAACGAGCAAAAGAAGGAACAGCAGAATGTTCTCGAACGGCTCGAAGTACAGCAAAAGAAGCTGATTGAAGAGCAACGAAACGAGCGAAAGAAGGAACAGCAGAATGTTCTCGAAAAACTGGAAGCACAACGAAACGAACAAAAGCAAGAACAACAGAATATTCTCGAAAGACTTGAGGCGCAACAGAATGTTTTAGAAGGTCAGAAAAACATTCTAGAAGGAAAATTGGGTAATATTGAGAAAAATGTATGTGCCCTTGACGAACGAGTTGAAGGTGTGGAAAAACAGCTTTCTGTTGTAGAGAATCGTTTGGAAAGCCGATGCGATAACCAGTTCTCTGTTCTGTCCAAGGAATTAGACCAGATCCGGAAAATAAAAATTCGAGAATCTGCTGGAGAGTTTGCAAGGAAAAAGGAGATGAAACCCCCAACATTTGATGGACAGTCTTCTTGGCCAGTCTATAAGAGACAATTTGAGGCAGCCGCGACAACAAATGGCTGGGATGACGAAGACAAGTACATTGCACTGACTCTTGCTCTTAGAGGACCAGCAGCTGAATTACTTCAAACAGTTCCATCTGGTAAGAGCGGCGATTTCAGTTCTCTCGTGGCAGCTATAGATAAACGCTTTGGAGATAGCCACTTGAAAGAAGTCTTCCGAGTCCAACTCAATAACAGAGTCCAGAAAAGGGGTGAAAGTCTACAGCAGCTCCAAGCAGACGTTGAAAGACTGGTTCACCTGGCATACCCGGATGCTGGAGAAGAAATCATCAACCAGCTCGCTGTTGAGTCCTTCGTTCGTGCCATTTCCGATATACATCTTCAGAGGTCTGTGCGAACTGCTAGAACACGTACTCTTTCCGAAACTTTAGCATTCGCATTGACAATTGAAGCAGCAGAACAGGCTTCTCAGGGAGTACATCGACTTAGAGAGGCCATAGTCGAAGAATGCTCGTGCCAAAGAGCTGAAATACAAAAGAACCGGAGCGGACTAGCAAGATGTTGGAACTGCAACAAGACCGGGCACTTACAGCGTCAATGCCGACTACCACCAAACAAAGCCAGTTGTCAACATTGTGGAAGCAAGAGATCCAACCCAGAGCAAGGTAACAACAACACCAACGTTGCCTATCAGCCCGTTTCCCATCAGGGAAACGAGTAAGAACCAACTTCGAGGGGCAGAGGCTGGTTTCTTGTATCGATGGCCCCAAAACCACCATCCAGGTCTCCCAGACCAAACGCGACAACAAAAGTCTGACTGTGGAGACTACTATTAACGGGAACAAACATGTGGCTACCATTGACACCGGTGCCACAGCATCAATAGTACGTCGAGACCTGGTAAAGATGACGTGGCTCCATAACACCAATAGCTACCGTCTAAGAACCGCAACGGGAGAAGCAGCAAGAGTATATGGAGAAGTGTGTCTCAAGATCCGACTGGCCGATCTAGTGTTTACTCATCAATTCCTGGTGGCAGATATATGTGACGAGTGCATCATTGGAATCGACTTTATGAAACAGCACGGAGTTATTTTGGATATCGGTAATCAAGTTTTGAAATACCAAAATAAAGAAATTCCAATGACCTATTCGAATGAAAATACGTCAACACTGAGAACTGTCATCACGGAAGATCTGATTCTGCCTCCTTCTTCTGAAGTGTTCGTTTGGACAAAACTGGAAGGTGAGTTTGGAAGCCTTCGATACCTCATGGTGGAACCAGACCCAGAGTGTTCCTCCCAAAGCGTCATCATTGGGAAAACACTGGTAGCACCGAAAAACAAAATGGTCCCCGTACGATTACTGAACACCAGACCGTACGATGTAAAGTTGAAGAAAGGAGAAGTCGTTGGACGTTGCGAATCGGTTGCAGCAATTACGAAGATCACGGATGAGGCCCCGAGAAAAACGTTAACTCCGGAGGAGCTCATAACCATCAGAGCTAAGATACTGAGTTCATCCAACCTTGATCACCAACAAACAAGGATGGCTGAAAATCTCCTACAAGAGTACACTGACATCTTCGCATCGAAAAAGGGACAATATGGTAGGACACAGTTGGTGCAGCATCGCATCAACACAGGAGATGCAAGACCGATTCGTCAACCCGCAAGACGCCTTCCACTGGCCAAACAAGGTGAGGTTGAGGACATGATAACAGCAATGAAGAAGGATGGTCTTATCGAAAATTCCAAAAGTCCTTGGGCGTCACCAGTGGTGCTAGTGAAAAAGAAAGATGGAAGCACTCGTTTTTGTGTGGACTACCGAAGGCTGAATGATGTGACTAAAAAGGACAGCTATCCCTTGCCCAGAATCAGTGATACCCTGGATGCCATGGAGGGAGCCCAGTGGTTCTCGACGCTGGACTTGAAGAGTGGATATTGGCAAGTTGACATCCACCCTGATGATCGGGAAAAGACGGCATTTTCTACAGGTAATGGGCTCTGGCAGTTTAAGGTTATGCCGTTTGGGCTATGCAACGCTCCGGCAACATTCGAGCGTTTGATGGAGTGTGTTCTTCAAGGACTGACGTGGAAAGCTTGCCTAGTCTACTTGGACGATGTCATTGTTTACGGGAAAACATTTGACCAACATTGTAAGAACCTTAAAGCCGTGTTTCAGAGACTTCGAGAGGCTAACCTTAAACTGAATCCAGAAAAATGTGCACTTTTCAAAACCGAAGTCAAGTATTTGGGACACATCATCTCATCCCAAGGAGTAAAGACTGATCCTGAAAAAGTTGACTCCGTCAAAAATTGGCCAACACCACAGGACAAACATCAACTCCGAAGCTTTCTGGGACTTGCCACATATTACCGACGTTTCGTTAAGAACTTCGCTGGAGTTGCAAAGAGTTTGCATCAGCTCACCGAAAAGGGGAAGCAGTTTAAATGGTCAGGTGAGTGTGAGAAATCTTTCCAGGAACTCAAATACCGCCTCTGTAACGCTCCAGTGCTGGCACATCCAACACCGGGAAAAACATTCATCGTCGACGCAGATGCAAGCAACGTTGGAATCGGGGCGGTACTATCCCAAGTGCATGATGGCGAAGAGAAAGTGGTGGCATACTACAGCAAGGTCCTATCGAAACCCGAAAGGAACTACTGCGTGACCAGAAGGGAGCTGCTAGCTCTTATCTTGGCAACAAAGCACTTCCATAAGTACATCTATGGACAGAAATTCCTTCTGCGGACAGACCACGGTGCTCTGAGCTGGCTGTTGAACTTCAAAAATCCAGAAGGTCAAGTCGCAAGGTGGATAGAAAGATTGCAGACCTATGACTACCAGATCCAACACCGCAGAGGAAAGCTGCACTCAAACGCCGATGCATTATCACGAAGACCTTGCAAAGTGGATTGCAAGCATTGCAAGCGGCAAGAAGACAAAGAAATCATTACCGCTCAGCGACTAAGAGCTGACCCCATAAGCGGATGGAGCAATGAGGAAGTGAGGACTGCTCAACAGGAAGATCCAGATATCGAACCCATTCTCGCATGGAAAGAAAATGAAGAGAAACCGGAATGGGGAGACATTTCTGACAGGAGTCCAGTTCTCAAAGCCTATTGGGCACAGTGGGACTCACTATATGTGCAAGAAGGTGTCCTCAGGCGAAGATGGGAATCCGCTGACGGTAAGTCATATGTGATGCAGCTGATCGTACCGCAATCGAAAGTCAGTGAAGTTCTTCAGGAGATGCACGACGGACCTTCTGGAGGCCACCTGGGGGTAAACAAAACACTGGAGAAGGTGCGACATCGGTTCTACTGGTTACATGCTAGAGATGACGTGGAGAAGTGGTGCCGAACATGTGACAAGTGTGCTGCAACCAAAGGACCTGGTAGGAAGATTCAAGGTAAGATGCATCAGTACAACGTTGGATCGCCTTTTGAGAGGATTGCAGTAGATGTGGCTGGGCCTTTTCCAGAGACCAACGCTGGAAACAAATACATTCTGGTTGTAATGGACTATTTTAGCAAGTGGCCTGAGGCGTATGCCATCCCAAATCAAGAAGCCAAAACGGTGGTCGACCAGATTGTGTTTAACTGGGTTAGTAGGTTTGGCGTGCCTATGGAACTCCATTCCGACCAAGGGAGGAACTTTGAGTCAAACATCTTCCAAGGAGTGTGCGGACTACTTGGCATTAAGAAGACGAGAACCACACCACTTCATCCACAATCTGATGGGATGGTTGAAAGATTCAACCGGACCTTGAAAGAACACCTCACCAAGGTCGTAGGCGACTACCAAAGAGACTGGGATAGGCACGTACCGCTATTCCTGATGGCCTATAGAAGTGCAGTACATAGCTCGACAGGACAAACACCATCTGACATCCTGTTCGGGAAAACCATGCGGCTGCCCAGCGAACTTAAATTTGGATGCCCCACAGAGGAGCCACAGGACACAAACGAGTATGTGGACGACCTCAAGGAGAGACTCGCTGACATCCATAAAAGAACAAGGGAACGGATGAAAGCCTACAGCGACCGGATGAAGACACGGTACGACACAAAAGCGACAACGTCAGGATTCCAAGCAGGAGATCGTGTGTGGCTTTATAATCCTCATCGTCAAAAGGGATTGTCACCGAAACTTCAGCAAAACTGGGAAGGTCCTTATACTGTAGTCACGAGGATTAACGACGTGGTTTACCGCATCCAAAGAGGACTAAGAGGCAAGTTAAAAGTAGTTCATTGTGACAGGCTGCATCGATATAGTGGCGAGGCTGCAGATGGAATTATTCGGGACGAACAATCCTAAGGAGGGGGCAGTGTAACGTGAACCCAACATTTTATACCAATTTCCTAATCAAAAAACGTTCAACCGAAAACACAACTGGCAACACTTTAATGGAATGGTATAAATGACAGGCGCTGCTTGTAAGCCAGTGTGTGTGAGTGTAGAGAGACAGACAGACAGAGAGTAGACAGCAAATGTGGGGACAATGTAGAAGTTACTGGAGAGTTCTAGATGGCGTGTCATTCGATATAAATAGCCCGCCCGAGGCAACCAGGAGTCAGTTTTGTTTATAGAGTGATAAAGTTAAGAGTAAATACAAGTGATATTCCAAAAGTCGAGTTGAGTTCAAATAAAGTGTATATCGAAAGTAAATAAAGTGGTAGAATTAAATTGAAAAGTAGAGTTTAATTTTTGCGAACTAAGCGCACGTTACAATATCAAAAATTGGGTGCTTTGAATGGTTTTTTGGAATTTTTGGACTGATTTACATTTGAAGTTTATTCCAGGTCTAGTATGTCAACGGTTGTCACTTGTCCCTTCATTGATAGTACAGTAGGTTCATTCGTTGATCTTCTCCAAGGGTTGACCCAGGTTTCCTTGCCAGCCCTATGAGTTGTGAAAAAACCTGGGGTTTCCAGTCCTCAAAAATCGCTAAACCACAAAATCACCAAACATGCCTGGCATTTGATCAAAAATATATGCCATTTGTCAGCCCTGTTTATTATCTAAACTCGCCCCAGCAAAAACCTAGTGCGAGTTGAGGATAAACCAAGGCCAAACCCAGAGCTCAAAAAACACTTAGTTTGACATTCAGGGCGAGTTAAGGTTTTTCAAAAAACACTTTGTGGCGATCACAGGGTGACCTCAAGGCTTCCACGAATAAACCTAGTAAATAACAAAGTTGCTTTTGCTTTAATACTTCTCAACGGATTTTGATGCGGATTTTTCTAATAGATAGTCTTCCAAGAGAAAGATTTATGGAGTACCCACGGGAAAATACATGCGAACTAAGAAACTGCTTAACCGATATCAAAGTTTTTTCACCGTTAGAATGCTATTCATTCCCATATTCCCATGTGAACGCGAACTTATCGAGAAATAAGTGTTTTTTTTTTTTTTTTGGAAAAGCTCCAAAACTACTGGGTCAATTTAAATGAAATTTGAAAAAAAAAAATGGTCTAGAACCTAAGAAATGACATAGGCTAAATTTTCTTTCCATATTTTCACGGGAAAGGAACGGAAAGTGGAACATAACCGGGAATTTGAAAAGAAACAGGACCGAAAATTCTGTCATTGTTAGAGTGTTTCATTGTCCCTGAGAAACATTGACTATATTTCCCACTGGAATGGAAACTTGGAAAAAACTTTACTTAATTTATTCAATTCGATCACAGTGGGACCACAGCTACGCTCGGCGGGTCAGCTAGTATCATTTTATAGTGATAGTTATGAAAGTGTTAATAAATCGGGTGTATGATATGACTGATCATTTTAAAGTTAAAGCGATATTAACTAGAGCTGGCACTTTCTAGTTAAAACTCAAGTAGTCTTAGTCTATTATAAATAATAGTCTTTTTGCTATAAGCTACATTACGAACAGTAGCTGGATAGGGAGAAGTATCTGTGTTTGCCAAGCTGTGCTTAAGGGGCTCGGCTAGTTTCTCGAGCTCAAATGGAGGTGATTTTTTGAAGGCGTGTAAAAAAAAACTATAGCTTCAAATGTTCTGTAATTTTAGGAGTTTATTATTCATATATTCATGTAAATTGTCGCGAAATTTCGAGTTAAAATATTGAAATCCAAGAGAGATATGGACCATTTCTTGAACTTCTTGAAATTAGAAGACGTCAATTTGCCGCATTTTTATGAATTTTTCTGGTACCTGTAACAAGAAAATAAAAACATGGCGTTAAAGTAGACCCTTTTTCCCATACAGCCATCTATAATTATAGTGAAGAATTGAAAACTGACAAAATGGCAGCAATTTAAAAAAAAAGTCCAAATTTCGCCAAAAAAATCGTCTTTCGATGGCTGCCAAAATTACAATTTTCATCCGATCGTAAAAGTTGTAGATGGCTGTATGTAAAAACATATGGAGAGTATGCAGTTAAAATTTCAAGACGATTCGTCAATATTTGGGTGAGTTACAGCTGCGGAAAATTTGAAAAATGCAGTTTTGAGAAAAACGCGTTTAAAGTTTTCAGAGCAAGAGTTCGAGCAACCGAGATGCTTCTCTTCTATACTCTGCCATTTCAAAAATATCCAAGATATCATTCCAATATTTTAGGACATCATTTTTGAGATATTTACCTATCAAAAAATGAAAAGAAAAAAAAAAATCGATTTTTTGAAAATGAGAAACTAGCTGAGCCCCTTAAGGCCCTTATCAACCCTCTTACTACTTCGAAAATGATCCAGGATTGCAAGAGCTTTCTGAATGTGGCTGGAAGATGAAATTCTTTGAATCTCGTTCAGGTTCCAGTCCATCACGGCATAACTGTAAATGAAATCGCCGATGAACTTGCGAGACAAGGATTTCAGACAGCTTTTTCAGGACCTGAACCGTCGCTAGGTTCGCCAGCGTCCTCAGTGGAGCTTCAATCATTGGATCTGGCAAGAGCACAACCGTTGATGGCATACCTCCATTAGATGTAGACACACCAAACGTGTTGCTCTCCAACGTTGATAAGAAGACTGCAACATTTTTGCTTTCCCGTAGCAGAAAAGAATGTAGTTGGCCTTGCAACAGGGCAGTTCTCTTTTGCCAAACACTTAGACGTGATAGGCTTAAGTGATACCACCCTATGTGAGTCTTGTGGAAAAGATGAGGACACCGCAGAGCACTTTTTCTGTGAATGTCCTGATTCTTTTCGCATGAGGTTACAGATGCTTGGCGCAGACATGGTGGGAGCTGGTAACTAAGGGCTTAGGCTCTTTATCTTGCATAGGGCGCCAGTTAAGCTGGGGCCGGCTATACCTACCCTTAAAGCACCACACGGAAAGACTTCGTTCATGGGTCTGAATAATCAAGAATTGAATTCACTTTAATAAATGCCGTCAACACGATCGAAAATAAAATTTCTTTTCAACCTTAATTACAACACATATCCTAGAAAATAATTAATACCATCGAAAACGTTAATTTTTCACTACCATCTCACTTCGTCTTTTAGAAATTCTGACGGAATGGTGAAATAAATCCATCGAAACTCCTACCAGCTACCACCCAATAAAACTTCTCTTATCTCCAACACTTTTGCCATCTGTATGTTTGTCGATCTGATAGACATGGACCTATAAATTTACCCACCCAATGTGCACTGTGAAATAATTCGCGCTTCATAAAAAAACGCCGTCATTTAGGTACCTAGCGCTGGCTGAAAGAGGATGGTTGGTAATGGTAAACCCCAGAGTGGCATGAACTCGTTGGTTAGTAAATTGCGTGTCACGTCACCTTGCTTGTTATCCTCCGCAAATCAATCTTCTCAGGCAGGATGTGTGCTTACATCTGTGTGTGTATGTGTGTTGCTGTATGTGTGTGCAAGGAATTCCGTGTGCAGCTCTCCGCTTATGTTTTGCTAGGTTAAAAAGATTTTGATTGATGTGACGACGAGGAATTGTGCGCTGTGCGGTTTGGATAATTGGCTACTGTGGTGTCAGACAGCTTCTCAGGAAATAAAAAATGAACTCACTTGGTTTGGAACATCATTTTGACAATAAGTAGGGCAAAATAGACGTCCAGAGACGTAAGTCGAATTAACTTACTGTCCTCTTCAGTCAAAACTATCCTTATAATAAATGGTCGTCAACTAAAAACTCACACTTTGGCTAAAAAAATTGTCATGTCCTTTTCTGATCACTTGGGTACTTTGGCTTAAAGACGGTTATCGTTGAAAATTGAACGCGTGGGCTTGTATCCCACCCACCAAGTTCATCGGAATGCCGCTCTTGAGGTTGTAAGTGAAACTACTATGCCACTTTATTTCCATCTACTACGCCACAAAAAAAGGGAAGGTTGCTAAGCAAGCAGTACAATGGACGGTAATTGGTGCTTCAGCTTAGTTTAAAATCTATATACCGAAGAAAAGTGATTAAAAGCACGAAAAGTACCCAAAACTTGTGACACGATATAAAAACAGCTATCATAAGGGAAATCCGCCAAAGATATAACCTATTTGTGGGTAGACTTGTAAGTTGTCCATACAAAGTATTTGAAGGGTCGCTGACCGAAAACATACCTCGGTGCAGTCGGAGAGGAAATATTTTTGTGAAATACACCGATAAACCAACCAACTCCATCGAAGTATGTTGACCAGCGGCAGAATAGAAGGATGGAGCCCATGTTCGCTGGTAACCGCAGATTATGTTTAAATTGCCCAGCTGGTTAGGTGCTTGTTGGTGCTATTTCTGATTCTGCAGGCGAATTCTGTTGCCGCGTTCAGTTGCAATGTTACCAATTTGACTATGCAATAAACATATGTGGTATTTTTATTGCACGATCTTGCTATACGAAGTGAAAAATGGTTATAGTCATTATGGTTGGTTTTGCCGATCGGTTAGCATTTTGCCGAACTACGGACAACGTCGGCGTCGACTACCCAAACCCAAACCCAGCGCAATCGCATCTTAGAATGTTTTCATTAAAAAAGAGCGAAAGTCATGGGTGACGGCTGACGGTGCGGCTATCGTTGCCGATTTGTTTCTACTGCAGCTGAGATTAAGATTTCTCGGCGGGGTTGGCAAGGAATTTTGTTTTTTTTTTTCCTTTGAACCACAAGTCCTAAAGTTTTAACTGGAATGGAACTATTATACGGCTTCGGGCGGCTTTGCCAGTGACCGAACATCGAAGTATATGGAGATAAGTTATGCGAAGAAAAATTGCAACCTAAAGCGGGGCTAGCACGAAATCAGATCGCGCATACAAAACGAAGGGCACTTTTCTATTCTATCGAGCATTTATCTATTCACATCTTGCGAAGTATACCTTCAGATTCTGACTTCTGCTTGTGAAAAGTCTTCTTTACAAAGTTTGGCCAATAAATTGCACATCTTTATAATGGAGATTCGGCAGCGTCAAAGTACAGAGCATGAGCAAGAGCATGAGCCCTTTGCTCGATCATAATTTATTGCGATCTTCAGCACGGTTGGGCAAAAACAGCATGTAGACACGATTTAGCAAGATGGTCAAAAAGGGAAAAAGATATAATAAAAGGAAAACAAAATGCGAATGCGAATGCGAACAAAGGGTCATTAAATTGAAACGTGCGTGGATATGGGTATAGAGCACTTTAGTCAGTGTAAAAAGGACGAACGCGAGTTTAATGAGGATTTATGAGTCAATCTCGGTGCAAAGCTATGGGCAATCAGGCACATGTCGCTCTCGTTTGGTTTTATGGGTGTTTCGACTATTTGGTTATTTTGTTGCGATGTTAAGCTCTGCCTCTGATTAGGTTAAATTGAATCAAATAATAGAATAGGTGATGAGTTATTGAACAGTGTTCAGTGTGCTTCGATTGTGGTATAAAGACGATTTCTCAACCCGAAAGGTTTATAGAAGCTGTTAGCTTATTAGCGCATCAAGTTCAATTTACGACACTTGGGTGATGATGTAGAGGAATATGTTATCGTCATGTGATTATTTAATGGATGTAGGTCAGACAATGGTGAATGGTTGCAATTGTTCAGATCTAACGTGCGTTTCATGTGTCCACCGGCTATGCAATGAGCATAAGATTTTGTATTTCTATCGCTAGACAAGGCAAGTAAGTTTATTTTGAACAATAATAATAATCAACAGATTTTGCCGAGTTGACCTTGTGCCCCAATCTTTTGTAGTAGCCAAAGTGTTTCTGTTAAAATGAGGTTATTGATGTTTTTTGATTGTGGTTGAACCGATATGAAGATGCTGTATACAAGTACCCGTGGTGTGATGATTAGCATGTCTGCCTGTTATCTCAGAGGTTCGTGGTTCGATTCCCAGCAGAAGCAAAAATGTTTTTCCACGGGTATCGCCTTTCGCAAGGATTTGGCAAGTCCTCCATTTATAAATTCATTGCCATGAAAAGAGCTTTCTCGCTTAGTCGTTCGGAACCGGCAGAAAATTGTAGATCCCGTCCATTCCCTCACAAGGCATGGTTGTGAGAAATGTTCTAGGCCCCGGGGCTTCTCGCTCTGTTGCGCTACCCTATTTATTTATTTCTTCATGTATATAAGAAATGTCCTAGCTTTACTACTCTGATGGGTTTGGTCGTTAAATGGCCGTTGTCTGAAATAAATAAATTATAAATAAGGAGGTCTGACAAAGCTATGGAAACATCGGGACCTGGTGCATTTTGAGTACCTGCAATTTTATTCCAATTCAAAAGTTAGAATGCGTTTTTCATGGCAGTGTGTAATTAATCCCGAAGGCCTTGTCGTAAAAAAATTTTTCTTTGCTTGTATGTTTCTGGGATTCGAACCACGAACCTCCCACTTATCTAACAGTCAGACATGCCAAAAATTACGTTACGGGCACCCCCACTGCTTTTAAAAAACTTACGCTTGTAGCTGTATTTCTGAATGAATTGTGGAATTCTTCTCTCGGATTCCGAACTGTGTATTGGGAATTGTGCTTTTGTCTTTGAAGAATGCCTTGCTGATGTTGCTTTGCAGTGAAATAGGCCTGTATATGTAAACGGTTTTTCCATTTTACTTTTCAAAATGGTGACAATTTTTGATTTCGTTCAGCTCTCTGGAAAATGGAAGTTGGTAATGTTATTAATAATGAAATAAGTTGGGGCAAAAGACCCTATGAACCTGGGCCGAGCGAATTCTTCTTAACTTTACCTAGGTGAGGAAAAAAGGGTACCTTTAAGACTGCCGTTTCCGAACGGGCAAGTGAAAGCGCTTTCCATATAGAATCAAAACAACTATCGGACTTGCAAATTCCTCGACGAGAAGAAACAATTGTATGTTTCTGGGATTCGAACGTCGACGTAGAAGGCGGACATGCTAAGCACTTCTTCATGATGAATTTGGATATTTTGTTGATCAATTTCCGAACAACTTTGGAATGTGAGAAAATAGCTCTTTATCCTTGTATTGGATTTGGATTACTTGTTCAATTGTTCAATGATTTTCTGCTGCTTCCCTTGAACATCATGAGAGTTGAGTCCACTTTGTATAGAATACAGGCGGCCTTAAGAAATTTTCATCGAAAAATTCAGTAAACGCTTATTCTTCTGTTATATCCTCGGATGATGAAACTCGTCCTTTTTTTAAATTCTTTTATTCGTACTAAATTTTTTTTAAAGAAGCCTATGACCGCACGTTTTACATTCAGATATTTGATATATTAAATCTTGTTACTGAGACATTATTTGAAAGATACAAATTACATTTTGGTAAAAAGAATTATGAAACTTGTCCTTTGTTGGTGGTTTTCTCTCTAAAGCATTTGCGCTAGCCTAACTTTTTAAAGGTCTTTTGTTTTACTTAGTGTGGAATAAGCGTGTAACGGTTGATTACACAAAACATACAAAAAGTGTTTAAAAAAAAATTGTAAAAGAGAGAGAGAGCAATTATCTATTTATTCTTGATTTGATTAATTTATAACTATTGAAAAAGTAATGCAGAGCTTCTATTTTTTATTTTCAAACAGGTTGACCCAAAATGTATAACGGTGTCGGTTTTTACAAATGGCGACTCTGCAAGTTCTTGAGAAAAAAAAAACAAAAAAACGGTTGAAAGTGCATAAGGAAGGGTCATCAAAAAGCGTAACCCGCTCAGAAAGCAAACATTGGAAAAGATACACCAGCATAGGATCGGGTAAGTGTTTTTGTATATGGCTACTATCAACTCCAAATTAAAGAAAACCAAGCGAACTGGCTGATATTTCTACCAAGCTCTAGTCTCCTGTTCACAAAGGACTTCGGGAAAACTGTTACAATTTTCTTTTTTAATGAAGCTAGGATACGTATGGCAGTATTATAATTCAATGGCTTATTTGATAGTTAAGATCATGTGTGTCATAAGTTGCAACTGAAAATTGCTTTATGCGAACTGATGTTTCATCAAAAAATGTATTTAATACGCAGGAAACGTATAATTGTTGAGACAAGCGTTAGAGACAGTGACGTCTGACGTGACTTGTTTATGCAGGGTATTGATTAACCAAATGACAATGTTTTTTTTTTACTGAATCGTTAATATTTTTGCTTTCAAAGACGACAATTTTACAATATGCATAGGCTGGGTAATCCATATTTTACCGTACCCTACGTTTGACGAAAGTGTCTTCATTATCTTTCCGGAATTATTTCACAGGGCAAAGAGATGTGTGGCTTTTCACCTCTGTCAACTCCCCATCATGTAAATGACCTACTTAAATTCGTCTCCGTGACAAAAATACCGCTATTTTTCAAAACCAACCTAATAAATCTTAGACTCGTTAATTCTGAGCTAAATTTATACAATCCACCTACTTAGAATAAATCAATGAAAATGTTGAAAGCATTTTTACACTTAAATGTCTATTCTCTCCCCCCATCCAAACAATATTCAGTAATCTTCAATCATTTTCTCTTAATTCAAGCAAAAAAAATATACAACAGCTTTTTTTGCTGACAAGAAATAAACAATAAAAAACAAGTAGGTATCATCATGAAGACGGAACTTGCTCCACATAACTCTCTTTCTATCTCTCTCACCAAGTTTAGATAGGTATTCCTCTAAAGGAGTACAAAAGAACATTGTGTCTTTTCAGTAAAGCAAAGCAATTCAAGGACTTCATTGCAATGCAATATAAAAACAATAACATCATCACGTGGTATTCTATTATAAAGTCCTGCTCACGAGTCATGAGAAGAGAAGAGAAAGAGAATACAATGAAGAAGGACGTGCAGCCGCAAACGTAAACAGTTGCACTAAATTGCAACTCTTGAAAACACGTGTTTTTGGAGCACGAGAACGAATATTATTTTGGAATTTTCCAAAACGACTGCGCAGTTTGAAAGTCTTGATTGGAAGCCCAAAGCCCTCACGACTCACGAGAGAGAATGGAAAGTATTCATTGGAAAGATGGGATGGGTTATGGGACATGGGAGTGTGGTTGGGTGAAATAACGTATCGTTTGTCGTCATAAGGACTACATTGCCCCGTAGCATAGAAAATTTGTTCCAAAGAAGTGGTGTGTAGGAGAAAAAACATTGAAACAAACAGTTGAGCCCTGGCGTTTATGTCAGGGTCGACTACATTCCTTAAAGCCGTTTCTCTGAAAAGGTTTTAAAGCTAGAGGAATAGAATGGCCGTACGATTATTCTTGGGTTAAAACAACATATTTTGGGGACACTCTTTAATTGCGGTTAGTAAGAACTAAAGATCTTTTAATTTTATAAAAACAATCACAACGTCGCGTTCAAAAACAGTCGTTTTGTCTCTCCTTTTTTGTTTTTTTAAATGAGGAGGCTTATGCTAATCTGGAGCACCCAGACCTAATTGCCGGACTTTTGTTCTACCAGGGTAGCAGCCTTCCCTTTTTTTGCAATAAGGTAGAAGTAATTTCGTGTACAGCCTCTAGGAAGGCGTCCAGATGAAACTGGGAGGCTGAAAGAAAAGTAGATGCCAAAGCGGGATTCGAAATCGAAAAAAACATTCGGTGGTAAAATACCGAATATCTTCTTAAAACTAAAATAAAATAAAATTTCCACTTGGTGACTCAGAACTTCCAAGCAGAATATGTATTTTTATCAATGGAATACTGAAAGAAATCCATGCCGCTTTTGAGATCATCACCAGCGCCAGCAACAGTTTTTAAGAGCTTTGTTGACTCAAGTCTCAAGCACTAAGTTTCCACCTTGCAAATTAAATGGCACCCAACGTAGTTGCCATGATGTTGTGGCTATAAAAACTTACAATTCTTACACCGTTTAACTCACTGAAACGAAAATGATAGTAAATAAGACTAACTTTATCGTTTTACCTATGCTTACAGTCTCAAAAGCTAAATTCGACTTGATGAACAGTCAAAGTGGAAACACTGTAGTACCACCCATCGAAACACCTAATTGTTATTCTCACAAATAATATTGTAAACAATCCTAATTGTCTTGTTTTGCCTTCCATTGAATGGATTTACTCGTGTAGACTGGAAACCATCGAAACTCTTTTGCATTCTTAACGTTTTGCAGGCGCGAATTAAAAGATGAATGATATCATCTCAAATAATAATAGCTGTTCAAAGTAGCATCTCCATGACGAACGACGGTAGCGTCTAAGAAACTGTACAATCCAGTTTTTCCTCTCCTATATCTGGTCCCCGTACAGATGGAGCTCTAACGCAACATAAAAAGCAACAGGCTCAATGACATACATGGTGCTAGTTTGTCCCACAAAACTGAAACCGGCCTTCGCCTAATGCTTTTCAAAGGTGCAGTTGGTGCATTACACTACTCGTTGAGCGTACTCTCCCAATCCCAATTGAATACTAACCAAACTCATATGGTAAAGTCTCCACTCGGTTGGTAGATTGGAAAGTATCTATGACCATGTGTAAACATATCTTCTCTCTTTCGTTGGATTATTGCTTGGAATCTTTTCAATACTGCCAACGGCTTTAGCCATCATCAACCAGCCATCAGCAGCAGCACAGACTCGAAGACCGACTATCCGCAAAGCGCAAATGATTCCGTTGAAGTATTTCAGACGATTTAGTCACCTGTAAAGGTTCCAACGTGCCACATCGTACATGGTGGTTGGCTCCAGCTCTTCTTTGCGTTTGTTCGTTAAATTGTGTTGTGTTTGCGTTGTTCGTTATCATAAATTGTCGTGTTTTTTTTCCTTTTACCCTAAATTTTGTCGGTTTAGAATTGATCCCTTGCCTTCTACACACCCGGGTATTGTTTATTTTACTGCGTATACAGATTACCTTTTTATATAAAAGAATATAAAAAAAGCATCTTACAACGATCTTTGGTGCGAGATGAAAAGATTAAGTATAACCAACCGACTGCATTGAAGTGAAATTTTTATTCGAAATGTAAATTAAAAAGAGAAATAAAATAGTCAATAATTTTTTATCCTACCTGCGGTTGAATTGAATCCGTTAATTTTTAATTGGCCAGTTTGTTTGTTTTTCAAGAATTTTTTTGTTTCTTTTTGCGTGTTGTTTCTTTGGTGGTATTTGGTCTAACAGTTGATTTCTAAGTCTGAGTTATTTGTTGGTAAATTAAGAAAAAAAAAGTGCAACGAACAGGTGTCAACGTTACACCAAGGATACGCAATCAACAAATACCGCAAAATATAAAAAAAAAATTGTTCATAATAAAAACGAAAGAACGAAGTTATAAAACTGTTTATCGCTTAATCTGTGTGGAACGTGGGATGAGGAATCCTCTATAGGCTTGGAGCAAGGTGCGTATCTACATCTGTTTGGTATTCATAGGATGAGTGCATGGGTCGAAATGTAGCTTGTAGGAATTGTTAAACAAAATGCAAAGAAGACCTCTTCTCTTAAATCAGTTATCGTTGTTTCTTTTTTTCTGTGGTTCTTTAGTTCGTTTATAGTTTATCATCACCCATTTAGATATTTCTTAGTAAATGTTCCTCTTCTCCAGAGAATGCGGTGAGACTCTGATGGTTGTTTTAAGAGATAGGCAGATGTAGGTAAAGTACCTGCCGACCGACGACGACGTCAGGAGAGGTCATTCACTGTTTTCGGTTTTGTTTGGTTTGTCATCTTCCAACTTAGACTATGGTTTTTCTGAATTGAAACGAAAATTTAATTTCAACTTCGATTTTTTGTGTCACGATGCGGGTGCCGTTTATGTTTGAGACTTAAATTCGCACAAGTGAAACTGTGTCACGGTGTCATTGCACTTGCACTGGTGTTTTTGAGATCATATTCAAAGTGAAAATATTTTTCTCGTAAAATGCTTTAAACTTTAGTTTGTTACTATTTTTATGCAACAATAGAAATTGAAGGCTTACTTTAATAAAATTGAAGGGCTCCATTCATCCAGTTTGAAGTCTTAAGCATAATGATAAATTGAGCAAATACATGTAGAAATTTTTGTTTCAAGAAGATTCATTTTGTACTTTCGGACGAAGGTGGCTCCTTATTAAATATAAATTAGTGTTTTTCTTCCAAGGGTTTCCCCTCTGATTCTAAGGATTTGAAAGTAAATTATTGATGAAGTGAGTTTTAAGTATTGTTTAATTACCTATAGTGCGCTCATTACATTTTTGGTGGAAAAACAAACGATGTTTTGTTGTCCAGTTTTCACAGTAGTAGTTTAGGTGCAATTTATTTTTATCAGATTTGTCATCCTGATATCAAAATATGCACTGGCGGATAAGAATAGTTAAACAGACAAGTGAGAGTGAGCTTTTTTAAGATGACAATGTTCATAGCACCGACAAAGGAAATTACGGCTGTTATACTGCCATATCTTCGTCTTCGAAGCTATTAAGTCTATTAAACCTATTAAGCCCGAAGTGACAGCTGCCCCACCCTTTTGATTCGCGCTAGTGATTCGAACGTGGGATACGCTGAAAACACGACCAAAATATATATGAAAAAGAAACAGAAGTTTAAATTTTTTAGTATTTAATTTATTTTTTTTACTTTCCACAAGTTCATAAACTATTTAGAATGCATTTAGGTTTTTTTGCTGGATTTGGGTTTTTTTTTATTTTGTGCGTCTATTTCATTAAAATTTTGTAGATTTCTGTTTACACTAAAAAAGAAGACCTTTTTTGCATCCTAATTGTGGTTTATGGTTTATTTATATTTTTTTACAGACAGAATGTATTTAGTACTTTTTTTTAATTAACAAGAGCCCACAAAAAATTCAGTAATACATTTTATAATCCATCACATTTGGAAGCCATGAACCAATCAAAAATAATGTAACCAATCTAATGCCTGTCAAAGCAAAAAGTATTGTTAATTTATAATTTTTAATTGGTTTTAATTTATATTCATACTAACAGACATACATTGCCTGCTTTTTTTCATTCAAAAACTTTTCTACCTTACTCCCGATACCCAAATGTGTGTACATGTTTAGATTAGTTCGGTTCAGTTTAAATTGATTTGGCTTAATTAATTCAGTTTGGTTATTATTAAATTTATAGAGTTTTTGCCTAAATTTACGAAATTTGCAACTCTCATACACATATTTTAAAGTGAGCAAAATGAGTGGCTCTCCTTTATTTCATTGCAAAAATTAACTCGGTTTGTCTAGCTTAGAAAGAAAATATATTTAATCCTATTTTTAGTCAAAAAATAAGTTCTTTTTAATGATGATGAGGGCACGGCCATGCACTGAGTGGCAAAGCGGCAAAATTAGAGTAAAATTTAAAGCTGAGCGGCAGAATATTTTTTGTGAAAACCTGAATAAGACCTCAATCAAAAAACAGCTTTCGATAGAATATAAAATTCATCATTGGAGTACTAGAAAACCAAATTGATAAATTGCAAGAAAGTGATAAAACAAATGACTTTCGATTTGTTTTCTTTCAAAATATGTAGTTGATTATGCGAACTCGTTATGCATTGATCATTCATTGACAATAACTGAAAGTCACAATAACATTGAATACAATTGATTGATAAATTTCAATTATTAATTGATGGTTGATCGTATGAGTGATGCTTTTCCAAATTGGAATTTTTTAAAATACATAAGTTCAATAGATTTGAGTTTTCTGTTTGAAATAGTCGGTTGTCTTCTGTATGTGTAGAATATACGTATGTTTAAAATTTTTTCAAACCAAATTATACAGCCTTGCAGTAATGTTCCTACAAAAGAAAAAAATGTACGTATTAATTCCCAAAGTTCATCCAACATCTTTTTCAAAAGCGCATTTTGATAAAAATCTATCCAAACTATTTAAGGGGATCTTGCGGTTGAGGTGTTCAAAAGAAATTTGTCTTTAACAAAGAAAATATGTTCGGAAAGCATTCTCCTAAGATTTTAATGCCCGCTTCTCAGAAGTTTCCAAGATAGACCTCTTATAACTGTTGCGAAGTGCGAATTTATTTTGTATGAGTCGACAGATTTCTTCTTTTTGATTGATTTCGAAAGCAAACTATATTATTTTGATGGTTATTGTCTCGCTTTATCTCAATATGAGCTTAGAATTTATCAAATAACTCGTGCCTCCAAGATATAAACCATTCAAGATTGAAATAATGAAGTTTTTGATAGCTTTGAGCCTATGTTCTAACTTGAAAAAAAATGCAAACCATTGTTTTTCCGATGAATGGATATCCGCTGAATCCAAATCTGGTGTTAGAATGGCTCTATTACATCAAACTATTTGAATCTGACTAAAAATTTTTAGAAGTTCTTAGTGTGCTGACGCACGCCAGGTTTTCAAGGAATAAAGCATTGATTTCTTGAACTTACTCTGACTAGAATCTCAAGAACTTAATGTGATAGATCAAATCCAGTGACTGAATTTAAATTCAGCATATCCAAAAACTCCTGAAAAATGTTATTTGATTCAAATTCCTTTTCGAGACTGTACCTTGGCTTCAAAATAATACCGTGTATTACAACTTTTTTTTTTTTAATTTAGTTATGAAGCTAAATATCTCAATGTGATAGAGCCATTTTGACACAAGATTTGTTTTCAGCGGGTAACAAACCGTCGAAAAGCAATGGTTTTTTTAGTTCAATATTTTTTCATGTTAAATCATTGGTTTTTTTAGTTCAATATTTTTTCATGTTAAATCATTGGCTCAAAGATAGAAGAAACTGAATGTTTTCGATCTTGATATCTCGGATACTCAAGTTATTATTAAGCTCATATTTTGATTCAGCGTGGCAAAACCCTTTAGAATACCTAATATAGTTTACTTTTGGAATCAAAACCACTGTTAATTGACCTTTTTTCTAGAAGGCATGTCAACGTCCACTAACGTCATTTTGTTAAAAAAAAAATAGTGCGTGGAGTCCCTCCGCGCGGTAGAAGTGAAACTTCCCAATGTGGAAATGAAAATAGGAATAGGTAGAAATTGAATTTTAGTGAACTCATATTGTTTCTTTAAAAGAAAAAGAAAAGAAATGGATCGGAGTTAACATTCACGGGATAGGTACTTAACACCATTTCATAGAACAATTTTTTTATTTTTTGGTGGAGATTAGAAGGACTTTGAAGATGTATGTATGTATCATGTATGATAGAATGTATGGTATTGTATCCATACTTATGTATGGAATACAATACCAGGAACCTTTCTGAAACCGTTGATTGGCTAGTGTAAGTGGAAGCTGACTGACAAACTAATGAAGACCGCAGTCTTAACACCTAAGCCGAAGACGGAGAACACTTACATACATGTTTAGACATGATCAAACATGTTTAGACATGATCAAACATACTTAGACATGATCAAACACGTTTATACATGATCAAACACGTTTAGACATGACCAAACATGTTTAGACATGACCAAACATGTTAAGACATAACAAACATGTTTAGACATGATCAAACATTTTTAGACATGATAACATGTTTAGACATACGTTTTTGAGCCGGGCTTAAATGGAAATTGCTTATATATACATGATTATGCCTCCACTAACTACTATGTATATACTCACTACTATCTTAAAATTCTAATAACATCTTACATCTTATCACCAAAAGCTCTGATTTGTATATTGTCTTTCAAATAAAATTCCGCAGTCAACACATTCGAGGAGAAGCTTCACAAATTATTTTTTGTTAGAATAATTTAACTTAATCGATTTACACAATTAGTAAGCACTTATCTACGTACATCATACATACATACATACATATATTAAACAAATTAAGAGAAACTGCATTAAATATTTTCTATCATTTCATTGGAGAAGAAAAGAAAACACAACACTGATCGATTATTCACTGAGCAATTGATAATATGTTTAACACGGAAGTGTAACGCTGCATGTAACACGGAAGTGTAACGCTGCATGTTTGCAAGTCGCATAAGAAGTTTCACTACAAAAAAAGTTTATTAACGTCTTGTCTAGTTTAGTCATGCTTTTTATGAAAAAACAATAAAATCACAGAAAAAAAGCTTTGAGGAAAATAGGTTTTCTCTTACATATGGTTTTGATGATATCTCGAATTTTGAAATGAGTTTTTGCAATAAATATACAATACGCTCAATTAGAAGAGAAGAGCTAAGCGAAGAAAAATTAAACAGAAGTAACTGTTAAAGAGCAACATTCAAACGATCCCACTTTCCAGGGATGTGCAGTATGGTCTTTTCAAAAAAAAGGCTAAGAAAACGGCCTACTTGTAAACTACTATCAGCTTTTCGACCAAATTCAGCAATGAGTTTGTCATTAGAATCTTGCTTTACCCTCCCTAATGTTTTGTCCATTTTGGATCTTTTCGTAATTTGCTTTAATTGTGTCTAAAATCACTGTGTTCATTTCAATGCACAAAACATAATTTCGCACAGCCTCTACGAAACTCAAATTTTTAAATAATTCCAAAGATTCAAAAGTTTATTTTCTAAATCGAACTGAAAAAGTCAAAGTAAACTACTTTTTGTGGTTTAAAACATATGTGGAAATGATAGATTAGAAATGACTCAAAAGTTGAGAGTGAAAAATGAGCGTTCAAGCAGCCTTATATCGATTTTCATCAACAAATGATGAAATGCTTTGTTTGTTTGAAATTGACGAATGTTTCCAAATAGAAAGTCAAATATTCGTCAATTCCAAACAAATAATAATCCTCCGAGTTGTGCTTCAACCATTGAACGTTTACCGAAATGATTCAACAGCATGAAAGAAATAAATGCATGAAATTCTAAATTGTGAATATGTACCGCCCATCACCCGACTAACCTACATAAAGTTCTGGTGGTTGAATTTCAGGATAGAACTTTGCGTGCCTTTTATCCAGTTTAATCTAAACTCGTGGTTTAATGTGTTGTCCTATTCTAATGTTTAACCTATTTGTCAAAAGCATAAATAAATTTATGTGGTAATTCACATAAAGGGAGCACTGTATCCCCAGAAGATATTTGTTTTTTTTTTCTTCTTTTTTTAATATTTTTAAAGAGAAGTTCTGTCATTTGTTACGGTCGTAAACATAAGTTGGTGTAGTAAAAACTTGCTGACCTAATAAATCAAATATTTATGAGAATTCGAATTATTTGCTAGACAATATGATAAATTGAACAGTAAAAGTGAAAATGTATTATCGCGTACCTATTTACGGAAGTTTATTGAAATAAAATGTTTTTATGCTCATGCTGATTGATTTCTGTTCATCAGCTTTGATTGAGAATTTATTTTCTTGGTAATCGGCCGCCTCGAAAGTAGGAGGAATTCTCGGAATAAAAGTATTTTTGCTCAAAAAGTCTAAGAAACGTTTAAAGATCTGAAATAATACTTTCGGTTTGAGAGCCTTGGGTCTTATGAGTTCTATTGAATCACAAGGTTACATTGCTCCTAACTTGCACCCAATGTAAATACGTAAAATAATTTCTTCAAATTTTCAAGATGCTGGCTCAGCACTTCTCTTTCGGCACGCATAACTAAACCTTTCATCTCTTTTTTTCCTTATTTTTTATTTAAATGTGTAAAGAAAATACTTACCTTGTGAAAAAGTGGAAAACACCTTGACCCCGTTTCAGCCAAACCAAACTGCTTACAACTTTTTCGGAAACAAATAGCTTTGCAAGCACCTTAGGCAATAATCGCCTTAAAAGAACATTTTATCTTTGCTTTCCACACATAAAAAAAAGTACTCCATTTTATCAGGACATTTACGAGACACTAAACCTTTCAGTGTCAACTTCAAGTCCATTGAAAATCATAATCGTATGGTGCGAGGTTATAAGACGTATATAGGTATTCGGTAGCGAAAGCTGACTTCTTGAAATTCTCTTAAAAGAAGTATCTCCAAACGCAATGTCGGAATGTGAAAAACAAAATTGGAAAAACGTAAAGTCCTTTAATCCAATTTGCAGCGCGTATTTGCACTCGAAACTTTAGATTCACGTTATTCGTTGCAACGCCCTTTTCCTTTCCCCTTAGCTCCTGCTTAATTAATTATTAAAATCTTAATTTCATAAGGGATGATGACTTTTCCATTCGTATTATCTGATGTGTTTTCCCGGTGACTTGTGGGGTTAAATTCTTCTCCCAACTGAAAGTTTTTCGTAAGCAAACATCCACACCGAACTTAAATAAAAAAGTTTCTTCTCTCACCCACTTCAGAGCATCGGATGAGTGATGATGCTTAAAACAAAAACCAAAAAAAAAAATAATAATCTCAAAGAAGAAGAACCAAAAGGAATGCCGAAAAATGGACGACTAACTTTAAGTCTTCTTATAATTATTCAATTTTTAGGCGTTTTATTTTGGCCTTTACTTTTGTTGGGCCACCCCATCATTACTTCTTGTAACACACCAGACGATAAATGGTCGACAAGGTAACTTGTGACAAATTTCTCAAATCTTCAATGCGGTGTGTGTGTTTGTTGGCTTCACAAAGTGAAAGAAGAAGGAAAAACGTCATTAACCCAAGCGCATTTCCATTCAAAAAGTAGCACTTTTGTGTCGCACACATACTCGTATAGATGGTAGATACTCAACTGCCTCGAGAATGAATTGTCGACTTGGGAGCAATTTAGTTCAAGGAAGTCCACGTCCTCGACGCCCCTGAGAAATGTGATTTCAGGTGTGCTGCTAAGAGGAACTCATTTGTCCATCAAAACGAAACTTTTTTACGGGTGGCAGATGAGCCAGCAGTGTCGTGACATCCAGACCAAACCCATTGCGCACACAGATCAAGGACACTTCACACCCCCAGTACCAAATCTCCGCAGCACTCAATTTGTATTAAAAAAAAAGAAGATAAAAAACTTGAACAAAAACATGTTAAAACGTTTTTTGTGTCCCACTTCCTTCGGAACTGCTCTTGTCCTTGCATTTTTAATTTTTTAAAACTCTTTATTCACACATGGCCATAGGACTACAGGGGTTTTTCAAATAGAAAACAACGAGCAAAATCAAAAAGAAGAGCGACAACTTTATGCTAACGACAATCGTTGACCCCTATCAGACGGCAAACATCATCGCATCGGCACTGCACGAGCCGAACAACGCAAAACTTATATGTACCTTGTACTATATTAAAAAATAATAATCGTTTATGACTTTACCACAATAAAGATTCATGTATTTTGTGTCCTTGGATCGAATCATACCCCTGCTCTCCCACTTCGGTCGAAATGAGAACACGACTTAATTTAAAAAGGACGTGAAGGAGCACGATTTCATTACAATGAAACGACAGATAAGGTGAAAGGCAGAACAAAAACATCGACAAACAAATTATTGTAAACGTGACATAATCTTTTTGTCAAATATCATTGTATAAATACCTAAACCCACACCCTTGGTACACAAATTATGATATTAACGTTGTTCCATTTTTAATGCTGTTGTGCTCCTGTTTGCATGACAAGTCAGCGTTCTTCTTTTTTTATTTGTAAAATGAAACCAGCGACGACTGTGTATTGTGTAAGGACTCATTTTAGAAACATTGCAAGTGCATGCAACAGCGACAGGTTGTGTAGGAATTAGGTTTACACTTAATTATGCTTACGTACAAATGTATACTTGCGTTGAAAAAATAGAAGAAAACAAAAACAAACCTTGAGGGCTTACTAGTTTGTGAGCTGCGGCTGGTGACTTGTGACATATAATTGTGGTATAAGGGCCGGAAGCATGATTAGTACGTAGTGGGTTTTATTTTTTTTTATTTTTTTTTTTACTGTCACTGCGTTTTGGTTAATTTAATTTTCCGACCCTCTTTTCAAAGTGCATGTGTAGAATTTGCTTCTTTCAAGTAAAGGAGCCTTTTGTTTGTATCCCAATTAGGGACACAAATAGACTATGTTTGATGTGGTTAGTTTACTTTGAGAGGGGTTTGCTTTTTAAAGTAGAACGGTATAAGGGTTAACTGGCAAGTGGCAACAAGTTGCAGTTGTAGTGTAGCACTTGGCTTTGTTTTGCTTAGCTTATTAATGTGTTCTTCCTGTCAAAGTTCGTTTATGACTTGACTAATGGCGGCAGTTAAGAAAAAAAAAAGTTAGGAAAAAAAAACGTTCAATTTGTGTGTCTGAATATGTTTGAAATTCTGGTTTACATGCTGATCTAAAATTTTGAAGCGAAATTACCTTCTTTTCGAAAGAACAACTGTCAATCGAACATTTGCAAAAGTGTCGAGACGGCCAATAGGGAACACCATAATGAGTAAATAAAAAAAGAATTTATTTTATAAACTTAGACGTTTCAGAAGTATTGTGAAACATTAGCCAGTTTTTTTTCTGAGCAAACGCGAGTCTCATTCGTTACCTTAAGTAGTAAAACCTTACCACTGGTGGGGGTGTTTTACTGACAAAAACTTACGACTTGTAGAGGGTCCAACAGGCCTTTGAAAAATTAATTTTAGCTTGAATCCGTCCCATTCTCCGTTGATTCTTACTTTTTGTGTTAATTTGCATGCCTAAGCACTTTCACTACAAATTCATTTCGACCTTCTTCTGGCGATTTCCTAGTTGACAGTTAACTTTACTGTTTAGTTTGAGTTCCTTGTGAACCATTATAGGCAGTAATTTGTGAGCAAACGCGAGTCTCTTCCGCTACCTGTAGTAAAACCTTACCACTGGTAGGGGGGTGTTTTTATTGACTAAAGCCTTACCACTTGTGAAGGATCTCACAGGGCTTAAATAATTTAATTTTAGCTTGAATCTGTTCCATTCTTTGTTGATTCTTACTGTTTGCATGCCAAAGCACCTACACTACAACCTTCTGGCAAATTTCTAGTTGTCAGTTAAATTTACTGATTACTTTGAATATACAATTTTACAATTTTATTTTGGCTTAATTCTTATGTGTTTACTTACGAACCTCAACGAATTCATTTAAGGCTATGATCTTTTTGAATGATTTTGTAAATTAGAATCCGTTTTATTTTCTCTTTTAAGAGTTTTTTTTGTTTCATGTGGGTAGTTTGGAATTGAGACTGCTTCTGAAAAATAATTACTGAGGTGCTTTAATAAGCCGTTTTTTATCTAAATAAATATCGAAATGTACACAAATTTAAAGACAATCATTATATGAAGCTAATTAATACTATCAATTGATATGTCTTTCGGCTCAAGACAACCATGTAAGTCTTTTGTGTCTCCTTATAAGCTTGAGGTTACAATTTTTTCAAACATATTTTCAATCGTGTAAAACATTTGGCTAAAGCCAACTCTTATCGTGTCTGCAAGTGCTTAATTCAAAATTTAATAATAAATCGACTTAAGTGAATGCATTTCACATACCCTGTTGAATGAACTCAATTTCTCTTACAAAGATAATGAAATTAGCTTTTCCTTAACTTCCTGAACTTAAAATGACAAAAGAACAAAGTACTTTCTGCAGTTTATTAACTTTTGACCAAGACTACTTCCTTTTGCTTGCATGTGAATGAATATTCTCACTCGAGAATTTCTGTAAAGTTTTCATAACTATCATAACTTTATCTTGACTTTTTCTATGTGTGTATATGAAGAGAGCTTGGATATAGGTGCCAAGAATCACCTACACGAAAAATGTATCATGTGGGCTCTTATCATCTTAGTTTATATAGTTTTGAAAGTTTCAATAACTGATTGGCGCACTGAACTCTTGAATCAGAATGAAGTTTTAATGACATTAAAGTCTTTTGCTAGTGTAATTTTATTGAGCCAATGCAGAGGACGTCATCTTCCAAGCAATGTCCGGCATTTTACTTATCTATCTTTATGTCTTCCATTGATATATCTTGTTAAGGATGTGAAGACAAATTTCTACTTTCAATGAAACCGAAGTAATGATCTTAAAATCGGTGCTTCAAATTCCTTTGCTGAGGGTGAGCCTACAGTAAGCGGAACCTTTTCCTAGTTAACATAACATCTCATAGGGTATTTTAGTTCTGAGCTATCATTGTGTTCATGGGATTCGAAAGGTGATTTTTTTTACCCTAGTTTGTACATAACGAACACTTGTGTTTTGGAGTTTTGACGAACTGCTTTCTTGTATGCGCAATGAGTCAAAGATTTCGCAGGTCCTCGCGGACAATGAGCGTAATCAGTATCGCATATAGATATGGAAATTTCGAAAAAAGATTTAAAGGTACACCTTTTGTTCCACGTTTTGTAGAAATCACTCACCAACCAGCATAACATTTCACGTTGCAAAATATAAATAAATATACATATACAAAATCACAAAGCTCGCACAAGCCTCTTTACCATTATAAAATTATGTTAATCAATTCAGGTCTCATTCAATGCTCATGACTTTGGAACTTAAGAAGTCTATCGACCTTTTGATGCCAAACACTTTAATATCCAAAAGTCATGAATAAAATTTTATGCACAAGCCCAAGCACACACATATGGCTAGTATTGGCCTTTGGCCTCCCTGTTTGACATAACATTTTATCAGATGGTTTCTCATGTCATACATTACGTAGAATGAGAACGTTTAAAATTTGTAGGCTCAGTAGTTTTTCTTTTTTTTTTTCATATTTGACAAAATGTTTTTAAATAATTTTATTTGATCATGATGTTTCATTAAAAGTTTTGTTCGAATTAAAATAATTCCGAAAAAAGGGATATCAAAAGAAACTTTCAACATGCTGCCAATATAATTAACTATACTCTCTCAACAGAATGATAATAGCTTTCCATTTATCCCTTCATACTCGACAAAGAAGGGCACTACGTATTTATGTATTTCAGTCCTCGGGGCTTTATTTGCCGAGAGTATAAATCTTTGGAATAATGGGTCCGATAAGTGCCTTTTATATTTTATAATAAAAGAACTTTTGGCAACATAGCGCATGAATGTTGACAATTCATTATAAGTTGTTATCCAAGTTGTTTATTGCTTTGTCAACTTTGATAATTTGAACGTCATAATAGACACCCATTCATTCTATTCATTTAAGTTTCTACACTAATCTGCTGAAAATATTTCTCAATACGGGAAAAAACTACTTTCCTTTGAAGCTAAATGGTAGCTTTTTTTTAACAGAAATAACATAAATATACGAACAAGGGAGACAAGACTTTAACTTGAAAAGATATACGGGCATACAGTTCAATGTTTATTACAAAACATTTACGAGAATTTTAAGGGCTCTTAGATATGTTTTTGGGAACTATAAATATAAAGAAGAGGGGATGTCGTATTTTGAAACAAAAATTGAACTAGTATTAGCGGGAGAAATTTAAATCTTTACTTTGCTTCCACTTTTTTTAGTAACCTTCAGTTGTAATGACAAAATATGTTATGACCGATACGTGGTTGAATCAGGATCTCTTATTAAAGAGAACCCTCGTCACTTTTATAAATGCACTAACAATAAACGTAACGTAACTATGGCTTCCCTTCTACGATATACTCTGGAAAGTGTTTGCTCGGAAACATCTGATATATGTGAACTTTTTGCTTCTTTTTTTTTGAATCTGTGTATTCAAATCCAACCACTTTTGACAGCAATGATTTTAATTACATAACGGATCACAATGTTAGCCGAAGCCCTGCTTCATTCACTATGGACGACCTTATCCGTAACCTTAGAACCATAGATGCTAACAAAGGTAGTGGTCCCGATGGTTTCCTCCTTTGTTTCAACCAATTCCTGTCTAATGGTATATTTTCTAACACGTGGCGTAACTCGTTTCTAACGCCAATATTTAAAAGCGGAAACAGATCCAACATCAAAAATTATCGAGGTATTGCAATCTTGTGTCTTGTCAGCTATTCCCAAATTATTTGCGAAAATGGTAACTGACAAGCTGAACGTGGGGCTGATTCCAGTTTTAAGCGAGCATCAACATGGCTTTCTTAAAGGTAGATCTACAACTACCAATTTAGCAGATTATACGTCATTCATTCTTTTAGAAATGGAAAAAGGGATCCAGGTTGATGCTATCTATACTGAGTTCAGCAAAGCTTTCGACAAATTTGATTACAATCTGCTTATTTTTAAATTTAAAAAAATATGGCATTCATGACACCTTATTACTGTGGATCCAATCGTGTTTGTCGCAAAGGACGCAGTGTGTCAAGTTTTGTGATGTCTTGTCACGTCAAATTAATGTAACTTCTGGTGTACCCCAAGGTAGCCATCTTTTATTTCTCCTTTTTATAAATGACTTGCCCTTACTGTTTAAAGGGTGTAGATTTTCGATATATGCCGACGACCGAAAGTTGTATCGTACAGTTAAAAATATTGCCGACACGCAATTATTGCAGCAGTGTTTAATCAGGCTAGTTAAGTGGTGTAAAGCTAACGGAATGATCTTAAATGTGGAGAAGTGCAATATAATTTATTTTTTAAGAAAAACATGTGCAGTAGATTTTGACAACTCTATAGACGGACAAAAGTTAGTTAGAATTGACGTAGTAAAAGACTTAAGAGTTTTAATTGACAAAAAACAAATTTTTAAACATCATATTGCTTGGTTTCGTTAAGCGAAGATCCAAGGAATTTAGTGATCCCTATATCACAAAAGCTATATGCTGTTCATTGGTCCAGTCACTGTTAGAGTACTGTAATGTAATATGGTCTCCGTTGTATCCTGTTGATATAAAGAAACTTGAATCTGTCCAGAAGCAATTTTTGTTGTTTGCATTGATAGGTCTTGGATGGAACCCCGACAGTTTTGACTTACCTCGTTATTCACATCGACTAAATCTTATAAATATGTGCAGTGTGCAGCCTTGTAAATCGTAGAGAGTTGTCCGAAGCTTTATTTGCGTTTTGAATGGAAATATTAACTCACCATTTTTGTGTTCCAAAATATCTGTAAATCCTAACGTTCGTATTTTAAGACATACCAAATCTTTAAAGGAGAGCAACTCAAAGACTAACTCTGCTTCTCATGAATGTTTCAACAGATCTTCAAAAACATTTAACAAATATTTTGACTTTTTCAATGTAAATATAATTAGGGAAAACTTCCTTTGGGTTTTACATAATACATAGTACAACAAATGTATTTTAATTTATTTTTTATGTAGGGCAATCGTTGTTTAATCTCTCTTATATTTTTTTATACTAACTTAATGTTGTCTTACTTTGGCAAAATAAACTAAACTAAACGAAACTAATGTCTGTCCCGATTTTCTTTGCGGGAGCCGTTTCGAAAGAAAATTTCTCCGAATGATCTTTGGTTTCGCATGCAAATACAATGTGTGGAGAAGAAGATACTGACTATTTGCTTTGCGGTTTCCTGGAATTGAATGAATGAAAGAATGAAAAATTAGGGTTTTGTATTGTACCTCGACCTGTGATCTATTGGCCCCCTACTTTTTAAGTGGTATTCCTTAATTTAAAGTACTTCGTCCAGATTAGTCGTTCCTCTGATGAAACTTAGTATCTGGGTTACGCTTAGGAGTATAAGCTCCCTCTCCTCTACGTAGGATGATCCTAGGTACTTCTTCCTTTGGTTTATTAGAGCTTCTCAGTCACCTAAGAGGTGGTCAGGAGACTCTTCCTGTTCGTTGCAATATCTGCATAGGTCGTCGGTCTCTATGCCTAGTTCTTTTAGGTGTTTTCTTAGTCTGCAATGTCCGGTTAAGAACCCGGCTAGCATTCTTACATTGTTTCTATTAATTTTTATTACTTCTTTGCAACGTTTTGTGTTAAAAGTGCCAAGTAAAAGTTTGGTTTGGCGCATCTTGGGGAGGTCATTCCAGTGTTTAGCTCTGTGGTCTTCCTCCGACTTTTTGATTTCTTTCTTAAGGGGGGACGCTGGCGCTGGTCTAGAGCGTGAAAAAACGGGCATAATTTATGAATTTTTTGTGACTCAACAAAAAGATCAATCGAAAATCTGTGAAAGAGGTTTTATAATTTAGGTCTTAATAAACAAATACAAATTTTTTCGTGTCAATTAAATTCAAAATGGCGGCTGTTCAGCATTTCTTCGGAGGCACTTCATTTTTTAGATGGGTCCATGGCCGAAAGTGTAACCTCCTTAATTTTGATCCTGGAACAAAATCCCAAAATTTTTTAGTTTCCTTATAACAATAGCTAGAGCCGTACGTAGGATTTTTTCGATATTTTGTTTTTTCGCGAAATGGTGTACGTTTGAACAAAAAATTCAAATTTTCACTAAAAAAATGCGACAAAATTATTGATTAAAAAAAAAACTATGCAACATAGAAAAAAATCCTACGTACGGCTCTGGAGAAAGGTATTTTGAATGTACTGTCAAAATTTCGTATAGATCGGTGAAGATTTGCTCAAGTTATGTTTTCGGCCAGTCAAAAAAAAGTGATTTTGAGAAAAACGCGTTTAAAGTTTTAAATACTATAAAATCATACGGCATACCAGAGGGGCGCTGCCGCAGAATGGAAAGTTTGGGCATTTAGACATTTTTGCCGGCATTCATCCTTTGGTATGTTATTTTTAAGACCCTAAAGTACCATTTCAGATAAAAAAAAAAATTCGGTTTCTTCAAAATTCTAGACCAGCGTCCCCCCTTAATGTGGCTTTCTGTTATTCCACAAAATGGTTCCGGTCCAATCAGTGGTGATCCGGCTCCTTTCTTTGCCATTTCGTCTGCCTGTTCATTGCCTATGATTCCTACATGTCCTGGTACCCAGTAGATTGTAACCTTGTTATTGTTACTGCCCAGTTTGTTCAATTTGTCAATGCATTCGCTGACAAGATTTGAGGAGATTGTGTAGGATCGTAGGGCCTTAATTGCAGCTTGACTGTCCGTCATTATTGCCATATATTTGTTTTTATATTTCCTGTCAATGTTTACTTCCGCGCATTTGCGTATTGTATAGACCTCTGCTTGGAATATGCTTGACAATTTTCCCATAGGTACTGAATTTTTTGTTCTTGGCCCAACAATTCCTGCTCCAGTTCCCTACGTTGTTTTTAAGCCATCTGTATACCATTTTATTGCATGGGTCTTAATTGAGTAGGTCTCTTTTTCACTTTGCCATGCCTTTTTGTTACTTAGCTCAACGCTAAGAGCTTATCGAATTTGAATTAATTGGTCTTGCTATCCAGAGGGAAGTCAATGAGTGGTAACTCGTTCGATATTATGCTCTTTTCGCTAGATTTCAGGACACACTCAGTCTCTTTGGCAAATCTAGCTATCGTTTCATTTGAGGTGCTTCTTAATACCAGGTGCAAAGGTGTCAGATTTAGCAGTACTTCTAAAACCGCAGTTGGACAGATAATCATTGCCCCTAATATGCATATGCACGCAAGTCTGTACTTTTTCTAATGCTTTTCTAGTGGTCACCTGGTCAGTTCTCTTGTTCCAGACTACCGCTCCATAGGTAAGGATCGGTCTTATCATCATTAGGTACATCCACCGAATAATGCTCGGTTTACAACCCCATGATCTTCCTGCTATACTTTTGCATATCATTAGGGTTTTCTTAGCCTTTTCAGTTGCCGCTTTTACTTGCTTTTTCCACAGGTGTTTACTATCTAGAATCACGCCTAGACGCTGCGCGCTGGTCTAGAATTTTGGAAAAACCGAATTTTTTGTTTTTGTGTAGACGCTGGTCTAGAATTTTGAAAAAAGTGAGTTTTTTGTTTTTGTCTTAAAAGGTACTTTAGGGTCTTAAAAATAACATACCAAAGGATGGATGCCGGCAAAAATGTCTAAATGCCCAAACTTTCCTTTCTGCGGCAGCGCCCCTCAGGTATGCCATATGATTTTATAGTATTTAAAACTTTAAACGCGTTTTTCTCGAAATCACTTCTTTTGAACTGGCCGAAAACATAACTCGAGCAAATCTTCACCAATCTATACAAAATTTTGACGGTACATTCGAAATACCTTTCTCCAGAGCCGTACGTAGCTTTTTTTATATTGCATAGTTTTTTTTAATCAACAATTTTATGGTTTTTTTCTTAGCGAAAATTTTAATTTTTTGTTCAAACGTACCTACAACATTTCGCAACAAAACAAAAGAACGAAAAAATCCTTCGTACGGCTCTTGCTGTTGTTATATAGAAGCAAAAAATTTTTGGGATTTTGTTTCAGGATCAAAATTAAGGAGGTTACATTTTCGGGCATGGACCCATCTAAAAAATGAGGTACCTCCGAAGAAATGCTGGACAGCCGCCATTTTGAATTTAATTGACACGAAAAAATTTGTATTTGTATATTAAAACCTAAATTATAAAACCTTTTTCACAGATTTTCGATTGATCTTTTTGCTGAGTCACAAAAAAAATTCATAAATTATACCCATTTTTTCACGCTCTAGCGTCCCCCCTTAACCTCTCTTGTGGGTATTATAGTTACTCATCCAGTGTAATGTCTTTCATAAGTGGTAGGAGTCTTCTTCTGGGAATGGTATAATTGTAGTTTTTGTGGGATTGATGTTCAGTCCTACAGATGTACACCACTTTTTCGTGATTACCAGGCCCCTCTGTATTTAGGTTCTATTTTTATTTTTGATTGAATTAAGGAACATTTGTATTGAACAAACAATCCTTAATTTAATTAGAAATAAACAATGCTTATTAAATATTATTTTTATTTTAATGACACAGACAAATCATTATCATTACAGTAAAATTGTTTATTGTTACAGTGGCATATTACTAAAAATCCCTCAAATTAAGATTGATTAACTACTTTTACAAAATAAAAACAAAACTATTGAAAATCGCATGACATAAGCAATCATTCAAGCGCATTACAAATCATCAATCCTGCTAAAATATCATTATTTTCTAACGTCCTTGACACAACTCTCAAATTAGTCTATTACTATAGATGAAGCCAAAATCGTCATTTTAATAATAGATTAGGATAAAAAAAAATAGAACAATGCCTACATACACTTTTGTTAAACAGGGATCCCTTGTCGGGAAAACAATTGAGAGAGTATATTCACAAATTCAATCAATCAATTTCATTTAAAATAAACAAAAGGAACACAAAGGATGAACTATTTTGACGCAATAAATTAAACAGGCATTTAAATGAGCGGTAAATTGTTGGCACAAATTGCCGGTTTTGTAGTTTCATACACCAGCACAAGGGCGGGACTTTACGATATAAGACCCCTGCTTTGTGGCCTTAGCACAGTACTCCATCATATTTATTTTGACAGGTATAATGGGAAACGGTTCATCCACTCTAATTGTACTTGAAGTGGGTCGCTCCCACTAAAAACACAAGCACACGGGCAAATTCGCTGAGTTTGATTGTTTTTGTAGGGAAGGTCGCGTTTCGCGTACCTTTTTTAACCACAGGTGGCTGCAAACCCGCTCTTAAAAGGGCAAACGCAAAGGACAACAAGCGTAGCGCAAAAACAACGACAGCAAAAGATATCCATGTAAAAGTACATACAGGAAAAAAAAAGATCTCAAATTAAAATGAAAATAAAACTTAATTAGCTCCGGAGTGTAATGCGATGGGTGAAGGGGCCAAGGGAACGCCAGTGGGGGGAGGCGCTTTTCACTTAACCTTATAAAGCATAGTGTTATTGTGACGCAGGCCATTGGGTTGCAGTTCTTTAAAGGAATGATTTATTATTACATCCTTAATATATTGTGTGAGGTTCATAATTTTTTGCTCACTTGCACGGAAGGACACACAAGCAATGACTGCAAAAAAAGTAGGTAACTGAACAGCAGCAGGACGATGCCGACGTCAGGGCCGTTATAATTCAAGTTTTGTTTGGGCCTTGCTCCTAGGTAGGTGGTATAGGTTGATACTTGTTGTCTTGCTTTGTATGGCTGCGTGCTTAAGGTTTGTTATTTTATTATCCTTATTATCACCCTTGAATTTGTATTTAGTCAGCAAGAAGATTACACAAAAGAGTGTGCTAACCATGTTGTCCTTTTCCATTGGGATTTGGGATGTAGGGATGAAGGGAAGTCTCAAAATTAAGAACATTTATAATCCTTCAGGAAGGGATAAGAAAAACTTTTGTTTTCCAGGTGTAAAATCTGTCGCATAAAGGGTTCTTCATTGCTATGAGTTATGGCGCATGGTGTATAGGGAGTATGATTGTGTATAAGGGGAAATTGTTTGAAACAATACAAAGAAGACTTTATTCTTCTCCTACCTATTAATCGATGCTATTGTTTTCCTTAAGACAACAAATAATGTTCAATTTCAACTAAATTCCTCTTGTCTTTTAGTTATCTGTCTATAAATTGTCCTGATAGCTGATAAGGATCACAAAAAATTTAAAGTCTTGAGGCTTTTCTTCGTGGTGGACTATGTTTCTGGGTACTAAAAGGCAAAACAGCAATTAAAACAGTAAAAATAACTTATGCTGATAACAACAAGAAACGTTTGCAAATTTGGAGCACTTGGCGAGGCTGGTCAAAAAATTGCGTAGAGAGTTAATAAACTATTCAAATCATTCAATAAAATTGACATTTGGTAATCCCAATTTTATCTTTACTAACTGAGCTTTAATGAAAACATTTAAAAAATTACACATTTTCAAGTTATGATCTCTCAACAAACACTTTGTGTGTAAAGATTGCAAAGAAAAAAGAAGAGAAGAAGGCCAAAACACTCCTCTAGTACACAATCACAAACAAAGCCAAATCAAATAAGCAAACCACTTTCTTGAATTTTCACTTTTTTCCTTGACATTATCATAAAAAGAAATAACCAAACAACTTGTCTTGTTCATGTTTTACTTATCGTATACCTGCGATAACACTGCTTCTGTATTTTGCCCAATTTTGTATAATACCACATTTCGAAACCGATATCGTTTGCCATTTAAAAATCAATATCTTCCTTCATATATAATTCGATTATAAACACCGACACACTTGGCGATGTAAAGCCTCTGTTAATGCGGCTTGCACGCAGTTGTGTACCGACAATTGGTATAATAACCTTCGCAGAAGTAAACAAAAACAAATAAAAGTCTCGTGTGAATTTCAGACTCGATGGTTGAATTGAAATTCAATTCAATGCTGAACTGAGTGAGAGATGTGCATGAAATCTACAGAGAGCTGTTGTAATGGAATACATTTTTAATTACACATAAGCATCGAGAGACGGAAAGTTGGCCACTTGAATTGATGGAAATTGTATGCTTGGGTTACTTGAACTTGGCCAAATGAGTGGACTTCAGTGAAGAGCAACTCTTTTTTCCCTGTGGACCAATCATCATTAATATAAAAATGAGGGTGGATATGAGGCTGGAGAATTGACTTCCTTCCCTCTATCGATGTAAAGTGCCCTGCTGTGGCATGGTCATGCTAGTCTATTTAATTACACAGGTAATTTGCGGAGCAGAGACGTCATTAAGTGTTCATTCATAGGTTTATTGGAATTGGAATGTAGGTTATGTGTGTGGGTCCATAAAAGTTAGCCTTCTTCTCTACTCATCAGCCTTTACGTAACCTAAATAGCAATTTGAAGATGATTATCCATCTATCCATACATTCAAAACACCCGAGCGATTTCAGTCGCATGTGTGTGTGTTGATTAAGTCCCAATAGGATATGAATGAAAATTTAGAAGGGAGAGGAAACATTGGATTAAAGTGTCTGTGGTAGTTTTAGTTTAAGTCATAACCGACCAACTTTTGACATAGAAGGCAAAAGGACTTAATTTTCCACTATGCGCTTCCTGGAAGTTTATCCTAGTCTTTTTGCTTCTGATTTTACAACGGCGGCACGTGGAAGGATAGTAAACCATATTTGCAAAAGTTTTAATCTTTCTTTACGAAATTCAGAAGCATATAATTAAAAAAAATCAATTGGCTCAGTTTGCGTTTGTAAGTAAGTTTGAAAACTCTTGCAGTGCAACAAGGTAGCTTCATTGCAACAGCTTACTGTTCATTAGAATAGTCCACCTATACAACTCATGAGTCGTTTTGTTGAAACTTTCATGGAATGATGTAATGTCTTTCTAACACGTTGTTAAAATTTTTTAATTTAATATTGAAAGTTTGTGGTACCCGTGTCGTAATGGTTAGCATGTTTGCTTGTCAACCCGGAGGTTCGTGGATGGAATCCCAACAGAGTAAAAAATGTTGTTCCATTGGTATCGCCTTTCGCTAAGAATTGGCCAGTGTTCCGTCAGTTTTCTCATTGCCATGGAAACGCTTTCTCGATTAGCCGTTCCGAACCGGCAGAAAATTATAGGTCACCTCTATTGCCTCACATGGTATGGTTGTGAGAAATGGGCTAGGCCCTGGAGCTCCTCGCTCTGTTGCACCATTCTATTTGTTTTTTGAAGGAAGTAGTGTGTGTTTGAACCAAAGAAAAACTAAATGTCATGGTAATCGAAAACCATAACCTACGCTTACAAACATTTATAGAATGAAGTCCCAACTCACCTTTAAAAGTGAAAAGCTACTGAACTGTTCGATTGACAAATTGACATCTAAACCTTCACATTCTGAGCAAGCGAATACAATTCAGGAGGCTAATTTTCTTTCGTACAGGAAAATTTTTAGTTTTTCCCTTATTCGATTTTAATAAACTGTAGTCAAAAAAGAGGAGTAACCGTGGTCTTTGAGTAAGAGCTTTTTTTACGTCTACAAATCAGGGAAAGAAAAATTATTCAACTGCATTTCATACGGTTTTCCATAGCATAAAAAGAGAATCAGCAAATGCCAACACTCACTGACTTAGATTAAATGTTCTCAAAAGTGTCGGAAAGGGATTAGTAAACGCTTATAAATGAACTGATAACTGAACTGACAACTGATGAAATTCCCATGTTCAGTTCTCAGTTTTCTTTCTGATATTGATTTTTCTCAAATAAAAAAAAGTCTATTTACACACTGAACTGAACTAACAAATAAACTGATAACTGAACTGAGAATTTAAAGGCCCTTTTAGACGATCATTTCAGTTTTCATTTCAGTTAAGCTTTCAGTTAAACTGATGTCTAAACGCTTAAAAATCAACTGACAACTAATAAAATTTCGATCAGTTTTCTGTTCAGTTCTCAGTTTTTTTTCTGGTTTTGATTTTTCTCAAAGTCATAAAAAGCTAAACTGAACATCTAGCGGAGGTCTATTTACACACTGAACTGATAACTAAACTGAGAACTCACAGGGCAGAAGAGAACGCATTTATTCGAGTCCCTCCGATAAAAAAAATCTGGTTGGCCGCAACGGAAACCTCGGGCCTAACACATTTGATGGACATACATCTTTTTACGCCGATCTTAAACGACTTAATTAGAAAACTCCTTTCTTGACAGTTTTATTGCTCCTGGATGACTTCCCGATTCCTCTTGGCAATGCCCACTGCCCACATCACTCCACGGGCTCCACCACGACACTGAAAGCTTTAGTTTAAAGTGTACATTTTTAATACACAAAACAAGAATATGGTTGTGCATTGTGTTGCTATAATATTTTTCTTAACGTTTTTTGTACCTCGTAAGGGTACTATTTAGTCACAAAACAGTCACAAATTAATTTCCTTTGCCTAAGTTACTAAACGACTACCTTTATGTTAGGTTGGGTTAGCTTGAATGGAAGGTGCAGCCACAAGTGACAGCACCTCACTCGGATCTTAAGGATCCAGATCCATTGTGCTCCCCGTGTAACAGAGGATGAGGGATTGGGGGGATTGGAGAGGTAGGGGGATGGACTGGTGGCTGTGTTATTGGGTTAGGGAGCCCCCACTGAACCTGAGTAAATTTCAGTATGCTGTTTAGTGGGAGGTTAAAGATGTCGCCCAGTTCGTCGAAGAAGTATTCTCCTATGTCTTTTTTCCTAGTGTGGGCCAAGCAAGGACACTCACAAAGGAAGTGTAATGATCCTTCCTCCGCTTCTTCGTCTTGGCATCCTCTAAATAAGTTGGAAGTGCTAATGCCCATGTTCATCATGTGAGTTGTGGCCCGTGAGAATGCCAATCAACAGAGAGAGTCGATGTTTGCTAAGCTGGAGTATAACTATTTTTTTTAGAAAATTATCTTTGATTCTGTTCTTTTCTTGTTCTAGCGGCTTTAAATATACCTTTATATTACTTCACCCAATTTCGTAATAATTATTCTCGCTACCGTAATGCTCGTATCAGTTGACGATACTCAGAAACAGAATAAGTTTCTAAAAAGTTTCATTAAAGTTTCCTAAGATACAAAGTTGGTTGCGTTCTTATGATTTTGAGAAAAATCTCTTATCAAATTACCCAAGAAACATCCTCACAAATTCTTCCCCAACTCGTATATTGAAATAAACAAATTGAAACATTCGGAAATTTCCAAGTCTTTTAAGATTTTCCTCTTTTTTTTTTTAAATCAACATAACCTTCCACTTGCTCGCAAAAAACAAACCTCAATAAAAATAAAACCAAAACAACACCTTACATTTATCTACCCTTGCTGAATACAGAGAATCGTTGGTTTACTCACCATGCGAAGCAAATATTCAAAAACTTCAACACGAGTGTTGATTAAAAAAAGAAAGAAAAAAGAGAAAGAACATATGTGAAAGAATAAACTTCAAATTTGTAAAACTCACATCCTCCTATTCTATTTTAAAATGAAAGCAATGAAAAACAATTGCTTCGGCGTTCAGCCACCAACTGGGCAACTGGGCTAAGGTACATTTTTCAAATTGTTGGTTTTGTGTTACTGCTGTACTGGTATTTAGTGAGCCCCGTCCGTCGTTGGTCGGTCGTCCTTTCGTTTGCGGTACGGGGGGTTAAATTTTAATTAAAACTCTTATCAGAGGGAATTTTAAATGATTTTACCTAAAATTCTGTACTATGCTAACCAATTTCAAGACCATGTGTGTGTGGTTGGGTAAGTCCGTACGGCGAACATGAACTTACTATAGAAATAGCGGGCATTTCCAAAAATTGAAATAAACTTTTTAACCTAAATGTGGACTATGTCTAGCAAAACACCTGTATAATTCAATTTCTAAAAATGTTGCACATCAATGAGAATGAGAATAAAGCCAAACAAAAAGGAAATGCAATTAATTTCCCCCTTTCATCCCTAGACGAGCGCTCATCATCTCTGTTTTTTAGAAACAGTGTTGGTTTATATCTTGTTTTAGACGCCGCCGCGCCGGGCTGCACCGGTCGGCCGTGTCGTGCATTGCCGACAAAAGAAATCATTATCGCAATCGTTCAGCGTCAAAAGATGAATGCATTACACGAGTGTTGTGCTATTAAAATGCAATCATCCCCCGTGATGTGTCTTTGCATACGAGCAACTACATGACGGGGGAAGATATTATTATCCCAGTCACCTACCACAAACAAGAGCCGTAAAAAAGACCGATGAACCGATTTAACCATCATTGTTAGTTGCACCGTGTAAGAGAAGTTCCTACTCTGACTATGTTCTGCCAAAGGAATTCCATGTCGAATGTGGCCAAGAGACAACTTGATTACCCTTCCTTAGGATTTCCTCGCTGCTTACGTCGCTGGCGTCGCTCTCTTTGTTGGAACTCAAAAACAAATGCCGACAACTGCTGTTTGGATTGTCGCACAAGATTCCTGTGTTCACTTCTCCTTTTATGTGCTCCTAATGTTTGAACTTTGAAGGGTTATTTTTTGTTCTTCTCATATTCTACATTCCAACTTAGTTAGTTTGCGCCGATCAAAGGAAGTCTATATAAAAAAATGTAAACTGAACAATTCCGGTGGAAGAAGTAGTTTTGTTCATTCAACTGGATATCTCTCGTCACTTGATTTATTTGAATTTTAACATCAAGCATGAATATTTCTATAAAATCGATACACACATTGCTCACTTAAACTTTCAACAAGAAGTCATTTGACTTTAAACATTCTTCAGATTGCTCAAATCTGTAATTTCTGTGGTAATTTTGTTTGCAAACAATACACACACACACAGCACTTTGAAAGTTTGGAAGTGATGTGTACTCGTATAAGTAATGCAAAGTTCTTATAGTCTTTAATTCCCAACATTTCGGAAGTAACAAAATCACTGCACTCTAAATGGAATTCCTTTCTTTGAAGTGAGTGGAGCTTTTCGTTTTATACACTTTCAACTCGACTCGACTATGTACTGCACAGGCACACATTGTATAGGGTCATGGATATTAAATTCCCTAAAACATTTGCCAAGAACTTACACCCGCCCAAGAATGTAATTCAAATGAAGTTGACTTCCTTTTTGCATGCTGGTATGTGTGCGACGTTGGGCATCTATTTGGGTTAAAGATACCAAAATACAGAATACACTCGTACTACACCACCACTTTAAGGTATTTTTAATGGGTAAGGCGGAAAAATCAGGCAAATCCGCTTCCCATTGAGACAACATTCCAGCCTTCCATGATTCGGTCGTAAAAATTCACATCTCAAGGGCTTTTCTGTACAACAATAAAGAGAATAGACATTTTTTTCATTTTGTGTGTTTTGTAAAGCTTGTGGTTGACGTGGAAAGATGATAATCAACCTCATTTACCTATTACACGTTAAAGTTTTGCGAAATGTTATCCACAGACTCATGGGCGAAAAAAAAACGGTGAAGGAGTATCAAGCTGAGCATCTTCCTTATGTTAACTTCGGAGAGTACAATAGTCCCGTGAATGAGCCATTGTTTTGCAAAGTGTTGCTGTTGCGCAGAAAAGTGCTAGGTTAGGTTAGGTTAGGTGGAAGTGGCTGTGAAATCATTGGAAAACACACCCGTTTTTTGGCGTGTCTCCCTATTAGACAGTGTCCCGTAAGAACACCTATGGTAGAACCTAGATACAGGCGGTTCAGGGTTAACAAACTCTTCGAGCGTTTTGAGTCTACACACGGCCAAACTTTTTTGGTTGCAAGGCACTTGTTACTCTCAGTCCATCTAGTGTTTGTTATCCTTGAAGCGTCTTGTCTAAGTAGGAGTTTACATGTAGCGATAGGTACACCTATGTTGTTCCATTCTGAGCGTAGGGAAGTGGTCGTGCCCTTTTTGGCTAGAAAAAGAAAAAGTGCTAATTCCGTAAAGAAATTTTAGGATGTTCAAATAGAAATTATGAGTTTCAGAGATGGTTGAATATTGCTCAAACAGAACACAGAGGAATGTCTAATGTTCCTGTTAGTAGTAGTTGACTTTCATGTTATTCATTCATCATCATCATTTTGTTCAGTCATAAGTTTTGTGATATTTTGTGGAGCATTTGTATTTCCTTACGAACGCTACATCTGAAATGAATTCGGACGTTGGCATTGCTCAAATAATTTTCCAATAACGAGTATACAAAAGTCTTGAAATTCACTACAACTATATTTTTGATTTGGTACCAAACCGAAACGCATGCATCGACAACACTTGTCGTCGTTTTGTATGCAAAGTATATCATCCATCTCTGACGGTCGCCTTCTTAATTGTTGTTTTGTCCTTTTGATGGCTCCAGCTCCACTACGGCGAGGAGTAGGTGAAAGTAATTGTAGACTTAACGCTTGAAGAACCTGAAAACAAAAGAAGAATTGAAATTTTACTGAAATGACACAAAAGCGCGTTGACATAGTTTTACGTTTGTAGGTTCTTTCTGTGGCGCATTCCTAGGACACATTTCATTAGACTCATTTGGATGCTTTCACACAGGATGTGTGAGAGTTGTTAAAGAATTGCAAATATCTCCGCAGCAAGTAACTCAGTCTTCTTCCAGAGACAGGACGAGGAATGACAACAGTAGTTTCCTGTGTCTTCCTGCACTAAAAACTGAAATAATGCATTTCCTTTCCTTTCTGATGTCGACATACAGTAACACATAGAACGAAAATCAGTGTGCCTCTCTATACATATAGTACATCTCTGTAGCTCTAGTTTAAGCTCATTTGGCTTGCAATTCAGTGAGTTAAGCAAAAAAATATTTCCCTCAGTACGACGAGCGACGGTGGGTTGTTTGAAAGGTAGTCCGTCGCAATCGACATCGACTTTATCGTGTCGTCGTCCTACGAGCATCCTCTATGGTGCTCTGAATGCTCCACTTTTTATTGCCTTTTCTGCCCGACTGCGGCTCTCCTTTGGGTGGATAAAGGTGTATGCACAGCATTTTGTGTTGACTCTCCTGGGGATTGTTTGACTTGCATTCTTGGTTCCTTTTTTTTTTCTTGTGTCGACTGTGGTTTGAAGACTAATTATCCTGACGTGAAATCTTTAAATCGCCCAGTTCACCCAAGCGCAATGAATTAATTCCCAGGACGATTGTCCGCAAAGATGAATCAGTGTAAAGTGCTAGAGCTGCTCCTCGAAACATTGGTAAAACACTTTGTAACGATACGTGTACGTAGGTAATCGCTGGATTTTTACAGGGACCAAACGGGAAAACAATAAATAAAAATATCTTTTTAGAAATCGTATCCCTTGCTGCAACCAATTGCTGGCAATTAAAAACACTCTTGAGCTAGGAGTATTTGGTGAGCTAGAAGGGAGCAGCTGTTCTGTGATGGCGGGTGCATCAAAGCAAAGTTAGCAGCAATGTAATTGCATTTGATTTCTTTGAGTCTATTTGGTGGGCTGCCGCTCGCCGGTATTTCTGTGTAGAAACGTGCTGTGTTCTGTTTTTGTATCTTATCTTGTTACAAGAGTACCTTGATTTAGTCCCGATCCCGATAGTTGTAGGGGCATTTTAGCGTTCAATTAAAATTTTATTAATTGCACTCTAGTTGGCTAGAATTGCAGCAGAACGCAGCACGTATAAGGGCCATAAGTAGCAGACACAATTCGTGATTCGGAGTCCAAGTTGCAATTCATTCTCTCTCATGGCTCTGGATAGGTATCGCTTGGGAATCGCTTGCAATCAATTTAAGGGCGTTTGCCTGTACTCGCTGCGCGCTAGTTGGTATTTCTTATGGAACGCGGGAATATGAAATGGTCTATGGTTGGAGAAGAGTTGGTTTCACAGTCTAAATTGTTTTGATAGCTTGTTGCTGAGTTTTCTTTATGACCGCGTGCTCTTAAAGTGTTCGAGTTGTTATGATTATTTTATGTGAAGACGATGGTAAAGAATGTTGAGCATCGTCAATAAACCATTACTGTTGTCGTATACACAATGTGCTTGTTGAAAATAGACTCCGCGAATTTATTGAACCAACACTAAGTGGCCAAAGACGTGACTTGAAATTTCTAGGTGATTGATGGGGGAATATAAATGTATTTGAAACGACTTCACTTTGTTCTTTTGAGTGTTAAAATTGTTTACTTTTTGAAGACAACGGTGGTGGAAGTGGAAGGGGGAGACGCGAATTGGGATGGCGTATAAACGAGCTCGATAATTTAGTGAGGTGTCATGGCCAAGCTCATTTCAAGTTGGAATGTTGGCTTGTTAACAAGATGCGTTAGCGTTCAATAAAATAACCTTGTCTATGTATGTAATGTATACAAAAGATCATGTTTCTTTTATGAAATCAGTTTAAACATTGAACATTAAGGCTTTGAGTTTTTATATTTTTGCTTAAGAAAAAATAAAAAAAACTAACGTGAAGGGTTTCCTAGCTGGTATTTGCTTAAAATATAACAAATATTTGGACACAAAAAGTTTTGAGAAATTTGATTGTAGCATAGTGCATTTTTTTAAGCATCAATTGATAATTTGAGGAATGGTGGGGACCTATAGATTTTTGCCGAGTTCGAACGACTGATTGAAAAAGTGCCATTAATGCGCTTATCCTATTGAAATATAAACTACTACTATCGATACGCCTTTGCAGAACAGAGATAGTCAAACGAAACATAAAAGCCAAAATTTCAGCAGGTGTAGTGCTGTAATTTTGGGCTACTGATCTGAGAGTTTCTTTTTAGAGGATCTTCTAACACGAATCTTCAAAAAAATTTTCAATTTCTATTTTAGGAATGTTTTGTTTTGCCCGTGATCTAATGGTTAGCATGTCTCCCTATTGAGTGTTGACATCTTATCACTTTTCAACGCGTGTCGCCATTCAGGAAAAATTGCAAGCTCTCCGAGCGTCATTACACTGCAATGAAAAGCCCCGTTCGGAATTGGCAAAAAATGTCTTTCATTTCTCACGAGTTTTGATTGAGTGAAAAGAGATAGGTCCTGGTGTACAAGTTCGTACATAGTTTGCGCTGACAAGGCATCTGGGCTGTTTTGTTTGTTGCCTCGTGTCGCCAAAAAGTGCCGTGCTGTTATTGGAGATCATATTCACGTTGTATCGTGGGTATGAAAATTATAATATGAAATGTATCAACAAATTTTGCATATAAAAGAAGAAGAAAGAATAAAATTTATTGATTACGATTACAACTGTGGTCACTCAAAAGAAGTTCTCCGTGTTTTAATTAAGTTATTGAGTGCATGCTATTAATATCCTCCCCCCCAGTGGTAAGGTGTTAACAGTACGTCCTCAACACCTGGTTTTTCCGCAGTTTGTTGTGTCCGCCTATTTATTTTCTATTTATTTTTGTATTAAACTCAAGACATTTTTATGAAATTCAGGATGGTGGTTCCCGAAATTTAAATTCAAATAGCATACGGAACACCAGGTGCAAAAACATAACGAAAGTGAGAACTTCCCATCCCCAGTTTAATGGTTTTGCACTCCACCTCTTTGTGGTACCCGTGACGTGATGATTAGCACATCTGTCTGTTAACCCAGGGGTTCGTAGTTCGAATTCCAACGGCAAAAATGTTTTTCCACGACTATCGTCTTTCGCGAGGAATTGGCAAGTACTCCGTTAGTAAATTCATTGCCATTAAAAGCGCTTTCTCGATTAGCCGTTCGGAACCGGCAAAAAATTGTAGGTCCCCCCATTCTCTGACAAGGCATGGTTGTAAGAAATGTCCTAGGGCTCGCTCTGTTGCGCCACTATATTCATTTATATTTTTACACCCTCCCTTTAAAACAAAAATTAAGTACTCCTTGGTTTCAATCGCACTCAATAAGTTTTTTCTGTTTTGCAGTAGATGAGCGCTTGTTTGCTAGTCTAGACGTGTAGGCGGTTCAACCCCCGTGCTCAGAAGTATTTTTTGCCTTTTTAGTCTCCTATTTTTTAATCCTTAAGCCAAGTTATTATTTCAATAAAGAACAAACTATTTGCTTATTAAATAAGTTATATAAGTTTAGTATACATAGAAAAAAAATTTAGCACTCATACGCCAGAGTGAAAAAGTTCGTTAATACAAAAAAATAAGATAAAAATATCGTAGAACGTTAAGTCTCACGTCGCAAATACTCACGCAACTGCTTGAAGGTAAATGACGTTAGTATACACACCCATTTTTATAACCTTTGCTTCTGTAAAGGAGCGAAAAAAATGTATTCCAACAAAAATCCAGTTTCAAAATAAAAGTTAAACTTGAATGTTAAAGGACAATTTCTGTCTCAGACCATAAAGTCCCTACAAATGTTCTCCACATGATCAACATTTTCATAGTTATCTCAATCGAATCGGAAATCCGTCAATTGCCATTTGCTTTCAAATGGGAAATCATCAAATTGAACTAAGCGAAACTGTTTGTAGAATCCAATAAATTGCTAATCCTACAGTAGTAAATCGATACATTATCGTAACATTTACACTTCTGTTGAATATTTTCCATTGCATCACTGTGCATTCTGTAAAATATAAGAATTCTCAACTAGGTCAGACTCACATGCCCCTCAATGGGTTCAATAAAAGTACCTCTCCATAGTTGACAAGTTTAAGTTTCGTTTTCCAAAAATATCTTGAGCATGTTCTTCTCAACGAGAAGGTGCATTTTTCTTGAAATCAATTGGCAAGAATTTATGTATCTACCACAATATCAATTTCACCCCACCACAGCCCAGAGAGAAGGAGGCAATACTGTCGTGACTTTGATTTACCTAATGCATTCAAGCGAACTCCCAAAACAACTTCACGTAGCAAAGCACACTCCATGTTTTTAGGGAGGACGCGAGCAATGGATGACGGCAAATACACTACACGTTGTAGTTTATGTGTTTGGTCTTTGGCTATGGACGCCGCTCTTCACTTGTTCTATAATGAAGCACCACCAACATAAAGCGCATCAAAGATCCAATAATAAGTAGATTTCCCCATCGTATACGAGAAACGTCAACGTACTTTCATCTGAATGGCCTGATGACATGGTATTACGACACCTAAATTGGTGCGACACACATGTATCTAGATAGGGGAGGAAAAATCGATGGTAGTATTCCTCACCCAACATCCTCTTGCTCGACCTAAAAAACCAACTAACCGACAGACGAACTTTCTCCATTACGCAATGACCGCAGAACATTCAGCTTGCAAGAGATGGAACATTAAAAAAAAGCGAGGCTACGGAGTTGTTCATTTTGTAGACTAAATGTATTGTCTTCATGTGAAAACCATGAAGCGTTGACCGAAAAGACCAAACCAACCCCACATTTTCAACCGCAACAGGGTGTTTTTATTTTGCTGCAAAGACTTGATTGTCATGCTAGGCTCTATCTTGATCCGAGTGAATATGATTGTTCAATGTAATCATTTTTCGACCTTCAAAATAACATTGGTTTGACGTTTCGTGAAAGTTTTTTTCAGATTGAATTGCCACTGTGAGAATTTTTTGGGAATACCCTGTAGGCAAGTTACGGAGTTGTGGCTATAAGCTGCCCCATTTCTGACCAGGGGCCTAAACTAACAATTTTTTTCTGGGCGACACGTCGTCAATTGGCATACGTGCAATTACGGTTTCAGCATTTTCCCCAATGGCATGGTTGTAGTCCTCTTTTTTTATGACAACCATCTGAAAGTATCCTTTTTGGTCCTTTCTCTGCCTCTCGAATCCTTTTTTTTATGGGTAAATGTGACACAGAGAAGTGCGCCTCTGTGTAGTGCATCTGGAGATTAAGTATTGCTCGTATAACCTTCCAGAGCTTTTAGCATTGTGTAGTTGGTTCCTGATAGGATATATGAGTAGAAGGGATAAATAGCATCACGATTCATTTTCCCTTATGTTATTTTTCCTGAGAAAAGAGGAAACGAACTTGTATAATGTTGTAGTATTACATCTTCATCGATTTAGTAGGTAAGCTTCAGCTGTGTATGATCCTGCATCAGAGTAGAATGCATTTATAGGTTATAACATGTTTACCGTCATACGATATGTGCTCGTCAATTTTTTATTGAGTTTGTGAAAGAGTGATGTTTTTTTGAGCAGAGTTTATTGTTTTCATATAAAAGTTGTCAAAAATATTAAAATCCATAAATTGTGTTGTTTGGAAAATATTCCTGAATAGTTTGCTTTCTTTTATGCACTCTTTTGCTGTGTTCATAATATCGTAAGATGGAGGTTGTAAATTGTTTTTTTTTTTTTTTTTTTTTCAATCAAATTTTTACTGCCATACAGAGTTATTATTATTATGCTGCTGTCATTATGTTGAATTTTGATGAAATAACCCAGGAAATTCACTGCTAGCAAAATAAAAACTAAGCTCTAATGCAAACCGATGATTATGAGGAACTTCGTCGCTTATTGTTTTAATGTTTTGGTTTTTACCTTTTTTTGCGTCACAGCAGGAATACTATAAAACTAATCACCTGACTCAAAACGCAGAAACAGTTGAACAATTTAAATTTTATTTTCCCAACAATTTGTTTTGACGTCGTTTTTTAACCATGAGCTAAAAAACAAAATAATTTGCTTTTGCTGCTTGCGTTTTAAGACTTATTACGGCTTTAAAAACGACTCTCGCCTTGAATTACGATTTCTTATATCTTTTTGTACCGGCCAGTTTTTTTCTGCTCAAATTTTCTATTTCCGTTCTTGGATTAAATTACCCCACAGCTGGTAAGGGGCACCAGTCAGTATGGGAGACCGATAAAGTATTTTTTCTAGTTCTCATTTTAATCACAGTATATACTGTTTAAAAAACTAACTCAAAATATAAGACCAAATACTAAGATATGTCTTCACCAAACTTTGACTTAGGGGCCGTCCATAAAATACGTCACACTAAAATTAGCTTTTTTCGAACCCCCCCTCCCCCCGTGTCACACTGTGTCACACTTTCTGTGACTCCCCTATGAATATTACGTCACAAAAGCGTATACCCCCCCCCCCCCTTGCGCAGTTGTAAGTTTTAATTTTTTTTATAATAAATAAATCTTCAAATCAGGAACTTTTTAAGTTACAATAAGTTTGTATGTGTCAATCAATCTGGCTTTAGGCCTAAGCACAGCTGCACTACTGCTTTGATTGATGTTGTGGAAAACATCAGAAAGCAATTAGATAACGAAAAAATAACTATTTTAACACTTTTAGACTTCTCAAAAGCGTTTGACTCTGTAAATCATGAAATACTGTGCTATAAACTTAAAAGTCAGTTCAACTTCTCTCTAACATCAACAAAACTCATCCATTCCTACTTAACTGAAAGGTCCCAAGCTGTTTTTGTGAACAATTCTTTGTCTTCTTTTCTTCCTCTACAGCGAGGTGTTCCCCAAGGGTCAATTTTAGGGCCTTTATTATTTTCACTTTACATTAATGATCTTCCATCATATCCGCAGAATAGTTCAGTGCATATGTACGCAGACGACGCGACGTTCAATTATGCTACAGCTTTACTTTAGGAATGCTTGAAAATAGTATTTGTGAAGTCAATGAGGATTTGGAACAAATCGTCATCTGGTCGCGCCTAAATGATCTTTACTTGAATACAAACAAATCAAAATGCTTGGTCATATCCCGAACTTTAACTGATACCTCCTATTTTCCACCGATATATTTGAATAACACAGTTATTGAGTTCGTTCATTCTGCTAAAAACCTTGGGCTGACGTTTAATAAAACACTTAGTTGGAATAACCATATGCGATCAATGCTTAGAAGAATTTATGGTGGACTTCGAATGCTTTGGACAACCTTCCATATTACTCCTTTAGCAACACGTCTAATATTGGCTAAAACATTATTGGTTCCTCTTATGCTCCTCTGTTGTGAAATCTTTAGTAATTGTGACTCAGAACACTAGAGAAAGCTTAATGTTGCTTACAACAGTATTGCTCGATATATATATATGGGTTGAAAAATTTGATCACATTTCAAATTTTTCAAAATCAATACATGGCATTTCTCTTGATAACTTATTTAAACTCAGAACATTAACCTTGCTTCACAATATAATGCAATCTCATCAACCTGAATATTTGTTTAACAAGCTTACTTTTTCACAATCAGAAAGATCTTGCAACCTTGTTCCAGTACGTTGTTCTTTTTGGTGTCCGAACGTCAGTTTTATCCGTATTCTATTCGTTTATGGAGATCCCTACCACGATCTATAAAAACACATTTCTGACGGTGAAGTTGTGGGTTGTGTTGATGATGATGATGAAAACGGTGATGTTGTTCTTAAAATCTGATTTTTAATTTTTATTTTTAATTTGTTTCTAATCAGCAGTCTTTCTCATTAATGATTTATTATACATATTATTGTATAGCACATTTTTTTAAAATATAGTACCTTGTACTGAAATTTACTCTAGTTTATAAGATATTGTATCTTACTGAGTTAAATTATGTAATTGAATAAATACAAAATACAAATACAAAATTAACAAAACGCTAGAGTCGCGCCAAAGAGCTAGCGCTCATGTTAATATATTGAGTGACAATTTATTGTATTTAAAATATATACATTTAAATGTCTGTATATTTACTAATATGAAATGAATTTCTTTTATCTTGACAACGATTTAAAAAAAAGCTAGTCGAGAGAAATACTGTAGTAACATTTTTTGATGAACGGCGAACGTTACGTTGCCGTAGACCCCCCCCCCCCTCCCCCCTTGTCACATCTTGTCACACTCAGCGAGACCCCTCCCTCCCCCCTGTATGCGAACGTATTTTATGGACGGCCCCTTATGACATCTTTTTTTGTTATAAATTGTCCGCCAAAAAATTTTTTTTTATTTTGAAAATGCTATAAAAAAACTTTTCTCAAATTTTTTTTTTATTTAAAAGTACAATCCTTCCGGTTAATAATGGAAAATAATTTCATTCAAATGGCTGCCTCGGCTGGCCATGCAGTAGCCTACACGATCGGTCCAATTTTTGAGCACATTATCAGCTGCTGTATTTCACGTTTGGCACGTAGGGCTGTCCTGTTGAAACCAAATGTTGCCAATATCCTGTTCTTCTATTTTTGTGAACATAAATTCGTTCAACATGACCCGATAACGATCGCCATTGACTGTAACGGCCACTCCTTGCTCATTTTCGAAGAAATATGGCCCAATTTTGAAATTTTTGTACACATTCTGCAACATTACCATGATTTTCAAAGTAATGTCGCAATATTTCCCAGCGTTGTTCAAGCGTATACACAACCATATTCGTTCAGCGGAAGGAAAAAACTAATTTATCTGTCAAATCAGACATGAGCTAAATGTTACCATTCACGAAATAAGCACTAGTTAAAAAAAAACGTTAGATGGCGGGCCCTTTATAAACTAAAAGTTTATATAAGAACAAAGTATCTCAAAGTATGTGGTATACCCGTGGTGTGATGGATAGCATGTCCGCCTGTTAATCTAGAGGTTTCGAGGTTCGAATCCCAACAGAGGCAAAAATGTTTTTTCCACGGGTATCGCCTTTCGCGAGGAATTGGCAAGTTAGTATTCATCGCCATGAAAAGCGCTTTCTCGATTAGCCGTTCGGAACAGGCAGGAAATTGTAGGTTCCCTCCATTCCCTCCTCACAAGGTATGGTTGTGAGAAATGCGCTAGGCCCAAAGCTCCTCGCTCTGTTGCGCCACCCTATTTATTTTATTTATTTAAAGTATATCAAAACACACATTGCAGACAATGCCCTCTTCAAATGCACCTTTGTTTGCGCAATGCATACAAAATGCTATTGAAAACTCTATCGATATACAAGCAGATGGAAAAAATCAATCCATTTATAATACTCTCTAAAGATCTACGGCCTATGCTTTCATTTCAATACTGTAATCAACACAAAAGCCATTTTTTATATTGAGTTCAACAACTGGCAGGAATCAGAAATATTTTTTTGCATCAGGTGTTTAAACTCTTAGCTGCACACTCGTCATTGATGCCATAGATCCTTTGTATTGTTGTTTGAACCCAAAGCATAGTCGCATCGCATGCAAACAATAAAATCAGCATGTTTGGCAAAAGCTATTAATCAGAGAATTACACAAAAGATTTGAGTTTATTGCTCCGATGTCTATTAATTGGCTTCTTGTTTTTTCATCAAAAAGAGTGCAAGGTAAGGAGTGAATGAACTTTTTCTATGAGCTGAACATGAACCCGAATCCAGTCTCCACCCACGTATATGTGAAACAAAGAATAGAACAAAATGAAGCTATCGAATGATTGCTTGGCTTTAGGTGAATTAACTTAAATACCCTCTGTCCTGTCAAAGTGAGTTTGACTAATAGTCTCGCTGAAAAATAAAGTACCCATCCAAAAAAATGTCACTGCCAAATCCTTATTTCTCAACTAAATTAACATACACAACCCACTCAATTCAATGTTGGTATTCTAAAATATCTGCACTAGACGTATAAACTGACAAGTATCAAGAAGGGTTTACTTACAAACAGAAACAACTAATCTATAAGAAAATATTTTTGTATTTTGCTCAGCAAATTTTGCATTGGGTAAACTTTTGTGAACACACACAAAGTTTGAATGCCAAATGTCACCGCCTAAGTTCAACTTGAATGCCAAAAATCTAGTTAGAAAGAAAAACACAAACACTCATACTCGTACCCCTGCCTAAATGCAACCTAACAATAGCTCAACCATCATGTGTCCTTGTTCTTTTTCTAATTTTAGACCTCATCTGCCACTTATATGCTATAGACTTTATTTTAGAGCAATTGGTTTTTTTTTTTTCGTACTTTGAAGCGTTTGTGGGAAGAGAGAGAGAGTCGAACATCCTCAACCCTCTTTTAGAAACAATGGTTGGCTTTTGTACGAATATTTGTCTCCGGAACTTTGTCACAACTGATGCTGGCCGCACTTCAAAGGTCACACGTGATATAAAGAAGATTTATCGACCTACTCACATTTTATTTAGCACACAACCCATTTATGCTTATTGAATGTACACACTTGTGTGTGTATTAACGATGTAATTATTGATTTATGTGCTCCACAAAATTCGGTTGAAGATGCTTTGAACTTTGATAGTCGATCACTTGAATTTTTATCGTTACTTTTTTTTTTGTTTAAGATGCAGGATGTGCAAGAAACGGAGAACTCACAAACTGTCACACCAGGAAATAGCTAACAAAAGTGATTCTGATTCTGTTCTTTAAAGAAAAAAAAGTTTTCTTTTATGAGCTTGAAAAGGAAATCTTGACCGGACGGAGCCAGAGGTGGAAACTTTAAGTGTCTATTTAACACCAATGAACCTGTGATTGGTTATTCATATTTTATTGGGAATGTTTTGATACCACCTTCCAATGGTGGGGGGACAGAAGTAGCATAAACTTAGTCTTGAATCTGAGCACTTAAAATAATTGAGATATGTGAAGTTACTCGTCTACGTCAACAAACCCGAAATGTTAGGAGACTTGGAGGCCAACATACGGCCTCAAATCCTCGAACCAGTTGTTAAAAATTCGACTTCTAGACTTGGCTTTATACGAGCCTGCCGCGGCGGCCACATGTTCAAAATCGCATTAATGACATAAAAATATGCTTCCAATGAACCCAAATTGATGGACATTAAAACGATTTTCTTGTGTTTTACTTCAATTCGAAGTTCCTTACCTCTAAAAAAAAATCTTTATAAATATAAACTTATGGTATCTCATGTTTTGCATTGCATTAATTTTGCACTCAGTCAGCTCGTAAATGATCTCCCTATTTCTATGGTTGTCTAAGAATTCTTGCTTTTGATAATCAAGTTTTATTGCCACTTGGTTTTATTTGCTAGCTCTCAAATAACAAATAAGTCTTCACTGTTCCAAAGGAATGAAATATCCCAAACCAGAATGCTACAGCTTAAGAATACACATACACATTAACAAAAGTTCATGCCACACGAATTTGATCTTTCCTATAACAAGATTCATTTGCTGTATCATCCAAATAGAATACGATTTACGATCTTGCTGTGTCAACATTTAAATACCAAATCGATGATCAACGTGAGCTTACCATCGCGTGACCTTACCACATTCACGAGAAAATCCTTCTCTTATGTAAATGCTTACTAGTCTTTAGCTTCAAACCAGTTGACATTTAAAACCATTTAACTTATAACCTTACTTTTGATAAACATAAAACGATCTTGCTAATTATATTCTTTTTTTGCGTTTTCATTACAGATTCCACATTCTACTACTACTTCTAGGTGCTGTCATTTACCATTTGCATTTTGAATTGGAAAAACGGAACAGGTAATACATTTTCTTCTTTGAATGATTTTATATTTGCTTGGATGACCAAACTCGATGTTTTGAGGTACATCGGAAGTAGTCTAAAAAAATGGCAATTTGCGAGGTTTTAATCTTGTCCATTAGTTGGAATATGGGGCATGTGAAGACAATCACTCAATCTAAAGATAAATGTCCATCACATCAAATCGACAGATTGATATATTGTAAGAAAATGCCTCAAGAAGAGATAACTTTCTCTGCCCGAGACGAGATTGCGATGCAAAATTGAAAAGAAGAGGAGTAACTGTAACAATTTTACAAAAATCTGTTTTCGCGTTTGCATTCGCATTCTGGTCGATTAACAGCGGTAGTTTGTATCCCGGTCTATAAGCGATTATAAACGAAACTGAAGAGGGCATTTGATGTGGTAAAAGCCAGAAGGCCTAGGGGATCACCTATTTGCATTTAAATGAGTACCACAAAAGAAATGGACTGAGACGAGTCTGGTGGTAGACTTTTCAAGTTTCAAAAAGAAGCAGTGGAAAAGAGGATCGCAGTGGCTTATAAACTTGTGTACATAGCCGTATTTAGTTACATATTCGTGGGTTGCAATTGTGTTCCATAAAGGGGGCCCCACATTGAATTCGATTTTAAAACCAAAATATGAGGTTTTTTAGAGAAGGATGTGCAAGGTGCTTTGCATTACACTGTGACAAAAGCCCAGGATGGATAGATTGGATGAGACAAGAAAAAAATCGTATGTCTATTTCCCTGCGTTTTAGGCGGGAAGGGCGACTTTAAAAAAAAATTGACTTAAAATTTATAAAGTGAACTAAGCCACCAACTTTTTTATTTTTTTTTATTTTTATTTTTTTTATTTTTTTTTATTTTTTTTTTATTTTTTTTTTTATAAAAAAGAGGAGGCTTATATGCTAATCTGGAGAACTCAGACTTAATAACCGGTCCATTGTACTACCAGGGTAGCAGCCTTCCCTTTTTTCTGTGTTGCAGCAGTGGAAATAAGGTGTTAATTATTTCACATATAACCTCAAGGGCGGCATCCATACGAAACTGGGAGGCTGAAAGAAAAGTAGATGCACAGCCACTTATACTTACTTACCTAATGTTGAGTACTAATTCTTTGGTTTTAAAAACAATTTAATTTGGTGAATGGTTTTTGAGAATCTAATCAAGTCTAACAAGTCGAAATTTTTGAAAAATTAAATATTTTTTTCTCTAAATAAGAATTATATACAAAATTTTACGTAATTAAGTGCAATGCTAGGCTGTGCAGATAACAAGACAAAATTTATTCTAAAAATATTAAAACAATTTTCCTAAAACGAAAAAGGAGTGGAACAGACTAAGTAAAATACTTTTGAAACGATAGCGACAATTCGTCGATCAACGTGTTTACAGACTTCACTCAATGATATCATCTGTTCATTAAAGTAAAGTTTTCTTTTCCTTAGAGGGACAAAAATTGTTTCAAAGGCTGAAAGAATTGAACGTTTAACACGTGATAGCATGTGTGTTATAAGTCTCTTAACCAACATGACGTACTGATCTTGGTTGCAATATTGGCAACGGCTTCTAATTTTCTCTAAAATGAAATCTGTTAAAAAGTCTTTGGACTGAACCGAGTGAACTCGAACTTCTCTAGCCGCAGTTTCATCAATAACGAGCTTCTGAAATCGTATCAAATCATTTCTTTGCCTTGTTTCCTTCCGTCTTGAACTGCAAAATCTCGATAGATCAGAAGAAGTAAAAGGATGCATTTGTCATTGAAATAGATAAATCCTTGATCAATATTAAACAAGTGCGGCCCTGCTTTTGTGTATTGCTCCAGTCTCCAGTGTCCGATTTGCTCTTTGCACACTCAACACTCAAGTGACCATATTCCGTTAGAATTCGAAATAAAAACAATCTAAGAGAGTCTTATTCTAAAACTGCTAACAGCCGCGGACGGCGGACTTTGCGTGTATACATCACATACAAACTCCGAACGTAAGGTGCAACATTTTGTAAATATGTTTTCACATTTACACTCGTTCAGAGCGCCATCTTCTCGATTGTGGTTGTGCTTAAAAAGATCTAAATTACGAATTCGCAAGAAATGAACAACAGAAGATGTGCTTTTCCTCTGTTTCTGTGGCATAGGATTTAAGTGTGCCAAACACCGAGCCAAGCACAATTCTCTGGAATGGTTTCGTGCCAGATGAAGATTATGCATTTCATTGCATATAGTTCTTCTTCTAAGACGTCCCCATAATGCCATGGAATAAGAGATGACTGCTAGATAATAGCATTGCTGCAACTGTAGTTTTAAATTTTAATTTGTTGATGCTTTTCTATTCCAAGGACAGTGGTCATTAATAAATTTGATTTTCTCCCTGTTCTCCGTTGGTTGTAAGTAATGTTTTGTAGTGAGAATTTGACGTGATGAAGTGTTAAGCAAGGTGCGTTAGAAATGACTAATTACGTTTTTAGAAAGGCGCAGAAAAACGCCTAACACAGATGAGAATGGTATCGATAGTGTCAAATGCATTACTTTTCGGATGAACCATCATTTAGCATTTTTCGGAGTCGCAACTGGTCCTGATTTTGCTAAGCAAATGTGAAATCAGGTCCGATTGTTTGATTTACGAAGACTGTCATGGGATTTTATCGATGTCATTATGTATTGAAACGGCTGGTTTTATACATTCACTAATGTTCATCTATGCACGCCATATTGATGCAAATCAGTTGTAGGAGTTCTCCTGAATTGGTGATAACCCGGAGAGAGTGTAGATACTAAAACTGTTCAATTCAGCTCGAAGCAATCGTGACGTTCTATAAAACTTTAAAGCAATAAAAAATGAGATGGTTTTGTTTTACGGTACTGTCACTAAAATATGACGATAATACTCACAAACAAGCATAGTACAATAACGGTGAAGCTTACTAGCCGCAAAATTAAGTGGTCAAAACGATTTTCGGTGTCCACTTTCGTAAATTGTGTGACATTTCCAAAAATTCTTCTTTTTCATTATGCAAACATAATTTTTTTGTGATAAAAGTTCCCAGTTAACTGAAAACCTCTGATATATTAACGTGCCTTTACCTTTTGGGTCATAATTAGTCAATTTAATTGCAACATGCAACCCAATCAACTCCCCGAGATCTCCATCTAATGCCCATGTAAACATAATTACACAACGTGCAACGGCAAAATGAAAATGGTAATCATACCTGCCACAAACTCCCATAGACACAACACAGTTCTCTCATTATACGAGCATTGCTGCTCCTCTCTCACGAGGATCATGATTTTTCGCAGTGAAATCGAAAATTAAATTGAATTACCGGACTAAAGCAACACAAGCTTCATCCGTGTAGGGCAACTGTTTCATAATAAGTTTTCATGTTTATCAGCATCCCCAGACCCAAAACCCCTCGCCCATCCAGCAACACACACACACACACCCGTTAAGAATTGCTGGCGTCATGAATTCGTCCATGTGACCGAACATAACTTTTATTAAATTTTCCAAAAATAATTCTCATGAGAAATGGAAAACTCATTCATCCTTGTATTGTGACAAGGGTTTTCTTAACTCCTTGCAGCAAACCATGTACGAGTCAGTAAGAATAAATACCTCTGGCTAAGCCACGAGACGAATGTGCCTTGCAGCAGGTGATTATTACGTATTTATATAAAAGGATATTTGTATGAGAACATAAGAAACTCTCAAAATTTACTATGTTTTCTTTGCTTTTTGATTTCCTTTCACCTGTGCAAATTGATGTTAGGTGTGCTGGGTGCTGCTCTAATATTAGACACACATGTAGTCCTTTTGTCAAAAATCTTCGACTGGCTTCTTCGTATTCTTTCTTTCTTTTATTTTCCTTTTTTGAGAAACGAAACTTTTTATGAAATGCAATTCTTTTTCTTTACTCAAGGAGAAAGAAGTCCCTTCTCAATGATTTTTTATTCACAAAAGAAATCAAATCCTTCGAAAGGAATGTCTCAACCAGAAGAAATTATTTAGTCTATTGAATATGGGATCAGTAGTGCGGGGGAATTCATAATTTATCAGGTTAAGTAAATATGTAATACATGTATGCGGCTTCTGAAATCAAAATGGCTTTGTTAAGTTTGGAAGAAAGTTAGTAGAACCCCTTTTTTGTGAATTCTTCAACGCGTTGAAAAGCAATTCTATGCTTCTGTGATTCAAACTTCAAACGCCCACATAAAAGCCATAGATGCTAACTACTATACAAACAACGGCCCCACACTTGTGTTGGAATTTCAGTTTTTAGCAAGTGTTTAAGATGCTTAGTAACCTACATCAGAGAAACCAGATTTTCCTCATTTTTTTTAATGGCTATTTTTTCGATCGTTGAGATTCTTATTTTGTCAATGAGAAAAAAATAAGTTCGCAGCACAAACTGCATCCGAATTTCCGTAAGAATACAAATTGTTTTATAAATACAAATTTTTTATTTTGTTTACCATCGCTAAATGCGACCGGCAATCGCAAGCTTCATTTTTATTTTTAACAATTTACTAACGTAGTGCGTAGAAAAAATACAGGTGGCACCGGTTTAGTGTCTCATTAAAATAAAGATGATTCCGATGGGAGAATGTTTATGTTTTTGTAAACAAGATGTATCAAGGTTAAAATCAAGTTTGTCGAGGTCAGAGGTGGGATGAAGTTGTAGTTTAGTGTAATTTGAAAATACCTTGCTATGGAAGATTTATAATTTGATAAACTGACTTGAACTTGGAGAATTTGATCGAAATGATTAATAAAATAATCATAACCTAACCTGCATCGGATCTTTGACGGATTGATTTTGTTTATTCGGGGCAGTAGAGTTTTAGCATAATGAAGCCAAGGTATCTTATCCGTGTTATGTTCCCCAGTCGGAAGAGGAAAATGATAGGTAAAAATTGTGAGAAAAAGCATTGCTGATTCTTGACATCGACTTGTGGTTCCTTCCGGAGTATAAAAAATGGGGCTTTAGTGGGTAGTGTACCAATGCGCCATTGCCGCCATTTTAAAGGACACATTTTGTGATAATGAATAAATTTCTGACTTCTTCAAGAGAAGTTACCCTGTCACATGCAGAGGTTAGAATTTCTCTATTATAAATATGTGTTTACCTTATTAATTTTTTTATATATTACCAAAATTAATTTGTTAGTCTGGCAAAGTATTTTGCGAAATTGCTCCAAAAATTTTAAACTTGTTTTGCAACTAAAATAATATTTTGTTTTCTCATTCCGGACTCAAATTCAAGACGTTGCTGACATCAAAAACAAAATAACAAAGCTGCTTTCTTGAAAGACGCAGTACCTACATAAGAAGCAGTATCTGCACAATATGACCAATAGCAACCGTGCATCTATTCTAGACAAATATCATCCAAACAAATACTATCATTTTAGTAAAAAATTATAACCGTACGATTGCATAAGTAATAGGTAATTACTTTCGAAAGTGTGAACTTTAGATTGAACAATGCCAAGGACAAGAAAAATTTATTTTGGCATTTAATGTAGTAGGTTTTTTAATCTAATAAGGATCACTTTATGTAAAAAAGTACGTAAGATAAATATTTTCAACAACCCTGGAAGAAAATATTCTGATATAAACTATAATAGAGGATATCGGATAAAAGCTCGGGGGAGCCTCAGGATGTAGGTTAGGCTAGGTAGAATGGGCTGACGGTTGATCTTATTTCCGCCAAACTTAGATCAATGTAGATACATTGTGGTACCCTGGAGTATTGTAACGTCCTACAAAACCTATGAGCTTATGGTTGGTAAACTTTTAACCATTTCGTGGCCTTAATGAAGTTCAGCAGGCTGTTTCTTGGAGTCTCTGATTATTCTTCTAGTTTGTTGAAGAAGTAACTGCCTAGAAATTTTTTCCTGGTACGGCACATTGCTGGGCAGTGACGAAGGAAGTGAGTGCAATCCTCAAGTTCGTCTTCGTCATTCCATCCTATACTTAATTCATCGGTGCAAAGACCCATTTTCTTTTTGTTGTAGCCTAGTAGGTTGTGTATATACTGATAAGCGATCGTAATGAAGGCCTTTTCAGAGATAATAGTCTTTCAGTTACGTTCCTATCGCATTTGGTCATAGTTTCCTGGTAGTGACACATAGGCATTCCCAACTTTCATTGGATTTTCGTATTGTTTTGTTACCAATGATCTGTTTCACAGTGTCAGACCCTGATTGATTGGTCAATGAGACAAGGGTCAAGTCCTGAGTCTTTTCTAGCTGATTCATCCGCTTTTTCGTTTCCCGGTATGCCACTGTGACCGGAAACCCTTCATGCAAGAGCAAGTGTTACTTACATTGCGATTGCGATGAAATGTGTCTTGGTCAAATCGTTCTTTGGTTGTAAGGAGATTCTCAAAACAAGTAAAACACACATTTTTTGTGAAACTTCGAATTTCTAAAGAATTTAAGACACATTTGCGAAAAACTTACTAACTGTCTTTTGGACTTTTTCAATATTCGCAAAATAACTTAAAATTTTTTTTTTTGTTCTTAAACTTCTTCATTTTATTTTGATACATTCGCTTCTAGCTTCAAAGTTCATGAAAAAGTCGCACAGGATTTTCCCGTCATGTGACCACAGTGTAAATTTAAATTTCCTAGAAATATTGTAGTTTAAAGCCACTTCAACAAATTCAATAAGGACTTGAGGGTCTGTTAAGCAGCAACATTGTTGCAACGTACTTTCGACGTTAAAGTCGAGAAAAAAATCTCAAAGCGCAGCCACTCATTCTTATAACATTAAACTAATTAATCCGCAAATGATTTCTGTTGGGCAATTTCCTTTGCAAATCGGTGAAACAAAGTTCACCCTCCAACTCAACTATACGCGAGGGTCAAATGGTCCAGCGGCAATGTAATGGAAACATTTTAACAAAGAACTCCATTTATGGAGTTTGTTTGCAACGCCTTTAAGGCAAACCAACAAAAACCAAATTACTGCTTGTGGCAAGTTTAATTTAAAGTGTGTGAGATCCGAACATAAACGCAATTGAAAAGTAAAAGTATATTTCAGTTTCACATACTATACATATATGCAATCGACCGACGTTAACCAGCCTACGGTTACACTACAATTAATCAACACTTACAGCAAATGGCTTATGGCAGTTTTGCAACCACATAGAGGTGTAATATGGCAACGTGCTGCTGCTCTTCATTATTACATGCACATGAAAACTAGAGGCTTTTCATTATCACTGCGGTTTGCACATTTATTAAAAATTCACTGCACACATATTTTGAAGTCCAATTGGTCCTGAAGCTATGTCCGTCCGAAAGATAATAAATAATAAATTGCTGCGTTTAACAAAAGTGCTCTGGTAGCACTTTTTATTATAATTGAATTCGGATAATATGTTTTTTGTTTTGTTTCTTATTTATCATTTCACAAAAAAGTTGAATTATTTCATTTTGCCTTTCTAATTAATCTCTTTCACTCAGTCAGATATAATATTGTTTGCAAATTAATCGATTTATTCTCTTTATATTGTCTACAAGAGCATTAAAGTTGAGAACTACATATGTATGGTATGTGCATTGATACGATGCATAATATTTAAAACGATTAATTATGTTGGTATTCAACTCTTTTCCATAGTCTTATTCTGCCAATGAGCTGCCATGGTATACAATAATTAAATAAAAATAAAAAAATATGAGCCAAGCCTTTTGTGAGCTCCATACAAAGTTTCATCTGGAAACTGAAAACGAATCAGTTAGCCGCTTCAACAACTGCAGTGTGCTAAGCTAGCTTAGGTACCTTTTTTTGTCAATCGGATATTACGTATTTGGATCAGTTTTTGCGTTGTTTGTCCCACTTGACGGATTGAGAGTCCATCGATGGAACTAGTTTTTATTCGTTAGAATGTCGATTGGTATGTTGTTATTACGAAGAGAGAATTTTTTGTTTAGATATTCGACTGGACATTTATACAATTTGGCGCGCAATTTCTGAATTACCTGCTATTTTCGTTTTATTTAATTTTTTTTGCTACGGTTAATCAATTTATTCTTACATGAATTACATACTTGAGTGATAGCGGTTACATTCATATAATAGTGGTTTTGTGTCTAAATATGGTGAATAGGCACGGATTTTTTCGTTAAAATTAACGAAGTGTTTTTCTTTATTCATGAGGCATAAAACTTATTTTCAATTCAAATACAAATTTCAAGTGCATAATTAAAATGTAAGAATGAATGCAAGTTTGCAGTTCTGTCGATTGAAATGTCATGAAGGAAATCAAAAAAGTCAAAATAGGCGGTTGAAACCATTCTTCTAGTTTTTCTTTTAGAAACGCGGGAAAAGTTTGTTTAAGCAAACATAGATATCGAGAAATATAGAATTGAATATATCGGGTTTTAGAATACGAACTTGGCATTTTGTTTTTAAAAAGTAAAGCTTTTGAGATATTAAACTTCTTATGCAACTTCCAACAAAGTGGCGTTAAACATTTAACGCGGATTATCGATTGCATACTTTTCGGCACTGCTCGCGATTTAATAAATAATAATAAAGTTTGTCTTATAGAAACAATATGAGTTCACTAAAAATCAATATCTATACCTTCCTATTTTCATTTCCACATTAGGAAGCTTCACTTTTTCCGCGCGAAGAGACTCCACGCACTATTTTTTATAATTTGCAGACTTTCGTTGTTCGTTTGAGTACTTTACCATGATTACAAATGTTAAGTTTACTGAATAATGAATAATGACAGTTCGATGATAGTGAAAGGGTGCGTTCACAAATTAAATTCAAAGTTGTCCTTATTGGAAAACCCTTTATATGAAAAAAACTAATGATAAAAATATTGATGATAGTTTTCTTCACCATCTTTTCCAAAAGTGGGCGAATTTTGTTTTGAAAGGGTTCATCCAACTATGAAAAAAACAAATGTCATTTTCAGTTGGCAATCCATATAAAAACCTCATGATCCAGGACGCATACGGTACAAGAAAACGTATATCTTTTTAAGGAGGGATGGCGATGGGGTCAGTTTCGGATTTTCACTTTTGAAAAATTAATTTATCTGATGCCTGTTTAATCTCATTGTCTTCATTTTATTAACATTTCAAGCCGATCTAAGCAAAATGCTTGAAGTTAATGTCCTACTAATCTCCTGTCCTTACAGCTGCTAGCTGTGAGCATAAAACTTAAAACGCTTTTTTCTCAAAACTGCTACTATGTTCACTGCCATTCAAAAACTACTTGATCGATTTATTTCAAACTTTGCATACATTTTCTAGGTATAAAATACCTCCATTCACTCCCCCAAATGGATCTACATCGGTCTTAGTATGGTGGAAATATGATCAACCGTCCGCTCATTCTTCCTAACCTAACCCTAACACTTGCAAAGAAGGGATATAACCTCAAAATCTAAACGGATTCTGAACGCCTCAGTGAGAAAGTGTTTTTCACGACAGTGTTATTACTCTCGTAAGGTTTGCCTCCTCCTCATGAAAGGCAATACCTATGGAGATACAAATGTTTTTGGGACCCGAACATTGAACTCCCACTTGGAAAGTAAATCTTTGAACCATTACCACGGAGCAGAGAAATAACTCCTCGAGTATTGAGTCCACTTAGAAACCTAGTTCCCACTTAGAGGCAACTACAAGAGTACTATACCTACTATTTAGTTGCAAAATATATTTTAAATTTCGCGTTGTTCAAATCCATTTCAGTTTTTACCGCATTTACAAAGTGAAGGTCGATTGTTTGGCGCTTAATTTGCAAGTTTTCAAATTTGATTTTGAAGATTTTTTTCTAGAAAAATTTGGAAAAAATTACAAAATCGAGATCAGTGTTTTTTCTAAGACTGGTTTAACGTTTGCTACTTTCCAACAGAGTAGAAAATGTGAATTCATTAGTAAAATGTTGAACTTTGAGTTAGACCTGGGAGAATGTAGGGTAAAGTTGAGTAAAAATCTGGGCAAACTTCAAAGGATCCCAATGCGTATGTTTTGATTTTTAGAATAGCCAGTTAAGAGTCCAGCGGCATCTAACCCGGAAACTCAAAGGAATTAAAACTTTCGCCACTGGAAAGTCATTCATTTGGTTTCACTTAAAGGGTTACTTTTATATATTTTGTATAAATTACCGTTTTGGCATTGCCTTGCACTGTGTACTCCATTGTCTTATGAATCCATTTGTTTTTTTTTTTTTTTGGAAACCAATAAATGTAATACCGCACACGGGGTTTCTATTTTCCTGCCCGGAGTACTTTAATTCATTCATCAATGTGAAGTGTACTTCCAGGGCAGTGAACTTGTGCTCTGAAAATAAAAAGAGAACAAATAATAAACCGCACCTTGTACAGGATTACGGAGACCTGCCAATGCCATCAATCCACTATATCCCAGCAAGTTGGCCAGCAAAAAGTGCACTCATGCTTTTCTTGCATCCATCCCACGTACACTAAAAATCCGCAGGAAAATTCTTTTCATTCATAGAATTTTTTTCGTGGTTTATTCATGATTCGCCTGAGTGAGTGCTCATGCAAAACAAGTTAAAAACGTGGTATTGAAAACAGTGCGCTTGAACGTATAGTAATTATTAGTATTACTTTTTCTTGTTGTTTTAATTCGAATTCATTTGTCATTGCGGATTGCATGAACTCTGGAATAACAAACAGTTCTCAATCCCGTTTTACGAGAACCGACACAAACACACAAACAATCTGCACTAAAAGCAACCAGCGCAGCTTTATTGTACCAAATACGGAACAGGTCCGTTGCCAATTGCCTCGGCCAAGTGCATTTCTTCCCATCTAACGCTGACCTATATCAAGAACTTGTTCCAAAAATGGTAATAATCAATTGACCGTCATACAGGAAAACCCATAGCGGTTTACTCCTCCGGGGGACAGGTTTTGCGAGTTGTGTTAACGTAACGCAGAATGCAACAGCATGCATTTCTCTTACTGGGAACCAGCTTAGAACAACTTGATTTCCACCGCACCGGTTCATTGCGGTATGCAAACCCAACGATGCTCAGTCTCAGATCTTCCATAAATATCTCTTTGGCTTATTCAATATTAAATTATTGTGAAATGAATTGTCTCATGGATCTATCAGAAGCGGGGACATTTGAAATAGAAATGTACTCATTAAGCACTTCCATTCCATTAGCTATGTATATCTGAATATGTATTAGAATTCGCAGACGATACGGTATCCAGACAGATAGCAATTAATGTATACGTAACAGATAAATGCTGAAAATATCTCAGAAAATGCTTATGTAACTTGTGTTACTTGGAATTTGATGTGCTAGACTCGGAAACAATTTCTGATGACAACGGCGTCGACAACTACACGCATAATGCGTTACCGAAACAGTAAATTTTATATTCATAAGCGAGTAACAAAACAAAGAGGAGAAAAAAGACATGGAGAGATAACATCTCTATGCAATGGATGGGAAATTAAATAGAATCACTGGAGTGTGCTAACACACCGACTCCGACACCGACGCCAACCTCTACATTCATTGACTTGTGCCCCAAATCAGGGGGCTATCGGTTTACATAATGTGGTGTCAAATTAGATCCGTATTAGGATTATTAAGGTTTTATCGTCGTTTAGTTCTGGGCTTTGAGCTTTTAGATTGGCATTGCTGGGGCAGAAATTGTTAGAATTCAACACCGAAACTGATGGTGCTAATTGACTTTGACATTTAGATGTCAGATAATTACATGCTTTGATGGATGTAGGTAGTATGTACATGTGTACATGCGGCCTACGTTTATTTTCGTGTATTTGGGGATGGAGTGGGTAATTTTTGAGTGAGTGATATACTTAAATAAGCTTTTTAAAATACAAGCTCTTGATTTAGAAATTATTTACAATGAGAAGTTTATGAAATTCATGAACTATGGATTTTTTTCTGCATGGACAATCTCCAAATATTATGTGTGTAAGGGGTGGGCCACAGACGAGTTTCCTTTTAGAAGTGCATTAAAATTAACTAAAATTTCCCTTCTTTCCAAGGTCATGGAAACGAAGAACGAAAGCTTCTTAATGACCGGCAATACGGCTTTTGTTACAATAGATCTACTGGTGATTTGATGGTTTATCTTACCGAACAGTGGCACAAGTCTCTATACCCATTTGGAGAAAATAAGATTATTCCGCTTGATAATTCAAAAGCATTTGATAGAGTTTGGTATCAAGCTCTTTTATCTAAAATGCGTGCTTTTGGTTTTGATGAGTTTCTTCTTCGCTGGATTAGTAGATACCTTTCTAACCGTTCATTACGAGTCTAATTGGACGGCTGTAAGTCTGAAACCCACAAAATAAATGATGGTGTGCCCCAGGACTCCGTTTTGTCTCCGACACTTTTTCTCATTTTCAGTAACCATCTTCTGTCTGAAACTACTGAACCACTAAATTGTTTTGACGATGACAGTACCGTCAGCTTTTCATATTCGTTCTTAGATTCACAACCTTCCTCTTCAGACGTGGAACTAGGTCGACAACGTATGCTAAGCTCTTTAAATACTGATGGGGAATACAAAACTGTGAAGAATTTAATACTTCAAAAACTCAATGCTGTCTTTTATCGTTGAGGCAAAACTAATCTCCCTTGCCACTATCCATGAGTGGCTCTTGCATCGTCGAAACAGAACAGCTTTCAATCCTCGATATGTGCATTACGAAGCACCTGTTGTGGAATAACCATATACTTGACATCGCCAAAAATGCTGCAAAGTGCTCAGGTTTTCTTCGACGATGCAAGAAGAACGAATTTTTTGCACCCAATAACCTGGCAGTCATCTACAAAACGTTCATTCGTTCTAAGATGGAGTATAACTGCCATATTTGGACATATACTTCTTGAACTCACTTGAATCTTTTGAACAGTGTTTAGAAAAGAGCCTTTCAAATGATAGATAGATAGATAGATAGATAAATTAATTTTATTTTATTTAAAAAGTAGTTATAAAAACAAGATTATGCTGGTTTACAAAATTAGTTGAGACAATAACTTGTTAAAGTTGTCTGTCAAGTCATAATTTTACTATTTACATTTTGGCTTAGCTTGAATTTAAATTAATTATATTCATTTACAATTAAGTTGCTATAATTAAGAGCATTTTTTAAGAATCTATAAAGGTTTAAATAACATTTGCCATTCAATATTTGAAGAAATTCATTTCGATCAATTGTTTCGGCACCTAGAAATATTCTTCTGTAGGATTTGAAAATAGGACAAACGCTGACGAAGTGGTAGGTGTTCTCAGTTGCATCAAGATTGCTTAACGTGCATAAGCCAAAAGTGTCACGCTGAAATGCCCTAGCATTCAAATTAAGTAGCCCACACCGTGTTCTTAAGAGCAGACTTATCATTTCTCGTGAGTTCGAGTCATCAAAATAATTGGGTACCTCTGTGAAGGATAGATTGCAGTATTCGTCATGAAATTGTGATTGTAAAGCCCGTTCGGTAGAAGCATTCCACTGTTGTTCCTTAAGTCTAGTTAAAATCAAGTTGTGAGTCTGTTTCCATTCGAAATTGCTGGTTTCACAGTCAACAAGGATGCCAGTCTCGCGGAAAAGGCCTGACCATTCCTGGGCCCAATAAATATTTTTGCGGAGTACTGCTGTTGAAAGTATTCGTGGTAATCTAAAGCTGGGTAGACTCAAAACTTTACGCATATATGTAAAATGTATTTCAAGAGTAGTAAGAAACGATTTTGGCAGACCAGTTTCGATGTGTACAACGTAGTTTGGTGTATTATCAGGTAGATTAAAGCATCTTTTGACAAAAAATCTTTGAAGTTGACAACGGCCTTGTCACCCGAAAAGAGTCGGTTCCCATTAGAACACCGTAATTAAATCGGAATGAGCGCTGTTAGTGACAAGATGGGGAACCGTCTTGTACTACTGCGTGCTGTTGTCATGTGTTATTTGTTCTATGTAGTATTTGTGTAGTTAGTCTTGTGGTGTATCAGCCAAATGGTCTTTGTCGCCCGGCTGCAAAACCCCCTACTCCGCAGATTTATGTGTGGAGTAGGTTTCATGTAAATGTAAATGTAAATCTTTGAAGTTTCTCACATTGTCTAACAGCCATATTATTGAGAATTCGTTAAACTAGAAATGAAACTAGTTTCAGGTAAAACTAGTTTCGTTTCAAGTTTTGCAAAAAATAATCAAAACTAGCTCTAAAATAAAATCGGTATTATTGATTTTTGGAGAAAAACTAGTTCAAGTTATGAAAATGGTTTCTCGTTTTGAATATTGAAACTAGTTTCATAGCAAGAGCTGCTTTGATTTTGAAAACAAAATAGAAAATTCAAACAAATTCTGTAATTTGCAAACGTTTGATTGTTTGTATAAATATATGAAAATAAAATAAAGGTAAACGTTGAACTTACCATTCTATTTCTCAAGAATAAGACAATATGGGTGGTCGACGCGACGCGACGCGACGGTTCAAGAACATTAAAAGTAAGAAATTGACCGAAGCAGAAATGGAGACCCTGGCATCGCTTTGTTTATCAAAAGGTAGAAGTGGTATTTGGTTCAAAGTGACAAGTAGACAAGCAAAGTGACTGAAACAAAAAAGATCATTCAATGGATTACTGTCCAATCAGTGTTCAATTCGGTAATTACGCAACACATTAACGTAATTCAGTAGGTATAGAAATAGCACCTCTTTTAGTTCTATATTAGATGCACCTACCACGAATCATATCCGCCCTTCTTAGACGCTTCAAATTCATTTTGGTGCATTTGCGGATAGTACACGAGAACGCCATAATATGATAACAACGGGGGGTTTATGTTGATAAAATGCTGTTTCAGGTGACAGGCCCAATGTTAGATCTGGCGGATGCTTTTCATCTTTCGGTTTAGATGGTTTTGGGTCAGATATACCAAATTTGTTGACTGGCAGTGACAGACACCTTGCCAATTGCTTTGACTGTGGCAGATAAATATCTAACGGCTGCATTAGCTAACTCTTTCCAGTATTGCATCGCTTAGCAATGGGAAAATCTTTTGAATGCTGACTTCGAAGTCCGCAACACAGAGTCGGTGAACCTTGCTCAAAAATCTCTGTCATAAGCCGAGTTGAAATCGAAGCAACAAGTCCAATTAACGTTGCCTTACCAGCGGCTCCGATTCCTGGTCACATGCAGTTTTTCCGTAGCAGAAACCCGCCAAATCACTTCCAATCGCTGGAGTTGCAGAAACACAACAAAGAAGTTCTTTTTAATCAGCAAGTACAATTGATTATCGCTGCCTGCACACAATGCATTAGCTTGGTCCTGCAAAATGCGTGCTGCAATTATTAGTTTCTGAGCAGATGGCAGTGCCATATCTCACCTATGTCGCTGTACCGGAAACCGGCCTTTATCGACTTTTGATAGGGTCAATAGCCAATCCGGGGTGATTTACTGTGTATGGGGTAGCCAAATACGGTATATGTGAATAACCTGAATCCCCTACGAAGACGTACATACTTGCCAAATTAGCCGATGCCGAAACGAAGCTTCAAAATGAATACAGAAAATGATGTGAAGTAAAAAAGTTTTGATTAATAATACAAAAACGTTTCAAAACTAGCTTTGAAGTCCTCAAAACTAGATATTTCCAGTTTCATGAATTTCTAGTTTTATCAAAAACTAGTTTTACGATTTCGAGTTTTATGTGTCACTTTTTTTTCAATAATACCGATTTGTTCAAAACTTGAAACTAGAAAACTAGTTCTACGAAAAACTAGTTTCGAAGTAAGTGAATAATATGGCTGTAAGAGAATGATCATGATTCAAATGATTGATGATTTAAAATGACACTCGAATATCGTCGTAGTGTTTCTTGTCTCTCCTTATTTTATGGTTTTTTTTTTTACAGACAGCGCTTTTGTGAGATTACCAGTTGCAGTCTTGTGAGAATGCCCATCAGTTTACCTCTGAGCCCAATTTCGGACGTACTGTCAAATACAGAGATTCTTTCTTCAGCCGTACCACGCAAATGTGGAATGTATTGCCCAGCTCTATTTTTCCCTCTCATTACAATCTTTTGAAATTTAAAAATGGTGTGCATCAGTATCTCCTTTTAAACTCTCTCCCTTTTTCCTAACGCTCATACTGTGTTAACATATTAACGGTAGTCACAGCCCTTTGAGTGCGAGCGGTTTTTCCTAGCATCATGCGAAGCAGTTTTGTTTGTTCACGTAGCCGACGAGATGGAAATGCGCTTCGTCAATTCGTTTTTCGCCCAAAATCGTTGTCCAATTTTACTAAGGCTACTATAAGGCCCAAACTAAGAGGCGATAACGAATCGGATGGTCGTGTGCCTCAATCGCTAAGTCAACTGGTCCTTGTGAGAAAATAGCCCGAGATCTTTGTCTCGAATTCTCCTCGGGCTAATGCGTGCAATGGTGATTCCAAAGCAAAGTTATCTTTTAAAGCTGTTCCAAAAAGATTTTATCAGTTTGTAATGATCTTGTTCTCATTTAATCTAAAAAAAATTTTAAAGAGTTTGCAGATAAGTAGAGCCAAGCGAAGCGTCGTATATTTTCAAAACACTTCAATTTTTGTCCTCAAAATCCTTGACATTTAAAACAATTAAAAAAAAGAGAGACTGGTCTCATTGTTTATTTGAAGGAAGGTGCATTGGGTGAAAAAAATTGTCCCTATTAAAATTCACTTCTTAGAAAGAAACAAAATGCCACCCATACTTAAGTTCTATATCCGCCTTTGACTCCAGAGAATTTGCACAGATCTGTTTTGCCAATGCTGATCTGTCGCATTCCTTTTTATTAATATGTGAAGCATTTTTATTGTGCTCCCATGAAATTAAAATACCTACACAAGCCGAAAGTGAAATCCATGACAAAAGTATATTCGTCAACCTCGAGCCGAACCTATAAATTCTTTAACCAAGGTGTGCTGTTGTTGTTCCGATCTGCAGAACGTGCTGTTCATTGTCGCTACCATCGTTCAATGAATTTATTTACATACTCGTATATTTCTTTATAGAATTTCAATCAAACTCGTTTTTCGTCTTCGGTTGACTCAAACAAGAAAGAATTTTGCAAATTAGCTCCATCACAGTTTTTGTATTCTCTTTTTTTGACATCAAGCACCCACGTCTTTGAAGATCTTCTTACGTTCACAAAAAAATATTATGCAAAAAATAGTCTACCACGAAAACAATTTATGTACATTCAAATGCCGCAACTTGGAGGACTAAAAAGTGTTTAGACATTTTATCTATTTATCTGACCTATTCAAGAGGAACCTGTTACTGATTTGTTTTGCTTTTGTTTCTCTTTTCAGGTGCTGCTGCATCCACAAAAAAGGTAAGTTTCAAAAAGAAATCCAAAAAACAAATGCATTTCCCACGAAATCTCAGTTTCTACTGATGAAACCCCCACAATCAAACCAACTCTGGTGTTTGAAGACGACAAGTCCCGATCGTTCGATCGGTACGGTGAGTCGGTGAGCCTCTATCAGCCAACCATCTCCATGTCTAGAAACTCATAAATATTGCATTGCCTGATCGATACTAATGATCATTTATGTATACGGCTAGTAGCCTAGATTGGTTGCAATTGCAATCTTATTCATCGGTGGCGAAAACTTTAGTTTTGGAATTTAAATTTATTAGTCACGCTGAATACTTTTGACTTTCTTATGGAATGAAGTAACAACCATGGTGCTTTATTGAATGTTCCATCACATCGTCGAGAGACCAGGGGCATCGTACACTCCACCATGTTGCATAGGGACTTGGTTTCCTTAAGAATTTATAACTCAGTCCGATAGTTTTCACATTATTCTGCTTGTATCTAAATGATGAGGCAGCAGCGGCGTTGGCTGACGAGCATCAGAGGAAACGTATTACGGAAAAGTCTTGTTATAATACAGTTTATCGTTGTGTTTGCTCAAAGTTCCAATTTCATTAAGTTTTTAATTGAGCTATTTCCTGACATAAAAGAAATTTATTCTTTCGAAAAGCAAGAAGAAGAAGCTGTTGCTTCTTTCCACAAACACAATTGTGTAAGTGCGCAGCTCTTAAAAGAAAAACTAACTCGTAATTGTTTTATAGTTTTATTGTTTCGAAATGCAAGTGAAAAGTTATTGCAAAAGTTCTTAGCAGAGTACACTTTATTTGGCGGAATAAGTGATTTTGTCCCCGCAGGAAATGGGGAAAATTTTAATTTAAGAGAATGATTTGGGAAATGAAATAATTATTTATATTGGGCGTATGGGTGTTTGAATTCAGTGGAGAATTATGTTGCAAAAGTGCAATCTATCTCGAAGAGTTTCATCTGTTTGGGTGTATGTGTGAATGTGGTTAACTGGAAAAGTTTAAATTGGTAAAAGACCTCAAAAATTGTTCTAGGGGAATAAGTTGCTTTTGAATTTGAACCGCAGGCGCTGAGGTGAAAAGACTTCATTTCTCTTCTTTATCTATTCTTCTCTTTCTTTTTACTTTTTGTTTGACTACATTTGCATCAAAAGCACACTCCGAAAAACACCAGAAAATTTGATTGGTTTTGAAAAGTTGCTGCTGTCCGATGGAGAAAAAATGAAATGGGGAAGTAAACCCCAGAATTCTTGTCTCAGAAATCTTTGCTAGCGCTCCCCTGAGAATTTTTGTCCCGCCTAAAAATTCTCAGAGACCTTTGAAACCTCTCCATATCTCAAAGCTGTAAACCTTTAACCAAGGCTTTCAACCGCGTATTGACTCCATTTTTCTTTATTTTCTGTTACACTTTCTACAAATTTTGTTTGACATAAATTCAAAGTGGTATCAACAATTTGATACAGCTGTCCTCAGAAAAGTCAAATTACAATGCAAAAGTAATTTTCCCATTTCCATTTATTACACTAATCTTGCCAAAAGGATAGACTCAACGTCAGTTAATTGGCAGTGTATATTTTCAAGTAACAATTGGATTGCTCGGTGTCGAACAAATTTTTGATGGCAAAATAATAAGCCACATTTGATTGTGCACAATTGTCTGCCCTTAATCGAGACTATCATAACAGAAAGAGGTTTATATCTCTGTGGTAAATTTCCATGAAATCTCAATTTCGATTCCGCAAGCCAAAGTCACTCACACACTGTCAATGATTGATGATGGTTATGATAGGATGGTGACTTGTTTTAACTTTAGTGCATTACCGCAGGCCTAGAACAATACGAAAAAGCGGGAGAGAGCCGTAGACCTGGACGTGCCAAGACTTCTCGAAATTGTTCATTTTCATAAATAATTTAAATCGTATTTGCTACGTGACAACAACTGTCCGAGTGAATATACTCGTATATTGTTCAGCACCATCTCTACATGAGAATAGTAGGTGTGGGGCAAGTCAGAAGACATGCGTATGCTTAAATATTTCAACTGAGTTAAACAGCCCTCCGAGACTGGTAATTGTCTTGTTATGGGTTTAAAGATTGGGTCTTTTTTTAACTTTGTGTTTCCTGAGAATTTGACTCACCCGATCCTCACAAAATGATAAGATTACATGCGGAGACGAACGACCCGACGACGCTGTATAAAAATGCATCTTAAGTTGAGAAAAATAATGGAAAAAATCTGACAAATGGTGGCAAATAATCTGTTGAATCAACAGTCTGTGGAAGGCAACAACACACGATAAACATGCCAGAGGAGGTGTGTGGGAATATCTCTTCGAGTGGGCACACATCAAACAATCAAAACGTTTTCACTCAAGTGTATTTTAGTTCAAGTTGTTGTTATGCTCTAAGGGAGGTAATTTTGCTTTCGTTTTCAGCTCTTGACTGGAAAATGAAAAATTAAATAATCTTTGCCTTTAATGATACACTTTGCATTGGATGTGGTCTTTTTTTCTTTCTTCTTTTTGTCTATTTTACATGGGAACTTTCCCTCATTTGAATTTTCGTTAAAAGTGCTGCAGCCGTGTTAACTATACTAATTTAATAATTAAGTTGGGTTGGTATGTTGTAATACATAAAATGAACTGAAATCGAACGGATTGAAGGCAGTGTAAGATATTTACAAGTTTAAGATCGAAGGCATATTAAAAGCGTGCAAAATATTTCACTATGAATAAGAAAAGGCTGTTGGAATTGTTATCAAGCTGTTGCACTAGACCCAACATAATCTTTCAAAACGATCTGAAGTTAAGCGACCTCTCTACACAACACACACTTTGTAAGTTTCGTGAGATTTGTAGGAGAGGAGTATCTAAACAAACTGTCACCCTTTCTTGCTTTTAAGTACAAGGGTTTTTGTTGGAAAAAACACCGCACTTTCAAGATGTTCGTATATATCTTTGGCACTTAAGGCTATGACTCTAAATAAATAAATAAATAGGGTGGCGTAACAGAGCGAGGAGCCCCTGGGCCTAGCGCATTTCTCACAACCATGCCTTGGGAGGGAACGGAAAGGACCTACAATTTTCCGCCAGTTCCGAACGGCTAATCGAGAAAGCGCTTTTCATGGTAATGCATACTAAATGAGGACTTGCCAATTCCTCGCAAAAGGCGATACCCGTGGAAAAAACAATTTTGCCTCTGTTGGGATTCGAACTCGAACCTTTGGATTAACAGGCGGACATGCTATCCATCACACCACGGGTACCACGCTATGACTATAATTTGTTATTATCTCTCGAAATGCATCCGATAATGTTGCTTGGCACAGGTGTGGTCAGGAGAAGAAAATTGTTTTTTTTAAATAAATCAAAATTAAAAAATCTTTTTTTAACGAGCATGATTTGGAGAATATTTTTTAATAATCATTTACTATGTGGATTGGTGAAAAATGTCAACCTGAGCTTGAGTCACTAAACTCTTCAATGAAGCAGATAAATCGTACTCTCTCGGTAGCGAAAGTCCTTAAAGACCTCAATATAAATAAATCCGCTTGTGCAGATGGTATCCCCGCTGTTATTCTGTATCTTTCATATTGGGCTCTTCCCGAGCAGATACTTTTGGTATCGGTGAGTCTCTTCTTCGTTGGATTAGAAACTACCTTTTCGACCGTTCAATATAAGTTGTATTGGATGGCTTCAAGTCTGATATCCACATTCGTAAATGCTGGTGTGCCCGAGGGCTCTGTTTTGTTTCCGACTCTCTTTCTCATTTTCATAAATGATCTCTTGTCTGAAACTTCTAATCCGCTTAACTGTTTTGCTGACGACTCGACCCTAAGTTTTTCATATTCGTTTCCAATTTCACGTCCCTGCTCTTCGGATGTGGAACTGGAACGGTTGGTATGATTAGCTCATTGAATTCTGACCTTGACAGCATTGTTACATGGGGTCATAAAAACCGAGTAGAATTCAATGTTCCGAGAACTCAATGCTGTTTCTTGTCGTTGAAGCTTAACATTCCCCCATTGCCATGGATAAATGGTACCTGCATCCAAGAAACCGAAAAGCTGTCAGTACTTCGTATGTGTGTATCAATGATCTTCGTTGGAATGACCATATATGTATTTGAAGTCGCCAAAAACGCTGCTAAATGCTTAGGCTTCTTGAGGCAATGCAGGAAGTTCTTCACCCCTTCTGATCTGGCTACAATGCATAAGGCCTTCATCCGCCCAAAACGGGAGTATAACTCCTATATCTGGTCAGGTGCTCCTCAAACATCTTTGCGCCTACTTGATAGGGTACAAATTAGAGCGTTAAAATTGAAAGGTGACAATTCAATTGTAAAATCGATTGATTCTCTTGAAGATCGTCGAAACGTTGCCTGTCTCACTCTCTTTTATCGCTTTTTTCACAAACAGTGTTCTAGTGAAATATCCAGTTGCATTCCTCCCCTGAAACAATTTAGCCATAACACCCGCCTCGCTAGGAATGCCCATCAGTTTTGCCTTGAGCCCCACTTTGGGCGTACAGTCAAGTACAGAGATTCTTATTTTAGTCGCTCCACCCGTATGTGGAATGCTTTACCTGTCTCTGTATTTTACCTGCATTACAATTCACAAAAATTCAAAAGCAACGTGCATCAGTGTCTCCTTTGAAATCCTCTCCTATTTTCCTAAATACACGCACTGTGCTCTATAACATTATAAGGGTATTCATAACCCCTTGATGTGCGTGTTAGTTATAAAAAAAAAAACAGGAGGTGCACCTATTCGTTGTTTGTAGAAAGGTGCGATTTTTACCCTTAAGTCTGACCCCCTTGGGCCCGGCGAAGTTGTCGTTCCTGCTCATTTATCAGCTTTTTTCTTTCACGGTACACAACTGCGGCCAGGAATCTAGCAGAGTCTAACTTTTACTGGATCGTATAAGAACTCCTAGCCGTTTGCCACAGCATGCCACTTCCTTTGATCTGAATTCACAGACACAAATCACAATTTTATTTTTTTTCTGGAGAATGTGGTGTCGAATAGTTTTGTGAAAATCTAGATATAGAATTACGAATTGTGAAAAACCTTAGCATATCTTACTAAGCTGTGGTTCGATCTTACTCTAAGATCTATGAGTGAGAAATATGAAGAAGATGAACTTACCCAACATTGCTGCAATTTTGCCAAAAGCATTTTAAGCTATTACTTTGTGTTTTAAAATGACCATTCTATTCCATTCCCTAAGTTGCTGTACTGAAAGTCCGAGTCAAAATGGTTGATGGATCTAGTTTTCAAGTCATTTCCAAATCACACGCATCAAATGTTAATTAAACAATTACAGAAAAACCATTACTGTCGTCTGGGAATACAATTTTGGGAAACGTTTTGTGCAATAAACTAACTGAAATCAAAGTACAAATAAAGTTGGTGCATCTTTAATGGGCACAGCTGTTTGTGTTTGCAGACACACATGTGTGTTGCCACACACAAGGTAAACTTTGCACACGAATCTGGTGACAATTTATGCAGATTCACTAAGATTGTGGAGACAATTTAGTTATGAAATTTGAAATTTCACAATTCGAATAAATCGACAAAGCAGACAAAGAGCGCTTCAATCGAATTTGCATCCTTTCAAGACAAACTTACATATACGTATATAGCCGCATTCATACACTCCCACAACAATAGAAGCGTTTCTAGTGTGGTTCCTCTTTCGAAAATGCTAAATTGAGCAAAATAAAGAATGTCAGACATTTTGTTGGTGCCGACAGTGTCTCACATTCTTCTTTCGTTTTTACACACACTCAGGACTCATATTTGAGCATCTACACTTATCACAGGAATTTAATTAAAAATTCGAAAATTTATTCAGATTGATTGAAGACACATAGTGAATTACCTGCCAATGCCGGGGCTAGGGAAAACCGAGAAATCGCAATAAACTCTCCTCGGAAGGATACACACACGAAAAATCAGTGGAATTCCAAAATGTGGACATATCCCATTAGTACAAGTGTCACATTGATTAAAATTCACTACGAGGTGCATGTAATATGCTGTGGCATGCTCCTGCTGTTGCTGCTATTTTGCAACTCTGTGCCGGCATATCGAAGGATAAAACAACTGCGCTCCCAGGCATCCATGGCAGGATATTTGTATTCAGTTTTGGTTTTTCTTCCTTTTTTTTTATATTTCAAACTACGTCGACAGTGATTGCTGTAGTCGTATAGTAGTAGTGTATTAGGGTATAATGATCATTCGGTTGTAAGCTCATTTCGAGCTCTCATGTTGTATAAACTGCACCAGCCGTAGGCTAAACAATTTTGAGTTTTAATCCAACGGATAGGTACCTCGGTTAGTGTTGACAATTGTTGGTGGTGTTCTTTTTCCCTTTTTTTTTTTCCTTTTTGAATGCTAGTGGCTTCTGCTCCTGGCTTAATTGGAATGTTGTCTATTTATACAAAGGGCAGATGTGAAAAGCTGTGATACAATTTGTCTGCTTTTTGTGGCTTATAACATGGTTTTCCGAATTAAACAGGTTTTGGTCATCATAACCATGGAAATCCCGCCACGGGGTCTCACAATGTTTTTTGATGGTTGTAAGTACATATATCGTATTCAATTAACACATGTGGGAAACTAAACGTAATCGTCTAAGGATTACATAAGTAATGACACTGCTAAATTTGGTCATGCTTTTTTCGGAATCCTATTGGAAGGTATCATTGAGCCGATGTTGAGTGACGTTAATGAATCAAAAGCTTGGTGCCTATACATATATTTCAGCGCCAACTGAAGCAAACGGTGCAATCAGTGACGGCTATTAAAGAACCACAAATTATTTGACGATGTCAATCAGTCGACACAAATACAAAAAACATGAGGAAACAATGTTGTTGCAAAGTGCAATCAGTGAATCACTTAATGTTTATAATTTTTTATTTGCTTTTTGAGGCTTATGGTGAAAATTTAATTATTTTATGAGTATAAAGAAGATGGCATTTATATCTGCTGATGAACCATATTTTAAGTTGCAGCTTCTGCACTTTTGTCAATTTATTTCGGATGGAAATAAATAAATAGGTTGACACAGAATAGATGAGAAATCGATCTCGGGAACTTGTCAAATTTCTCTTGAAAGGTGATACACTTTGAAAAACAATCGGATTCTTGAGCTTCGAACTTATACGTAGTTGGCAGACTTGCATCCATTAAGCAACGGACACCACAGTTTTGCCGACATCTGAGAGAATAATTGGACAGATCAAGCTCTGGCTAGCTTTCTAGACTTGTTTCTTAGTTTTGACCCTGGTTGTAAAAACGATCTTTTCGAATGGCTGCTCCTTCGTGGCAACTCAACGTGCCTTTCGCGCTCACTTTAATATTTCGGCTGGAGGTCGTGTTCCCGGTCATCAATCGATTATTAATTGGATGGACACAATTAGGGTGAGTTTCAGTGCTGCACCATCTCCAAGAGTAAGCCTGCGGACTACCAGAACCCCCGAAAATGTTGAGGCAGCGAGAGTCATATCTTTGGGTTCTCCCAGACGTTCAGCGCCCAAACATGCTGCTGCTTTGAGGATGTCGGCCTGATCTTTGGGAAGAATTCTGCACTCTGAACTTTAACTTCATCCCTACAAAATGGCTGTGGTGCAAGAACTGTCTGAACGGGATATTGTTGCTCGTCAACAAGCACGCTCATTCGCAATCTGTCTCTATTTCTTTTTACCTCAAATCCCTCGTGTATACTCATCGCCTTCGGACCCTAACTCATCTTAAGGACTATATTTGGCGACGCTGAAATACCCACCGATATGCTTGAAAAAGTTGAACGAAACTTCAGACATCGGCTTGTTCAGTGTTTTGACAATGGGTGCAGTTATTTGCTCGATACCATCTGAAGCTTGTCTCAAGCTGAAGAGAGGATTTTTTGATCAGAAAACAAAGTCTTCTTGATGTCTGTTCTATTTAGAAATTCGCAAAACCACCTCTAGTGTGTCTCAAGGTTACTTTTTGCGTCTGATTCTATTTCGTTAAATGCTTTCGCTGGAAATATTTCTTTCCTTCAAATCTGTCTGTAATCTAGAATGCATTTATTCATCCAAACCTAGAATCTATCACACCTGAGGCTTAATTCCGCAAGAGTCCGTTGGATTCCGCAAGGGTGAAGGTGAGTTTTTTTTGACAGAAGACGTGTACAGTACACTATCCTTCAAATTTACTCTCGGTCTAATTTATTTAAAATCTCTTATACATTACAAGTCTTAAAAAAACAGTAACATGACTCAGAAAAAACTTTACCCCGATTACGCAAACTAAAAAGGAGGAAACCATCATCTCACTGAGAGAAATATGAGTGTCTTGTTGTGTAAGCATTTTTTTTTTTTTTGTTGGAGGTTTTTAAAATACCAGAAGGAGCACTCAGACCTAAATACCGGTCTATTGTACTACCAGTTAGTTACCTTCTTTTTGTTATAGCTCTCCAGATGTTCGGAGAAAAGCCAAAAGACGCTGCCATGATAAGGAGCCTAAGTTACCAGATCTCACCATGTCTGCGCCGACTATCTGTAACCTTATGCGTGAAAAAGCAGCACATTCACAGAGCAAGTGCTCTGCGTTGACCTCATCTTCTCCACAAGATTCACAGAGAGTGGTATTAAGTGATACCACTTTCTGTGAATCTTGTGGAGAAGATGAGGTCACCGCCTAACACATTTAAATGCTTGGCAAAATAGAAGTGCCCGCTGGCAACGCCAATAAGCTTTCTAAAGTCTTTTCTGCTACGAGCTAGCAAAAATGTTGCAGTCTTCTTACTAACGTTGGGGAGCATACGCTTGGTTTGTCTGCATCTAATGGAGGCATGCCATCTACGGTTGTGCTCTTCACTGATCCAATCTTTGATTGAAGCCCTCACTGAGGACGCTGGCAGACCTAGCGACGGTTCAGGTCCTGAGAAAGCTGTCTTAGATCCCTGCATAGCAAGTTCATCGGCGATCTCATTTCCAGTTATGCCGTGATGGCCCGGAAATACAAGGCATGGTTGAGAGGAATGCGCCAGACCCTGAGGCTCCACGCTCTGTTGCCCCGCCCTATTTATTTTTATTTATTTTATTCCTATGAGGAATAAAGGAATCTTTTTTGTGGGCTTCGAACGTCAACTTGAGAGCACTCTTCACAGCAGTATTTCTTTTGTAGGTCTTGACAATTCTCCCCGAAAAGTTATGCTCTCGAAAATTATTGGATACTAGTAGAAATCAAACCTCAACCTCCCACGCATTTGTCTGTAACTTCAACCATTATACGCCACGAGTACCACTAGTATATCTATTTAGTCCTATTGCGGTCTTCTGGCATGTTGCATGTTCAAAAACCCAATTCAAATGTCGATGCCTTATTCCACAATTGATTACTTTTCGGATCCAACTTTGACACTAATCTGTATTTCCGTCCGGTAGCTAAATTTGATGGATCGATCAATAAATTATCATCCAAGCTCAACTATGTAGGTATCCACCACTAATGCATCGAAATGCTACATCTGCAGGAACTATTTCACTAGAAAATATGTAAGATATGACATTCCGACTCGACTATTCCACACCTCATTCTCCAATAAGCATAAATCATAACGAAAACTTCAAACCTCAATGACAACAAAACACAAACTTAGGCATGTACCTAACCAACACATTATTTGACATCATCCTCTTCATCAGGTGGGAAGACATCTATTCGCCTCTTCCATCTAAAATAACTTGTTGTGTGCCCATAATTCACTACCTGATCGATGAAATCACACATTACCTACCAATCATAATTAAGATTTTTGCTTACCTATTTCCTGTCAAACCACTCTCCAAAACTTAACACACCTTGTTGTGATTCAATTTGAATCAGGGACATTTTGAAAGAAAATTGCTGCATGTGATTCATCATCTTAATACAGTGTCAGTTGAGATGTGGTCGGGCAATGGTGACAGCTCATGGTGTATTTCATCTGCGTTTGGCACACCTAAATTTTTCTTCTCCATCCCTAGCTTTGTCAGCACACCTTTGGCAAGAAAGAAATTCCATCCAAAAACCAGGTTGAGGTTTGCGTTTGTTCAATTTTGGCTCTTTCTTTCGGAATGTCAATTAAACAAGTTGTACATAGGTAGTTAGGAACCTTATCTACTCCTTCAATTACGAAACGGCAGATTGTCGTTGAGGTCGGCAAGCAACCTGTTCTTCTTTGGCATATTTTTTCTATTGAAAATCTTGTGTGAAGCTTGGGTTAATCTAACGAAATCTATTCCTCCAGATTGTAGTGTGAATGGAGATTTAAACTTTGGCATTTGCATGGCTTGCTTGCTGTCATCGATAGCTATGGATGTGTCTGTAGGGACAATTTTTTTTTGGTATTTTCAATTCTGTTCTCTGTTTATCTTCAAATGAATCTAAATGCCAGATGGTAATGTGTGGCTGGGGAATGTGAAACATCTTTGCACAAAACCAGCATCTGACAGAGTACAAGTGTGTGGTAGATCTCGGAATGTGAAAATAGGGAGATATACTCATAAATTGCACACAATAACGGCAAATGGTGTATAGTGGTCCATTGATACACTTTTCAGGACGTCTGTTGGGTGATAAACGGCAAATCAGAACGCAATGCATTTTGTGTGTAGGTACATCTATCCAGTTGACATTGAATAGATACAGTAATAGCCAGGAAAAGTGCACTCACTTTATTTGAATGATTTGAAAAATGTCTCAAAGTGGCTCACACAATTTTGTGGTTGAGTCAATTTGCACAGATCATATAAATAGATCGACTTAAGGTTTCAACTACATCGAAACTCATAGTAAACAGAAAATTTAAAGCCTTCAAATCACAAATATTTCGTTAGGTTAGGTGGAAGTGGCTTTCAGCCAATGAGTACATTGCCTGAAACACTTAGGCCACAAGGGCCCATTGTGATATTATAAAAATCAGCAAGTTAATCACCTACTGATCTCAGAAACCCGATGAAAGATTAACGAGTTGATCACCCATTACGGGAGTAGCCGGTTAATTACCCGCTAGTCGAATCACGCGGAACTTTTAATGTATTTCGAAAGACTTTTTCTATGCAAGCTAAGTCGCTAGTATCATCGAAGAAGAATTCACCGCGATGAGTTCTATGAAGTAGTGCTGGGCATGAGCAAAGAAGGTGTTGAACGGTTTCTTTAATCACAAATATTACTGTGACACCTATTGAAGTTAAAAGTGATGGTTAACATGTCTGCTGTTAATCCAGAGGTTCGTGGTTCGAATCCCAACAGAGGCAAAACTGTTTTTCGGCGTTTATCACCTTTCGCGATGAACTAGCAAGTCGTGTCTGTTAGTTATTTCATTGCCATGAAAAGCGCTTTTTCGATAATTCGTTCAGAACCTGGGGCTCTTCGCTCTATTGCGCCACTCTATTTTGTAATTGTAGGTACTAAATAAAAACTAATATCTAGCGCTACCTTTCTAGAAAACCAAACAAGAATTGAATTTTTTACCATAAACTATTTTCTACGCGGAGTTTTGTTGAGAATCGTATTTTCGTATTAAGGCTTCGTTGTTTCTTCTTTAAATGTGATTAGATTGCAATGTAAAGTTCTGATTGATTCTTATCGATAGTGAACTAGTAATGTTTTACTCCGTATCTGATACAGCAATGATTTATGATGCACACTGCACATCAAACTTATTTATTTTTAATTAATGAAAGTGGTGCCGTCTCTACTGTAGGTTCGATGATTACACAAATTGCTTGTCCACCACAAGTGTGTAAAAGTCGGACTCAAAACCACTGCCAGAAAGTCGTATTTCAAGCTCGTTACAATTGTATAAGCGGCCTACTGGGAAGTAAGAGAGTTTTTGCCCAGTGATCAAATGATTTACTTCAAATAATGTTTCTTGTGTAAATGTGGTTCACAGCTTCGAATGCAAATCATTTGCTTACATCACTGGCAGCATGGTCATCCTGCATGCTTACATGAGCACAAATCCTTCTTCATATCTTGCAAATGGTTTTTGCCAACTTTCGAGAATATCATGTTGTTGTAGAAGAGTAACTGAGGTTTTTTGTGGTGTTAGTGTTATTCTGCTCTGGTAAAATCTACTCAATGATAATTAAGGAAGTTTTCATATAATTTGTATTGAAATATTTTCTTTTTACCTTTTTTTTGCATAAAACATTTAAAAAGATGCTAAAGGTCGGAGGGACATAAAAAAAATTGAATTGAATTCCAAAGGATGTCCTTCTTCTGCTATTCATCAACAAGCTGTAAGTTAAGGCTGCAGTAATTTTTTGTTTTTTGTGTCTTTTTTCCAACTCATTTTGTGAGTTTAAAAGAGACAGAGATTTTATGTGATGCTAGTGAACAAAATTCTACTGACTAATGATGCAACATTTGGTTTGGATTTTTTATGATTATTTTATTTTTTGAAGTGTTCGTGAAAGAAACAAAATCCCCCACAACTTTACTTCTAGTGAAAGATGAAACTTTTCTTTTCACATTTTGAGTGTCGTTATAACTGCATAAAATAGAAAGTTTCTTTTCTATTATTTTGAAGGAATCGATTTACAATTCTTCTTATTTATTTCAATGAAACATCGCAATTCAGGAATCTGGAATTTAAGACAGTTCGTTATTCGAATGAAGACTTGGAAAGCTCTGATTTCTTCGCCGAGTTTGTTCGAATGTTTGATTTGTTGTATTTATATCCGTTCCATATAGCAGAGTAACCGTTCCGCATGGACCGGGAATGGACACTTAAAAATAATTGGACCGATTTTTAAAATTCTTTCAACATAAGAAAGCTACATTATCCCGCTAATGTTACAGGCTTGGCTCTCGCAAGGAATTGGCAAGTGTGCCTATAGCAAATATTAGTGTTCATAAAATGCGGTTGCTCGATTAACCGTTCGGAACCTGCAGAAAATTGTAGGTCTCCTCCATTCTCCCTCACAAGGCATGGTTGTGAGAAATGCACTAGGACTCATGGCTCCCCTCTTTGCTGCGCTTTCTTTTTTTTTTTTTATTAATTTCATTTAACGCAGACTACATTCCATCGCCATATTTCGACGGAAACGGGAACTTAAAAACAATGTACCGATTTCGAAGATTCTTTCACTGACATACACTATATTTCATCCCCATATATGCAAGTTAGTTGGAACGGGAACGGGACTAGCAGGTATTCCTGTGTAAACAACGCTTTGAATAAACACCCAAGCAACGCCGGGTTTTTTAACTGATTTGTAATAAAACCAAGGTGTGGCAAGTCACCTATAACTCTTTTAAAAGAGGTTAGTGTTTTTGAAAATGGTGGGGCGAATAACAATTCTACTTTGAATTTTTTGAAGTTAACAGATAAATCGCGAGTTTTATAAAGAACAAGAAATAATGGTTTTTACTTTTTTGTAGATCTGGAGATGATAAACCTTTTGTAACTGACCTTTATTGGCGAAATTCAAATTCAATTGGCAAATTTTACCAGACATCAATGGGTTGATAGTTGATGTTATCCGTAAGAGTGATGAACCAAATGAAAATGGTTTCCCCAAAACTATAAATATCAATAATCTATTTCGACTATTGAAGCTAGTTTTAGACAGTCAAAGTTCAAATCTATTGACCCTTGACCTATGTACAAACACAAACAACCCAATGATGTAAAACTTTTTGACTTATTGATTTCTGAAATCCCAAATGCGACTCACAAATCTATGCCCCTTCAAAAATAGATGACATCCGTGTGGAAATCATAAACATATATTGATTTATACTCATAGTCGGTATAAATAAATATCAGCCCTCGAATATGACTACACCCATTCGTCATGTACGTTGAACTGACCCCCTGTCCTTCATCAATCTCAGATGGGGTCCATTAATGAATTTCATTTTTGCCATATCCTCATAACACGACAGTCACACATGAATATCAGCAAATATCTCTGCTAATTATGTCCGTCTCAAAAGCTACATCCAGAGAACAACATCATCATCATCATCATCATCGTCATCGTTATGTCTGTCCCTTCAGCAAAAATCAAATCCCATCGAGGAGTTTAACTTCTCCTTTGAAGATGTGACAACCACTTTGGCTCAATCCCACCAGTGTGTGTGCGCCTGCCGTGGCTCACTTTTAAAATTGATTAACTCGCCCAAGGCCCGAAATGACACTCGTACTTCATCCATCGAAACGATAATATCAACAAAAAAAAAAAACCATAGAAAATAGATTGATGAAAGGACTTAGATAGCTTTGGTCTAAGTGCCTCCGCTATTGGACATAAATCGACGAATCCATTGACACTGAGGCAGCTTAGTTGATTGGTTTGGGCTGGGGATCCATGTGGAGCATATAGCTGTGTGTGTGTATGTGTATCAATGGAAAGCTTTGCACATTTGAGAACCTCGAAGGACTTGTGAGACGTGTCATATTGAGAATGACGACAAAAGAAATATTAAGCAAACATAAATCTCATATTACGAGACAGTTGAGTGCTAAAAGAGCAAGAAGCGCCTTAGAAGAAAAACATATCACAAAAGAAGCGAATGGCGGTATAATAGAGGAGATGGTTTTGTAATTTATAAACCAATCTTGCATTCATGTTATAGTGCAGGGTGTTTTGTAAAATATGAGCAGTTTTATTTAAATGTAGTTTTTGTAGTGAAATCATTAAACTTTAAATGTTAAGGCAACTTTTTTTTACTAGAAGTTGAATTTTAACTTGAATTTCTTCACTCGAAGTTCATGTCGAACTTCTATGTTTTCTTAGACTTGCTGGTTTCACAAACTTCCGAAACCATCAGAATATGAATTTGTAAAGAAAGTTAAGAAAACGACTATCAAGTTGAAAGCAATGAACATTTTAATTAGGAAATCGAATTTTTCGGATATTGGTTTGGTTTGCTTCTGGCGAAAATGGATAAATTTCTTACAGAGACTTGTCATAAAACAGGAAAACACTTTTGATATTCATGATTCCATGCAAACATGTCTTGCTTATTACGTAGATGTTCGGGGCCCAAATTCTAGAATCATCTAATAGTTTAGTCCTCCGACGCGACGGTAATTATACTGCCACGAAAAGCGCTATCTCACTAAGCTGCTTCGAGTCCCATTTATTTTGTAACTTATTTTAGCTTTGTGTTAACCTATATTCGAATGTGTATCTTATATCTTAATGTTTTATCTCCCTCAAACCGGAATACCCTGTACTCCACTCCTCATATCCATCGTCCTTGGCCCATATCGTTTCGTTATTGCTAATGCATGACTTCTAGAATTTTTTGAGATTACATGTTGGTAAAGTCTGTCAAACAGGAAATACTTTTTCAAACAGACATCACGCAACGAGCGTAGTCGCCTCATACCCTGGCATCGCACATACAGGATAAAAGCGTTTACATTGTACGCGCATTACGTTGTGTTTCGGAATTCCTCCTTTATACATATACATAATATGTGCTGTATGGCTAATGTAATTTGGTACAATCCCGGAATACATATTTTGTTAAAAAAATATTAATATACCGTTCGTGGTGTGAATGGAGGATGACTTTGAATGATGTGTACTGGAAGTGGGATGCAGAAGACATCTCATAAATATTGGATGGATGTGTAAAGGAAACTGAAACTGAATAGTTGATCTCTGATGCAAGAGATAACTGAGATTGTAAATGCACTTAGCTCACATTTTAATTGAAACGAGTAAGATGAGGATATTGTCTTAAGCTCCTCGTAATTGAAGTGTCCTGTAAAATGGATTATATTTTTTGTTATAAAGATAGGGTCATGACTGATGAGCTGATGATGAAAAATGTTAGCAAACGTTTGCATCTGAATAACTTTTTAATGAGTAGTTACACAAATGGTTTATATTCTTAGTTCTCAACAATAATCTTTTATTTTTAATCAAGTGAAATGTATGGAAGGCGTTTGTGTTCGTCATTGAGCTCCATAAGTGTAGTTTTGCAGCTAAGGGCTTAATTCTTTTATAATATACAAAAAGTCCGACACTCATTTACGGTCTTAGACTTGACTGAACTGAGGAAAATAGACGTCCCCCACATAGTTGTTTTAGGACAATCATTTGACAATTTGATAAGGTAAAGCGAAGACATGTTCTTTAATTGGGAAATTATCAAAAATGAATTGTTTAGAAAGTCGAACTGCATAAGTGTGATTAATTTTTCTATTGGTTTTAGGAGTTTTGTTTGTTATTACTTGACTATTATTCAAGGCCAAAATTAAGCGTACCTCACAGGTGAAATACTCGTGTGAAGCAGAGCTGCTATTCTTTTGAGGACACAGTGATCATAGAAGCCGCGCCAACGTGCCACCCGCTGCCGAAGGAAAGGAAAAAGAATTAATCGATATTGAATTAAATCTTGTTAGCAGGATTGAATGCGCGCTTGACACGAAAGAATTTGCGGTAGGCATTTTATTTCCTCTTCTGTATTGCATGCTGATCGACTCTCTACTTGCAATCTGCAATGGTTCTAACGTTCACGGCCAAGCATATGCAGGCGACGTCGCCATGCTCTCGGTTGGTTCCAGCCTCCAAGCTGTCTGTTCCAGAGCACAAGCTGCGCTTTATATGATTGACACCTGTTGTGTTAGAAACGGTTTCTCCGTCAAACCTCTTAAAGCTGAGGCTGTCCTCTTCACGAGACGTTGAAAATTTACTGATCTGACCCTACTTACAGTGAAAGTAAACATCCTCTTTTCAAACGGAGTTAATCATCTCGGAGTAATCCTTAACAACAAGCTTCTTTGGTTTAAACATGTTGAGTCTAAAACTACTAAAGCACTGTAAGTCTTCTGGCAATGTAAAGGGACCTTTGGCAAGACATTGGGTCTTTCACCGAAAAGGGTCCTTTGGATCTATACGGCTATGATAAGTCCAATCATCTTCTATATCTGCTACTATCGACACACTGCTAAATTTTCCTCCCCTTGATACCTACATCATGGGGTGCACTTTCAAGACTATTTCTCTTTTAAAGAGATGTGGTTTCTGGCACAATTCGGATTGGAGCTTTGAAGAAGTCGCAACCAGCATATCTTTTGACTGACGTCTAATGGATATGCCGTTTGACAAGATGATCCCAGGGCTCAAACTGCGTCAAAAATATTCAGTAAACTTTCCTTCCGTTCAGGTCTGGTTTGCTCCAGAATCTGAGCCTGGAAAGCCCTGTTATCGAATCTTCACAGATGATTACAAAACCAACTAGTGATCTGGTGCTGGTGTCTTTGTGGAGAACGACGACATACGACTGCACGCCTCTATCGACAGCCAAGCTGTGCTTAATGCCCTTTTCACCTTTTTAACTACTTCGAAAGTGATCCAGGAATGCAAGAGTTCTCTGAATGCGGTCGGCGGAAGATAAAATTCTTTGGGTCTTATTTCGGTTCCAGGCCATCACGGCATAACTGAAAATGAAATCGCCGATGAACTTGCTGGGCAGGAATCTCAGAACGCTATCTCTGGACTTGAACCGTCTATAGGTCTGCCAGCGTCCTCAGTGAGGGCTTCAATCAACGATTGGATCTGTCAAAAGCACAACCATAGATGGCATGCCTCCATTGGATGTTGACAGACCAAACGTATGCCCCCCCCAACGTAAATAAGAAGATTGCAACGTTTTTGGTAACTTGTAGCTGAAAAGACAATAAAAAGCTTATACGCGTTGCCAGCAGACACTTTTGTTTTGCCAAGCATTTAAACGGGTTAGGCTTAAGTGATACCACACTCTGTGAATCTTGTGAAGAAGATGAGGACACCGAAGAGCACTTGCTCTGTGAATGTCCTGCTTTTTCTTGCATGAGGTTAAAGATACTCGGACATGGTGAGAGCTGGTAACTTAGACACAATGGACAGGTATTTAGGTCTGATTGCTCCAGCTGACCTTTATAAAAATTATTAATTGAGTCACTAAAGCATAAGTGTCGTCCTCAAAAACTTTGCTCGCTCTTGATTTACAATGTTGTTGGTAAAATTATCGGTTCAAATGTTACTAAAGATTCTAAAACTGCCTTTGGTAAGCAATACAGAAGATCGTCCCAACGGTTTCTTCAATTATACACCATCATGTCCAATTACCCAAATAAAGAACCATCCGGAAGATGTGCAAATTAAAATTTACATTCCACTCACCATACACTAATGTTCTATCAATCGTCGAACTAACACCATAATATGAAAAAAAAAAAAAAAAAAAAAAAAAATATCCAGCCTTAATCTGGTAAAGAGGTTAGGCCGTGCTTTGAATAGAATAAGAAGAAAAGAAGCAGAAAAAAACACACACATAGTATGGGTACTTATCCATTGTCAATGAAATTAAATTGCACGTTCATTGTGGTCAAGCGAGCAGAACAAAGATTCTTTCACTCGTTCCAAAGTCGTAGAACACCATCATGATCCGGCAAATAAAAAAAAAAAGAACAGAAGGCTCAACAAAGCTCACTCTTCTTTTAGTTCGGGTTAAAAACCTTAACGGTCTCGTGGATATCTATCTAGCACAACGATGACGACGAAGTCGCTGGACAAACATTATCGTAATCGATTGAGTGCCTTTTGTATTAGCACCTTTGATGGAGGCTTGTGTGCGGTTACCCACCTGAATAAATTTCTTTTACATAATCGCTAACCGCAATGAACATGATGGGTCGGCGAGGCGCAATGTGAAAACAGCATGTCAACACATTTCTGCAATGGCTCTCGATTAACCCAACTAAAACCAGGTGCGGGTCGATAGTAAAAAAAAAAAGAAAATAAAAGAGTCTGCTTTTGTTTAACGATTGAAACTTTTTCCTCATTTATTCTTTAATCGATAATAATTAAAGTTTTATGTTTTTATCAGCCTCTATTGTGGGTACAATTACCAACCTCGATTGCTCAATTCTATGGTAAAAAGAATTTCCGCAAATAATGGCAGAAGGGCGGCCATTTAAGCAACGAACGGATGTGCAAATGTTTTTGGCCGGATTTATGAATTTAAAAAGAGATTTTTAAATTGTTCGTCCCACATATTTCAGGTGTCAAGGCGCGGCAATCAACGAACACCTTGCTGTAAATAATGGCGCAGTTTATTAATTAAAATTTCGCACCTACAAATGCACAAGAAGGTAATTGAAAGCTCATTTACATCAACGTTGCGTCGACCGACGACGCCGACATCTTCTTGTTTTTGTTGCGTTTCCATTTCCACCAATCAAGAGGTTGGGTTCTTTTAGAATAACACTGAGAGGAAACTATAAAGACTTGCTTTGCTATATTACCAATTTACATGTAAAGCGCTAACAATGCGCGCACGTCAGCCTGCTGTGTTCAGCCTTTCAGCTTCTTTGTGCTGGCTGTTAAAAGAGAGCAAAATATTGTTCGAGTAATTTTCGATGGCAAAAGTATTCCCGTATACAATGTCAACATGGCCTTGGGTTTAATATTATTATTATAAATTTTTTTTTTATGCAATGCTCTCCAAGGTGTTGTAATTAACTTTGGCTTGAGCTTCATCTACAGCAGCGCAGCAGCATGGCGAGGTGCCTTGTAAATAGACAGACGTTGGCTGTGACCCAATAAATTTCCTCCTTTGTCGACGCTGGTTCTTGAGTGCTGTGGAATGATGAGATGTGATCCATCCATCGCTTTTGCTCGTAATATTTAAAAGAAGTTATTTCGCAAGAGCTTGTTTCTTGTTTGCTGAGCTTGCTTTTAAAACCACACATGCTGTGATGCAGTAATTGTATTTGTTCGTTAATGATGTTTTCTTTTTTTCTTTTTTTTTTCAGAAGACTGTGAGATCTAAATGCATTGGTGAGTAAAAGATAAAATAATGCAACAAATACTACAACCTATGGTTGATTATTATGTAAGCTGAATTATACAAACATATATGAACCAGGTCAACTGAACTTGGTACTACTTTGTTCAGTCGGTTGCAGGTTTCAAATCAATAACTTCTTGAGCAGCAATGGAAGTGAAAGAAAGATTTGGGTAGTATTAGCAGTGGTTTTAGAAAATATGAGTAGACATTTTTTTATAATTAGCGCGCATATAATGGGGTTATGAATACCCTTATAATGTTAAACACAAAGCGAGCATTAAGGAAAACAGGGGAGGATTTAATAGGAGACACCGATGCACATTGCTTTTGAATTTTTGTGAGTCGTAAAGTGGGGGAGTCACATAAAGCATTCCACATTCGGGTGGTGCGACTAATTGAAATAGTGATTTAATACGTAAAGATTTATCGAATGTCGGCGGAGATACTTTTGGAATGCGATATTGACAGCCAAATCTGTTCTAAGTATGATTTCAGAAAGTGTGGAGTTTATTTATAAGCTCGATTGTCGACCCAAAGCTCTGTTTGGTTTGTTTTAACAGATCCTTTAGCCTTTACCAACATCAAACTGGATTCTGGTAGTCTTACAGAATTTAGTTTAACTAGGTTTTATCTCAAATGCTTTTAGTTTAGTGTTTATGTATGTATGTTTAGAAAAAAGCGTTCCCATTGGAGAAACAACCAATGATTAGTCAGAGTCCGAGCATACACTGAAAAAACATGACAGACCATTCAGAATCCAGGTTGTGATTTTCTTTTGGAAAAATCTTTATAACAATAAACTGTCTTTTCCAATGGCTGCAACTTGGTTGATAGTTGAAAAGAACTTTCCTTTAGAAGCAATTCTGTACACAAAATTTGTAGAAAAATATTTTGGGTCCTTTAATTAAGAATTATTTTCAGGCACGTTGAGGATTTTCAGTTACTGACACTGATTTTTAATTTAAAGACCGTAAATTCAAAAATCATAACCATCAAACTATTCGTGAAACAATTGTTTACTGGTACTTTACTGCGAATAAAACTTTTCATTCATTTTTGTTAGGAATGCTTTAAAACCTTCAATCGCGCCAACATATGGAAATGGATTAACCTCGGGCCAAATTACTGCATCAGTGATCGAGTAAGTTAGTACGTTTTCTTTCGAAATTCACTTTACATAACATTCATTTATCGACTTCAATTTGATGTAAAATGTCAAATTGTGATACTAAAGTTCTCGATAACGTGAGAAGCAATGTCAAAAACACAATTCAGTCACGTACTACTCGATAACGTGCGCGGTAATTCAGCCTCAGATCTTCATGCGACACTCCAATTAAGTCAAAAAGTATGGGTAATACCCACGCCATGGTGGGATTTTACTTTTCTTTTTATTGAACTGATCTACTCGGTATAGCTCGGGTTCTACAGTGATCTGGTGTATAGCATCGACTCTGCTCGCAATATTTAGGTGAAAAAATTTGAGCATTTTAAAATGAAAATAATATTGAAAATCTGTTCAGCAGTTCTTAAGTTCTACGTCCTTGTTCCCGATGTTTAGTGTTTGGTATAGATTTTCTCATAGGGAGTTATTTAGCGTACTCCACAAGGCCATCACTAGTCTGCCAAATGGAAATATGGGGATGAAATATAGTCTATGTTACCCAGGGATAATGAAACATTCTAAAGCTGAAGAATTTTTTAAATCGGTTCAGTACTTCCTAATGTTAACGTCCATTTCCCGTAAGAAAATAGGGGTGAAATATAGTCTATGTTACTCAGGGGCAATGAAACACTCTTACGGTCAAAGTGAATTTTTGGAATCGGGCCAGTATTTTTCAAGTTCCCGGATATGTTCTCGTTCCCGTTTCCGTTTCTGATGAAGTATAGCTAATTTCATTTCTTCCGTTCTAGACTATTTTCGTTCCAAATTTCATTCAAATTGGTTCAGTAGTTTTGGAACCTTTTCAATTCAAACACTAAGTTCTCGTTTACCTTCCCGTTCCCAGGGGGATATGGCGATGAAATATTCTTATAAACCTTTCTCTTAGGCCACTCTGTCTATCATAGAAAATAAAGCGCATCAAAATCCGTGGCGTAGTTTTAAAAATCTAAGCATACGGACAATGTTTCATACTATTTAAGGAACGAAATAACTTGACTTGAAACGACTGACTGATTGTTTTTCTAAGGACTAAACCGCAAATAAGCTTTGGACTGTCTTCGTTGCCATCAATCATCAGGGTTATCTGATTTAACTTATGATAAAATGTACTTACAGCTGGTTAAGCTTTCGTGCAGAAAAGGAGTGCAGGAGGAGTTGTCGATCAAATATGGCATTACGATGGTAGAAAAGTCGTGAATTCTACCATCAATTCTGTCTTTGCCTAAATGTACAAGGTGGGCCAAAAGAAAACACTTGGGCCAAAATAATCACTTGACTTAAAATCGGTCAAGTAGTTTCCGTTAGGAAAAAAGGGATGAAATACAATCTTTGAGTTACTGAAGGATAATGTAGCATCCTAATCCTGAAAGAATTTTCATTTAGAAAAAAAAAAACGAGAGCCGGACAGCAACGGATGACTTCTTTTTTCCCACCTTTTATAGAAACCTACAGCCCAGACGGCTTAATAGACTTTCTTCAGACTCAAAACCTTAGTTTTTTGGTCATCATATACAGATATGTTTTTGGAATTGGATTTCTGGTTCTTAAGGCAATGCTACCTGGCATACAACCATTATGCTAATAATAGTTTTTTTTTAACTGCTCTAAGGATTTTAATAAGATTTCGTTGGATGAGTTTGGTTGTCTTTTCTTTCTAATATTTTGTTTTATTAAAATAAATCTAAAGAAGGTACCTCCCATTGTACAGTTCCTGATTAAAATACGACTTTCCCGTTTATGTCTCAAATTATTTCGATGGAATTTGATATTTAATTTGTCCTTTTATAAGCAAAAAAAATCTGATTCGTGCAGCACATGCAACTCATCCATTTCCTCAGTTATACTCAGATTATGCCGTCAAATTTATCTATTTGATGACACAAAAACTCGTTCTATAAGAAAAGACACACATACCATCCAACGACATCTCACAATTTTTAAAGATCTCAATCTCCATTCAGAGAACCTGCTTTATTTGCATAAATGCCGAATCCGCTTCCTTAGCCAGGCTCTTGGTACCTACCGAATTTTTTATGAGCAAACTTCAACCCAAATTCAAGTCTTAATGCGATAAAATACACACAAAAGGATGCCCTTATGAATCGAATATGTGAGTGCGCCTAGTGCTATGCCATCAGGGTAGTACAGAACTTGTTCAAAATTACCAATAATGAAATAATCAAGCATCGACCTATTCAAAAGTTGTTGTATGCTCAGTACTCTAAATACGCCCAAAGCCATCCATACCTGATGATGTTCGAGGAGAACTTTTCACCTCATACCCCCTAATTATACACAAAGACCTTGTGAATGCATATTCTATTACATCACCTCGATTCCCCCGCGCATTGGGTGAAAAGCAAACTTTTGCAAAAATCTCATATCTCACTAATTAAATATTTTTACTATGCAGACTGGCTGTAGAAAACGTGATCGATTCTTTTCACCTTTCTTCATTGATGTGCATAATTATACTGCAGATTTATAGCAATACATGTCCTTTTTTCCTGACACAAAGAAGAAACTGTGCATGAAAATTGAATACTCTGCGGACGGGGGGTTATTTAAATTCATTTGGAAATGAACAGATGCCGATGCCGATGGACTTCCAAATATAGACTTCCTCTTTATAAATTTATAAAATGTGCACATAAAAATACTATACCTACACACAACACACACTGCCACTATTTATGTGCATACCCATACAGAAGGACGAATGAGAGAGCGCCAATATCCTGGCGGCTACGTCAGATGGGAAGCATTAAACTGTTTAATATTTAAATATGGAATCAACCTCAAATTGTAGATGAGGGCAGAAAATAGTTGGTTAGTTGGCTGGCTGGTTGTATAGTTGAATGGCATTGCAACTGCAAGGAGTTTTCCTTTCCTTTTGCCGGTTATTTCATTTTCCGTCTTGCCAAATGGGAAATTTCCTTAATTCCGAAGCAAAAACGAAGACAAAATCTAATCTTTGCATTCGTTCATCTTCATAGTAGGTTCTACCTACCTTTTTCGAAATTATTTCCGTAATTTTCTGCATACACCTTGAGCTTGGTGCTTCATCGTTGTTGGTAGGTACCGTAGCTACCTACCATAGTCCTCACTAAATGATGTTTCTTCGATTCTTTTCTCAGGTATTTTTTTTTTTAAGTGAAGGACGAGTTCATCTCGTGCTATTTTTGATTTTAATTTAAACAGAATAAAACGCATACAAGGCCCCAAAAAAAAAAAAAAAAAAACAGGATCTCCATGAGAAAATTGAACTCGACTTGAATTGATGGAAGATGAAGAAACTGAATTAAGCTTCATGGATTACTGCTGATGTAAAAGTAGATAGACACACAGGCGAAATATTCGCTCTCCCGTTTTTGTTAGTCCATATGGAAGGAGGCGAATTTCTTTTCTTGCCTGATAGAGAATTTAATGAATAAATACTTCATTGATTATGAAGAAAGGACTTCTTTAATGGACAATAATTCAATGCACAGAATAGCTTTATTGAACAGATTTAGAGTTCTTAAAAAATACTCACACAAAAGAAGATGGCAGACATTTTCAAAGTAATGGAACGTAAATAGAATTTGACAATTTGGCACTCTTTACCCAATCGATATAGACAGAGCCTAATGCAATTTGAAACCCAGTGCACTGCAGACTCAAGTCAAATGCAAATATCGACTAATGCCCATAAGTATTACAATCTTATTTACCAAAAACCAAAACCATTTCAAAAGGACCATGCTCAATTAAGTAAGTACTTTCAAACCGCAGCCAATCCTGCCACTAATTTTGAGTTAGCCCAGGAGCTATTAATAAGCTACCCAAGACTAAATCCAATTACGTTTCAACAATTCCCAATTAATGGAAGATACCATTGGTAAAGCTGCTGTTCAAATCATCGTCGACGTCGGCGTTGGTCGTTGTATTTCAATAGTTATCGTCATTGGTAAATACGTTCAGTACTTTATCTGTAATCCCAACAATGATCCCTCCACCTTTGTGGAGGAGTCTTGTCTATGTGTCCACCGGAACGGCACCACTTCATAACGTTGGCCTTGTTTTCGCCCATCGTAAAACCTAAACCATACTAATTCTGCGTAACAGATTCCACTCATAATTTCCCCATTCCATTGCACTCTGTGTTTCTGCACACTAATCGTTGGAAGACGAAAGCAAAAGCTGCATGGGAGAGCCTGGTAACGTGTAATTCTTCAACCATGGAATCTATATCAGCTCCCAACAGCAGGTAAGGCTGATTTCAGTTGTATATAGCTGCAGATTCAAGCAATTAATTAAAATGAAAACCGTGTGCAGTTGCAGTGTTGGCCCTAGACTCGTCCCAACAATCTGTGGTTAATGAACTTGAGAAGATAACCGTGGGACATGGTTGCCACATGCCTTGTGTTATTGAACTTACTCAAATGCATGATTACAAACAAAATGAATTTCTAAAATTAAATGTTGAGCTAGACCAACAAATTTAGATTTAGAAAACATACTCTAACTGTGGAAAGTCATCGTATTGTCGTCTGAAAAATATATGCTTCTGATTGGTAGATTTTAATGGACGACATATTTCAGCTTAACACATTCTGAGAACAACTTTCACTATATATAAGTTTGATTTTTGAAGTGCGTTTACGATGTTCATCACGTCAAAATTGTTGTGTCGTGCACATTGGCATCTAGTTTAGCAAATTTGTGTCGCATTTTGTTGTTCGGTCCATGGTAACTACATGTTATGCTCAACCTTTTGTTAAAATTGTTCCAGTTCAGTTCAATAAAGGTATTTTTCTTCACTTTTTCCATTCTATTTTGGTGTATTTATGGAAATCAAGAGGTTTCACATATTCACTTGATTAATAATTTGTTTTCCGTAACAGTATAGTTTTTTCCAAGAAAACGACATCGAAATAGTACACTTTAGTTTTCAAATAGACAGTTGGTTCTTAAAACTCACAACTGTTGACATGGATCAATTGAACGGAACTAGCCAGGAGAGTTATCTGAGACAATAAGACTTCCGTAAGTTGTAATGTCCGTTGATAAAGCCAAATCAGAACTAAAATTACATGTTTTTTTTTCTTTTCTCCACTTGTTTGAAAAAAATTAAACAAAACAATCGTTTCAGTCTTTAATCAGTTTTTCTGCTTGGAAGTGCTTATAAAAATTAAGTTCTTCTTCAACATTTCTCAATCGATTTGTAACAAATTTAAACAAATTATTCAAGCTATGTATGTTCTAGTATTTTAGTGAGGACTCATAAACTGACTTCAGGCATAAAAGACGTATAAGGGCTGAATCAGTTCAAACATAAATGAATGAAAATGTCATACATACGAATTCAAAGCTTCAACTGCTTTATAATTTTTAATGTTGAGATATGTTTCGTGGCAAGTTGGCTGCCTATAACCAAATGGTAAGTTCAATCTCAGGAATATCCAATGCTTTTTCGATAGTATCTTCTTATACCATTATGAAAAGGCTTTCTCACTCAGCCGTTCGGAATCAGCAAAATCAGCCCCTTAAGTACAAACACAGCGGCAACCATGTTTTTTCGAGTACAATTGAATTGAACGCACCCATCCTCTCTCAAGCTCAAGTTAGAACTTAGAACTATACTCACAAATTCTTTTTGTCTTAAGTGGCTATGTAGCCGCGGCGTTGTAGCGTGCAACTGTCAGGGACGGATTCAGTTGGTGGCATGAGTGCGCCATTAAGTAATAGCGCAGTTATTGATATTCCCAATGTAAAGAACTATGAGACTGAATAATTCATCAGCGTACTGTGGTGATGGCTAGCCCCTGCTCTTCTTTGTCATAGCTGTGTAAAAAGAATATACACATCTGCACATTGTATAAAGCACAAAACAATTCAATTGATATGCAACAAAATACGAGCAAGAATCATCTTCTTCTTTTAATATATCAATATACTTAAGTTTAGTGGCAAGGAATGGGATTTAAGGGTTTTAAAAACTACATTGGAGTCCTCATTGTACATTCCACAAGGCACGATGGTGGTCCGCTTCTATGCTCCTGTATTTATATGCGTCAGATGAGGTTTTACTTCCTAAAAATAGCCAAGCCATTCTTAGGATGAGAAACATGACGATGACGATGACGAAGACGACACGACAGAGCTGATGATGATGATGCACAGAATAATTTTGCATACAAAGTTGCAACAAGACACTAGCTTTGACGAAGAATATAAAGTGGAATCCCGTGCACGCTGATTTGTGCAAAGGTTTGGTTTGCCAGGGGATTCACAATTGGTCGCATTTGTTTGCAGTTTTTTCTCTTGTTTTGAATAGTGAGTGTGTGTCTGGGGTTTGTGGGGGATGAAACTTAACAAGGGGGCACAGATGATTGGCAATAATATGTTATGACAATTGTAGTGTTTTTATTTTTAAGATTTGTTTTTTCGTTGTCATTCTTATTTTAATCTTTTAAAGTTATGCAATGAAATGGCATTTTGAGTTCTGGAAAAGGGATTTTCATGACATGTTTCTTCTGCCTAAAAGAATAGATGAGGATGCACTAGAAGTGTATCTGGTATTTGTTTTTTTTTTTTTTTTTAATGGTAAGAAAAACAAAAATAAATACGAATTGGCGAATCCAGATTGTGTAGAACAGAAATGGTAGACGGAGAGAAGCTACTTTGACAACATTGACTACATTTCTGTTTTAAATAAAGAAGGCTAAAATCGGATAAAGCTGAAGAAGCACAACAGATTAAAAAGATTGACAGTAGATTGACCTCGCTTTTCTCATTCTTTAAGCGGCTATTTTGAAGCTTGCTGCTTTGTTCGAGTTGCTTTGTCGTATCTCTTGAAAGGCTTGGTTTGCCGGATACATAACCTCCCTAGTTTTGCTTCTTTGAGTTGGGCGACCTTCTTCTCTTCTTCGCTTCTGTGTTTCACTTGCCGTGAACGGAAAGCTGTTGTACGCTCGAGTAGAACTCGCAATAGCTTTGAGATTCCGAGCGAAAAGTGTGAAAAATAATGGCAAAATATTTTCAATTCAAAGTCAATGCCATAATTTTCCCTATCTCATTACTCAAAAATCATCATTCGAGTGGAAACCATGGTTAACAGAGAGAGGTAAGAAAATGTTACATTGTTTAAACCGTTATCCTTTAAGGCTTATTGCCAAAGTTTGGCGGTTTTGAAGGACGAAGTGGGAAAGGGCTTTTCTTGGCAATTGCAAAATAATTGATAATTTCTTGTACATATGTGAACATCGATTCTTTAAATCTTGAGAAAGAGTGCGATTTTAAAGAACTTCGAATTGAAATAAAACACAAGAAAATTGTTTTAATGTCCATCAATTGGCTTTATAATTTTATGCCATTTTCATTTCGGGCATATGGCCGCCGCGGCTGGCTCGAATAAAGCCAAGTCTAGAAGTCCAATTTTCAACTAATTTTTCGAGCATTTGAGGCCGTATGTCGACAATAACGCCACGAATGTTTGCATCCAAGTCCCCTAACGTTTCTGGTAATTGACGTAGACGAACGACTTCACATATCCCCAAAAGAAATAATCCAATGGTGTGAAATCACACCACCTTGGTGGCCAATTTACAGATCCATTCCGAAATTATGCGCTCATAAAATGTTTACTTCAATAAATCGACTGTGACGTGCGCTGTGTGGCATGTAGTGCCGTCTTGTCACATCTCATCCACATTAAAGTCATCCAATTCGGGAACAAAATAATGGTCTCCATTAACGGTAACTGGCTCGCCAGCATGATTTCGGAAGAAGTATGGCCCAATGACTCCACCAGCCCATAGAGCACACCAAACAGTCAGTTTTTGTGGACGTTATGTCGTCTCAAGGTACTCATGAGGACTCTCTTCACTCCAAATGCGGCAATTTTGTTTGATGACGAAAGTATCGAGATCAATATAATTTTCGGCCCATAAACCAAAATCACGACGCATTGCATGGTCTCGCGGCTTTAATTCTTCCACAAGCTGGATCTTGTTAGGTCGTAAGCCAAGATCTTTGCACAAAATCTTCCATAAAGTTGATAGACGAATCTTCAATTGCTGTCCACGGCGGCGAATCGATTCATTCGGGCCCTCTTCAACACTTTGGTCGACCATTGTTGGCACCACCGATACCTTGAAACTTCAGACACGCAATTCAAAAACCTATCCAAAAATACTAACTGTTTTGGGCTCCTAGTCTCACTTGAAAATAAATTTTCACCAGCTTTTATTTTGCATATAAGTACGCATATCATTTGTAAAAAGCAACTCTTTTTGTTTGCTTCTATTTATCGTTGTGTTTCTTATTTTCTAAATGTTCGATATCAAGCTTATGTCATTAATATAATTCTCTTCAGCTGTATTCAACTGTGTTACACTTATTACCATTCTCACGAATCCAGATTCATATTGACAAATGCACACCACGCATATAAACTAAATCTTAATGAACGAAACGTAGTAAAAGAAATCACTTACTGCCATGCAATACAAACATTTTCATTGTCTGGCATATTCTTATACTCCTCAGCTACGTTCTACTAACCATCAAATCTTTGCGTTTCATTTTATGTGATTCAATAAAACGTTAACATGTGTGTATTTGATTAAAAGTGCCGATTATGCTATGTCTTGTAACTTTTATCGGCTCATCGTTGCTCACTTCTGAAAATCACCTTTACACGAACACTTTCCCAGCTTTGAAACTTTTGATCAACAACAGCTTAGTACTGCAGAGTTCCACTTTCTACTCTCCTCTCAAAACATTTTATCATGCTAATTATAATGTTTGCGTGGAAAATACCTCTTCTCATCTCTTTTTTGCAAAAAATATTGCATGGATGCATTTTAGTGCTCCACATAACTATTAACTATGACGTCATGAGAGTGAATATGTCTTCTGACAATGTCCAAAAAACTTTAGTAATTTTGTCTCAAATTAAGCTTTATTTTTAATTCACCATTAAACACATCAAATGCAATTTGGAAATCGATGTTTACACGAATGTAGTGTTCTCGGAGAAAGCTCCACATAGACGTATACGGCTGCCACTGGCTATAGCTCTTAGAAATTGTGGACCTCCTGAAGAGGATTCACCTTCAAGTCTTATTATGTATTCCTTACTAGCCGGATCCGGAAGCACCTTCAAAAATAATCATTTAAATTCAGTTTAGAAAATAAAATTTATATAAAAAACAAACATTTACCTTTCCACTGTCTGAAGAACCCACTTCAAAACGATATTTCTCGAGAATTCTACGTGCAAAAGTGTTCTTAGCCGCCCCAGGCAGCACAACCTCATCCCCAGACAATGACTGAGCGATTATCTTCTGTTCTTTTTCATTTGGCGGACATTGTGGTGGAAAGAGCTTTTCAAGATTCTTATATTGAAACAATGATGTCTCTAGATTCTGGATTTTTTTAAGTGCATCGAATACAGAACCATCTGGGATGGGGTCGTTTTCACGAGACAGCTTACACAAGTCAGTGAGAATTTCTTCGATCTGATCGTTGAAGGCTTCCAAAATGTTTGAATAAGTTATAATGTCCTGAAATAAAACATAACACCCAACGTATGATTTAAAAATGAATAAATCAAAAACGCCACCTTTAGTTTAAGAACAGCGGAATGCAAAAGTGCCACCACAGACAACTCGTAGAGCTCTCCAATTGTGCGTGTTTCAAGGTAATGAAGGACTTTTAAAGCTTCATTGGTGTCATCAAAGAGGCGTTTCTTTAATTCAAATCGATTTGAAAATTAATTAATTGAATTAAGGATTAGAAACTTAATTTTGATACCTGTCGGTATGCTGGAATGGGTTGAGCCTGTTTCCAAACATTTTGCCAAGTATTATCAGGAGCCATCATTCTAGAACTGAGTTTTGCAGTCACATTGCCATCCTCTGTGAAAATTTCGAAACAATAAATGTTTGTCAAATATTCAATTTCGCAAGTATGACCGATATAAACAAAACTCACCATCTGTTTCTTCCTCCCAGTCACGGGGGCTGTACCATCTAATGAAATCTTCGATCTTTCCACTTGGATTTGCCGCCTTAAAACTTTCCATGTCAGATCTTAGGGAAGAGCACATCATTTGAGTGGAGAGACCTAAAACGAACTAGCCTCATTTTGTGTTTCATTTACCCAACAAAACTTACCAGAACCCGGCCCTAGCTTTAGCATAACCTCAGCGTCATCCAGAAGTTGGTCCTCAGTTTTTGGCACTGGTTCCTGTGTTGCCGGTACATACAAGAACTCATCGGAGTCAATCAGCTTCATATCGCCTAATTTTGATTTTCTCCCTTGTGGTTTTGATGGACCACTGCTTGTGGATTCCTCATCAGAGCAATCGAAGAATTCGTCATCAGTTGCTTCTTCCTCGTCATCGTCTTCTTTTGCTTCCAACACAGAAACAATTTCCTTTTCTGGTGCACTAAATGGTATACCACCTTCGCGAATGCGACGTCTCTCCATGCAAATGTTAAGCATTTGAAGTTTCTGGTGTAACAGACATGTGCGCATATCTGGAAATCCCAATGTAACTCTACAAATAGAATTAATTACAAATTACCATAAATCAAACAAAAGTCTTTAGGTAGATATTTGCAAGTCTTAATGACAAGGCCCACTCCAATTTGATTGAGTTACAAAATATCCTGCCTTTATCTATGTATATTTCATACAGACACGTAAGCCCACCACTAAGCTGTCGCCGCTATTAAACAGGTTGATAAGGATATTGCATTCTAACTCAATTGACTGCGCGGTATGCGGTAATGTCGAGAATGACGTTATCCAGAAAAGGAATTAGATCTTCCGCTGGCTCCATTTTGCTATAAAACGAGCTTGCGTTCATTTCTATTTTAAAAATAAAACACACAGAGACAAATTGGTGCGGTTTGCGATGGTGCAAATTCAAACAGCAGTAGCAATTGAATGAAGGAACATTCATTTAATTGTATTGTGTTATGTAAGAGCACTATTTACGGAATGATGAGTATAGTTCTTTATAATGTTGCGGATATTATGACCATACTCGTAGCACAAAGGACCCTCATTATTTGCAGGAGGATAATAGAATAATTCCGTGACAGATGATTTCAAACAAATATAATTGTCATGCAGTTAAAGCACATTTAACACTAATGGCACTTTGCAAAGAGGAACAAATAAAAATGGCGCTTATTACGTTGAACAAGAGAAATGTGAAGCAATTCTGAATGGGTTGACAAAACGATGTTATTATGATGAAAAAAGAGTTAATCTTTAATAAAGTGGATATTAGATTAAGAGTTGATACTGAAACAAGCCCTTTGTGGGTTGCGAAATTCCATATACAAAACCACGTCAATTTTGTATGCTCACGGCTTGGATTCCTGTAACCAGGATTTAACGAATAGAAACCAAATATCTGTTTAAATATTGACTTTATAAAGTGACATGACCTACCAAAATAAAAAACGGTTTAGCCACATTAACCCCCCCAAAAACCACCTCCCAAATAGACCGTGACTCATATTCGATTCAATGTAATGACTCGATTTCTTAAATTAAAAACGCCGATGTAAAACCTCGCCGCCAACTGCTGCGCATAAAATTGCTTTTATTTAGCCATCAATTATTCGACTAATGCAGCGCAAATATTTTCCCTTTATGCCAGAAGCCCGTATTTAATTGCGCTGTACAATTAAAAGCCTGGCTAACCGTCGTCCACTGTAAATAATGATTTTTCGTCGTCACTTTTCAAAAAATAAAGCAAATACCAGAGTCCTTTTTCCATCATCAACCATTCGGCGACCGAAACGCGGCGATATAAAATCCAAAATGATATTTAACCAGGATAATGTGTTTTATATACACATCTATGTATGTATGTTGTTTTTTAGGATTGTAGACAAAAGGGATTCGCTTTCGGGGAGCAATTAAACGTCCGAGCCAGTGTTACCGTCAAGATAGTGATAGATGAGCGCCACAGCTCGGCAAGGATTTAATGGAGACCGTTTTTTTTTGTTTGTCTTTGTTTGACTCAAATGCGTTTACGATATAAAATTCGGTTGAACACCAATGGATACAATACAACATCCATTAACGGAAAATAATGAGAATAATGAATTCAAAATATAAAAACGCAAATGGACCACTAAAAGCCCCAATTTCGAAAACCCCATGCAATCTAGGTCGCATTATTATTTACAGTACTTAGTTCTTTGGGAGACTCGCACTTGTCTATCCTTAGTGGACGTAATAGTGTATATAGTTATATAAAACAATCAAAAACATCACACCAACAAGGTGCATGAGATTTTTAAGGCCACAGCTTATCCTGAACAGGTGTTCATCATCATTCCAGGTATAGAGAACCCATTGAAACTTGTTCAAGTGAAACACAAAAACACCTAGACGGGTCGACTGTGTCATAACCACAAATTAGGTGTGGATGGACACTTGTGCCCTAGTTTAGTGACTTTCCGTTGTCAAATAGAACACCCTACTGAAAGTCGTTATAAGTGTTGCCAGTGGGGTGAGAATTTTAGAGTGCCGTTGGCAGGAAGATTTAATATCATCCTTAAATCGACACTAGACCATATATAAACTATTAGCTTAAACAAACGCTGCATTGGTCACACTGTTCTTTATGGCATAAGCCACAAATGTGCACGTACACGCTTCCGGGGATAATGATCTGGACACGATGAAAACGATGGACCCATAGCCAGACCGAGTAGGTAGGTGTCAACGAAACGGAACACAACCTACGGAAATCGATTATATGGCATGGTGAACAGTGAACTCCGTTTTCGAAACTACTCTGAACGGTTTTTCATTTTTGGTATGATTACTTTGTGCGGTAGCGGTTAGCCCTCATTTAGTTTCTACTTTATACGCGACTGTGGCACACTTCTTTGGTAAAGTTAAAATAGTATTCCTGTCATCGTCAACGCATGAATTTCAATTACACTTAATGGAGTTGGAATCTTTCGTGTCTTTTTGCTGCGAATGCGGAGAGGCCAATTCCTTTTGTTTAATCAGTATATGAGTGTGGGCTTGGGTAATAATGCATTCCCGGCACTTAATTACAATCGTAAAGGGTGTCGACTGGGAGCGGATTTAAAATTCTTAATTGCGTGAACACACACATCTATACCAACACACGAAAGCAGATGAGGAAATTTAATCAAAAAGCTTGCGAATGCAATCATTTTTTGTGTGTCTCGTTCATTAACGGTGTAATTTATTGGGAGCAAATGACCGGAAATGGAATTCATTATACTAAAAGGCGTGATGTAATTGCATTTTAAATCAGACACTTTCTGTCAAGTCATACTGTGTGGGGGGTATCTATGTTGTAAGAAGAAAAGCCAGGAAAGGCATCAAAAGACTTTTCGTTGAAAATGACGTGTGAAAATTTGAGTTAAATTTATGGACAAATCTTGGAATTGTACATAATAATAGCATCTGGTAGATCTTATCCAAAGAATACCTAGTTGTTTTGAGCATTGACTGAGTTGCGTCAATTCGGCACTCTGTGAGCTCGAACACAATGGATGGGTTCCTTTATCGAGATAAATATGTAAAACATGATTGACTGTTGTGGAGAGAAAGAGGTGTTATGAAGTTGAGAAAAACGTGAGCCAAATTGCTTTGTACAGTTAACTACGTGTAAACTATTTGTCAGTCACGCATTGTAAACACGTGTTCTTTGAACTACTTTACCAAGGCTGAATGTCAAGGACGGATAAGTGTTTGAATTTTTGGGTCTTCATTTCTCACGAATTATGAGTAAATGATAGCATATCAAGTTAACCATTTTTTGTGACAAATTCCTAATTATGTTTCCAGTAAAAAATGTTTTCTCAGCGACCTCTGGTTGCGAGGCGTAATTTGAAGGGTGTTTTTATCGTCTTATCTAGGTGTTAGGGATTATAATCAATAATTACTTTTTAAAAGTGTTTATAAAACCTTCAAAAGCGTCATTAAAGGGCCAAAAGGTTGTTCACAAATTCAAACGCTTCGTTATAATCAACCAACTGGGTTAGCGCAACGATTCGAACGCCATCTGTTGCATAAAGCTATGCCATTTAATGGAAAAATACTCGGTTAGTTACTATGGCACCGTAGACGCGAAAGCAACGTTATTTCGCTGTGGAGTGTTAATTAAAAAAAGGGGAAAGTGCAATCGCTACCGAGCAGTCCACGGAAGGTCCCCTCTGGCGTTCGGGGAAGTGCTCCCTCAAAAGCCCCATTGAACATCATGCAGTGTGCGCTGTATGTCCTTGCTGAAACCTCACATCCCCTAGTTCTAGTTGTTCAATGTTTGGGAGAAAAAATTCCTCAATCATACTCTTGGGGATGGTGCAACACTAAAAATTTACCTTAAATGTGTCCACCCAATTAATAATCGATTGACGACCGGAAACATGACCTTCAGGCGGAATATTGAAGCGAGTGCGGAACGCACGTTGAGTTTGCCACGAATAAGGAGCGGCCGTTCGAAAAGCACGTTTCGACGGGGAACGCCCGTTGCTCACCCGTCCACTTGCATGATTGTTACTGACGGGTCACAAATGAAACTTTAGCTCCACCCCACCCTTCTACGAGCACCACTCTTGGTGGCAAAGTAAAATCAGCAAAGTTAATCGCCCCACCCTGTAGTTTTTTTTCCTCCCAATATTTCCAATAAACAAAAGCTCAACTTCAATATTCGTTTCGCCTCGGTACTAATCATAAACTAGATGGTGCTCTAGGTACCCTTAAAACGAAATATTTTGCAGATTTTTACCGATGTAATTCCCATGCACATAGGGGAATAACTTTTACATTTGTGCCTAGAAAATGATTTCAATCTTAAATACTCGAGCAAATTTTTTTTTCAAAGGAATACAAATTCAAAATCAACTGAAATACGTAAAAAGAAATTTTATTATCATGGTATTGGTTTTAAATAAAAGATATTCTTATACCATTAGTTCTTAAAAACGATTTTTGATTTGTTTTTTAATGATTAAATTAGTATACATTTTAAGTTTTTCATTTTCTTGAGTTGTGAGACATTTCATTGGCTGAATTTCACATAGAATTTCAGGAGAACTCATTCAGAATTTAAAGTTAAAGATGAACGGTTTAGTAAAACACAGCTTTAAAAGCATCATTTTTAGAGAATTCTAAAATTCAAAAATCTTAAAAAATTTTAAAATTTCTAAATTCAACTGAAAGAAACTCCAAATTCCAATCCCATGTTCAGGAAGTTCCAAAATCAAAGCTAATCTACCTTCACCAAAAGCAAAGAAAAAAAAACTATGAAAAAAAGAGTACTTTGAACCATTCAGACAAACTTGAATATTCTTTAAACTCACACTTGGTTATCCGAGTAAATTTGCAAACAAATTGAAAAACAAAAAATCTGAATAGTTCACAATTTGCCATGTTGAAGCATTGCCATTTGAATGTAAGTGCCATCCAATTCTATTCGCACACACCAGAGTGCTTTGAAAACTTCTCTTTGGAGATTGTTTTCTAGTTTTTTTTTATGGTTTTGCTCTCTCATATGAATTTCAAATAAGAGTCATCATCTAGAAGAATCTCGTCCTTTTCGAAATAAAAGTTGTGTCCAACAATACACACACATACACTCACAAGGTTAGATATAATACCCAAACGGACATCAACGACGACAAAAATGCACATTCTAAACTGAAATGAACAAAAAAAATTTTCGAAAATTGGAAAAACTATCCGTTCGCTGCTGTCACGGTCGTTGTTTGTTGAAGAAGAAGAGAAAACGTGTGAACTCCACGAATAAGTGAAAATGGATTTTCTTTTGCGCAAACTTTTCGAATATTATTGTCATACTCCCCTCAGTCAAACCCTGTAGATATATATAAAAACTTGGGATGACATTCATCCAGTTATTTGATATTGCTCGCAAGTCGCAACTTCAATTCTCATACCCGAATCTCTGTCTGAATCACTTTGCTGCAAGGACCCTGATGCGTCGTTTGTGAACACAGAAGATAGATATTCTGGGAAGTAAAGTGGAAATGCATTTTTTTTTTACACTTCACTAGATCTTTGAGGAATTTTGGAAAATGATTGTGGTACGTGCGTAGAGAGTTCTTCGTCGCCCACTAGCTGACAACGCCTCTCGCATTGTTATGGAAATTTAATAGGTTCCTGTGTTCGAATGCACGTACGTACATATTTAGGTATACATAAAGGCAATATACGCGGGAACACTTTGCTTTGAATTTGAAGTTTGCTTTCTTTTCCATTTTCCTCACGACTGTGGCATGCTCCAATGAAATCTTTTAGTGCATTATGGTTAGCGAAATTATATCAGGTGCGGCTCTTCCACCAGCTCATTGTAAAAGAAAGAAAAGCACAATTCAATAACCCCGTATGCGTAGAGTTAGAGTACTGCTGCTGCTGCATGTGCATCATGTGTGTGTGACGACTCATTAAGTTGTAATTTGCCAATATAAGCGAGGCACGCTTAGAAGCAGCTGCCAATGTTGGCAATGCAAAAACTTGCATTAAACTGTTGTTTTTTTTTCCAACATGCGCTCCCGCCAATGGATACGAGTAGATGTGGATGTGGCAGGTTGCGGAGTAAAAACAGAAAATACACGTCTTGCGAGCTCACTTTTTCTGAAGGCGTTTTTTTTTCAGTCCTGATGGTGGACTCTGGACACGCATGACAGTGCAAAATGGACATTAGAAGAGATACTGTTCTTTAGAAACAAGTAGCTGGTGTAATCAACAACTTTTAAAACCGATTGGCATGCGACAATAGAATCTAGAGTAGAACAGAACGGGATCCACGATGCACTTCGGAGCAAGTATCAAACAGTTTAACAGGTTTACATCGATAAATTGACTTTGATCAATGACACTTTGTAAGTCGCAACCTCGCAACCGCGAATGTAGGCCACGAATGGGAGTGTGTAAGGAGATACTGAGGATGTGGGTTAAGTGTTGATATGATACAGACTCAAGGGTCTGATGCCACTATGGTTCAATAAATTATATTTTTGATGATTAAATTTTTGTTTTTGTGATTTATTGATGGTTATAAATCTGACAGGTTCAACTATGTAATTGTGTTGCTCTTATCCATGAAAATCTTTCGTAGGTTTTTTTTTTCTACGAGTGCGGTAGCGTGTGGTTTGAATTGGTTTTGCTGCCAATTGAAATTTCATTTCGAAATTGGTATCTATTCGCTTAAGCTTGTAAATGCTGTAGCAAAAAGAAAACAATTAATTTTCTTTCACTTTTCTTTATACGCTTGTCGTACTGCACTGCACTGTTAATGGAAAAACTCTCTCCCACTCTGTGGAGAGCCTTGAACCTTCCCCAAATTGCATCACCGCTGTCAGTTTGGTAAGCTGTTGTTGATAATTACCTGACTGAAGAAAGCTTTTCGACTGTTGATGTTTATAAACTGTTCTTACTTGCTTAGGTGGCTATTATAGCCCTTTTAGACGATCATTTCAGTTTTCATTTCAGTTGAGCCTTCAGGTAAGCTATCAATGAACTGATAACTGAACTGATAACTGAACTGAAAACTGAACTGTCAACTCATGAAATTCCCATCAGTTTTCTGTTTAGATCTCAGTTTTTTTTCTGATTTTGATTTTTCTTAAATAAAAAATAAGCTCAACTGAGCATCGAACTGATGTCTATTTACACACTGAAATGATAACTGAACTGAGAACTGACCGTCTAAAAGGACGTTTACAGCTCTTCGTGAACTTGGACTTCGATCAATTTTGTCGCCAACAATTCTAAATTTTGGCAATCTCTCTCAAGTATTGCCCTGAGGATTCTTGGACCGTTCCATTTGTCTAAGTTTGACTACACTGATAAGTAATCGAAAACTTCAGTGGTTGCGAATTTTGAAAACCATCAATTGGTAAAGTCTTAAGAAGCTTGAAAAGTGTATTTTTCTATAAAAACTCAAGGTGGAAACATACAAACACGTACTGGCTGGTGTTTTACCACGAGCGACACAAGGTCTTCTAAATCATTTTAGAAACCACATTAAAAAAATAAGGTCTTCCATTCCGAAGTCAAACATCGTTTTCATTTTATGCACCAATTTTTTAATTTTTTTTTTTTTTTTTTGTAGAGCGGAGTATTGTTCCATCTCAAGTGTAGTATAGATTTTTTCGTAAAGTAAACATACCAGCACACAATGTGCTTTGTTTCATGTTTGCTTTGCTATAAAGTGCAGCTCGGTTTTTGTTTTAAATAAACATTTCTCTATCGATCGCCAGTCGATAAATTGACAAGAGTGGGTTCCCATCTGCCACTTATCGCACATTCAATATGCTTGTTTATTTATATGTGTACACAAATCCTTCGGCCAATTTATGCACACAACCTTCACCTTTCTCTTCTTCTCTCATTTGAATGAAAGCCCCATTACATATTAGGCGAGCCTTTTAAATGTATATGTATATACAAGAAAGAAGATGAAACCCATTACTCTCAAATCTGCTTGATTGGTCTATCAAGAGCATCAATTTTATTAATCTACTCGCTATGATTAGCTTTGAATAAGCATCGTTTTTACTTCTTTTTTTCTCTCAGACATTTTCTGTTAAATATTACCACAGATGACAGCGGTAGGAAAAGCACTTTTCTTTAATAGCCCATAGATGCGGGCTGAATACAGAACTAACCACAGACACAGAGCATAACAGTTCACCACCATATTCAACTTTACGACACTCGTAAAATAATATTCTAGAAAATTTATATCTGTCTTTGTACGACTGGGTGCTTTTTGAGTAAGTGCATTCTATGTCGGGAAAGCATGCGATGAGTTAGAGTACCAGAATCCGTTCAGACATCCTTCGTTACTTGGATAAAACCGAGGAAGGTCTTTTTTCTTTCCCCCATGCCATATACCTATGTACTCTCACGAGGTCTGTAAATTCTTAAGCGAATTGTTCTCCTTTGGCTTGGGTGGGTATGAGTATTTCTCTTCCAATTGCATGCAAGACAGAAAAATTATTTATCCACTTGCATCTTGAGGACATAGACCAGGGATAGCTAGCTATACGACGATGATAGATAAAAACCAAGATGGGGCCAAAAGGTAAATTATATTTATATCCTCTTAAGTGAAACAGGAAACCAGCATGCGATGGATAAGCTTTGGGATAGGTTCCAGGTAACATGAGTGTATATTTTTATCCAGTGGCATGTTGTGGATTTTGGTTTTCACCTTGTCATTTAAGTGGCTTCGAAACAATGAGTGGCTGGGTTTTTTTTTCTTCCTTTTTTGCGAAGAGAAATTTATAAATGCTTTGTGCAGTTGAATAAGCTTGCGCATACAAGCTTCTAATCAAGGATTTTTATTTTGTGATGTGACAAGTACCTATATGAACACACTTAGATAAGATAATTAATTGTTGTGGTGCTGTCAAATTGCATTGATGGATTAATCCAAGTTTTTCAACATTACTGTCTTTGTTTTTTGTCCTTCGAGAGGAATCACACAAGATATGTGGTAAAATCGTAAAATATAATTTAACTTAATACAAAAACTATAAGAAGAAAAAAAGAAGAAATTATCAGCTAAGCACGCGATCATCGGCAAACAAAAGCTAGTTGGTTTGGTTTTGCTGAACAAGTCTTGCCAGTCAAGTTCTTTGTTAGCCTCACAGACTATTCCAATGAAAATCTTGTGTTACAAAGCCAAGTAGAAACAGGCATTTGGTTTTGGTTACGACCGATTTCTTTACAGATTATGAACTCTTGTGCTGGTCCTAGTCCTAAAGTTAGTACTCAAATCAGTCTCAATTAATTCCTTTACGCAAGTACACTCAGCCCTTATCTCATCAAATTGAATCAACCTGTCCCCAAAATAAGCTAGGACCTGGTTATTAACAGTCGTTAGTGCTCAAATCACTGATAAGTGATTTATTTACAGGAGTACTAAGTCCGAGTTCTGTCAAATTAATACTGTGTATTAGATAAGATTCCTATTCTGCTAGAACTACAAAATTGATAATCTTGGGATATTGTGTGTCTTTTGTTTGAGTTTTTATTCAAAACTAAGTTCAATATGTGGTAACCGCGGCGTGATGGTTAGCATGTCTGCTACTGACACAGAGGTTTATAGTTCGAATCCCAACAGAGGCAAAAATGTTTTTCCACGGAGATCGCCTTTTGCGAGGAATGGGCAAGTCCTCCGATAGTAAATTTTATTAGCATGAAAATCGCCTTCCGCCGTAGCCGGAAGAAAACTGTAGGTCCCCTCCATTTCCTCACAAGGTATGGTTGTGAGAAAAGCGCTAGGCTCAAAGGCTCCTCGCTCTGTGTGCCACCCTACTTATTTATTTTATTTTAAAGCTCGGTAATTTTCGGCTACATTCGAACGAAAAATTCCGTCAGATACGGTTGCACTTTTCCGTAGATGGCCCTAGTTTCTATTCAAGAAAAAAAAGTAAATTTGGCATAATCTTGACAAGGTGACGATATAGAAATTCCCTAATGTAAATTTAAAGGTTCTTGTGTGAGATAAAATAAGAGAATGAAACCGACTACATATTTACTTTTTTGGGTATCAATGTTGCTATCAGTTGGAGCATTAAAGAATCACGAAGTCAGCAATTTTTTTAGATTGCAGTGTATATCCCTTCAACATAAATATAAAAAAAAAAATTGGTAAAAGATAACCAAGCCAAATACTATAGTAGTTCTCGTCATAGGTGTTTTAAGTTTTGCAGGCCAACAGCGCGGCTGAGAATGTTTTTTCTCTCATGCTCTACTTTTTTTGGTGAGGTAAAATAAATAATTTAGTGGATGGGTTCAACATGCTTCCGCTGTCTTGTTGTTGCTTTACCCTTTAGGGGCATGTTTTGTGTGAGTTAGGCGACATTGTGTTTTCTATTTTAGAAGGTTTTATGGTTTTGATTGTCCTTCCTCCCCGCAATGAAATTAAAAAAAGAAAAAAAAAAGCTGTATCATGAACACAGAGTATATAGAGACACAACAGACTCCCTCCACCACCGCATCGTCACTGACATTTTAAGCGGGACACACATATATGAAAAGTTTCAATTGAATTTTCGCTTTGGCCTGGAATCCAATGTGCCATTGGCAAGAGGGATGAACTTACGAAAGGGAAGTAAAACATTTCTATAAATAAGTTAAAATGCCACAGATAGTTTTTAGTAGTATTTATGTTTGAACAACCGGAGCAGGCGTGCTGGGGGTGGTTTGGGATGGTCATGGGGAATGGGATACTGAGCAAGTGATATGTGTTTAGTTGGTAAAACAGAGGAGCCATTCGTGTGCGCTTGCATACCAAATGGCTTTCTGAATTTTTGATAACGAATTTTGTGTATTGAATTGTTTTTTTCAATTGGAACTGTGTATAGGCTTCTGTAGCGGATGTTAACTGAATTGATTCAATCAATCCGTCCCAATTGGTTTCGAATTTTTTAATTTTATTTTTCATCAGGATTTTAAAATAAGCCTCTCCTGATTTATTTTGATTTCAAGGCAGAAAAAAGATCTTAAAGTTTAAGTTTCTTAATTAATTTATACGATTATTTTATTGTGACATTCCATAAGATTCAAGAAGAGAATAGTTGCACATTTCATTCAGCTTAATCCTATTTTTCCTAAAGTCTTTGCAAAACATCCATTATATCTAGGAACTTCAAATGTTTTTGCATCACTTCAACTCAACCTTCTCAAATCACATTGAGAGCATACCATTAGCTATTAGATTCCTGTTGAAGGTGAAACTTTCCAAAGTAAACTTATGCAGTATCCTTTATTGAAGTGTGAATTGAAAACCAAATTGATCCTCAAAAGACTCCCTCTCCAATTCGTTTTTTTTTTCTTTTTGGTCAACTGACTTTAAATTAAAAAACTTTCACATAACCCAACCAACTAACATTCTTAAACTTACCGAAACTCAAATCAAATTGAATAGCATTGCGTTAACTTTATATTGAGTCTCTTAATTCAGTTCTAAAAGCTCACATAGTGCCTGCCATAGGAAAATAAAACTTTTACAACCTTTCAATTTGTCCATGACTGACTCAGTTACTATATTCACTACACAGTACACACTGTATACACACGCTTTGTTGCATCACATATCCTCGTACACATTCCCAAAGGGCTTTGAAAAATTTCACAAATGGGTCAAATGTTATCGCAGGTTGGTTGGTAAGATAATCTCTTCATTCTGACATGATTCCTTTTACAACATTCCAATCTAAAAAGCTTCCTTTGGAATAAGAAGAATTTTCTATGGGGGGCAGGTAGTTGAAGGCAAAATATTCTTTTTTTCATATTTTACTTTAAAGACGGGGATTTCAGATAATTTGTAGGTTTGTGGGTGCAAGAGATGCTCAGGTTGTTCTATGGTCCTCCAACTGAGAAGAAATCGAAGAGTATAAGTAACCTAAAAAATGCCATCATACTTGACTCGGCGTTGGCGGTGGTGGCCTTCATCGGCGTCGCCGTGCTGTATTGTGATAGCATCCAACAAAAACAAAAAAATTTTGTGACAGAAGAGAAGAGGATTTGAAACAAGCTTCTCTGCCACCCATCTTTATATGAGACTATTAGCGTTTTGGATGACATTGTAAATCTCAATTCTTATGGTTTTTGGCACCCCCGCTGGTGGCAGCATTCATATCGGCTGAGTTTTTGACAGTGCACTTCTGTAAGGACGCCAATTCAATGGAATCCATTCGAGTTAGAAATTTACTGCCTGATTCTTTTGCGATAACCACAAGGTATCTCTCTATTTCGTATGGGCGGGTTGATGCTTGTGCAGGTGAGCTGGTTTTGCAGTTATGTTGATGTTTTTTTTCTGTGAAGGATGAAATGTTTGTAACAGAAAAAAAGCCATAAAAAGCTTTGAAACATTTTTGAAATGTTTGATAGGGTTATGAGAGAAAAGAAAATAATAGTGCTCTTGTTTTTTTTATTTGAATTTCGAATTTGTTCCTTTCAAATGGGGTTCTTGGCACAATCATTGTTAGTAATTCGCATTCCTGATATATATAAATAATCATAAGTAATGAGGAACCCTTTTTGTTGTCTAATCTTAATATGGGAGTCAGTGTTGCGGTGGTTGAGAGTTTAAACGGTTAGGCTAGGTAAGGTTAAGGTGGTTGTCGGAAAACGACCGACACACTTAGACCAACCATAGGTCCATTTTGATACCACAAGATTTTGAGGAGTTGCCTCTTATTTAAACCATTTTGAGCTTTCTATAAAGCATTGAAGACTATGAATGTCTATGTTTCTAAGATCACTCGGATCGTCGAAAAAGTACTCTCCTAAATGTGTTTTACGTCTTTGAGAGGGAGCAGTACATGTACAAGGAAGATGTGGAACAGTTTCCTTTTCTTCCTCCTCCATGCAGTTTCCAAAGTTTGAACGGACTTGCTGTATATTTCCCCCTCTAGATATTCTGTTTTTCTCTAAGACTTCCCGTTTAATCCAAGGCGTCAAGGAACAAAAATATAACTTAACTCTCAATCTGCTGCGCCACAAAAACGTTCTTCAATATTTTTATACTTCTTCTAACTAGTGTCGTGTGATTTAGTTGCATGGGAAAAGGAAATTTACCTTACAAACACATAACTGAACATATTATAAGAAAAGAACGAAGATGTTATCAGAATGTACTAGTACCACCTTACCGCTGGTAAGGGAATAGTAGAAGAACATACTCAATATTCAGAAGGCTATCTTTGCCTATAACGAAACAGTTGAATGTTGTTAAAAGGATATAACCCAAAAACGATGATTCCAAAAGGTCTACTCACGTCACAGTGCTGCAGTTGTGATACAAAAAATTGTATTGAGTTCGAATAAAATGAGTGAAAATAAAAAAATCTAGCTCTTGTCACCAAGTCGTTATGATCATGACTTTTTTCTGTTCATTGCTGGCAATTTTTTGTTGCTTCTTTACTGAACGATGAAAAGCATTGTAGACAGACTTGAATGCGCAGCTCACCAAAGGTCAGTTTTTTCACCCGAAGTTGACAACAGATGATTCGTGAATCAAGTTTTCCATTCGAATTTTTTTACTCGAAGTTCAATCAAGTTTTGATTTTGAAAGTAAAAAACTTGTCAGTTACTTCAAAATAGCTAATATTCTATCTTTCGAAAAATCATAGAAGTCACAAACGCATTTCTAAATTAAAATTTTTGTCAAAGTCAACACAAATTTGTATTGCAAACAAGCAAGTGCTGCGCGATATCTGCAATTCAGGATTCAAATCATGAGTACGATGTTTCTATTTTCGAACTTTTCGTTATCCAATTGGGTTCACACTGCAATCTCACATAAGACTAAAACTTAATTTGACGATCCCTAGAGTAGATATATTAGATTTATTTTTAATCTCCGAAAATCCAATAACGTCATCCAGCCAAATTTAGGTTTCCATCCAAAAACGTGTTACATATCAGGGTAGAAAACTTTCTTAGGTAAGGAAATTTCATTAATCTCTTCGGATACACACCACTTATACAGCTTCACTTCACTGACTAAGACTGACTGCACTTTTAGACTTGCTAAATTAATGAAACCCACTTAGCCCAAGTGAAATTTTTCGCTTCCACGCGATTTACTCTTATAAAGAATCTGCTACACACACACACCTCTCTCCTTTAGCTATTTTATAGGTATCTTTCTACTCGTAGTAAATTAATTCAATTAGGCTCAAAATATTTCCCCAACCCGAGAGATCCGAGGATCTAATGTGAAATGGGATTATTCTACTATATTGTTTTTGTTTGTTTTCTTTTTCTTTTTTATTTATAGTTAAAATAAAATTGTATACTACATTCTACAATCAGTAGGTAGGTACTGTGTGTGGGGTGGTTTGCTCCTCGCTCATCTTGTTTGGGTGTTTTTAGGTAACAAAGAAGCTTATTTTCTTCTTTGTATGGCTTAGGTTGAAGCAAGGGGTATAATAATGGTTGGATAGGAAACTTTTCCTATTTTGCATCCCAAAAGCAAATTTTAAATATAACCTGTCCTGGTTCTTTTTCGTCTGTTCGCTTTAGACGACGCCAACGGTGTGTTGCATCGAGTTGATAGTGAGAATGGAATTTAATTATTAATTTTATGCAAGACATTCCAAGGTACATCTTGGAACGTTGCCGCTATTATTGTTGATGTTTTTCTTGTCGTTTTGTTTTATTGTACTTTTTTCTTTCTTAAAATTGAATTTAATAGTTGTCAAGAGTATGGTGGTGTGGCAAAGGGGCAAATGGAGACAAAATCACCATATTCTACACAATTGCGAACAACTTTAAACATTGAAGAGGGGTTGGTGTGATGGTGTGGTAAAACTTTGGGCAAACTTTAAGAAGCAAATAGTTTTGTTGGTTTAGTCGTTGTTGGTGCGTATTCGTGTCGCTGCTGAGAAAATGCACTTTAAAAATTTAGTTGAAAATAATCGACCAGACTGGAAAAGTGTGCGGCTAAACAAGCCAGACTCATAAAAATAAGTGCTAAGCTTTTATCACGCTTTTACCACAATGCAATACCAGATGTTCTGTGTACATAGAAGGTGCACAGAACACACACACAAGTTGAATTGCATCAGAAACTTTTATTTAGTTAGTTTCCGAGAGTATGAGAAACTCATAGAAAATATTTTAGGTGTTTTTCATTGCAATGAATTGTTAATAATATTCTAATGGGATGCTTGGAGGGAAAGGTTGGTTTGTCTTGGCAAGACATCGACAGCTTAGTGCATGCTGTCTTCTAAGTACAGGGTGGGCCAAAAGGTTATTCACAATTTCAAATGCCTCGTAATAATCAACCAACGTCAGAGCAACGTTCTTTCGCTGTGGAGTGTTACTTAAAAAACGGGGAGAATGCAATCGCTATCCAGCGCGCTTTCAAAAACAGCTAAATTTAAAACGTCACGAAAGCCCCCCTGATCGTCAATCTATCGATAGATGGGTGAAAAACTACCGCGAATCGGGTAATGTCATTAACCGTCCCCGGATTGGCCGTCCGCGTACATCAAGGAAACAATAAAAACTATCAACGACGCTTTGAGCAAAAGTCCTTGTCGGTCTGTGCGCCTGCCGCCTTGAAAATTCCTCGAACGACAGTCGTCGTGATTCTTGTTTTCAACAAGACTTCGCATATTACTACTGATGTTTTGACCTTGTTGAGAAAAGAATTCAGTAACCGCTTGGCCGCCTCGTAGCCCGAATCTGACGCCGCCGGATTTTTCTCTGTGGGATTTTTCGAAGAGCAGGGCGTTTGAAGGCAAGCCTCCAGACACCGAAGCATTAAAATTAGCTATCCGAACTAAAATTGTAACGATTCCGCTTATGTTATTATGCTATTGTTGGCAAAAGTTCGTTCAAAATTTTGAGAAAAGAGTGCGCGAAAGTTTCCGCTGCCACGGCGACTATTTACTGGACATTTTATATAAAAAATAAAATTTTTTATTAAATGGCATACTTTTAGTTTTATTTTCATTTTGGTTTCATAATTTTAGCTCTCACCGTTTTTTACGAAGGGTTTGAAATTGTGAATAATTTTTTGGCCCACCCTGTATTTATGTTTATTTTTCAAGTTATCACTTTCTTTTTCACTTTGATTTTTCTTTTGTACGTCCTCGTTTTGCTCTCAACGGAATTTTTCTATTAAGTATTTAGATTCAACAATAACCCTTATCCTTCAAAAACTTTAAGTAAGCTCTGTTTTTAGAAAATTACACTGTGTGCATATTAGCATAATAAAAATCTGTCATTCATCACTGAAAGGTCAAACAAGTAGTCGAATCTGCAATAGTCCTTAGAAATGATAAAAATAGCCTTGTCTATTGAAACTTGCTTACAACTATTTATAAACTGAACTAAATTTATACATTATCCTCCTGTGACTTGTCTGTACAAAAATAAACACTCGTTTTGACATCACGCTCCAATGACTATGCCAAGGATTATTTGTCCCAAATAAAAGACTTTCTTTATCTTTGATGAAGCTCTTTCAAAATGCACGCTCTTTCCTATGTACAGATGAAAATATTTTATTTTCAACTCAAGTGAAAACACTGTGCAAATGCAACACCGTTCGTATAAGAAAAAGTAATAGATGATGAAAAAAAAAAGAAAAAATGTGCGCATACACTAAACATCCGCTTACATTATTTTAAAGAAGAGCCGTTCCCGATCTCAATATCATCTGAGAACATCCCACGAAAGCCCGCATTATTCCCATTTCAACCTTACACCACCCCACAGAAAGCCACACTAAGAAATCAATTTTCAGTTGAACTTAATTCACCTAGATCCTCCTAGAGAGCTTCGATTTCCTTTGCTATACATGTTATCCCATCCGACTGCCGCCATCGCCATTCACTTAAAAGAGATATTATTTCTGCACTCCACACTATCCGGAGGAGCACATATACAAAAATAGTTTTTGAAAGGATATTATATCGGATGCATTGGGACTGAACGAAATCACTAGTGTCATTACAGACATGAATCTATGCCCAACAGGCTTGGGGCAACATACAGTGATGGTGTTATCGTCGTCGTCGTTCGTCGTCGTCGTTGTCGTCGTTGTCGTCACAGTAGTCATCCCAAAATAACAAAAATAACAACAGCCACCACAACTAGAGTTGTACAGCAATAAAGTAAACTCATCGTTGCGGAACGTGGTGGATTGTTAATGTGCGTCCGAGGAAAAAATGTTTAAGAAAACTTCTTCCTCTTCTATAGTTTTTTGTTTGTTTGTTTGTTCTTTTTTATTTTTCAAATGTAGTTTTTCATCTCGACGTTCTATTGAAAAGAGGAGAAAACTTTTTGTGGCATATCTATTTGAAACGATAAATTTCCATCGCCAGAGACGGAGACCCTGTCGCATGTTTCACCAGAATAATTTGAGTTTATTGTCTGTTCGATGGATATAGTTTTTCTTAAATTTTTTCGACAGCCAACACTTGACCGGGAGCAGAACAAAAGGACAATTTTCCAATTTTAAAGTTGGCTAGTCGTTTAGTAGGTGGTAGCTGGTAGTGTATATCTGTGAATTGGGTCAGATAAATAAATTTGTCAATGGGTATGGTAGGATGTGGGGTGATGTAACTTTTATTGGGCAAGGTAGTAAATTGTGTGTCAAAAAAACGTTCTTAAATATATTTTCCCAGATCAATTCGAACCAAAAAGTTATGTAAGACAAAAATCATTGAAAATTTACTATCAAAACTTCGAAGTTGAAGTGATCATAGGTTCGTTCTTTGAGCTTTACCCAGGGTTGACCCAGGTTTTCTTGGCAACCCTATGAGATGCCAAAAAAAACTTGAGGTTTTCAGTCCTCAAAAAAACCTAAACAACAAAATCACCACAGATCCCTTTCATTTGAATAAAAAAAAAATATGCAATTTGACAGCCCTCAACTCGCCACAACAAAAACCTAGGGCTCAATAGACATTCAGGCCGACTTTAGGTTTCTCAAAAAAAAGCTTTGTGGCGACCCTAGGGCTTCAACGAACAAACCTCATGCTGATTTCAGAAAAATACAATTTCTTTTTTTTATAAAAGAAAAATATTTCATCAAAATTTAATTGGATCATTTCCCAAGAAGCTCACCTTGAATCAGACAATTAATTTTAGATACTCAAGCTTCCATTTCCATTACACACATAATTTTGCCACTCTGGCTCACTCTGGCACCTTTTCAATATTACATCGGACGTGGTCCGCCAAGGCAATTCCCAGTGTCATTACCATAATGTCAAGACAACCTTAATGACCATCCACAATCGTCAATCAGTCGAGAGAAACATTACAACAACAATCAGCTTGATTAAAACATTGGCTTCTTCATTTCAATGTTGTGATGTTGACCACCACCGCTGGCTGGTTGGAGTGTGCCTCCATGCACGCACTCCACATTAATATCAACAAAAACATTCATGCAATTAATTCCAAGTAACGCAAAACACAAATGTCGGAACAACCTTCTCTAGATGACCGACCCATCGATGAAGAGGTCCATGCCATGGTCCACTACACGTTTCATTGAACATTCAAGAGCGCGCGTCGTAGTCTTTGGGCGTCAATTGAATAATCTCGGTTTGTTTTGGTCCAAGGAGGATGATAACAAGAAGAAATGTCTATCTCAAGTGACCTAGTCCAGTATATAAATAAATCAATCTCCTTCCACTTATACTAAGGGACATCCCCTTAATTCAAGGTTTAAGTCCAGAATCAATTTCAATGTGCGGATAGGTGTAGGTAAACCTTAACCTGTCTCAGAATAGATAACATTTACGTTGGCAATATTTACCTTTGCCTAACCTATCTTTAGTTTGGGAAAAGTGCTTGACTGGTGTATCAGTCGTCTCTTTTAATTAATAAAGCTCCTCGCAATAGCCATTTATCAACTTCTTGTAATTATCTTTGTAGATTTTCATGAGAATTTCTTACTCTGTTACAGACACTCTTCGACTACACATAATGAGACAGCAGCATACGTGGATAACAATGTCGACGACGAGAAGAAGAAGGAGTGAACTAAATAACTGCTGGCTACTTGGAGTCGTTGTAATTCTTACTATATTTGGTTCGTCTACAGCTCAGTGCCCATGGCAGCGGGAACTCCTCGAACTGCAAACTACGTGCATTTGTTCCTACAATCTTGGCAGAGAACTGTCTGTACAATGCGATCAGGTAATTCATCTCCAAAAAAAAAACAAGTAAAATAGGAGAATTTTTTCATTAAGGTGCTTTGAAAAAATGTGTTTTATTTTGTTGTATAGCGGTACACACTTGAATATAGCAATGATTGAACAGTGCTTAAAACTCATTACTTCAAGGCGCAATGTGAAAAAACATCTAACTTCAAGAAGCTTTATTTTCCAATTTTGCTACTCCTAAGAAATTCTCTTAAATCGATCAGGGAATTTCTGAGACTCTAACACATATGAGCATGAACATAACTTCTTTGAGCACCCTAAGATAAACGGCCAACAACAATTTTTCTTTGCTTAAATAATTCACCTTGCCCTAGAGGAAGTGAAATTAATCGCATTTCATCGTTTCAGGTTGAATTCCCACTTCTACTCGACGCCTTAAATAAGTACGCTCGTGACAAGCCCATCGACCTGCTTTATGTGAACAACTCTACGGTGGAGGAGTTGCCGGATGATATATTTGTGAATCTTCGCCTGCACAATGTACAGTTGAGCAGTTGCAAGATAAAACACATCGGCGACGGAACTTTCAAAGGTCAAGAGACAGTCCTCAAGAATCTCAACCTTCAAGACAATCTTTTGGAAACAGTGCCAATTGGGGCGCTGAAAACCTTAACGATTCTAAATTTATTGGATCTTTCGAAGAATAGAATCGTTTCGATTCCGGACAACGCTTTTGAAGGGCTTAACAAACTGTCTACGTTAAAACTAAATGACAACAATGTTAGCATTCAAGCTGGAGCCTTCAATGGGCTAGAGAAGAGCCTCAAGAATTTAAATCTGAAAGGAACCAGACAGAGACGTGTTCCTGAATCCATTCGTGGCCTTAAATCTCTTGCTTTTCTGGATCTTTCCCTCAACGGCATTAAGGAACTCCCGGGAGTGGGAGGTGTTCGAACGTTTGAGGGATTAGATTCTCTCACTGCACTCAATTTAGAGCGAAACCTTATTCAAAACTTAGGCGAGACTGCCTTCACAGGTGTGAGAAAATCGTTAAGCTCTTTAAGTTTGCTAAATAATCTACTCGCTGAGTTTCCTGTTGGAGCTGTGCATTCCCTAAGGGAACTTCGTGTCCTGGACATTGGTTTCAATTTACTAACTGCACTACCAGAGGGAGCATTTCGTGGCAATCCTAGCATAACACTTCTTGCGTTAGATGGCAATCCCTTGCCGACAGTTCCAGAGAAGGCATTTACACATCTAAACTCTACTCTCCGAGGCCTGTCCCTAGGTGGACGTTTCCTTCATTGTGACTGTAAATTGCGATGGGTTGCTGAGTGGATAAGGAATGGAGATCTTCAGGTGAGAAATAACTGGTTGTAATAAAAAACAAAACAAACTGATTTATGGTTTTTGTAGGTTACATCTCGCGAGAGGAATCCCCAATTTTGTGGAACGCCGAATCGCTTCAGTGACCGCGGCTTCTATTCAATTCAGCCAGAGGAATTGACTTGTCCTGAATCGGAAGTTGATTTGAATGGACCAGTAGGTGTGGTTGATTCATTAATTCCACGTATCAAACCAACAATTGCATCAGCTTCAACAGCTACTCCTGTTTTGACTACCACTTTGAAAGCAATCACCTCTTCAACAACTCTTGCAACGACAACGGCGGAGCCTGTGACTACTCGAAAGACATCAACCACCTCGTCACAAACGCCGTCGACACCGAGGACCACAAAAGAAACTCCTGTACCAACGGAAGCATCTAGTCCACCTACAACAACTAGTTCTACCACTTCAATTAAGGTGCCCTCTTTGACAACCACACAATCAACCTCCACAACGGTAAGTTTTGCAAAATAAACCAAATTTCAACTACTCCCAATTGCATGCAATAATTCTTCTTCTAGTCAAAAACTCCCTCGAACATGCAACAACATCAATCCACGTCTTCTTCGACAGGTACTGCACCAATTGCTACCAAGAGCCAAGCACCACCCCCATGGCGCCAACAACAACCAGGTGGCTTAGGTAGTGGTGCTGCTGCTTCATCATCTGCCAACATACCACACAAGCAACAACGGCCACCACTTGTACTGGGCTTCCCACCACAAAGAGGTACTCGCATCGACGATGCCAATGAGGTGCAAGTGAAAAATGCCTTCCGCCAGGATAGTTCGGTCATAATTCAATGGGATTCCGATACGGCCAACATTCTTGGCTTCCGTGTGGTCTATAGATTGTTTGGCGAAAAAAGCTTTAAGCAGGGCCCTCCTCTAGAATCCAGTGAACGCGAATTTAAAATAAAGAATGTACCATCACAGGAGTGCATCATTGTGTGTGTCATATCACTGGAGGAACTTCATGTCACCCCAGAGACCGTTCCCTACCAACAGTGCCGCGAGGTGCGAACGGTCGCATCGCAAACATCGAACATGGACAAGATTACAATAGCTGCTAGTGCGGCAATCTGTGGAACAATTATCGTGGCAGTAATTGTATTTATTGCAGCTAGCAGGTTAAATGATTTTTAATTAGTACAAGTGTACAGAGTAGATGGCTTTATTTTTTTGTTTTTCTTGTGTTTTTACGCAGACGATCGCGAAAGCTGCAAACATCGCAGCAGAAGAGCCCTCTGCCGATGGGTGGATTGCCTGTAAATTGCTGTGGGCCAGCAGGCAGCCCGGGACCATTGGGATCGATGGCTACGTTGTCCGCATTCAATAATCATAAGGTAAGTTGTGAGTGCAAGTTTCTAGGTGCAATCCATTACTGGGGAAAGGATTCAATTCAATTAACTTCACGAGGAGAATAAAGTGTTCGCTCTTAAGTTTTAAGCCACAGAAAGTATTTTTTGAAGCTCATTGGGTTACCTTTTATCCTCTTGCAAATAAATTGGATAAATTTTACTGAAATTGGTTTAAAGGCGTGTGTTCATGACGCCTTTTTCATGTGTTCTTAAATATTTTGAGAACGGTTAGAATTATTTGAAGAGCCAGCAATAAACAAGAAACACTAAATTTACACTTATCTCTGAACTTAAGAGTTGCAATTGTGGCATCCGCAAATTTTCTTAGCCAACTTTTCGATTGTATGGTCCAAAGGCACTGCCTTGCGGAACATCACGATATATTTCTTTGCAAACATTTTGTTTATTCTTCCACTTGGAACAATAGAACAGTAGAACAATAGATTTTCTCTCCCTTTGACACTGAATTATAAATTGCCAAGATTGTCAATGGAGACTATTCAAACTATTCGGGAGTGAGAAAGCAATGATTGATTTATATCGAAGCAATGAAATGAATTTGACATTGTTATTTCAAAACAGTAATCATCCAATGGCAAAACATCGGAGCTACAGCGTTACAAAACAAAAACAGAAGTCATCAACTCATACTTTCGGAATAGTTTTGCTAGATCTCTTCATTTCAACTGAAAAGTTGAAAGTCTTTAGTGTTTGAACCTAAACTTCGTGTATTTTATAGCAAATTGCAAAGACAGTCAATATCAATAGCAACAATGCAGTAATTTCGTCGCACAATCTACCAAAACAATATTTGAATGATACTTTGTAGGAATAGTTTTCTCCCATCGAGTGACAAACTAATTTAATCAAACAACCATCCTTACTCTTTCCTTGGAAGTATCGTTCCGTTGACATTCTAAGAAACCCCATCTTGACATAACCAAAACAAGTGGTTACTACATTTTAACATCAGCAAACAGACAAATCTCGTCAGTCGTGTGTCTCTGCAGGTAAACATTTGTTGTCATCCAAATGCTATTAAAACCTTCCCAACAACTTGAAAAATAAATCCAAATACATGAGAAGTTGTCAATTTTCCACGCGAATAACTCGCTGCGCGTTCATGCTACGGCATTCTAATTACATTTCAAATCAGCATGACAGTATGCTTCTGTTCACTTTTCTTCTATTCAAAAGAAAGTTGTCAGATTATAAAGCCACCTTTCCGAATCGTGTGCATGTTGTTTTCTCCCTTTCGATTTGGATGACAGACGAAGGAAAAAAAATCCAATCCAATCGGTTACATCGACATAAAGTATATGTATTTGCATTTGGGCTTCCTTAATATTGAAATGGTGCTATGAAAACAGTAAACAAGAAAAGCATTCACGTTTCCCCAGTGATTTGTCTAGTGAGGTTTAACATTTAGAGCAAAACAACACCCAATAGCAAAAAAAAAAAAAACAATTTCATCTTATCTTTGATTTATAATGTATCCCTTTTTGCACATGTATTTTATCAACAGGAATGGGATCAAGTATCAGCATACAGTAGCAGATCTATTCCGAGGCCTAGAATATATCCCATGGATAATCAGGATGATTTAAGGAGTCACTTTTCTGGTATGCCTGGAAAAGTCAGCAAGGCCAGGTAAGTTCGATGGGATTAACAGTGTTTATATTTAATGTGGGAGTGTCGCAAAATTTAAGTCACTCGAGGTGATAATCATTTTGGTAACCATTCATTTGTTTTGTTATTTTGATTTGGTTGACATGTACACAAAATCACTGGAAGGGTGTGTCAAATGGAGGCCTCACCCTTATCATAAGCATTAAAAATAAGAGGGTTTTACTTTCGCAATGATGCACCGCTAATCACAGTTTGTTGATTCAATCATAACTCACTCAGCCGACGCAATTTAAAGGTTTTACTGAACTGTTACAAATTTTAACATTTGAACAAGTTTAAACAAAAAAAGCTTATCATCCATTTGACATACCCTCGTGTTTCACACGGCGAATTCACAACTCATTACACACGACAAACAAAAACAAAAAATATTTCTTCAGATCCATTGCCGATGGCCAATCGCAGCACAGCTTTTCTAACAATTCACATCGCGGATATCTGGGAACAGCGTTTCCCACAAATTTAGTAAATTCACGACCGGAACTGCGGCAGTCGCGTCAATCGCTAGCAGCTGCATCCGAGCGAATGTCGCGTGCCTCATACGCTGGCTCAATTCACGGTCCAACAAGTATTGCGTCTAGTTCAAGACGGTCACGGCCGCGATCTAGATCACGAGATCACCTCAATGGACCACATATTCACAATCATCGACCAGGAAGTCGGTAAGTAGGCCGGCTATATGGATTGAATGCCATCCCGTCGCGCTCCGCCTACTAATTTCTGCTACATCTTCCTTAACAATAAAATATTTCGATCAAAAGTGTTTAACAATCCACTATTAACAACAAGTAATGAACAATTCAACAAACTAACATGCTTTTCTCATGTCTGTTCTATTAATTATCTGAGTTTCTGTTCTCTTTCTCATTTGGGTTATTTTTCATTTTGGTTTCCCATTCTTTTTTCTTGGTTTTATTTATTTTCATTCGAGACACTCTCGGTTTTATTTTTCGTTCTTTCGACTTTTTCCGGTTTCTGTTTCTAAAAATGATTGGAAGTGAAAAATTGTAAAAGTGAAGTCAATACGAATAAACTTTTTTTAGATATTCAACTGCTGGATCGACTCACACCCTAAACAACTATTGTGACACATCAGATAACTGGACTGAAAATGACATGGAAATATACATGGCCAGAAATCCGACGACGCGCAATGGATTGGTGCCATTATGAGGGCGGGTTTTTTTGTCCTGATATTTCGATGTTGTATTAAATTTGGATGAGATTTTCTGACGGTACGTTTCTCGGCCACGATTACACGTTCGGCCATACAAGGATAATCATCAGCAGCAGCAGCAACAGCAGCAGCAACAACATCAACAACAACGCCACAACGACCCACAACGGTGGAGACAACGTCAACAAGAGAGGTTTCATCGTCGCTTCCATCATCAACATCACCATCATCACCATAATCACAATCATTATCAATATCAACGACATTCACCGGTGCCGTTGCCTGCTCGTTGTACATCACCACCGGATGTTGTACCACGTCCTGCATCCTTTGTTCTTAGTACATCTACCAGTACTACCATCTCAACAGGACACACCGTTGCCGCCGCTACCGATGATCTTTTAGGTGAGATCGTTGTCGAGAACTATTTTGACGAATACAATAGACAGGAAATCCGCCATTTACGTGCGATACAATTAAAAACGTTTGACTCTTCAACGACAGAGTCGCACTCTAGTAGTAATAATAATAATAGGAATAGTAATAGAAGTAGTAGTAGTTGTAGTAATAATAATAATAACTTTTTGCATTCCGGTACTAATAGGGGTGGTAATCTTAACAATGATAATAATTCTAATGTCACTTATGATAGGGTAAGGAGTCCAAATACAAACTTCGAAACTGTCAACGAAATTAACAAATCCAATTTGAACGAGTTCAACGATGACAGTTACATGTAGTAGATCAACATTAAAGGTGCAATAATTTTTCTACTCAATTAAGAGACATTTAAATATATGTATACATACATACGTCAATTTAAAATTATTTTTTTGCATTGAAACAAAGGGGGAGTGCAACAAGTAAATAAAATATGAAGTATTTCTTGAAAAGACAAGGTTTGTACACGGGACGGCAATCATTGGCTGATAAACTCAAATTGTAGTTGCTTATTTCCTGCCGTCATTTAATTCGTTAGCCAAAGTTTTTAAATTTTTGAGATTTCAGTTTTATTACGAAGGTCCTTTAGGGTTTTTAGGGGTTGTTTACCTGGTCAAATTTGATTAAAACATTCGTTAAATCCAATAATTATACAGTTGTAATCATCTGCATTTCCTACAAACAAAAAACGAAAGGACTTCTCATTGACTTATAAATTCCACCAGAATAACTAAGTTACGTTATAAAATAAAAATGAGATTGGTCATTCAGGAACACTGAAGACATGGCAAAATAGTTCACAAACGATTCAAAGTTTTCCAAGTCACCATCCCATTTGAAGTTCAGCAAAGTCGAAAAACAAATTAATTATCTTGGTTTTGTTTTTGAAGGAAAACTAAAAGTTTTCAAAATTAAAAAATTTGTAGAAGATAAGATAATATTCATTTTGAAATATCTCAGATGTTTTTATGAATTGTCACAATACTGAAATAATGCGGTAGCTTTAAGCAGTTGCAGCCAAAAGGTTTACAATGGGAGTTGCATCAGTTATTCTGCCTTCAGTTATACTGTCTTATTATAGAAAGTTTTGAAAAGTTTTTTTTTAGAGATTCGTTTTTCAAATTAGATGTCATCATTACATCATGTAGCAGTCAAATTTACAACTCACAGTGGATACAGATTGGCTAGTAAATTGAACTCAAATATTGAGTTATGCGAGAGAAAAAGATAAGCACAAAATTTGGGCAGCAAAAGTCGTGAACACTTACAAGATGAATCATGTGACATCAAATTTCCCGTGTATTGAACAAATTTACGTTTGACTTCCAATTCGAATCATTGGGTCTGTTTCTTTACTTTGACAACAGAAAATTCATAATCTGGGGGCGAATTAAAACACCCGTGATCGAGTAATACGTGACTGAATTATGTGTTTTTGGCATTTCATCTCACGTTATCCAGCACTTTAGTACCACAATTTGACATTCTTTCATCAGTATTTGAACGTGTTATATAGAACGAATTTTGAAAGAAAAACAGTACTCACTCACTCGATCACTGATGCCTTAATTCGGCCCTTGTTTGGCCCTCGTAAGCTTCTTGATAAACAATTTTCATTTCGACCCTTACTGAAGAAACTATTTAAACAAAATTCAATTTTTTTTTACTTTGATTTACTTTGATTGTTGCACTCCTACCTTCTAACTTCCCTTGAACTTCGTTCGAAAACATATAAATTTTCTATTGTAGCTGCAATAACTATGTATTATAAATTTTAAGAACATATCTTTATATAGCATTTAGAAAGTAAAAAAAAATCAAAATAACACCGCAAACATGTTATTGTTCTGGTAAATTAAACTAAAAATTAAAATAAAGAAAAATGTAGGTGCTCAAAGAAGTTAACTTATTTGTTAACTCTTTATTAAACAAAAAAAAAATTAACAAGTCAATTTAAAAAACATAGATTCAAATGTAAAAAAAAAACTATAACAAAAAAAATATAAAAAACACTGCTTTTAATTAGTTTTTTTGTTTTTTATTATTTAATACTAAGCTCAGTTTTATTATTTTTTCATTTGTATAAAACAAAAAACAATAAAGTTTGTATTAAAATTTGTGGTGTTGAGTTTTTTTATTTACCTTTTTTTTTTGATTACTATTAAATACTTTATGTTGTTGAAAAACTGCTCTTTATTTAGAACATAAACCTGACACTTAGGACAAACTGAAAAATATAGCAACAAAGGCAAGACTTTGTTCAACAGACGTTGCACACAATTCCCCATTTAAAGAACACAATATGTCTTTATTATATTTTCGAAAGACAAATTATTCTAAATGAGTGTAAGTTAGCTTATTCGTTGAGAAAGAAAACTAACAAAAAAATAAAACACACGGAATGTTCAAAGAAATTCCCATTAGTCCTTTTCTTTCCTCGGCCAAAAACACATCAGAGAACTTTTTTAAGCAGCAATGATGATGAAACAAAACTTTGCTTGGATACTTTATGCAATGGCTCACAGCAGCAATAGAAAAACATTATACGAGTATCTGCTGAAAGCTCGACGGGTTGAATGCAAACAACAACAAACAACAATTGAAATAAATGTTAATAAGGGATGCAACTGGGGAGAAATTATCTTTGTAGCAACAGAACTGTGTGCAACACAACACAATGTAATTCTAAAATAGTATACCCTCAACGATTTCTATGTTCTTTTTTTGGCAATTTTTTTTTTTTTTTTTGTTTTCAGTTGTAGAGAACGTGCGTCGTTATGTATGTAAATAAAAGAAATCTAGGATTAAGAAGAATCGATGGGCATGTGTAGAAAATAATTTCGGCCCCAAAATCGCATTCAAAGCAAATGAACACAGTTGAGAGTTAACGTTAACATTAAACACCTAGGCATAGTTATTCTTTAGAAAAAATAAATAAATAAAAACAATTGTAGATATTAGCAAAGAGAATATAATTAAAAAATATTAAACAGATAAACTGCATAATACCGTTAGAATAGAATACACAGCAATTATATGCTACTATTTATGGGAACAACTACACAAGTAACAATTGCCAAAACAAAACAAAAAAAAAGTAGATGCTAAGACAACAGAATAATTGTGCTTTGTAAATAAATATTAGGAAAGAATTACTTAGATTTTAATAATTTAGGTACATATATCTACTCATAGTTATGTATATGCAAAACTGCCTTAGCACGAAACGTAGAAATAATATAAAAATAGCAAGATACTTGTTCTTTGTTATTTTTATTTCGCCATATGTTATTGTTTGCATAAAAGTTATCAACGATAGTATACAGAGCACTAAAGCATATTATGGAATTTATTACAAAGCTGTGTATGTAGTGCAGACAGTTAGATACTTAATTTATGTATGTAATTAGTTATAATATATATTTTTAATAAAAGCAATTATTTTTTTGTGGTTATTTTGCGTGGAAGGTTTTTCTGTAATCGATATCGATTAAGCTTTGAGAAGCTACTTTAAAAGGATATAAAGTGAGTATTTTAATTTGTTTCATCGGTATTCAATTTAAAGGTGGTATTAATAGTTTTTTTAGTTTTTAGTTTTTATAATGTACTTATGAGTCATGAGCAATGGATTATTGGATGCTCCTAAAATGTTTACAACACAGGACAGGCAAGAAGATGAGGAGGAAAGAAGAAAATAGGTATAGGTGTACATGGGTCTTCAATAATTGTGAGTTAAACCATGGAAAAAATGGGCACGACTGGGTCGCACGAGCTTGCGATTGTGTGTAACAAAAGAAAATTTCGTTAATTTTCAATTTACCATTGAAAAATATACCTTCACATAAAATTTTATCGAAATCGTTAGAGCCGTTTGAGAGAAAAATAAGTATTATCATATTGGCTGTGTGGTTATTTCAAGACTAGAGAACCCAATTCCAAAAACCCTTCTGTAGGCTGCTCTACAGACCTTAACTGCAAGAAAACCGGGCAAACGGTTCAAGCTGTAGATCCAAAGAATTGCAGAATCCACCTTTTTCGTATTCTCATGTTTAATTGTTATCTCCAATTTTTTTTCTGCACGATTACAAAATTTGCCTTATAGTTCTTCTCTTACTACGTACCAAATTCTTTCTATTCGTTTATTTTTTGTTCAAAATACTTCTTATTTCTACTTTACTGTGATTGTTAAAAACAAAAAAGTTTCTTTTTGTGTTTTTTTAAAGAATAAATCTAAGAACAGCTTGATACACTTTTTTATATTCTTCGAGAAATAATTGTTATGGAAATAGCTTGTTAGAGTTATAAATCGTTTAGTTTTCCTTTCATTTAAGGAAAAACCTTGTTGCTCAACAAATTTATGTAATTTTTTATTACCTGATACGTTTTTTGTAAATCTACTTCGGTTTTTGGAGGATTTTGCTACATTTGTTGGGTTGGTCATATTTATCCCTGCTGTAAAGTAGCTGTGTCGCAACGATTGCAGCAATGCTTAAACAACATTTGTGTAATATTGACGGAATGATGTGAAAAAGTGCAATATAAAAAAAAAAAACAAGTGCAATAAATTTTGATAATGTCAACGACGAACAAAAGTATGTTAGAAACGTAGTAACAAAAAACCTAGGAGTTTTAATTGGCAAGATACTCTTAAACATCCTATAGACACTACTCTCCAAAAGTATTGCTATGGTAGATTTCGCTTTCACAAACGCTTTATGTTTGTTGTTCATTGGTTCTGTCACGGTTAGAGTACTTTTTTAGTGTTATATGGTCACGTATAGTGAATTAAAGAAATTTGTATCTCTCCAAGTAGCATATGAACTCTACAAGCCTTTTTGAGTGTATACCCCATGCACAAACAAAAATAATTATACTACCGTCCTTAAAAAAAGAGCACAAGCGCCAAAAAGCGAAAGTTGAGTTTGATGCAAATTTGAAATCGTTGATAAACTTGGTGGAAAAAGCCTTTATTAACCCTGTTTTCAAGAAGGGTGAAAAATAGATATAAACTACTACATTCCAATTGCAAAGTTTTCATACATTCCTAAGCTGTTTGAATAAGTAGTCTGCGAAAGTTTACCTTCTTTGCAAGGAATATAATCTGTAATCAGCAAAACGGACTTATGCAAAAAAGATCGACGGCTACTAATCTTCTCTCATTTTACCATAACTGCTCTAATCTCTAATGCACTCGAAAAGGGGTATGAATTAGACTGCATTTAGACTGGCTTCTCTAAGGCCTTTCTCATAATATTATATTATACAAGCTAAAGGCATTTGGATTTCCACCAGTATTAATTGTTTGGATAGGTTCATACTTAAAAAATAGGTCTTATCAAGTCAAATTTCGTCACCTCGATCCTTTGCTTTATTGCAATAAATTATGTACTTTCTTGTTTTTCATACAGTGACATTCTAATTTTTGCTGACGACATGAAGATTTTTAAATCTATTGAAAATTCGTCAGATCGCAATTTATTACAAAAAGATGTCGACAGTTTTGTTACGTGGTGTTCGGTCATAGTTTGAACTTTTCCAAGTGTCAAAGGCGTTCTCACGCAAAAGGATTCCCGGCATTGGAAATTGTTCAATATCCGAGCAATAATTATCTCAATTTCGAATTTCCGTGACTTTGGTGTTATTTTTGGTACTAACCTCGAATTCAATGAACATATCAACCCATGACAAGCAAAGCAAATTTAATGCTTGGGTTTATTAAGAGATTGGCATAAGAATTGAACAACCCCTATGTTACACTGTCATGTTCGTCTCCATCTCGAGTATGCTTCTCAGGTTTGGTCACCTCTATATGAGGTTCATAAATCTCGTATTGAGGCAGACAACACACATTCATACGTTTTGCCTTGAAAGGTCTTCCCTCAAAAGATCTTTTTCATCTCCCCTTTCATGAAAATCGTATTCGTCTTTTAAATCATCAACCACGCACCAACAATAACTTAGTATTTTTTCATCAACTTATAACAGGTTCGATTGATGCTCTAAACTTGCTCTTCCACATAGGATTCAACTATCGCGGATGATCTCATCAACTACGTAATCTAGAGTTTTTGCATTGTTTCCACCACAGATCTAACTATGACATGCATTATGAGAGACCTTTCAAACAAATCTTACGGAAGAAATGTTTACCCACCAATGAAAGTTTTCAAAAAGACTGCAATAAACATGCTTATTGAAGCTGACTATACTATAAAGTTAAGTAAGGCAGACAAGTGAAAGTTGTGATCTCTTCCAAATCACGAAGTTGATGGCACCGTTAAAAAAAAAAAAGAATACATTTCCAGGGTTTTCAATCGATCATAAACAATGAGCTTTGATTAACCACCTGTTCTACGCTGTTTTAGAACAGAACAATATTACTTTTTGGTGCAAAACGACAAAGTTTCTGTTCCGAATCAGAATGTTTGGTGTTACATGACTCTCTCCGTACAAGTTTAGAACAGCATTAAATAGATGCCAAATAAATTTTCACAAAATGTTTTTTATATTTCTTTTTTAAAACCAGCTGATTGCTTTCTATTGTCGCTTTCCATTGGACGAAAAGACGCGCCCAAAAGCTTTCGGGACTATTTTCAAACCTTTGCTTTAGTTCAGAAAGACTGCTTCTCATGATTCTGAGAACTGACGGCCACTTTTCGATTTGAACATTTGAAGTGATAATCAAGGTTTTCCATTGGTTTTAAAATAAAATTAGTGCTTCCCTGAGTACAATCTTTTGAGCTTACAACTAACTGTTAAGCGATAAGTAGTCAAATAAACAGTAAAGATAACTTCGCCGTAAGATCACATTTTGTGTTCGAATATAAGTTCACGCGAAACGTTTCATGAAGCTCAGGAAGTCATTCAGCTCCTTGTAAATACCTTCAGTTTGTTTATGAATTGGTGATCACACTGTCTTTCCAAAATTATATCGTAGAGTGAGGAAATCACTCCAAACATTCACTTTCACTCTTTTTGATTGCGATTCGAATTTTTAGCGAGGAAGTACAATTTTGACTTACCCCGGAATCTGCAAGCAATTATCTAGACGATATCTCAATTCCATAGTGAAGTTGGCCCACAGCTGTGCCATGCCGCTTTTCCCACCAAAATGAGAATTGCAAGTGGCCAACAAACAGCTCAATCTAACAACCAGCGAATCCGAACCTGCTGACTTGATTCGTAGTGGATCAAACTGAAAGAAAATGAAAACATTAGTACCAAGTAATGTTAAAAAATTTAGCTTCCATCCCTACCATGTTTTTCGAGATATTTTTCGAGTATGGAAATATAGCCTCAGGTTGCATGTCAGGAAAGATATAACTAATCATCTCCAGCAATTCGTTATCCTTAATTGGCCCGGCTAGCTTTTTTTGTGGAGACCATTTCCTGAAGGGCGAAGCAGCAACAACAAACTTTGGCTTAGTTAGCTGATCTAAAGGATTAGGTTCATCTCCAATGGCACTCCCATAGTTGCGACCAACATAACTTTCAACAGTTTGTGTGTTCTTTTGCAGATCCAGATAGTCATCTAAAGCACTTGACAAATAACTCCTTGCCTTGGTTAGAGCTCGTACTGACCACATGTGTGCTTTGGAGGCTACAAAGTCGGTGTAGTTTGCGGAATCTACGGCAACATTCTCTGCTATTTCAGGCCAAGTACAATGGACCAAAAGTTCCGTTTTTGAATCACTGAAATAACCATATGGAAGAGCTACAAAGTACGTTCCATCCATCGGACTATCCTCGACATTCAATTCAGTTTCAGATATCGGATTGACATGGAAGGGTATTTTCATTCGACTGGTGTACTTCGTAATGTTTCCCAGGGCGTATGTTTGACGTACAGACACCGTTGCTGGACGATAATTGCCACTAAGTTTCTCTTTAAATATCGACAGTAAACCAGAGAGGTATTTGCACGATGGAGGTGATGTTTCAAGGGCGACAACATCGAAATTTATTCTCACCGATTGACCTACCCAGACACCTAAGAAAAAATTCCATGACGGATTAAAAACGGGCACAAATATCGGTACTGCAGAGTTAGTTTCAGCTGCAACAACACTAGCAGAGCTTAGAAAGAAGGTGCAGTCACTTGGGGTAGATATGTAGCCATGGGTTGGCTGTACCAAAACAAAACGTCTCAATCCGTACCACTTTGCAAGAAGGTGAGTGTCGTTGGCCTCTGTTGGGCAAAAAGTGTTCTCCAAACTCATTAGGTCGGAAAACAATTGGGGCTGACTACCCGCTTCACTTTCGGAATCATCCTCAATAATAGCTTGGTAGTAACTCACAGTGAATTCCTTTTTGGCCAATTGCAGTGATTCCGTTTTAATATCCCATTCCACTCTGAATAGTTGGTCTTTCTTGAGAGGTGTGTTATTGTCCGCCGCAGAGAGATTCCAGTCCTGAATAATTTCTCCTAGTTGTGCGTTAAAAGCTTCCCAATCGGACTTGGTGCTGAAGTCCTCTCGATAAAATCCATTCTCGTCAATTTCTTCAGCCATTGTTAAACTTACGAAAAAGAAAGTATTTACTAATTGTTCTTTATTTGTGTTCACTTATCACTTGATTAATTCGCAAATTCCAATCGAACCAACTACGTAAACAAAGGTATGTTGATATTCCTTGTTTTTGCACAACATCATCTGTCACTTGTTATCGTCGGACAGGTGCATCACAGTTTTAGGGATACTGTGATGCCAGTGTTTGGTTCAGGAAACAAGTTATAGCAAAATAAAATTAGTGCACTATTTTTATAGCAGAAAATAATTCCAATTGAACAAGGGAAACTTCTTTGAATAATTTAACCAAACCGTTGACAGTAGAAAATAGCAGAAGAGTAAGAATTTAATTTTTACACAATAGCAATTCTAACGAGTCACAACGATCCATTCAATTCACATCTTCACACACAATACTCAAATTGTCAGCCGTCCCAACGCTGTGACTAGATTTTTGGACTGAATTGTAACAGTCCAATTGCGCATGAAACGTCATTTGATTTTATATACGTATTTCTTGTAAAGGGTTTACAAACTAGTATAATAATTACTTTCGAAATAAAAAGAGAGAGATTCCCAGTCGTATTTATAAAATTTGCTTAGAACATCCTTAGACAACTGTCCAGCTAGACGGTGTCTAAAGAGTTAGGCAAGGCTTAGCCAATTTTGTATTTATAAATGCATTCCAACAGTTGTCCAAACAACCCCTAAAACTGTCAACTTCGAATGAAAAACTAAATGGCAGCGTTCATGATGTATCCGTGCAGTACCACTGTCTGTGTTTTGGTATACGAGTACAACAACTATAAGGCACTGAAAGAGAGTGGCGTAGGACTTGAACTTAACCGAAAAAACAACTGATTTGACTTTGTGTTTCAGTTTTTCCAAGTCTCATAAAATGATCAAATTTGTGCAATTTATAAATGTAATTGTTGAAAGTAATATTTTTGCACCTCAAACTACTTAATTTTTTCAATCCTAACACTCTCAACAGTGTTTTATAACATGTTCAACAAAATTGTTTTTTGCTGTATCAATGGTCACTTTAGCCATAGTTTAGACAGCCAATTTCGGTGTCTAAAGTTAGACATTTCTTAGATAGCTATGAAAGTGTTTATAAATACGATTTGGAGTTGGACATTGTTCTAAGAGCTGTCCAAAGTTAGACATACTTTGGAATGGGATTATAAATACGACTGTCCTTATCTACCAAAGACAGAGAAAATAAAAGCTATTTCAATGTTTCTTATAGTGGCTAAGATAGATTGAAAGACAGCGACAGTTCCAGCTGTCAAAATTATACAGCGACATATAAGAACACCAAAGCATATGTAGAGCACAACCACAAAAAAATTAATTTAAACAAAATATTGGTTCTATTTTACAGCCATTGAAAACGAACGCACCTATAAAACCTTACGAACACAACCGCTGAGCGTTTTTCGGCGGCCATTTATAAAAATCCCACACTTGACAGCTATGTCAAAAATAGTTCTGTAGAAAATAGATTTAAGAGTTTATTTTCCCAACCAAAAAATTAAAAAAAAAAACTAATTATATTTTTCTAAAACCAAAATATGAAATAGATTGATCCAACTAAACAACGTGCAACATTCTATACAAATATCTAAAGTGAGTATCAATTGCGTCGCTCCACACTCGGGTGTTATTTTCGCGCCCAACCCCCCGGGAAACTGGCCGTGTGTGCCGTCATCCCCTTGCTCAGCCAAAAAAGCGAAAATTCAAGTCTAAAAATGGACGCGTGCGTTGCTTTTAGCCATCACAAATCTGAGTGTTTACCCTTGATCTTGCATACTTTTCAGGTGGTGACGCAGGCAATATGATTAAATCCTCACAGGAGCAGGGCTTTCGTTTGCGCCCCAATGAAACAACAATTGCCGCAGTCGACACCCTAAAGACGACGTTTTTGCCCAACCTTAGCATAGACGCCCACTTTTGTCCGATGTGTGGCCAGAGCTTCCCCAGGCAGAACATCCTTACCGAGCACATGCATGCCTGTCATCCTTCGGAAATGCTATTTGCTGCCCAAAACCTCAACCGTGTCGAGTATCCATGTCTTAGCTGTGATGAAAAATTCTCTTCCGGGACCGAGCTAGACGAGCACAACCGGCTCGCCCATCAGGCATTTCGCTTTACCCGGTGTGTAGCATGTGGCCTCTATGGCATCACCACCATCGACGGCGATTATAAGTGCGTGCATTGTGGAAATACGTGTGGCGTATCCCCAAACTTGGCTGGTGTTCCTCAACCAATTTACCTGGAACAACCGACCATGAATAGCTATCCACCGCTAGTAGAGGACGACGAAGACAAGGATGTGGATATTATGCCGAAAGTACCCCCTCTCACGATACGGCTATCTAAAATCAAAGAAGAAACCGTCGACATCAAAGAGGAGGGGTCATCAGTGATCCAAGAAAATCCATCGCTGTATCTTTCGAACAACGCAATCGATTCGGAAGAAGTAAAAACTCCAGCGCCAGCGCCACAGACTCCTGGTGGCAAAGTAAGACACAAGTGTCCAGAGTGTCCACGCACTTTCAAAACTCAAGGTACTCTAGCAATGCATCGAAAGATCCACAGCGGAGAAGCAGAGTGAGTTAGGACAAAGTCGCAAATGTACTTTAAACCTCGAGTCTAATTTATATTCGTTTTCTTTTACAGTTATACGCCAAAAGAGCGCCCGTACTCGTGCTCGTACTGCGGCAAGTGTTTCACGCAGTCGAACACGCTAAAACAGCACACTAGAATACATACAGGTGAGAAACCATTTAGATGTGGATATTGTGGCAGGGCGTTCACTGTAAAGGACTACCTGAACAAACATATCACAACTCACACGGGTGAGGAATATAAAAACAAACATTTTACAAAAAACAAAAAATTTCTACCATTTCTTTATGTGTCGTTATCGTTATCGTTATCGTAATTCCCAATTTTTCTATTTATGTTGCCAATGACTTGTCCCTACTAAACATGATAGTAGTAGGGTGTTATTACTCATTTATCTGCCTAGCATCATCTCTGAGACAGAAATCCGCTTGCTCTTCATGTTCTCATTATAATAACTCCTAGATCAGTAAAGAATTTTTTTTTGGAATTGGTAACCTTCAAAGTGACCTTGATTTTGATTTTTTTACTCATTGGTGTTGCTATCTTATTGGGATTTATGCGACTACTGGAAGTTGGGTGTAACTATCTTATTGGCTTCAAGACGACGTTCCCAGAAGATGCACTAGTTTCCATGTTGTGTCAAAACAGTAAGAGTGCAGTATTCACCTTTTTTGGGTGACTGAAGAGAAAATTATTCAATCACCCATAGCCATCACAAGGCCCTTCGTAAATATTTCGCAGAAGGCCAAAAAGAAAAGTCTAATGTCGCTTTTCAGTGGTTTCACTCGGGGAAGCGCTCATTTTAAAAACCAATGGCACACCCAACATTTTTTCTATTGAGTATAACGTAGCTGCCTTTGTGTGAGTGAAACACCTATGGCTCTTAAAAAATATTCCTTGAAGAAAATTTACTTTTTGACATTTGAGTAACATGTGTAAGTGCTTCTTGAGTCGATTCTCACTTCAAGTCAATAATCGGATGCCACTCCTCAGAATCATGAGATCTTTTTGCACCAATGGTGGAACGGTTATAGAATGCTCCTAAACGCTGCTGAACGGTTCTATTTGTCCAGTGGGAAAGCGATATAAAAACATCTTCGTAATGAATATTTTCGAACAGATATTTGGAAACTGTCAGTAATCTTATCTAAAAATTTGTTCTTTATGTTTCTAATAGGTTTAAAAATCTATATCTATAGATCTATCTATATCTTCTATACATATAATAAAAACGCAATAGTTTGCTTTTTTGTGCACGCTAATCTCAGAAACGGCTTATTCTATCTAGATGGGGTTTTCAGTAATATGTCGTGCTAAACTTTACTTAACATTTAGTTTTATTTCATGTCAATCGATTGATAAATAAAAAAGTTTGCCAATTCTTGCAGACGAAGGCGCTGGCACACCTAGTTTTAAATAAAGTTCAATTTTCAATTTTCACGGTTCCTTGTAGCTGTTTACTGATAGAAGCCAGCGAGTTGTAGAAGTAGAAGTCGTAGACGACAGTGTGACGGGGCTGTCAACCGCTGCTTCTGTCCTTACATGCCGCCTATGTCAATTTCCATTGGTACACAAAAGCACTTTTTTTAAGTTTTCATATGACAATCTTAGCTTTTTGGAGGTCGTTAGAACAGCATTCTTGACCATCACTCCAGTTGAGTTGTATATAATTGGGAAACTACCACGTTCATTGCCGCTAAGCAGTCTGCAGAAGTGGCCTTTCCAGGTCCTCAGTTGCGGCTGCGTCTCTATTACTATGTTCTGGTTCTTACAGCCTTGAGTTCAGGGTTTGTCACCCTGGCATAATCTTCTTACCTTTTAAAATTCCGAATCACATTCCTATCATTGCATCTCTCAATTTCCTCCAACGAACGCTTCTCTTGGTGCTTCTTTTTCTTTTTGAGAATTCGGTGTACTTCCCTATTTTTCTACTTGAAAATTTCGTTTTACTGTTCGAAAGCAGCCCTTGTTCTCATTTGCTTTTGGCCTGCCTGCATTCTTCATCGAACCATGAGTTTCGTTTTAGGGACAAAGTGGACATACAGAAAATTAGACTCTGCGGTTCTGATGGGTTGTGAGCATTGCTGCCACTTAATTTTGGCGTCATAGAATTCAAGGACAGTTGAAGGAACACTCGATTGAAAAAGGTACTGTCAATCTCTTGCGATTGTACCTTTCCAACGCCAAGTGTTTTCACAACGTTGGTTTACACGAGTCGTGATCATATCTATATTCTTACCTTGGGTACAACAAAATAGTAGTGGTCTGAGTCAAAATTGACCCGTCGGAAAGTTCGGACACTAGAAGAGTTTCTTGCGTCAATCGATCACAACATGAGGTCAATTTGGTTGACGGTAGGGACGGCATGTGCTACAAAAAATTAGATTTCCCTCCGCAGCAAAATCAATTAGCCGGTGTCAGATTTGTGATTGTTTTAAAGGATGTTGTCTCTAAAAGTAATTAAAATTGACATTTCTTTATTTTGAAGTCAGTATTGTGTCTCTAAAATGTTTTGAGTAGGTCTGCGTAGTTCTGAAGGTTCTCAATTTTAAATCCAACCAAAGAATTGCTATATCATGTCGATTTGATTCTTATAAATCCAATAGAAAATGGTTTGGACTCTCAAAAGACTTACGTGAACGGAAGTTTCAATCTTAAATTGGAAATCGACATTACACTACCTTTTTTATTGGTTGTGCCGGGCGTAATGGCTTTGTCTGTTTATAGCGTGTGAGTTCTTAGATTGAATTTCGTCTCCCCTCAGAGTATTTACACTGCAATGCGCTTTCTCATTTAGCCTTTCCAAATAAAAAATTGTAGGTACTGAAATGCGTTAGAGGACCCGAAGGTAATCAAGCTTTGTTGTACCCCTTTTAATTTCCCTTTCTTTTGTTTCTATCAAACAATTATATATATAAAGCAATGCAACAAAAAGATCGTCTGATAAAAATAAATAGTGGTTGAATGCTTGTGACACTGCAGAACCAGCATCAAATGTAACATACACGTATAGAGCGTACGAGTACACCTGATGGAGTCACTTGTCCGCATAAACATATACTTACCGTCTATTTTCTAGTTTTATATTGAATGAATTATAAATTTCAGATAATTATTTTATACCGCACCATTGGCAAGTTTTGATATGATTCTGCTTCTTTATCGCGAAGTTTTGTTAGGCAATATTCTTTTCATGGCCGAAGTAGAAATCTTAAAACAAGATCACATTCTAAAAGTCCATTATGTCCATTCCATTAAATCTCTTTAAGACGAGAACACATTTCCATTTTGCAAAATTACTTAAATTAAATTAATTCTCTATTTAATGTTGCTCCCATTATTTCTCATTCAATAACTCATGTTCCTTGAAAGACATTCATTAAATCACTCACTTCATCGATAATTACGGCCATTTTTTATTTCTATTATTTGCAGGGGAAAAACCTTTCCGATGTGTCTATTGCAACAAGGCATTCAGCGTCAAAGATTACCTCACCAAACATATTCGCACCCACACGGGAGAGAAGCCATACGCCTGCCCTTACTGTGACAAGCGCTTCACCCAAAGGAGTGCTCTGACCGTACACACGACTAAACTGCATCCTATATAAAACGAACTTTGTATATGGACTACTTAACCTCCCTCGAGAAATCATGTTTTTCCTTAAAATTGTGTTTTTTAATTCCTACCTCCAAGTATAGTCCAGTAAAAATAAAAAAGAGAGATACCCAAATATCATTCTGAAAACACACGCCCCTCTTCCAAGAGGGATCTTTGTACAGTGAAATTATGGACATGGAGTAGAAGAATGACGGTGTGGATATATAGATCTTATCATTATTGTGTTTTTGTAAGAATTTAAATTATTAATATTTTTTTTGTTTTTACTTATTTTTCTTCTTTTTACTTTGTTTTAGTTTAATCTTTTAATATTTTTTTTACTAAAAGTAAATAAATATATTTTGAACAAAGTCATAATTTTATATATTTAAAGATACATTTCTAGAGAAAACAATATCTAGCACAATATTAATATGTAACTCTTAAGTTGAAAAACAATCAAATTAAAACTAAATAAGCAAACTAATGAGATTTTGTGAAAGCAATACTTAAAGAAAAAATTATATAAAAATAAAAAGAGGTATAAAATATAATCTGAAAAAAAGATTTAAAAAAAGACATTTGAGTTGTTTTATTTCTTTAAAATTTTTACGCATTTTTAGGACTATTACTTCAAAATCTTGAAGAAGATAACCGAGTTGTTTTGTTTCAGAAGTTGTTGCGTAAAATTCTTCTTTTTTCTCCCAAAAAAAAAAAGAATCTTTAAAAAGCGTTTCATTTCCGTGAAGTGAGAAAATTTTTTTTAATGAAATGCCTTTTAATAAATTCACAAGATTTTCTAATTTCATTTAGTTAAAGTCTGATTAAACTCCAGTTTATAGTAAAAAAAAAATGATCTCAGGCCGTATAGCATTAGATACGCCACCGTCGGCACACCAAGCCCAGCAGAACAATACTAAAGAAAAATTTAAAACAACCCATAAAGCAGAAGAATTGACATAAACTACCAATTTGATTTTACAACCAGGCGACCAGAAATTTCAGCAGACCTATGTATTGGTTTCACATTTCACAAAGCTATACACATCGTAGTGCATGTTAGTGTTCATTCCCACTTAAAACAACACTGAATACACCCACACTAGCAGAACAATACTATAGAAAAATTTATTGAAACCCATAAAATGCAGACGAAAACATTTAAGTCAAAGTACCAGCTTGATTTTACAACCAGGCAATCAGAAATTTCAGCAGGCATTGGTTTCACATTTCACAAAGCTCTACACATCACATCATAGTTCGTGTTAGTGTGTGTACGCTATTCATTTCCACTTTTAAAGACCCAAAACTACACAAAAATTCATGTTCAAGTCTGACACGATACCAGGCGACCAGAAAAGCAGCAGGTATACTTTTCTACACTCCAATGGGCAAAAGCAATTGACCGCCAAATGTTATTTTCTGTTTTGTTTTCTCTTATGTCCGTAGAAAAACAATTCTTGTGGACGAAGTCGCTGGCACACCTTGTGAAAATAAAACAGCGAAACTTAAATTTCAATAGTAAAATTTTTCTTTGATACCAGGCGCACAGCAATGTTCAGAAAGCAGCAGAAAGCAAACGAGTAGAGACAGTGGAGGAGTTATTTCTCTATAAAAGCAACAAAGAACTGAATTCGACCAATCAGAGTACAGAATAAGTGTAAAGATCTTGCGATGACCCCATTGGCTTTCCTATTTCGAATGGTAGGCGGTTCATTTTTCATAGGGTGACCAGATTACCTCCCAATGAAAAGAGGACATCAATAGGAATCTTTACATAAGCAAAGAAACAGAAAGCTTATCCAAAGATGTTTATATGTTCCATTACATTAAAGCGAAAAAGGAAAAAACCAAATATGTGTGTTGTTGATTCAGAAACAGTGAATTCAATTGATATATACATACTTTTTTTGAAGCTTTGTTCGCTTAACAAAAAACTTTTCTTTTTTAAAAAGAGCATCTGGTCACCCTCATTTCACACCAGTCAAACAGCTTTCCCTCTTTTGATTTCTGCTTTGAAATGAATGCTATGCAGCTACCTGCTGCTACCTCCTGAACATTTCTGTGCGCCTGGTAGCAAAGAAAAAATTTTCAATGATTTCGATGAGTTGTGTGGCCCCCGGTATGAAAATAAAACAGCGAAACTTAAATTTCAATAGTAAAATTTTTCTTTGATACCAGGCGCACAGCAATGTTCAGAAAGCAGCAGAAAGCAAACGAGTAGAGACAGTGGAGGAGTTATTTCTCTATAAAAGCAACAAAGAACTGAATTCGACCAATCAGAGTACAGAACAAGTGTAAAGATCTTGCGATGACCCCATTGGCTTTCCTATTTCGAATGGTAGGCGGTCTATTTTTCATAGTGTGACCAGATTACCTCCCAATGAAAAGAGGACATCAATAGGAATCTTTACATAAGCAAAGAAACAAAAAAGCTTATCTAAAGATGTTTATATATTCCATTACATTAAAGCGAAAAAGGAAAAAAAAACAAATATGTGTGTTGTTGATTCAGAAACAGTGAATTCAATTGATATGTACATACTTTTATTGAAGCTTTGTTCGCTTAACAAAAAACTTTTCTTTTTTAAAAAGAGCATCTGGTCACCCTCATTTCACACCAGTCAAACAGCTTTCCCTCTTTTGATTTCTGCTTTGAAATGAATGCTATGCAGCTACCTGCTGCTACCTCCTGAACATTTCTGTGCGCCTGGTAGCAAGGAAAAATTTTTCAATGCGATGAGCCCCCGGTATTTTTTGTTGAATATTAGGTGTGCCAGCGACTTCGTCCGCAAGAATTGGCATAACTTTTTTATTTATCAACCGATTGACATGAAATAAAAACTAAATGTTAAGTGAAGCTTACCACAATATATTACTAAAACCCCCATCTAGATAGGATACGCTGTTTCTGAGATTAACGTGCACAAACAAACAACTTGTTACGTTTTTATTATATGTGTAGATTACACTTGAATCTATAATGTACCTCACAGACTCAAAAGCCCTTATGCTACTTTTCAATTTGATCGAAATTGGTGATTCACCTGTATGTGTTGTTCAATGTTCTTATGGCGTTTTCTAACTCTTTCGGGTAGCAGAATACGAATATCCACGCAAGGATTTAGTAGAACTCGGCTGATAGTTAAAATGCATCATTGCTAGTGAAGTAAAAGGATCCCTAGAATATATCCAAGCAGAAACAGAGAATACTTAGATGTAATATTTTTTAGTAGTTTTTGTTTGTAGTTTGCGGGCAACTAGATTTCTTCACTTTGAATTTATTAATTTTATTCTTTAAAAAAGAATAAAATAAATAAAATACGTGTGGTCGGGTCAGCTAGTTTAAAATAAATAACAAAATAGAAGCACTTTACCTTTTTTGTCTCTTCAAAGTATCCATCTTATTTGTTGTACCTACAACTATAAACCATAAATCATACTCACATTTCAAATGAAACAACATAAACTTATTTACATGTCAATTTTTATTGTTCCACATTACGGTTGGTTTTTCTTATTTTGTATTTTTAACAACATTTTGTTATACTATAATCATTTTTTCTTTTGAATTCTCAGTTAATAATAATAATAATAATATTAATAATAATAATAATATACTATTTTTACATACGATTATCACACTTTTAAAATATTTCTTGATTTCTTCCATGTTTCAAACTGTGACATTTTGTTTGTTATAGTATAATTATATTAATATTGTATAATACTCATATAATAATGTATACAATATACATATATCCATTATAAGATATTTTAAAATTTTTTACAAATCTTCATTATAATTATTATTACTGGATGTGTGCGTAAATGCATCAACGTCAATCGATTGGTTTTCTCTTCAATTTCCTGTCATATCATTGTATCGCTTTTGAATGTACATTTTTAACTATTTTTTTTGTTTTTGCTTATTGCATCACGTGTTATATTCTTATGCATCTCTTTTTCTATGGAAACTTTACAAAATAAAGAAAAAGTAGTTATTTTATTATTTGGAAAGAACAACTTTAACAAAATGACTTTTGACAACAAATCATTGGCGTAGCTAGGGTTTTTATTGAGTAAATTTTACCTCATCCTGTAAATGAGGTAGATCTTAACATCGTACAGTTTCAAAACTCATGAAAATAAGAACTGGATTTATATTGGTCAATCAGGAGTTTGAATTTTGAACTCGCGCACTTGGGACGGATGATGGGGTTTGACTGAAGTTCAATGCTGGGTTGGCCAATATCACCACTAAGTTGGAAGACGTGTTCCATTTAGCCTTTCGAAGTGCAGCCAATCGCTTGTGGAGATTTTTTACTACTTCTGCTTTAAATGAAGTTGTATAAAAATGGGTTTTGCTTTCCATTGACAGTTGTATTTCCTAGAGGTTCCTTGGATTTGCTCGCAACAATAATCTTTAATCAAATAAGTCTTTCCTTAAGCTCAAAAAAAAATGATTATAAAGTAAAAAGTCATTCTAAGGTGAACGCTAAGTTAAGTTGACGTAAATCATCAATCGAACAAAAGTCTTTCCTTTAGTTAAAAAAATAATAATTAAGTAGACGTTCAAAAACATATATATGGAACAAAATGGTAAAAATATAGAAACCCTGTATGATGTTTTTTTTTTAAACTTATCAGTCAACTTACTCTATCCCAGCTACGCCTATGATATTAAAAGAATAAGCAGCATGTTCTAACAAGTGTAGTTTGCATTACTGACAACCACGTAGTCGTGGCTCGTGTAAGTATTAAGGTTCGGTCAAACTAGATTTGTTTTGGTAGTGGCTGCGCTATATGAACAAACACCTGCCTGCCTGCTCTAATCTGTGATATCAAACTAAATGCGTTGCCCTTAGCGTTCCAAATAAGTGCTTTCCCTGGTAAATTCAGAATTTGGAACTTTTTTATACCGACGCGACTCGTCGTCCTACAGTCTTTAAAGCACAGAGAAGATTTGCGACCCCACCGATACTTTCTTTTTAAATAACATAAAAAAAAATTACAGTTTTTAGCAGTCAAAGCTTGAGACATTATTGGTTAGTTAGCTAGAGAGATAGGTAATATTAAAGTGTTTGAACTTTCTTAAAATTTCTTGAAATCAAACGGTACTGTTTACAAGTTATAACACACGTCAATCGTTTTATGTTTTATATTTGGTAATGCACTAGATTCGAAAACGAGTGCTGGTCTGGTCAGTGGTTCAAGAAACTTCCTAACTATAATTATGTATGTAATCTTGAAATGATAATGCTACTAAGTACATGTTCGTGCTGTGTTTTCTGGTTAAGGCTTTTAATAATAATTAGATTCAGGTTCAAATGTTAACATTCGAACGAGTTCCCAATAGGTAGCATATTTATCATTTTGTAGTTGTGTTGCATAAGTATTTGCGGTTTGTTCTAACAGTTCATATATGTAGTTGTATGATACATAAGGAAAAAAGTTATTTTGCTAGATCTTTCTCGTATATTCTAACAAACTGTTAGCGTTTATTACTTCTTCTTTATTTATAAACATAAACGGTAGGCATAAAGGTGGGCTTTCTATGTTTACTTAATTATTATTATTATTTTTGAAAATTTAAATAATTACTACTATTGGAATTGATTTTTGATTGGAGATAAAGCGGAAAAGGAGTAAGAAACTAAGCAGAAAACTTTATCAAGTTGAATCCGTCACGTTTCCTGCATTGATAAACGAAAATATTGCTACTTAGCTAAAAGTATAACTAACTGATTGATATGAAAGGACCTCTTCCATATTTCACAGGTTTATTATGTAGACGCATTGTAATGCCCAACCAACAAAACCAAACAAGAGTTTTTGATTTCCTAAAAAAAGTGATTATCGAGATGAGTTTTCATAAGAGAAGTCTTTGTTGGCCTCGATTTGGCTTCGAGCTTAAACAAGCTTTAAATGGTAGAGCTTAGACCCGTGCAGTTCTAGACTGCACACTAGTGATACCCTTGTGGAGTGAGCACGCTAAATAGCTCCCTACGAAAAACATAGAGATAAGGAAATGTTAAAGAGGTTTTTGTTTTGTTCTTCTTTAAATAAAACTCAAATCAAGACATGGCTTTTCGTTCTAACTACAACTTCTTTTTGAGGCAAACACTTAGGGTCCCCGCAAGCCACAAACTTTTTATCGGCCGATAGTTTGGTCGGACTCAGTATGAAGATGTATGCAAATCCGCGTACTACAACGATTTGTTATTGGCCGATAAATAAGTTTGATGGGCTTCTCAACTGCTTTCAAACTAAAGTATCGGCGAACTATCGGCCGACTGCTATATCAGTATGGAGCTCCTCGCAAGCGCGCACACCGACCGATTGTTTAATCGGCTGATGGTTAATTTCGCTCTGAATTTTGCGCCGGATGGTCGTACCAATTTTTTTTTTCGCTGCCCAATTCTACGGAATCACTGGTTGAAGAAACGTCAATCGTAGGCCGACTGTTGCCTAGTCTGCGTACTCACCACCAATCCATCTGTTTAGTTGGCGTAGTGTGCGCGCTAACAGCCCAACCCGGCCAAACTATCGGCCGATAAAAGTTTTGTGGTTTACGGGGACCCTTAATTGACAGGCTTTTTTTATCTAGGTCTCCTCTCCCTCTAACCAACTTTATTGCTTATCATTCACTCAATGCACAGGTTCTTAACTCGCAATGATGGCCAAGGAAAGAGTTCAAGCAAAAACTTTCTGTTTCAATTCCTAAGGTTTTTCCTGATTACCGTGAGTTATTCATTTTAAAAAAAATAAATATCAAATATGTAATGACAATTTCTTTTAAGTTTAGCCTTGATTCTCATACGAGTAAGGCAGTTTTTTTTACCAACTCAAAATTTAAAAAAAAGAATTTTTTGAAAATAAACATGTGACCAAGTATGTGTGTAAAATACTCTCATAAGCTACTTAAGGATATTTTTTTCTTTGGTTATGCACGACAGATACTGTGTTTCATTTTATCATTTTTAATATTTGTGTTCAAATTATGGTATTATGGCTGTTGAATATGACAAACTTAAAGTAATTTTTTCAAAAGTTATTTTGATTCTATTGCTCTATGTATACTTTGTGTTTAAGACTTTATGTAAGGTTGCTGTCCATTGATAGCTGACATTTCAAAAATTAAATCTACTCCAGCTGTACTCTAAAGCCAGTCGTTATTATAATGTTATTATATTTTTGCATTTGGTTTTGGTAAGTTATTACAAAATCCTATTTTTTCCCCCATTTTCCTTGCCTTCTTTTTAAACTATATATTTTCTAAGGTTTTTGGAATTTTCTTTACATATATTTTTGGTTTTGTAGTGGAGTTTTGAATATACATTTACATATACATTTCATATTTGTATTTTGCTTTGCAATCATTTAATATAGATAAGATATCAATATTTCCACCATTTTACTTCTTTAGTAGCATTGATTATGATAAATTTAATATGTAAGAAGTAGTTATATGTTATGCTTGCTTTTTTTATAATAATGGTAAATACACATGCAGTAGATGTTAACACTTAAACAAAAAATTCTTACCCCGTCTGGCATAAGAAGGTAAATATAAATATTGTAACGTTTTGAAAAGTTTACAAAAGTAATGAGAAAAGTAAGCTTAACCTGATTTCTTTTAAAACTATAGGTGGAATGTAAGTTTCTGGAAAGGAGTTGTCAAAGTACACCTAGTTCATTTTGAATGGGAGACCATTGAGTGTGATAGCATAGAATGAGAGAGTCCTGAAACTTCAGCATACGTGTCTGTGGGACCTTCTTGACTACATACTGAGTCTTCAGGAGTTCGAGATGCTTCTGCTTCAGTTATTTCAACATCTTGATGGTGTTTGTTGCTGCGATGCTTTGCACTGAGCGCCTAAAAAGAGATAGTTTGGCAAAATGTTAGACGGATAGAAGGAACTCTCCGTACGACAATGCCACACGGTGATTGTGCGAAAAATGTGCCAAACTGGATTGAAGCGTTGAAGCGAATATAATAAATTGATATTGAAGCTAGCTTAAGCCATACATTTTAAATATCTGTAAGCATGCAAGATAGAAAAAAATCTACAATGTGCAAGCGGACTAACTGAATTTGCTATGGTTTTGTATATGTATTGATTGCAGCTCGAAGTTTTTTTCTGGATAGAGGCTATCTACGTCTATGTGGAGTTAATTGATTGCTTAGACGTAATTTTAATGACTTTGCCAAACTGCTTACGAGTTTTGCTCAGTCCCAGTCTCATGGAAGTAACGGGAGCTTTAAAGAACTCACAAGCAACATATCTTTTGACTCAGGTCTAATTGATATGCCGTCTGACACGATGATCCTACGGCTCAGACTGCGTCAAAAATACTTGGTACTTGGTACTTCCAGGTTCAGGTCTCGTAAACTTCAGAATCTTAGCCTGGAAAGAACTGTTATCGAATCTTCACAGACGGTTCCCAAACCGACGAGGGATCTGGTGCAGGTGTCTTTGTGGAGAACGACGACAAAAAAATGGGAGTCACGATTCCTCTAGTTAAAATGAAGCCCAGCAAAGATGTCCTTTCAAAATGGCTCATTCTTAAAGAATAAAAAAAATTAATATTCAAACTTAGGCGAAATAGCTGCTAATTTATCGCAAAGAAGTATTCCAAGTTTAAAACAAAAAAAGACCTCGTTGTAGCCATGTTCACAGACGATATACTACGTAGTTTCTGTAGAGGGTGTTTATTTTATAGCTATACAAATTAAAAGTGAAATGAAACACGTAAAAATATGTGCTATTGCCATGGCGTTGGATTTAAGTAAGAGTTATTCTTATGCCGTAGTACCCGTGGTGTGATGGAAAGCATGTCCGCCTGTTAATCCAGAGGTTCGAGTTCGAATCCCAACAGGGGCAAAAAAGTTTTTTCCACGGAACCGGCAGAAAATTGTAGGTCCAAGGCATGGTTGTGAGAAATGCGCTAGGCCCAGGGGCTTCTCGCTCTGTTGCGCCACCCTATTTACCTATTTATATTTATTCTTATGCCGTTACTCCTTATGACGATAGTCAAATTGACAAGCATTAAAAATTAGACGTCTAAGAAACAACAGTTGGAAGCGTTGTCGGGAGGTTCGGTGAACTGAACCTACAACACAAAATTAAAGTGAATTTCTAATTCAGTTCGCACTTATTTGCAATCGGGAAGAAAGGGTAAATCAAAATCTTCATATTCGATTTTCTTAACACATCTTACGGTCTCGGTGTACTGTCACTGTGGGAGTATCCCGCTGTTTGTAATGAGAAGCAAAACAAACCAATAACCTCTGCATAAAACATTACTCAACTCATTTTCAGTAGATAGCCTCGTAGGAATACTGCGCTTAAGGCTTGTGCTGGATCAACTTTATACTTTTTAGGATACACATCGAAAAATCAACACATCTTTTCTTGAAAGCTTCTAAATCATTTCAGATGTGGTAATTTTTTTTTTATTAAATAAGAAAACTTAAATGAAAATATCCATGAAGTGAAAAAAGAAGCATTGATACCAAAAACCCAATACTTTACTCATCAGCTGTACTCTTACCTTATCCTTACTTCCTTTCTTCTAAAAGTGTTGCAATAAACATTAAAGATTTCAAGTTTAACAATTAACTCAAAATTAAAATTATTTATAAATGAAAATAAGTAGCTATGTAGCTCCGAAAAGTTGGGAGATGTAATTGTTTTTAGCAAAAAAAAACATACCTTTCGCTTTCTAAAATAATTTAAAATAAAAATTCGACTAAATTAACTGTAACAGAATTAACAAAGCCAAAATATTATGTAAGTAAACTAAACTTAATTGAACTTTAACCTTTAATTGTATTTTTAAGAAAAATTTTATGCAATCATAACCCTTATGCTATTCATTATTTGAATCTTTACCTGTAATGAAAATCTTCGGTGTCCAGCTTTGCGTCCACCACGTCTTTTACTAATATGCGGATTGTCTTGCCGCAGAGTTTTGTTCTTTAATATTTCAAGTTGTGTATACAGTCTATGAAAAAAGAAAAGCAACGTTTTTTGGAATGTTTCTTAGTCAAAGCTCTGTGAGAAAGTGACCTTTTAAGTTCAGCTCGGATGTCTTCGGGGCTCATTTCGGATATAGTAAGCTCGCCAATGTCTGGATCTCCCAGGCAGAGACCGGCATAACCACCACCCAGGTGATGTCCAGTATCATGTGAACCCTTGAAAGCATCCACAGGTAAGCGTAATGATAGATCATGGGCAAGGGAACGTACCTGCAAGCTATGAAGATGCAACGAACACCGCAAACCACACAGACAGAAGGTAAAACGAAAAATAATGGAAAGGAAGAGAGGGTCGGAACGGAAAACAAAATCAAACTCAAAGAAAACAACACAACGAAGTAAAACAAAAACAAAACAAAAAAAAATTGGTCTCTCGTATTTGGGTGAAAAATGAATTGAAATAGGGGTTGTGGTTGCCTTAATGCCCGATTCATTTAATTTATATTTTCTCTTCTTTTAATTAACTAAAAACTTTTTAAATTTCATTTTTCATCAATTCAACTTTTTTATATTTGTGCAAAAAGAACCACAACCCTTGGTTATTATTTTTTTTTTTTTTGTTATTTCAGCTGTGTAAATGAATTTGTCTAAATGTGTGTGGTTATGGTCGAAGAAGGTATATCTATTGATTCGTGTGACGGCAATGGATGTTTCGTGCATGAGTGGATGTTTTGTATTTTCTTTATTGTTCAAACAAGGAGAGTGTAATCAAAAAATAATTAATTTGAAGGATAAAATTTAAAAGAAAGTTGAAAGAAAAATGATCTGAAGAAATTCCTAACATTTACGTATATTGTAAGACTTTTCTACTAAAAGTTTATCTATTCACAGTTGTAAATGAGAATAGGTAGATATGCCATATATACGAGTATAAAGTAAGAAATTAGGAAACAGATTTTTGTATTTTTCTATGTACAAAGCAGAAGATGATGATGATATGTGGAAAAATGAAAATCTAAAGCATGCAAAAGGCGAGCATAAGCAAATACTGTCTTTTCAAAATCGAGTCATATAAAGTGTGCATAAGAAATTGTGAAAATCCAATGTCAGTTAAGATTGGAAAATGTCTTGTCTCATATACGTTCATAGGTCCCTTAGTGTAGGCATAAGCTTGCTGTTGAATTCGGCTTCAATTACCATTTGCTGCGACGGCCAATCAACGTAAGAGTAATTATTTTTTCAATGAGCTTTTAAAATAAAAAGAGGCTGTATGTAATTTCGACTTGAAGATTTTGGCATGAACTTTATGCCCTCAGCAACTTTCCACTTGAAAAGAATGACACGGATTTCACTTAAGATGTGTCTATAGAACGCAAAATCGTGTTAGGCTTTATATACCAAGTTATTGTAAGGGCTGTTAAATTTTAAGAGCCGATGTTGAATATGAACCACACCTAAATGTCAAGTTTTTTTTCTGCATTTCATTCTACATTTCTCAATTTGACGCTTACTCAATTTGAGCCAAAGAAAGATACACAATCGAGCAACGCGTTAAATTTATTCGGTCTTATTATGAAAATGGGCGTTCAAATCAAAAAACATATCTTGTACTTCATGATTTTTTCGGTCAGTTTATTGTGCGTAGAATCTGAAAAATCGTGCAAAAATTTGAGCAAACTGAGTCTCGTACTGCAAAAAAATATTGCTGCTGTTCGCATAGTGTGGCTGACGAGCCGTCCACCTCAACTCGTCGTAGTGCCCAACAATTGTACCTCTCACGGTCGTCGTTGATTAACACAATGCATAAAGACTTGCTTTTACACGCTTACAAGGTGCAATTGACCTTAAGCCTCTTGACCATTTCAAGCGTCGACAATGGTTAGAATGGTGGCGAGAAATGGCAATAGCGAATGATCAATGGTCGAAGAAAATCATCTTGATTCGTCAATAAGTAGAAATGCTTCATTTGGGCAAATCATAATCCAACAGTGATTGTTGGAAAACCAATGCACACAACAAAGAGCGACTGTTTGGTGCGGTTTATGGGCTGGCTGCTGACAGCATCATCGGGGCGTATTTTTTTCAAAATGAAGCCGGTCAGGAGGTTACTGTGAATGGTGTTCGCTATCGTTGCCCCAATTGGAAGATATGGATGTGGACGATATGGTGTTTAAGCACCGTCCTGCCATTTACCACACAGCTAACGAAACAATGGCCCTTTTCGGCGACAAATTCAATCGCCGTGTTATCTCACATCGTGACGATGTCAATTGGCCGCCAAGATCATGTGATTTGACGCCGTTGGACTTCTTTCTTTGGGGTTATTTGAAAGAAAATTTGCGTTTTATTCAAAATTGACATCGACCCTTAAATTTAAACCACCCTTTATAACCAAAAACAAATTACATTCATTTTAATTCCATGGTATCAGTTATTGATTGTTATAACTGCTACCATGGAATGAGAACGAATCACATTTTTTTTTGGTTGCAAGAATTGGGCTTTTTCTTTCTTTTGCATTCTCTTAAGTCGACTTCATTACAGATTCACTGAAGTTAAGAAAATATCCCATTTTTGGTAAGTAAAGACGACTGTCAAAAATCACTTCTAGAAATCATTCCATGCCACAATGGTAATTGTTTTGTGGCTTTCTTGGGACATTTTAGATTGTGTACAGTGCTTAAATGTATATGTTATAATCGGCAATAGCTGAATGAATATTTTATATTATATGAATAAACGAGGTGCTTTTAATAAAACAATAGAAATAAGTAATTCAAATTAGGAGCTAAATAACCACCGCAACTCAATTATAACAAAGAGAAAGATATAAATGTTTCATTTGTGATGATCACTATGATATATTTACAATGATTGATTTATAAAATCACTCATGCATCTAGAGGAGGCAAACACAACTCATAGTTTAGTAGGGGAAGGAAAAGAAAAATATTAAAACAAAATAATACCTACAGATACAGATGCAGTCAAGGAATTACAACAAAATAATTTGAAAATGTTTACTTGCAGCAACTTCATAGCTCGTCAAATTCTCTTCAATTTAATTTCAAAATACTGTATGTTAAAATAATGTTTCTTAAGATAAAAACAAAAAGATTGATGGTTTGCTACAAAAATCGTTTCCATTTCGACAAAAAAATTTAACGTTTCAACTTTTTGATTTTCATTTTGTTTGAAATATTTCGGCTTTGATCACTTAGTCAGTGTTGAGTTTTAAAAAGGTCTTTGTACATACAGCCCAACATAATTATGTACATACGAATTGAAGATGAAAGTGTAGCTTTAATACAATGCGGATAACAGTAACGACCTCGAACCCTCATTAACTGAGTATAAGCTCTGTAAGTTTACCAATAAACTGTCAAAATTTGTATTGAAAACATTTTTTGGAATACTTACGCAAGAAATTTGGTGCTAAAATCGTGAAGAAAAACCAAACACAAACGATCAACATTACGAGAGCAATTTGACGTGTAACGTAAATGATCTTACACTGCATTTGAGGATGTTCATGAAACGTTTAGCGTAAGCTAAGGTGGCGATGGCGTTTCAAACATGAAGATTGTTCGTCCGTTCAGCTATTGGGTAGCCGATCGCAATAAGGAACTAGGCCATCTATAAAAAAGTTATGTTTGCAACTCTCACACTTGGAAGAAGTGACACCTTCAGAGAATAATTATGGAGATGAAATAAAGTCTGTTACTGAAGGACAATGCATCCTAGTGTTGAAAGAATTTTAGAAATCGGCCCTGTAATTTCTTAGTTTACCTGGGAATATTGAGATCAAACCTTAACAGTAACCATCCCTGGACTTAACTATATATTCACACACGAGTAGAAAGGGTACGAAGCTGAGGACAAAGAGAACTAGAACATAAGAAACTCTAAATTTCTCCCACGCTAAATCTTATGAATTTATGTGTCTGTTTCATTATACTGTCGCCTTTCTGTTTCATAACATTATATAAATGTAAACTAAAACTTTTTAAGTCGTCTTGACCACTGTTTATAAATTATTTTTTGCCAACATTGGAGCCGCCATAACCGAGGATCCTACATTCTTGCAACCATTTTAGTTTTGGATTGAACGTTCGCTTAAGTTTAAGTTGAGATTAAAATGATAGTTGGATTCAGCATTCAATTCTGCAAGGACAAATTTAGAAATGAGAAATCAATAAACTAATAGGTAAGTGTTCATTTCTTCACTTTTCAATATTTCTGTTTAGTAATATGTGAATAGCCATAATTTGAAATATTCTCAAACAAAAACTAACTATATTTTTAACAACATAGCTATGTCTTTGTTTTTAAAATAAAATTAATAGGGTGGCGCAACAGAGCGAGGAGCCACGGGGCCTAGTGCATTTCTCACAACCATTGCCTTGTGAGGGAATGGAGGGGACCTACAATTTTCTCTTGTTTCCGAACCGCAGCTCTATGAACTGAAGCCGAATTTTCAGTCCAATCGTTTTGATCGGAAAACTGAATATGTAAGAAATAACTACTTATGGACTAACTATTTACATGGTTATTTGAAATTTCATTCCAATCGAAGCTATGTCCTAAGTTTAATAAATTTTTTTTTCGAGTCCCTTATTCCATCATATATTTGTGGTGTGAATTTGAGCCAAAAATTTAATTTTTTTAAAACAAAATGTTGAAAGACAATACGAATCGCAGTTTAGCAATGTGATGACTACCATATATGCCCCTGTTTATGTCAAAAAACAATTCAGTAAACCTCAAATAAGGACTGACCTTAAATCAGCACAATTTTAATCGATGTCTTCGATTTGTTTCTAAATAAACTAAACATAAAATAACATAATAGAAAATAAGTTTATCTAAAAAGATTAGAAAAACGACTCTTGAGCAGAAAGAGCTAAAACAAAGGTGAAAAACCCCTACAGACAGACTCTTAAAATTTAAATAAATATTGAAAAATGACTCCTTTCCCATTTCGTACAAACTAAAAGCTAAACGAGTAATACTGACATTAACTAAACAAAACCTATTTCTTTGTTATTTTTAACAAGTATAAATAAATTAACTGGTTAGTGAAGGGATTTGGTAGTAGTGACTAAAAGGGACAGAAAGAACGAAAGTTTGCAACTTGTATGGAATCTATATGGTGCACCGACAATGACTAAATTTTCTAAGCCGAAACACATTGTAGAGTACTTATATCATCTCGTCCCAACCAGGACTGTTCCCAAAATAATAACTTTTTATTTTAAAATAAAACAAAATTTTTTAAAAATCATATGAATTTTACCTGTTTATGCTGATACCATATTTTTGGCACAAAAACCAGCCCCAGAGTTATTGTATTCGTCAACTGGGACCGAAGGAAGAGCGCTAAAAGTATTGCTCCAGGACTCAATTCAGGTAGATAAATTACCCGTGCTATATAAAAAGTAGTCGAAACTGTAAACTCTAATAGTAGTGATGCAACAAGGAACTGCCTTTCCTGAAATAAAAAGTATTTCCGAAAATCAATTTATTTTAACATTTTTATATATTTGACTATATTGTCTTACCCTAAATTGTGTATTGGCATTCCGACTTGCCACCGCCAAGTGCAATCCAAAGCAGAGAATTAAAATTTCACTTATCTGCGTCACATATTCCCATTTAAGTGGATGGCATGTATTCGTTCGAACCTCACGTAGTCCGTCTAATTGAGCAGTCTCGATTAAATCAAGCGATGAGGCTGTAAAGGCAGCCATATAACAAGTCACAGCAAATACCATGGTTCCAAGGTATTTTAACAAATCAACATCTCGTAAAACCCATCGATGGGCTTTGCGAGTACGAAAGTCTACCAAATGCCGATATAGCTTGAGTATTATGGCACCGTAACACGTAATAAAACCCAATTCACGGAACCAGGGCTCAAGAAGACATCGCTCAGTGGATGCTTGAAAAAAGTGAAGAGCAACCTAAAAAAAAGAGTATTAAAATTTTGTTTATTTGTGTACAGTACAAAAAGGAGTGAAATGAGATTTCGAAATCAATAGGATTATTGATCATATACTTATTGTCATTAAAAAGCAACTATACCGCACAAGTTTATTTAGAATATTTTTGGATCCGAATTGAAGCTCTGACTATCTAAACACACTATGACGCTAAGTTCAAATCATGTTCCTTAAAGAACTTTCGGTATTGTATTGGTACTGTAACGTTTTCCGCGTTTACTTCTTGTGCTTTTATTTACTTTCGCAATCGTTATGCAATATCCACTAGCCCCATCTACAATCTCATAATATTACTCTCACTTCACTTATCCAATTTTTGTCACGCGCTATTATAGGCCGAATAGTCTTATAGCACATTCCAGGCCAGAACTTTTGTAAGGTACAAAATTCCAGAATGGCAGCGTTGTCGTATTAAAAAAAATAGCAAGGGATGAGCCAATTGACTAAGAGGGAGAGCTGCTCGCATTGAGTGTGCTCTCGGATGGCAGATTTTTAGTACTTGAAGTTCATGTAGATTAGATATTTTAATGCAGGGAGAGTGTGAAAATTCGCAACAAAATATTAAGTAAGACCACAACTTCTGCCAAATATCTTCTTCCAAGAGCGCACATTTTCGCATACTTGCGGCTTTAGTGTACAATATCTTCTTAAATGTTCTGTTTTCTAGCTCTCCCCTATAGAATAGTCACACATTAAACTCAGTAGCAGAGTCTGTAGCAAATCTAAGTAAACAAATTCGTAGAAAAATAGACTTGGTGTTATGTAATGTAATGTTATTGTTATTTAATAATAGAGAATGCTTTCATCGGGTTCACGGGACAGATCTACATATATACGTGTAGTAAATAACGCCCAGCCATGGGCTATTCCCAAAAACCATGCAATATCATACCAAAGAACGCTCGTGTAGTATATGTACGAGAGTACTCTGTGTATGAAATCCTTTTATATTGCTTTAACGGCAAGCCCATGAATCTCTAATCCCCTCTTCAGTTTATTTCAATAAAATTTGCTAAACAGCCCCATTTCAAAAGCCTTAACTGTATATGTCTCCATATCATAAAAATCAGTTTCACTACCTATAACACACACATACCTCACAGAAAATGTTTCCTTTTATCATGTATGATTGGAGCATCTGTGCTCCAATCAAAGATTTAATTTTCATTTCAAAGCAAAAATAGTCAATAGTGATTTCCGTCTTTCAACACAGAGTTCGAACTTACCGATGCATAGAGCAGAATGATTCCTAGAAGTATAGTTTCCAGCACGGTCCACATTCCTGACGCAATAGCCTGTAAGTAATAAAGGAAACCCAACGAGATATTTAATATTGTCAATATTGAAAAGCAGTGACATCAACTTCGCCACACTACAAACATGGAAACTATGCCATACACACATACCTTGCATTTCCTGTGCTGGAAAACAGCAACGGCCAACACGAGGCAGCATAATATGCACGAGCCCAACATTGATCCCACAGTAATGCGCAACAGATTCTCCATCGATATTGTCTCCTGAGGTTCCCCAAACAGGCAAACTCCCTTCTGGTCGCATGCGGTGCAGCCACCGGGACATGGAATGCACGAGAAATTGTCGTAGTCAGAGTTTTCCACCTTATCGGCAGAAAACCCTTGTAGGGTGGAATTAGGAAGATAGTATGAGTCCTTGCAAATGCATGTGTAGCCATCACGTGTTGTGGAGGGTTTCGTTTCAGTCAGCAAACAAAAGGTTGTATTGCGGTCACAACTATATAAGGTGGGATGGGTAACATTCAAAAGAGCCAATTTTGAGGTCACTGTGAGATTGTTTGAGGGGGATCACAGCCTATACTCATACTCACCCATGTCGGCGGCCAAAAATCTCCTCCAAGGCATCATTACAAAGGTCCACATCGGCGGCAATAAACGCAGCTGCCACAATCCTGTGGAATTGATTGAAGCGTATGCGGTGGGGTTATTCAAGTTCAAAATGCAATTGCAATGTTGGTTATGGTGGGATATGCCCTCCATGGAATATTGGAAATAATGGTGCTATAATTTGTGGGCTTTGAGAAGAGCAAAGGACATTTACAGGCAAAATACTTGATAACCAAAGTCTGCAATACTCAATCATCGTTTGTAATCAATTGACATAGACTTGCACTAATTAGATGAGTAGTTCTGACGCAAACTAAGCGTGACTGAGTACCAGGTAAATGAATTGATGAAGTTAGGCGGGGTTGTTTCGCTAATTGAATAAAGAAACTGTTTTCCCAAGCGAACCAGAGTTGCAAAGTGATTGAGCGAGATTGGACAACCGATTTGAGTTTATGGAACCATTGAAAATTAATCAAGCGATGAAATCATTCATATACGAGTAGATAGAGTTTATCATTAAGATTTAAAACTTATTTACAGAGTTAACATTAAGCCAATGAATAAGCCAGACCGAGTAGGTACTCTCGGTAGAGTTCTCTTTGAATACTGGAACTGCCTATTTTAGAGTAATTTTTTTAAAGTTGACTAATATCTGGAAGAATTTTGATGGGAAACTTCCGGAAAATATTCGAATGGCAGTAATATTTTTATCTTTTGTCAGTAGTTATTAACTGGAGTTTGAGAAAACGACAAGTTTTCTAATGAGAAAAAGAACTAGAGAGTAGCCTAAGAACTACTTATCTGAGTCTAAATTATTATGAAAAGGAATTTTTTCCACGGGGATCGCCTTTCGCAAAGAATTGGCAAGTCCCCCGTTATTAGTACCTAGATTAATTGAAACCGCTTTCTCGATAAGCTGTTTGGAACTGGTAGAAAATTAAAGTCCCCCCTCCCATTCATGCGCTAGGCCCTGGGGCTCATCGCCAGGGTTGCAAAAGCTTAAGCTAATTTATAGCTTAAGTGTGAATTTAATTCACAAGCTAATTTGCGAATTATGAATTGGAAAATATTCAATTCATAAGCTAGTTACTGAATTATGAATTGGATAACATTCAATTCATAAGCTAGTTTGTGAATTATAAATTGAGAAAAATTCAATTCATAAGCTAGTTACTGAATTATGAATTGTATAATATTTAATTCATAAGCTAGTTTGTGAATTATGAATTGAGAAATATTCAATTCATAAGCTAGTTACTGAATTATGAATTGGATAATATTTAATTCATAAGCTAGTTACTGAATTATGAATTGGATAACATTCAATTCACAAGCGAGCTTATGAATTGAAAAACATTCAATTCACAAGCTAGCTTATGAATTAGAAAACATTCAATTCACAAGCTAGCTTATGACTTATCCACATTATGAATTGAAAAACATTCAATTCACAAGCTAGCTTATGACTTATCCACATAATGAATTGGAAAACATTCAATTCACAAGCTAGCTTATGAATTGAAAAACATTCAATTCACAAGCTAGCTTATGACTTATCCACATTATGAATTGGAAAACATTCAATTCACAAGCTAGCTTATGACTTATCCACATAATGAATTGGAAAACATTCAATTCACAAGCTAGCTTATGAATTGAAAAACATTCAATTCACAAGCTAGCTTATGACTTATCCACATTATGAATTGGAAAACATTCAATTCACAAGCTAGCTTATGACTTATCCACATTATGAATTGAAAAACATTCAATTCACAAGCTAGCTTATGACTTATCCACATTATGAATTGAAAAACATTCAATTCACAAGCTAGCTTATAAGTTTGTTATGAATTGGAATATATTCAAGCTAGTTACACATTCGAAAATTATGGTTCTCACAGTTTATACCTAAAGTCATTATTAGGTATAGAATTCAATTGATTCGGCATGTTTATTCTGACAACAATAAACATCAAAGTAAGTGGTCAGATGAAATTAATTGAAGCCAAAAAATTATTTTTCTCAATCGACAACGAGTTGGAAAAAAAATTGCAAAACGATTATCAGAAAGATAACAAATATTGAATAGACCGTTCGATCAATAACTGATGTACATGTAGTGACCACTGTCCATTTTTATGAGTGTGCAACAAATGGTAAATAGTTGTAATGTAATTTTTAACATTATTAATTTAATAAATTTTATTTTATGATAGGTTTACGTTTTTTGGAATAAAAAATCTAAATCTTTACTTCAAAAGCTTAGTTTTATTTCAAATCGAGTTCATAAGGCTAAGTATTTTCCTCAGAGTTTGTAGATCGTACACACTTTGGAATTATCTGCCGACAAGTTCTAGAAACAATATTTTCCTATCTATAAATCACTAGCACACCCTCCTCGGAGTCATACAAATGCACTCAAAAAATTTCAGCTCAATCGGATGAAAGGTTCAAAAGTTATGGGCGAACAACATGAAGTAGTCTAATACCTTCCTCGGAGTCATACAAATGCACTCAAAAAATTTCGGCTCAATCTGGTGAATGGTTCAAAAGTTATGGGCGAACATACAGACAGACAGACAAACTGAACAAATATATATCTTTATATATATAATTCTGCTGTACGTGTGTATGTAATTGAACTCCTCCTAAACGGCATGACCGATTTAAATGAATTTTTATGTATGCATTTGAGTGGCGCCCTGGATGGTTTAGATTCACAAATCAGCCCGACAAATGGAATTGGAATATAGTAAAATTGACAATTTCATTATTCTTAACTGTAATGAATTAAAAATTAAATTCAAACAATGATTTTTTTTTTTTTTTTTGACAACAAAAAATTAAAATAATAAATAACAAATAATAAGGTTTGTTTTGAAAAATTCTTTTAATTTTTTGACTGATGTGATAAGAATAAAGGTTAAAATTTTTTTAATTTATTGCACCTGAGTACCATAGAAAAATTTTTGTTTGTTTTATAATAAGCCACACCTCAATGGGTTATGACTACCCTTATAATGCTGTTATAGAGCACAGTGCGAGCATTTAGGAAAATAGGAGAGGATTTAATAGGGTACACCGATACACCTTGCTTTTGAACCTTTGTAAATCGTTATGTAGTTGAAATACAGAGCCAGGTAAAGCATTCCACATTCGGGTGGTGCGACTTAAATAAGAATCTCTATACTGTACGCCCGAAGTTGGGCTCAAGGTAAAACTGATGGGCATTCTTAGCAAGGTGGGTGTTGCGGCTAAATTGTTTCAGGGGAGGAATGCAACTGACTATTTCACTAGAGCAATGTTTGTGAAAAAAGCGATAATAAAGAGTGAGAAAAGTAACGTTTCGACAATGTTCAAGAGAATCAATCGATTCTACGACTTAACTATCACCCATCAGTCTTAACGCTCTATTTTGTACCCTATCAAGTAGGCGCAAAGATGTTTGAGAAGCACCTGACCAGGGGAGTTATACTCCAGTTTTGGGCGGATGAAGGCCTTATAAATTGTAGCCAGATCAGATGGGGTACCCGTGGTACCCGTGGTGTGATGGTTAGCATGTCCGCCTCTTAATCCAGAGGTTCGAGTTCGAATCCCAACAGAGGCAAAAATGTTTTTTCCACGGGTATCGCCTTTCGCGAGGAATTGGCAAGTCCTCCGTTAGTATTCATTGCCATGAAAAGCGCTTTCTCGATTAGCCGTTCGGAACCGGCAGAAAATTGTAGGTCCCTTCCATTCCCTCACAAGGAATGGTTGTGAGAAAAGCGCTAGGCCCAGGGGCTCCTCGCTCTGTTGCGCCACCCGCTTAATTGTCCCTGAGTAACATAAACTATATTTCATCCTCACTCTCCCTAGAATAGAAACTTTGAAACTACTTTACTTAACTTTCAATTTAAAGAACGTAGGGCCTGAGCTACGCCGGGCGGGTCAGCTAGTACATATATATATTATAAATTCATAAGCTAGCTTATGAATTAAATTGAACATTTTCTAATTCTCTGTTGAGATAACTCATAACTCATAAGGCGACTTATAAATTGAATGTTTTCCAATTCATAAGCTAGCTTGTGAATTGAATGTTTTTCAATTCATAATGTGGATAAGTCATAAGCTAGCTTGTGAATCGAATGTTTTCCAATTCATAAGCTAGCTTGTGAATTGAATGTTTTCCAATTCATAATGTGGATAAGTCATAAGCTAGCTTGTGAATTGAATGTTTTTCAATTCATAATGTGGATAAGTCATAAGCTAGCTTGTGAATTGAATGTATTCCGATTCATAAGCTAGCTTGTGAATTGAATGTTTTTCAATTCATAAGCTAGCTTGTGAATTGAATGTTATCCAATTCATAATTCAGTAACTAGCTTATGAATTAAATATTATCCAATTCATAATTCAGTAACTAGCTTATGAATTAAATATTATCCAATTCATAATTCAGTAACTAGCTTATGAATTGAATATTTCTCAATTCATAATTCACAAACTAGCTTATGAGTTGAATATTATCCAATTCATAATTCAGTAACTAGCTTATGAATTGAATATTTCTTAATTCATAATTCACAAAGTAGCTTGTGAATTAAATATTTTCCAATTCTGAAGCTAACTACTAGCTTATAGCTTATAGATTTTTTTAATTCATAAACTCGCAACCCTGCTCATCGCTTTGATGCGCCACCCTATTTATTTTAATGCAATTTCGCTCATTCTAGGAATAATTAGTGTCGTTTTCCATTCCATTTGCGTCCGGGGACGTTCGACTCCGTTTTAAGTGCTTCTGAAAGGTGACAGCCACTCAATATTACAAGTAAAGTATCTGATCAAGTGACGATTGCATTATTTAACCATAAAATGTTGTTTTTTTTTTTTCAAAAGCATCAAAACAGGGATAGCGATGTACCCCTGAACCTAAAATAAAAACTAAATGGACTATGACACATTACAAACTTCTTTAAGTCATGCACATAGCCTACCGGCAAATGCCGTGCAGTCGAAGCTATTATGTTAAAAAATGTATTCCCTGTTTTTAGTCTGTATTACATTTTCGTTTAGTTCTAGGAATTGCATGTTTTTGAACCATATTTGTTTGTTTTCATTAAAGTGATTGTTGAAAATGCATGTTTAAGATTTCAAGATACTGATTCTTGGTACAATTGGATTTAATTGAAAGTGAAGGCTTGTCAGTCCTATTGACATATTATCCATTATCCTTGATGCTGTTGTTATCTAAGTTTCTGGTTTTGAGTTTTTAATAATTTATTCTTGATACAGGATTTTGACTAAATTACGTCTTTTGTTTGATCGATACTCAAATGAACAATGATGCTCACCATCAGTAGGTAGGATATTTGTGGATATTTTTTAGGAAATCGGAATTGAAAAAATAATTTCGAAGAGCAAATTGCTCAAATACATGTTGGAGCTTCAGGTATGTCCGCATGCCCGGGTTTCAAACATCCGATGTGCGTCTTGTCTTATATGGGAGAAATTGAGTTGAGAGTGGCGTCGCCTTCTTATTGTGATTGTTATGCTTCACGGTTTTCAAAACGCGCAAGATAAGTGGCCATCACTTTTTTTGCGAAACCGCCTTTCTGTAATCCTACACAGAGAGAATTTTATTGAGCCTGGATTTCAGGAGTTGGGTGACGGGACCACTTTGGGGGTTATTTAGTTTCAGCAAGGCTACGACGCTCTACAGCGTAGAGCCCGAATTTCTATGGAAACATTGACACAAATGTTCCTCGGTCGCTTCGTCTCTTTCAGAGGTGATAAGGGGTGGACCGAACGTGGTACAATTTGAACATATGCAACTTTTGCTTGTGGTGGTACTTAAAGGAAAAAGTTTTCAAGTTTTCCGACCTCACACCTTCCAAGAACTGAAGACCTGAATTATTAACGAGGTGATAATGCGTTTAAAAACTTCTATTTTTCTAATCGATTGGCTCAATGTATCGCTGCAAAAGTCCGTCAATTTGGATATCATTTTAAAAACTACATGATAAAAGCTGCTGATACTAACGAATAAAGAATAAAAAAAATCACTTTTCCAAGTCCAGTAGTGTCATTTCCATTTCTCTCTGAAACCGGGGCATACTTTTTACGCCACCCTATATTTAGGTAGTAGGCACTTGGTTATTTTTTCTAAAAGCACCCTGGAGTTTCATCAAATGCATTTTGGAATTATTTCACGAGCTTAAATAAATCCAGTTAACAAATAGTTATACGTATACATTCCTAGAAAAGGCAATTTTTTTTTTTGTTCATCCACACCTTACAAGCACACAACTACGAACACAAAGAGAGAAGGAACTGTCTCGTAAAAGTTGTAACATGTAACCATTAAACTGCTTGCGATTGGTGTAGTCTTTAGGATATTTACAGGAGAATACCATTCTATCCTTGTTAACGCGACCATAGTGTCTCCCCATGGAATACAAACTTTTAAAAATAAAAAACGGTTACACTCACTTGATTCGAGACTCCGCAAATGATATCCTAAATGGCCAAAGCCAACGTCCCTTGAGTAAATTACAATCCTTAAATGGTGCACTCCACTCCTGGGAGCCATCGGTGCTATTCCACGCCATGCCCAGTTCTCGCCAATAGTTCCCCAAAAATGACTTATTGTGAACCTCCTGCGGCGGAATCTTGAATAAAAATCAAATTTATTGCTCTTCCAACTAAAAACATACTGCTACAAATTCAAAAACAAATTCAACTTACCGTAACATTATCGCGAAACTTCACTACAACTGTATGAATACTAGGCGCAGCTATTGCAAAAGCCAATAGATTTTCATCCTGCTGGAGGGCTTCAGTTGCCAGACTATTAGCACGTCGTCGCACCTCATCCCGCAGTTGTTCCGTAATGCTCTGTTCCAGAGCTGATGGGAATTTCACCGATAAGAATTCACTGAACTCTCGAGCGGCGTCTTCCACAATGTCGGTGACATCATAGAACTGTGCGGAGTATACGGAGTACGGAGTAAATAAAATAAAATAAAAACAAAATTTAGATTTAATTATTTCAAAAGTTGGGTAAAAGTTTTGCAATCAAAATACTATTTATATACCAACAAACAAGGGTGGTTTTATGACCTGAAATTCAAAGAAAAACTTGTTTGTTTAACTCTGCTGACGAAAAAGGAAAATTCCTATGTGTAGGTACACAGGGACGTATTGCTTCTGTTGGCAGCCTATAGGACATTGGCTTTTCCTTGTAAAGAGATACACAAAACAATTTGGTTTGAAATTTATTCTAAAATTATAATACACAATAAACGGAAGCGGCTTATTTCTTAAAGTCCACATTAAGGTAAGAATTATACAATATACATTCACAGCAGCAGGATGTCTAGCTTTTTTTTTTTGGTTCTCGATTGCGCCCCGTGCACAGAAATGACGTGCTAACCAACAAACATTAGCCAAATACCAACCGAATTATGGCACTTTTCAACTGTGCATGCGACGATCAAATTGGGGTTATACCAAACACATAACCCCAAATTACAATACTATACTGACTGCATGGTAAACTTCCGTTAACGAGGAAGCCCCTTCCAGCAGTACTTATGTATTAAAGTCACGCAATCTTCGTTGATAAACGTCCGTTACCATGCCATCATAAGATTCTCCCTTCGTGAAAATGGGTTCGCCAAAACTTCTAGGAATTCTATTCCTTCACTCGGTTGAGGGATTATTAACTAAATGACGTCATTCCGTCGCTATAGGGCAGCACGTTCTCATGTGTCATTCAAATCAGTTTACCTTTCTCTCTTCAAAAACCCACGTTATGGGAAAAAATATTTAGTACGAAAAGCGGGTAAATGTGATGTAGCCAGAGGTGGGTGGATAAATCGATGTGAGTACGGGATCAGGACATCCTCTCTGTGGTTGAAGGATGCCGGGGTAATTTATAGTCGTGTTTACTTAAATATAACATCATAGTAAAAGTAAAAAAAAAATAATAATAGCAGAGCTAAAAGTAGTCATGATGATGCTCGAATGAGGTTGGAGTTGATAAATTGCAAAGTCAAATGAGTAATAAAAAAAAAGAAAAAGAAAAGCCATGATGGTTATCACGATGGTTTCAAAGTGAAGATTGTGTTTCTTGCCATGTTATATGTCTGGAGGAAGATAATGCAGAAATTAGTTTTATCTAGGTACGATTGGTTTTATTTAATTTTCTGCTTTTTTATGGGATAGTTTGTTGAAACGGAACTATGAATTAAATAAAACGAAAACTTTGTTGTTGGTTGCAATTGTCAATTCACTGTAACCAAGTCAAGTATTGCCACGACATTGAAATAAAAAAGGCCGTAAATTGACTGAATTTTTGGCATGAGCTGCTTATTATAGTATCTTTCAGATGAACCAATTTTGAACTTTAAGTTCAAAGCTTAACTCAGTCTGTTTCACAGAGTAAACTGAGCTCCACTAGTTTTCATGTTTTCATTTGGTTGCATTATTAGATTTTTCATTGCGTTCCCAATTTGTTGTCAATTAAAAAAAACTTTAATTAAAACCAGATTTTAAACTTGAACATTAAACTAAAAGTTTGAACAATGTAGAAGAAGTTTTTTCACCATAACTTCAACTTTTGTAGTTTTCGGAAGTTGAGAAATTAAAAAAGTATGAATGATCAATTTGAAAATCCTCAAACTTGGAACAAAGAAACTCACCATAAGAGTAAATGTAAATATTAAACTCATAAATCAACAGCATTTTTCCTACAAGCCAATTGAAAGTTTTAGCAAAGTTGTATGAAAGACTTATACCTAATCTAGCCAGTTTATTTATATAAGCTATGCAAGCCATTATGAAAGTATGTTTCGAATGGTTAATCAAATCAAGTTACCAGTATTTTAAGCCTCTCTCAGTTTTGAAAAATCCCTAGCATTAACTGTTGAGCTGACGAAAGGAAGCATATGAATCCCTAAAACAAATACTTCTATTAAAAGTTTAAACTTATAGAGAGATCAAATTAATCCATAACTCAGTCGCTTTGTAACGAATTCATCTCCTACTTCGTAATCAGGAAAATAAGAGAGAAGACACTTATTGCATCTACTTTGGTTGGCATTAATTTTGAAAAACACAAGAGTCTTATTTCATAATTGCTTCCTAAAGCTAAAAACAAAAAATTCAATCGTATAACCCCAATAGAATAGGACGTATTTGAATAGCAAAACTCCCAAGTTCATTTCACATTCCATACTAACTTCAGCACGTGCAGATATTCCCAGGAAAGTTTCAAATTGAATTCAAAGGATGCGAGAGTTTATGCCAACAATACGTACACATACATACACAGATGCTTTCGCCCTTTGCCGATTCAAAATAAGAAAACCCAAACCAAAGGTTGTTGTTTCTCGGTCATGTGAAATTAATTTCAATAACAAATAAGTACTGCATAAACTTCCTTTAAAACAGTTTTGTTAGCTATATCGTACTCTTCCTAACTTCAATCAAGCCCTTCAGCTTAAAAGCGGTTTGCTTTTCATTGAACTTGATTATTTATTTATCTAAGCGGAAACTTAGCTATCGCATCACTAAAATAATGTACTCAGCTAAACAAAAAAAAACATAGTTAGCTTGTTAGTTTGTGGATTTTCGTAATCTATCCCATCATTTTGGAGCTGTTGATGGAACCGTACAACGTAATATGACATAAGAGAACTCGTCTCGTTTAATAGAACAACTTAATTATGTGAATGTAATTAATTGAATTTGAAGGCGGAAAAAGCAAAACGGCTGGTGCTATTGGGCTAAACAAAGTTAGCTTCCATCAGAAGCACTCCTTGCGTAAATGATAATAAAGCATTAATCTTTATTGGGGTTATGGTGCTTAGTTTCGTAGGTGCATGAATAGAATACGTATGTGTGCTATAGGGTTGGTTGCGAATTTGGTATTAGCAATGACACCCCTATAACTAGGCCAACGGTATAGAGTTTTGAAGTGATCGTTTTTACAATTTTCGGAAATATTTATACATAGGTAATTACTTTATACTATAAGCGGTTAGTTCAATGACTGGAAAGTTCAACTGAAAGCTTTAAAAGTTGAGATACCTACTCATTCCGTTGCTTACGTTGCATCCGATGCTTGTTATTTCTCAAGAGAACATGTGTTTTTAATCGAGCTGTCAGTTGAATTTGACACCGGACGGACGAAACGGATTTTATGGCCTATTAAAGAGCTACAGAGCGGGTGTTGCCTTTCGCGAGGAATTGGCAAGTTCTCCTAAGAAATGCGCTTTTTCAACTAGCTAACCGTTAGAAATCGAAAAAAATGGAAGGTCACAAGATATAGTTGTGAGAAGTGCGCTAGAGCCCGGGTCTGCCCACGATGTTGTGCCATCCCTTTTATTTATTTATTTATGTCTAAAGCCTCGAATAAAAGAAAACTTAAGCGAAACTCAGTTAGTTTTGGAAGGAATCCACTCCAAGATAGAAAGAGTAGTTTTGAATCGCACTGCTGCTTAACCCGAAATTACGTCCAATGTTACAAACTCCCCAAAAACCACCCACTCATTAAGAGAGCTTGAGATAACAGGTGCCGAATTAGCGCACACGTGTGCAACATTATGCATATACAAGTAATGCCAACAACTTGGAAGAGGTATTTCATCCGTATTGAAATCGATAAATGAACAGCAGACTGACGTTGGGTAATATAGAGTGAACTTTGAAAGAAAAATAGTAGTCATTCACTCGATCACTGATGCGGTAATTTGACCCCAGAATGATTTCCTGAGGTGTGGAAAAAAACAATGATTGTTATATAAGCTTGATGATTACGTCTATAAAAAAAAACGTTAACTCTGATATTTTACTCCCCGAAGGTGGGTTAAAATTGAACGAATTCTTAATTTGTTCATTTGTGGAATGCGTCCTAAGCTTGTGGATTGGGTGTATACCTATGGTTGTTCGTAGAAGGCTAATGCCGTTAAAGGTAAGAAATGCAGAAATAACAAATATATATTTTTCGCAGTGTGTTCAATTAAAATTTGATTGCTATATCAATGAATTGGTTATCATTTAAACTTAATTTTTTAAATTTAATAACAAATAAGCTAAAGCTCTGATTAACATTGCGGCAACATAAATTCTATCAATTTTGATTTTTTTTATCATTCACATACTAGATGACTTCAGTCCCGAGAAAATAACCTTTTCGTTCCTGTTAGAACCCTTTTCAATTAATTTTCAATTATCACTTAATGGCTTTCTCTCAATAGAATGATGCTCAAGCCCTCAACCCAAACGCACTTAAAGTTTTCTGCTAATTGGTTCTAAAGTTCGAACAAAGTTGAGTTGATGCGTGTTTAAATAATTTATTTACGAATTGGTTACATTTGCGATGCTTTAACTTTGCTGGAAAGTTAAACCGAAGCCCCGAGTCAATCAAGAGGAGATTTTACCACACGAAGATTTTCACACACAATAATGCAAATTTATTGCCAACAACTCGAAAAGAAAAACATAGTAAAAAAATTAATCCCTTTACAGCATAAATATTTATATTTTAACATCTACCCAACATTCAAATCAACTTTTAATTAATTCTCTCCCAACAAAGTGATTAGAAAACTTTATAAACCTATGACAGCAGATTCATGACGGTATCGCAGCAATGCAACTTCAAAAGACCTTCACCTGCCTCTTCTTTTGTGCTTATCAGATTTAAACCACCCTATATTTTTGACTTAAATATTTTCACTCCTTCATTTAGAATTCCTAGGATATCTCTCCTTCTGTCTCTCTCTCTTTGCAAGCTCTTTTTTCTTTTTTTTCTTATTATATTTTCTTTTGACAAGATGACATATTTAAAAACCACAAAATATTCCCACTCACCGGATCTGGTGGAATTTCCTCCAGAATTTTGGGCTCACATTTGCTTGGTGCTGGCGTCATAATCGAACTTGTAGTGTTCGCTGTTGCAATTGCAGCTGCCAATGATGGCGACGGTGTTGTTGTTTTGTCATCCGGTTCCGTAATGTCCCTTTGCCGGTGGCGATGATGCGGCTGCTCCAGTTCGTTTTGCTGCTGCTGGCGGTAGAACTCAAAAAATAATCCATTGTTTATGTCTAACTCTAGTGGAGGTTCTGTTGTTGTTAATGATTTTAATTTGGCTGCTGTAGTCGTTGTAGTCAGGTTGGAAAGGAGAAGAAAAATAACGTGAAACGTCAAAGCTATCGAATTTGTTGTGGGGATGAAGAATAGTGGTGGTTTTGTTCCTCTTGGACGTGCTCGGATGGGATTGTGACGTTTTGGCCCATCGTTATGTAGCCCCGTGTTGTCGATATTGCAGCATATTGGTGGAGACAGCAATTCCGTTTGTGAGGTGGGTGGATTGTATTGTTGGTGGTGATTGCTTTTTCGACGACAATGCGGTCGATAGTTACCCGTACTTTGGTGACGATCGGTGGAACAGCTCTCGTCCATATCACCGGCTGTGCCCAGTCTTGTACTTCGGGTGGAGATTTATCTTCAAAGGAAACATCTGCAAATGGAAATGATTTAAAAAGGTTAACTCCAAGATTAAGAATAGTTTCAAAAATCAATTAGTTCAAGTCAAAAGCTGTTTTGAATTGGCGAAGATATCAGACCGAATTTAATGGTACGAATATAAGAGCTATTGCGTTTATGTTGCATAGCCCTAATCCCCAGGTATTGTGCCAAAAAATAATTTATTGAAGCAGACAACAGAAGCAATACACCAAGATCAGAGCGCATAGGTTCGCGTTGAAAAATGACAAAGTTTCCGCCTAGAAAAGTTCACACTCCAGAACTTAAAAGACTGTGTTTTCATATTTCAGACCTCAAAAAATTTAAATCAGCTATACACTTCCACTAAGGCCCTTATGTATAACGGTCTAATTTACAACAAAAGGATATAAAACAACAAATGGTTGCAACAATCATTAAAACGATTTTTTAATAAAACCCCAACTAACTACACACACACATCGTTGTTTTTTGTTTTGCTTAACCCACTTTGGAATAAAGAGGGTTTAATAACACAAAACTCCCAGGCGAATCTTCAAAAACATACGTAACATACTCGTACACAGTTACACTCATCTCTGTCGTCCCTCCAAGGACAACAAAGAGCCATTCCATGTTTTGGAAAATAAACAACACAGAACGCCACTATGTGGAACTTAAATTTAAACAAAAAAAAAAAGGTTCTGAACTTGTTCCTCCCACCCAAATGCGCACCACTGGCGCGGCGAAGGAGCAATATAACATCCATTATCTCCATACATTATGCAGTCTAGTTCCCATGCCGAAAAAAGGCGATCGATAACACCTTTTTGTTTATAACCTGCGACCCAACCACCATTGGGATGATTCAGAGAAACAAATAAATTCCACTTGTTATATATGAAAACTCGCGCTCCTCATTATCATTCCACTTCCCCCATTCATTATATTTATGCGTTAAGCAATTATTTGCTTTTAAGCAAGGACTATGTGTCTTTGTTGAATGTATACCAGTGACTTAAGTAAATACATAACAGACAAAACTTTCACACACCCGGCATAGCATGACGTATACAGCCTCATCTTATCAGGCAAATATTTGAAATGTGAATAAACCGTTGTATAATAGCCCACCCACCACCCACATTGCTCTCCTCATGTGCCATTCCTAAATCACAACGATAAAGCACGGATGGGTTTCAGTGTATTTAGAAAGAGTGAGTTCAGTTCAGTTTAGGGGTTTCTAAAACGTGAGGGTGTGTTGTGATGGGCGTAGTTAAGACCGAGGTTTTCTTATAATCGCGAACAAATACGAACAGCACCATACGCACCTAGAATCAAAGTAGTTTATACCACGTGCCGGATGGGCGCATTTAAAAACTTTTAGAAGTAGGTCACCTGTTTACTTAAAATTTACAGTAACTTGTTTGCCTAGTTTTCGTGGAATTTTTTAGTTGGCCTGTCAAATTCGTTCGCACAGAAGTCTACTCTTACTTACATTTTGTGAAAACATCAGGAGTCTATAAGAAAAAATTTAAGTTTTGTTGTTTTTCGCTTTAAATCGACGGGACGTTTAAGCTTGAGCGGGTTGCTGGCTGCTGCTGGCCAAAAAAAAATTTGAATCTCTGTACTTTACTGTACGACCGAAGCTGAGCGGAAGGTAGAACTGATGCTCACTCCTTGCTAGGTGGATGTTTCGGCTAAATTGTTGCAGGGGAGGAATGCAACTGGCGATTTCAATAGGCACTGTTTATGAAAAAGCGATAAAATAGAGTAAGACAAGTAACGTTCCGAAGATTTTTAAGAGAATCAATTGAGTCTACCATCGAGTTGTCACCTATCAAGCTTAACGATCTGTTTTGTACCCTGTCAGTTAGATGTTTGGGGGGCACCTGACCAGATATGAGAATTATACTCCAGTTTTAGGTGGATGTAAGCTTTATAAATAGCAGCCAGATCAGAAGGGGTTAATCTAAGCATTTAGCAGCATATTTAGTGACTTCAAATGTTTAGCCATTGTAACGAAGTCATCGTTTACACACATACCTAGTACTGACAGCTTTTCAGTTGCGTTGATTCAGGTACAAAGCATGAATATTGGCAATGAGGGAATGTTAAGTTTTAACAACAAGAGACAGCTTTCAAAGCTTCAAATTTTACTCGGTTTTTATGCTACCAAGGCCAGAATTCAATGAGCTAATCATACGGAACCGTTCCAGTTCCCATCCGAAGAGCCAAGACGTGAAACGTCAAACTTAAAACCGTCCAATTCTTGTATTGAATATTTTTGATAGGAGAGCTTGATGCCAAACTCTATCAAATTCTTTAGAAACATCAAGCGCAATAATCTCACTTTCTTCAAAACAATGCAAAGATTGGTTTCACTTTTCAGTGAGATAAGCCATCAAATCACCAATAAGCCGAACAAGGACAGAAAAATACCTGTACAATTCACACTCACAAGCCCAGGTGGAGCCAAAGCACTTTATGGCAGTGTTGATCTGGCAGTAAACTGTGCTGCTAGCACATTTGTTTTGTTGATGGAGTTAGAATAATGAAAATCATTAAAGACGAGCGTAGGGACCGATGACTTGGTCGAGTTCTTAATGTTTTTCACAAAAGACCAGAAGTTCTTATCTCATTTTGGATACAATGGTATTTTTTGCCTTACCTTCTTGTCATATAAATATTTGCTCTTCTGTATATGAACATTGCAAACCTTCCTGGCGCTTCGATAGGGTAATTTTTGAAAATTCAAAAACATTTTCTCTTTTCCCAATCGTCTCAATTCGAACCACGAATTTTTTTTGGAGATGATACTCTTTGACCTATGCGGAGCTAAGTAAGTCATGACGTTGAGAATTACGTTAGATATAGTATCAGCTAATGCATCAACGTTTCTATCGAGAAAGCACAACGACCACTTCGGGCACCAAATCACTTCAAGTTTACTTGCAACGAACGATATAATAATCGTCGCTTGCGCCAAGCAGAAAAAAAAGTAGATAGGGTGGTGCAACAGAGCGAGGAGCCGTAGGGCCTATCGCATTTCTCACAACCATGCCTTGCAAGGGAATGGAATGGAGCTACAATTTTCTGCCGGTTCCGAACGGCTAATCGAGAAAGCGCTTTTCATATGGCAATGAATTTACTAAAAAAGGACTTCCCACTTCCTCGCGAAAGGCGATACCCGTGGAAAAATATTTTTACCTCTGTTGGGGTTCGAACGAACCACGAGCCTCTGGGTTAACAGTCAGACCTGTACAACCAGAAAAATACCAGGCACGAAAGATTTGTTGCGAGTGTCAAAAAATTCGCCATTCAAAAGTAGTTCTCCGTGAACTTCTTTACTTCTTTCTTTTGCCATGCCCCTTTGTTTCTTAATTACTTACTCATCTTTAGACTCACAAACCAAAGTACTCGTAAACTTAACATTTGTGACCGCTATTCAAGAAAATTTGTTTTATTATTTAATGCGTAGAACGTACATGCACGTGTACAACGTCTTGTCTATTTTAATGGTTTTTACCCAAAAACAAACCCTTTTCCAAAGTTGATCTAAAATCTTACAAAATATATTACTCTTGTCCCAATAAGTTGACGTTCACCATTATTCAAAACGGAACTCCTTTTCTCAATTCTCAAGAGAAACTCATAAAATCACTTAATCAACTAAAACAGGGTTTCATGAATATATGAAACCATTACAATGTTTGTCCAACATTGTCCCTTTCGTGTGTGTGGTCCTTTTGTATATGCAGGGATTAGACAAGGCGCTGATCCTTCGGGTACTCAAGTTTCTTTAGCAATCTCTTTTGTAACCAAACCAATGTCAAAGTTCTCAGCACCAGGAGTAATTACATTCACCAGAAAATGACATCTACGATATCGTACACGATAACGATGAATTAAGTAAGAGCATCATCCGAGTGAAATTGAGATGATGGCACTTTAGTCATTTCCAAATGTTTACTTTGTCCAGGCGTTATTGAGTTATTTTAAGAGCCAAGGATGAACAAGAACATATATCTACTTCAATGTATATTTTGAACGACTACCAATCAAGGGTAAATATTAATAAAACTGAAATTGTGTATTCATATAATTTTAGTGTCAAGAGAGTCATCTCTTTTCGTGTTTTGAAATTGTTTTGGTTAATAATCTTTGCTGGTATGAAAACATTTTCCTTGCTTTTGTAACGTCCACATATCTACAGAGAGTTTTTTTCAGTTGGCAACACTGCGATGTAGAATCAACTGTAGGTACTAACCATCCATTGCAGGAAATTTAAAATGCTCCAGGATGATGCGACGCCAACAGTGCAACGTCCGCCATCCGCAGATAGAGCCTTCGGTCAAAGTGTATATGGAATGTGGGTGAAACGATGCCAATATTATTGATATTAATTTCACATCGCATCGTCTACAGATAATTTTTAATGAGAAATTATTGATCGTTTCATGAAGTGCCTGCACATAATTTTAGCGCAAGACATCGAACCTGAGGAGAACACCAGAGCACCAATGGCTTTAATTAAAAACTACGCCAGGAATATAAATGTGGCCAGTATTGAGGTTATTGTGAAATTTATCTCTAGCTTTACAGCAGATGGTATGACTATTCAACCATTGTGTGGATCTGTAATTGTCTTCCTTGCCGCACCAGATTTTATTATGTTCTTCGTAGGGAAAGGATTTTATATTGTGCGACGGAACCTTGGATTGTATGGTTTGCAAAGATATTTCATTTCAGTTGTTATGCTCTGCGCTGTACAACATACATACTATCGGCAGCAAAATCAGTACTCTCGAAAGCTGACACTCACCTCTTAAAAAGAAATATTTTTTGAGAAAATACGTTTAAGAGTCAAATGTGGACCTAAATTATTCTGAGTCACATCAGTTCAAAAAACGAACTCCGCTTTCCTTTGCTTTGTTTTACGTCATAAAGGAGTGTGGAAACAGTACCTGCTCCAAAAAGAACATTAATAAAAGAATACCCTTCAACAACGACAATATTAAGTTTCATTAAAATAATAATGATGAAAACACAACCACTATCGAAATAAAATAAATAACAAATAATGCTCGTACTTTGGGGGAGTGAATGTACAGGAAATTATGTAGGTACAATAGAAGTTGAAATATTTACGAAGAAAGAAGAAAAAGAATTCGAACGTCGTCGTTAGTCCTTCAATGGCATTATAAAACATCGGTAATATTGAACGACGTTCGGATAAATAAAATAAAAACAGATACGAAAGTTGAATGAAAATTTGATTGTGAGAACTGCGCTTAGGTATAAAATACAAAATCGATCAGTTCCGCTTTAAGTTGAAATCACCTAGAAGCGTTCAAGGGAGGCCTTCCGCCCACCAGATTCGACTGTCATCCGGTTCCGTACATTCCAAAACACAACAAAGGCTTTCGAGTTTACAAGTTCCAACCTCAACCCCTCCTTCCTTTTTATGGTTTACAATGTAAGACTCGCAGGTATGGAAATTACTCTTTTTCGACTATGAAGCAAAAATCAAAATAATTGATGAAAGGGGGATTTGATGGAAATAAGGGGAGACTAAGTAGCAGAAGGACGTTATAAAAGTATCTCACCCTATTCCATCAAACCGGAAGATCGTTGACCCCAATATACAGGATGTTTTTATTGTTTATCGAGTTTTTATGCATGGAATTTTGGTTGTTTTCTGGCTTTGCAACCATTTCCACTTTCATTCTGTCATGCCCGTCCGAAAATTAGCACAGGCACATTCATTCTAAGCAAAATAAAAGAAAAATATTTTTATTTAATGTTTGACAAAATCTGCCAAATGCCAGGGGCAGATGGTAACATATTACAGGGGAGGCAAAATAATCCGAAAATGTTTTCATCGATTGAATTGATGTTGATGCTGAATCTTTTGCCATACACTTTATGTACATCCTCCGTAAATGTAGGTACTGTGGGGAGCATAACCCCAATCGGTATATCGAATGTTTAACATTTGCAAATCTGCAGGAATTGAAATCGATTTTACATGTGACAAACAGTGGAAATGCTGTGTACAATTTGTTTTTCCTTCGTGTGGGGGATATTTCTTCTTCTTTTTTTATTTATTTAAGTGTCGTATGTGGAGCAAATCCAAGTCCACGACCCCATATGATGGTTTTTGCTTATAGCGATTATTTTGCAAAAATTCTAGTATCGAATGGGGAATTTGGGTCACCTTTATTGTTTTGGTTTTAGGGGTGTCATGAAATCAATTTTTGAAGCAAGCCTGATGCATTTGCGGTTGATATCAGTGAGAGTATAAAATTTAATGACTTTGGTCAGATGGTGGTGTGGTAAAAGTTATACACATCATCGTTTTAGTTTGCGTGTAATAAAAACATCGATTTTGTTATGGAGAACAACTGAACTACGTACGAAGAGTGCTTGCTGCTTACCAAGAAAATACATAAATCATGAGGGTTTTTTCTTTCAAAGGAGTTGCGTGAAATGGGTCTGAAAAAAGGATGATTGAACCCTTTTCGGGTAAGTCAGTTGAAAATACAAGCTAAAATTTATTCCGATGTTATTCGTATTTTCCAATTGAAATGCTTTCATTGAGTTCAGTTGACAATAAAGGCTTGACCTTCCTTATAAGACAAGCCTTTATCGGAATAAATTTTGTTGTAGTTTCTCACAGGGCCTGAATTTGTATAAGAAGCAAAACACCCATTACACCGTACTTTAAGGCCGGCCATTTCAACAACAGCTCTACAAACCACAAATATGTGTGTTATGTACCAGCACTTGCCGTACAGACTGTAAAGTCTTATAATCTCCGCTACCTTTCGACTCAAATGAACAACAGCTACACCTCGTATGATGTACTGGTTTGTACAGCTATTTGCTGTTCAATATGCTATGCAGTGACATTCGCGGGGATTCGACATTTGGACATCGTGGCGGCAAGTTCTCCTTTATTTGTAACCCTTGTAATATTTTGAGTTAATAAATTAAATTATATAAATACTAGTGCGTATTTATTAATGTGTTATACACAAGTAACGTCTAAGTACGACATAGGGAATTGAAGGCCGGAAATAAAACGATTCAAATTTATATCTTTGCCTGGTTCTAATTTTATGTAGATTTTCTTTGTCAACATAATCGAGATTACAAACACTTTTGATCTGAATTCTTATTTATTTCTAGTCGCAGGTTTTTGATCAATGAAATTTCACCTATTAAAAAGTATACACTTGCAAGGCAAAGAAAATACGAGACAAAGTCTGACAATTTAATCAACTGAAAACAAATTAAGTCTGTTTAATCAAAAAAAAACCCTTGTTAATCAGGGAAAACACATTCCTGAAACACTTTCTTGTGCTTTCTTATAGCGTACCAGTCATTCTCGTTGTTTTTATTTTAAAATTTTAAACACAATATCTTATTAAAGAGGAAATTAAATTTATCTGTGACAATCAAACGCTATTTGATGCGTATTATAAAACGTCGAGTTCAAAATTGAGACATTTACAATAAAGAATACATGTGGTATAGACTCTACTCTACGTCTACAGTATGAAATTTTATTGTTTTGATCTTGGAAAAGACCCGGAAGTATTATCGATATAGATCATTTTTTTATCGAAAAAACTCGAATAGAGATGACTTGTATAGAGCCATGTTTTTGGCACCACCGTAAAGATCGTACGACTCCGCAGGATGACTGTGGAGAACTTATATTGTTACGGCAAGATCGGTAAAGAACTCAGAAAAACCAATAGAAAAAAGCTTTCGGCAAGGTGACACACTTTCATGCGATTTTCCTAATATTATACTTGAAAAGATTGGGAGAAAATTAAACTCTTGCTAAAGCAAGATGCATACAAGAAAACTAATCTGAGATGGTTAAGCAGTTCAACGTGTAGCGCACCGAAACAGATCTGGCCCAAGCTAAATTTTAAGCGGTCGGGCGGCTTGATCTCTCTCAAAAGAAAACACATAAGTGTGACGATAGGTGTCATCACAGGACACGGTCTTATTGGAAGGCATGCCGGAAGGCTAGCAGTCGCCTCAACCGACTTTTGCAGAAGCTGTATGGATAGGAGGAGGAGGAAACTTTCCCACCTTCTCTATTCATGCCCAGCTTTAGCTCACACACCTAGGTTCGTGTTTCTTTGATGACCATAGTGATTTTACTAACATCGACGCCCTGCACCCTTCCGCTTCATTGTAAGCTCCAAATGGTTCCATTAGGATAAGGATAAAAAAATGGATGGTTAAAAAAAAAGTGACTATATTTTTTCTCGAAACAATTCCATTAATACCTTCGAGGAGGTGTAGAAAAATGCCTGTTAAAAGGAGAGCTCTTAATATTAATATTTAGAGATCGCAGATTTCCATTTCCCATACAAATAGTGGTACCCGTGGTGTGATGGATAGCATGTCCGCCTGTTAATCCAGAGGTTCGAGTTCTAATCGCAACAGAGGCAAAAATGTTTTTTCCACGGGTATAGCCTTTCGCGAGGAATTGGCAAGTCCTCCGTTAGTATTCATTGCCATGAAAAGCGCTTTCTCGATTTGCCGTTCGGAACCGGCAGAAAATTGTAGGTCCCTTCCATTCCCTCACAAGGCATGGTTGTGAGAAATGCGCTAGGCCCAGGGGCTCCTCGCTCTGTTACGCCACCCTTTTTATTTTATTTTTATACAAATTGTATGGAAAAAAAACCTTTAAACTTTGGAATTTTTTATTTCGGTCTAGACGCAAAGATACAAGTTTTGATAGAAAATTAGTTATTCTTCAAAAAAGGTTACTTACCATTTTTGACAAAAGATCTTTCGGTGTAGCACAGGAATTCGTTTACCTATGATTTGCTAGTTAAACAAAAAAATAACATCAGTGCGGAAATCAAACGAGAAGTCACTGCCATTTCGGGTTAAGATAGTTGAAAAGTAGAACCTCTTCTCAAAACAACAATGCTTCCCTTTACAAGATCCTGATCATCACTCTTCTCTCTCGTTTGTGAAGACGATTTATGGATGAGAAAATTTAACAACGAACTGTATGAGCTGTGATACCGACACCTGAACGTGAGTGTATCTAGAAGAATACACAGTCATCGGTAATTCAGTTTAGATTATTAGAAGTTTAAGATAAAGCACAATGATTAATAGTTAAGATAACGAATTGAGTCAGAAATAGTATCAAACTTAAAATCATACAACACAACTTGGATTGAACGTGGAAATATTATTTCTAATTTAACGAAAAGAAATTAACGACCATATAAAAGCACGAATATTCGAAAAGAGAGAGAGTGCGGACAAACTCCATCAAGTGCACTAATATCTCAAGAATATTTTGTAAAAATTTCAAGTCGATTGGAGTAAAATTGATGAAGTTATGATTATTTGAACTCTATTGCTAAATGCCGGGTTTAATATCTGGGTGGCAGCTACGCGGCGCGCTATTGTATTTTTCGACCCCGAATAAATTCCTTTATAAACGGGCCTGTTCCCGTCTTATTTATATTGGAGACATGGTGTTCTCAAACTTATGTGCAATGAGCGCTAAACGACCAAACTCTTCTGTGTTTTTCATACCGTTTTTCTGATACTTGTAATATTTGAGGTCCGTGTGCACGATAACTCAAAATCTACTTTACCAATAGCTTTGAAATCTTGCACAGTACTTCTTCAAATATTACCAGGAATTGTCGAGAGCTTTTTTATTTTTTTGATAATTACTAATTTTTTTATAACAAATTAGTCGATTTCTTATAGCGAAAATTGCATTTTAGACTTCCGAGTGCTCCGAAAAATCGAAAAAGAAAAAATCCTCTCAAAATCTCCTTTAACGAATGCATTTTGATTTTTTCGTTTCATATGATTCTGTTGCAAGTTATGGTGCACACCGCAAACCAACTATTCGAGCCGCCTCCGGAGTTTGATTTTTACTTAATTTTGAATATTAAGAAGAATTTTATTTAAATGTTACATTTTTATATGTAAATTTTTCAATAAACTACCCCGTTACACAAAAAAAACCCTCACTTATTATCACTCTTCCCTTTATTTCTTGAAAGTTCAAATTTTTGCAAGGATTGGTTTGGTATAAGCTTAAAATAATTTCGGTATTGGTTGCTCTCATGACATTGTCAGATTTAGATCTTCGAGCTCATAACAGAGGGAATGTATGCTAGCCTCAGAACATAAGTTTAACTGGATAGCCACATATGAATACCCTCAATGAAACATAAGCCTATAAAAGGTGCAAATCAGAAACTATTCCCAAAAATGACAAAAACAACAGACTCATTGGATGACTGGGGCCTATCACAATTCTCTCAATCATATCTTGAAAGGAATGCAGGTGACTTAAAATTGTTTGCCGATACCATACGGCAGTGTGAGAAAGCAGATGGAATAAAGTATTGTAATTACTCTCGAAGGACTTGCCTATTCCACGAGAAAAACGAAACCCATTGAAAAACAATTGGATGTTTCCCAAATCCCTACGTAACAGGCACACATGCTAACCATTACATCACTCCAATAAGCCAAACAGTATGAAAATCTCATAAATCGTTTCTTTCCGAACAACTTTCGCCTTAAGCGTTTCGGAAACAAAAATAAGAATGACCGCAATACAAAAGCAAGTGAAAGAAATTGTGCTTTTGCTTCCTGAAGCTCCTGGGACTCTTTTCTTTTTTACAATCCTACCCTTACATGCTATCAGTCATTATCGGGCATTTTCAGACCATAAACACTTTGTTTCCAGCACTCTGGAGTATATACTTACATATGTGTTAGTATATGTATTTTGTTACAATACACCACCTACCTATAAGAATATTTCATTAATATCGATTTGGTTTATGTTATTCCTTCATCCCAAAAGTGATTCATTAGGGAATGGAAAAACGATGTTGCGAGAAAACTATAAATCTGAATTATCTCATACAGTGTTGTGAAGCATCTATATAAGCCCCCAAACCGAAAGACAAGATGGACTCTGTCATAACATTGCTTTCATCGTGTGAAGAAGAGTGTGAAAACACCCAACAATGAACTTAATCGAAGCACACTCTTAGTCTTCTCAACCACTACTACAAACACAAAGCAGGATGCTTGACAATTTGACTAGAGAGTGGAAAATGGGTTACAAGGGCAAAACGGTTAAGGCTCAACAAGCTGAGGCACTTGTAATTCTTACAGAAGATTCACAAACTTCTTAAGCTCGCCTCCATTTCCTTCAGTGTGTTTGTATCTGTATTGCTTAAGGGCTTTTTTTTCTATTCAACCCTCGCCTCGACTCAATTTTAAATCCCTGATTGTGCCACTACCACTTTAGCCCATGAATATGGCATTATAATAGGAACACTACACTATTTTGTTTGTAGTCCTTTTGTGTCCGCGTACGCTAGCTCTGTGTGTTTGTGTTTAGCATGACAGCAAAAAGTGGTAAATAACCTTAAAGGTGTATTGTTCCTTAATCCTTTTCTTCGTATCTTCGTTTTTGGTGGCAGCGAACTTACGGCATGCAAACTTTTGCCTCCAAATAACATTTGTGCGAAGAGGATAATTGGTCGACCGTAGACCCATTTGCATATAAACTATGTAGGAGAAGAAGGAAAAGAAATCCAATTTGTCTTTCTTCCGTTTCAAGGAGTTTTCCTCAGATATAGTGCAGAGAAAGATTTTCCTACTTGTTTCATAAAAGAGTACGAGGACCAGGCTTTATCACATCATACTTTCTGCAGGCACTTCCATCCTTTAGCTTGATAAACTGGGAAAAGGAAGAACTACAGTCAAAATTGGTTATAGAGAGCAATTTTCTTTTTCCATCAATAGATTATAAGGGTAATCATCTCATTGACAAGTTGCTATGAGATCCCTTAAGTCTGCTCGTGGAATTTTCATTTTAGTTCTTGGACTTGCTCCTAGGTGGATATGAAATAGGAAAGACGGCCATCAGTTTGGCAAATTTTCTTGTTGGTGGAATCGAGGGTCATTTTCCACAGTAAAAACTTAGTTGTTCTTCTTATATGGTGATTTTTTGACTCAAGAACTTTCCTAGAACGATGTGATATTATTTGATTATTTCTTATACCTACTTCGATTTAGTTGGGATCATTTAAATTTATTTTTTTAGAGGTTTTATTTCTCGTTCCTAAACTACTCATATCAATTTAAATTTAAATAATCTTCACAACTATTTGTGACATCTGCACTGATGAGGGTTGTTAACTATTGATAAGATACTATAACACCATTTTTGCGGCATAACCGACTTTGACTGTATCCTCTTTTATTCAATTCGCACATTCGAGCATTCATTTTCCCACTAAAAGTTTCCGACATCCCTATCGCCTATGTGTTAGTAACATATGTATCTTTGAGTTAGTGGGTAGCATCCCCTAAAGATTTGATGTTAAATCGAAAACGGGGAATCATGTGGATTGGCGCGTTTCAGTTTCATAGCAGAGTAGCTTACATTCTGCAAGTCGTCTGCCAAATTCCTTGCCTTGTCGTTGTCGTACGTCTGGCTTCTTCTCCTCCACTCCTGTTGCTTATGCTTACTTTAATATATCTGGCCCCGGAGAAAGGACACGAATCACTGTGTAGGTATAACTGGTGAACTGGAAAAAAGTCTGCAAAGCAAATGATTTCAATCGATTAGAAAACTCTTCCGTTTCCATGTCCTTACAAGAGATCCAATATTTATATGTAAGTAGAAATATTGGAATGGCTTGCGGGGAGTTGTCTGAATAGTCTTTTTTTTTTGCCAATTCTTACTAAAAAGTAAGGGAAGACATTTCTATTAAAAGTCGACAGACGAGAGAAAAAATGTCCAATTGAATTAAGTGAAGGTACTCCTCTATCAATTTTCGGAACACTATTACTTTGGCTCTGAGATTTCATTTGCTCCTGTTATTAAACGTTGTATTGATCTTCAAACAATTGAAAATGAAATGGCCACATAAAAACAACTGCGAAGTAAGCTTTTCAACTCAAGAAGGTTTGTAAGAAAATGTTAAACAATATGGTTACTTTGTCATTTTATTTGTACTGTCATTTGCCGCCGCCACGCCGCACCGGCCGTGTCACACGTCACGTCACATAAAGTTAGGCAAGGGAGAAGAGGAAACAGCACGAGAAATTTCTTGTATTTGTGCTATACTAAACAATGGAGGTGATATTACCGTTTTCCAATTTATACAAAAGGAAGGGATATATGTATACGAAGCTGTGAAAGTTACTATTGTTGCGATTAACTCGAAAAACTCAATTATTACCGATTTCCGATTAAGCTGACGACATTGAAAGTCGTTGAGCGTGTAATGCGATCAATGGGAAGTCAACAGATCAATTTTTTGGCAGACTCGCATGTTGTGCTTTTTGAAAACTCTAAAAAATTGCATTGCATAGGCATTTAATCGGCTATCAATCAATTGTCCTCAGGTAGCGAGGAATTGAATGATGAAGCAGCAGTGGTAAAATGTTCAGCTGGTGTCACAGAAGAACGACAAGTTACAGTGTCTTTTATTTTAGTCCGTAACTGTTCCGTACTTCGTATAAATGAAACACCAATTTTTTTTTAATATTCGGCTCGAAGGACCATAATGTTCCACAATTCGTACAAATGAAACACCGCAAAATTTTAGCGTGGGTAAAATTATACAAAAAATCCCACTTTTATTGCTACGAAATAATGAAAACATTTTCTCTCTCCGCAAAGTGCTGATCAAGACTAAAGATTATTACATGTTATTTCATCATATTCTATTACGTTATTTAGTTTGACATGAATGGCCAGTGGTGCCAGTAACTATCTGCTCGAAGTTAAGGCGCCAAACGCTGTACGACCAATAGTTCATTTTGAGCACTTGACTTATATTAGATATTAGAAAAATGTATAGAAGAATGAATGCTTGTTCTGCCCATTTTCTGATCTAGACATGACATTTTCCAGACACTGGGATAAATTTCCCAAAAGGAAAAATTAAAATATACCGGATCTTCGATCAATAGATACACAGTTCAAACACGATCTCGACCAGAAAAGAAGAAAGGCAGGTAAAAACACTCCATGTGGTGATATTTCATAATTTGGTTGATATCACATACATTGAACGATCAAAAGCAGGTAGACTAACCCATAAATTTATGAAGTCAATGCAGTGAGATCAATGATCTAATCAACGTCTAAGCAAAGTATGTGGAAGATGATGAAACTTGGTTTTTCGTTACGGTGCGCATGTCATCGTGTCCAATTGTGGTTGCAACCTAGGTAACTTATGTTACATGTTACTCATTTTCGTTGAAACAATTAAAAACAAAAAGATATCTTATGCAAAACACAACCTAAAAATAGGGGGAAATGCCGCCATTTGCGTATTGGGTTTCAATATGATATTAAGCAACGTTTGTATTATACTTCCTTACCCTTAAATAAATAATCCTTAAAGTGCCATCGTATAGCATGCTATTTAGAGAAAATCGTGATTTCGACTAATCCAACTAAAAATATAAACGAAACATTTACTAATGTCCAATTAGACAGAACCGTTTACAAACCTTTATCCCCTATCACAAACATTTTGCTTCAAAGAGCCATTATTTAACGCTTAGGATCGTTAATATTTCCGGGAACGCCAGAGTTCATGGAATCCCAACACGATAAACTAATAGTGATATACGATTATATGTGTGCGAAAATAGAGGAACAACATAAAACTTAAGGTGTACATGTATGGAAGTTGTGAATAACCCTTGGTAAAGTCGGTGAGCACATTCAAGGTTCGGGGAGTGTAAACAAGTTGGTGCCTATTCTAAAATCCATCTGCTTAGGGAGCAGCAAATGCACCACAAAGTCAGTTGCAATTGCAATTTGTTCACCACGGCCAGACAAGTCCGAATATACATACTCTAAACTATATGCCTTATAGGTGAGATGCATTGAGATAATTTTCCAAATTGTGTGCTACAAATTGTACTCTGCCCCCAGGAGATAAGTAAGTCTTCGTGTTGCTGTCACACGATAAATAGATAATGAATAGAGGTAGAGGTGCACTATTTAAAGGCACACAAAGAAGGATAGAGAACGAGGTAAATGAAGTGAAAGTGTATCCCATGTCTCTCATATTTGAGATCACAATTTTGGGGTTTATAGTTGAATACCAAATTTTGTTGAAAATACCACATGAATAGCTGAGGCCTTGTTTGTAATTGTCACATATGCAATCTTGATGTTGAATATTTGAGAAAACCAGAAAGTGGTGATACGAGTGTATTGGGATTTAAATTTTAGCAAAATGAGACACTTTGCCAATCAGTTTGAATATTTTAATAACAGAGATATGTACAGGTTTATGGTACATGACAATGACATGGTAAGAAAGATTGACAATGTTCTCATTTTGAATGCAGGAAACCAGTTTTTGTTTTGTATTTTTTAAGTATATATGTATACCTACGAGTCCTTTCATTGGAAAATAAATTAAGGTGGTGCCCGTTGCGTAATGAGTAGCATGTCTACCTGATATGTGGGTGGTTTGAGGTTCAAATCCAAGGAACATCAAAGCAAAAATGGTTCTTTTTCACGGATATCACCTCTTGCGAGAAACTGGTCTTAACTTCTTTTGTCCCGCAATTTCTGTTTGATTATTTTGTTTTTTTTTTTTTTTTGGAAAAAATACAAACATTTCTGTACTACAAATGTAAAAATTGCATTATTTTACCCAAAAATTCATACATTGAGCTCAGGGAGATGGTTTAAGACCATCATCCCCCTGTTCTGTTATTCAATTCCTTGGTATTGTAATTCTTGTGAACGTATTTTTTAATTTTTCTCTGAAGCCCTTTTAGGTAGTCAGTTCTCAGTTCAGTGAGTAAATAGACGTCAGTTCGATGCTCAGTTGAGCTTCTTTTTATTTGAGAGAAATCAAAATCCGAAAGAAAATTGAGAACTGAACAGAAAACTGATGGGAATTTCATCAGTTGCCAGTTCAGTTATCAGTTCATCTTCAAGAGTTTAGGCATCAGTTTAACTGAAAGCTTAACTGAAGACTCAACTGAATAAAAAACTGAAATGATCGTCTAAAAGGGCCTTTAGTATTCTCTTAAAGCCGCGGGGCTTAACGCATTTCGTAGACCCACAATTTTATGTCGATTCCGAACGCTTTTCGCTTCTCTTATTATCGGAGGCACTCCTCGCGAAAAGCGATATTTGAGGAAAAACCAATTTTATGTTTCTGACCGAATTTGAACCCCGAACTTCCCAGGTAACAGCCAGACAGACATAACCATCACGCCATGTTCACTGCTTGATCTTTGAATCAACAGGAAATTGCTGGTCTCTTTCGTTCTTTACAGCAATGGTTGAGAGAAAAAAGGTTAAACCTGGCTCATCCTCAGCTGTTGTGACTACTACTACTTTTTGACTTACTTTTCCACCCAATGTAATTTAAAGCTACTTATGAGATGGTACCCGTTGTGCAATCGTTAGCATCGGACTATTACGTTGGAAATGAGAGTCTGATTCCCCATAGGAGTTCACATATAAAAATCGTACGTATATTTATTCATTGTCCGTCTGCTGCACAAACCTTCGGCCATAGGAAGCCATATTTCAAAATTGATCTTGTTTTAACCTTCATCCCTGCCGAGATTCAGCTTATTTCACTTTCCAGGGAGTAAGTGAGTAGAGTAACTGCTGAAAGTGAATAATCTGACAGCCAATTGCACTAACTCACTCACTGAATTCCTTTGACTCACTTCACTCACTTCCGGGAAAGTGAAATTAGCTAAATCTCGTTATTTTCACAAACAGGACATTTGCATGGCTTGATATGATTATGCATACAATTTGATCATAAACCAACTTTTTAAATGGTCCACTTTGACTTTGGATTAAAAAATCCCGAAATCACAATAAACCACAGCTTTTCCGCTTAATTTTTAATGTCGTAGCCCATTTATGAAGAATTTTAAATATTAATTTTTATCACACACAAAATATGTATACATAATGCAGATCCCTAGCACAGCCACCAGTCAATAACCTCGCATTTTTCAGTATTGCATCCTTTTCCGGGTGTGTGGCAAGCTGGCAAGGCAATTTCATAATATTTTCATCTAAAGATTTATTTATGTGCACAGTGTTTTATATTAACCCCGATGGGGTATCGCCAACAAGGGTTTATATTGCACTGGAAGGAGTAAATAATACTTTGCACTGCATGTGTTATATTTAACACGCGCGCAGAGCTGAGGCTCTTCGCTCCTGCATCACAAGCAATGTGTGTGCATAAATAAAACACTAGCAGAGGTTTAAACTGATAAAAAAATGCCATGAAAATTCACCCACACCATCCAATACCGCCACCCACACCAACAATAAAAAAGGAGTCAAATAAAGTTTTAATAAGATAAAAAAAAACTATTCCACTATAAATACCCCCCAAGACACAACGAAGCAAGGATATTCAGCAAAATGAATTGCATGGAATGTTGATGACAGAAAAATTCGAATTTTTTGCTAGCTTTTCACTAAAGCCAGTGCCAACAGCGCCATAAGAAAACTAAGAACTGCACCACCACACCATAGAAATACCCAACAACCCTATAAGGACATAGCAATGAAAAACGGATGTAAATGGAATAAAAAGAGGATACCTTCTACTTAGGAACGTTGCAACGAGACGTCTCTACTCTGTGATAAATGCACAATCAGCAGTAGGGATCTCTTAAATCATATATCTTCTTCAACAATAGAAAGAGGGTGTGATTTTTTTTTTTTTTCGTTTCTGAAAACAAATGTATGGCGCCAATGGTTAGTGAATGCGCATGGAGCAAAAAAAAAAACATGCAAGAACTGCTTTGGCAATTGGAATAGAGTTCTCACCTCTGGCTCTGGCAATCCAAATCCACACGGCTATTTTTAGCTACGCTGCGGTGCCAAATCTCTTTCTATTATACTGGAACTACAGGTCTTCTTTACCTTCCTATACCGATTAAGATAAAATTAGTTGAGCGCTCATCTGCATGCAGACCACTTTCTAGGTTCAAGTGGCTTCCTCAATTTTATTATTTTTTGTATTTTATTTTAAACGTGAATTAGCCTAATTGAAAGGACATTGTCATTGCTGACAAATTTACACGAACTGAGGTTAAAGTAATTTCGATGTTTGTTCCTAGCTATACCACGGAGCAAATTAAATTTTATTTCCGTGAGCAGACAAAACAATGGACGGGGGAGCAAAAAATAAAACAAAAACCAAACAGAGAAAAAAAAAGTACAAGGACATTGTTTCTGTAATGAGATGGTTTTATACCAAAAAGGACGATTGCACGATTGTGTCTGCGAATGTGAATTGAATTTTATGGGGCAATGATGGAAGTGGTGGCTGCAGTCGCTATGGTACGAGTACAATAATAGTTGAACACAACATTTGCGTTTGTGTTCTGACTATAAATATCCTTGGAAATGCAAATTAGGGTAATATATGGGGATTTTGGGATTATTCAAATGTTTGGCTTTGTCTTGAACGTTGTGAATAAAAACACAATTGTGATTGGGGTTGTCATAGAATTGATGATTCTTGTTGCTGGTCCTAGTTGCTTTGTCTAAGATTAAAGTTCAATGATTTCCAATGAATATTGTATTCTTAATCTCTATTGAATTTGTAACAATAATTGGGAGTTAGTGTGGACTATTTGAAACCTACTGTTTGGCAGATTTCTTGGAAGAAAAAATATTCAGCCTTTAGAATTTAAAGTCAGAATTAATCTGAAGCTAATATTATTTTCTTTCAAATGCAGACAGAAAAAGCTCTCATGAGAGTAGTTGTCAGCAGTAAGGTCATAAGTTGCATGAGTTTCGAAGCAGGAGATTTAAGATTTTCTTAAATTTTTATTTTAATCTGGGAATCATTTATTTTTATTTTGCATAGGTCGAAAGTATAGGAATCACAATATGAAAAGTCTAATCATGGATCTATTTACGTCAACCATCAACCCATCAACCTAGCTTCGGTTGCCAATCGGTATTGGCAGACATATTTTTCAGAAATAAGCTTAAATATCTTATTACGTAGTAGTTTTTGATGCAGACGATTCTTTTCAACTGCAAATTGCTTGAGCCGTTTACCAAAAACTTAAAAAATAACCGGGATATGAACTCAGACGGTATCTTAAGTGGTGTTCCTTTCTTATCGTTGCATATGTTGCAAAATATTCTAATTTACTATAAGTAGTGTAGGAAAAACGTCACATTGACGTGATAAAACTCTATGATTCTATCATCAAGCAGTAGGTACAAATTACGCAAGAGCTTATTTGAAAATATTCGAAACTACTTCCTCCTTTGTACATTATTTCTTTTGTGCTCGTCTAAGCAGGAACAAAGTAAAGGGTGGTTTTTTTTAGAGGTATAGAACTTTGAATTGAAAGAAAACACAAGAAACCCCAATGGCCGCCGCGGCTGGCTCGAATAAAGCCATGTCTAGAGGTCCAATTTTTAACTACTTTTTCGAGCATCTGAGGCCGTATGTCGGCAATAACACCACGTATGTTGGCTTCTAAGCCTCCTAACGTTTCTGGTTATTGACGTAGACGAGCGACTTCACATATCCCCAAAGAAAATAATGCAATGGTGTGCAATCACACGATCTTGGTGGCCAATTGACAGATCCATTCCGCGAAATTATGCGCTCATAAAATGTTTCCTTCAATAAATCGAGTGTGACGTGCGCTGTGTGGCACGTAGTGCCGTCTTGTCGGTTGTCATGGCTCTATACCGGTCTCCATTAACCGTAAGTGGCTCGTCAGCATCATTTCGGAAGAAGTATGGGTCAATGACTCCACCAGCCCATAGAGCACACCAAACAGTCAGTTTTTGTGGATGTTATTTCGTCTCAAGGTACTCATGTGGATTCTCTTCACTCCAAATGCGGCAATTTTGCATGTTGACGTAACAATTCAACCAAAAATGAGCCTCATCAATGAACAAAGTTTTCCGATGAAAATCAGCATCGAGATCAATCTCATTTTGGGCCATACACGAAAATCACGATGCATTGCATAGTCTCGCGGCTTTGATGCTTGCCCAAGATCGTTCTTGTAAGGTCGTAAGCCAAGATCTTTGAGCAAAATCTTCCATAAAGTTAATGGAAAAAGCTCTAATTGCTGTGCACCGTGGCGAATCGATTCATTCGGGTCCTCTTCAGCAGAAATTGATTCTTCGGTGCGCACTGTTCGACGTCTCTGCGGATGCGTATTATCACATAAAGTAAACGTAGTGCGAAAACGATTCATGGTTAACCGAATTAATTGCTTTGATGGACGATTATGTCGACCATAAAATGGACGGAGCTTGCGGTAAACTTCGCGAACTGAACCATAAATAAATTTGCACGATATGCAAGCGTTTTTCTTGTGTCAACCTGTTTGTGATGAAATGGCAAACTTAAATGAACATAAATGACATTAGAGTTGGCCGACTTGACCACAAGATGTTAGTTTTATCTCTTTTCAGAATACCAATTGCTCGAATCCAAGTAAGAACGACAATGCTTTCCCGCTAGTACCAATACCATCCCTTAGGCCTTTTGGATGTGACAGATGTGGTTGTGGGATTTGAACTGATTTTTGGCCCATTCCAAGCATGTTGAGTCTTAATATTAACTTAAAAAAAGTCAAATGATTTATATATAAAGTTTCAATAATGCGAAATGAATGTTGGTAAGTTACCTTAGGGAAAACTAATCAGGCCAAAAATAGAAAAGCAGTAAAAAAAATTGTACAAAATGATAAATGACCTCATTCTCATAGAACACGTACATTTTTACTCCCTAAGAAACAATTACTATTTATTCCATATCAATAAAATTTCTTACCAGGAAGTGCTTTAAGAGCTCATCTGATCTGGCGCGAGTGTTTACGGTGGTCCAACAAAATCCATGCAAGGAAAATATGATAATTGTTCACTTAAATCAATATGAATTAGTTTTTTCATATCAATACTATCAATTTCTTCCTCTTACTTATTGAATACAATTGCGATACTGCAAGGTTCTTTCGTTGAGCTTTGAGTTCGCTCTTAAGTCATCCTGAGGTCACCACAAGATGTTTTTGAAAAGGCTCAAATAACCCAGAAAGTCAAACCTCGTTTTTCGCCAATCCCTCTACAACATTTTTTGTTGTTTTTTGGCAACTTACGGGGTTGTCTTGTTCAACCTTGTTCAACCCTGGTCAAAGTTCAACAAAAAAATCCAATCGTTGTGGCCTTCAGACTCGTTTTTCAATCCTCGTATCGAACGATATCTATACCAAAATATTTAAACAAGGTATATCTTGATAAAGCACGATATGATACTTATCAGCCTACCATGTCAAAATGTCATTTGCCTTTGTCGCTCCTTTGCCTAAAATATCGATGTAGCTACATTTGTTGATTCTTTTATGTAGAAGTTTAAAAAAAGATGAAGGATTCCTTGCTCTTTGTAGAGTTCATTTAACAAAGTCCTAGCCTCTACAACAAAATAAGTTCGTGACTCTTCCTGCATAGCAGTTTAACCAAACTGCCCACAGTTATGAATTTCAACGAGGGCATCCTGACCCCAATCAAAAAATAATTACTCCAATAAACCGAGACATTAATTACACCCTTAGTAGTGTAAAAGCCTACTCGTGCACTTTCAGTATGCTTTTCCATCAAGTCCTCACCCAGAATAAGCGATGAAGTATATAAATTTTGACACATTCTACAACCTCCACAGGGGGTGGGTGGTTGCTCTTGCGAAAACCCAAGGCCGTTGTTTGATGCTAAGATAAAAGCAGCGATGTGCTTCATAATTTCCATTATTTTTTAATTAAAATCTCTTGTTGGAGGGAATTTGTGTGGACCAAGATGTTTCTCTTTTTTATATACCCACACTACGATATTACATATTGCCTTGTAGCTTCTAACTTGTGTACCACCAATATTCTTAAAATGAGAAGTGAAACACAAAAAGAGAAGTAAACAAAAGAAAAATAATAATAATAACGGAATACTAATCAAGGTTTTGGGTGGCTTGTGGTAGATGGATGCCATCACCCGTCAAAAATGTAAAACAAACACTCTTGGTCCTGCCTTTAAAAGTATTGTTGATGCTTTTAAAAGGATTACATAGCGAAAGTTGCTAATGGCACACAAAAAAATAACACTACCTATTGACAAACAAAATTTTTGTAACGTAAAGATAGCTGTTGCCGTGATGTCTAGCTTGTTTATTTTGTAATGTTTTGTTGTTGTTTACTTTCTTTTTTAATTGTATCACGTTTTTATTAAATGAAATCAACTAATGTGCTTCCTTACAATTAGACAGCGTGATTTGAAACACCTTATATTTTACAGAAACATCGAAGAAAAACATGTTTTTCACGGGTGTGGTCTTCTACGAGGAATTGGCAAGTCCTCGGAGAGTAATTAGAACTACAAACATGAAACATGCTTTCGAACTTAGCCGTTCGGAATCGGCATAAAATTGTAGGTCCTTATAAAGTGCTAAGTCAAAGCTTTGTTGCGCTACCCAATTTATTTGTTTATTTAACTTAAGCTGAACTCACAATGTCACAATATCACCATTCTCAATAGATATTCTATGTTACCGTCTTTTTTGTGCAAATACAACACCTTCCTACATACTCGTACATACCTTGCGAGACAATATTCTAAGTGTTTCTACAATATGAAAAGGTCTATTCGTAGAATAATGCTGATAGTTGTAAAGAGAGCTACATACAATCAGTTACATTCGAAATGTGAAGATGTACGACATCTTTCCAAAAGTAAGTAGGTAGTTCATTTTCCTCTCTGCACTTCCTTCTAAAAGGATAAGTCTCTTCGAAGAGTGTTCTTCCAAATGGAAATTGGAAAATGTACCAGAGTGTATGCAGCATGCACAAAACCTACATGTGCTTCAGTTTTCATTTTTGCTCATAACAGAAAAAAAAGTCGGGTGGAAACAAGATTTTTGATGGGGCGATGAAAGTCATATACAAACACGTAGTGATATCAAAAAAGGAAATCAAAATTGGCTGACGGAAAACTTTTTTCTTGATTAAAGGATATTCGAAATCTGGAACATTTTGAATCAAAATTCTGTATGTAAGGATTGATGTATTTACTTGCAATTATAGGTACTACCAGCGAGTTGTGCAATCGTGCAGAGAAGACTTTTTGAGATAACCATAAAAAATGGCATTATGTTTGTATATCTGTCTGCCTGTCTGTCTGTACATATGTTGATATGTATATGGATCTACAGTCAGAACCTCTTGACCGATTTTCTTTAAATTTGCAGTAAGTGTCTGTGGGACACCGTTTTCGGAATGGGGTCTCTAGGTCCTTAAACCAAGGTAACTGCCATTCAACCTGTATGTTAATACTTATTTTTCTCGAAAACGACTCCAACGATTTCGAATAGACCTTAACTTTCATACTAGATTTAAAAAAAATCGTTTTTAAAAATAAGTGAAAAATTAAAACTCGGTTTTTAAATAAACTGGTCTAACGATTTTGGTTAGATTTTCAGCGTTTGTATGTATTTTTAAAAACTGATAAAAAGTGTCATTTTTACATTTTCGCTGAAAACCTTGGAGTGTTTAATTTAATTCTTTTTAATATTTTATGTGAATTTATTCAATTTACAAAATTAATGAATAGCTGGCAATCCTGTACTAAAAAATAAATTATGAAGAGCAAATACTAACTTATTTATACTGATACTGTACTTTGCACACAATTTTTTTTCTTACTCTCTTGACATATAAGAACAATGAGTCGAGGCATTATGAAAATAAAGTAATGCTCGGATAAGGCTTTGAATGGATGTTGTATGCTGACGCAACAACTTGGTAGAAATAAGTGGCAAATATTTGGAAAACTCAAGAAAATTCAGGGAGCACTTTACGAACAGACGTTTCTAAAGAACTCTTTTTTCATACAAAAATCATTATCATTAAATAAAATACATAAATAGGGTGAAAGTGCTTTTCATGGCAATGAATTTACCATCGGTGGACTTCCCAATTTCTCGCGAAAGGTGATACCTGTGGAAAAACATTTTTGCCTCTGTTGGGAATCGAACCACTAACCCCTGGGTTAACAGACAGACATGCTTACTATCACGTCACGGGTTGGCAAGTCGCTTTACGCTGTCGTTGTGTATGCTTAAATCTTGGAAACTGCTCAACGGATTTTGATGCCGTTTTTTTTAATAGATAAAGTGATCCAAGAGAAAGGTTTATGTGTATATTTTATCCCCATATTCACACATGAACGGAACGGAATTATAAACGGGAACACAAATGGGAACATATATGGGAAACTAGAAGCTGCTTGACCGATTTCAAAATATTTTCACTGTTAAACATCCCATATTCCCACGGGAACGGGAAAGTAATCGAGAGCTGAGCTAAGTGATTGTAGGTACTGAGAATGTTCCAAAATTATTGAGCCGATTTGAATGAAGTTTGGAACAGAAATGGTCTAGAACCTCAGAAATGACACAGGCTATATTTACTTTCCATATTGCCTCGGAAACGGAAACATAACCGGGAACTTGTAAAATACTGGACCGATTCCAAAAATTCTTTCAACGTTAGAGTGCTTCAATGCCCTCAATATGCGGCCGCGACTTCTTCCGCGTGGAATAGTGACTTTTACGTTCCTGTGGGATCTAAAATTTCATTTAAATCTGATGACTAGCTTGGGTGAGAGACGGTTATATAGAAAGACGGACAGACGAAGTTACTTTCACATTTATAATATTAGTTAGGATGCAAAAACCACTGTAATGATTTTTTTCACTATTACAATACAGTGTTATCCCCAAGTCACATAGACTATATTTCACCTCTATATTCCTACAGGAACTGACAGAACTAACAACAGAATTTAATAGTCAGACATAATAGCAAAAAAAGGTAACCAAAAGCACTCCTAGTCCTAGTTCAGATAAATGTAAAGATATCTGCATTTAGGGGTTATATACAGTTAGAATTTTCTAAAAATCAATTTTTTTTATTCTATTTTCTTCATGTACATATTTTTAAGAATACACATAGAAAATTTCACATCGTTCCGGTGAATATTTTCGAAGTTACACCCAAATTTGAAAAAGAAATTGTATCCAATGTAAAGTGCTTTTCAAACTTTAAACGCGTTTTTCTCAAAATGGTGTTTACAAAGTCGGTGACCAATATTACTCGAAAACGGCTAAGCCGATTAGTCTCAAATTTTAACACGAGCTTCTTAAATATAGTTTTTAGTAATTAATCGAAGATTTTTTCTCACCGATAGTATTTTTTTCTTATAAGCAATTTAAAGCCGAAATTTTGGTCAAAAATCAATTTTTTATTTTAAGAAACCGCCATTTTGTCAAGAAAACTTATTTTGCTTATTCCTTCGATTAATTACTAGATTTAACATTACTGCAACGAAAATTGTTTGGTTTTTTAATTTCGGAGGATCTAGTTCAGAGATGTAGTGGTCACCGCAAAACGTCTTTTTTAAGAAGAGCTTCCGGAGATCAGCTGTAGCTCCTTTCCAAATAAATATTTTTACTAATACTTAGTCTTAAAATACAGTTAAAAACACCATAATATGTTTACAAATTTTTAGATCAATAAATTTAAAAGTTTGCCCAGAAAAAATTCTGTAAAATTCGCTATTTTTCGGGCTTCAAATGTACATATATAACCCCTTTAGTTAGCCTGAGACATGGAGCAATCCGAAACAGAGAGTCCTTCCTCACACCTTCCCTATTATCCCTTCAGACACAAATTTCGCAGAACTTACTTCTTTCTACATTGTTGTCGTATATACAATTATACATACATACCTACGAATTGCAATTGGCACCATAAATCAGTTCTTACATCTTATTTGACTAAAGAAAGATACAATTCATCTTGATTAATCCTAAAACAAATCTAGCATAGAATGTTTTGTTAAGGCATCAAATAACTGTCCAATCAAAGTGAATGAGGGTTGCTGGCTATACCACGTAAAAAACCTAGTATAGATATAGATACTATACTAGGATTGCTGTTCATACCTAGTTACATATAGCCTGGAGCACATTTGATAGCAAATGTATAAAAGATGTGTGTCATAGGTAAAACTGTCTTATGAAATAATCGACTATCGAATTATTATTTATGATGTTTAATTGAAAATGTATCGTTTCGTAGCAACATAAAAAACGATTTCTTTTTCCAAGTAATAAAACTCGACAGGTACACACAAATTCACAACCAAAACATGCTACGCGTCACAAACAAGAAAAGCACTTAAATCCAGTTTGAATTACATCCGTTGGTGTCATGAGTTTGTAGAAACATCATAATATCCCGTTCCCTGATTGTATTCAGTAAAAAAAAAAAAAACTTAAGCAAGGACCATCAGCGCTTCGTATTATGCCTTTTTTATTTTACTCTCAAAGAAGATCCAGAGTGAGTTGAAATGAAATTCTTTATGTGACAGTGATGTTTTGTTTTTGTTACTTACAATACAACGCGGATTATGTCAAAAATACAGCAACAACTTTTTATGGCAATGTTAAACATCCATTTGAAAATGATATAAGACCGAATTTAAAAAAGACTACCATGAAATTGAAATCCTCATATTCTGAACAAACAATATTAAAATCAATTTTAAATAATTTTTATTGTAACTTGATTGATGACGACATCTGGGAAAAACATGAGATTAAATCTGTAAGACTTAAAGTACCCAGGCTTAACACCATCTGTGTGTGACTTGATCACTGTGGTGGTTATGTTTTAGTGAGTGTGAGCTTAGCATTTACATAGTATTCTAAAAATCCTTAGTTTAAAAGGTCTTTTACAAGCATTACAATAGAATGTCATTTTGTTCCCCTACGTTATGTTGAAAATATGTATGTATGTTCTATGTTCTCAGTGTCTCAACCACCCATTTTAACATATTCCTTTTGATAAATTACATTCGTTTAGCAAATAGTTGTCAGCTTAGAAAGGATTTAGCTTTGTCCGCAAAAAAGAAGAACAAACACAGTTTGAAAAAAACCAATAGCTGTCGGAAAATAATTCCAACTGTCAACAGCCTTATAATTTCAAACACGACAACGACGACGCGCGGCAAGCAAAAACAAAAGGATATGTCATGTCACCTCATTCAAGTAGGGACATGAACGAAAAAAAAAATGCTGACAATATCAATGCTCCACAAAAATGTATATCGCAGTGGAATCTGATGTTGAACATTTGCAAACGAAATATTAAGGGTAAGTGGTTTATTCATAAAGGCGGAACAAATATACCACACACGCGACTCAAAGTGAATTCCCCCCATTTGTAGATGATGGAAAATTGCTGGCAATATATGTGTAAAATGTTTTAAGCAGTAACAAGATGCTAGGAATCGTCTATTATTTTATTGGCCTATAAATTCCAAATGAACTCTGCACTGCAGTAAGTTTGATATTTATTCTGTTTTGCAAACAAAGAATTACCATTAGTGATTGTAAATCTTGGAGGTGACGTGAGGTTTCTTCTCGTGTGTTTTGTTGTTATTATTGTCTGTGTCCTTAAAAAGCAGACAGTGAACACAAAGAAATCAAGGCAGGATTGAAACATTTGTTTTGAATTATGAAAAGAAAAGCATATAATAAAAGGTTTAGGGATGAATTACTCTATGGTGCTGGCTAAGTCTGCTTTTTACAAAAGCAGCCGATTAGCTGTCAATGTGGGTGGACTTCACTCTTGATAAGTAAAAAAACAGTGCATTTTTTATATACACGGTGCCCCGTAATTCGTATAATTATTATTTTCCAAGGATTGATTGTTTTAAGGTAATTTTTATGAAAAGGGTAAAAAGTGTATTTGACCTGCTACCAAAATCCTAATTGACTTACCTCTCCTCAGGGAGATTTAGGATTGGGGTATGAATGTTCAATTATAAAGGAATAAGAAAACAAATTTATTCATCAGTTTTTCAAAATTAGTCACTATTGCAGTTTGATCAAAGAGCTCTTGAGCTTGAATTGCCTTCTTTACGAAAGAAGAATATGCAGACATTTTATTCGTACATGAGTTATGCAATGGAAAATCAAAAAGACCACAACGAAGATATCAGGAACTTTATCCTTACAGACGACTTCCTTTTCAAAATGTTTTTTGACATACCTTTCGAAAGCTTCGAGAAACTGGATCAGTATTAACTGCAAGACCTAACGCAGGAGCATACATCCACAATGAAAACCAAAAACGGGATCTGGCATGCATTTAAAACGAAGGAGGGCACTTTGAGCACTTGTTGTAATTGTATTTGTATAAAATACATATAAAACTCCTAAAAGTACCGATGTTATAAATTTATTCAAACAAATTTTAGGGCTTTCTTATTTTTTAATTTTAATAATTTTGTATTTTTTCAAGTATCATAAAATCTATGGGTTTTTGAGTGTACTTATTAACACATTGACTGCCATGGCCATCATATTTGATAGCCAGTTATGTTTTCAGTGGTGCCGTGGCTATCAAATATGATAGCCAGGTATGCTTTCATAAAATGATAGGAGTACCAAAAATGGTGGCTACTAAGGAGAAATCTCCATACAAATTGATAACTCTTGCACCCTGTGATGTGCTAGGTAAACTTGGTTTGAGCAAACTGAATATCACATAAAATAGCAATGGCCTCCTACGGAAAGATAGAAGTCTAACTTATTGTGCTGTGCCATGGCTATCATATTTGATTGCCAGGCAAAAATCCCTCACAAGGTTTCCCAGGACAACACAAACATAAAAATTCATATCAAAATATATATTTATATAGTAAAAATTTTGAATATAGCAAAAAACGTTGTTGGCACCCAGTGAAACATACTGAAAATTGGCGTGGCAGTCAACGTGTTAATGAGTTTTTTTATTATTGTTTTGTCATCTATAAAAATTAGAGAAACTCTATGTTCAACAGGTATTTTCTGAAAAAAAAAAAAAAAAAAATGTCAAAACTTTGCTGGGGGAAGAGAACACCATTTAAAATTTAAAACCTGACAACACTAAGCTACCACTACCATCAGTATTGACAGAGAATTCGAATTTTACACAGGTCAGGGTACACCAAACTTGCCTTTTTTAAATTGTCAAAAAGTCATGTCAAAGTTGAGAAACGAACATTACTATAAAACAATTTTTTTCTTAGAATATGACCAAGAATAACACGAATTACGGAGCACCCTGTATAAAAAACACTTGGATTATATCTCAACTATGAAATTAATAAAAAGCTCTTTACAATAAAACAATTTCTTGCAAAAACAATAATTGCAAAAAGTGTAATTTAATCGAACTGAAATTTCCGTTTAAGCAAACGTTTATGCGATAGAAGTGTTCCACTTGCCTTTGCGAAGTACTGCTAAGTACTTCAGGAGATGATCAATTACTATTGCTCACATGCTAAAGTACATAGTTTTATTATGTCCAGAAACCAATAAAACACTGCTACTATTCTTTTCTTACGTTACATTCAAAAATCAATTGTTAAATTTATTTCACAACGACCAAAACAACACTAAAAGTCTTACCCAAAACTTGAATGTGTTACTTTAAAAGATACAAACAACCCACAAAATAGAAATTGTAGGTAACTGCTGTAGGGGTGCTCAAAAAGGTATTTACAAGTTCGTCTACATGTAACGAACAGCTGCTTTTCAAAGTAACCACAACTAAAAACAAAAAGCTTTTACATAGTTCCAGGCACATGTGGATTCCTTTTGAATATTTCTCTAAACTTCGATAAATTAAAATCTCACAATTTCAATGCGGGTATAATTTAACGATGAATGAAATCGTTTACAAAAGAAATAAAAAAAATTAAGTCAAGTTCGGAATTCAACAGGACATAAAATCTCAATTTATTCTATTAAGCTCATTTAATTCTCCTTTTACCTACTCTATACCAACACAACCTTACATGAAATCGCCATAACAAATACATATCCTTACTTGAATAACGTTTTCCTTAACGGTTCTGATTGTGATTGTGTAAGTAACTCAGCCTACATTTACTCAATATAACCCACACAGCCTTTGGCAGCAGAACTTGAGTGTTTTTAGCGCAAAACTACGGAAGAGGATAGAAAATGAGAGAAATCAGACAACACGAGGCGATTTCTCTTTCGGTAGTATTGAAGTTGTAACCGAGCCGCTCGTTAACAACTCAGAGCTTGTCTCGTTAGAAAGTGAGAGAGGGCGCAAATTTATTTCATCTACTTTTACTGCGTGTAAAATAAGAACTATAAGGTGCTAAAAATAAACCGGGACACCAAAAGAGTGGGCGTATTGGTATTTTGTACGAGCATACGACAAAGGTGGTAAAGGTCACCATCCTCACTTTTACCGTGCCCAATCTCAAAGTTTAACTTTTTACCTTTTTTTTCATTTTTTTAACTGCTGCAAGGGAATATAAAATGTTTTGTGGTGAATAGCCCACGCAAAAGCAAAGATCACAAGCAAATAATCATCACAAAAAACCAGCCACATTGTTTCCCAGGACTATTGACCAAAGGAGGAATCTAACTTTTCACTTAAAAAAAAACGTTTTTTGGGTAGGTGGTTGGTAATTTTTTTTTTTTTTCTGTTTTGAAAACAGTGTCGCGCCGCGCCCAATGTCTCGTTATGTCTGATTATGAGTTCTTTTTGGTGTCCGTGTACCTGTGATTGCTTTCTTGAATCAGGCGAGGCGAAATTAAAAAATATAAATAAGAAAATCTGTATAATATCATTATATCGACTCACTGACCTAACTTAAAAGATGACACAATTTTACACTTCAAACGAAACTGCTTCCTTTTGTAAATCCTTTTTTAAAAATGTATCCGACTGACTATACTCATCAATTAGGCGATGAACATTATGGATGCTGATAGCGAGGAAGCTAATGATTGGGTTTGTTCCTCTGGGTTGGGTTTTGCTCCGATGAAGATTTAATTATTCTTTTTCTTCTTTTTGGTTTATTCTCCTGTTACTTTTCACTCACTTTATTTTAACACTTTCACGTTTATCTTTTTGATTTTTTTTAACTTTTTTTGTAACTAATTAATGTTTAAACGAACCGGCAAGAAATTTTCAACATTTTTTCCTGTTGTATCATGAATCTTGCTAAAATTTAAACGAAATCGGCCGCACTCCGTACCATACGCTCTTAATTCTTTAGCTCAACTGACTTTGCTATGTGAGAAAGAGTACTTTGAACTCGTGAGTTCTGAGATAACCGAATTGTCCTCATCAAACATAAAAAAAAGGTTTCTTAGAGAGCGCTAATCACTGTTTGAAGGTGTATTTGTTGCCAAATGTCTGCTGTGTGGTGTGTTTTGTGTGCACATGAATGATTTTCTCAGAGAAGAAAAATTAAATAGATACAGAATACGGTTTATTATAGTTGAACTTGTGCATTTCCAAAACGTAAACAGTTCGAAATTAAGTGGGAATTGAAACGAGGATTTTCTATATCTTTAAAATAGACTAATTGGGCCCAATGGCTACGGGCTGTTTAGTGTTTATGCAAGGACATGGAAAACTGTGAATTGCAAAAATTTTGATTCAAACGACGTGTCTCTCTCTATCCGACACACTTTCTCAAGAGCGTAATGGTCATGCGCTGTTGCGCACAGTTGTTAAATGAATCAGGGATGTTTGCAGATTTGCTTGTGCGTTTTGTTCCTTTCCACAAGTTATCTCTGGCGTATACGTAACAAAAAAAACATGCGATTCTTCTTAAAGTTCATTGTGATCAACTTGTTGGCCCAGCACCTTCGATGGCGTTAGCATGCGTTGGGTACAAAAATCGTATTCAACTATATTTTTAACTTCTCTAGCTAAGGTGTTCAATACTATGGTGTTTTTTTTTTTTTTGTAAAACGCAATTGTACACATACGTAGTAGCTGTCAAAATATTCTGCAACTGTTTAATGCCCTTGACACATCCAATAATTATCCATTTTGGGGAAGTCTCGAAGTCAAATTAAAACTTTATGATCTGATGAAAAAATGATATAAATTAAAGAAAGATCTCATTGAATACGTTTTATAATTCTCGTATGATGCTCAGACATATGCTAAGTTACAATTTTGCTATATGTTATGATGACTGATAATGACAAACTTTGCTCTTTAATCAGCTCAGCTATCATTTCAGTTGTCATTTCAGTTGAAAAGGAGAGTGTTTTTAAACGTCAGTCTGGTGCTCAGTTGAGTTTTCTTTTTGCTTGTGAACAGCCGAAAGTCAGTTTAACTGATAACTGATCTGAAAACTTATGGGAAATCAGTTTCAGGTTCGGTTAAAGACCTTTTTATAGCCCTTTTAGACGATCATTTCAGTTTTCATTTCACTTGAGCCTTCAGTTAACCTGATGTCTAAAAGCGCTAAACGCCAATTTACCTGGAGAATATTCAAGCGTGGACACATTTTGGAGATGATTTTTACTGAAATGAAAACTGAACTGGCAACTGATGATGATGAACAGTTTTCCGTTCAGTTCTCAGTTTTCTTTCTGATTTTGAATTTTCTCAAATAAAAGAAGAACTCAACTGAACATCGAACTGACGTGAAAATCGAACTGAACTGAAAACTGAACTGAAAATTGAACTGAGAACTGACCGTCTAAAAGGGCTCTTAGACGGCCAGTTCTCAGTTCAGTACAAATCATCTCCAAAATGTTCCTACGCTTGGGTCTTCTCCAGGTAGTTGGCTGTTGCTCTTAACCTCCATTTTTTTTTTTTTTTTTGGAATTCATACATCATGCACTCTCCCAAAGGTTACGATCTTCGGCCGATAAAAGATGATAACTGCTAACAAGCTTCTTGTAATGGTAATTCTCTTTTTTATTATATAAGTTATTCTATTACATGTTAAAAATGCCGGTTCTTGATTTTGCTTATTTATTTTCATGGTATTGTAAAAAAAAATAACAGTACAAAAAATAGGTAAATCAAACATTTTACTTAAACAGATCTCGTAGTTCTTTCTACTTTCTTAATCTAACCATTTCTTTAGCAATCATTTTCAAATAGGAGATAGAACGATAGAAAAACTCAAAAAATTGGAAAACTGCGAATAAAGAAAACATTGAGGCTCTTGTTAAACCACTTTTCTATTTTAGCGATGCAACTAACCACCGAAACCTTATCGACAAATGGATCAAATATCGCATACAACTCAGAAAATCGTGTAACGGATACCACCGCAACTTCCTTCTCTTTCTTTTCATAGATGAGTTTCACCATAGGACTCTTAGTATGAACTCGGTCATGTAGATCGTAGTATAGAGCTTTTAAATGCAAAAAGTTTTCCTCTATCGTGTAGGGAGCAAATATATCAGAACAAAATACTTCTTGCAAATTTTTTCGTTTGTATATGAAGTGCCGCAGACCTGGGATTCCAATGACTTTTAAATTAAGCCTTGATTGCTGCTGTGTATTTATTGCTGTTAGATAACGCCGACTATGGAGGCTTTTTGCGATGTTTCTATGGATTTGAGAAAACACGTAGAACATATCAGGATCAACAGAAAGTAAAATTAAAAATGCATTGCATTCGCTTTTGGAAATATAAGAAATGTAGGCATACAAAAAGCCGTCACAATCGAAATTTGGTAAGCACACTGGCGGCATCCATAATTTACTATGTTTGATAGTGCTTTTCGAATATTCGATGAAATTGAACAGTAACCTGAAAAACAAAAATATTTTATTTGAAAATTGCAATCTACACATTCTTACCTCATATCTGCAGACCCAAGAGAATATTTTTTCATTCGAACAAGAGCAATCAATTTACTGTCAGCAACAAGTAAGGCAAATACAAGGTTTCTGATTTTATGACACTTTTTTTTAATAACATTTGCAATGCCAGATCTAACATCCTCTGCCAGTGGCAAAATTTCAATGCTATCGTTCAAAAACGTGAAAACGTTATTTGAAACTAGAGAAAGAATATATAAGAATTAAACTAGACGACATTTTTTATACGCACTTTTGTTGTTTATTAGCAGACTGTTGAACAGCTTGTCCGTTCCGAATAGCTGTTTGCGAAGATCGTAGCTTGGTTGTTTTGTAAAAATATTGTCCAGTTTTGAGTATGTAAGAAGGAAAAGAATTTGTTCGTACACTTCACTGAAACCAAATAAAATATAGAAACGTATATCAATAAATCAAAACGTTTCCACATTCACCTTAACTTTGACTGCAAGTGACGTACACTCAGATTGTTTCTTGAAGCAGCTACGAGATACAAAGCATTTCGTACGAGAAAAACAAATCTTATACCTTCTGCTTCAATTGATGTTATGTTATCATTTCGATCCTGGCCAGTGCTAATAAAGCAATGAATAAGAGCGAACAATGAACCCATTTGGTCTTCATTACCATGTCCTTGAAGTGAATAGATTGGTTTGCCAGCAAAACTCAAAACAAATACATGAGTTTCTTTCAAAAGCCATTCATTGTCATCCAGAATATGCACTTTTTTTTCTATCTCGCCGAAAAAAGGTGTTGTATCTAACTTTTCTAACGTCTCACCATCGCTGGAAGCCGACTCTGATTCAGCTCGTATATCATTTTGAATCGCGAATGCCTGATTCCAGGAGATAAGTTCTAATCTGATTCTTTCTATACAGCTGTATCTTTTCTTGCGAATAGATGCGTTGGAACCTGTGTTTCTTCTTACCACAGCCGATACAGATGGTATACCTTCTTTTGTTTTACACTCGGATGTTTTAGGGCTCATGTGAAGTTCTGAGGTATGCACATGAATCCTTTGAAGGTGAGGAAATATTAATAATCGTTTGCGAATATGTATGCGAGCACTGAACGGGCCGAACACCGGGATTTTATTCATTTCTTCCTGCTACTTTACTCCAAGTCCAGGTTGTTTGAGCTGTGATTGTTTACTACTATGTCTTAAGTTGTAGAATAAATTCAAAAATTTGTCTGTACATATATTTTATCAGTTGCCACTTGGCCGAGTAGTCATACTTTAATCACCACACAGTGTAGGGCTACCAACGAGAAGTGAACTGAAGTGTAAGACTTTAGAAAATGTTTTTCCCAATTGTTAAATAAAGAATTATATTAGAATAAAATAATATAGATAAATGCTCTAAAACTAAAGCCCTCTGCACATATGAATACAAGCGGAGCTTAAAAATCTTAATGAGTCAAATCCGCAAATATCAAATGAAATGTTAACGTGTACATTTCTAAACGAACGAGGGGTAACCCTTAAATAGTGTGTTTTTATCAAACTTTTACTTTCTTTGCTGTAGTTCAAAAAACAAGTCATCTGGCTGAATCACATTTGCAATCAAATATGTATTTCTCCTGCTGATGAGAACGTTCATTATTATGTACACACATATCGCCAGCCCGTGTTTTTTACGATTTTACTCCTTTGCTTTTCAGTAACAACAATGCAAGCGTTACAAATTAACCTATTCTGTGAATAAATTTTAAAATAGTTTGTATCAAATATTGGGATTCAGTGTAATAAAAGGAATGTAAAAATCAGAAGAAGTAGGTAAGTTTTCCACAAAAATATAAAAAATTTCGGGCACGGAAAGGTTTGAGTTTTGAACAATACTAAATAGCATGTTGTCAAAGCCTTAAAAGCTTTAATAGATAATAATTTACCATAACTCAAACTGCTGTGGAGTGAAAACGCTGTAATTTTTCAGAGAGTTGAACTATTCATGCTTGTTTTAAAATTCTATTTGGATAAAAAAATTAATCAAATTTGAAAGAAGTGCACTTTGAGACTCAAAGGATTCGAAAGTCTTCGTGTTAGATTTCGAATCATTCGAGTCTTGTGGTTTTTTTGAGAGTATCGTCTTTCGCCAGGAATTGACTATTCCTCCGAAAGTAATACTGCCATTGAAAGTGCTTTCGAACCTAGCCATTCGGAACAGCTGTAGGTACCTTCCACTCTAGATCAGTTCTTGACTTGACTTTTTCTGTAGTCGCTTTGAAATTGATTATTGCGTAAGCACTACTTCAATTGATTACAAAAAAATTGTTTACACACTCAATTCTAGATACGCAAAGATATTTTGCTTTTATTTTTCTTTTGTCCCGTTCTTCTTTAGGCGAATAAAAGTTATTCCATACTCTATAAGACCCACGTTTCTTTGCATATTTTTGACTTCTTCATGAGCAGTTAACTAAATAAAGAAGAAATTGGTTCCTTATAATATTCTTGAAAACATTATGAATAAATAATTTAAAAATAAGTAAATAATAATTATTTCAACAAGCATTCAAAAGAAACTAAATAAAAAATAAAAATTAACATAAAAATTGTAGCAGTGAGCTTTTTAATAATAGAAAAACAGAAAAAACCAAATGTTGAAGTCTTCCATGTTTAATAAACTGCCCTTGAAGAAGTCGAGAATAGGCGTATGACATAGAGTCGTAAAAAAGTACTGCTGAGTACTTCCAACTGTAGTCAACTAGTTTTTGCTCTATGTTAGTTTATCAGTTTATAATGGAACACGGCTAATATGACGAAGCGTAGGGAAATAGAAAGACTAGAAAATTAAACACACACAAACATCAAAAAATTAGTTAAGGGGTTAGGGGTAGTCAGAATTTTCAAAAAATCGATTTTGTTTTTTTTTTAGTGTAGTATCTTAAAAATATTCTCTGAAAGTTTGAAGTGAATCCCACAAATATCTTTCAAGTTATTCAGCGAAGAATAAAAGGCTCTCGAGCGGTCTGGTATGGACTGTAAAACTTTAAATGAGAAAAGAATAAGTTCCTATTAAATTGCTGGTTTATTATTTGATTTCTAATATACATAACTGATACTTTTAGTTTAGAACATTATCTTTTACATTTTCCTTCTTTGTTATCTTTTGGTTTTAACTTTTAACAAGAGGATTAAATATTTGAAAAGTAAACAACAAAAAACAAAATTGACATAAATCATTCAAACATTCTGGATGTCCGCTTACAATTTCGGTAAGCACTTAATTGAATACAGTTAATATTTTTAATAACATTGGGGATATTTGCATCATAAAATTGGAATATTAAATCTGGTATAAGTGAATACTCGAAATGTCACAATATTCAGCTACACAGTGAAGTAAAAAAATAACGAGTTATTTTAAAATTGCCTAAGAGATAAATTTATTTATAGTAGGTAGGGACGTTGGGAGCATCATCACATTTTGGTTCGCCCTCTTCCTTTTTATCTGCATCTGCACGATCAAAATGTCGGATGGTTGCGTATAAAGAAAACATCATGTTCCTTGTCGATCCATTTTATAAGTTTGTCTACGTACTTTATTACCAGCCCTTTGTCAACTAAAGGCTCAAAAACGGCATACAACTCTGAAGCCGCTGTCACCCAAGCTAAAACGACTTCTTTCTCTTTAACTTCATAAATCAGTTTTAAAGGACGACTATTGTTGTGGATACGATGATGCAGATCACAGTATATAGCTTCAAGACGCTCAAACTCAACCAATGTTGTATATGGTGGATTAATCTCAGAACACAGTAACTGATTCGAAGATGCCTTTGGTTTGTACAAGAAATGTCGAAGTTCTGGAATACCAATCGCAGATATACTCAGCTTGGCATCGTTATGTGGTACTTGATTAATCTGCTCGTTTATAGCTTCAAGGCAATGCGTACGACGGAGTTTTTCTGTAATTTTTTTCTTAGCATCGGACAGTGTGAAAAACGCATCACGATCGACAGAAAGTAATAAGAGACAAGCTTGACAATCAGCCGATAAATAAGAAACATGGGCGTGTAAATATCCATTCATGTCGAATTTGGGTAAGCAAATTGGCATCCAATTTTCAACCGTTTTTAGGCTCTCAGAGCATTCAATCAAGTTGAAAATTAATCTACGACAATAGCCAACAAAAAAGAAGGAGAAAAAATACGAAAAGGTTGTGAGTGAATATTGAAACTACACACAACGACAATTGTAGCAAAAGAACCGACAGAGTCTTAAGAGTTTCTTACCTCAAGTCAGCAGGATGGATTGAGTACTTCTTCATTCGAACTAAAGCAATCAACTTGTTGTTAGCTATCAGCACAGCGAATACTAGATTCTTAATCTTAGAGCAATTGCTTTGAATGGCACTAATAATATTCGATCTGGTAGTCGTTGAAAGCGGCATCACGCGAATTGAATTTGTTAGGAAAGTAAATACGTTGTTTGTAACTGTAACAAAACAATTCAAATAGATACATAAATATCCCGTCTTTTAGCAAATCTTATTTACTCTTTTTATTGCTGCTATCGTTTGCCAGTAGATGAAAGATCAGCCTCTCGCTCCCAGCTAACAGTCGTCGCAGGTCAAAATTTTTTCGCTTTTCGAAGATTTTTGTCATGTGAGAGTAAGTAAGTGTGGACAGAATTTGATTGTATACATCACTGGACAATAAAATAAAATATAGAACAAACTGATATCATATCATATAACCTTCAATTTACCTTAACTGCATTTGTAGCTGCTGTACACTCATATTGCTTCTGGACGCGGCCACAAGAATAAGTGAATTGCGTACGAGGAAGACAAACTTGATTCCTTCAGCATGAATTGATGTTATAGCATCTTGTCCATGCTGCACAAAACTTACCAACGCCTGAATTACACCAAATAACGTAGCCAATTTGTCTTCTGTTCCGTGAAGTGAATAGATTGGTTTACCTGCTTCACTCAGTATGAAAATATGTTTCTTTTCTGAAAGCCACTCAGGATCGTTTAAATAATCAATTTCTTCATCAACAATTGAGTTGGAGGATGTTGCAACACTCAAATTATCCTGTGACCCGTTGAGCTCTTTGCTTTTTTCACTTGAAAAGGAATCAGATTTGTTGACAGTACCATTAGGTTTCAGGGTTTGATCCTGAGTTGTAAGCTCTGCTTGAATATCCTGAATAATACTGTATTTGGAGTCTTCCTGTTCTTGAAAATAATCGGCCCCTTCTGCGTCCGCAAACTCATCAACCGTTGTGTTCGAGGCGGATTCCTCCTCTAAATCCATTATGCTCTTAGAGATATAAACAATACAAAATGTGTACCAAAATGCTTCTAATTATTTCATTACACTTTTTAATTAATATTTTTTTAACTATTTTGCTATACTTTCTATGCAACGATGATACAAAAAAGTGTTTTGTTTCACAATTTTTTCGATGCGATTTCATCGACTGTCATTTTTGACAAAAGGGGAACTTTACAAGTGCTGGATTTGTTTGTTTTTCTGTTTGACATTATGCATTAAGGCTGAGTACGCATCATAGAGTAGAATGTCGAGTTTTATGAATTTGGTAGTAATAACCTTTTTCTCCAAGAGAAATATTTTCCAGACGTTTATTTAACATTTTTCATACTGTTTATATTTGGAACATATCGTTCAATTGTTATTTATATTTACTTTATGAATTTTTTTATTAGGTATTGTCCCAGCTTATTTTTTATAATATCGTAACTCCGTAACCACGCTTGGTTTTTAACAAAACTGCCGTTTTTAACTACTTTCGTTATATCTTTAAAATTTGGCTCATAAATACAACAGGATCAACAAACACTAAGCAAAGTCTATTTACCATTTGAAGTAAAAAGTAAGACTGATACGATTGACAGTAACCTTCATAACTTTCAGGCAAAAGAAGTACGTAGGTATTGCCAAAATGTCATCTGATTAGATGTAGGATTATTTTTGAGGTCTAATTTCTGTACCTCTTTCATTTTCCTCAAAATCACAGATGGAGAGCTGAAAGTCTTTTTTCGCTCCATTTTTCACATTCTTTTATCAATTTAAAACCAACCCGTAACGTATTCGGATATAATTTCACAGTGGCAGCTCTTCTTTTTATTATGACATATACGAACATCCGCTGTACTTTAATAAAATTTTAACTGTCATCGCATCACAATCAAGAAAGTACTCAAATTTGCACTTTTCAGTTTTCGCATTATTGTCCAAAACATTGCTAAATAGTTTGTAAAAACATGTCCAAAACCATTTACTATCAAAATAATCAGTATGCCCGAGTAATGAATCTTAAATATAAATCAAAATACAAAAAGATAAAACGGATCATCAAGAACTATGTCTATGTGAGTAAAAACCAAAATAAAAACAAATATAAATAATTTTATGTTTAACAATTGTTTGTTTAGGAAAATGCCGCACTCTGCGATCAAATTGCCCAGATTCAAGAAGACATTATCATCAGCAAAGAAGAACGTCGATATCTTCTTAAGCGTCTAATCAAACATGAAAGCGACATTGAGCAAACACTCAAACAGGAAAACAATATTCCAGTGAATGGTGACGCAGCTCCTATTGTGCCTCGAGTACCGGGCAAGCGTGGACCCAAAAAAAGGATTAAAGTTGAGGACGAAACATCTACAACACAAAAAAAGGAAAAAAATACAACGAGCTCCAAAACACCGGGTCCTAAAAAGTCTACAGTAATTCAAAAAGTTCCCTACGACGCACAAGGCAAACCCATTTTTCCAATTAATCTTGGCGGCTTTATGTTGCACTCCCTTGGAGAAATCATGTCTGAAAACAGCAATTTCCACACAGAAAATTGGATATATCCAGTTGGTTATCTGGCAACACGCGTCTACTCTCACCCTAAAGAGCCCGAACGAAAATGCGTCTTTACCTGTAAAATCCTCAACAACTCTGGTGTACCTCAATTCCAAATCATTCCCGATGCTGAGTTTGACCACGTTTTCTTTGGAGAATCTGCCAATATCTGCCACCTTGGTTTGTTGGATACAATTGTTCGTGTTTCAGATGTGGCAAACCTTCCGCTACGGGCTCAGGGCGAACGGTTTTTTGGGCTGGGTAATCCCACTGTAATGTCATTACTTCAATCACAATCGAACTTTAAGAAACTGCAAAACTTTAAGGGGTTTATCGTAGACGGTGGTTATGCCATCGAAGACAAAGACCCCACATTAAGCTACGACGCACTCCAGACAATGATAACCATCTCTGCGTACCACACTGTTCCCGAAGTAAAGGAAGAACCACCAGATGAGCTCCTCGAATAAAAGGCCAACTAACAAAATAACTAAATTTTTTTCTTTTTCTCTCGTATATTTATATTGAAGTAAAAAACACCTTTGATTAAACACTAAGAACAAAAATTAAATTTCCTGTGACTTAAAAAACGTTTATTTTTTGTTGTGATTGTATGCTGTGGTATCAAAGCAGAGAGCAATTTCGTGCTTTTTTGACTACTAAAGGTATTTACAAACACACACAGACTTTCAGAAGTACTACGCGTTGAATAGCGAAGAAGGATAAATTAGCGAGGCGTGTAAGTCGTCTACCGTCAGGAGTTCAAATCGTAGCCTGTCTTCAACTAGCTACCGCAATCGTTGATGGGGGAGATTTGCAGGCGATTGACGACTGCTGCTACGGCTACTGGTCGCACGTCGTTCCGGGGTATTATTATTTGGAGGAGTATTTCGAGGATTATGCGATGGCGTGGCAGTGATTGGCTTTTTTACACGAACGGATCGGTTGAAAAGCAAATTTGAGACAGCAACAACTGGTGAAAACAGTCGCAAGGGGATATCGCTGAAAGAAACACCCAAAATCTTTCAAAATGAAGCAATATTGCCTTAACTTAAGTCATCCCACCCGATGTAACGATAAACACACATAAATTGCAAAAACCTAACCTGCACTATTTATGGCAAAACAAGTCAACTTACCTAGCTCCGACGACTGGTAGAGCCTCATTCGCACTTAGTATAAACAGCGGGAAAAATATCGAAAATATGCAGCTACTGCTCCGATAGAATAAAAGTAGAAAAAATGAAGTCAGTGTAAGTAAAAAAATCAAAGTTCAATAAAGACTTACCTCACAATCACAGAATTAGATAAATTTGTCAAAATAGTCAGCGGGACACCGAAACCCAGAAAGTATGGCCAATTGCACTCGATGTAGCTGAGTCTTTTGTGCAGCTCCCAACCCATGTTAAACCATTTGTATTCAAACGAATACAAAGAGTAAAGCAAGCAAAGGTGCACAAAACACAGTATACGTCCGACATAGTTAAATGGCAACAGGTTAACCAGCATACTTTGTACAAGAAACAGTGCTTGTACAAGCAAGCTGAATAAGAAATCTGCGATTAGTTTACTAATGTTTGGTATCATTTGAGGACGGCCCTTGCGAAACTTATATGCGGCATTAGCGATGTCTTGGAACCACAAGCTGCTGACTACTTTGCTGAGTAGAAATATTGGCAAAACCCACATCATTCCGAAAAGAATCGATAACAGAGATTGCAACCAACCCCATACGTAATGCAGTTCATCGGACTTGCTGCCATAGCACCATGTGAGTATTAGTTTAAGGCCGGGTAGTATAAGGTTCTCAAAGAGAATTATACTCAACCACGTGAATCCACCATTGAGAGCACAGCATTTGAATACTTTCATTGCTATTTTTAGTTCGCTATAAGAAAAATTAATCGTCAATCCATGCAATGATAGTGCGTATTAGATAAGATTATCTTACCCTTTTTTAATGTTGCCAGCTCCAGCTGGTGCTTTGGATCCTATTCTACGTTCATCAGCTGTAGATGTCAGTCTATCGGGGTTTACCACGAAGTCGCTCATAGTCGACTTTTCGATCTTCTTAAGATCATTCAGTCGATTTATCTGACTATCTATGTAAAAGACAAATGCGATGCCTTTGATGCTGTCGAAGATTCCGCTAAAAACTCCATATGAAGTGTTCTGTGGATTAACAAAATAGTTGATTTGTTTTTTACTTTGATTATAAAATTTTACGGGGCATAGCCCGTCATGATGTATGTGCACTGTGCAGTATCTCTTTGTTTACCTTTATCGTGTCCATCGGGGTAGTAAAAAATCACTGCAGTTCAAGTGTTACAAAAATATATGAGCAATTTGCACTTTTTAAAGTTGTATATTTAAATTAATCATTTCCTAATGAGGGAGTGAAATTGGAAAGTTAATTTTAGCAAATCGAGCTATGAGCCCAACTTTTGTTATTTTAAAAGTCTGGATGAAAAATGAAAAACAGATAACTTCAATTCAAGCTTGTGCACTTTTGTCATAGGTTGACAGTTTACAGACAGATAGAAATGTCAGAGTACTCGTTCTTTTGATTAAAGATGTTAACAAATAGTAAAATAAATAAATAGGTTGGCGCTACAGAGCGGGCAACACCATGACCTTTATAAAAACTAAAATTTAATTCATCTTTTATTTATTTCTATTTGTCTCAAATTTTCCTGGTGGTTTTTCTTGATCGCTTTCACTATAATTTGACCAATAACCGACAACAACAATTATTTTGGCACTACACGTCTATAAAATAGCGTAACAACGAAATCAAGAAAAGAACGCACCGTGTTGGATGACAAAACATTTTTTCTAGTGGAATAATGTGGGAATGAACACTAACTGGGATGTACAGGAGGAAGAAAAAATTAAAAATGTTTGTTTGCAAGAAAGCAAAACATTTGCTGATCAGTGTCAACTCTTACGTTCACCTTTTCAACTCAAGTCAAATGGATAATTTTTCATTATTGGAACCAAATGACTAAAACTAGCTATGCTCACTGCCAAGCGATCCAAGGGCATCTTAAAAGTGTTGGTATATTAAGCTATCAGATGAGAACTGTCAAACAATTCATACAACAAACGATTTTTACTAGCTACCTGATGTCATTCATTTATATGTACGAATGCAAGCATCCTGAATACCATATCATTCGGTTTATCGATAATCACCACCACTGTACTTTAATTGGAAAACTCAGATCCGGACAGAAATAATTATAAGATTTTATTTTTTATTTACTTAATATACGCATAAAAAATATTTTGACTTTTTTGTATCCATTTCTAAATACAAATTAGGGAAATAAAAGTCAGTCTTTTTGAATAATGAAACAAAGTACATAAAATAGTAAAGAAGTTTTTTTCGGGGTCACCCTACTTATCACTTAAAAGTGTACTTTTTTTTAATCAGTTGATTTCAATTCCTACAATTCCTAAGCAGGCAAATTTATCTGTAGTTTTGAGGTTTTCAGTTTTTAATTTGTCTTTCGTTTCGACGGGGGCGGACGTACCTATACAATTTTTCAATTCAAAAAAACAAAATTGAAGGCGTTTAGCTTTTTATTTTGATAACAAAAAAACGCATTTTATTCACCTGACGTACGATACTGGTAAAAGTTTACAACAAACAAATTTAATCGTTTCCATAGCTAGTTTTAACAATTTATTGGTTGCGCAAAAACATAATCAAAAATGTCTGTCGTCTGTTTTCTTTGTGTGTAGTGTGTTTTGTGTCCATAATCGATAGTCTTCTGACTTTTTCTAGCTGTGCTGTGATGTCAATAATACCTAATTAAAATTTGCTATTTTTTGTGGACAAATTTTAAATAATTTTCCCATGCTTGGATAACTAAATAGCTGCTCATTATCCGTGTACACTTTGAAGGGGGTTTGTAGAAGAATATTATTACGTTATTGTGATCAAACAAGAGATAAGACTTTCACTTCAGTAGTTCGGGTAACAAAAACAAAAACCACTAGTAGATCTTTTTAGCATCGCTGTTAATTTTTGCGATTTTTAATTAGCTAACTTTATTGCTCATCGTCATCAGTCACTACAGCTGGCACAGTCACAGTTCAAAAAAATGGACCTGACCTCTTAGTTGCGGGTACCTGTAGTTTCTCTGTCCACATTCTAGATGTAAAATGTCACAAAGGAGAAACGTGATATTAAACTCTCATTGAATTTATTAATCATCGTCTATCGACACACTTAGATTGTATTTCATTGTTCTGTGCTTGTCCCAAATGCATTATATACAATTACTCAAATTAATATTTGTTTTCAATTACAGATTGACGCTGGTTTTTTTCTATTCCAAATGCGGGTCGCATTTCATCATAACTGATAGTCCACAAACATCTCCAGTCAACACCACCACCACCGCTCCTCTCTTTCCCTCCATTCTGTACGAATCTCAAAAAGTGATAACACTTCGTTGAAGCGGCGGTCTCCGCAGAAGTGGTCAAAGTTCTAATCCATCTGTTTAGCTGTAAATCAAAGGCTGTGTTGTAAAAATGCCACGGAGTAACGATAGAGTGCCAATAGTGGAGAACGATGAACTGTCGCAGGAAGTTGAAGCAGTGAGTCCTTCGGTTTCACAGCGAGATAATGAGCTCGATCCTGCACCAACTGGATGTGGGGCATCTGTATGCTGTAATCCAGCCAGCGGATTGCACCGGTTTATTGCGCTGTTGTTTATGTGTCTCCTGGGTTTTGGTAAGTACAGATTTACACTAATTGCTAATGAACCTACAGCTAGTTTTTAATTACACATTTAATTAACTGATAATGGTAAAGAAGTATAAGGGTGCTTCCTGTGAGAACCAGACCCTTATCACTTCTTGTCGCTGAATGTCGTTTGTGCATTTTTTTGTTATCAAGAAGCTGCACACGACCATCGAGCATCGTCTAAGGCGTCAATCTTTCTGCGCAGATAATGTTTTTACTTTCTCATTTTTTCTCAATAATTGATAAAAACGTTCATTCGAAAGAAATGAGTCAATCTGAGTGTGCTAGGTTCAGTGATATCTTCATGTTCATGATGACGTAGAAAAATGTTTAACAAGTAGGTACTAAAACGTTTCAACACAGAAACAACATACATATATCACGGCCAGGGTCGATATAGATACTTTTAACTTATTCAGATTTGAAATAAGAAAAAAAAACTCACGTTATGCAGAGGGTGCTTTAGGTCTTATCGCTTAGCAAATTTTTACTTTAAGAGATTTTAGTAAAAATCGAATAAAGAGCAATAAAAAAATTGTAAATTTATGAACTACACATTTCCATTTCCCTAACATTTTAATAGGATGTTGCAACAAACCTTGGAGAACCAGGGGAGCCAATGTATATAATATTCTAGCCTGTGCACACAATAGGAGAACGCATTTCAATGACCTACAAATTTATTCCGATTCCAAACGGCTTTTCTTTGCAGTATTATTATTCTCGAAGAACTTGCCAAATCCTAGCGAAAGGCGATATCCGCGAAAAAACAATTTTATTTTTCTTGAGTTCGAACCTTGAACTCCCATTTAACAGGTAGACATACCTACCATTACGCCAGTCCACATTCAATTACTTATAGAGTGTTTAACCCAACATATCCCTGAGAAAGAACTTTTTGAAAGCTTAAATTGCCATGTAACAAAGCAGCATAGTCTGGCCGTTGAACTTTCGTCTTACTGGAACACCTTAAACAAAAACATTTCACTGATATATGTATTTGATTTGATTATATCATTTTCGTCTGCTGACTCTATACTTATATGTATGTATACCAGATCATTTGTCGTGCTTTTGTCTGCACTGAGCACTAAGGAATCGATAGCATTGTTTAGTAACAAAAACAAATATTAACTGTACAAAATATTTAACTTCTGGGCACTGTCTGTTTGGAACAAAAGCCTTTGCGGACTTAATAAAAGCACTTTAAAAGCTTCATTCAACTCCTACAAGAGAATAGTTTTTAGATTAGCTCTGAAGTAGCATTTAAAAAGCCTCACTGAGTATCCTACGCTTTCTTTATCCAATGGCAGCAGCTAAGACAAAAAGGGTTACCAAAAATTTTTTAGGAAATGAGGACTTAAACTAAAATAATTTATTGCGACATAACGCACTATTATGTCAAAACATATGTCCCCTAATAACATGCAGTACATGTTAAAAAGCTTGGCCTCAGATTGGTAATTTTATATGCGTATTGCTGATGTAAGAATTGAGATAAAAATGCAGTGGTTGGTATACCGATAATCTCCAACTCGGGTGAGACCATTGCGTGGTGCAGGTGAGACTTGTTTGGCTTTTACAAAAGATGTCCGATGTGTCGTTCAAAAACAGCTCTTTATGAAATATTAGGTCCAGAAGTTTGCTAATATGGATAGTCACCGTTAATTTATTTTTAACCCAAATTTTAATTTTAATTTTTTAATTTTCAGGATCTTACTTCTGTTACGACAGTCCGGGTGCACTTCAAGATGTCTTCAAAAAGGAGCTAAACCTCACATCCACCGAATTCAACTTTTTGTACTCAATCTACTCATGGCCTAATGTCGTCCTCTGTTTTATCGGAGGATTTCTTATCGATCGTGTCTTTGGCATCCGTTTGGGAACAATCATCTATCTCTTTATTCTTGTCATCGGACAGCTGGTGTTCTCGTTTGGAGGCCTTCTGGATGCCTACTGGATGATGGTTCTTGGACGATTTGTTTTTGGTATTGGAGCTGAATCCCTTGCCGTGGCTCAAAACAACTATGCAGTTCTCTGGTTCAAAGGAAAGGAACTTAACATGGTCTTTGGTTTACAGCTGTCTTTTGCACGAATCGGTAGTGCTGTCAATTTTCTGACAATGGAGCCAATGTACAAGTACGTGACAGAGTTTTATCATGGGTCAACAGCTGTGGGAGTTGTTTTGCTGCTTGCTGGGGTCACATGCATAATTTCTTTCATTTGCGCTCTCATACTTGGTTGGTTTGATTCTATATTTTATAAATCGATAATACTAAAGTGCTTTTACAACAGGCTTTATGGATAAAAGAGCAGAGAGGATACTTGGCCGAAACAATAACCCATCGGGAGAAGTGGTCAGATTGTCGGATGTTTTTACTTTCAAAACGTCTTTCTGGCTGGTGTCAGTTATATGTGTCGCCTATTATGTGGCTATATTTCCATTTATTGCAATGGCTAAGTATGTTTGAAGAATTTTGTATTGATTGAATGTAATCAATTGTTTCTTTTTTCAGAGTTTTCTTCAAAGACAAATACGGTTTCAAGCCGGAACAAGCTAATACAGTCAATTCGATGGTATATTTGGTGGCAGCTGTAGCAAGCCCAATATTTGGTTTAATAATTGACAAAACTGGGCGTAATGTGACTTGGGTTTTCCTATCAACCGTCTTGGCTATTTTCTCACATTCCCTGATGGCTTTTACTGATGTAACTCCTTACTGCGGCATGTTTCTGCTGGGTATTTCATATTCCATGTTGGCTGCAAGTTTGTGGCCACTCATTGCCCTCATCATTCCCGAATACCAACTAGGAACAGCTTATGGATTGTAAGTGATAAAAATATATTTATGTGAGATAGTTGGGGACTGATCCGAGCTAACTAAAGTGCACGGGGTTTGATAAAAATGAATTAACAACTTGAACTTTTCAATTTTGTTCATCTCTTATGCACGTATCGCCTTAGTGCAGCAATTTGTCAAAGTCGATTCCGATTTCGTGTGCTTTCAGTGTTTATTATAAAACTTTGTCTAATTTCTTGTCTTAGTGGGTCAGTTCAATGTTATTAAAGTTGTTTTATGCTCTTTTTATATTGAGCTTTGGATGTTTGTTTTAAACTATTGTTTCGGGACTGCATTAATCTATTCATTTCATTTTAAAAACCTTTTGCAATTACATTAACACTCATTACTTTAGTTCTTTTAGTGTTTTGCTATCGCTATAAGGGTTTTTTCAATAAACGTTGAAGGACACGGTTCTCTCTGTTCTTGTGCCTTTTATGGCAGTGTCGGAAAGCTTGCCAAATCTTCGCGAAAAGTGATACGTACTCGTTTAAAAACGATTTCTGAATTCGTGATCGACTTAGTCGGCATCGTTGATCTCTTTGCTTTCCACAATAATAAAAAGGTTTATGTCGTCCTTTTCGTAACTGACGACAATTTTTTTCATTGAACAAATTTTTTAGCAAAATTTATAGTTCAGTAAAGTGCAATTTCATAATAAAACTTAACCGTCCTGTAAAAACAGGCATATCAATTTCAATGTTTCTTCTCCTTGTAAATTGTTTGATCGCTTTTATTGTATGTTTATTAAACTTTTGTTGCATGTTTGTTTTTGTTTTTTGTTGCCTGTCATATGTTTTTTTTTATCACAAGTGTACACCTGAAATTGTAATAATCTTCTTTTCTTCACTGTTATCTAGCTGCCAATCTGTTCAAAACCTCGGCTTGGCCGTTGTATTGATCCTCTCCGGCATGATTGTAGACATGAGTAACTTCCTTTGGGTGCAATTGTTTTTCATTGGATGGCTCACAAGTAAGTACTATTTTAACAATCTCAATTGGCTATTTTGTATTGATAAACTTGTTTATTCTTTTTTTAGTCGCTTTGATTGCCACATGTGCAATTTGGGGACATGACAGAAAAACTAAAGGAAATCTCAATATGTCACCACAACAAAGAAACATATACAATAGGTTTAATTAAGTTTTCACCAACCCTAAGTTCTTGCCTCTTGATAGAATTTATTTTTTTAGTAAAATTGGTCACGAAGGAAATCGTGCGCGGCACTCAGACGATGTCTATAGTAGTGACCAGGAACCGCTCCTGGACAATTAACTATAGATATTTATACAGTTTTTTCCTATCCACCAAATTGCCACATAAAATGATATATATTTACCAAATATTATATTCAAATAGAAAAATTTAAGGCAGAACAAAAATATTTATCGTCCGTTAAATCAACAAAACAAAAATCAAACCATATCAACAAAAATATTGTATAATGTAGTTAGATGTTATTTAGACTAAATTTTTGGATAGTGTAGCTTAGAATGCTTTTTGAAATGGCACTAAGCGGCATCAATCATTGGTATTTTGTATAATTTTTAGTTTGTTAAGTCCCCATAATGTTGTTTGGTAGGAATGTTTTTTTTTCACTTTTTACTAAGCGCCTGTGTTTTACTATGTTTTATATTTTTTTCTTTTTTTCTTTGCTGTCATTTTATCAAGAATATACTTTTACGTTTTACGGACAGTTGAATATATTTTCTATAATTTTACAAATGATATACAAACATTGACTATTGTATTGTACAGCTCACAATCTTTTTGCGATATTAAAATCAAAAATACTTTTTTAAGATATAATAATGTTAACCGATTTTAAAACTAAACAAAAAAAATATTTACTTTATATTTATAGGATAAGCTCAACAGTTTTCAGAAACAAATAAAAAATAATGTGATGTAGATAAAAGAGTTTTTCTTGTTGGAATAGTTTTGGTAGAAAACACACTAAATCAAAGAAAGCCAACCGCGAGATGGTCAGGTAGATATAAATCTTCCAGAAAATATGTTTGGTAAACAGTTCCTACTATGAAAAAATATATACATATAAAAATATGTTATTTTTGCATTATTCATTATTGATTCATACCCATTTGAGCAAATGTAAGGATTATTTTGCTTTGCCTAGTTCTATATAAGAACTCTGCGAATACGGTTAACCGTACTCGCTGTCATTTACCACTGCTTTTGATGGTCGTTTTGCTATCGTTATAGTTAACGAATCAGTGAATACAGACCAACAGTATCTAGAGCTCTTCGCCTTCAATAATGTACAAAGAAAGGGAAAACTTCCAAAGACATATCAACACCACCTTACATTCATAATTTGTACGACCAAAAAAACTTCTGGGGAAAAGATTGAAACTGATTTTACCTGAACGCAAGTAATCCCGATGACACCATGACAACATGCAATTTTAGAAGAGAATGTAAAACATCAAACCCTGCCGGATGCCTTCAAAAAAATATGCGACCCTATGGAGACAACCGCCGGAGCGGAGTTTTCTCCTCAACGCATCCTTTTTCCTGATTCAATTTTGCTTCGAAGTAGTTGTCATCGTAAGAAAATTTTCACAAATGCGACAACTCATTGCATTCCCAAAACTAAAAAATTCCCGCAGCAAAAAATTGTTGGAGGACGTCGGAAAAATAGTTTGTTTTTATCTCTCAAAAATAAAGCCAACAAAAGTACCTAAACACAAATCATCGCATATAAACGGCAAACGTTGTATTTTGTAGGAGAAAATGTCCGATCGGCCGATCAAAGAACTACCACGAAGAAAAATGTCTCCGAATCGTAGGAAATCGGAGAGAAATCCGCTCTGACGTAACCTTGATAGGGCCGATGATCTAAAGAATCTTGTTCTTTAAGGAATTTTGCAATGGCAACAGTATCATTTCTTAAGAACACATTCGACAGTATCTGGATCAACGGATTTATTCAAAAATTGACCATCTTCGGTTTCCACGTTAACCTAAACGTTACGTTAATCTAAAATGTACTTAACAGTTAAGTTCTACATTGCACTTTCACTCGAAATGAAAATCGAAATCGATCGTAAATAAAATTCGGTGTTCTTTAATTCGATTTTATTGATTTCAATTTCGTACACCATACCCAAGACTGGTTTGAAAAACCTACTGATCTGTTGAGCTCATTGCTCGTAGTTGAAATAAATAAATAAAAAAGAAAAGTCAGTAAGAGAAACCTCTATCAATATGTTAAGCTGTACTTTATACAGAATCGCAATCTGGAAGACGCTTACTGGAAAATCTGGCCAACCATCCAGATTTCCTAGTAAAGAGGATAACAGAGGGAAAACATTTATGCCCGGACCCAATGTACATCGATGCGATGACGCTTAGACAGTGCTGCTAGTTGCCTCACCGCACACACTTCACCATTAACTATAAAAAAAGAAGAATTGATCACTCCCGAAATTACAATTCTTTTCTTTACCATTAACATAGTTTGTATATATCGTTAAACCCCTTATACGCTAACACAACCAAAAAAAAAGGAAAAGTGCACTTTATTTTACTTTCGAAGAACTTCCACGTAAGAGCCAAATATGCTTAATCATTACCAATCATTAAAAAAAAGAAAACTTTTTAGTGTATCAAAAATCAATGTTTATTTATTATCTTGCTTAATCAATTTATTTTAAAATACCTTCCGTGTGTATACATTTTTTCAAGGCACTCACTGGACCCAGCCCTTAGTTTTTAAATTTTTTCTTTATAGTTATTTGAGTATTTTGAAAAGATTTACAATATTATAAGTTTTCAATACACGAGTATAAAACAAAACAAAAAAATATTAAATAATAATAGAATTGGAAAGTATTAAATTTTGTGTTTCTCATATACAATATAAGAATCCTACTATGTATTTATAGAAATGTTATCTTTGTTATTTAGAATTTTTGTTTAAAAATATTAATTTAACAATGCATAGTTATATATTTTTTTTTATTAATTTAATTTCTTCAAAAGACTAGATATTTTTTTCGATTTATGCATGCTTTGTTTTTGTTTTATTTTATTTTTTAATAAATTAAATAAATTATAAAAAAGGAAAAAAAATAGATTGAATTTAATAGAAAATTTAGACCTCTTTAAGAACAGTCAAGGAATAAAATAATAACTTTATATATTATATATGCTTGTCGTATTAAGGAATATAGTTAAATGTCAAAGTACATAAATATAACAAGGAAAATGAATACTAAAATAAAATAAAGCACATGGAAAGCAAACACACAAGTACATACTAGTTTTTGTTTAAAAAACGTTTTCGTCTAGTTATTGTCGAGTTAAAAGAGATCGCTTACACAATTATTTTCAACGTTTAATTCCTCAAGTACAAAACCTTAGAAGGTTACATTCCGTTTATTTCAATACGGGTTGGTATAAAAACATATTCATAACCGATTTCCCGTAATGAGATTTTCTACTTAATGAGAAACATCTTGTAAATGTTTTATAGCCAGTTAAAGCGACCAGTAAAAAAAGAGAAATGTTATAAATAATAAATACTTTTTTGCATTAGAGGAACCTAGGAAATTGAAGCCATCGAATCGAAAACTTTTTTTTCGAGTAAGGTTAATTGATATCGCGCAAATAATACCTTCAAACGAAAAAACTAATTTACAACACTAAAGGCTATCGACTACGAACAAAGGTTTCCTTTAGTTTCATAATATGATCATTACAAACTTCCTTCTGTGATAGGAAGCCAATATCGAAGCTGGCTCATACGACGTTTACGTCAAAGCATGGCATCTATTCTCACATCATAAATACGTTCTTGAGTTCTAAAAAAAAGTTTTAATAATATAGCAATCATTGCAATTAGTTTTTAGGTAAGACTAAAAATACATATTTCATTGGCAGTTTAAAATTTTAAAGACAAAGTAACAGTAACGATCCACTTTTGCTTATCACCTCTCTCACAAGGCTCATCGTAACAATTTTGTACTACAAATGTCAAATAGCAATGACTAAAAACATCTTCGTAGTGAACAATAACTAATACGAGTAATTTTATCAACAGTAAAAAATTTAGCAGTAAAACATTTAGTACGAAGGCATTCATGTTGCTTCCTTTTTGGCATTCGTAGTACGAATAGTTGCGACGGGCCCTGTGATAGGGGCCTATATTTAATCAAAATTAAAATAGTAGAGTGCTTTAAGCTAAACCGATCTTTGTTTGTGAAATACAAGCCATATCCTTTTTGGTACCGAAATTTAATTTTGAGAAATTTTCGCTTAAGTCTTGTGTTTTACGTACACCCTATTATCCTATGTGATCCTAAAGACAGTTGAATGTATCAATCGTCATCGATGGTAACTGCTCATTTTAACTTTTGTTTATTTATAATAAGCATATACTTAGCTCTTTAAGTATACAAATGAACATATTGTGATTACAAAAAAAAAATGGAAATTACCGATCACTTTAACTGTACTAATATCTCTTTTTTGGAACATTAATTTATATTAAACACACATGTGCAGTAATAAAAACGAAAAGCTACTTTCACCAATAAAAAAAATTTTGATGAACCAGAAGCCTGGAAGTCAAAGTTGTCTTAAATACAAAGAAGTAGCAAGTTGCAAAAATATATCTTCATTTGAAAAAATGTGTAAGTGTGATAAAAACTTAATTCTAAGTGCTTTAACAAATTAACGAATTAAAAAACATTTGTTTCTAAAAGAAAAACTTTTTGTTCAATCTTTTACTAGCTTTTGAGTTTTTTTTTTACTCATAAAAGCTCGAAAAAAGTTTTTCTCCGATTCAAATGTGTACAGAAAAAAAGTAATGAAAATAAAGCATTCATTCGTTTTCATGGGGGTTGTCTGTTTCAGTTGTCGTTTCATCAGCTGCTTCTATATTTCGTTTGCTGGCTGATTTCGCCAGCTGCAAGTATTTCTCACCGTCAAATCGATGGGTCTCATCGTTGATGTTCTGTGAAAGAAGAAACATTTTTTTGTTGTTGTAAATTTTAATGAGAGGTTATTGAATGGATGCATTAGTGTGCATTGTGGTTACAAATTTTTGTTTTGAAAAGAACAATGCAAATGTGAAAATGTTTGATAACTTACCTGGTATTATCATTAAAAGCATGTTGAGCATTGTTTAGCTTACCCATCTTAACTATATGATGCGATGATGACAAAAAAAAAGCACAAGCGATCTTTGATGATGATTGATGATGAGTATGAAACTGACAGCTACTTTAGAGTTAACACATGTTTATGATTAGGTTTAGATAAAGCAAATCGAAACCTGATGATCAATGGTGAGTGCGAAATAGCAAATCATGCTGCATTCAGTTTGAATTGCATTAGTACAATTGAGGAAGTTATTGATTATTTCAAGACTGTCAGTTGCTAAAAGTTTTTCTGGTGAAGCTTGATAAATACCTCTTGCTAAAGTTCTGTTTTTCCATAATAAATCCTCTTGAATTATTATTATCTATGTTGTTCTTCCTACTCGATCTTAATCGATCAAGCTCTTACTTGATTTGATAAAAGTTCACTTTTTAAAATAAATTATTCAAAAATTTGCTAATTAATTTTGAATTTTTCCGGGCCTTTCCTAAAAAAAACTGCCGAAGTTTAGGTTTAAATAAAAATATATATAATAAACTTGTGCATTTCTCTCAACAACTCCTGTGACACATGAAAGGGACCTACAGATTCCTGCCGGTTTCCATCTGCTTGTGGCAGTGCGCCACTCTCAACTCTAACAAAAGCTATCGTATTTACAAACTTCCAGCAAGGAAAAGACACCTAACCATAACGGAACACAATCAGAAAAGTATCCCTGACACTTTTTCTTTTATTTCAAGATTTTTTATTTTTCTGAGATAGTTTTGAAAATTGTGATCTCTAAACTTTCAATACAAACAAACGTTAGTATTGATTTCAATTAAAACTCCTGTCTGTTAACTGTTAGAATAGAACTTTTTGTATTACTGTGTTAAATAATATAAAATATACAACCACTTTTAAGATAAAAACTTCCTAATGTTACTAAAGTTTGGGATAATTAAATTGCTTTTAAAAAGTACCAGAGATCAGATAGCCTACTTTGCTAAGAACGAAAACAAGCAAAGATGCCAGTGGTATTTTGTAATTTGTATTTGTCTATACATAATTTTGTATGGTTAATATCTTGACAACCATATCTAAATTAACATCTTAAAAGTTTTATTCCGACTCTGCCATTCCAAATTGGAAGCTTTGGCTTTTGTATATATATATTTTCGCCTTTTTTCTTCCACAAAAGAGTCTAACTTTTATTGAACTTCTCAAGTGGCTAAAACTCTTCGAATAACATCCTCTAAAAATGCACTCAAAACTCCAACGCTGTACCAGAAAAACTTTTTTTTAACATTCTTTACACTTGTTAATAAAATTTTGTTTGTATATTTTAGTTTCTAAAAAAAAAAAAAAGAAGATAAAACTGTTGTTTACCTGAAAACATCTGAATTTAGTCGATGAGATTCATGTAAGCATGCGATTAATAAACGCAAATTTGTTTATATGAATCAAGTTCAATACTTTATTTTAATTTTATAAAAAAAAAAATTATGGGGCATATATATTTATATAGTTAAACAACAACAAAAAACATAAACAAAATTAAAATAAAAAAAATTAATTCATATAAAAGCATTGTTAGTACAACCCCAAGAGTATAAAACAGATTAAGTTCAATATAAGTAATATATTAAATTGTTTTCCTTATAATCATATTTTAACTCTTTGTTTATCCTTCTAGTCGAATGTATATATAATACAAAAATATATATTTATTTGTATATCGAGTTTCTTTTTTGTTTTAGTTCTGTTTAACAGAATTCTATTTATATTAATGTATTTCCTCTGTTTCACAGCCAAACACAGATTCTTTGTTTATAAATTTAAATATTTTTCATTTCAATTTTGTTCAATAATACTGAATTTGTTTAATGATTTTTAAATGAAATGAAGAATGTGTTTTTGCTTTCAAATGAGTACCAAACATATTCAAATTATGACTTCAATAGCATATATACTCTTCTCTTGGATGACAAAATAAAAAAAGGACTTAAAGTAGTAAGTGACCGATGACAATAATTTAAAAATACTGTCGACGCACTATCAAGGTAACTAGGTTATAAGCCAATGTATACATGTACATGTATATAAATGACTTTTAGCGAGTTTATAAATAATAATTTATTGTTGATTTTGTGACCTTAATATCCTTTGACATTAACTGAAATAAACTTTGACTTTCACCAGGAGAAGGTTATCTCCTTTTATACACGAACGTTTAGTGGGTCTTCAAAAATAGGTTTTTTTCGACAACAGAAAACAAAGTACGTATACAAATATAATGGCGGCATTATTAAAAGCATTTGAAAATTTACAATATACTTGAAATACAAAGCCCGGATTACCGAACAAATGAGGATTGATTAAAAAAACCAAGTTTAGAATTTCGAGTAAAAAAATAATTGGTCAGTTAATAAAAAATTTAATTTCCACGGAACTTAAAGAAATCAAAACCTCCCAAATGAATTTGCAATAAATCTATTATTTCATTGATAAATTTGCATAGATACAAACATGTCTCTAACCAAATCTACTAGAGAAAAACTACACAAAACTTCTCAAAAATCCTCAAATTCAGTTCGGTTTTAAGTTAGCCGCAGGAACATGGTTCTGATAAAAACAAAGTTTTTTTTAAATCCTTTGACCTTTATAGTTTGCTCTGTTTAATTTTCTTGAATTGCAGACAATTTTGTCATACCCAAAATTATAAGCCCGACTACAAAAAAGTAAACTATTTGAATAAATAATTTATAATTACTGCATGAATACTTTAAGTACTTCATCGATTGCGAAGTCATTTATATATGATTTCGTAAAACCTAAACACCTTTCGAATACATAACTTAAGTAGTTTAGTTAGAACAAACAAGTTGAAAAAAAAAATTAGTCACAAAAAATATTAAAAATCAGTTAGTCGCATGTGGAATTTGAACGAAAGTCCATTGAAAGCTTTGGTCGCGAAATGATATCCTGCTTAAGGTTATCATCGAACCTTTCACTGCCGGCAGTGTTTGCTTTCTTTTCGCATTTTAAAATATCTTTGGAATTCTCATTGTTATTGTAACTAGTAATACTGGTGTTGTTATTGTTATTATTAAATTCATAAGATGAGCCTTCGTCAATGCTATATGTGCTGCGACTAAAGAAGCCTTTGCGTTTGATATTCGGTGGCAATGTGCATATGATATCATCGTAATTCCTATCACTAGATGTGGTAGTAGTATTGGAATTGGCATGCGTTACCTTGTTTCTTATGATCGCTGGAAATCGCTCACAGATTTTCTGCCAATCACCGGGAAGTGACCAAGAATGTGGACTTTTTGAGTAAAACAGCAAGTGTTCATACTCGTGGACAATTCGCACTAAAATTGGGAAGCTCATTACTTAGGGTATTGTTCTAAAAATCTCTTCATTTACCACTGTCCGTATTTGATCCTTCGCTCTTAATGCGAGTTTCTGGAACTGAATCTTTCCGTGAGAAATGACTTCTTCTTGAACGAGCTAAGCCATTACTCAGTGACGAAGATGAACCTTAAACAGTAGTCAGATTTTGTTTTGCTTCCTTTAAGTTGATAAATGATTTCTTACCATCTACAAAAACATCATCGTCACCTTCTGTCATTGTGTTTGATATCTGACCGGCCATATAGTTAAGCCCAATGCCACTGTCGGCCAATGGAGGTGCCATTTGAAGGGGTGTTCCCATCACAAACTGTGGAGGACCCATTGGAGTACTTGGTGTAGAAATTGGACTGACCATTGAACCATCGAAAGCAGCCCCTGCTTCAACGGATGCCAGAAACTCATTGCTGCTAAAATAATCATCAAGAACCAGCTTAGCTACCTGTAGACATTAAAAATTATTTTTTTTATTAATCCATTACACTTAAAAAAATATATTTTTCCAGTTGACCGTAGCTCACCCTGACTAAATCGCAGCAGTCTCCTGTTATTTTAATTAAATGCTGGCCAACATTCACTGTGTACTTGTATTCGCCAAGTGAAGCGTCGTTTGTTGAAAATGAATGCAGCAACGCTTGTTGATTGTTGCGCATCATTTTGTTTGATGGTGTCGATGTCAATAAATGTTGACTATTGACAGAGCCCGCATTAAAATTGCCAGTTGATGTTGAGTTGAGACTCAATCGATTGGGCATGTTATGAGTACTGCTGCCACCACCTGTTCTCGGCTGGGCTTCATCCGATGCAGATGAAGCTAGAGAACTACATGAACCTCCAGCACCACCAACGCTGTGTCCGACACCCATCGATGGGTCCAAACGAACAGGCGATGCATTTCTACGAATTGTGTCTTCGATAAGTTGCTTAGCGTAACTAAAAAATCAATAATAAATCATTTTAAAAAGTTATTAATTTTATTTAACCACAACATACTTTATCTTCTCTTCGCTTGGCCCAGTTATCTGCACCAATCTCTCTTTGGCTCCAGGATTTACTGTTTATTGTTTTTCGGAGAGAAAAGTTAGGATTGGATGGTTATAAAATATTTGAATAAAGTGCACATTATGAAAACAATGATGAAAGCTCGCGACTTAAGTAAGCGTTTTGTTTTTTGAGTAAAGGATATTTTTTGTTTGAATTTTATAAATGGAAAATGGATGATGCATGTTAAGGAATGATTTTGGTGTGTGCGGTATGGTAAGATCCAATTGTGTGACATTAAGAACACATGCTTTTATTCAACCACATAAAATGCAACATGCTTCATTCTGATAGGTTAACACGACATAATGAATATCAAATCAAATCAAAAAATCTCATCTCAGTCTTATTGAAAATAAAAAAAAAACTGACACATTTTCGTAAAGTTCTTAGTACACAGTAATCAAAATTGCAAAGAAAAAAAAAGTTTCATTGCAAAACAGCCAAAGTGAAAGAAAGTTCTTAAAACGGAATATTTTTCAATTTGGATTTTGAAAAATTATGTGAATTAAATTTTAAAAATTTAATTTAATTTTAATTAATTATAAGCTGTAAATGATTTTTGAACTTTTATTATTTTTAAATAACCAAACAAACAGGAATCAGCTTTTTTTCAATTCTAAAATTTATCTTTTTATGTCCTTGTCATGTTCAAAGTAAAGGAAAAGCCAAATACGAGTCTCTTTTTAAAAATGTAATAAAATGAGCAGATTAAAATTAACCAATACGAAGAATAAGATGATGAATATTGACCACTAGTATGCCAATCTCGCCAACTTACCACCCAAAATAAAGGGTTATGGTACCTCCTTTAGGCAAATTTGGACCATTGTATCATATCGGTAGATTTTCCATTTTCCGTCACTGTCAAAAAAGATAAAGTCCCGAAAAGAACTTGGTGACAATTCGAGAAAGCCAATTGGGACGGCCTGAAAAATTTCTTTCGAAATTTTATTTGGTCATTGTGCTTTCTCGACAGAGACGTTGACGCATCAGCTGATATGATATCTAACGTAAATCTCAATGGCATGAGAAATTTTGTTCCTTACAGAACAAAAAGTATCATCCCCAAAGCTGTAAAGAGGACACTAGGGATAGAGAAAGTAGTTTTCGAAAATTCAAAGACAACCCAGTAGAAAACCGAAATTTGTTCAAACGAGCCAGAAATATCTGTAATGCTATACAAAAGGCAAAGTTTTTACATGACCAAAAAGTAAGGCAAAAAATACTGTTGTGTCCAAAAGGAAGGAAAAACTTTTGGTCTTTTGTTAAGAACGTTAAGAACTCGACCACGTCATCGGTCCCAACGCTCGTTTTCAATGGCTCTCCACATGTCAGCAGCTCCATCGATAAAGCTAATTTGCTAGCAGCAAATTTGCAGCTGCTAACTCGACACTTCCTGATAGCACATTGGGCCCCACCAGAGCTTGAGACAGTAAATTCTGCAATGAAGCAGTTATTTTTCGAACTCGCTCAGTAGCGAGAGTCTTAAAAGATCTTATTATACATAAATCCGCTGGTCCAGATGGTATCCTCGCCGTTATTCTGAAGAGGTGTTCTACTACGCTGGCAGATGGAAAACTGCATTTATGTCCAGCTGGTCCCTAAAAAAGCCAAATCTTCCTCCTCTTCCAATTACCGTCCAATTGCAATAACGTCCCTTTTTTAAAAGGTCATGGAAATTGATAAACCGTCAACTTATGAAATATCTTGAAGAACGAAAGCTTCTTAATGACCGTTAGTATGGCTTTCGTAGCAAACGGTTTACTGGTGATTTGATGGCTTATCTCACCAAAAGGTGGAACCAATCTTCACATTGTTTTGGAGAAAGTAAGATTATTGCGCTTAATATTTCTGAGGCTTTTGATAGAGTTTGGCATCAAGCTGTCAGCTTCTCATATTCGTTTCCAAATTCACGTCCTTGCTCTTCGAATGTGGAACTGGAACGGTTGCGTATGATTAGCTCATTGAATTCTGACCTTGACAACATTGTTATTTAGTGTAGTAAGAACCGAGTAGAATTCAATGCTTCGAAAACTCAATGTTATCATTTGTCGTTAACATCCCCCATTGCCATTATTCATGAATGTTACCTGCATCCAAGAAACCGAAAAGCTGTCGGATGTGTGTAAACGATGACTTTGTTGGAATGACCACATATTTGTAGTTGCCTAAAATGCTGGAAAGTGCTTAAATTTCTTAGGACGATATAGGAAATTTTTCACCCATTCTGATCTGGCTACAATTTATAAAGCCTACATTCATCCAAAACTAGAGTATAACTCCCATATTTGCCCAGGTGCCTCTCAAACATCCTTTCGCCTACCCGATAGGGTACAAAACAGAGCGTTAAGATTGATAGGTGATAGTTCAATAGCAGAATCGATTGATTCTCTTGAACATCGTCGAAACCTTACCTGTCTTTGTCTCTTTTATCGCTTTTTCTACAAAAAGTGATCTAGGAAAATAGCCAACTGCATTCCTCCCCTGAAACAATTGAACAGCAACACCTGCCTCGCCAGGAGTGGTCATCAGTTCTACCTTGAGCCCAACTTCGGTCGTACAGTCAATTATAGAGATTCATCTTTTAGTCGCAACACCCGAATGTGGAATGCTCTACCTGACTCTGGTTTTACTCTACAATACGATTCACAAAAGTTCAAAAGCAATGTGCATCGGTGTTTCCTATTAAATCCTCTCCTATTTTACTACATGCGCGCACTGTTTTATTATGAAGGTATTCACAACCCCTTGATGTGCGCGTTAATTATAAAAAAGGTGTCATTATTTCGATAAACTTCTTTAGTTGTTTTTACTTTATTAGTTAATGAACAGAAACAAAAAGATCCTCTTGGACAGAACTTTTAACCGGATCTAACCTACAACTTTTGTTGTATTCGAGAGGCGGCAAATTTCAAACATCGTTGTTTAGGTGCGCAGTTAAAACGGATTTTAGTGTTTACAAACGACAATTGAATAAAAAAGCAAACTAGTACAACTATAAAAAAACTGTAAAAAGCAAAAACCAACTAAGACAATTTACAAGTTTATAAACGAGTTTTGTTTTAATTTTGCCGTTGAACTGCTTTGTGGCCTAGTACGTTGTGAAAGATCGATAAATGGCACTGCATGAACCACATAGTGCCCAAACATATTTTTTGAAAACAAAAAAAAAATAGCCTTATTAAATTTTTGATGATTGAGGGTTAAAAATATGTTTAATGAGTTGCAAACAAAATATAAATAAATAAATGCACACACACACACTATTCCACAGTTTATGAACGAATTATTTGTTTCTTAACATCTTATTTTTACCTCTTTGGAAAGATATTATCGTTTCACTTAACTCCTCAATCATATGGACTCGTCTTCCCTTAATGCCCATAACTTAACACGCGAAAAAAAATTTACAAAATCGAAATAATAATTTTGTTTATTTTAAGGATATGTCTGCAAAACAAAAAGAACAACAACACACAACAAACTTACCTTTGCCTGAATCAGCGTTTCGAATAACAACTTCATCTTTGCAGTAAGTTTTACCAGGAATTTTTGTCGGCTTGGGGAACTTGCCAGAGTTACGGATGATTTCGCCTGGACCAAGAAGTTGTGTTTGTTGTAGTCGAGCTGTGTTAACTCCGCCCATGGTGGGGGAGGTGCTTAAATACTCTGATGATTGATCAACAACTACTGTGTGGTTATTTGCACTTTCAGGCTGAAAGGAAATCCAAATACATTGAATAAATGAAATCTTCTTTAAAATCCATGTCAAGACTTACTTCAACATTTGTTGCTTTGCTTTTGTAATAGGAATTAAAGCCATTGTCTTGCCAACCTTTGGCTCGCAATTCGATCAGTTCAAGTAGATTCAGTCTAGTCATAATGTTCAGTCGCTCATCCTGTGAGGCATTACGGAACACTACAAATGCTCTATCGAGCGTATCTTTGGAAACGTTTTCCAACTGCGGTCCATGAACCCTTAGGTTCTGCACTAGTGACACCATTGGCTCGGGATTGTTTATACCTGAAGCCAGATTCAAGGCTACATTTTCAATCAACTGGATGAGTTCTTCGATTAGCATGTAATTATTTTTCATGTTTGGCCTCGATTGAGACTTCAGCGGACGTGGTGCTTCCAAATTTTTTACTGTTCGTCCGACGTGCGCCATTTTTGTGAATTTATGTTTTGTGTTGTAATGTTTTTAAAAATTTCTTTGAAATAGAACCAACTGAGAAAGAGGTTTTCCAATATTGGTTTAGCAGAGTTTTTTTTTTATTAGCTTTCTTTTTTTTATTTTTTTTTAGGAAATTAAAAAAAAAATTAATTGAAGCGAAGATCTCTTCGAATTAAAGACAAATCACTTTCGTTCGCACCTCCCCCTGGCAAAAAGAAAGAGAATAAAATGTTATAATTTGATAAGAAACAAAAATATTTATTGATAAACTATCTAATACACACGATGTCGTTGCTTCAGTTCGAAAAGTAAAACACAAGAAAGAAGAAAGTTCCACTTGATTGACATCGAATGCAAGAGAAGCCATACAAATTTACAAGCAAGTGGAACAAGATGCAACTGCCTCCCCCTCTGATGCGTTAAAATCAATATTAGAGCAAGGGTGTTGTGTGAGCCCTTTCGCTTTGCTAGTTATTATGAATAAAAAAAGACTAAAACATAAGCAATGGCAATGGAATGACAGCCCGGACAATTTTTCGATGTCGTGTGCGAGAAGTTTTCTTTTATCTTCTTTGTATACTTGCTTAAGAAGTAAGATAAAATTTGATATAAGAACAAAAACAACATAATATGAGCTACTACATATGTACTTGTATATTTACAGAAGTTTAACAGCGTTCCAAGATAAAAGATAAGCTGACAGAGTTTTTTTATCAGAGACAAACCCAATAATGGGGTAGAATGTATAATGTATATGTAAATTTATTTTGCATTTCAAATCAACATAACCAAGTGAAAGCGATCTACGCATTCTCAAGGAGCTTTGAAATTATTTGTTGTTTTTAATCGATTTCATAAACTACAGATAAGATTTAAAAAATTAGTTCTTGTTTTTAGTATTTAGTCAAAACATTAGCTGCGTGAACAGAAAAAAAGATTTAGTTGAAAATATTTTTAGAATACAGTAAGTCGGTAGTACAATGTTGTTTGTGATAACCGCATTTTTGAGAGTGACTTTCGTTTCCATTTTCCAGCTTAATTTTTAACAGTGAAAATGGCATAAGAGCAAAGGGCCATCATTAAAAGATTCTTTTCTCCTTCCGGTTTTAAATTTTTAATTTAAGAGTAGGTATATCAAGCCGTAGCAGGTGCCATTAAGGTAATTTTTTGGTAGTCAATTTATCCACTTATGTACATATGTAAATGCCCACTTTGCATCGTACATACCTAATTATGAGCTCCTTTTACGCACAAGCGATTATATCTACTCGAACGAGCAATATCAGGCTTTGAAATGATCATCTGGAAAAGAAGAGGAATTAGGATTTGGATGGGAAAGTGAAGGTAGGAAGGTAGGAACTTGATATGGAAGGTAGGATGAGGATAAGGTTATGAAAAAGGAACCAACACAGGAAATGGGAAGGTAGGTATTAAGGAAGGGAAAGAAAATTGATTGAAGGAAAAAAATGCTACTGCTCGGAGGCCTGGCACGCTTTCGAAGCTCGCCGGATATGCGAGGGGGTCTTGCCTCCTTGTAGAGCCTCACCTCCTATCAAAAACAAATATCGTGCCAAAAATTCTAACCACCACCACAAAAAACCTCAACTCACTCTAGGCACTACCGCTGTTATATAGTGCGGCCTTTTCCTTGCAGGTGCCCCCAACATACTTTACTCCTCTCTTGAATTCATGTCCACATGGAAATTAATTGCTTAACGCATTACGACTTATGAGTGCAATTTTAAATAATACATTCACCTCTTTATTGTTATTGCTGCGGCCCAAATCAGCATACTAATCAACTTGGTCCAAATAAGTAAATTAAATCGGAGCGTGAATAAACGATTTTATTTACTGTCGACTTAATAGGTCAGTACATTAGTCACTCTTCATCCTTTTAGCTAACAAGGATAATAACCAAATTTTCTTTTGTTTTTTTTTTAACTTTTTCCATTAAGTTGAAAAAATAAACTTCGAGAAAGGATGCACTTACAAAACTTGCTTTCAGGAGACATAACAGTTACATACAAGAAAAATATAATAACTCTTTTGGAATACTTACAACAAACAAATAAAAACTAACTTGCAAATCTTCACTCATTTTTTCGATACATAATTCAAGCATAAATAAATAAAAGTTTTCAACATGAAATCATAACCAAACTCTCACAGTCACAAGAAACCAAAAGAAAACTTCCAAAATTGAATGGTGGGCCTTCGCGGACTGAGTTTACTTCTTTCATCGCCACCCGCCTAATTGTAGGTTTGTCTCTTTCGCAACAATTTGAATCATATGACAAGAATAGAAACAAAAGATAAACTGATTCACAGCACCATACACCACAAAAAAAAATATTAAAATTATTGCAACTTCGTCACAACAAAAAAATGCATTTTTAACGTTTTCCAAGTTCTTTGGCATAATAACTCTATCACAAGTAGGTAATAAAACTATTAAATTACACTAAAATTAACTTTTTATATGTGTTTTTTTAAAATATTCTTACCTTAAATTTTCAGAGTCCGTCAGCTAGAAAACTTTATACTTTTCGTATGGATGGAACATCCAACCAAAGCAGAAACGGAAAATTACAGGGTGGTCTTCTTTGAAATGTCAAAATCGATTTGACGAAAATAAAACTGTACAAATGTTTACCTGTTGAATATGTACGTTTGTACAGTCATGCATTAAAATTTTTAATAATAAGAAAGAAGGTAATCATTACAAAACATGAGCCGGTGTAACGTTTTAGACGACTATCTTCTGAATTTCAGGCAATAAAAAACGTGTTTGAGACCCTGAAAAAGTTGCTAAAATTTGTAAGACGATAGTAAAATAGCTCCCAAAAACCACTGAAAGAAAAATTATATAAAACAATCTTTTGACGATGCAATATACGATAGACGATTGCTTGCTAGTACTACTGCTGCACCATTCTGTTCAGACAGTTATTCCTCTATGCTTTTCATGTACCCCCAGATTGCATCGATGTATTCTACTAATCTTAAACTCTTGTTAAAAACATCTTCTCTGGACCTCAATGCACAAAAAAATTGACGTACACCGGCTAAAAGGGTTTAAACTGAAAAAACAATTTCTGATTTGAATAATTTAAAGGATATTTGAAATTATAAGCAAAAGGATTTCCAATCGGTATTTTGTTTGTAAAAATAGCTGAAAAAATGGCCTATATACAACCACCACAAAAAAGTGCATTTAAAAGTGAATTGTAAATGCAAATAGAAACCACCATCAAATATACTTTATTTTGCAAATGATGAAATCGCACTGGCTTCTGCAACACTTAACAAAAAAGGAGGGTGTGAACGTCACTATTTACTGTCTCAAAAAAAAAAAAAAAAAAAAAACACCTTCGAACTTTGACACATTTGTCAAACTTTTTTTCAAAAGCGATATTAACGACTTAACGGAAACAAGTTTATCAAATAAATTATTAAAAAGAATGAATTCTGACCAAGAAATATACACTTCAGATGAAGAAATTCAGAGTAACACTTCCAAAAATGATTCCGTCGTTTTGGAATCTTCAGACTCTGATTCCAACAGCCTTGTACAATCACGAATCAAAACAAAATTTCGCAAACGACCTGTAATAGTTTCTGATAGTGAGGAAGAAGAATATGAGCCTTGTGCTCTGTCTCCGAGGACCCGTATGAGTATAACTGGAATCAGACCTGCAGATCTTACAGACTCTAGCGAAGATGGTTTTAGCTCTGGAAACGAAGAGAAACCAGAAACTATCCATGAAGAGACAGAAGGTGATTCTCAAAATGTGCCTGACTCTGTGGTAAGTTCTTCTTCTGAAAATAGCTTTGATGATAATGAAACTGATGATGAAGACACAAAGTCCAAGCAAAATTTGTTTGAAGATAAGTCGGCTGCACAAGTAGATGACAGTGGCTCTTCAACTGAAGGAAGCTACGATGCCAATGAAACTGAAACAACTTTACCGCCCACCTATGACAACAAAGAAAAATTGTCTACACATCTAACTGACGAGGAAAGTTTCTCAACTAAAGATATCTGCAATGATAATGGTGCCGATAAGAAAAGTACAATTGCTATACGAAAAGATTTATACGAAAGCAAATCGCCCATTCATAGTCAAGGTCAATCAGCTCAAAGTGAAAACTCGCCGGCTCTGATTAAAGAAGCAAACCAACATTCAGCGTTTCTGAAAGAGTCTGTTATTGTTGCTCCTAAGTATAGTTCTGTGTTCAAAGATTCTATAAAAGACCAAATGTCTTCCACAATGATTCCTGAAAAAGATGATGGATTTGCGAATGAATCATCAAATGCGTCCAGCGATCTTGTGGAAACTACCAAGAAGAATAATAGTATTGTGGATATCAGTTCAGATGAGTCTGATGCGGTAGTGCCTATAGAATCTTCTCCGTCCAATGGAAATCTTGCAAAAACTGTGCAACCAAAAATAACTTCTGCTCTCTCTCGAAATGCGGCATCAAACCAAGTAAAGAAATATGTTTCCAAGGAATTTCACGATAAAGAAGTTGAAAAGCTTGAAGAACTTAAATCAGATCTTGTTAGCGCACAAAATTTACTTGAAAAAGTAGGACCCAGGTTGTTTGATGGGGGTAAGCAACTTTCCGAACGTGTTCTAAGTCTTCAAACTAGTGTAAAGCAGAAAGCCCAACAAATAGTTAACCTTGTTATTGAAGAAAATAAAGTATTAGCACCTACATTGAAACCACAAAATGTTTTTAACAGAGATGTACCTAACTGGGAAGATCTATCAGCCGCGGTAAATAAAATTCAACCAATTCATACCGGAAAACAGGGACTAAATACATTCAATATGCAAAAGGTTTTAACAATTGAGCGTTTGAAGGATTTGCATGGTTCGCTTGAGACCTGCCCGGGTGAAGATGTTTTAGCCGATGACCCTAAAGGTTTGAAAATTGCTCTTATGTCTCATCAGAAACACGCATTGGCATGGATGCATTGGAGAGAAAACCAGAAGCCGCGAGGGGGAATACTTGCTGATGACATGGGATTGGGAAAAACTTTAACTATGATATCTTTGGTGCTGGATTTTAAAAATCGAGAAGATGAAGCTGGACATGATAAAAGTGATGATTCGGATGATGAAGATGTTCAAGAAACTCGGGGATGGTCATCCAAAAACCGTAGAGACTATTATAACGGAGGTACTCTTGTTGTTTGTCCCGCAAGTTTAATGCGACAGTGGGAGAGCGAAGTAGAAAACAGGCTTCACCGACACAAGCTTAGTGTGTGTATTCATCATGGAAACAACAGAGACACAAAGCCACGCCACCTAGCAACATATGATATTGTTGTTACAACTTATAACATAGTGAGCCGTGAAGCTAAATCTCACGGAGCCTTGTTTTCTATAAGCTGGAAAAGAGTAATTTTGGATGAGGCACATGTTGTGCGAAATCACAAAAGTCAGTCATCCATTGCAGTTTGCGAACTTAAGTCCAAATACCGCTGGGCCCTAACTGGAACACCAATTCAAAATAAAGAAATGGACGTATATGCACTTTTGAAATTTTTGAAATGTACTCCTTTCGATGATCTGTCTCACTGGAAAAAATGGATTGACAACAAAAGCGCTGGTGGCCAACAAAGATTGAATACCTTAATGAAATCACTTATGTTAAGGAGGACCAAAGCTCTCTTGCAACAGCAGGGCAGCCTTATGTGTTTGCCTGAAAGACATTGCGATATTATCGAAGTTCACTTGGACAAAGAAGAGATGATTGTCTACCAAAAAATCATGACATACTCAAAGACTCTGTTTGCTCAGTTCTTGTATCAGCGTGCGGAGAAAAATAATGATTTGTACTTTAGTGATCAGGGTAATCGCCCAACTTTCATGCAAACTAAAGATCCCAATGGTGCTTACCACAAAATGCATCAAAAGTTTTCGAAAATTCATCACGGAGGAAAAGAGATCAAGTCACATGAAATCTTAGTTCTTTTACTACGTCTGAGGCAAATTTGTTGCCATCCTGGATTAATAGATGCTATGCTGGAAGATGACGATGGAACTTTGCCTTCAGATTCAGACAGTTCTCAACCAGAAATCGACTTGTTGGATCAACTTAATAAACTTGCAATCACCGAAGATTCTACTGGTCCGAGTACATCTCTAACCGACAGTTTTAATGGAAATGATGCTCAAAATGAAGCCATTTCTAAAGCTTCGGCTAAAGTACTGCAAAGGTCTAATCCGGTGTTTGATTTATCTCGACCAAGCTCAAAGATGAAACGTGTACTTCAGACTGTCGAGAAATTCATCCTTAACACTGCCGACAAAGGTATTATTGTATCGCAGTGGACAAGCACTCTCAACATACTGAAAACTCATCTCGAACAGAGAAACATCCGTACGTTATCCCTGAATGGAAGTATTCCTGTGAAAAATCGCCAAAACATTGTAACAGAGTTCAACGATTCTAACTCGAAGACAAAAATTCTTCTTCTGTCTCTAACTGCTGGAGGCGTTGGCTTAAATCTGGTTGGTGCTAATCATCTGCTTCTCATTGATCTACATTGGAATCCCCAGCTTGAAGCGCAGGCACAGGATCGTATTTACAGAGTAGGACAGAAAAAAAACGTGCATATATACAAATTTATGTGCAAGGAGACTGTTGAAGAACGAATAAAGGCGCTACAAGATCAAAAACTAGGCATCGCAAACGATCTTCTCACTGGTGCAAAATCTTCTCAAGGAAGTAAACTTACGATTGATGATTTGAAGGGTCTGTTCGGGCTCTAAGGTTCTCCCTGGCCCTTTCTTTATTTTCATTCCTTAATTTTAATCTTATTTTATAGAGTATATCTAAATATTATTTCGTAAATACTCATTGCATAACAAATATAAAAACTGTTTTTTGTCTATTGAAAAAAAAAAGTTTGTTTTCGTTGATGCTTTTGATGGTCGTGTCGTTGGAAAAGAACCTCTTCGTTTTCTTCATTTTAGGAAGATAATAGAGAAATGAAACAGAAACTTTAAAGCTACTGTTGAAAAATCACAAATTCGTACGGAAAATTCGTTTTGCAAAAACCACTATAGGAAAAGATCCATGAGCCAGTACATTTGCTTGAACGATGCATCCTGAACAGCGATGCCGATGGAAGTGAACACATTAGTAAGAAAGCTTTTGTTGATAATTTTTTACTTACTGATAAAAACTTCTTAAAAAATATAAAACATGGTTCAGGTCTTTGATGTAAATTTTGGAGGCTTGTTGCAAATAAATTAGATAAAGGCAGTTGAATTCTTTTTGTTTTTAAAACTATTTAATTTGTTTTTCTAATAGCAAAGTATTTATGTATGTATTTGTTTACACTTTTGGAGCTTGCTGGATAGCCTCTCCAAGCAGCTCTTTCCTCTTCTTCTTGCCACGAAGAATTGCTGCTTTAAAAAGGTTACAATACAACTCGACTGCGGATGGTGAATCATCGTTTCCAGGTACCGGGTAAGTGATCAGATTGGGATTACAATTCGAGTCCACAATTCCAATTGTTGGTATAGCCATTTTAGCCGAGTCCCTTACAGCAACGTGTTGATGAAGCACATTGTTTTGTGTGTTAAAAAAAATGCAAAGATCTGGTAATCTTGTCACAGCCCCAAACTGAACGTTAGCGTTTGTAAAGATACCACCGCGCCAAAATCTCGTATGGGAAAATTCTCCAGCTTCCATTGCTTTTTTCTCCACCATATGAGCATTGAGTGCATTACGATTGAGAAACAAAATAATACCATCACGGAAGGCAATGTGTGCAGTTATGTTAAGGGCATCTCGTAGGTGCTGAGCCGTTTTGTCTAGGTCAAATATAATATGGCCCAGTCTACTTCCATATACATATGGCAGCATACGCTCGTCTAAGGAGCCCTCCTTATGTCCATAGTGAACTCGAGCATTAAATAAATCGCGAACTGTGAACAAATTGTGCACTTCGAAGTAATCAGGACTTTGTAAGGCACGTTTTTCTAATAAGAGATATATTGTCACATTCGAAAACAAATAACTATGCAATTATGTAAATCTACCGAATTCAGTGATGTCTTCCAGCTCGCTCCTGGGCAACTCTTGAGCAGCTACTGTTTGTTGACATCGTGTAAATGATTTCAGAGGACGAAGTGCACAAAATCTACCAGCTTTATATAAAATCTTTTTTATTTTGGTTATTTTGTAAGAAAGTTATAAATTATACCTTTTTTTAGTGAATTAAACATCGTTTTTATAATCGCATGCAATAATCACCAAAGACCAAACCTAGCAGCAGGCACCTCATAAAAAAACTTTGACATTATTTGAAGACAGCTGCTACAGGGATGTCGTTTCTTGTTGGCAAAAAAGTGGGATATTTCCTTAAGCTACCGCTACGTTTATTTGTTGTACTCAAATTGAATAGCGGCAATAGAATTCTATGCTCTAAAAATAGAATACGACTCCTAACTTAATAAAAACTTGGCGAATAATTATTCCCGTAAGTACCACAGATCGTATAGAAATAGATGAACCAAACTCTATATGGTTGCTTGTATTTCATTCTACACCAGTAAGATCTTAGCGCTGGGTCTCCATTTGTTTTAAATTCTTGGTAGAAAGAGCAGCAGTCAAATTTTGTGTTGTGGCCAATTTACAGCACACTTTATTAACACTTCTTATATCAAACACACCCACTAAATTACGAAATGGTGAAAAATACACGCTGATGACAGTTCACTCTGCTTTAATGCCTCTGTGATAAGTGTATGTTACCTATCACAGGCTTTAAAAATAAAGCTCCTATGAGATCTTTAGTTCCATTTTTGGATTAAAAGTGTTTACTAATTTATTTTTATGTATTTATTAAATTTTTTCGTATTTTTTGTAAATAAACGAGGCATATGCTTCAGGGTCAGATTTTATTCAGTTTTTTTTTTTGTGAAAATATGAATGCTTTTTAACATCTCCTTAACTCAATTTTCATTAGTTGCCATCCCTGCTATAAAAGTTAACCAACAAAAGACTTTGTTTTTTTTTTACAGTTTCCCTTGTTTTCAATCATCTGGTACACAGCTCTAATTTGATCTCATTTAATTTTTATTGTTTGCTCGCATAAAACAAAATAATTAATGCATACATATCTGAAGTTAAAATAAAATCCATACGCCATATTACTAGACTTTTTTGTTCTTTTATGGATATCGTATAAACTAATGTTCTGATATTCTATTTCTCTTATCGGTACTACCTATATCGGTCACGCATTCATTTTCAGGTGGGAGGAACATTTTCATTTCCATTCTTGTCCGTTTATCTATACGCGTACACCAAAAACCACCTAATTAATAAACCTGCAGACGTTGAAGTTTCGGCCATGAAGATCATCGTGACTGACTTTTAAGGTAAGTATACAGAATGCGAAAATTTAATTTGCATAAAACTTAGATTTGCACTTGAAAATGTTTGTAGGCTCATTAGTCAAAAAACCAAAAACACCACGGAGTATTAAAAAGAATTTTAATAACAATATAAAAATATGCACTGGACAGTAAGATTGGATGGGGGACCAAGACGCGTGAATCATGCTGCTGTTAGTGTCGGAGAGTTCATTTATTCATTTGGTGGCTACTGCACCGGAGGTGATTATAAGATATATGAATCGATAGATGTCCACATCTTGAACACTAACACCCTAAGATGGTTGTTAGTTCCAACAAAGAAAGATGACGAAGGGCTCCCTTTGAAATATCCAGAAGTTCCATTCCAGAGGTAAGTGCAAAAAACCTTTGTGAGAATAAATTTTGTTTGTTCCTTTAATCCTTGTCGTCTCCTTTAATAAATATGTATTATAAATAGAGCTTGAAGCTTAAATGACTCTTGAAGGTCATATCCATAAACCGTAACGTCTTACCAAGCGTTTTCGTTAAAACAAGCGAACAATATTTCAACGTCAAAACAATTTCGAGCTATAAATAATCATGCAAAGGTAATAACTCTTTCGCATACGTAGGTACTGCGTGTATCTCATTGAATCGCAATTTAATAATACAAAATAACCAACACGAAACATTGTGTGTAATTTGTATCTTCCACCAAACGTGCCCAACAACTTTGTTGAATGCATTTTGCATTGGCTTCATTATTAAGTGATAAGTACATGTTAGAGTTGACGCTGGCTCGTTCCTCTCTAAGTGTTTTATTCTACAAAGTATGAATTGAATGCCTTACTTTGTTGCATTATACATTCATGATATCTACAATGCTGTGTTTTGTTTTTCGAATTTACGTGCCGAAGGCAAAGTTGAAAGCCATTTAGTGTTTAGCAAAGTTTTTAAATAATTGCATGTCGCTTTGTTTGTTTATCTTAACAACATCCTTTGTAACATCCTGGTAATTGGTATAAATAAATACATTGTTTACATTGATAATTAAAAATTTGATTGTGTTATCATATCAGTCTAACATTCAACAAGCGAATGATTATAGTTTATTACTTGTGCGATTAATAATACTTGCTTTTTGGTCTCCGTGCAGATATCTGTAGTTAATTTGAATAAATAAATCTAATCTGAAAAGAATGTTGTTCTTTCTACATTCTTACCCGGGATGATAATTGAATTGTATTCCAAATTTTATTTCTTTCATTCGCAAGTGCCAAGGCCAACCATCCAAAAGTTTTTTCTTTCGTAGCAATCATGTAAGCCTTTTTGTTTAAAGTATAACTAGCCCTTTCTACCACTTCATTAAGTAAGACTTTTTGCTCCCAAACTTTTAGTCAAAAACATGCTTAGATCCCTTAAAGCCTGCAGCTCGATCTATTGAATTTCAAACTGTCTGAAACAAGCCGATTGGAATCTCTTCTTTCCTTTAAAGCTATCATAGGTCCCTATTATGAGTAGCGAATCGATCGTTCGATTGGAAACGAATGTTTTTGCGAGCTTCTTTTATAGCCGTATTATAGGTTGTAGAAACAAAAACTTTGTAGAAAACTTTTTTTTCGACGTTTAAGGTATGTCATATAAGAGAATGGACGAAGTTTGATGATAATAATCCAATAAATGAGTTTCTCTAAAACATTCGCTTGCAGTCGATCGTTCGATTCGCTACTCATAATAGGGACATATGATAGCTTTAAAGGGATTGGCTCTAGCCACCTTATTACTGGGTATACAACTTTTAAGCTAATCCAGTTCGTGGTAGAACTTAAAGTTGATGATTTCACACAATGATTTAATCGATCTGAACAAGACGATATATCGATTGAGGAGAACGACAAAATTCGTTCGTGGATTAAACCAGTAGTATCTGACAAGTGTGCATAATTTATTACAACTAAATCGGTTAATTTTCAAATTTCTTACCGACTGGCTGATCTTTTAAAAAAGGACGGAGTTGAGAAAGAAGTTTAAATTCAGCATTTTATTTTGCAGATATGGACATACCGCTGTGGCACACAATGACAAAATATATCTCTGGGGCGGACGTAATGATGAAAACTTATGCAACGTTTTGTATTGCTTTGACCCCAAAACTCTATCTTGGTCCCGTCCACCAGTAACGGGAGCCATTCCCGGTGCACGGGATGGTCACTCGGCATGCGTATATGGCAACCACATGTATATCTTCGGAGGATTTGAAGATGACATAAATGAATTCTCTTGCGATGTACACAGTCTGAACTTTGAGACTATGGAGTGGAAGTATAATCAAACATTTGGTGTTGCACCATCGTTTCGTGATTTTCATTCGACAGCTGCCATTCGCGATCGAATGTACATTTTTGGTGGACGCGGCGATAAGCACAGCCCTTATCACAGTCTAGAAGAGATGTACTGTCCAGAAATAGTATATTTAGACTTGAAGAGTAAAGTTTGGCATCGACCCTCAACCACCGGTAAAGTACCAGTGGGAAGAAGAAGCCATTCCATGTGTAAATCTAAAAAGAGTGTCTTTTTAAGGCTCGAAAAATTTATGTTTTTATTTTTATTGCAGTTATCTATGATGGGTTGATATATGTATTTGGCGGATATAACGGACTTTTGGATCAACATTTTAACGACTTGTATACTTTTGATCCAATCACAAATCAATGGAATTTAATTAAGCCACGAGGTAAACCACCGTCAGCCCGCCGACGACAAGTCTGCCTAGTCAAAGGAAGCCGAATGTTTTTGTTTGGAGGAACAAGGTAGGAATAGAAGTCACAATCAAATTAATAAGATCATTATAAAGAAATATTTTTTTTTTTAATTTTTTATTTGAAGTCCATACAACTTCTTACCGGATCTGCCACCGCTTATAGATAATAGTGACACACACGTTCTAGACTTTGACCCAAGTCTTAAAACGTTAGCATTACTAAAAGTAGTTGAGTGCCGCATCGATACATCGTGTCTTCCAAAGGAATTGAGGTAATGATCACATAACAACATACAGTTGCAAATTTTGTAAGGGCATTCTAATTTTAGATGGGAAATTCGCTCGATGACTTTGCCGAATTCAATAAGTAGGCCAACGAACCACGCTGGCTGAGATCAAAGCTATTTTCAAAAGCCTCAAAAACAACAAAACAAAAAGCACAAAGACAGAACATTCGCTCTCATGCAAAGCTCCAATTCTGCCCACTGTAATGTTAACTATACACTCGCCACATACGTAATAAACCTATATACTTGTATACCTACCGTTCAATTTAACTTTTTTGTGTTATATACCTATTCAAGACATACGTAAAAAGTAAAACCATTTTTGTATTTAAAATGGAATAAATAAGTTGATTTTAGTTTTTAAGATCTAAATTTCATACATTTGACTTTTGATCCAAATAGTAAGGACTTTCAAACAATGTTTTAATGAGTTGCATTAACTAAACCGACTTATAGCAAACCCTTGGTCTATCCCAGACATGAAGTGCTCGGGCTTATTTATCATTTACTATATCTAATAAAAAAAAATTGATTCAATTGATGTGTTCTTTGAATATTTTTAAGAAATAATATAAACTTTATTTTGCATTTTCTTTTGAATTTGTATAAAATTGCAATATTATAAGATAGTGAAAGAGAAACGTATCAAACTAAATGTTTTCTTTTGTGAGTGTTAAAACATGTATTAAAATTTACTTTTACTTTTATTTTGAATAAAAAAATTTTTATTTGAAGAATTCATATGAATAAAAACCATTTTTAAAATTGTTTAGACGAACAAATACATCAAGCATCATAATTATTGACTTTGGGCAACCATAATAGAGCCCATAGTATGTAACATAGTCAATGAAAAAAAATTCAACCATTTCTTTGACTTTGTTTTAAAGCAAATGATCTAAATTAAAATTGTGGTAAGTCCAGCATGTTGGGGTGTTTAGCGTTATAGAGCAATCAATTGCGTTTTTGAGCGAAATTATTGAAGAAGGCAAACCATGCTGATTGCAATTTCAAGTCTCTAACGGAGTATGTGTTTCAAAAAATATTCCGTTTTGATGGATAATTATCATAAACGAATGTTGGAAGGATTTCGAAAAAATTTAGTTTCTTAGATTACGCAAAAAATGTCCGGTTTCGTTAAAATAACACAGTTCTCCCACTTCTTTATTCTATAGAGTTTGGCATCAAGCTCTTTTACCTAAAATGCGTGCTTTTGGTTTTGGTGAGTTTCTTTTTTGCTGGATTAGTAGCTACCTTTTTAACGGTTCATTACAAGTCGTATTGGGCGGCTTTAAGTCTGAAACCCACAAAACAAATGGTGGTGTACCCCCGGGCTCCATTTTGTCTCCGACACTTCTAATTTTCATTAACGATCTTCTGTCTAAAACTACTAATCCACTAAATTGTTTTGGCGACGAAACGGCCCTCAACTTTTCATATTCGTTCTTAGATTTAAATCCCTCCCACTCAAATCAAAAGTCCCACAACAAAGTCAAATACATAGCATTTGGTTATAATTTTCTTTTATTAAACCTGCATAAAAATAAATGTCTTCAGTAGTGGTTATGCCTAGATGCAAATTTTTATTTTTTGTTAAACATTATGTAGTGAGCGAAAATATATTCAGAATAAAATTTGTGAGATACTTCTTTTTAAGTTAACAGAACGTTCTCAATAAGATGCCATAAATTTACATCTAACATCTGTAAGAAATATTTACGACTTGACAATAAGACTAAGACTGATAACAAAATCAGACCGAAAGCAAGCGCGATCCATGTGAGCTGCTTCGGTCTCTTCCACTATAATTGGCTTGGGTTTGTGTTGAATTTGTTTCGTTGATCGTTCCAGTTTACTTCAGTGCTAATGTTTTTCCAATTGGGCGAGTGAACATCGGGAGAAAGCCAGTTGAAATCAGCAATGTCGGTATAGTTATTGATAGACCTGTCGAGAGCTGCTTTTTTGAAGTCGATATCGATATCGGGATAAGTATAGTTATAAGAGCCGATCTCTATTTTTGTGCAGTCCTCGATTATAGCGCGGCATGTGACGTGTAAAAAGAGCTTGCATCCAGCAGAAGAATGAAGCCTCAGTTGTTGACATGCTGCGGCATATTGTGAATGTTTGCAGTTCTCGGCAAAAAACGATCTCGCAATAGGACCACAAAGAAGAGTGCAATTCTCCATGCGTGATATCTGCACGGAACCTGCATGACCTTGTAGCTCGACAAAGCAATTGGTTAGGTTAGATATAGTGATGTCTTGTCCGTTGACCTGATCTGGGGCTAGCAATATGTACTCGTTGTTCTTATCAGACAAAGTCCAAGAAAAAATAGACGAGGAGATACCACTCTTTTCGCTTAAATCAACCTTGTCGGTGACATTAACTTTCGGGTTAACAACAACTTTGGGAGCAACCTTTTTGCTGTTGAAGCCAAACTTTTTCTTTGGCATCAGCTTATTGCGAACTTCTTCAGCATGAGAACTTAGCTCATTGATGACATTTTGGCTGGCTTTGATTTTGTAGTCTGGCAAGAAAATTGTAGAGTTTGATAGGTACCGTTGTAGTTCTTGGACTTCAACTGTGATCGCTGATAGGACTCGAAGAAGCTCAGCGCCTTCAGGTTTCGATATGTTGACATTGTCAATGTTTGCCTTAATCTCTTTGGAACGATCGCCGAATGTTTGTGAAAAGTAGTCCGCCCCTTCAAGGTCTAAATTTTCTTTGTTTCTAAGCTCAAGTTTTACATCGATGAAGTTCTGTCTGTCTTTATTACGTTTATTCAGTCGCTCCAAAACGGTGTCTTTCTTTGCATTTACATCTAAGCAACTGTCGACATCCATTTTAGCTTTTACTTATCTTTTTTTTGTAAATATATCGGGCTTTCTTCAGCTGATGCTTTAAGTCTACGCAGAAAGAGTATTTTTTTCTTTTCGTCCTCAGAGATGTACGAATGAGGCGCTGATTTTCGTATTTCTTGAATTTTTGCTTCCGATGGTGTAGTCAGTAAAAGAAGACCGTAGCCAAGGCCGCCTAGTGATAGCAACCACAGTAAAGATTTAACATACGGATTAGAAGCCATTAACTAAACTGTTACTAGACTTTTTGAATGAAGATAATAGGATTGGAAAGATTTTGTGGGTCATAGAAGAGTGAAATAAAAATTTAATTTACTTCGTGGTTTAGAAAGCTGATTATTCGGGTTTCTTTGACTCCGCTCGCCAATAAGTTGAATCAATAGTGCGCAAATTACTGTCGCCAATTACTTCTCCGACTTTGTAGTAATAGTCAAGGACAAAAGGGTAGTTATCGCTCAAGTAGTGACGGAATTCTGCAACAAATGTTAATAAAAATTACAAAACAATTGATTTATCATTAAAATGAAATGAGATTAAATAAAGGTCTTTTTTGGACCACATGCATAGCTAACTAATATGTCAAGAAGGTTTTGGAATCACTCATGCTGACTAAAGTATGGGAGTTTGTGGAATCGAGCCAATTTACTCCCGTCGCCTTTAAACATAGGACTGTAAAATATGTACATACATTTTGACTGCCTTTAGAAGTGTTTTGAAAGCAAATTAATAAGCAGACTATTTCGCAAATTGTGTAATTTTATATTGAATCAGAAGTAATAATATTGAGACGTTAAAAATCCTTTACCATGCAAGGTTTTGCTTTGAGAGTCATACTGAGTGCATTTCTTTGTTCAGAAAATTTTATTGGGCGTAGCACCACAGTTTACAAAATTATTTTTTCTTTATTTTTAAGCTATATTCAAATTGAATCAAAATATTAGCACAACATACCCGGCAAATTTTTACGTAACAATTGTTTGTGTACCTTTGTTCATAAATTTACAAAATTTTATCATAAATTTCAATACTCCAATCCAACTCAAAGGCAATAGAAACTAGAAAGGAAAATGACCATTCACCATGACCAATTTGGATTGTCAATTGTCATCAAAGAACTGTCAATCCAGAAAGACTTTCCAAATGCGACGTAAATTTTGCTCTTGCAACCATCTGGTCTACATTTACTTTACTAGTTAGTTTTTGATGGTAATGTGAGAAAAATCATTGTTTTGTATAGATAACAAAACTATGAGTGCTAAAAATTTTATTGTTATACAACAAATAATAGCAGAGGAAAATAAAAAACTTTCTTTCTAACCTCGGTCAGTGTTCATGCGATAGTAAACACCGTAGGAAGCAGCAAAACAGACAGCTTCAATTACAAATAATGTTTTCGCACCGCCTTTGACGAATTTCCAGAAAACCGACTTCTGTGTTTTTGGTAACATATCAACAAATGGTAATTTTAGTTAAATTTTCAGAATATTTTCATCGCGATTTAAGGAACAACTCACGTGAAAAGACAGGCTCTTACAAAACAAAATTTTACTGCATTGCTGGTAAAGTGTTTGATGACGAATAATCAATCTTATGTGACTCATTCACAATGCGGATATATTTTTATTCGTGGAATTTCTTGCAATGGAATAGTTCAGACAAATTTTCAAAATTATACAGAAAGGTAGATAGAAAAATCACTTTTATTTGTTTTATTTCACTTATAATTGAGTCGAACGCAATTAATTTTATATCATTAATTTCTTTAATTCCATGTGATTGAAGCGACAGCTGTTTTGGTTGAACGAATTCAGCACACAGAATAGCCATTATCCTGTACAACCACCACTTGGGTCTTATCAAAAACAACTTGAAAACATCTCGTTTATGAAAATGTTTCGTTTAAGACAAATGTATGGGCAAACTTGTAAGGTGTTTGAAATTTTTGCATAAACCACGTTTTTGTCCCGGTGGGAGGCTATAAGGGTATTAATAAGAAATAATAATAACGTTAAAGAAATAATTAACGATTTTCCAGACTTAAAACAACATAAACAGCTGCATTTATAAAATGATTTTAATCATCAGTAACATTAAGACACCTTTAAGTAACACTTAAATTGAGAAAACGGTATTTATAATCAAGTAAGACGAAATTTGTGGTACCCGTGGCGTGATAATTACCATATTTACCTTATAACCCGGAGATTCGTGGTTCGAATACCCACAGAAGCAATAATATTTTTTTTCACGGGTATCAATCTTCGCGAGGAAGTGGCAAGTCCTCCACAAACAAATTCATTGCCATGAAAAGCACTTTCTCGATTAACTGTTCGGAACTGGCAGAAAATTGTAGGTCCCCTCCATTTCCTCACAAGGCATGGTTGTGAGAGATGCACTAGGCCCTGGGGCTCCTCACTCTGTTGCGCAACCCTATTTAATTATTTATTTATTTATTACAAAGCTTACATTGGTCTATATGTTGAAGCTTAGTTCGAATATAGCGACTGCTTTCTTGTTCTTCTTCTTTGCTACACTAATTTTTGGTATTAACTAAGTCAATTGGGGTTGCAGCGAAAGAGAACAAGAATACATTCCCTTTGATCGCAGGAAGTTTCAACAAATCCACCAATGTGAACTTCGTCTAAGTAAGCAAGGGCTGGTGCTGAAATCCCAACAGAAAACAAATATGTTTTTCCACGGGTATCGCTGTTTCCGAGGAATTGGCAGATCCTCCGAATGTAAATTCATTGTCATGAAAAACGCTTGCTCGATTAGCCGTTCAGAATCCGCAAAAAACTGTTGGTCTCCTGTATTGCGCACAGAGTATGGTTGGGAGGCCCTGGGGCTCCCAGCTCTATTACGTCTCCCTATGTATATAAATAACCTTACTAAAAGGTTACTTAATGAAGATTCGTTAGTCTAATTATCCTTTAAAATTTCATAAATGCGGCTCAAAACACAACTATTGATAAAATAAGAACCAATTATATATAAGAATTTAATCAACTGCCTTTTGAAACCATTTAAATATTTTTCGAACAAATCAACATCTCGGACACGTCTTAAACTTAATAAATACTCTGAAAAGTGTTGGTAAATCACTTTTGATTCATTTTTTTTTAATGTGAGCGTCGTTTTAAATAAAGCAAAATATTATTTCACATTTCACAAAAGAAAACTCACGATTGCCTGCTTCAAGATTATTTAATCCGGTTTTCTGTTGTTTTTTTGACTAAATTTAATTTTACGAACTGTGGGTACTTCAGACATACACATTTATTTCCTATGATTTATTTTCTGGTATGAATATGCTTCATTCTGGACGTTCTAATATGACCATCACTCTACCAGACCCCAAAACAAGCTGGCACTCTATATAGATTTTTAGAAATTCTTTTGTTTGACTTTTAAATTTGCTCAGAAATTTGCAATGTCGGAAACTTAATTTTTGAAATCTACTTTGGACGAAGAAGAAAAACACACTTTCTAACGCGTAAAAACTACAGTGTCAAACCTTAGTAGAAATACGTTTACAATTATTGTAAACGTATTTGCGATCCATGATCATAACCTGACACCTGCCTCTTTACCTTAAGAATTTATGTCCCATTAACACCATTCGTTCAACAAACAGAAGTTTAAATTTATCTGGATTTTGTTGAGTTTTTGTGTAGGTACTAACATTTTATTACTTTACTACTTCAGCAAACTTGCATTGAGTGTAATTTGATTCAAAATATTCCACTAAAATCGGAGCACTGCTGAAAAATCCCTCAACTGTGTAATTTCACTTAATCGTACATGTGACCTATGGCTTTGTGCATACACACATACGTGCACACTTACGTTATTATTCAAATCACAATCTAAAGAATAACAGCTAACCGCATTTTGTTTATCTTAAATAAACTCATAGATCAATAGAACAATAAGGCGCCAGCCAACAAACTGATAAACCGAGCAACTCGTCATCTGATCTCAAAGATAACACATTTCATGAATGAAAGTTTAAGCCATCCGTAGCGTAAAGATGATTCATCGCTCAACAAATTATAGTCATACATCGACGACGAGCTGTTGATGATAAAATCAAATTTTCTCGGAAGCTAAATTGTTTACACACCTAGTTGAAAATTAGAAACCTCCCGAATGGCACTTCCAAATGTGCTTTTTTTTACCCATTTCAATTCAACAAATCTAATGAAATTTCTCAGAACAGTGACGTTACAAGTCTGCTTGCCAAAGACTTTGATCGTCGTTTTATAAGGCAAACGGAATTCCGTTTGGGAATCTCCCCCGGTTGTAGTTATTGTATATCCAGCACACAAGCTTAAAAATGCATCACGAACAAGTTTGTTTTTCTATGGAGCTCTCATGAATCATCAATCACACTATTTGCTGAGTAGTACGTCATCACTTGTAAACGACCTCTGCGGGGAATGGAGGGATAGCGTAAAAATTTTCTATACACACTCAATGATCAAGCAATTTCATTCATAAATTGGCTTATTGCATGATAGCAGAGAGAAATCTGTTGAGCTTTTAATTCCGCTCTCACAAGCACAAGTCGCTGTAGCTCTACCCTCTAGCCTCTACGTCTACACACGAGACACGATCGCTTTCCATTATTGTATGAATGAAGGAGAGTTTATATGAATGAATGGAGACGGAGAGTAGAACCGAAAATAGCTTTTTTCTCTCTGCGATATTTATTGCAACAATTGATACCAAGCACGACGAGAGTTTTCTCGCTCGTAATGGGCTAAAGACAAGGTTTTTCATTTCAAAGTTGTGCGCTGGTAAAGAAGGACGTGAGTTAAGGACACTTGTACCTATCCGTTTGTCGGTCAAATATTTTTGAACACTATTTCTAAAAAGAGTGAAGTCGATATAAGATACAATCAATTGGTTTAAATTAGAAAAGAAAAATAGAATTGGAGCTACTCACCAATGAAAGTAGAAAAGTGATTGATAAGTGAACAATTGAGCTTTCTCGTAGCCTGTACTTTTTTTGGTAACGTTTGAAACTGTGGCCAAGTGAATCATCCCGAAGATTTCGTTCATAAAAATTTCTTGGAACCCAAAGCATACATTTTTGTCTTTCGACTGATTCACTGCTTCCGATAGTTTTTATTTTGTTATTGGCTTGGTTTAGACTCTATCCAGTGTCATTGAATTCTACTATCAATGAATCTAATTTAAAATATTCAACAATCACAACGGCTGTCGGTGGCCGCTGCAAATTGTGGGCTTTCCAAGAATTACTCGGCGCCACCGTGTGATTCACACGAAGAAAATATAACATACCAAGGTTAAAAAAATGGAATCAACTAACATTTTGTGCAGTGCGTGTTTTTGACAAAATAAAAAATCAAAATTGTTGCTATCATGCTACAAGATGATCCTCAGCAGAGTGGTGAAAGGACGTTTAGGGAAATTAATGAAACCCACGTGGAAAAAGCGGAAAAAGACAACAGAGCATATAGTGAAAGTTTAGATATAAGCCCGCGCCAAAATAGATTGAGTGATAATGTCGATACTGATGGTAAGGAGACAACTAAAAAAAGTAACGAAGAGGATGAAGAAGAGGAAGAAGGAGATCCAGTACTTCCAGTAGATCCAAGAGTGTGGAATTCTGCACACATTCGAAGTTGGACAAAATGGATGACTAGAAAATTTAACATTGATCCTAAGCCGGATCTTGCCAGATTTCCAACGACTGGAAAAGATTTGTGTGAGCTGTCAAAAGCAGACTTTTGGGTCTGCGCTGGCTCAAAAGAAGGAGGAATTTTAATGGCAAAGCATTTTGCCTATATGTTGTATTCTGCCACGGGACGTTCGACAAGCCCAATGTTAAATGACAACGAACCAAGTGAGTTATTATTAATTGTATTGTTTTTTTTTTTTTTTTGCCATTGCTGAATGGAAGAATTATTTAAGATGAACATGTGTATAATGAATCTTTTAAACTTTTCAAAAGTATGAGCAATATCCGGTCGACATTATTGTGCGCGGTCGGAGATTTAAATAGCATATTCCTGTTTTGCATACATGAAAACAAGACTCAAGGCTTAAATCGAAGAAGTTTTTCTTGAGCAATTCTTAGAAAAAATATATGAATCAAGTTGTATTTCGTGGGCTTTGAATAGGTAAAGTGACAGTTGGCATATCAACTTGTAGATTGTAGTGAAAGTTAGCATTTTTGTATATCCAGGAACCTTGCGCAGCTTTTTCGGATTTTTTTTTTAATAAAAGTGGGTTTGGTACGGTTGGCACTGAAATTTCTTTGGCAAATAAATAAAAAAGGATTTCAAAAAAATCTGATCTATAATTGAAAAAATTAAATAATGTTTTTTTTTAAGTCGCCTTTTCTGCATAGACGAGTTAGAAGTGAAACAATATAAAGGGTAGGCCAAATTTTTCAAGACCTTGTTGATGGTTTCGATCTGCAGCTCACGAATTGCGGATGATATTTTGGCTTAGAAACCTTTTCGATATTGTTGACATAACATCATTTGTCCTTCAAGGCTTCCCTACAGATACAAGTTCAAATGCATCAAATCGCAGCTCCTAGGCGGCCAATGGACATCGCCAAGATGATAACAGTATTTGGTGTTTTGGTGCACAAAAGGTCGATTGTAGAAAAGGGCTGTGTGGCATTGCTCTCCATCCTGCATGCTACAGCAGCCACATTACGTTTGTATGTATGGTACCAAGTCGGAGACTATGAGTGTTATCCTTAGTCAGTTTTAGGAACTTTTTGCTCAGCTGGAGTGGATTCATTTCGGCCAAACTTCTTTTCAAAAAAACCCACCATTCGTGGTTAGTTGTTACTTTTTGAACATTTTTAACTCAATCCTTTTTAAGCCTTGAGCATAGGTGACAAAGGGAAGATACTCGTTGGCAAAGAAGATAAGAAGGAAAAGAAAGGTAGAAAATAAAGTAAGAATACATTTCGAGCAGGTTTTTCAGTGTAAATTCAGTTTCTCGTCAAATTCCTAAAAATCCATTTTGAGAGTTTAAATGAATTTTTTAGATCGGTTAACAGATTGCGGCCAAAACTTTGATTAACAACCGGTCTATATTAAATTTGTGGCTTTTCAAAATGTTTAATAAATTCTCAAAATATCTTTGTTCAAGCTCTGATTTTTGGCAGAATACTTGATAATGCATGAAAGGCTTTAAAGTAGCGGCCTGCCTGTTACGACGGAGTTCGGGACATAAAATCATTTTTCCGTCGATATTGTCTTTTGCAAGGAATCAGTAAGTTTTTCTTACTTAGCCGTTCTAAATCGACCAAGGGTTTCCTCATCCGCTCTCGATAAAGCCCATGCTTTCACGCCGTAAAGTAGGGCTAGAATGTTTAAGGTCTTATAAAGGCCTTGTGCTTTCTGGAGAAGGTTTTTCTCAATTGCCTTCTTAATCCAAAGGTTGGCAAGAGTTGTTTATCGTATCGTAATATCGTCTGCGTAGGCGAGTAATTGTACAGACTTTTGAAAGATTTTTCCTCTAGTGTTGACGTTTGAGTTTTGTACAATCTTTTCAAGTGAAAAAAAAAAAAATGGGCCTGGGCCTAGCGCATTTCTCACAATCATGCCTTTGTGAGGGAATGGAGGGGACCTACAATTTTCTGTCGGTTCCGAACGGCTTATTGAGAAAGCGCTTTTCATGGCAATGAATTTACTAACGGAGGACTTGCCAATTCCTCGCGAAAGGCGATACCCGTGGAAAACATTTTTGCTTCTGCTGAGATTCGAACCTCGAACCTTTGGGTTAGCAGGTGAACATGCTAACCATCACGCCACGGGTATATGTTTTCAAGTATTATGTTAAAAAAATCGCATGACAGTTTTTCACCTTGTGTAAAGCCTTTTTCGACATCAAATGTCTCGGTGATTTTTTTACCGACCTTGACGGCGCAGCGTGAATTCTCGAAAGTCATCCTGCATAGTCGTACGAGTTTTGCAGAGATGTCGAAACTAGACAGGGCTCTGTACAGCTCGTCTCTGTAAATACTATCGTACGCGGGATTGAAATCGATTAAATGATTGTGTATATGTATATCAATATTATGTTCTCGGGTTTTTTCCAATTTCCAATTTTTTTATTATCTGTCGTAATGTGAAAATTTGGTTAGAATATGTCAATACTTTAATTGAATGCCCGTGATATAAATGACCCAGGAATGCAAGAGCTCTCTAAATGCGGTGCAAAGACTAAATTCTTTGAGTCTCGTTTAGGTTCCAGCCCATCATAGCATAACTGATAATGAGATGGCCAATAAACTTGCGAGACAACGATCTCAGACAGGTTTTTCAGGACCTGAACCGTTGCTAGGTCTGCCAGGTTCCTCAGTAAGGGCTTCAATCAGCGATTGGATGCAGACAGACCAAACGTACGCTCCCCAACGTTGATAAGAAGACTGCAATATAGAAAGCTTATTGGCGCTGCCAGCGGGCACATCTCTTTTGCCAAAAATTTAAACGTGTTAGGTTTAAGTGATACCACACTCTGTGAACCTTATAGAGAAGATAAAGAAACTTGCGGAGCACATGAGCCTATATACAGATACTCGGAGCAGACATGGTGAGAGCTGGTAACCTAGGCTCCTTGTCATGGCATCGTTTGGCTTTTCTACGAACATCTGGAAAGCTATAACTAAAAGAAGGTTGCTGTCTGGGTAGTACAATGGACCGGTATTTAGGTCTGAGTACTCCAGCTAGTGTTTTAAAAAATTAAAAAAAGCGGAAAATCACATCATAGACTCTTGCTTAATCATCAACATCATCATGTTCTTCTTCTTCTTAATTTTCCGCGTTACTAGTAACAGAATGCTTCGGGCTTCGGCAAATCCCCCGGTTTTGCATTGCTACATATCTGAGGCCAACCAAATGCAGATTTCGTAGCATTTGTGTGTACCTACCAGGAGTGTTTTCGTTTGCCTTTCTTGTTCCTTCTTAGCGATCGTGTCTGAACGTTGTATGATATGGCTTTCTTGGTGTGATAAAAATATTTTAAGGAACACATGTGAACGCTTCTTTAAGTCAAATCGTAGCGTAGTTTATGGTGCCAAATTCTGATCCAAATTTTAAAAGTATCCTTTTTCATGGTTTTCTTTTAAAAAAGGCTGAGCCAATCTAAACTTGTCAGATAATTTTTTTGTACATAAGAACAGGAAAAGTTTGTGATTACACCTGGACAAAGTTATATATTTATAGACATCTACACTGTAGAAAAACATTATTTATTTTATTTAGTGTTCATAAACTAAGGTTGTCAGATTGAATTCATTTGACCTACCTTAAAAAATCTTATGTCGCAAATCCGGATCCGGAGTACGAAATGAAACCCAAACGTTTTCCATCACACACGCCTGCGAAAGGGGTCAAACAATTCTTTTATTTTCATGCCATCAAAACAACATGAAAGTTAATAAGATCAACGCTCAGCTTGATATCTTAATAAAGAAAATATCTCCGACTAAACGAGTAATATCATATATCCTTTATCAAAGTACCTACCTACCTACGTATATCTGGAAGAAAATTTATTCCACAAAACAGATAACACACTAATAGAATCTTTCACTAAGAACCTTTCTGTGTGTGTTTTTTTTTTAAGAAAGGAACAAACAAAAGTCAATAAATGCCAGGAAGGAAGATATTACCTAACGACGACCGACGATAGGAAGAGACGAAGAAATAAGTGGATTGGGGTCGTTGCTAAAGCTTTTTCCCAAATCAAATCACATCAGTATATATACCTACACACATATGAAGTGCATCTTATCCAAGAAGAATCTCTTCACATTAACCCATTATTGACCGATCCTAAGCAATTCGGGGTGGATTATACTTCTTCTTAAAATGAATTCAATTGAAATCGCAATGATTATATAAATGGTCATGGGAATTTCACGCTCAAATCGAGGGTGAAATAAAAGAAATCCTTTTGGTCAGTAAACTTGGGTGTTTAACCTTTTCCCAGCACCAAGATTTATGCGGTAGCTGATAAAAGCCAACGGTAATTGCACACTTGAAGCAAAGATGTGATATTTCTACATCCCCTTATTTATTCACTTACCTGCCACTTTGATTTAATCCTCCGGCAGTGGCATATTTTGCTTTTCTTCCAACGGTAATTATTCATAACAATCACCACTAAACGGCAAATAGCATTTATTATAACATCATAACGGCAAAAGAACACCGTAAGGGCGTGAGTTAATAATAAGTTCAAGTGAAGTTAATAAACGACGTAAATATGATAATTTGGCGCAGAGTGTGGCATCCAATAATAAAATCAAAATAATCCTCTGCCGAAAAATATGCAACCCCACCATTGAAACGTTCCCAGCGGGTGGTATGCCAACTCCAGTCAAACAATGGGATCGCTTTCCGTTTCCTTCCCGGTGTCAGTGGCATCCTTCCTTCCTGTGCTCGCTTTAAATAGTCGAAGACAGTGATGTTAAATATTTCAATACAATTGTATGGTTTCAAAATGAGTTCGAGCTCAAATGCTCATAGTATCTTTTTCAGATGTTTTTCCGAAAATGCCACAAACACCATTTAAAAATTGTAAAAACAATTTAACAAATATCTTTGCAGGGAAAATATAAAATCTGTATAACATTTTCCGTTTTATTATTTTAATCTTCTCTAAGCAAGTAAGTTAATAGGTTGTTTGTTGTGTGGCCAGTAGAAAATTACTTGTGGGTGAAAAATTTTCTTTTTAAACAATCTTTCACCAACAATGCAACAACCCTGGTTAAAGTGTTTGGGATTGTCACTGTTGCTCTCTCGTCAGTCTTGACGAGGGTGTCACTTAATTGATTTGTTTTTTATTCATAGAAGGATCATTGGTTAGATTTGCGTTAATCGCCAAGTAAGACATATGTTTTACGGCCACCCACCAGGTGATGTTATTGTGAAACTACAACTACTACCCTCTGTCAACAGTCGTGACTCCTTTGAATCGGCGCTGTGGCGTTGTTCGACGGTGGATATACGAATGGAATTGGGTGTTTTCCTTGAAGGATGCTTAGAAAAAGTTTGTGCTTTAGATTTTCAGTTTCTTTGGTGCGCTGTTGGCGGTTAGACGTGCTTAAAAATATGTCATAGAAACCTAGTTGAGGACAGACTTGCTGATTGAAATAAAAAATATATTCTATTCTTATAAACAATTTGAAAAAGAACAATATTCGTATATTCAAATTTTGAAATGAGCGTGAGTGTTGATGTGGGCGTAATGTGGCGCCTTTCTGAGGATTTTAATCGACGTTTTGGCGTCCGGATGCAGCCGCATCACCATCATCACCATCATTACCATCATCCATCTGCCGCCGCTGCCGCTGCAAGGCCTATGCTTTATAATGGTTCGTGTCTTATACAAGTGTTTGCAAAATGTTATTAGCAATTGGCATCTAATTTTGTTGCATTTTTAAATTCGTTAAAACAAATTGATCCATCTGTTTCTCCTGGTTTGTTAAAATAGACTTTGAATAACATATTAGTCACTCGTGCTTTGAGCATTTTGGTGAATTCTTGGAAATTTGTCCGAAATAACATGTGTGTTGATGGCGGGACAACGAAAATAACGATCTTTCGTTTTATTTAAGTGCACAAAAAAACGTGATTCACTTATGTTATTTTAATTTTGGTGGAGTTTATCAAAGTGTTGATGTTCGTGTGTGAAGCTTGTGAGGCAATTAGTTTGATATTAAAATTTGTTGGCAAACTAAGGACAAATCTATCTGTATAGATTTAAATATAAAAAAAATGTGAAATTTCCTTAGATTTAAAATTTAATTTATACTAATACTGAATGTGCAGTTATCAAGCTGGTTTAATCTAATTTAGGGTAAATTATTTGGGTGCATGTTAAACTAAACCATTTATACCAACGTCCATATGTTTTATATCAGTAATTGTGCATTCAAACGCGTAAAAGTCGCAGGTTGTATACATATTCATTTTGCAAATAAAATTATTGCTTACACTCTAATTTCTATGTCACTTGCACAATTTTATTTGTTTAGTTTGCAGTATAGTTGAAGCTTGTTTAAATTTTTTTTGTAGCCGTCGGCACATAAAGTTTTCACGTTTTCATTTATTAATTAATTTTCACTTGCGATAATGTACATATATGAGGCAAGTTTTAAAATCGTGCAGAAAAGATTTTTAAGATCACAACAAAACATGACACTACGATGATAGTCTGATGATGTCGATGATGAATGTCCGTATATGAATCTGCAGCCGCAGTGGCCTGTGGGCAGCTTACCCGGAAGTTTTTAGAATTGGGTTTCCAAGGTCTTCAAATAAAAGCACCGGCCATACAAACTTTATGATAATACTTGTTTTTCTCGAAAACAACTCCAAAGATTTCGATTAAATCTTATGTGGGGGACTCATTTTTGGTTGTCTTTTTTATGTAAAAAAGGCATATGGGAAAAGGATGAAAACGGTATCTCCTTTAGTACGAATTTTTCAAAAACGACTCTCTAATTAATGGCTTATAAGATTTTAATGAAATTGTTTAAAAAAACAAGTCGACTTAAAAATAAAATAAACTATCTGGTAGTCGGCCATAGGCCAATACAATAAGACTCAAGTACATATATAATCATCATGCGAAATTTTTCTTGAATAAAGTCAAAATTAACTGGCTTGCTGCTAAGATAAGGTAAAACCTTGCTCTCAGCATCAGCTTTAAGATTTTGGCATTTTTTTATATTTTTTTTTAGTTTGTATCCGAGTTACAGTTTCATAGACTTTTTTGCCTATTTATTTATTTCTTTGGTTTAATTTTTTCTAAAATCGTTTTTATTTTTCCGTAAAGTAATATAAGAAAATCTTCTCTTTAATAATAGGAATAATTTTTTATTAACAAATTTATAAGTTCTACTAGCTGACCCGCCGGGCGTAGCTCAGGCCCTACGTTCATCAAATTGAAAGTTAAGTAAAGTCGTTTCAAAGTTTCTATTCTAGTGGGAGAGTGAGGATGAAAAATAGTTTATGTTACTCAGGGACAATTAAGCACTCTAACGATGACAGAATTTGTGGGATCGGTATAGCATTTTCCAAGTTCCCGAATATGTCCCAGTTCCCGTTCCATTCCCATATGGGGATGAAATATAGTCTATGTAGCACCGTATTGTTATGGCGAAAACCGTACTGAAATCAGTACAGTGGTTTTTGAATTCCGGTTCCCGTTCGTATTGGTAAATGTTGATGAACTATAGTCTATATTACTTAGGGAAATTGAAGCACTCTTAACATGAAAGAATTTTTGGAATTAGTTAAGTACTTTCCAGGTTATTGATTATGTCACCATTCGCGCTTCCGTTCCCGAAAGAATATGTAAAGAAAATAATTATAGTCTTTATTACTCAGGAGCACTTTACACTCTAACGTTGAAAATTTTTTGGAATTGGTCCAGTATTTTCCAAGTTCCCGCTTATGTTCTTGTTCCCGTCCCATTCTCGTGGGAATATGGGGATGACATCGTACTGTAATAGCGACAAAAATTACAGTTCGTTCCAATGGTTTTTGAATTTCCGATCCCGTTCCCATTGCCGTTCCTGGGAGAATTTGAGGATGAATCTTAATATTCCCCCATTACCATTATCCATTAATGTTACCTGCACCCAAGAAACCAAAAAGCTGTCAGTACTTGGTATGTGTGTAAACGATGATCTTCGTTAGAATGACCACGTATTTGAAGTCGCCAAAGACGCTGCTAAATGCTTAGGTTTCTTAAGACTTAGGTTCTTTCCCCTTTCTGATCAGTCTACAATTTATAAAGCCTTCATCCACCTTAAACTGGAGTATAACTCCCATATCTGGTCAGGTGCTTCTCAAACGTGATAGGGTACAAAATATAGCGTTAAAATTGATGGGTGATAGTTCAATCGTAGAATCGATTGATTCTCTTGAACATCGTCGAAACGTTACTTGTCTCACTCTTTATTATCGCTTTTTTCAAAAACAGTGCTCTAGTGAAATAGTCAGTTGCATTCTGAAACAATTTAGCCGCAACACCCACCTTGCTAAGAATGCCCATCAGTTTTACCTTGAGCCCAACTTCGGGCGTACAGTCAAGTATAGAGGTTCTTATTTTAGTCGCACCACCCGTATGTGGAATGCTTTACCTGGCTCTGTATTTCAACTACATTACGATTTACAAAGGTTCAAAAGCAAGGTGTATCGGTATATCTTATTAAATCCTCTCCTATGTGCTCTATAACATTATAAGGGTAGTCATAACCCATTGATGTGTGGCTCATTATAAAACAAACAAAAATTTGTTGATGGTACTCAGGTGCAATAAATTAAAAAAATTTAAATATTTATTCTTATCATCAGTCAAAAAATTAAAAGAATTTTTCAACACAAACCTTATTATTTGTTATTTTAATTTTTTGTTGTCAAAAAAAAAAAAAAAAAAATCATTGTTTGAATTTAATTTTTAATTCATTACAGTTAAGAATAATGAAATTGTCAATTTTTCTATATTCCAATTCCAACTGTCGGGCTGATTTGTGAATCTAAACCATCCAGGGCGCCACTCAAACGCATACAGAAAAATTCATTTAAATCGCTCAAGCCGTTTAGGAGGAGTTCAATTACATACACACGTACAGCAGAATTATATATATAAAGAAGAAGATATTTCAGTATACCAAATACTATGAGCTATGAGTCAGGTTGGTAGGATGTTCAACCCTTTGATATATATCAAAAATATATGAATCTAATAGTTTTTTACTTCTTTGCGAGCAATAATTAAAATTTAGTAGATTTTAATGATATCGAACATGAGATTGTTTCGGAACAAAACTGGTCTACGGAACGGACATTGCTCCAAGAAAAAATTGAAAATACAATGGGTGTTATACACGTACAATTTTCTCAAAACCATGTGTGAATGAATGAGACCTACAATTTTCTGTCGGTTCCGAACGGCTAATCGAGAAAGCAGTTTTCATTGCAATGAATTTGGTACTGGAGGACTTGCCAATTCCTCGCGAAAGGGGATACCAGTGGGAAAACATTTTGGGTTTCTGTTGGGATTCGAACCAGGAACCTCCCGGTTAAGCGGCGGACATGCTAACGATTACGCTACGGAATCCACATATAAATATTTAACACAACATATAAAAGTATGATCTTGTTGGTCAACTGATTTGCTCAAATGCAAAATTATGCGACGAGTAAACTTTTCGTCTAATAAAGCACTTGCACTTGCAGCAGTGGCGTAGATAGCTTTTCGCTATGGGGGGGGGGGGGGATAAGCCTAGTTCGATCATTTTTTTTAAAGTTTGAATAATCAAAGAAAAAAAGAAATAATAAACTTCATTGAATTCATTATGTTTGCTATAAAAAATTTTATTTTTACTCATTAATTTGAAAATGAACTAGAATAAATTTTGATGTTGAAAGTGAAATAATATTAATTTAAAAAATAAATCATAGAATAAAATCTTTTTTATTTCTGTCCGTTTTAGATAAAACATTTATACCCTCGTCTGCTGCTATAAGTATTTTGCGATGAATAGCTAGAGCAGCCAAACCGTTCATACATCTTGCAGCAAATAAGTAAACATCCAGCTTAGCACACTGTTATTAAAAAAAGACATTTTTTATGAATTTCACTTCGTTGGTCATGCTTCTGTGTGCTGTTTTGTTAAAGAGAGTAACTTAAAATAGAAGAAAGTTCTTTTGGGAGTTGAAGTTGAAACGTGCAGTGTAGGTAATATCCTGAACAAAATATATGTGTTAGGAAAGTTTTCTTCGGGGCAGCAATCGAGCGCTTCCAATTAATTCTTAGAGGAAGTATTATTCCTTCGGATCAAATATCTCTTCCAAGTTTTTAATTCTTCAAGAACAGAAGATGGTTCGGCAGCCAAATATGTTTATTTATATATGTAGCTGCTTTGTCTATTTCTGACGAAGAATCCTTGAAAAGAACCGAAACCCCTTCTAGTATGTTTTCATGGTTTGTCAATTTTTCTCAAAGGTCCGTTACATAGAAATCAAATAAAATAAAATGCCTAAATAGTAACTACTTATGGGGGTATTCTATGATGTAGACTTCAGGTAACTTTTTGAAGTGTCGTTAAAAAACCAATCAATATTTTTTTACTAAACATTTTTGTATGAGTTATTTATAAGCATTCAAAGAATACAATAAAAATAAAAATATTAAAAAAGTTGAAAATTAAAAAAAAATTATCAGTTGATGGAGTGGGAAGACTTCACCCCGATTCCTCGAGTTCTGACATACCTGTAATTTTATGAGCATCTTCTTTATAGTGCTCTGTATGTCCTCTCATCCCTTAATTTAATTTCTTCTTATTCAAAAAAAAAATCGAAAAAATCGAAAACAGGGTTAAGATGCTCTGAATTTTCTACAAAAGTTACCTAAAATTCATGCCTTTGGATCACTGCCGAGATTTAGCAAATAGTGAGTGAGTGAGTTAGTGAGATATGAGCTGTCTTCACTCACTGAAATAGCTAAATCTCGGCACTGAATACCCCCTTATATGTTCGCACGTTAGGAGTTATATTTAATTACGTACGCCACAACTCTTTGTTTGTGAAAGGAATGGCAAATTAAATGCAGCATTTTAATTGTGAAATAGTATTTTAAATCGATCCAGTAGTTTTTGAAATCCTGTTCCTGTTACCGCTGGAACATAGCGATGAAGAAAAATTCTGAAAAAAAGCAGTATTTTTTGAGTTCCTGCTCCGTATCAGGTCAAGTTCCCGTAGGAAAACAGGAACAAAATGTAGTCTACTATACTAAGGGTTGATAAAATGAAGCATTATTATAAAATTATAATGCTTTTCAAACAGTCCACTAGTTGTTGAGTTCTGGTTTCCGTAGGAACCCGGGACGGAATTTGTTACCATTGTATATAGAAACTATAGTAAGTTCATGAGTCGATTTAACAGTGCTTTGGACTGGAGGGGCATGGTGGCGCAGCATTCGTTTCTCTACAATGGTAAAACAAATTGCTTGGAACGGAGACTGCTAAGTTGGAACGGAGAAAATAGTCAAAAAAGTCTGTTACTGAGGAATAATGTATAGCATTCTAACGGTCAAATAATTTTCAAAAGCGGCTAAGTGGGCTCTTAGTTCCCCTTTACGTTCCCGGGGGAATATGGTGATGAATTATAGCTTGTCTGTTATTCTGATGTGTAAGCCATATCATGGTGAAGCTACATAAGATACATTCGTAGTGAAAGAACATCAAAACTCCACACATCCATACATACAAACTTTAGCGCTTATATTTAATAGAAATATAGTTTAAAACAATGGTAATTTCAATCTTTATTTTTAAGTTATTTTTTCTATTTGTGAAGCAAACCTAAAAAGGCGTAGCGCCTTGATTTTCTATTAGCATACATACATAGTTCCAAGTGTCTATGTAACTTAAAAATCTTATGAGTATTTTAAGTGACTGTTCATTTTCAAATGATGGTTAATCTTTATCAGTAACCCTTTGAAGTTTCATTACCTTTAAATAAATTTTGTTATATCATTGAGTTTTCTTAGCGATTTGACTCTCATACAAAATATGTATGTAGGCTATACTCTTCTATTTTTTTAACCAGTTTTATCTGCTTGTGCAGGACTTGTTATGGCCAGCCATACATTATTTAAGTCTCGCAATTTCAACTCAAAACGTAAATCCATTAAATTCATTTTTTATATTTTTCCCAAAAACACCTTTGAAAACTCGTCCTTCTCCATTTTTGAATTTGATGCCATTAAACTTTCAGAAGAAGGAGGTTTCTTTATTTTCTCCCCAAAATATACTCACATATTTCAAATTATCATGAACCGCACAAGCTAAATCTTTTTTGTCTGTTTTGTGTTTCTTCAGATCCATATCAACTGCTGAATGCCGCTTCACACCGATTGGTGGCACAAGGTTCAGGGCAGATCCAATTGTGGCAATTCCTGCTGGAGCTATTAGCCGATTCGTCGAACGCGAGTTGTATAACATGGGAGGGTACCAACGGCGAGTTTAAGCTCATCGACCCAGATGAAGTTGCAAAGCGCTGGGGAGAGCGCAAGGCCAAACCAAACATGAACTACGATAAGCTCAGCAGAGCTTTAAGGTAAGTGAAAGGAAGCTTTTTTCAAACTCTCATGGTATATTTATTGCTTTTTTTACTTTTAATCGCAGACGATTATTCCTTATTATTTTTGATGATTCAACAACTTTGCTTATACTGGAACTTTAAAGTTTTATTTATGTGTAGTATTTTCTTCAATTTCTTTTTTGGTGTCGGCTTTTGTAGACATTTGAAAATTTCCATGAACTTGAATTCGCGCACTCATCGTCACCAGCGGACGATACCTACATCTGGTGTCGTATTTCAATGGCTGCTGAATTCTTGTTGCACATGTGAATTATGTCATGAAAAATAGATAGCACCATCGAAGGGGTTTCAGGTGGTGGCTGGTGGTGTCGTAGAGGAAAAATATGACTCATGACGTTGGGATGTTTCTTTTCTTAGAATGTAAAAGACGTAGGTTCTTTGTGCGTTTGTGTTTGACTCTCACGGATTGTGTTTTAATCAGCTGAATTTTTATGCAGACTGCAAATAAATTTGTGGTTAAGATTTGATTTATTCAAAGTTCACTTTTAGACCGAGGATAGGAGTTTGTCGCACAATTTACCTTTAACAGCAACATATACTTCTTTTCGTTTGCAATTTCAAGATATAATTTGCTGTGTCCGTGTTCAAAGGTATAGGTTCTTGTCTACTTTTTTAATAAGAAGGCATCTAAAGTGAGATTACTTTTATATTATTTTCCGTATTTCCACCCGGACAGAAAAGAAGAAAGCGATTTAGTAAAAACATATTACAAACGATATCGAATGAACAAAAAATTAGAACACAAAAATAGGTTGAGTAGCTCAAAAAACGATGGGGAACCTTGGGGCCCATCCCATTCCAAGGGCTGATCCGATTCCGAACTTCTAAGTTCCAAGAACACGATTTTAATTGTAGTATAATTATATATTCCCGGAGAGGGCTTGCCAATCCTCAGCTGAAAGTGATACCCACGAAAAAGCAATTTTAAGTTTCTGGGACTCGAACCTCGAACTCCCTCGCATCAGGCAGACGTGTGTATAACCATTACCCCACGCGGCAACGCCCACCAAAACTAGGAACATTTTTATAGGTTACATTGTAGCAAAAAAATAAAAACTTGGCGAAGTTGGAATTTCGCGAAATAGGATAAGTTAAATGATGTGTCGCTGTCGTGGAATTTTCACAAGGCATGATTGTGAGAAATGCGCTAGGCCCCGGGGCTCAACATTCTGTTACGCCACCCTATGTGTATTTGTTTTTCCCATCCAACGAAATTGTTTATATTTATATTTTTTAAACAGCCATGAGCTTATTTTGCAATCTTTATTAGTCTCCAACTTCATACTATTTTTCACTAATTTTGATTTCTTTACCGTAAACTTGCAACTAAAAATTATTCCAATACTTTTCTTTTGACAGGTATTACTATGACAAGAATTTCATGACAAAAGTCCACGGCAAGCGCTACGCTTACAAATTTGATTTTCATGGCCTAATGGCGGCGTGCCAAGCTCAGGCACAAGGCTGTGACTCTGCAGCTGCATATAGTTCCTACAAACATCTTCATCACCATCCGGGTCTACAACCGGATCACTCTCCATCGTCTTCATCAAGTTTAGGCTATCCCTGACCATCAGCACCAATGCCATCACAAATTGCAGGCGTCGTTAGCACAGCACCTCACTCTCCAAGTAATATTGCTACCTCAAGTACAAATCTTTTGCCACCTCCATCGACAACGACCGGAACGATGTTCCCAACGGGTCCATATTGGCCTTACTCACCACCGAGCTTCGAACCTCGCCCACCACCAACAAATGGTTTTAACTAACAATCTTACTCAAACACCTCATTCCACAATTCTCTTAATTCTGTTCCTCAAAGCGTCTTTTTCACACATCCTCCTTATAGTAGGTGTTTTGTGTGTGCGGTCATTGAAAGTTCCGGCAAATCATAAACCCGAAATTAGTCAACAACAGAGAACGACGACTCCCTGGGTGGAACCAAAGTCCTTGTCTGGCTCTCATAATAATTTAATTAGATGCTATTTACCTCCATGTGTGTGATATAAAATTTGTCCGAAAAGGATTAACACCGGGACTGGAAGAATAGTTACCGTTCGTTAAGGATACGTGGTATTTATGCTAATTGTAATTGTTATACAATTTTTTTTTTTCTTAATTTCCAAACTCTCGATTAAGTTAGAACGTAAGATAGACATTTATTACTTTATAACTTAATTTATATTAGATGTAAATAGAAATGTTCCCAACTCAATGTAATGAAAAAAAAAATATATATAGACATTGTTCAAAGAAATGTCCAATTTTTTGTTGTTTGTTTTGTTTTGTTTAGGGTTGGATACAAATGCAAAACTGTGTGGTTGTGCCGCCTCGCCGCACCGCGCTGTTGAATGCAGAGGAAGGCAGAAATGATAACTTCAATTGTAGCCGTGTTTTATTGGGAATCTATACTCACGTTCTCAAAACAAAGCAACTACAACGATTAGTAAACAAAAATAAGTCAGTGTTCAGAAGTGAACGACAGGGATAGTTGGTATATGGAGTTTATGGAATAAAGTTGCATAACTGAGTACAGCGTTATATTGAGACTCGTTAGTGAAGATGACTATAAGTTTCCCAATAAAACTCGCACAGCTTGTGAATGTGAGAAATGGCACTAAATAAAGGTAAAGTTGTCTTCACCAGCTGCTGAGTCAAATCAAATCATCACAGTAAAACAATGCTGGCAATATCTGCATTACAAACTTTATTTTGAATTGAATTGATCCATGACTATAAAAAAAAAACTAAATGAGCATTTGTTGATGTAAAAACTTTCAAAACATTCTGCTACTGGTCTTATTTTCGGTAAAGAAACAAATATTCTTATAAATACCACGCAAGTCCAATTATAAGATAGATTCCACTATATACAAGGAAAGTAACTCGGTCTAGTATTATACCAAGAGAGGTCCACTCATCATATGAGTCACTGCTGCGGATCAGAGAATATGTTTCATGTGACTTGCCTCCTTCGAAATGATGACTGAGTTCAGTCTGATCTGGTTTCTTTGATTCATCTGTTGGCCCAAAAATCACACCAATGCGGCTCTTTAGTATTTTGTTGAGTCCCGGTGGAAGCTGTCCCTTACATAAAGATCTTGATGATGCCAACACCAGAACTGATATGACCATGGATATTGTAACAAGAACAAAGCTAAGGCAGTAAAAAAGTGCTGAAAATTTGTGTTCGTGAGTTAAAACTAATAAATACAACAAAGTACAGCTTACCAATCAAAGGAACCCTTAGCGAAAATGTTGAATGATTCGCAATGAAATATAGTAAATTCAGCAGGATAACGATAATGGTAAGACCGTTTAGAAGAATTTTTTCACCTCGATGTGGTGGTAACCAGAATGCAGTCAGTGTCATTACAACCACGCTAAAGGCTGGCATGAGGAAAACCGAAGCAAAAGCTGATGTTCGTCGTGCAAATTCTACGTAGTATTCAAGCGTTACATATGGCTCGGAACAGCATTCATAAAAGGTAGAACGCCGTTGCTTTGTAAAGTTGGTAACCCTAAACTCAGGGTTTTCTGTAAATTCATTAATTGGTTCAAGCCTCTCTGATGGATACAAATCCACCTTGAGACCATCGTAGGTCCATGAGCCAAGTTTAATATCACACTTGTGAGTATCATAAGGCCAATGGAACATATCCAAATCACAGAGAGTTTGCATGCGAACATTTATTGACCAAAGAACTTGACCAGAATTTTCCAGCACTGTTATTCCAGTATCAGTGATGTCAAGTGCCTTATTGCCAACGCTATTATAAAGGGACAGATCTGGCAGCCAAAGCTCGTGTCCCTTAACGTGTACCAATGAGATATTTCCATACTCAGAGGGTTTCCACTTTAGTTTTGGATCTTCCCATTCCTGGAAATCAAAAATAAATTATATTCTTATGTACATAAAATATGTAGTTTAAAATATCTTACCGCAACAAAGTGTGCAGAAGCTGTAAACAAACCTTTGGCATCATCAAATTCGATTTGATTTAGCTGGAAGGCAATGTTAACGAATATCACATGATCGGGTTGTGCAGGACGAACGGTTTTATCATAGTGCACGAACAGGTCTCTCAAGAGCTTCTCCTCAGTTTCGTTAGCTGGAAAAATAGATTGTTTAAATAGTTTCTTATTTCATAACGATTATGAAGTCGATCACATATTAAAAAAAAAAATTTCACAAAGTATGTGAAACTTGATCGAAGAGAGTAGGTACAAAGCACGTACCTACAACAAAAAACATTTGACTATGAAGCAAAAACTCGAAATTAGCTCAAAAAGATCAGGATTTGTAGGAAATCCATTTCGTTAAGAAAACAGATTTGTTTCCGGAGACACTTATATTATCACCTCAATTGTCGCAGTAATGGCGAAAACATGCATGATGATGACTTTGCTTGTTGCACGGAGGCTGGCAGCCTTTTAGCTCACATGATAAATGCGATAAGGCTTCGGGTTGTATAGGGAACTGTGACATTTTGAAACTAATTACAGTCACCACTACCGATGCGAGTTCATTTGAAATATAAAGATAAACAATCATTTGAGTGGAAATAAAATGGAAAATTACTACATCGCTTCTGTATTTTACGGTCTTGAAACGCAAGTTCAAACTCCGCTTAAAACTATTTCCATAACTTTATAAACTTACACTGCACTGGATTTTCTACAATAATAATCAAAAAAATTAATATACGACAAAATAGAAACAATATGCCAGAGTCATGACTTGACATTGTGTTATAGGCTAACAAATCAGTGAGCACAAACTATCTTATCCACGTTCAAAAATAAACTGATCTAACTTCGGAGCCAAATTGTTCCCCAAGACTCTATTTTTAGTTTCAACATCTAGACACAAAATACTCAAATTGGCGAACCCGCAGCGTCCCAATATAAAAGTAATTGCATTAAGTACCATCATAAAGCCTCATCTAGGTGACAAAATATTTTAAATTGAATAATAGCACAATCACAGCACGTAATCTTTAATCAACGTATAAAAGATTGAGTAAACCCGTTTCTAAAACCACCCAGAGCCCATGCCCAGCCTTTGCCATATACAAACAACAACTAACTACTCAATGAAATACGAACCAGTACGCGTGGTTTGTCGTCGTGTCGCGTCGGTATGGTATCAAAATAGTTGCGGTGTTTTTCCGATATTATCATAAAATACCGACATCTGACTGACCGACCACTGACGTTCTTAAACAAGAGAATAAAAAAAATTAATGTACAACCGCGATACCCTTAATTCGAGAGTTTCTCGAAAAACATATTCCGGCAGTTGATTTAGTGATTCTTCAACCGTTGGAGCGATAACTCGCGAATCCAATCGTGCAACAAGCTAAAACCGTGACCTCTGAGCTCTCTAAGAAGAGGGTGGTATTTTTTTTTATAATAAATTGTGTTTCTATATGTAATTACTTTTGAGAAAAGAAAAAAATGCAACTAGCGATAATACTGACATCCGGTTTATTATTATTAATTCAGTTCTCTTATCATGGCGCCGTTTCTGGAGAATCTACGACGCAGGAGCCGTTGCAAGGTTAGCTAAACGTTTAGTATTTGAATTTTAAACTGAAGATGCAAAGTATTCAAGGAAAAAAAATCCCAAACCCAGTTTATGTTATCAGGAACTAATATTTTTTGCGCAATTTGCGAGTAGATACCGTTATCTGCAAACGTTTTTAATTAAACACCTTTTTAAATGAACTATCTACGGATATCAGCCTCAACTTGATTTTTTTAATGTTCCTGATCATAAGCCAATCCATTTTCAATTGTGTATAAAATTTAAATCCGTCTGAGCAACAGCTTTGATAAATTGATTATAATTTAAGATTCTAAAGCATCTCATTAGTGGTATTATGCAGACCTAACGGAATACTCAAGTATTTTTGTTCTCCTGGTTAAGAAGTGGGGGACATAATTTTTTTGATCAAACATATTACACTTATCTCTTAAGTGTAGTGAAAGAAATAAAATAAAAAGTTTGTTCGTTGAATCCGCGTGTTTGCCTTGGGACCTACACAAAGTGATTTTTTAGGCGTTGGGTTCGCCTGGTTCGCTTTATGAGCCCAATTGTAGTTATCATCTTATATATAACTGAACGTCTAACCTTGAAAGCTTTGAACTCTGATTTTGGAACAATGACTCAAAACCGAACTTTTTGTTTTTACAACTCACAGGGTTGTCTTGGAATCCTGGATACAGAGTGCAGATGTCAAATGCAGCAAAGTAGTGCCATTCTGACCACAAGCTAAATTCAGCCCTCGTTGCCATTTTATTGTTAGTTGATTTGAAATTTTTTTAAAAAAGTGAATAATTTTTTAATTCCATTGTGGAGATCGTTTTTTATAGCTGCGCAGCCATAACATTATTCCATATTGAAGTGAAAAGAACACTAAAAAAGAGGAAATAATATGTTTGTTCGTTGAAGCCTTGGGGTCACCCTGGGCCCTGGGGTTACCATAAAGCATTTTTTGAGAAACTCGTCCTGAATGTCAAACTGAGTGTTTTTTGAGCCCTCAGTTTAGGTCAAAAGCATAGATTTTGAGGGCTATCAAATGGCGTGTATTTTTATTGAAATGACAGGAATGTGTGATAATTTTGTGGCTTAACGTTTTTTGAGGACTGGAAAACACAGTTTTTTTTGACAACTCATAGGGTTGTCAAGAAAACCTGGGTCAACTATGGGTAAATTTCAACGAACGAACCTAAAAGAATTCAAATTGTTCCCGAATATAGACGTTAATTCAAATCAAACGCAATCAAAAAATTGAGGGTGGTTCAAACAAAGAAAGTTCGAGTTGGTTCTGTGTATTTTATACTATGTGACCCTAGAGGATAAACCTTAGCGAACGAAACTTAAGTTGAACATAACAATTATATATGTACCTACTAAGTTGTTAGTTTGTGCTTTAACTTCAAGAATAAAGAAGAACAACCTCGGAAAATAGAAGATTTATGAAGCACGACTCAATAGAAAGTCTTTTATTAAATTTTTGGTTGAATCGAAAATTTGTAAATGGTTTTGCTAGAGTTTAGCACGACATAAGTTGCATTATATTTACGTTACGGATAATTCGATCTGTTTATACATAGTAAAAACAAATTGAATTATTGGCCTGATTTATCATATATTAAAGAAAAATTGTTGAGACACATAGAACCCACAGCTTAGCGAAACGAGTTTAGTTGAAAAATATTTACTTTTTCGTTGACAAATTCAAATTCAAGACCGCACTACACTCCAACGATAATGCCTAAAGTAAGGTGAGGCTCGGCAATGAGGCAAGACATCCATATCCGGCGAGCTAAGCCGTGCTCTTCCAGCGTGCTAGGCCTCCGAGTAGGAACATTCTTTCTCCTCCCATCCTTCCATTCCTTCGTACTTACATACCTTTTCTTTTCTTTGGTTTGTTCCTGTGTTCCTGACCTTATCCTGTTCGTACCTTCAGTTTCTTTTCAATTTTCTATCCAAATCCTGAACCCCTCTCCTTTTATTTCCCTAAACAAAAAAAAACCAATGTCACAATTTTATTCAAAATAATCACTATCAGTTTTATATTTTTAATTTAAGCTGAAAATAATAAAACCAACACCATGTGGAACGCCACTTTCAATGACAACCTTAAACGCGATTTATTTGTTAACTACAACAAATTTGCTCAACCTCTAATAAATGGCGAGCATACAGATATAAAAATCGGACTCGCAGTTCGTCATGTAGACATTGACGAACTTAAAGGCAAGATCACTGTCTATGGATGGGTTCGAATGGTAAGACTTTACATTTTCGGTATAAATTTATGTATGATAATACGAGTATGTTTATATTTTAGCAATGGCAAGATGATAAATTTAAATGGAATCCTTCGGATTATGGCAAAATAACATCGATGCATGTTGCTGCTGATGATGTTTGGCGCCCTGATATAGCACTCTTCAATAGTGCCACTGATCGCGATGATCACCTCGGTGGTAGTCAACTAATTATTCTTCAAACAGGGTCAGTTTTATGGGTGCCACCTGCAGTCTTCACAGCATTTTGTAGTCTCAATCTTCAATTGTGGCCTTTCGATACACAGAAATGCCATCTGAAAATTGGTTCGTGGTCAATCGCAGACATAAAGTTGAATCTTTATGGTGGTTCTGATGCAGAAACTGAAGTAGACAATATGGTCAAAAACAACGAGTGGGAAGTTCAAAACGTGTCCGTGAGTTTCGATACCAGCGAACAGTTTTTCAATTTTGTTAAATTCGACTTTGTGTTGGTTCGTCGCGCTGCTATGTACAAGGCTTTGATCTTCACACCAGCCTCCTGCATTGTCCTAATGGTTCTTTCAAGCTTTTGGCTCCCACCGCAAATGGGTGAGAAGCTTTTGCTTAATGGAATTGTAATCGTGGTAATATCTGCGTTCCTCATGTATTTTGCTCAGCTGCTTCCTGTGCTGGCACAAAATACACCGCTAGTTGGTAGGTACAAGATATTTTAAGCTCACATTCTGGATGGTTTTTAATGTTTATTATTTTAGTTCTTTTTTACAGTAGCAGTTTGTTATTAGTAAGCTTTTCGACAATTATATCTGTGATCGTAATCTACTTATCAAGTGCCAAACATCGTCGTCGAGTTCCGTCCTTTTTGAGAAACTTGATTAATGGACCATTAAGCTATGTTTTATGTCTATCGCATCTAAGCCCAGACATTGACCCGCAAAGTACAGTACAGAAGGAACTGACCGAACAGAATTCTGAAGGCCCATCCACTTTCGAGGATCAACAAAGTATGTTCGCTTCTACAACACGCTCCATCCAATTTGATTGGATAGTTTTGGCAACAGCAATTGATCGTATTTTTTTCATAATGTATTGCATAATATTTATCGTGTTAGCAATAACATACTCTGTATAAAAAACTTTTGAATATGTTTGCCATAGAAAATTAAAAATTATTATCTTAAAAGGGTAATGTGAATTTATATAATTATAGGTATATAAGGAGTAATGAAACGTTTAGTGGGATAATATGCTAAAGATGAGTTTAGGTTTTATAATCTAAAGCTCTTCATTTGACTTGAAGGAACCCAGATTAACATCCCGGTTCTGCCTAATGTCGCTTTCCATTGGACAAAAAGAACCGTCCAAGAGCATCCAGGAACATTTCCAAACCGCTCCTTTAGTGCAAAACCATCTCTTCTCATGATTCTGAGAAGTGACAGCGACTTCTCGATTTGAAATGAGAATCCACTCAAGAAGCACTAGTACACGTTACTCAAGTGTCAAAAAAATATTTTTCCTATGTCACTTTCTATTGGACGAAAAGAACCGTCCAACAGCGTCCAGGAGCATTCTCAAACCGTTCCATTGATGCAAAAAGATTGCTTCTCATGATTCTGCGGAGTGACAGCCGCTTTTCGATTTGAAGTGAGAATCGACCCAAGAAGCACTAACACATGTTACTCAAATGTAAAAAAGAAAAGTTTCTTCAAGAAATATTTTTTAAGAGTCATAGGTGTTTCACTCACACAAAGAAAACTACGTTAAACTGAAGAGAAACAATTTTGGGTGTTCCATTGGTTTTCAAAATGAGTGTTCTCTCGAGTGAAACCAATGGAAAGTGGCATTAGGGAATTACTTTATGTGCCATAGGTTTTTCACTCACACAAACAATTTTATCAGAGACATTTTTGGGTATTCCATTTATTCTCGAAGTGAGTGATTCCCCGAGTGAAACTAATGGAAATCGACATAAAAGTCACAAGTCAGAAAGATGTGATCTGCAGAACTACATTACAATTTGAGTGTGAATTTTCTGGAACGTTCGTTGTGCACATTGTGTCAGTGAGTCGGTCAGATCAGAATCAGACTACAAGCTAACTTTATATTCAAGGAATGAGTGAGTAGAGTCACCGCAGAAATGTAAGTGAGTACTCCTACTGCTAATTGCACCAACTGAATTGAATATAGCTAAATCGATTTTCAACGATAAGTCAACTCACTTCTCTAGAAAGTTAATTAATTATTTTTTAATTGTAATCCATTCAGAATCATTTTAGGCCCTGGAACGCCTGCCGTCTTCCAAAGCTTTAAAAGCTTTCCTACGGTCAGCTGTTCATTGTCAAAAACCAAATGACATTAAAAATATTTCTTAAATCCTGACTTCGGAATTTGGATCATGGAGTTCCAAAAAGAACCACTTTTAACTACTGCAGGAGTTGATCCTAAAAATCCTCATGGTCTAGGTAAGGCAATCTTGTCCAATAATATAGGGGATATCGACAAAACTGTCATTCTTTCAGGTGATCCGAATGATAAGAGATTACGAAAAGTCGAATCTGAAGTTCTTATTCCAAAAATAATGAGAGACCGGGCAAAAGCCAGCCACTGTCTCAAAGAAGTAAAAGCATTTGAGAGTTGCTGCAAAGATAATAGCATACTGATGGTCATAAGCTGTAGACAACAAAACGATGCACTTAAAACTTGTTTGGGCAAATGGTACACTAACGAAAAGTTCAAAGATGAATGCAAAGAAATATACTTGCAGGAAAGATCAGAATACCGTGCAACAGGAATACCGAAAAAGCACAGAATGGCACGATTGTAAAATTTGTTTTATTTTGACTGAACATATGCGTTATAGTTAAATCGCTTAATAATATTTTCTGAAACAGTAAACTTGTCTAAATTCTGTAAAATATCTCCAGTTTCGTTTGGATGACTAATTTCTAAAAAAAGAACATCTTTATCTGAGGTTTCGGCAATTCTCTGAAGTCCCTTTAAGTCCTTTGGAAGAAGATGTGGATGACTGTCAATAAATACTATGAAACTTGCATGGAAGTAACGCAACCCTTTCTTATAAATCACTGTAAAAGATTTACGTTAAAATTTTAAATTAGGACATTGTTTATTTATTACAAAAGTTTGCTCCAAATTTAGTGCCAGATCTAACAATCCAGTTTTTCGCTCGCAAATAAAGATAACCAACTAAGTTGTCAACAAAATTAGCTTTAACCTTCGAGAACTCGACTATTAGCTCTTCAATACTCAACAGAACGCCATTCATATCTTCTATTTTAAGAACCTTTAGGTAGTAGGTAAGAAAAAAAGCTTCTTCCAGATCAAGAATCAAACTTTCATCGACGACATTATCACAGCCATCAGGTTTAGATTTCTGTTTTATGAACTCTGGGCAACTTCGAGACTTTGAGCCTTTTCCAAAGCACCCGCAATCGTACAATTTACGAATGTGATCCACTTGGTTCACCTCCACTGAATACCCATTATAAATTCCAAAAGCAGTGTCACTCAATAGACTTTTGGGCAAAATGTCGATTGGATTTTTATTTGAAGGAACCTTTTTGCGTTTTATATTTGGGGAAAAAGAGTATATATCGGATATGTTTTTTGCTTTACAACCCTGCATGATAAGGTTTTAAAAATTAATAAATAAACAAGATTTCGCATATGTCAGAATGACAAGCAAGAAAGCTTTTTATAAATGGAACAATTCAGAAAGAAAATTTGACCTTAAACAATCCATTCAGACTTTTTCATTATTCGATTTAAAAATAATTTTTACTTCAACATGTTAAATGTTTATTTTATTTCCAAAGGATAATACAAAAACCACAAGTCTTCAAAAATGATGTTGTCTTTTTTCTTCATTCAAACCATTAAACGCTTTCCTTGCAGGTTACCTCTGGTCTCCATATGCTTTAAACCTATCTCAGCTATTACAGCAGCCTTTGAATATCGCAAGTGGAGACTATTATAGCAGCTTTATCTTCATGGCTTGCGATAGATAGAATACTTTTATCGCAGGGTATCTACCGCAGATATTAAAGCAGAGACAACTGTCATCTGCATATGT